>BSBM01000968.1:3572500-4932500 GCA_027924585.1 Larix kaempferi | reverse complement strand
CCTTGTGAAGTCCAACCACTTAGATCCCCCACCAATATACCTTCACACTACGCGTCGAATACAACTAGAGATGCCGGCCCATATAAACTCTTTCAAACAAGACTTCGCTGCCAATGTGGGATAAATCCCAAAAAATAAATCAATCTCTACTGTCAGATCCTTTGATCGAACAGTTGTTGAGTCTTCTTCATTTCTCCTGCACGATCATAAGAAAGATTATAGATCTGCGCTATTTTTTTGAAATGCCTACAACTACCTGATATAAATATGTAACTTCCATCTCGTCTAGGGATTTCCAGGCTCATGTGATCAAGATATTTTTGGCATGCGTATTAAGTTTCAGTTTGGTCTTGCCTAGGGATTTTCAAGTCATGCCAAAATTTGAAAATTCATGGTTTTGATTCAGAAAACGCTGTCCTTTATGCTTAAAATATGTCATTCTGTCCTCTATGCTTAAACACTGTGATCTATGCTTAAACTCTTTCCTCCATGACTGGGAGAACATCGAGATTGAATACAATGTGTATTGAGATAGTTTGATTTGAACATGTAAAGGAGTTGTATGCATAGGATAAGGACTCACATAGACTATGGAAAGGCGCAAAAATCTAGTGCCACTAGATGGGTATGAAATTATATTATTTTCTCCAAGATTGTTAATTGTTTAGAGGAATATAGTTGTGTATGATGGATTAGGTCCTGTCACTGAGAGGGGGGGGTGAATCAGTGACACAACTTCTAAACCAATTTTTACTTAGTTAATTATGGTTTGCAGATATAACAACAAATTTATCATGGAACCCAATAGGGAAAAAACACCAAAACTTTTCTATTAACTGCAAAATTTGTTTTTACAATTTAGAATAGAAGGAAGATGTTTTCTTCCTCTTTGGATCAACACCAACTGATCAGGATGCACCCACACCCCTATTTAGTCAGTTACAACCGACAAGGAAGCACCTACTCCCCTGCAGGCACCTACCTTCCCTAGCTCCTCCCAGCCACCCTTTGTTCATCAATCTGGAAATCTTATGTGTTATTCTCTGAATATCATAACTTCTGCTCTACTGCAGTCATACTTTCTCCTTCACATCTCGGCATACTTATAGTTCTTAAAAATATTCAATATAACTCTTGATAACCATCACACATCTTCATAAAAAAAAATTATAAAACCATAACAAATTTGTCATTTTTATTTTGTTCCATCGTGAATGATTCATTCTAACTAACTTTGGTGATCCTTTAGTTTATCATTTCGTTACATCTTCAAAAAAAATAGTGGTCTCAACATTCTAATGTATGTTCAATTGGTAACAAACTTGGTGATCCTTCGGACTTGGCATTATGCCAAAAAATCCCAAAAATGGCAGTCTTACTACGAACCAAAATAATGAGTGCACCTAAGCCAACGATCACTTCATATGACCATCATGTCAACAAAACATATTAATCTAACAGACAATATCATATCCTCGGTAAATCAACGAATGTTTCCACTTCTTCCAAAAAGGTAGGGGACCTGGTAGATCGTCCCGGGCTCCAGGATGGTGACTACTCATGGATTCCAAGCACTTAGAGCCCCTTCCATGCCTTTTCACTATGCGTTCATTAACCATAGTGAGGCCAACCTTTATACACTCAATTGAACCTTTCCTCACTTCCAATGTGGGATAAATCCCACTGAATGAGTCAATCGGCACCGTCGATTACTTGATCAGATGGTTACTGAATCTTCATAATGGATTCTGCTATAGATATTCATCTCTTATGCTTCTTGCATCGATCGACTTCTACCCATCGAACTTCCATGATAGCCACTGCTTTGTACCAGAGATAGGCCACGCTTCATATCACAGAGACAACCATTGACACCATCGAATACTCTGCTTTGTGGATATGATTGGATTTGTTTCTTCATTAAAATTTTGCAGCTTCACAAGAAGTTCCTTGATAGTTTCCATGTCTTCTTTTATACCAACGACTTCTTCAAAGAACTGCCCAATATTTTGTTCAGTCTCTAGATCTACCATCTCCATCTCAGAACCAACCTCAAGGTCGTCCTTCAAGGATGCATGTTTGAGATCCACATAATTGGTGAAAGACTTTGTGAGAAGATCGTTCATTTTTTTCAATCTGGAAACAAAATTTGACTTGTATAGATACTAGACCAAGTTCTCTACTAAGCTTGTTCGTCTACTTGTAATCTGGATGAGCTTCCATAGCAGTTTCTTCCAAGCAAGGCCTTCGTAGAAATGATTTCCTTGGCTCTTCTATGTTTTAATCCCTCCTATATAGAAACCACGTATCTTGTGCTCCATTTCCATATTACAGAGGAGTTTATCTCCCAAATGGAGATGTCAAATTCTTTGGCCTTGTGATGGATAGGGCCTTCTGCGAATTTGAACTTACTTCCTCTTCTTGGCCCCTTCAGATACTCCCTCTGGTCCACATCGGCTTGTTGATCTGGGATACTCCCATGTCATGTTCCCTTTTCATTGCGGCCCCAAGTGTAACAATTCCCATCGATATCCAACGCAACACAATGACTTGATGGTGTAAACAAATCCATCTGAGTCCACTTCAACAGTATGTTGCTTTCCACCTCCTGCTTTGACATCATACTACCTCATCCATGGCTCTGTCAACATAGACATGTCATCATATTCACCATAATATCAGCATTAGTATCCCTATTCCAGTCATGATTATACAGTAGTTTCAATACTGTCAATGACATCAATTCCTATTTTCATCATCACAAATATATTGTCAATGCCAATGCCATCAAGGCAAACCTGTATTGCCACAATGCCAGTAGTGTATACCTGAAACTTCATTATGTGAAGTTTTATAAGACCAAGTATTGTTGCAAGTAGAACTTGCATCCAAAATTTCATATAGTAGATTGATAAGATTTTCCATATGTGGCTCTTACAATCCAATCCAATTCAAAGATTTTCCTCCAAAATGTATATCAATGAAACATAGGTCTCCCTTGTTTTCATAAATAATACATATTTCCCAAGCAACGTTGTCTCTAAGGAAGCATGAATTTTACAAACAATCAAACATAGATATTTTTTCCTCATTTTCATCTCCATAAGAACCTTCTTAAATCCATTTCCATTTTTTAATTATGATGATAAAAGTAAAAGGAAAAAATGGTTAGTTGAAAGGTCTTATCCAAGATGCTAAGTTTAATTTCTAGAGATATATCTCCACAAGATTCCTTTTGTAATTTAATTTCAATCTTACTTAATAATCTTTGTTGAACTAATGAGACAATGACACCCAAAAGGATAATTAGGTTTCTAATAGCTTTCCCTTGTTGGGTGATTTTTCATTCTATCATCTCCCTCTTCCAAATAAACATCTTCATCATCATCATCATCATCATCTTCATCATCGCCATCATCATCATCTTCATCATGATCATCATATTCATCACCACCACCACCATCATCATCATCTTCGTCATCATCATCATCATCATCATCATCAACATCTTCATCATCATCATCATCATCATCATCATCATCATCATCATCATCATCATACTCGTCATCTTCACCCTCATCCTCATCGTCATCACCATCATCATCATCATCCTCATCATCTTCATCATCATTGTCAATTTATTCATCATCATCATCATCCTAGTCATCATCATCATCATCATCATCATCATTATCATCATCCTCATCATCCTCCTCCTCATCATCCTCATCCTCATCATCATCATCATCATCATCATCGTTTTCATCATCATCACCACCACCACCACCATCATCATCACCATCATCATCGTCGTCGTCGTCATCTGCCTCTTTCTAATCAACATCTTCATCATCGTCATCATTATCATCTTCATCATCGCCATCATCATCATCTTCATCACCACCACCATCATCATCATCATCATCATCATCATCATCATCATCATCATCCTCATCATCCTAACCCTCATCCTCATCATCCTCCTCATCATTATCATCATCATCATCCTCATCATCATCCTCATCATCCTAACCCTCATCCTCATCCTCCTCCTCATCATTATCATCATCATCATCCTCATCATCATCCTCATCATCCTCATCATCCTCATCATCATCCTCATCATCTTCATCATCATCATCATCATTTTCGTCATCATCATTATCATCCTAGTGATCGTCATCATCATCATCATCCTCATAATCATCGTGCTCATCCTCATCCTCATCCTCATCCTCATCATCATTGTTGTCTTCTTCATCAGTACCACCACCACCACCATCATCATATTCATCATCATCATCATCATCATCATCGTCGTCATCTCTTTCTTCCTAATCAACATATTCACCATCGCCATCATCATCATTCTATGGCTCATTCCATCTCGCATCCCAAAGGTCTTCAGGGACACCTGTTGGATACCTACCAGGGGCATAGAATTCCAACCATGCAACAAAACTAGGTTCCAGGAAGTCCTGCAAGTGTGTCTAGGAAGGTTCCAACTGGGAATTCTATCCATAAGTCCCCAGTCGAATGTTTTGCAAAGTTGACCCCATGTGCAAAAATTGTGCACTCCCTTACTAAGCAAAACCCTAGTTTCCAAAATTGACCTAAAAGATGGCACTTGGTCCATATGACCATAGGAGAGGGGCACCCTTACCAATATCCGGATGTCTTGTATCCAACGCATTCAGTGGTTTTTCGATCCGAGCCACGATCGTCATTCTATGGCTTGTTCCAACTCATATCCCAAAGGCCTTCATGGACACCAATTGGATACCTATTGGGGCCATAGAATTCCAACCGTGCAATAAAAATGGGTCTTGAGAAGTCCTGCAAGTGTGTCTAGGAAGGTTCTATCTAGGAAATCTAGACATAAATCTCTGGTCGATGATTTTGCAAATTTGACCCCCATATGCAAAAAATGCACACTTCCTTACTGAGCAAAACCCTAGTTTCCAAAATGGACCTACAAGTGATGAAGTGGCCTGTATGATGATGCAGCATGTGTGATGAAGATGGAAAAACACATGATGGTGTTTCGGTGCAATCATTAAGTCAGTGTTGCAATTTGACATCATTCTTGAAAGGTTTGGCAAGTTTGTGAAACTTTGGAAATTGACTATGGAAAAAATAGTCAAAACTGCTCTAAGAGAATGCCCTCCATAATTCATGGTTTCAGAAAAATGTACGTACCATCATATCAAGCTATAGCTTGTTGAAGTGGCTATCTAGTCATGGTCTCAGTTCTCCATAAGCATGTCTGAGGAGGAATTTATAAGTCTGCCAAAATAGGGTTACAGGATAAACTTTGGAGAACGTCTTGAAAATGGCTAAGTGTTGGAACAGTAGTCCAGGTGGGCTTGGGAAAATGCCCTCCATAATTCATGGTTTGAGAAAAATGAATGCACCATCATATAAAGATATATATTTTTGAAGTGGCTATCTAACCATGGTCTCATTTTCCCATAAGCATGTTTGAGGAGGAATTTATAAGTCTGCCAAAACAGAGTTTCAGGATTTTTTGCACTAGAGGGAGTAAGACTGCCTGAGTGGCCTTAGTAAACTGCCCGCGCCTTCCTGTTAGGATATATCTTGTTGAATAGTCTATCTAACCATGGTCTCATTTCTTCAAAAGAGTGCTTTATGACAAATTTATAGGTCTGCCAAAATAGGGGTTCAAAATAAACTTTGGAGAAATTCTGGAAAATGTTTAAGTGTTGGAAAATTGGTCCAAGTTGCCTTGGAGAAATGCCCTCCGTAAATCATAGGAGAATGATAAAAAATATATGGAAGCACCAGGCTAAATCTTGTTGATCTTTATACCTAAACATGGTCTTATTTTGTCTTGAGAGTGTCTAAGGAGGAAGTTATAAGTCTGCCAAAACAGGGTTTTCGGCTGTTTTGCACCAGAGGGAGTAAAACTGCCTAAGTGGTCTCAATAAAATGACCGCCATAATTCATGGGTTAAGGAAAATTGACGCCCCATTTTGTCAAGATGTAGCTTGTTGAATAGGCTATTTAATCACAGTCTCATTTCTTCAAAAGAGTGCTTTATGAAAAAATTATAGGTCTACCAAAACAACGATTCAGAATAAACATTGGAGAAATTCTAAAAAATGGCTGTGCTAGAAAATTGGTCCAAGTTTCCTTGGGGAAATGCCTGTCGGACATCATAAGAGAATGATAAAAAATATCTGGAAGCACTAGGCGGAAGCTTGTTGATCTGTATACCTGAACATTGTTGAGATATTGTAACTTCAAAGAATATTATAATTGTACTTTATTATTCCGGAGATGTTTCATTCCTCCATAAAGATCTTATTGTATATCCGGAGATGTTTATTCCTCCGTCAGAATGTGGTAACTTGGGTTATTAGACTTCCCTAGTGGAGGTCAGCCCTTTATGTGTTATGTGGGTCAAAGGGTTATTAGACCACCCTAGAGGGGTCGGCCCAGTCAGTTGTAGTGGGGTATTTAACCCATTGGTTAAATACGAGCCTACGTGTACTTGTGTAAAAGATGTGTCAGAGTAGTGTATAAATAGAGGAGGTGTGTTCCTCATTTGACACACACTCACTCACTTGAGGATAGCGCACTTGTGGAGGAGAGGTCTGCTATTGTGGAGGAGGAGATCATGTCTCAGGGTTTCATCTTTGTATATTGCTGGTCATCTATATTGAGGAAGATTTGCTGGGTTTTCTACCCCATGAGGGTTTCCCAGGATAAATCTCTGTCTCTTGTGTTTATGCTGTGCTTGTTGTTTCTTCAGTGATCCTGTATATGCTATTATTGTGAAATGGAATGTAATGCTGCTACTTTCTGTCTTAGCATATTGAATTTTAACATGGTATCAGAGCTAACCTGAAGGAAGACAAGGTATGGCACTAACGACACTTGCTTTACTTACGACAATTTGAAGGATAGGGTTTTACATAGAAAAAACCAGTCATCGTAGCACTTTCGCTATAAATCCGTTTTGGAAAAATTTTCGGATCTGAAATTGTTATAGGACGAAGATTAAATCTCCAGGTACCTTGTGTCCAAAGGAAAACCTCTAATTCGTTGTACTTTGTGATTTATGATCTGTACAATATAGGGTTTCTGCCTCTTCCAGATATGAGTCAAAATCAGGTGACCTTGGGAAAAAGGTCATATCTTGGGCTAGGAAGATCCAAATGAAATTTCATAAAATGTGACAGGTAGTACACAGTCTGTACTATCTCAGAAAACTTTTTTAGAGGCCGAAGTTGAACCAGTGACACGTGGCACTCCGTACAAGTTCACTCTCCTGTATTATCCCATAAACAGGTCATGTTGCGACACTTGGAATAACTCTCTCTCAGAGACTACAATTGAGGTCATACCTGTCAGGATGGAAAGATAACAGGCCGAGCTACCTCATGAAATTTTTTCAGAGGCCGAAGTTCAAACAGTGACACGTGGCATGTCATACAATTTCGCTCTTCTGTTTTATCCCAAAACAGGTCACGTTGCGACATTTGACATAACTCTCTCTCAGAGAATCCAATTGAGGTCAGACCTATCAGGATGGAAAGATAACAGGTCAGGCTATCTCAGAAAACGTTTTCAGACCCTGTGGATTGAAAAGTTTGGAGTTACACCAAAAACAATCAGGTACATATTTCTGTCAAAACAGAATTATTTTTGAGTACCTTCATTCATGGCTTCCGGAATTTAGGGCTTCTGTAAAAAAATGGGAATTTTTGAAGTTTGTAATCACGGCTGGAAGCTCCTAAGAAAAATAAGAGTTTAGAGCCTTCGATCGAACCTTTTGTTTGGGCAGAAGGGTGGGCTTCATCAAACCCTAGTTCGGGATCCTGTCCAGAAGATCTAGAAGTTTCAAAGGCAATTTTGAGGGGTCAAATTTTGGAAATTCCAAAATTGAAGTATGCTAGTTTGATCAGCTCAGCAAGACATATTCTTTCATCCATTCAGAAGTGTGAAAGTCAAAGATTGAATTTTTTAGGGTTTCTCTAGAAAACCCTAATCAAGCTCTAGATCAAGTTTCAGGGGGAGTTGAGGCTAAGGCCTTACATAAGAAGACTACAAGAAGTCTCGACAGGTATGACTTAAGGAGGCTCAGGTATGTCTTGAAATCTAATTCTTGATTACGTTCATGATGTGTTTGTCTTCATATTATTTATTAGTACAATCTTGATTAATGTTAGAATTGTCTTATCACCCTAGTAACAGTATGAATGCATGTGAATGATCAAAGACATTCATTGATTAGGGCTATATGATTGTACTAATGCATTATGATGTTGTGTGAGGTTGATGTTGTCTGCTAACAAGGCTCAGGTACATCACAAAAGACAAATTAGGTTCCATGACCATGAAAACATGAAGACAAAGACTCATCCATAATCTTTGTTCTACTTACGAGGTATGTATGACTTTGTTATATTATGCTTAACCAATGAGACATGCAGGTTCTAGCTCAGGATCTCTAAATCATTGAAGAGATTGTTTAGGTATGTTGTACATAACTAAGTAGGTATACTAATCCAGGTATGTTTCCCATGAATCTTACCTTGTGTTAGGATCCCTTATATAAGCATACTTGGTATGATTGGTTATGCTTATTCATAAAGTTAGTAATCAAGGGATTATGCATATTATGTTTTTTATCTTGATTGATGATATGCATGAGTAAAAGAAGACTTCCCTGAAATCTTGAATACTAATGTTTATTAACTATAATCATGACTATACATTCTCAATATTATTTAGAACTATAATGTTTTGATAACATTTAGAACATACTAATGGGTGTATGTTTGTGTATGAGATCATGAGGATGACACTTGAACATGCACAGTGGTACATAATGAATAGAAGTTCAAAAGACATACAGAAGATCAAGCGGGAGGCAACCACACAAACATAAAAGATAAGTATTTGAGTTGTTATTTGAAATAGTAAATGATATTGCTTGTAATAGGTTGTATGCATATTTGTATTCCTATAATATATCATGCTAAGTGTAAATATTCATAGAACATTGAACAGTATACTACTAATATGCATATGATTGGTAAGGTGGACAAACATTCCATTGTTGCTTGTCTAGAATGAAACCTCTTTGCTGACATGCTGAGAGTTGTGCACACTCTCGATAGTATGTTCTGGTAGAGATGGAAGGCATCTAGATAGACACTGTATGCATACAGGATATGGGAAAGTGTTGTGCCAAAGTATTGGTCAAGATAGTTGCATAACTATGAAATGATATCTGTATGCATAATAGGTTATCATGTCAATATGATTTGATGATTATGAAGTATTACTAATCATGTACCTAATTTTGATTTGTAGGAAAAATCATGATGAATGATGAACAAGCGATGGATGTTCAACAAAAGGATTTACAAATCAAACACACTATAGAAAGCTTATGGTTAAGAGATTCTCTTAGAAAGAGGAAGAGAATCATGATGAGATGTTTTGACCATTCTCTTAATAATGTAATCAGGTTCTGTATGGGTTCCCAGGATCGGTAGTCAATTGATGAGCTTAATGATCATCATGGGTGATGTGGATCTCAACCCTTGCTACAAGGTTGAATATGGCTTCTATACACATATGACATGGCTGCAAGAAGGAACTCACCATAGAGTTCGAATGACTTTGAGGCTCATATTAGTAGACCCATCTGACGAGAGATGGCACAGATAGATATGCAGAAGATCACTCAATGAAGAGTGTGAATAATGGACAATTGACAGCTTCATGACAAAGCTTGGGCTTTACCAGAAGTAAAGCTGATCCTAACCTTTACCTTAAGGTTGTGGATGATGAACCTATCATACCATTATTATGTGACGATGATCTCTTTCTGACAAGGAATGAGAAACAGATCATGAAAATGGCTGCAGAAATAAAAATAAAAGATCTCAGATTAATGCACTACTTCTTAGGTCTAGAAGTATGGCATGATCCAAAAGAAATCTTTTAAATCGAGGTAAGTATGCTGTGAAGTTTCTAAAAAGATTTGATATGTTGGAGTGTAAAGCCATGGCCACTCCCATGGACTCCAACTTGAAGTTATTAGTTAATGACTCATCGGATTTAGTGGACCTAACCCTATATAGACAAATCATTGGGCCAATGATGTATTTAACAAATACTAGGCCAGATATATGCTTTGTTGTAAATACCGTAAGTCAGTATCTAGTAGAACCTAGAAAGGTTCACTTAATAGCTACAAAGCATGTAGTGAGGTACCTAAAAGGTACTTTAGATTTTGGTCTATATAATCTTGGAGGTCATGAACTCCGATTACAGGGTTACTCAAATTCTGATTGGGCAGGAAGTGTCTCAGACAGAAAGAGTACATCAGGTGGATGTTATAGTCTTGAATCTACCATGATCTCATGGTTTAGCAAGAAACAATCTAGTGTGGCTCTCAGTACTACTGAAACAGAATATATAGCTGTCTGCTCTGCCAGCTGTGAAGCAGTGTGGCTTCAGAAGCTATTATATGGAGTGTTTGACTTAGAAATGGATTCCACTGTGATTATGTGTGACAATCAAAGCTGCATAAAGATGATAGGAAATCTTGTATTCCATGATAAGTCAAAACACATTGAGATCCGATAATTCTATATACGAGATATGGTACAGAAAGGAGCTATCAAGCTCGAGTATATAAGCACTGAGGATCAAATTGATGATATCCTGACCAAACCTCTGTCTCGAGTAAAGTTTGAACACTTCCGAGACAAGCTTGGTGTAGTTTAGAAGGACTCTCCTCGAAAGGGGGAGTAGCACAATATCCGATAACAAGTCTATCTCATCAATGATGAGGTTACCTATTTACTGCACTTAGTTACCTAGAATTATTTAGATTTAAGACTCTTATATTCTTTCTTTTAATGATAGATGTATACATGCTTTTGATGTTAGTTTTGATGATAGATGTATACATGCTTTTGATGTTAGTTTTGATGATAGATGTATACATACTTTTGATGGTTTTGATGATAGATGTATACATGCTTTTGATGTTAGAAGTATACATACTTTTGATGATGTTGATACATGTCGTGGTTATACATGTTTTGATGATGATGACACATGTTTTGATGATGATGATACATGTCGTGGTTATACATGTTTTGATGATGATGATACATGTTGTGGTTATACATGTTTTATTGATACATGTTGTAATGATGATGATACATGTCGTGGTTATACATGTTCTGATGATGAGGATACATGTTTTTGGTATACAACATGTGAAGGGATTGGATCATTCCTGGACTTCAGTCCGAAAGAAGAGCCGTAGACATATGTCTTCGAGAATAAATTTCTTGATGAACATGTGAAGGGATTGGATCATTCCTGGACTTCAGTCCAAAAGAGGAGCCGTAGACGTATGTCTTCGAGAATAAAGTTCTTGATGAACATGTGAAGGGATTGGACCATTCCTGGACTTCAGTACAAAAGAAGAGCCGTAGACGTATGTCTTCGAAAATGAAGTTCTTGATGAACATGTGAAGGGATTGGATCATTCCTGGACTTCAGTCCAAAAGAAGAGCCGTAGACGTATGTCTTCGAGAATAAAGTTCTTGATGAACATGTGAAGGGATTGGATCATTCCTGGACTTCAGTCCAAAAGAAGAGCCGTAGACGTATGTCTTCGAGAATAAAGTTCTTGATGAACATGTGAAGGGATTGGATCATTCCTGGACTTCAGTCCAAAAGAAGAGCCGTAGACGTATGTCTTCGAAAATGAAGTTCTTGATGAACATGTGAAGGGATTGGATCATTCCTGGACTTCAGTCCGAAAGAAGAGACGTAGACGTAAGTCTTCGAGAATGAAGTCCTAGATGGACGATGGAGGATTAAGTCATCCTTGGACGTAGGACCTAAATGCACGGTTGAAGGATTAAGTCATCCTTGGACGTAGGTCCTAAATGCACGGTTGAAGGATTAAGTCATCCTTGGACGTAGGTCCTAAATGCACGATTGAAGGATTAAGTCATCCTTGGATGTAGGTCCTAAATGCACGATTGAAGGATTAAGTCATCCTTGGACGTAGGTCCTAAATGCACGGTTGGAGGATTAAGTCATCCTTGGACGTAGGTCCTAAATGCACGGTTGGAGGATTAAGTCATCCTTGGACGTAGGTCCTAAATGCACGGTTGGAGGATTAAGTCATCCTTGGATGTGGTCCTAAATGCACGGTTGGAGGATTAAGTCATCCTTGGACGTGGTCCTAAATGCACAGTTGGAGGATTAAGTCATCCTTGGACGTAGGTCCTAAATGCACGGTTGGAGGATTAAGTCATCCTTGGACGTGGTCCTAAATGTACAGTGGAGGATTAAGTCATCCTTGGACGTGGTCCTAAATGTACGGTGGAGGATTAAGTCATCCTTGGACGTGGTCCTAAATGTACGGTGGAGGATTAAGTCATCCTTGGACGTGGTCCTAAATTTACGGTGGAGGATTAAGTCATCCTTGGGCGTGGTCCTAAATGTACGGTGGAGGATTAAGTCATCCTTGGACGTAGTCCTTAATGTACGGTGGAGGATTAAGTCATCCTTGGACGTGGTCCTAAATGTACGGTGGAGGATTAAGTCATCCTTGGACGTGGTCCTAAATGTACGGTGGAGGATTAAGTCATCCTTGGACGTGGTCCTAAATGAACGGTTGAGGATTAAGTCATCCTTGGACGTTGTCCTAAATGTACGGTAAGGATTGGATCATCCTTGGACTTTGGTCCTGTAAACTGAGCCGTAGACATGTGGTCTCCGAGAACATGATAGGACTGGATCGTCCCTGGACTTCGGCTCAAAAGGTACATGACTGGATATAGAGAACTGCTGATGATCGTGTGATGGCGATGCTGATGATCGTGCGATGACGATGCTGATGATCGTACGATGACGATGACGATTCTGATGATCGTGTGATGGCGATGCTGATGATCATGTGATGACGATGTTGATCGTGATGCTGATGATCGTGTGATGACGATGTTGATCGTGATGCTGATGATCGTATGATGACGATGCTGATGATCGTATGATGACAATGCTGATGATCATGTGATGATGATGCTGATGATCGTGTGATGATGATGCCGATGATTCTGTGATGACGATGCTGTTGATCGTGTGTTGACGATGATGATGATTGAGTACTATCAACTCTGATGATGTTGATGTTCCAGTATTGAAGATGTTCCAGTAACTAGTTGAGTTACTGATGATGTTGAGAAAGCTTCCAATGATTTATAGATGTATCATGTATGATGTTGATGACTCCTTGCTTGTGCAGATGCTGTTATAATATCCTTCTCGTTAAGGGGGAGTGTTGAGATATTGTAACTTCAAAGAATATTATAATTGTACTTTATTATTCCGGAGATGTTTCATTCCTCCGTAAAGATCTTATTGTATATCCGGAGATGTTTATTCCTCCGTCAGAATGTGGTAACTTGGGTTATTAGACTTCCCTAGTGGAGGTCGGCCCTTTATGTGTTATGTGGGTCAAAGGGTTATTAGACCACCCTAGAGGGGTCGGCCCAGTCAGTTGTAGTGGGGTATTTAACCCATTGGTTAAATACGATCCTACGTGTACTTGTGTAAAAGATGTGTCAGATTAGTTTATAAATAGAGGAGGTGTATTCCTCATTTGACACACACTCACTCACTTGAGGATAACGCACTTGTGGAGGAGAGGTCTGCTATTGTGGAGGAGGAGATCATGTCTCAGGGTTTCATCTTTGTATATTGCTGGTCATCTATATTGAGGAAGCTTTGCTGGGTTTTCTACCCCATGAGGGTTTCCCAGGATAAATCTCTGTCTCTTGTGTTTATGCTGTGCTTATTGTTTCTTCAGTGATCCTGTATATGCTATTATTGTGAAATGGAATGTAATGCTGCTATTTTCTGTCTTAGCATATTGAATTTTAACAAACATGGTCTCAGTTTGTATTGAGAGTGTTGGCTTGACTGATGCTGACCCAGAGGTTTTCAATAAGACCCAGGTTCTTCGCGGTTTCCCTTTGACCAACAAAACCCCTTCACACTGGCCCTTTCGACAACAACCTACGAGCAGGTTGAGGTCTCACTTGAGGTGTATCTATGGGGTACTACGTAATTAGATTTCCACAGTATGTGATGAGTTGTGTGGATAGATGTACTGCACAGTGCAACAGGGTGTATGCGTTGCGAGGTGAGACTGCGCGGCGATGGGCAACGTCGGGTTCCGCACCACTAAGTCCTTCCACTGCAGGACTTCTACTGAAACTGCGGACAATCCAGTTCAGCTTTATACTTGAAGTACTCAGAAATTCTTAAGGCACTGAACTATGTATCACTCATCCACTCATTCATGCACTAAATTGATTATTATGCTAACAGTCGTTTATACGCTTAGAAGGGTTACAATTTAAGCATCTACCG
Source organism: Larix kaempferi (assembly GCA_027924585.1). Lineage (NCBI taxonomy): Eukaryota > Viridiplantae > Streptophyta > Pinopsida > Pinales > Pinaceae > Larix > Larix kaempferi. Next base: position 4,918,052 of record BSBM01000968.1, on the reverse strand, counting down.
CAGATGCAAATCACTATCATTCATTCATCTGCTGCGCATAGAAAAGTACTTAAGCAATATCCTAACACTTGAACAAATAACTGATTCACTACTCTCAAAAGAAAAGCTAAGTATTAACCATCCATCTATTCATGCAAACTTAACATATCATCCCATACTCTCTTGATGGAAAATGCATACAAAAGTATTCACATAACAGAATGCAAGGAAATATTCAAACATTCATATATAGAAAACAGGTAAATGCAGTCATACACAACAATGTTCCACTCAATCACAGAACACAATATTTAACATGGTTCACTCCCCCGGGTGGGAAGCTACGTCCCCAAGAACAGTTGTTATATATATATCTTTAATGGGAAGGGGAAAACCGCTCTTGGTCTGCGCACTCAACTGCAGACTCTCTCTTCTCTCTTAGCTAGGTCTTTACGCACACAGCTGCAGAGCCTTTACAATATCTTCTCACTCAAAAAAGATCTTACAATACATCAACAACAAAAATTAATGAGATAACCCCCAAAAGTAACCAACAAACCCCTTCCCTTACAAAAAAATGTCTTCTTTTATAGACCATGCCCGAAGGTCATGTCTTTATAATGCTGAGTACCAAAACCCTTAGGGTTTCCAAAACTGCTACAGTTTCTCTAAACCGTCCTGCTAGCCTTTGGTAATGAGTGTGCTGTCATGGCAGTCATCCACGCCTTCATTCTGTCACTTTCGACCTTCCTGTTGTGTGCATACCAACAGGTCATCTTCATCGAGTCGCCCTTCCACTAACGGACTCGTGCGATTGGCTCAACTCCGAGTCTCCTCCTCTGCAGACCATCCGTCCTCTTAACGGCATTGTACAACTGGATCATCCTCCAATCACTTTCTCAACGCCGTTCTCCACTTAACAGTCTCGTACCACTAAGCATGCTCAGCTGTCTCTTTCCCTGAGTCATTCTTTGTTTAAGGAACTCGTACAATTGGCCACCTTCCTGATATGCTCATGCCCGTATCTCGACATCTTGGAGCATACTTGCCAAAATTAGACCACTGCTGGTCTATCCGGTACCTGTACCTATCCTTCATCCATTAATCCTCTTTATTGGATCCACGTGGCCTAATCACTTCGCAGCACTGCTTCCTTGCAGCATTGACCTTCGCGGTACTGCCAAAATTTGGTTGCTGCGCACACCTTCACAGCATCCCCCATACTTGTACAAAATTATATCTCTTGTTGAGCGCAGCTCAACTCCGCAGCTCAACCTCCTTGTGCTATCCAAAATTGCCCCAACTTGGGCCAGGCCCAACATACCCCTAACACTTACATGTGGCTCATCCCCAAGCCACGTTCTGCTTTGGCCTTCTCGATCTTCTCTACGACCTGTGGAGCTAGCTTGGCCACGAACTCAATGTAAGTGCCGATCAATTGTTCCACTGCTTCCTTGGTGTCTTGCTCGACTTGCTTTACTGTATCAAGTAGTGCTAGAGTTATCTCTTCTCCAATATGTTCTTGTACCCACTCCTGCTTGTCATCCAGATCTTTAAGCTTGTCTTCGATCTGCTACGATACTATTGCAGCATCCTCCAGGAGTTGCTGCGCCTGATTATCCATCTCAGTCTTTTTTTCTCTTAGCGCTTGGACCTCCTTATTCAAGCCTGAGATCTCCTTATACCTCGGCAACCTATATCTGGGTGGCAGAGCCTTGACCTCTGCATCCAATTGTTCTAGCGTGGTATGCTTTTCTTTTACCACGGTCTTTACCTATAGTATCCCTTGATCCTCTTCAAGGGCAGTGAATGCCTTTGAAACCTTCTCCAACAAATCTTGGCTCTTAGCCATCTCACTGGTTATGTTATATGCCTCGGCGCTAACTGCTTTCTCTCTTAACTGCTGCTCAGTGAATGGTGTCTGTGTATTGAGCTTTTCCTTCAACACGGCAAGATCGGCCTCATGAAGAATCTCTTTATCTTGTAATTCCATCTTCAAAGATTTCACCCTTTCTCCGATCCTAATAACAGTGTCCGCCGGATCGTCCTAGAGTTCTAAATCTTCAATATCTTTTGCGACATCAGTAATGGTGTTCTCCACTCGTAGCCGACGGTCCTGTTCATCATAAAATTGTATCTGCATGCGCGAACTAGAGTCCTCGAGCTGCCTGTTTCTGACTTGCAGCTCCGCCTGCGACTTCATGGAATCTATTGTTCTTTCATGCATCTCATCGACGATCTGCATATGCAGAAAGTGTAATCCAGGCAAAGGAATCTTGGCCAAGTCAAGCTCTACCCGCTCGACACCCTTTGTGTCCAGAACATTCTATTCTGACATTGGTAACACTATGGCCAATGGGTCTAGATGAACAACTTTGGTATTTGAAGGTAGCACTATGGCTAGCTGCGGCGGTGCCTGCTGCAAGGTTCCTGCCGACCTCCCTTCAGCTCCTGCGTCGCGCGGAAAGGGTAGGATCTTCTGGACATCATCCATCTTTTTCATAAGCCCTTGCAGTGCGAGCCTAGTCCTTTGTAGGTCATCCTGTATGATCTTGTCCTTCTTGTCTTTTTCTGTCATCAGCTCTTCCATTTGTTGGATAAATTCTAAAAAATGGCTGTGCTAGAAAATTGGTCCAAGTTTCCTTGGGGAAATGCCTGTCGGACATTATAGGAGAATGATAAAAAATATTTGGAAGCACCAGGCTGAATCTTGTTGATCTGTATACCTGAACGTGGTCTCAGTTCATATTGAGAGTGTTGGCTTGATTGATGCTGACCCAGAGGTTTTCAATAAGAGCCAGGTTCTTCGCGGTTTCCCTTTGACCAACAAAACCCCTTCACACCGGCCCTTTCGGCAATAACCTGCGAGCAGGTTGAGGTCTCACCCGAGGTGTATCTATGGGGTACTGTGGAATCAAGTTTCCACAGTATGTGATGAGTTGTTTGGACAGATGTACTACGTAGTGCAAGAGGGTGTATGCATTGCGAGGCGAGACTACGCGGCAATGGGAAACACCGCGGTCCACACCACTAAGCTTTTCCACTGCAGGAATTCTACTGAAACTGCGAACAATCCAGTTTAGCTTTATACTTGAAGTACTCAGAAATGCTTAAGGAAATGAACTGAGTATCACTCATCCACTCATTCATGCACTAAATTGATTATTACTCTAACAGTTGTTTATACACTTAGAAGGGTTACAATTTAAGCATCTACCACAGATGCAAATCACTATCATTCATTCATCTATTGTGCATAGAAAAGTACTTAAGCAATCTCCTAACACTTGAACAAATAACTGATTCACTACTCTCAGAAGCAAAGCTAAGTATTAACCATTCATCTATAGAAAACAGGTAAATGCAGTCATACACAACAATGTTCCACTCAATCACACAACATAACATTTAACATGGTTCACTCCCCCGGGTGGAAATCTACGTCCATAAGAATGATTGTTATATATATATCTTTAATGGGAAGGGGACAACCGCTCTTGGTATGCGCACTCAGCTGTAGACTCTCTCTTCTCTCTCTCAGCTAGGTCTCGGCTAACATAGTTGCAGACCCTTTACAATGGCTTCTCACTCAGAAAAAATCTTACAATACATCAACAACAAAAAGTAATGAGATAAACCCCAAAAGTAACCAACCAACCCCTTCCCTTACAAAAAAAGTCTTCTTTTATAGACCATTCCCGAAGGTCATGTCTTTACAATGCTGAATATTGAAACTCTTATGGTTTCCAAAACTGCTACGGTTTCTCTAAAATGTCCTGCATGCCTTTGGTAGCGAGTGTCCTGTCGTGGCAGTCCTCCACGCCTCCGTTCTGTCGCTTTTGACCTTCCTATTGTGAGCATACCAATAGTTCATCTTCATCGAGCCTCCCTTCCACTAACGGACTCGTACGACTTGCTCAACTCCCAGTCGCGTCCTCTGCAGACCGTCCGTCCTCTTAAAGGCCTCGTACAACTGGCTTAGCCTCTAGTCGCTTTCTCAGCATCGTTCTCCACTTAACGGTCACGTACCACTAAGCATGCTCAACTATCGCTTTCCCTGATTCATTCTTTGCTTAATGAACTCATACAACTGGCTGCCTTCCTGATATGCTCATGCCTGTAGCTCGGCATCTTGGAGCATACTTGCCAAAATTAGACCACTGCTGGTCTATTTGGTACCTATACCTATCCTTCGTCCATCAATCCACTTTGCTGGCTCCACATGTCCTGATCACTTCGCAACACTGCTTCCTCGCAGCGTTGACCTTCGCGGTACTACCAAAATTTGGTTGTTGCGCACAACTTCACAGCATCCCCTGTACTTTTACAAAATTATATCTTTTGTTGAGCTGCGCTCAACTCCGCAGCTCAACTTGCTTTTGCTATCCAAAATTGCCCCAACTTGGGCCAGGCCCAATAGAGAGTGTTTGAGGAGGAAGTTATAAGTCTACCAAAATAGGGTTTCAAGTTGTTTTGCACTAGAGGGAGTAAAACTTCCTAAGTGGCCTCAGTAAAATGCCCACCATAATTCATGGGTTAAGTCAAGTTCCCACCCCTTCCTCTCATGATGTAGCTTGTTGAATAGGCTATCTAACTATGGTATCAGTTCTTCAAAAGAGTGCTTTATGACAAAGTTATAGGTCTACCAAAATAGGGGTTCATAATAAACTTTGGAGAAATTCTGAAAAATGGCTGTGTTGGAAAATTAGTCCATATTTCCTTGGGGAAATGCCCGCTGTACATCATAGGAGAATGATAAAAAATATCTGGAAGCACCAGGATGAAGCTTGTTGATCTATCTACCTGAACATGGTCTCAGTTTGTCTTGAGAGTGTCTGAGGAGGAAGTTATAATTATGCCAAAACATGGTTTCATGCTATTTTGCACCAGAGGGAGTAAAACTGCCTAAGTGGCCTCAGTAAAATTCCCTCCATAATTCATGGGTTAACGAAAATTCCCACCCCTTCCTGTTAGGTTGTATCTTGTTGAATAGGATATCTAACCATGGTGTCATTTATTCACAAGAGTGCTTTATGAACAAGTTATAGGTCTACCAAAATAGGGGTTCAGAATAAACTTTGGAGAAATTCTAAAAACTGGCTGAGTGTTGGAAAATTAGTCCAAGTTTCCTTGGGGAAATTCCTGCCGTACATCATAGGAGAATGATAAAAAATATTTGGAAGCACTAGGCTGAAGCTTGTTGATATGTCTACCTGAACATGGTCTCAGTTTGTCTTTAGAGTGTCTGAGGAGGAAGTTATAAGTCTTCCAAAATAGGGTTTCAGGCTGTTTTGCACCAGAGGGAGTAAAACAACCTAAGTGGCCTCAGTAAAATTCCCACCATAATTCATGCATTAAGGAAAATGCCCACCCCTTCCTGTCGAGTTGTAGCTTGTTGAATAGTCTATCGAACCATGGTCTCATTTCTTGAAAGAGTGCTTTATGACAAAGTTATAAGTCTGCCAAAACAGGGGTTCAAAATAAACTTTGGAGAAATTCTGAAAAATGGCTAGTGTTGGAAAATTGGTCCAGGTTGCATTGGGGAAATGCCCGCTGTGCATCATAGGAGAATGATAAAAAATATCTGGAAGCACTATGTTGAACCTTATTGATTTGTTACCTCAACATGGTCTCAGTTTGTCTTGAGAATGTCTGAGGAGGAAGTTATAAGTCTTCCAAAACATGGTTTCAAGTTGTTTTGCACTAGAGGGAGTAAAATGGCCTAAGTGGCCTCAGTAAAATTCCCTCCATAATTCATGGGTTAAGGAAAAATCCCTCCCCATCCTTTTAGGATGTAGCTTGTTGAATAGGCTATCTAACCAGGGTCTCATTTATTCAAAAGAGTGCTTTATGACAAAGTCACAGGTCTACCAAAACAAGGGTTCAAAATAAACTTTGGAGAAATTTTGAAAAATGGCTAAGTGTTGGAAAATTGGTCCAATTTGCCTTAGGGAGACGCCCGTCGTACAGGAGAATGATAAAAAATATCTGGAAGCACCAGGCTGAAGCTTGTTGACCTGTATACCTGAACATGGTCTCAATTTGTCTTGAGAGTGTTTGAGGAGGAAGTTATAAGTCTGCCAAAACATGGTTTCAGGTTGTTTTGCACCAGAGGGAGTTGTTAGAAAAACATGATCATAGAGAAATAACAATAAACAATATGCAAACACAAATTACATAGACACATTACAAGAGAGACATCAATATATCATGGTTTACCCAAGATGGGCTACGTCCACACATAAATTTCCAGTCCTTTATTATTATACCATCCAGCAAATGAAGGGATACAACCTGCAACATATCCATTGCACTTCCTCTTCACTTTCTCACAGTCTCTTTTTACGATCTCAGAGATATTTACAATGCATAATACCTAATACATCAACCCTAGCCGTGTTACAATGTCTTTCTTTTATAGGGGAAAAACAATGGGAAAATACCACAAGTTACCCAAAACCATGGGCCTGTAACCCCAACTCCAAAGTTTGGGAACCAGTGTATAGTAAGCCTGGGGTACAAACACGACTGAATAACATCTCTAAATCTGGAAGATCAGGCTCCACAACCAATAATCTCCCACTTGGAGATTGATCACAGCAACTCCACTGCTGTTGTACTTGCTGGACTTCGACTTGGCAAATTTCTCATTTTCACCTTCATGTTAGAATGCCAATTGAAACCGAGGAGGAACTCAGTTTCTCTCTATTCACTACCTTAGTAAACATGTGTGTAGGATTCTAGCTAGTATGTATCTTCCCCAGCTTCAACATTTCATCTTCTAGAACATAGCGTATCAAATGGTACTTGAGCTGTATATGTTTTGTCCTCGAATGGAATGTCGAGTTCTTTGCAAGATTATTGGCACTCTAGCTATCACTATACAACCTACTATCATTCTTCTTCTTACCCAATTCCTCCATAAACCTCTGCAACCAAATCATCTCTTTACTAACCTCTGTAACATCAACATACTCTGCTTCCGTTGTTGAAAGTGCAACAACCTTTTGCAGTTTCGAAATTCAACTTGCAGTTATTCCACCTACAGTAAACATATACCCTGTGGTGCTCCTCCTTCTATCCTTATCACCTACCATATCTGCATCAACATATCCCTGCAGAACAGTGTCTGAACCTCCAAAACATAATGCATGAGTGGTAGTACCTCTCAAATACCTGAGAATCCACTGTACTTCCTTCCAATGTTGTTTACATAGATTGTTCATATATCTGCTCACAACTCACACTGCATATGCAATATATGGTCTTGTGCACACCATGGCATACATCAAACTGCCAACTGCTGATGAATAGGGAATCTTGTACATGTAATCTATCGCTTCCTATGTCGTGGGACACATTTCCTTACTTAGTTTGAAATGGTTGTCCAAAGGTGTACTAACTGGTTTTTCATTTTTCACTTTGAACCTCTCCAACACCTTTTGTTTGTACTCACCTTGAGACAATGTCAATTTTCAATTTTTCCCATCTCTTATTATTCTCATACCAAGGATTTGCTTTGTAGCACCCAAATCCTTCATAGCAAATGAATTAGCTAGCTTCCTTTTGTGTACATTTATATCCTGCATGTTTGACCCCGCAACAAGCATGTCATCAACATATAATAACAAGATAATATATCTTTTATTATCTAGCCTCTTGAAATAAACACAGTGGTCAGAATGACATCTACTATAACCTTGTTCTGTCATAAACTTGTCAAATTTTAAATACCACTGCCTTGGAGCTTGCTTCAAGCCATACAAGCTCTTCTTCAACCTGCATACCATATCATCCTTCCCTTTGACCTCATACCCTTGTGGCTGCTACATATATATCTCTTCCTCCAAATCCCCATGGAGAAAGGTTGTTTTAACATCTAACTGTTAAATATGAAAATCTTCTACTACCACTAGACTTAAAATAGTCCTAATTGAAGTCATCTTAACAATAGGAGAAAATATTTCATCAAAATCTATACCTTTCTTCTGTGCAAACCCCTTTACAACAAGTCTAGTCGTGTACCACTTCTTACCTCCTTCTTCTTCCTTCAACCTGTAAATACATTTGTTTTGCAGTGCTCTTTTACCAGCAAGCAACTGAACCAAATCTCAAGTTTGGTTTCCTATCAATGAGTCCATCTCCTCATTCATTCCTTGCTCCCACTTCTTTCTAGTTTCCACCTGCATTGCTTCTTCATAACATTTTGGTTCACCATCATCAGTCATCAATATATAATACATTGAAGGAGAGTATTGTTCAGGGAGTCTACTTAACCTGGTAGATCTTCTTACACTTGCAGGAGTTTCAGGTACTTGTTGTTGTTCTTGATTTTTTGGCACCTTTGGAACTTCATTTTATTCAATTTCATCAAGTACTGTGTACTATATGCTTTCCTTTTCTTGTTTCTTTTCCTGCAACTGATCTTTATACATGACCTTTTCATTGAATATCACATCTCTACTCCTAATGATTTTGTTATTTTCATAATCCCATAAGCAATAACCAGAATAATCAACCCCATTTCCAATAAAGGTACATTTCTTGGATTTAGCTCCAAGATTTGTTCTATTTTCTTTATCAATATGGACAAATGCTTCACAACCAAATGTTCTCAGAAATGAGTAGTTTACCTTTTTACCTGTCCATGCGTCCTCTAGAATACCACCATCCAAAGCACTAGAAGGCCCTTTGTTTATTAAATAAACAACAATATTTACAACATCTGCCAAAAATTGTAAGGGCAACCCTACATGGAATCTCATACACCTTGCATGCTCCATGATCATTCTATTCATTTTTTCTGGCACACCATTTTCTTATGGTGTTCCTGGGGCTGTCTTCTCTCTACGAGTCCCATGGTATGAGCACTAACTATCAAACTCTTTGCCACAGTACTCACCTCCATTATTAGATCTAAGACACTTCAACCTTTTTCCTGTCTCATTCTCAACCAAAGCTTTCCACTTCTTAAAAGTAGCAAACACATCAGATTTATGTCTAATGCAATAACCCAAGTTTTTCTAGTTGCATTATCAATAAATGTAACATAATAATGAAAGCAACCAAGAGATTGTACCTAATTCGGTCCCCATACATCTGTATACACAAGCTCTAATGTTTCATTCTTCTTTTGTTTCCCAACCCTGAGAAATCTTACTTTCTTATGTTTTCCATAAACATAGTTCTCATAGAATTCCAAACTTACCTGCTTCAAATCTAGCATCAACTTCTTTTAGTGGAGAATCTGCATCCCCTTCTCACTCATGTGGCCAAGCCTATGATGCCACAAGGTTGTATTTGTTCCTATGGAATCTAAAGAGATAGAATGGTCAATATTATGAGGACATAAATACAATGTACCTACCCTGTCTCCTTTTGCTATCACCATTGATCCTTTAGTGATTTTCCACCACGTTTCTCCAAACATAGATAGACAGTCGCCGTCTCCCAACTTCCATGTTGAGATCAGATTTCTTTTCATAGAAGGAATATGCCTTACATCTTTCAGCAGCCAATCAGTTCGATTCTTAAATTTTATCCATACCTTACCCATTCTAACAATTTTACATGGCTCATCTTCACCCAATCAAACATGTCCAAAATCGCTTGGAACATAATCATGAAAATATTTCCTTTGGGGTGTAGCATGACATGAAGCCCCTGAATCTACTACCCAATAATCACTAGTATTATCTAATGCAAGAATGAAAGCATCTTGGAACACATCACCTACTACATTTGATTCTTGGCTAGTTTCCTACTATCCATCTCCTTTCTTCTTTAGAGATCTGCAGTCTTTCTTCAGATGTCCTTTCTTTCCACAACTCCAACACTCTATTTTTCCCAGTCTGGAATTGGATCTACCCATTTTAGACTTTCCATGATTACCTTGGCTCTTTCCTTTCTCCCTTTGTCTTCCCCTACTCTCCATGGTCAACGCATTACCTAATGTCTCACCTGTTCTTTTTCTTCGCATTTCCTCGCTAAGAATAACACCAATAACATCATCAAATTTCAAGATGTTTGAACCAGAGACAGAGTTACTTACAACCATGACCAAGCTATTCTAGCTTTCTGGCAATGAACACAGGATTAGAAGAGCCCTAGTCTCATCATCAAAGTTCACACTTACAAAACTTAGTTGATTTGTAACCATATTAAATTCATTTAAATGATCAGCAACAGATCCACCTTCAGACATATTCATATTAAATAAATGCTTCATTAGAAATACCTTGTTGGAAGCCGAGGGTTTTTCATACAGCTTACCCAATGCACTTATCAAACCCTTCGTTATCTTTTATTTTGAGATATTGAAATCCATCGACGAATCCAGGGACAACCGTATTGTTCCCAATGCCTTTCTGTCAAGAACCTCCCATTCTTCATTGTTCATAGTAACTGACTGCTTTGCTCTTCCTCCAAATGGTAGGAATAGATCCTTTTATTACAGATAGTCCTCCATTTGCATCTTCCATAACCGTTAGTTTTGGCCATTAAATTTTTCGACCTTGAACTTTCATTCTTCTGCCATGCTCCCACTCGAACCAAAAAACCTAGTTTCCTATGGGTTTATCTGCCAAATAGACCTTTCGCTCTGATACCAATTGTTAGAAAAACGGGATCAGAGAGCAATAACAATAAACACGATGCAAATACAAATTACACAAACACATTGCAAGAGAGACACCAATATATTGCGGTTCACCCAAGATGAGCTACGTCCACATTGAAATTTCCAGTGCTTTATTATCATACCATCTAGCAAATGAAGGGATACAACCTACAACACATCCACTGCACTTCCTCTTCACTTTCTCACAGTCTCTCTTTACGATCTCAGAGATCTTTACAATGCATAATACCTAATACATCAACCCTAGCTGTGTTACAATGTCTTTCTTTTATAGGGGAAATACAATGGGAAAATACCACGGGTTACCCAGTTGGGGAATGCATGTACAGTAAGCGTAGGGTACAAACATGACTGAATAACATATCTGAATCTAGAATATTAGGCTTCACAACCAATAGGAGTAAAACTACCTAAGTGGGCTCAGTAAAATGCCTGCCATAATTCATGGGTTAAAGAAAATGCCCTCCCGATATGGTCAAGTTGTAGCTTATTGATTTGTCTACCTGACCATGGTCTCATTTTATCTTGAGAGTGTTTGAGGAGGAAGTTCTAGGTCTGCCAAAACAAGGTTTTAGGTAGTTTTGCACCAAGTTCAGTAAAATGCCCACCTAGGGAAAATGAAGATGAGTCTATGAGTGAAATCAGCATAGGTGTGCTCAGTGCGGTGTACTACATCATCTAGTGGAATTGGTCTAGGATTTTGGTGAAATAAAAAATCCATGTTAGAAATTGCACAAATTCTCTAAGTATAAAATTACTGGTAAAACTGCCTAAGTGACCTTTGTAAAATGCTCACCATTTTCCTAGTCTAGTCTTGAATGTTCACTACTTCCAATAGGTGTCCAAGTGTCTAGTACAATTACATATAAATTATAATCAAGGAATTACCACAAAACCATGTGAGTATCTCTCTTTAAGAATTTGAACCTTACAAAGTTGAGATAACATTTTTTGAATTATTTTCATAGAGTATGTCATTAAGGCATGACCAGTATCCCATCAGTATTATTCAGGATGACAAATTTATTATGATATTGAGTAGTCCACTTAGCACTCATTGCATCGAGTGAGTTGGAAAATCTCAACAATAAATTTACAAATAACTTCTCTAAATCATCGTAATAATTCTCAAACTTTCATACTCCAAAGTTTTGTGTGTGGCCAACATTTTCATTTTGAAAATTCCATGCTCACTACTTTCAAAGCATTCCCTCTTTGATGTTTAGTCTTCCTCCTCAACATGTGTTTCTCAAAAATCATCTTAACCTAGAGAAACATGATCTCCACATTTTTTTACTAAGCAACTTACGTCAATCTATATAAAATTTATCTTCTTCCTTGGAGCTATGCCCTTTTGATGTGTCTTCTCTACATGGAGATTCTAAGAAATGGCTCATATTGAATATTCATTGTTCTAATGAACTCAATTTTTTTAAACATGTATCTCATATAACATTATTGCAATCGAATATCCATGTTAACAAAAAGGAGTACAAATCTATAATCTAGATAGTGAATATATAATCCCCTATCTATAAGCATTAATTTGTTGTTGAAATACTCTTTGCAGGCATAATTTGTGAGCCTGAAATACAGTCTGCGTGCATCACCTCACCTCTGCTTCGAACCTAGATAACCATGGCCAAACTTCAAACAGGGGATTCCTCCACCACGAGTGCAATTGAAACGCGAGCATTTTCCTCTGCAACCCCAGTTGAAACACAGTCATCCACATATGATAGGATAATAGTAAAAAAATTCTAGGAGTATTGTGATGCATGGAGAGATGCAAAGATGTTGCCACCAGGTATGGAAACTATCTTGAGGAAAGCAGAAGTTTTTGACTTTTTTTTTGGAATGTTCAGTTATATTGATGAGGAGATACATGAGGCAATTTTGAAATATGATGCTAGGAATAAGGAACTCATAATTTTTGGGAAGCGGGTATACCATGACCCTGATTTCGTTTCCCGAGCTACACATATTCCACTTAGAGGGGGGGCGATTTTAAGCTCAAGGAAAACCCCCAAACACGAGAAGAACCAAATGGCTAGTAAAATTTATGGGCGAGAAGTAAATTTTCTGAGGAATGGCTTAAAATACAAGATATCCCTCCTGGAATATACAAAACATTGATTCAGATTGTCCTTAGGACAATTCTAAATCATCACAGGGATGACATTTCGGGTGAATGTATGCGGGTAGTGATACATTGGGTGGAAGATATACCTATAGATATTCCTTATCTATTGGCTAAGAAAGTCCACTTTCCCATGCAAGAGATCCAATTAAGGAAGGTTAAATTTTGTTTCTTGAGCACACTTCAAAAAATTATTGATTTATGTCAACCCCATGCTACTAAAATAGAGATTGGTGATATCAACCAACATGAAAATATATCTTTGCCAAAACCACCTTCTCATAAACATACGTTAGGAAACGTAATAGCAAGGAACATAATGAGGAATTGCCCGTACAATATCCTCAGTAGAACGAGAAATTAGTACAATCTCCTAAGCACCATGGGGAATTACCATTACACCCTCCTCAACAGAATGAGGAATCACCAATACAAAGTCCCAAGCACCATGGCAAATTACGAGTACAGTATCCTGATTTTGTCACAAATGACGTAGTTTGTGCTACCACAACTTTGAAAGAGCTACAGTGACATGTAGATAGAGGTCATTGGGAGGAGGTGACAGGCAATGAAATGGAACAAACTACTGCTCACTTTTCCATTCCTCGAGATTTTCTTGATAGAATTCCTCCTAAACAGTTGGCAATTGAGTATGATTGTTCTTCCAAATCATAATCAAGGGCTTCCGCTATGTATTTAGACATTTCATCATATAAGTTTGATAGTAGGTACGTGTTCATCATATATGATAAAATGAAGCATTTCAAGGAACAAGCTTCCTATATATGCAATTGGGCGGAAGAGTGCTTGAGAAAAGATGATAATATCTTAGAATCCCCCAAACAGATAGCAGTGTTGCAGAAGATAGTTGTGGATAATCAATTCAAAGCGGACATAATTATAAAAGGGAAAGAAGAAATGGTTAAATTATTATCCAAAGAAGTAGAAAAAATCTCTAATGATGCTAAAAATGAAATTGAGTCAGTGAGGGTTATGTATAAAGAGGCTTTGGAAAAAGCTATGTTGAAGCGAGTGAACTCAAAGAAGAGTTGCAAAAAAGACCATATGTTCTCAATGTATCACCAATGAGGACAAAAATGGGTCCTTTACATGTAATGGAGAAGAAAATTAAAGAATATGAACATGTAGTACAAGAATATCAGTCGAAGTTGAAAGAGTGGGAGGGAAGCCATGGGAAAAAAGTTGGTGAATTAGAATCAATAATTTCTGATTTGAGAAAAACCATTTCTAAGCAAGCTAATAAGTTGAAAGGCACAAGGTTAGAAAGGATCTCTGAATCTTTAAAACTTAAAAACCAAAGTAGAGGAAAAACAATTTCCAATCAAGAAGGTGGTGAGGGTGAAGGTAAGGGTACCAAAGGAGATGAGGGTCAGGGTAGAAGGAAAAAACATCGACAGGTACAATGTCCTTAGAAGAGCAAGAGAAGTCCTTAGCAAATTGAGAGAAGATGCTACAAGAATGCGTCTCAACGACAATTGCACTAGGTGATTTTTTTACTCATCACCATTACCTGAAGAAATGAAAGAGAAGATGGCTAGGAAAGATGAAAAAATAAGAGAGATGGAATCAAAACTCTTAGACAGTAGAAAAGTTCAGCACTTGGGATGTGATATGGAAATTCAAAAACTTAAATCCACAATTGCTGATGTGGAGAAGGAATTAAAAGGGCAGCTGCTGCGATGATTGCAAGTCATGTCCTTCCCAACGAGACAGAGTCGAGGGAAAAAGAGCACGAGAAAGAAATACATAATTTGAAATGTGAATTGGCTGAAGTTAAAGATCAGTTGAAACATACCAGATAGCAATTGGAGGTCAAGGAAAAATAGGAATCAACAAAGTATAAGAAAAATGTGGAAATGTTGAACAAACTGATGGAGGAAAAAAATGTTTTGGTTGGAAATTTAAAAAAAAATTCATAGAGAGTTAAAGAGCTTGAAATTTTTTTGCAAAAAGTGCCATGTCCAACTCCAGAACAATTACAGTCTTCTACGAAAGGCAAGAGATACCATTCCGATTTGTCTTATGCTCAAGAGGATGGATTGCAGCCATCTCAGAAACATTCTAGACATGTATAAATCAATGTATATATGTATTTATCGACAGTTAATGAAAACACAAATTTTGTATGATGGAGTTTTGTATTTATCGGCATATAATGGAAAATGCTTTAATTAGTTGTCTTATTTTTATGTCTAGGAGTTAGTGGTTCTACATTCAATGCTTATGAAGTATGGTATTCATGTTTATTCAGTGCTCATTGGTATGGTATTCATGTTTATGAAGTCCTCATTTTTTTGAAAATACAGTTTGTGAAAATTTGTGAATTGACTAAGTTTGTGAATTGTGAAATTTTGTGAATTTCTACAGTTTGTGAATTTGTGAATTATGTAGTCAATACAATTTGTGAAAATTTGGAAATTGACTAAGTATGTAAAAATTAGTCAAAAATTATCTAAGAGAATGCCTGCCATAATTCATGGTTTGAGAAAAATGCCCACACCATCATACCGGGCTATAGCTTGTTGAAGTGGATATGTATTCATGGTCTCAGTTTGCCTTAATCACTTCTGAAGAGAAAGTTATAGGTCTGCCAAAATAGGGTTTTGCACCAAAGGAAGTAAAATTGACTAAGTAGCCTCAAGAAAATGCCTACCATAAATCATAGGTTAAAGAAAATGCCGATAGCATATGGTCAGGATGTAGCCTTTTGATTTGTATACTTGACCATGGTCTCAGTTTTTCTTAAGCATGTTTGAGGAGAAAGTTATAAGTCTGCCAAAATAGGGTTTCAGGATAAAATTTGGAGGAATTCCTGAAAAATGACTAAGTGTTGGAAAACTGATACAGGTGGCCTTGGGAAAATGCTCGCCGTACCTGAGGGGAGAATGATAAAAATTATATGGAACTATAATGCTTTGGATTTTCATAGAGGCTATCTCTCCATGGTCTTAGTTTTTATAGAATATGTTTGATGACAAAGATATTGGCTTGCCAAAGCAGGGTCTCATGTTACTTTTACACCAAAGTAGCAAAACTAACCAAGTGGCCTGAGGGAAATGCCCGCCATAGTTTGTGGGTTGAAGAAAATGCCTACACCATATGGTCATCTTGTAGGTTGTTTTTTTGTCTACCTGACTATGCTTTCACATTGAATTGAAAGGGACTGAGGAAGAAGTTACGGATCTGCCAAAACAGGGTTTCAGGTAGATTGGACCAAATATAGGAAAGTGCAAAAAATGTCTAAGTGTAAATTCACTAGAAATGCCTAAGTAACCTCAGTAAAATGCCCGCATCTCTTGTTTTTTATGTCTTAAAATATTTTGAGAGCATGGATCTCTAGAATTTTGTATGGGGCATCCAACCATATCATTGGCTTGACCAAAGAGTCTCTGAGGAAGAAGATATTGACCTGCCAAAAGTGCCTCCCAACTTGATTTGCACTACTTCGGTAAAATTCTCATCGAGGAGAGAGAAAGAGGTTTTAAGGAGTGAAATTGGTTTGGATAGAATCCCCTAGTTGGATCCCATCCAGTGGATGTCTCACACTTCAAAATTGATTAAAATAAAAATCTCATTATATTAACCTAGGTTTCGATCATTTTTCCTAAGTGGTAAATCAATAGTTTGGAAGGCCAATTTCAAATGCCCGCCAGATGATGGGTATGAGCTAGTTCAGATTTTAACATGGTATTTTTCATAATTGAAGTAGCTATCCAGTCATGCTTGTAGTTTTCTTTATGTTGATCACATGAGGAAGAAACAATCTCCCAAAGTCAAAGAAAAATTGGTTTGCATATTAAAGACAAAGATTTGTCTAAGTGTCAAACTCACATGGCTAAGAGGCCATTTGGAAATGCCCGCAAGGAGGTGTTCATGAGATGATCAAACTAATTAGATGGCATAGTCTTGTTCTCTGATGAAATGGATATCCATCCATGGAGTGAGATTTCTATTTTGTGCTCTCACGTGCGAGATTTTGGCCTGCCAAAATCAGTGAAAAATAAGGTTGAAAGACACTTTATATTATGCCCGCAAAGGATTAGGAAGATTCCCACAAGGGGCTATCTCATGCCCGCAAGGGAGCTATAGGATTCCCACAAGGGGCCTCCAATATGCTCACAAGAGGCTTATAAACATGCCCACATAAGGGGGCTAAAGATGCCCACAAGGGGCTCATTTATGCCCGTAGAAGGCTTATGAAATGCCCACAAAAGGGGTTAAAAGCTCAAGGAGATGAGGTTAATCTCGCAAGGGCTTATGGGATTCCCAGATGCCTGCAGGGGCTTAATTAAGCCCATAGGGGGCCAAAAGTGCCTCCGAGCTTGATTTGCACTACTCCAATAACATGCCCGCTAAGGAGAGGGAAAGAGGATTCAACAGGTGAAATTGGTTTAGATGAAGTCACCTTGTTGGCCTCTATCCATTGGGTGTCTCACACTTCAAAATTGGTGAAAATAAAAATCTCATGTTACCCTAGGGTTTGACAATTTTTGTCTAAGTGTTGAATTAGCAGTTTAAAAGGCCATTTGGAAATGCCTGGAAGGAGGTGTCCTTGTGCTAATAAAATTCCTAGGGTGACATAGATTTGTTCCTTTTTGAATTGGTTATCTACCCATGCTTTCAGGTTTCCTTATGATGGTCACATGTGCAAGAAATCAATCTTCCAAAGTAGGAAATCATGTGCAAGAAATCAATACTAACCATTCCATTATTTTCTTAATGTTTTTAAACAATATTTTATTTTATTTTTCTTTTTTTCTCTTTTCAAATGCAATACAAATTTCCTTTTAGTTTTTTTTGTTTTCCTTTTATCTTTGGCTAAGAGAATAAAAGTATATGACAATATATATGTTAGTAGTTAGAATACCTTAATGAGTATAGCTCTAAGGTGGATGTAATTTTGTATCTATGAAAGGCCGAAGGGTAATGATAATTATTCTCACTTTTCTACTGATGTAATGTTTGCTGACACATCTTTTTCATTTAATAAAATGATGTTTTTTAGTTATGAAAAAAAAAATTACATTCAAATCTTTATTTTTTCATTTTTGTTTTTTTTACAATATTTTAAATTCAAAATTTAATACTACAAACATAACATATGATTGTAATATTTGAAATCCCAAAACACTTTAATGAGAAACATTATTATTTTTAAATGAAGAACATAAAAGTGGAGGTACAATGATTGAGTGGTATCTCACTCCAGTGAAAAGTTCTTTCGGTTTCTTCTTTCTTTCTTTAGTTCATATCATTGACATCCATTTCATATTTTTTCTTTGGGTCATTATTTTTTCTTTAAGAGTAGCTTATATTTATTTTTTCAATCGTTGCATTGCAATCTATGTTTTTGTGAGCATTTACTTTCAATGTTATTCATTCCATCATTTTCCTAATGTTTTTTTACAATATTTTAAATTCAAAATTTGGCATATGATTTTAGTATTTAAAAGCCTAACATATTTTTTTTTTCAAAACATTTCAACTCAGAAATATGTTTTGAAATGAAGAAATGTAAAGTGAAGGTACAATGATTGAGTGGATTATCACTCTAATGAATAGTTCTTTTTTTCTTCTTTCATTTTTCTAGTCCAGTACAACTTTCATTGACATCTTTTCCATCTTTTTCTTTAGCTCAGAGGTATTCAACTGAAACACTTTGTGAGAAATAAAACTCTACAATGTAATACATTTTACTGATAAACATCAGAAGTATTTATATACATATAGAACCAAGAAGAGATAGTTATGTCTCCGTAACTTATTAACTAAATGAATCTGTTAACTAACTATAAATGATATAACTAACCCTGAAATACTAGTCAACATTACCCCCTTAAACTAAAGGGACATTTGACATGCCAAGCTACATTCTGAATTTTTCAAATTTTTCATGACCTAGTGCTTTAGTAAATATATATGCAATTTGATATGAAGTAAAAACATGTGTCAGATGAATGTTGTTGGCCTTAACATGATGTCGAATCAAGTGATATTTAGTGTTGATGTGTTTGGTACGATCATGGAATTTGGGATTCTTGGCCAATTGAATTGCATAAGCATTGTCAACAAAGAGAGGCATTGAAGGAAGTGATGACATGGCATGTGTGATGAAGTTGGAAAGACACATGATGGTATTCTGGTGCTATCATCAAATCAGTGTTATAATCTGACATCATTTGGAAAAGTATGGCAAGTTTGTGAAACTTTGGAAATTGACTAAGTATGGAAAAAGTTGTCAAAACTGCTCTAAGAGAATGCCCGCCATAATTCATGGTTTGAGAAAAAATACCTGCACCAACATACCAGGCTATAGCTTGTTGAAGTGGATATATATCCATGGTCTCATTTTTCCTCAATAATTTATGAGGAGAAAGTTATAAGTCTGCCAAAATAGGGTTTCATGATAAACCTTGGAGAAAATCTTGGAAATGGCTAAGTGTTGGAAAATTGGTCCAGGTGGCGTTGGGAAAATGCCCGCCGTACCTCATGGGAGAATGATAAAAATTATCTGGAGCTATTGTGCTCTAGATTTTCAAAGAGGCTATCCAAACATGGACTTAGTTTTCACAGAAGGTGTTTGATGACAAATATAACAGCCTACCAAAATAGGGTTTCAGGTTGATTTTACACCAAAGTAGCAAAACTTCCTAAGTGACCTCAGGGAAATGCCCACCATAGTTTTTGGGTTGAAGAAAATTCCTAAACCATATGTTCATCTTATAGGTTGTTGTTTTTTCTACCTGACCATGCTATCATATTGACTTGGAAGTGTCTGAAGAAGAAGTTATGGATCTGCCAAAACAGGTATTAATTTTTCAATAATTTCATTCCATTATCATTCAGGATCACTAAGAGAATAACATGTAGAACATATCTACAACATATCAAGCATAAACACAATAATGCAAGCACACAAGAGACACAGAGTTTCACCGAGGGAAACCAAGAAGGTGAAAAACCCCACAACTTCCTTAGAGATAAGATAATCCCCAATACAAGATCACAAGGATCAAACCCAATAAGATGTCTCTAGAAGATGCTCCTCCTCCTCCACTAGTGCGCCACTTTCTCTCTTATCTATGCGAGCTTGAGAAGTGAGTGAGTGAATCAAATGAGAGACACAACCTCTCTATTTATACACTGACTTGACCTGCCAATAATTAACTAGAGTCAACTTGCTAATCAAGTCTAATAACCCAACCACATGACCTAACCAGGGCCGACCCCACAATGGTGGTCTAATAACCCATCAATACAAGTGACGACACTTACAATGTAACTTGCGACACTTGCAAATACAAATGATGACATTTCCAATCAGAGGAATAATACATCTCTGTTGGATATACAATAAAGTACAAATTTAATATAAAAGTGAATATCTTCCAAAGTTACAAATACATCAACACTCCCTCTTAACTAGGAAGGTATTCTTTCGTTAGAGGTCATCAATACATATTGGAGCAAGGCTTCAATTCTAGAGATGGGTCATCATCACTGGATCAAAGAACATCATCATCATCACTGTTGTTGTACTCGATATCTCGATCATTGGGCTATCTCTGAATTCTGCTTGTCATAGTAATTTCTACAGATCCAACCCTTTTTCATGCTGGAAGTAGGCCCACCACCTGTAGGTATTCATCATCACTGGCCATACTGTGGATCCCGGGACTAATTACGTGCATCAAAAAAACCTAGCTCAGACTATAGGATGTTTTACATGTTGGCTATCACAAAACCTTAAAAGAGTGTCTTGCAACCTGCAAGGACTCTAAAGAGAATGCTAGTTCAGACTATAGGATCTCCAAGGATGATTACATGTGACCCCCCACCGCAAAACCTTGAAAGAGTATCCTAGCTCAGACTATAGGATCTCCCAGGATCTTTTCTATGTGGTTCAACAAAACCTTAAAAGAGTGTCTTGCAACCTACAAGAACTCTAAAGAGAATCCTACCTCAGACTATAGGATCTCCAGGACTTATTACATGCCTATCTAGTAGCAAAACCTTGACAGAGTATCCTAGCTCGGACTATAGGATCTCTCAGGATATTTCCTATGTTGCATGCACAACCTGTCCACAGCCATAGAGTATCAACCTGATACTCATCATACATCATCCTGATGTACATCATCATCCTGTTCATCATCATAGCATCGTCCTGATGCATATCATCCAGAGTATCATCCTCATACTCATCACACATGATCATCCTGATCATCTTCACTACATCGTCCTGATGCATGTCATCTAGAGAATCATCCTGATACTCATACATATACATTATCCAACTGATCATACAAAGAATCCACCTGATGCATATACATATACATGATCCAACTGATCATACAAAGCATCCACCTGATGCATATACATATACATGATCCAACTCATCATACAAAGTGATGAGTCAAGTTTTCAGGTATTTGATAACCTTTTCTTCCAGCAGCCAAACTCAAGCAATGGTGAAGAAACATACTTATTTGTGGGGGAAAATGTTTTACTTTAATTATTTAATGAAATTGTTATATGATTATTCTTGGATGTTAGAATGTGTATCAAATAAACTAATTATATGGAAACCAAGCGTGATTGAGTAGGTTCAGGGTCATTCAAGGATGGACTTGTAGAAGATTAAAGGATCACCAAAGCTCGGTGCTCTGTTTCCTGATTTATAGAGGACGCATTGCCACTTTCAAGAGGAATCGACATTTAGACAACTAGTTAGGATCAGCATTAAATCATATAAATACGGGCCTCTCGGGTAGCGAGAGGCCCCCCTGCTGTTATTTTGAGAAAAAACATTGTTTTAACGTTTTCTGCCCTATCGATACTACGAAGTACACACCTTTGTTTTGACATGGATTTTATATTTTAATAAGAGATTGATGATTAATTCTGGCCAGCGTTTCTAAGTTTTTATTCTCTCCTGAGTACGGGTTGGGGAGGGCCCCTCCAACACGTAGGTCAGGATATTCTTATTTGCAGGTATTTTTCCAATTATGCGTTTTACATTGATGAACAGTTATATTGCATGTGGAAGCACTTGAATGATTCATTATTTATGTAGTACTTTATAATACATTATGGAGTACAACAGAATAGTTTCAGTAGTCCTGT
This sequence comes from Larix kaempferi, assembly GCA_027924585.1. NCBI lineage: Eukaryota > Viridiplantae > Streptophyta > Pinopsida > Pinales > Pinaceae > Larix > Larix kaempferi. Next base: position 4,896,147 of record BSBM01000968.1, on the reverse strand, counting down.
AGGTTCTTTCTTTCAACGCATATTTGAATCAACGATTGCATGTGTATCAGCTTTTCTTTCAATACCATGGTTTATATCTAAGGTTTTTAACTGTTTCTCATCATGATCAATTTCTTTAGTGGTAGATGGATAGCTTGAAACGATTTCACTTCAATTTTAATACACCCAACTGATCGAGATAGGACGACCTTCACATGCCCATGGGGAACTTACGCCTATAGGGTCCTACCCTTTGGTCTATGTAACGCCCCAACAACATTTCAAAGAGCCATACTGAGTATTTTCTCTGATTTTTTGAATAACAAAATGGAAGTATTCATGGATGATTTCACACCTTATGGACAGAGCTTTGAGCAGGCATTGAAAAATATTGAATTAGTATAAAAGAAATGTATTGAAATGAGCTTGTGTTGATTTATATGTAACTTAGGAATGTATTTCATCTATGTATTTGATATATATTTATTGTACCCTTATTAGAGATGTGTTGTTCCTCTATAAGGAAGTGTCTTCATGTGGATTGACAAGTGTTGCAAGTGTGTGTACTTGCCGATGGGTTATTAGACGACCATGTGTGGGGTCGGCCCTGAAATATATATTATATTGTGGATGTACCAAGCTAGACAAGTCGGACCCATAAGGTCACTGGGAAAACAGGTTAGTATAAATAGAGATCAGGAGATCTCTATTTAGATCATTCGGAAAGTCATCTCTCTCTCACTTAGAAAGTGGCACACTAGTGAGGAGGAGGATCATATGCTTCTAGGAGACTATCTCAAGTGTATTTTGGTTGTACTTTGGTTGAGCCATTGCTCTCTATATCTCTGAGGAAGTTGTGGGGTTTTTCACCTTAGGGTTTTCCCCACGGAAACTCCGTGTCTCTTGTCTCTCATTCTTTTGATTCTTGTCATGCTTGTCATTCTTATTGTGATTATTATGCATTGATATACTGTATATGTTATTATCTCAGTGAAGATCCTCGAGTATTGTGAATTAATGTTCAAAATTTAACATGGTATCAGAGCTAACCTGAGAAGAAGACATTTTGCAGTGATGGAAACTTGAGTTTCTTGTTTATTGGGTTTCTCTTCACAGATTTCAGAAAGGAAGTATAGTAGATTGACTCTACTCATCAAGGAGAATCTATCTGTCTAATCAGAATTAAATTCTGAGCATTTTCAGATTTGGCCCTAAAAATTAGGTTTTCCACAAAAATAGGAATTTCTAAAATCTGAAGACATAGCTAGAAGCTCCTTACAAAAATCAAATTTTAGAGCTTTGGATCGAGATTTTTGGCTGGGTAGATCTTCATGAAACTCAAACCCTAATTCAGGGCTCTCTCTAGTGAACCCGAGAGGACAAAAAAGAAAATCCGAAGGGTAAAGCTTTGTTGATCTCAAATTCTGAATACACCAAACTGATCAGCTCATCAAAGCGCATCTTTCTATCATTTCAGAAAACTGAAATTCACATTTTCAATTTTTAGGGTTTTTCCGACAAACCCTAATCTGGGACCAGATCCAGTTTTCAACATTTCAAGTGGTAAGACCTAAATATTTTCTATTTCCATTTGAAGTACTCTTTAAGATGTCTCACCACACCAAGCTTGAGGATAAGCTTGAAGGAGCTGATAACTTCCGAGCTTGGAAGTATAGGATTGGGTTAATCCTAGAAGAGAATGAGTTGGACTCATATGTAAAAGAAGACATCCCTATCCCAGAGGATGAAGAGGCTAAGGTATTGCATAAGAAAAACTTGGTCAAGGAAAAGAGAATCATTGCTGATTCTATCAAATACCATCTCATACCCCATGTGTCTTATCTAAAGACACCCAAGGAGATGTTTGACTCTTTGACCAAGCTATTTGAAGGGAAGAACATAAATCAAAAGATGACCCTGTGGAACAAATTGAAAGGAGTAAAGTTTCAGAATGGAGAAACCATTCAATCTTATTTTTCACGGGTCTCCCAGATCAAGGAACAACTAGAAGCAATGGATGAAATGGTGGAGAATGGTGAAGTGGTGATGACCACTCTAAATGGCCTACCAAGAACATAATCCCCAATACAAGATCACAAGGATCAAACCCAATAAGATGTCTCTAGAAGATGCTCCTCCTCCTCCACTAGTGCGCCACTTTCTCTGTTATCTATGCGAGCTTGAGAAGTGAGTGAGTGAATCAAATGAGAGACACAACCTCTCTATTTATACACTGACTTGACCTTCCAATAACTAAATAGAGTCAACTTGCTAATCAAGTCTAATAACCCAACCACATGACCTAACCAGGGACGACCCCACAATGGTGGTCTAATAACCCATCAATACAAGTGACGACACTTACAATGTAACTTGCGACACTTGCAAATACAAATGACGACATTTCCAATCAGAGGAATAATACATCTCTATTAGATATACAATAAAGTACAAATTTAATATAAAAGTGAATATCTTCCAAAGTTAAAAATACATCAACACTCCCTCTTAACTAGGAAGGTACTCTTTCGTTAGAGGTCATCAATACATATTGGAGCAAGGCTTCAATTCTAGAGATGGGTCATCATCACTGGATCAAAGAACATCATCATCATCACTGTTGTTGTACTCGATATCTCGATCAATGGGCTATCTCTGAATTCTGCTTGTCATAGGAATTTCTACAAATCAACCCTTTTTCATGCTGGAAGTAGGCCCACCACCTGTAGGTATTCATCATCACTGGCCATACTGTGGATCCTGGGACTAATTACGTGCATCAAAAAAACCTAGCTCAGACTATAGGATGTTTTACATGTTGACTATCACAAAACCTTAAAAGAGTGTCTTGCAACCTGCAAGGACTCTAAAGAGAACGCTAGTTCAGACTATAGGATCTCCAAGGCTGATTACATGTGACCCCCCACTGCAAAACCTCGAAAGTGTATCCTAGCTCAGACTATAGGATCTCCCAGGATCTTTTCTATGTGGTTCAACAAAACCTTAAAAGAGTGTCTTGCAACCTACAAGAAATCTAAAGAGAATCCTACCTCAGACTATAGGATCTCCAGGACTTATTACATGCCTCTCTAGTAGCAAAACCTTGAAAGAGTATCCTAGCTCGGACTATAGGATCTCTCAGGATATTTCCTATGTTGCATGCACAACCTGTCCACAGCCATAGAGTATCAACCTGATACTCATCATACATCATCCTGATGTACATCATCATCCTGTTCATCATCATAGCATCGTCCTGATGCATATCATCCAGAGTATCATCCTCATACTCATCACACATGATCATCCTGATCATCGTCACTACATCGTCCTGATGCATGTCATCTAGAGAATCGTCCTGATGCATGTCATCTAGAGAATCGTCCTGATACTCATACATATACATTATCCAACTGATCATACAAAGAATCCACCTAATGCATATACATATACATGATCCAACTGATCATACAAAGCATCCACCTGATGCATATACATATACATGATCCAACTGATCATACAAAGTGATGAGTCAAGTTTTCAGGTATTTGATAACCTTTTTTTCCATCAGCCAAACTCAAGCAATGGTGAAGAAACATACTCATTTGTGGGGGAAAATGTTTTACTTTAATTATTTAATGAAATTGTTTTATGATTATTCTTGGATGTTAGAATGTGTATCAAATAAACTAATTATATGGAAACCAAGCGTGATTGAATAGGTTCAGGGTCATTCAAGGATGGACTTGTAGAAGATTAAAGGATCACCAAAGCTCGGTGCTCTGTTTCCTGATTTATAGAGGACGCATTGCCACTTTCAAGAGGAATCGACATTTAGACAACTAGTTAGGATCAGCATTAAATCATATAAATACAGGCCTCTCGGGTAGCGAGAGGTCCCCCTGCTATTATTTTGAGAAAAAAACATTGTTTTAACGTTTTCTGCCCTATCGATACTGCGAAGTACACACCTTTGTTTTGACATGGATTTTATATTTTAATAAGAGATTGATGATTAATTCTGGCCAGCGTTTCTAAGTTTTTATTCTCTCCTGAGTACGGGTTGGGGAGGGCCCCTCCAACACGTAGGTCAGGATATTCCTATTTGCAGGTATTTTTCCAATTATGCGTTTTACATTGATGAACAGTTATATTGCATGTGGAAGCACTTGAATGATTCATTATTTATGTAGTACTTTATAATACATTATGGAGTACAACAGAATAGTTTCAGTAGTCCTGTAGGTTCTTTCTTTCAACGCATATTTGAATCAACGATTGCATGTGTATCAGCTTTTCTTTCAATACCATGGTTTATATCTAAGGTTTTTAACTGTTTCTCATCATGATCAATTTCTTTAGTGGTAGATGGATAGCTTGAAACGATTTCACTTCAATTTTAGTCTTGGGATTTAAAATGGTTTAGATCAGAATTCTAGTTTTAGGTATAAAGTAACTACATACTTCGTTTTTCCCAAATCTTAGAATAGATCTGTTATGGCATTTTCATTTTCTAGATTTACCATTTTGCATTAAGTAATTTCATAAGATCATTTCCTTTTTACCTTCAACATTTTAATTATTTAAGATAGATTTACTGCTTTATTTCTTAGAATAGATTTACTACTTTTGGTATCTTTATTTTTTAGAACAGGTTTACTACTTTCAGCACTTCTTTTAATTAGATTTATTACTTTCCAGTATTTAATTCCATAGCATAACTAGTTTTCATATTTAGTAGACAGCCTTTAGAACATCGATACTGACATCCAACTGTGACAGAGATTATCCTATACGAGCACATATAGTGCATGCATATCTCAAGTTTGTACGTTCCCTGGGTTGACATTTAAAGTAGGCTCTTGGTATAGCTACCCTCATTAGGCATCCATATTGGGAGCTCACCACTTTTTGGTGCCGTTGCCGGGGAGGTGCTAAATCTTTTAGGAGACATCACCTAAAAACCACAAAAAGAAAAAAAAATACATAAAACAAAAACATAAATATCTATGCCAATGAATGTCTCATCGGAAAAGGGATAGATTTGGCCGCTTTTTGCCCAAGAACCTCATGAGAAACAATGGTAATAACAGTTCTGACCATTCTCAGTTTTAATTGGTACACTCTAAAGACGAAACTGACCACACATATGACCCAAATAGAGAAAACTTCACTACCAGTTCCACCTCAAACACCTCAATGGAAAATGAAGAGGAGGAACCTAGGGAGCTTTTCACCATTCCCATTAGCATACCTCTTGGAAATACCAGAATGAAGAACATAAATCCTAATAATCTTCCAAACTTTCATGGGTTGACTTCAGAAGATACTGACTCATTCCTGTTTGAATTTGAGGTAGTTTGCAGATCATTTGATTACACTACTGATGCACAAAAGCTAATACTTTTTCCTTCCACACTAAAAGACCTATCACTTCAGTGGTTCATGAGCCTTGAAGGGAATAGTATCTTTAGCTGGGATCAAATGAAACAGGCATTCTTAGAAAAATATAAGGACTACTGCGAGGCTAAATATACTAGGGATGAAATCTTTAGGATGCAACAAGGAGAAAGAGAGTCATTATAAGATTATGCCCAAAGATTTCAACTCAGCTACAAACGAGCCAGCCATTGCACCTTGGATCCTTAATCACTAAAACTTGTCCTTCTTAGAGGTGTAAAAGAGGAGAATTTTGAAGTCTTAAATCTACTTGGAGATGGAGATATATTTCAAAAATATTTTGACCAGATCCTGCAAATCTTCAAAACTACTCTAGATCTAGGAAAACTAAGAATGGGACAAGGGATACACATGTATCCACTGGTGGATCATCATCCTCAGCACCAACACTTACAAAATCTGATTTAGGAAACCTGCTGGATGACATGAAAACTGACATACTGCAATATCTGGCCATGCCACTTGATTCTCTTCAAATAAAAAAGAAACATGATTAACTTAACCTAGCCTTAGCAGTATTCTGTCCTCGTTGTAGAAAGAAACATAAGGGGCAGTGCATCTTGAACACAATAGAAGTATGTGGTCTCTGCACTGATGACCATTCCACTGATAAATTTCGCCTCTTACCCTCATGTAAGGAAGCTATTCAAGACCCAACAACTGAAGGAGGAGTAGAATAACTCTGTTTTATAAATTAGAGGAGGAATAATTTTGTTAGGCCATATCAACAGAGCAATCAAACTTGCTATAATCAAGGACATCAAAATTGGAACTCTACACCAGCTCCATGGCAAGCACAGCCAAATCAAAACCAATGGCAACAAAACCAACAAAAATATCAACCATCCTATCAACAACAGTATTATCCACCGACTTATGCTCAATACCCCCCACCTTTTCCATCCATTACAAATTAGTACCCCCATCCATCAAATTGGAGGGCGCCATTACAACAACCACTTATTATGCCACCCCCACAACCTCAACCACCCCCCAGACTGCCACCTATTCCATCCCAACCAATTCCAAATCCTAATAATAACAGACCCCCACAACAGCAGCAGGCTTATAACCTGATATTACACAATTCCCAACGTATGTTGTAGACACCATAGAAATAAACGAAATAAACCTGCGATCTGGAAAAACGTTGCAGAATACCCCACACAACATCCAACAACCTGTACCTGAAGCTCAAGATTAAACATAAGAACCCTATGTTCAGCACCCTGATGAACCAGAACTTCCTGAGGAAGAAATTATACCACTCACACGAACTAGAAACCCTCCATTTCCAGAAAAACTAGTCCGAAGTACAAAAGAAGAGGAAGAGAATATAATCTTAAACAAATTCAAACACTTAAACATCCAAATCGTGATCTTACAAGCCATAAGGGATGTGCCCATCTGCAACAAATTCATTAGAGAAAATTGCCTAAAGAAGCCAGGAAGGAGGAATCGTGACCCACCAACTATTAATGTAGTGGGACAATTGGTCGATTTGATGCTGGGTGTCATAATAAACCCTAAATATCTTGATCCTGGTAGTCCTGTAGTAAACGTCACCATAAATAACAGGCAAATAAATAAAAGATTTATAGATTTGGGAGCTGGGATCAATGTCATGTCTAAGGAAACCATGTTACACCTGGGACTCCAATCAATGATCAGACCAACCACAACAGTACTCCAACTAGTAGACACCTCCACTGTGAAACCCAGAGGAATGCTAGAAGACGTTATGATCAATATTGAGTCCTGGGAATACCCAGCTGATTTTATAATAATCGAAATCAAAAGCAAACTTAGTGGCTATCCAATTATCCTGGGTAGAGCTTGGTTAGCAGCTGCGGACGCTTACATCGGTTGCCGATCAGGAAACATGACAATCACCAGTGGACATAACAGGAAGAAAATCACAATCTACCCACCAGCAATGAAATCTTCAGAGTTAGAATATCGAAATTGGATTGATGATTACTAGAACACACCAAATCACAACCTCCATCCTATCCTAACAATTGATGCTACAATATCTTTAAAAAAAGTAGATGAAGATGGCCATATAGATCGATTTATACAAAATATATCTCCTAACAATCATGTTGTTCAAGAATTTTTTTCTATAGAAACATGTGAAAGTTCAAAATAGAACATGGATGACTTATGGACAAAAGTACTTCCAGAACAGATTGAGAAGGTAAGAGTTGTGGATATTCACCCTGGCAAAACAATCAACACAAATTCCAATTTAGAACTGGAGCAAGAAGAGAAATTGAGGAAGATACTAACACAACAAAGTAATGCATTTGCATGGACATATGCAGATATGAAAGGAATACATCCTGATATCTGCAAACACTACATTTACATCAAAGAAGGTTCTACTCCCATCAGGCAACCACAAAGAAGGTTGAACCCTGCACTAAAAGACATAGTCAAAGTGGAATTACAAATGTTATTAGACGTAGGGTTCATCTATCCAATATCCAATAGCGAATGGGTCTCACCACTAGTCATAGTGCCCAAAAAAGGAGGCAAATGGAGAATTTGTGTGGACTACAGGGAGCTTAATAAAGCAACAAAGAAAGATCATTTTCCACTTCCATTTATAGACCAAGTGCTCGATACATTATCTGGAAACAACTTCTTTTCATTCTTAGACAGCTTCAATGGGTACAACCAAATTTTAATACACCCAACTGATCAAGATAGGACGACCTTCACATGCCCATGGGGAACTTACGCCTACAGGGTCCTACCCTTTGGTCTATGTAATGCCCCAACAACATTTCAAAGAGCCATACTGAGTATTTTCTCTGATTTTTTGAATAACAAAATGGAAGTATTCATGGATGATTTCACACCTTATGGATAGAGCTTTGAGCAGGCATTGAAAAATATTGAATTAGTATTAAAGAAATGTATTGAAATGAGCTTGTGTTGATGTATATGTAACTTAGGAATGTATTTCATATATATTTATTGTACCCTTATTAGAGATGTGTTATTCCTCTATAAGGAAGTGTTGTCATGTGGATTGACAAGTGTTGCAAGTGTGTGTACTTGCCGATGGGTTATTAGACCACCATGTGTGGGGTCGTCCCTGAAATATATATTATATTGTGGATGTACCTAGCTAGACAAGTCGGCCCCATAAGGTCACTGGGCAAACAGGTTAGTATAAATAGAGATCATGAGATCTCTATTTAGATCATTCGGAAAGTCATCTCTCTCTCACTTAGAAAGTGGCACACTAGTGAGGAGGAGGATCATATGCTTCTAGGAGACTATCTCAAGTGAGTTTTGGTTGTACTTTGGTTGAGCCATTGCTCTCTATATCTTTGAGGAAGTTGTAGGGTTTTTCACCTTAGGGTTTTCCCCACGGAAACTCCGTGTCTCTTGTCTCTCATGCTTTTGATTCTTGTCATGCTTGTCATTCTTATTGTGATTATTATGCATTGATATACTGTATATGTTATTATCTCAGTGAAGATCCTCGAGTATTGTGAATTAATGCTCAAAATTTAACATGGTATCAGAGCTAACCTGAGAAGAAGACATTTTGCAGTGACGAAAACTTGAGTTTCTTGTTTATTGGGTTTCTCTCCACAGATTTTGGAAAAGCAGTATAGTAGATTGACTCTACTCATCAAGGAGAATCTATCTGTCCAATCAGAATTCAATTCTGAGCATTTTCATATTTGGCCCTAAAATTAGGGTTTCCACAAAAATAGGAATTTCTGAAATCTGAAGACATGAATAGAAGCTCCTTGCAAAAATCAAAGTTTAGAGCTTTGGATCGAGATTTTTTGTTGGGTAGATCTTCAGGAAACTCAAACCCTAATTCAGGGCTCTCCCTAGTGAACTCGGGAGGACAAAAAGGAAAATATGAAGGGTAAAGCTTTGTTGATCTCGAATTCTGAATACACCAGGCTGATCAGCTCATCAAAGCGCATCTTTCTATCATTTCAGAAAATTGAAATTCACATTTTCAATTTTTAGGGTTTTTCCGACAAACCCTAATCTGGGACCAGATCCAGTTTTCAGCATTTCAAGTGGTAAGACCTAAATATTTTCTATTTCCATTTGAAGTACTCTTTAAGATGTCTCACCGCACCAAGCTTGAGGATAAGCTTGAAAGAGATGATAACTTCCGAGCTTGGAAGTATAGGATTGGGTTAATCCTAGAAGAGAATGAGTTGGACTCATATGTAAAAGAAGACATCCCTATCCCAGAGGATGAAGAGGCTAAGGTATTGCATAAGAAAAACTTGGTCAAGGAAAAGAGAATCATTGCTGATTCTATCAAAGGCCATCTCATACCCCATGTGTCTTCTCTAAAGACACCCAAGGAGATGTTTGACTCTTTGACCAAGCTATTTGAAGGGAAGAACATAAATCAAAAGATGACCTTGTGGAACAAATTGAAAGGAGTAAAGTTTCAGAATGGAGAAACCATTCAATCTTATTTTTCAAGGGTCTCCCAGATCAAGGAACAACTAGAAGCAATGGATGAAATGGTGGAGAATGGTGAAGTGGTGATGACCACTCTAAATGGCCTACCAAGGTCATGGGATTCCTTTATTCAAAGAATTTGTGCAAGGAAGAAGTTGATCTCCTTCAACAGATTGAGGGAAGAATGCTCTCAAGAAGAAGCTAGGCTTGTGGCCCGAGAAGAAAAGATGGGAAATGAAGATCAAGCTCTCACATCACATGCTAGGAAAGGCAAGTCCAAGAAGGAATCATCTCATAACAAAATATTCTCACACCACCATTATCATAAAGATAAGAAAGATCTCAGATGCTTCAATTGCAATGAGAAGGGACACTTTGCTTCAGATTGTCCCAAGAAGAAGAAAGACAACAACAACAAATTCAATAAGAAGAAGAAGAATAACAAAAGAAGATATCATGCTCATGCTACCAAAGATGATGAACCCCCAAAGAAGAAGGCTAGGGAAGAAAGTGATAGTGATGATGACTCATCAAGTGAAGAAGAATATGTTATAATTTTTGCTGACACAGGTACTATCTCCCATGGTTGTAATGATTGGTTGATTGATAGTGGGGCTTCCAAACACATGACTGGGTTTAAGTAATCTTTTGTGAATCTATCTTAACATGAATCACCCCATAAGGTGAAACTTGGGGATGATTATCAATACCCAATCAAAGGAAGTGGTGAAGCCTCCTACAACCTAGATTCCGAAAAATCTTTGAGGATGAAAGAAGTCCTTTATTTACCTGGTCCCAAGAATAAATTACTCTCCATCTTTGCATTGGATGCAAAAGGTATGACGGTTGCATTTGTGGATGGCCAAGTCCTAATGTGGCCAAAAAGAAAGAACATAGATGATGCAGCAGTGATTGGAGAGCAAGAGGGAGGTTTGCATAAATTGAAGGGACAACCTGAACATGCCATGGTACATGAATCCATGGATCCAAGTGAACTTTGGCATAGAAGACTTGCTCATATGCACTATAGGGCACTTCAAATTGCAAGCAAGGCTATAGAGGGTCTTCATAAAATCAAGACCAAACATGAAGGTGTTTTCAAAGGATGTGCAAAAGGTAAGAACATTAAGAAGGCTTTCCCAAGCAGTGAAAGCAAGGAAAAAGACATCCTGGAAATCATCCACTCAGATGTATGTGGTCCTATGTCATCCAGTTCTCTAAGTGGGTATGTTTACTATGTCTCATTTATTGATGACTTCTCTAGGAACACTTGGGTATACTTCTTGAAGAGCAAATATGAGGTGTTTGATAAATTCAAGGAATTCAAAACCTTGATGGAGAATCAAACTAACAAGAAGATCAAAACATTCAGATCCCACAATGGTGGAGAATTCACCTCAGGTGACTTCAAGAAGCTTTGTAGTGATTCAAGGATTAAGAGGGAGTTGACTGCTCCTTATAATCCTCAACAGAATGGAGTTGCAGAAAGGAATAACAGAACAATCATGGAAGTAGCAAAGGAAATGCTGCATGACCAAGAGCTACCTATGCATCTATGGGCAGAAGCAGCCAGAACAGTTGTATATGTGCAGAACAGAACACCCCACAAAATATTTGATAACAAGACACCAGAAGAGGTCTTTCTAGTAAGAAACCTGAAGTCAGCCATCTCAGAATATTTGGTTGTCCAGTATACACTCATGTCCCAAAGGAAAAGAGGACTAAACTAGATCCTTCAGGAAAGAAGGGTATCTTTGTGGTTACAGTGAAAGCTTGAAGGCTTGCAGAATATACTTTCCAGGGTTCAAGAAGATTGATGTCGTAGGGATGTAACATTTGATGAAAACTCAGCATTCGTCAAATCAAGGAAGGCACCTATCGAAGTTTATGAAGAACCTAAGGAAACTAGATTTCAAGACACTACCATGACTGAAGCAGTTCCAAAAGTTGTTTGTGAGTTTGAAGATCCACAAGAACCTATAGATCCACCCCGTGAGGATAATTCTCATAAGAGCAAACCTGCATAGGCTAGAGAGCTCATTCAAGATGTAGAAAGATTTGTCATTCCAGAAGAAGAACACAGAGCAAAGAAAAGAACCAGATCACATACCAGCTATGTTGCTTTACTCTGTGACATTATGAACAAAGAGCCTTCCAGTTATGAAGAAGCATCGGAAAAGAAAGAATAGAAGGATGTCATGGTTGAGGAATACCAATAAATAATGAAGAATGATGTTTGGGATGTTGTACCAAGACCTAAAGAGAAGTCTGTTGTGACTTCTAAATGGATTTGCAAAATCAAGCATGCTATAGATAGCAGTGTAGAGAAATACAAAGCAAGATTCGTAGCTCGTGGCTTCTCTTAGAAAGAGGGAATAGATTATGAAGAAAATTTTGCACCTGTAGCCAGGTATACTTCCATCATAACGGTACTTGCCCTGGCTGCATCGATGAAATGTAAAATACACCAGATGGATGTCAAGACTGCTTTCTTGAATGGTGTAGTTGAAGAGGAAGTATATGTGGAGCAGCCACTCGGTTCCGAAATACATGACAGGGAGTCATATGTGTGCAGATTGAAGAAAGCCTTGTATGGCTTGAAACAAGCTCCCAGAACTTGGTATGGTAGGATGGACAGTTTCCTATCTAGTTTGGGCTTTACCAAGAGTAAAGCAGATTCCTACATTTATTACAAGGTTGAGGAAGGGAATCTTGTGATTCTACTCATGTATGTGGATGACTTCTTTGTAACAGGAGATGACAGATTGATTGCAGATACTAAGAGAAAGCTTGCTGCCGAGTTCGATATGAAAGATTTGGGAATGATGCATTATTTCCTAGGTATGGAGGTGTGGCAGAGTTCAGGTGGGATCTTCCTTGGTCAAGGGAAGTACACAGTAGATATCCTGAAGAGATTCAGGATGATGGATTGCAAGGCCATGGCCACACCTATGGCATCGAATATGAAGCTTCTATGTGATGCTTCATCTGAGCTGGTTAATGTCTCTATATATCGTTAGATGATTGGGTCCTTGATGTACCTTACAAACATGAGACCAGATTTTGCTTTGCGGTGAACACATTGAGTCAGTTCCTGATAGATCCGAGGAGTGTTCATCTGGTTGTTGTAAAGCATGTTCTGAGGTACCTGAAGGGTACAGTGGATTATGGGCTCAAGTATGAGGCAAGTCAAAAGTTTAACCTGTAGGGTTATGTTGATTTATATTGGGCTGGCAGTGCTACAGATAGGAAGAGCACATCTGGGTGTTGCTTCAGTATGGGATCAGGTGTGATATCTTGGTTTAGCAGGAAGCAGTCCTATGTAGCACTGAGTACAGCTGAGGCAGAGTGTGTTGTAGCCTGTTCAGCTAGTTGTGAGGCAGTATGGCTATGGAAGCTACTGTTTGAATTATTTGATCTCCCATTGGATGCTACGGGTATCTTCTGTGATAAACAGAGTTGTATGAAGCTGTCCGAGAACCCATTGTTTCATGACAGGTCGAAACACATAGAGATCAAATATCACTATATCAGGGATATGGTGCAGAGAGGAGCTATGAAGCTCCTGTATGTTGCGATGGACGAGCGAATTGCAGATGTGTTGATGAAGCCACTAGCCAAGGTGAAGTTCGAGTACTTCCGAGAGAGGCTTGGTGTTCTTTAGATTGATGACACTTCGAGGAAGAAGTGATGGACACATTTGCTGAATCCATTCCAAGCATGTTGGAAGGAGGATCCTTCACATAGCTGTGGATGTAAGCGCTGGATAATGGGCATCAGGATGATGTTCTGGTTTCTTCTTTGTATGATCAGTTGGATCATTTTTATATGTATGTATGAATCATGTTGGATGCTGGATATGATCGGTTGGATCATGTGTATGTATTTTGTATAAGCATCATGTTGGATGCTTGGACCATGTATCTGTATATGTATTAGGTGGATACATTGTATGATCAGGTAGATCATGTATGTTGATATGTAGCATGTATTTATATTTGTATCAAGTGGATACACTATGTGATCAGGTGGATCATGTATGCTGATATGTATCAGGTAGATACTTAGTATGCATCAGGTAGATGCATTGTATGACCATGGATGACAAGCTTCAAGATGTTTCTCCAGATGACATGCAACAGGATGTTGCAGTGATGATGATCAGGATGATCATGTGTACATCAGGATGATGTATGGTGAGTATCAGGTTGATACTCTGTGGCCGTGGAACAGGTTGTGTAGATAAGCATGTAATTTGTGCCCTGGGAGATCCGATAGGTTGAGCCATGTGCTCGCAATCAGTCCTGGGATGCTCTTTCGAGGTTTTTCCATGCGCACATGTAATTTTTTCCATGGGAGATCCAATAGATTGAACCGTGTGCTCGTAATCAGTCCTAGGATGCTCTTTCGAGGTTTTGCCATGACCACATGTAATTTGTGCCCTGGGAGATCCGATAGGTTGAGCCTTGTGCTCGTAATCAGTCCTGGGATGCTCTTTCAAGGTTTTGTGGTGACCACATGTAATTTGTGCCCTGGGAGATCCGATAGGTTGAGCCATGTGCTCGTAATCAGTCCTAGGATTCTCTTTCGAGATTTTGTGGTGGGGTCACATGTAATAAGTCCTGGAGATCTGGACAGGATGAAAAAGGCCTCAGATGCTCTTTAGGGTTCTTGCTAGTCAAGAGACTCTTTTAAGTTTTTGTGATGCATGTAATAAGTCCCGAGATTTCCACAGTATGGCCAGTGATGATGAATACCTGCAGGTGGTGGGCCTACATCCAGTATGAAAAAGGACTGGCTCTGTAGAACTTCCTATGATGAGTAGAGTCAGATATTGGTTGAGATAGCAGCAGCAGTGATGATGATGATGATGATGATCCCGAGAAGAAGAATTGTCTAGTAGATCTGTGTCGAGAAATACCTTCCTAGTTAAGAGGGAGTGTTGATGTATATGTAACTTTGGAATGTATTTCATCTATGTATTTCATCTATATTTATTGTACCCTTATTAGAGATGTGTTATTCCTCTATAAGGAAGTGTCGTCATGTGGATTGACAAGTGTTGCAAGTGTGTGTACTTGCCGATGGGTTATTAGACCACCATGTGTGGGGTCGGCCCTGAAATATATATTATATTGTGGATGTACCTAGCTAGACAAGTCGTCCCCATAAGCTCACTGGGAAAACAGGTTAGTATAAATAGAGATCAGGAGATCTCTATTTAGATCATTCAGAAAGTCATCTCTCTCTCACTCAAAAAGTGGCGCACTAGTGAGGAGGAGGATCATCTGCTTCTAGGAGACTATCTCAAGTGTATTTTGGTTGTACTTTGGTTGAACCATTGCTCTCTCTATCTCTGAGGAAGTTGTGGGGTTTTTCACCTTAGGGTTTTCCCCACAGAAACTCTGTGTCTCTTGTCTCTCATGCTTTTGATTCTTGTGATGCTTGTCATGCTTATTGTGATTATTATGCATTGATATACTGTATATGTTATTCTCTCAGTGAAGATCCTAGAGTATTGTGAATTAATGCTCAAAATTTAACATCTTGTGCCTAAGCAATGCAAATGCAGGATGTTAATGGAAGAAGGAATTGTTCTAGGACATCATATATCACAGAGAGGTATAGAGGTGGATCAAGCCAAAGTCTCAGTAATCAGAACACTACCCCCACCTGTCAAACAAAGAGGTGTGAGAAGCTTCCTTGGACAGACAAGGTACTACAGAAGGTTTATTGAGAATTATAGCAGAATTGCTGCCCCCATGTTTGCACTTCTCACAAAAGACAATGAGTTCATATGGACAAGCAACTACATGTCATCCTTTGAAAGTCTTAAACAGAAAACCATCACAACACCAATACTTCAAGGACCAAACTGGGAAATTCCATTTCACATTCACAACGATGCATCAGATAAAGCCATTAAATCTGTGCTTGGGAAAGAACAAGACAAGAAATCCTATGCCATATACTATATAAGCAAAAATTTGGCTGGGGAAGAACTCAACTACACAGTCACAGAGAAGGAATTTCTGGTAATCATACATGCAATCAATCAATTCAGGCATTACATTACAAGATACCAAAGTTTTATCCATACTGACCACTCAGCAATCAGATATCTTATGAACAAGCCTAATACCAGTGCAAGAATTATTCGATGGATGCTACTTCTACAGGAATTCGACATCACTATAATAGATAAACCAGGCAAGCATAATGTCGTCGTAGACTTTTTGTCAAGAGTAACACACGGGAAAGATAATGAATTGGTTCAGGATAACTTCCCTGATGAGCACCTTTTTGCCATATCAATAAAAAGCCCATGGTTTGCTGACATAGCAAACTATTTAGTATCTGGGAAGTTTCCAGAACATTACAGTTATAAAGAAAGGGCAAAAGTAATCAGACAAAGTGCCACATATACATGGATAGAGGGCATGCTTTTAAAATAGGGACCAGAGCAAGTACTTAGAAGGTGCATTAGGGAAGATGAGTTACATGACATAATGCATGCCACCCATAATGAACCCTGTGGAGGACACTACGCTGCAGAAAGGACAGCCTACAAGATCTTGCAAACAGGGTATTATTGGCCAACACTCCATAGGGATTCTTATGAGTATGTTTCCCATTGTGATGATTGCTAGAGAATGGGTAAGCCAACACAAAAACAATAAATGCCACTACATCCATAAATCTTGTTAGAGGCATTCGATAAGTGGGGATTTGATTTTTTTGTCCCATTCAACCGATAGTCCAATCAGAAGAGCTACATCCTTGTATGCACTGATTACCTTACAAAATGGACAGAGGTAGCAGCACTGGCTGCTACAAATGAAACCAATGTCACCAAATTCTTTACTAAGTAGATCTTTCATAGATTTGGGGTGCCAAGAGAAGTAGTTTATGATCAATGACCACAATTCACATCAAATTTAATTGAAGACTTGATGAAAAGAAATAATGTAAAGCACAGACAGTCATCCTCCTACCACCTTCAAGGAAATGGTCAAGCTGAGGTAACCAATAGGGAATTAGAGAGAATCTTGACAAAAACTGTCCAACTTCACAAAAGGGATTGGGATGACAGACTTAGTGAAGTAGTCTGGGCTTACAATACTACATGGAAAACAACAACAGGATTCACACCTTATGAACTAGTCTATGGGAAAAAGGTCATGCTACCAATCGAATTTGAAGTGAAAACATTAAGAATTGCAGCCGATCTAAATATGAACCTATCAAACATTAAAAAAGAACGCATGCTACAGCTCAATCAACTGGATGAACACTGCCAACAAGCACTTACACATACTGAAATCATCCAACAGCAAAGAAAGAAATGGCATGATCAACATTTGAAGGATAAGAAATTCAACGAAGGTGATTGGGCACTACTCTATGACTCCAGATTTCACGCATTCAAAGGAAAGCTAACCACTAGATGGATTGGACCTTACACTATACAAAAAATTTATGATAACGGCTTTGTGATAATTATTACAATTGATGATGATGAGTTACCCATGATAGTGAATGGGCATTGCCTAAAAATCTACAAAAAACCACAGTCCAAAGAAGAATTTACACAAGTACTCTACCAGCAACAATTGATGTTGATAGAGCATGCTACAAATCAGTAAAGTTCAATGCATATCATGAAAAAAAATGAAAAAAAAAGAAGAAAATATTAAAAAAGAAGAAGGAAAAAAAGAAAATAGAAAAAAACAACACCCAACAGGTAACAGAATGTTTATATGGCATCGACCACAATTCAAGCAAAACAATATACATTCAAGCGAGCTTGCAAAATAAATTCAAGCGAGGCTGCCATCTATTCAAGCGAGCCAACGAAATAATTCGAGCGAGGGTGCCACCTATTCAAGAGAGCCAGCAAAAATTTCTACAACTACGGACACTCTATAGTATCATCACAAGAAGCTGCCAACTATTCAAGTGAGCCTACAAAATACTTCAAGCGAGGGTGCCAACTATTCAAGCAAGCCTGCAAAATAAATTTAAGCAAGGCTGCCATCTATTCAAGCAAGCCTGCAAAATGATTCAAGCGAGGCTGCCATATATTCAAAACAGCCAGTCACATACAACCATTAAACCATCCAATAAGAAACAACATCGCATGACTCGTATCCTCAACAGGCACAGCTTTCAAAAGAAGGCAATGCAGCAAATTCAAAATGAAGAGAAACGAAAAAAGCAGCTCACATGCACAACTATTGACATGCACAAATCTACTACAGAATCCGCCATCCATAAAAATCGCACCAGAGCATCAAAGTAGGTATGCATAAATACCAAGGTAATCTCTAACATGATTTTATTTTATGATTAAAGTAAAACATTATCCCACGCTACGTCAAATTCTTGTTAGCTGAGGACAGCTTCTACTCAAAATTGGCGGCATGGTGGAATGAACCTAAAAAGTCATGATCGCTACTTAAAATTCAGTCACCTCGTCAAATCATGATCGCAAACTTCAGTACAGAGGTCGATCATGAGAAGACAGAGATCAATCATGGAAAATAGGGGATTAATAGTGGCAAGTATAGGTATGATGGAAAGAACAGGTGTAGAAAGACAGCGAATTAGGGTGCATAATATTCCATGACTTCACATATAAGTAACCACCCAGAATTCCCAAGAAGTAGCCACCATTTGTATTCCTCGAACCTATAGGAAGAGCCCGACCAAGTTGAAGGTATAAAACTGCATTCCTAAAGCCCTGGTTTTGTTTGATCATAAGAGAGGTTCTCAAAATGAAAAAGGGTTTTAAAAAGAGTGAACCATAGGATCATAGCATCATATACTAGAACATGAGAGTCTTGCAGATCATTAGCAGCGCAAGCTGGATGCCCTTCATCTTGGGTCTGAAAGGACATGATGCAGGGATAGCTCAGGAATTCGCAAGAAATTTCAAGCATAGTAAAGATGAACAATACGTCACCCGGGTGAAGGGGTTACGTATCAAGTTGGACGAGGAGACAATTTCCAAATTCATTAGCCTACAGAGGGGTTTGTATTGGATCAGGGATGATAGGGAGGAAAACCAAGAATCAAAAGTAGCATTCTTTGAGCAAGAAGAGGTCTATGACGAGGACAAAAATGGAGTCAAAAGACTTTCCATGCCAGTGCCATGGGAGGACGTAGCTGAATTCGTTCTAAGGTACATCACATGCTCTGGTAGGTTAAGTTATGTTCCCATATTTCATTTTCGGATCCTAGAACTGATAAGACACAGGACCCATCATCCCTCAAATAACAACATTAGTATCCCATTCTACTTGCTCCAATCCCTATCGGAAATGAGCAAGAAGGTGGCGAAGGGCAAAGATGATGCCTTGGCCCATCATGGCCTAATCAAGATAATTGTTTGCGAGGAATTGAAGGTGCAGATACCAGAACTTTCATGGGAGGAATTCATGCTGGTATCCGCAGAACATGTTCAAAGGATGAGAAGTACACCCACACCTAGCATACCACCTGGAGGAAGGAATGGAGTTTCCTCTGTATCAGGGGCAAAAGGAAGATTGAGCTGGACCATGTAGCAGAGACCCTGGTGGAAATAAAAAATTCAAGAGAGCACTCCCCCAGGGCAAAGTCAGAAATTCCTGCCAAAAATCAAGAACCCAAGAGGAGGAGTACAAGATTCAACCAAATAGCCTGAATCCGAACAGACAAGGAAAAGAGAAGAGAACCCAGTCCCATTGTTCAAAATGTGTCGGATGGGGACGATGATCAGTGGGTAGATCAAGAAGACCCCACTATAGAAGAGGAACCAGATGAAGAAATGCAGGATGGAGGGGAAGAAATGAATAAAGAAGCAGGAGAAATGGATAAGGGAGAAGAGCAGAACTTAGGAGAGCAAGGCAACTTCCAGGGAAATCCTCCAGCACAAGATAACCTCGAGGTCGTCACCCAACTTGCCGAGGCACGAGCAAAATTAGACAAGCTCATAAACGAGCTGGCAGAATTAAGGATTCGGCTAGGAAGATAGCCCACACCTCCCCCGTTCTCATCTGAGAAAACTCAAATACTGAATATGCACCATGTAGAGGAGCTACGGCTGGCCGAGCAGAAGCATTTAGTGCTTCAAGAAAAGTTAGCGGAGGCACAATCTGAATTGGCCAAAAAGGACTAGGAGGTCATCAAATTAAAAGACGTTTTGGCCACTAATGCTGACATATATGAAAAACCGAGGGACCTTAGACCCCCATCGACAATCTATGCAGTCTATATGCAGAAGAAATGGGGCCAATTCCAGCTCGAGAGGTTGAAGTAAGGACTCCCTATAGAGGTAAGCACCCCTAAGGAGTTTATGGATGCATGTTTGAACTCCACAGATCTGGAGAAAGACAAATTAAGTGAGTTATTTTTGCATAACTTCGTGGTTTCTGGCTCGCCCAACTGGTCGCCAAACCCATATGTCAGCAATTTCCAGTTGAGGGCATTATGTTTGTGGATGAACCATGAAATTGAGAAAGCATGGGACTACCATCTCTGTTGATGTATATGTAACTTCGGAATGCATTTCATCTATGTATTTTATATATATTTATTGTACCCTTATAAGAGATGTGTTATTCCTCTATAAGGAAGTGTCGTCATGTGGATTGACAAGTGTCGCAAGTGTGTGTACTTTTCGATTGGTTATTAGACCACCATGTGGGGTCGGCCCTAAATTATATATAATATAATGTGGATGTACCTAGCTAGACAAGTCGGCCCCATAAGGTCACTGGGAAAAAAGGTTAGTATAAATAGAGATCGAAGATCTCTATTTTACTCACTCGGAAAAGTAACTCACTCTCACTCAGAAAGTGGCACACTAGTGAGGAGGAGGATCATCTGCTACTAGGAGACTATCTTAGTGTTATTTGGTTGTACTTTGGTCGAGACATTGCTCTCTCTATCTCTGAGGAAGTTGTGGGGTTTTTCACCTTAGGGTTTTCCCCACGGAAACTCTGTGTCTCTTGTCTCTTATGCTTTTGATTCTTGTGATGCTTGTCATATTGTGATTGTCATGCATTGATATACTGTATATGTTATTCTCTCAGCAAAGATCCTAGAGTATTGTGAATTAATGCTCAAAATTTAACATGGTATCAGAGCTAACCTGAGAAGAAGACATTTTGTAGTGACAAAAACTTGAGTTCCTTGTTTATTGGGTTTCTCTCCACATATTTTTGAAAATCAGTATAGTAGATTGACTCTACTCATCAAGGCGCATCTTTCTATCCTTTCAGAAATTTGAAATTCACATTTTGAATTTTTAGGGTTTTTTGACAAACCCTAATCTGGTACCAAATCCAGTTTTTAGCATCTCAAGTGGTAAGATCTAAATATTTTCTATTTCCATTTGAAGTACTCTTTAAGATGTCTCTCCACACCAAGCTTGAAGATAAGCTTGAAGGGGCTGATAACTTCCAATCTTGGAAGTATAGGATTGGGTTAATCTTGGAAGAGAATGAGTTGGACTCATATGTGAAAGAAGACATCCCTATCCCAGAGGATGAAGAGGCCAAGGTATTGCATAAGAATAACTTGGTCAAGGAAAAGAGAATTATTGTTGATTCCATCAAACACCATCTCATACCCCATGTGTCTTCTCTTAAGACACCCAAGCAGATGTTTGAATCTTTGACCAAGCTATTTGAAGGAAAGAACATAAATCGGAAGATGACCCTGCGGAACCAATTGAAAGGAGTAAAGTTTCAGAATGGAGAAACCATTCAATCTTATTTTTCAAGGGTCTCCCAGATCAAGGAACAACTAGAAGCAGTGCATGAAATGGTGGAGAATGGTGAAGTGGTGATGACCACTCTAAATGGCCTACCCAGGTCATGGGATTCCTTCATTCAAGGAATTTGTGCAAGGAAGAAGTTGATCTCCTTCAATATATTGCGGGAAGAATGCTCTCAAGAAGAAGCTAGACTTATAGTTCATGAGGAAAAGATGGGAGGTGAAGATCAAGCTCTTGCAGCCCACACCAAAAGAAGCAAAACCAAGAAGGAGCACCCTCGCCACAATAGATCCTATCAAGAGTAAGAAGGACCTAAGATGCTTCACATGCAATGAGAAGGGTCACTTTGCCTCAGATTGTCCCAAGAACAAAAGGGATAATAACAACAATAAGAAGAGGAAGGGCAGCAAAAGAAGGTTTCATTCTCATGCTGCCAAAGATGATGAACCCCCAAATAAGGCTAGGGCATAAAGTGATAGTGATAATGACTCATCAAGTGAAGAAGAGTATGTTCTGATCTCTGCTCTTACAGGTACTATCTCTCATGGTTGTAATGATTGGTTAATTGACAGTGGGGCTTCCAAACACATGACTAGGTTTAAGGAATTTTTTGTGAACCTATCTGAACATGAATCACCCCATAAGGTGAAACTTGGGGATGATTATAAATACCCAATCAAAGGAAGTGGTGAAGCCTCCTACAACCTGATTCTGGAAAATCCTTGAAGACGAAAGAAGTCCTTTATGTACCTGGGCTCAAGAAGAACTTACTCTCCATCTCTGCATTGGATGCAAAAGGTATGAGGGTTGCATTTGTGGATGTACAAGTCCTAATGTGGCCAAAGAGAAAGAACATAGATGATGCAGTAGTGATTGGAGAGCAATAGGGAGGTTTGTATAAATTGAAGGGACAACCTGAACATGCCATGGTGCATGAATCCATGGAGCCAAGTGAACTTTGGCATAGAAGACTTGCTCATATGCACTATAGAGCACTTCCAATTGCAAGCAAGGCAGTAGAGGGTCTTCCTGAAATCAAGACCAAACATGAAGGTGTTTGAAAATGATGTGCAAAAGGTAAGAACATTAAGAAGGCTTTCCCAAGCAGTGAAAGCAAGGCAAAAGACATCCTGGAAATCATCCACTCAGATGTATGTGGTCCTATGTCATCCAGTTCCCTGAGTGGGTATGTTTACTATGTCTTATTTATTGATGACTTCTCCAGGAAGACTTGGGTATGCTTCTTGAAGAGAAAAGATGAGGTGTTTGATAAATTCAAGGAATTCAAAACCTTGATGGAGAATCAAACTGACAAGGAGATCAAAACATTTAGATCCGACAATGGTGGAGAATTCACCTCAGGTGACTTTAGGAAGCTTTGTAGTGATTCAGGGATTAAGAGGGAGTTGACTGCTCCGTATAATCCTCAATAGAATGGAGTTGCAGAAAGGAAGAACAGAACTATCACAGAAGCAGCAAGGGCAATGCTGCATGACCAGGATCTACCTATGCATCTGTGGGCAGAAGCAGCTAGAACAGCTGTATATGTGCAGAACAGAACACCCCACAAGATATTGGACAACAAAACACTAGAAGAGGTCTTTTCTGGTAAGAAACCTGAAGTCAGTCATCTCAAAATATTTGGTTGTCCAGTATACACTCATGTCCCAAAGGAAAAGAGGACTAAACTAGATCCTTCAGAAAAGAAGGGTATCTTTGTGGGTTACAGTGAAAGCTCGAAGGCTTACAGAATATACTTTCCATTGTTCAAGAAGATTGATGTCAGCAGGGATGTAACATTTGATGAAAACTTAGCATTCATCAAATCAAGGAAGGCACCTATCGAAGTTTATGAAGAACCTAAGGAAACCAGATTTCAAGACACTACCATGACTGAAGTAGTTCCAGAAGTTGTTTGTGAGTTTGAAGATCCACAAGAACCTGTAAATCCACCCCATGAGGATAACTCTCACAAGAAGAAACCTGCATGGGCTAGAGAGCTCATTCAAGATGCAGAAAGATTTGGCATTCCAGAAGAAGAACACAGAGCAAAGAAGAGAACCATATCACATACCAGCTATGTTGCTTTACTCTATGACATTATGAACAAAGAGCCTTCCAGTTATGAAGAAGTAGCGGAAAAGAAAGAATGGAAGGATGCCATGGTTGAGGAATACCAATCAATAATGAAGAATGATGTTTGGGATGTTGTCCCAAGACCTAAAGAGAAGTCTGTTGTGACTTCCAAATGGATCTACAAAATCAAGCATGCTGCATATCGCGGTGTAGAGAAATACAAGGCAAGATTTGTATCTCGTGGCTTCTCTCAGAAAGAGGGAATAGATTATGAAGAAACTTTTGCACCTGTAGCCAGGTATACTTCCATCAGAACAGTACTTTCCCTGGCTACGGCAATGAAATGGAAAATACACCAAATGGATGTCAAGACCGCTTTCTTGAATGGTGTAGTTGAAGAGGAAGTATATGTGGAATAGCCACTCGGTTTTGAAATACATGACAGGGAGTCATATGTGTGCAGATTGAAGAAAGCCTTGTATGGCTTGAAGCAAGCTTCCAGAACTTGGTATGGTAGGATGGACAGTTTTCTATCTAGTTTGGGCTTTACCAAGAGTAAAGCGGATTCCAACCTTTATTACAAGGTTGAGGAAGGGAATCCTATGATTCTACTCTTGTATGTGGATGACTTATTTGTAACAGGAGATGATAGACTAATTGCAGATACTAAGAGGAAGCTTGCTGCTGAATTTGATATGAAAGATTTGGGAATGATGCACTATTTCCTAGGTATGGAGGTGTGGCAGAATGCAGGTGGGATCTTCCTTGGTCAAGGGAAGTACATAGTAGATATCCTGAAGAGATTCGGGATGATGGATTGCAAGGCCATGGCCACACCTATGGCATCGAATCTGAAGCTTCTATGTGATGCTTCATCTGAGCCGGTTGATGTCTCTATGTATCGTCAGATGATTGGGTCCTTGATGTACCTGACGAACACGAGACCATATATTTACTTTGCTGTGAACACATTGAGCCAGTTCCTGGCGGATCCGAGAAGTGTTCACCTGGTTGCTGTAAATCATGTTCTGAGGTACCTGAAGGGTACAGTGTATTTTGGGCTCAAGTATGAAGTGAATCAAAAGTTTAACCTACAGGGTTATGTTTATTCAGATTGGGTTGGCAGTGATATAGATAGGAAGAGCACGTCTGGGTGTTGCTTCAGAATGGGATCAAGTGTGATTTCATGGTTTAGCAGGAAGCAGTACTACGTGGCACTGAGTACAACTAAAGCAGAGTATGTTGCAGCCTGTTCAGCTAGTTGTGAGGCAGTATGTCTATGGAAGCTATTGTCTGAGTTATTTGATCTCCCGTTGAATGCTACTGGTATATTCTGTGATAACCAGAGTTGTGTGAAGCTGTCTGAGAACCCAGTGTTTCATGACAGGTCGAAACACATAGAGATCAAATATCACTATATCAGGGATATGGTGTAGAAAGGAGCTGTGAAGCTCCTGTATGTTGCAACGGATGAGCAGATTGAAGATGTGCTGACGAAGCCACTAGCTAGAGTGAAGTTCGAGTACTTCAGAGAGAGGCTTGGCGTTCTTCAGATCCATGACACTTCGAGGAAGAAGTGATGGACACATTTGCTGAAAGCCATTCCAAGCATGTTGGAAGGAGGATCCTTCACATGGCTGTGGATGTAAGCGCTGGATGATGAGCATCAGGATGATGTTCTCGTTTTTGCTTGGATATGATCAGTTGGATCATTTTTGTATGTATGTACGCATCATGTTGGATGCTGGATATGATCAGTTGAATCATTTTTATGTATGTATGTACGCATCATGTTGGATGCTGGATATGATCAGTTGGATCATTTATATGTATGTACGCATCATGTTGGATGCTGGATATGATCAGTTGGACTATGTGTATGTATTTGTTTATATGCATCATGTTGGATGATTGGACCATGTATCTGTATATGTATCAGGTGGATACATTGTATGATCAGGTAGATCATGTATATTGATATGTATCAGGTATGAACAGATAGATCATGTATGTTGATGGATACATTGTGTGGATCATGTATCTATGTATTAGGTGGATACACTATGTATGATGATATGAATCAGGTAGATACTTGGTGTGCATTAGATGGATGCATTGTATGATCAGGATGATCATGTGTACATCAGGATGATGTATGGTGACTATCAGGTTGATACTCTATGGTCTTGGATCAGGTTGTGCAGATGAGCATGTAATTCGGTGCCCTGGGAGATTTACAGATAGTATTTTGAGGTTTTTCCTATGGCATGTAATTCGGTGCCCTGGGATATCTGGAAAATGCTCTTTTGAGGTTTTGCTCTGGGAGGACATATAATTCGGTGCCCTGGGAGATCTGTAGATAGTCTTTCGAGGTTTTTCCTATGGCATGTAATTCGGTGCCCTGGGATATCTGGCAGATGCTCTTTCGAGGTTTTGTCCTATGGCATATAATTCGGTTCCCTGGGAGATCTGATAGGTTGGGCTGTGTGCCCGTAATCAATCCTGGGATGCTCTTGCAAGGTTTTTCCATGACCACATGTAATTCATGCCTTGGGAGATCCTATAGGTAGAGCTACGTGCTCATAACAGCCTGGGATGCTCTTGCGAGGTTTTGTGGTGGGGTCACATGTAATAAGTCCTGGAGATCTGGACAGGATGAAAAAGGCCTCAGATGCTCTTTAGAGTTCTTGCTAGTCAAGAGACTCTTTTAAGGTTTTGTGACGCACATAATAAGTCTTGAAGATTTCACAGTATGGCTAGTGATGATGAAGACCTGTAGGTGGTGGGCCTACATCCAGTATGAAAAAGGACTGGCTCTGTAGAACTTCCTATGACGAGTAGAGTCAGAAATTGGTTGAGATAGCAGCAGCAGTGACGATGATGATGACGCTGCATCAATGACGATGATCCCGAGAAGAAGACTTGTCTAGAAGATCTGTGTTGAGAAATACCTTCCTAGTTAAGAGGGAGTGTTGATGTATATGTAACTTCAAAATGTATTTCATCTGTGTATTTTATATATATTTATTGTACCCTTATAAGAGATGTGTTATTCCTCTATAAGGAAGTGTCGTCATGTGGATTGATAAGTGTCTCAAGTGTGTGTACTTGCCGATGGGTTATTAGACCACCATGTGGGGTCGGCCCTAAATTATATATAATATAATGTGGATGTACCTAGCTAGACAAGTCGGCCCCATAAGGTCACTAGGAAAAAAGGTTAGTATAAATAGAGATCGGAGATCTCTTTTTACTCACTCGGAAAAGTAACTCACTCTCACTCAGAAAGTGGCTCACTAGTGCAGAGGAGGATCATCTGCTACTAGGAGACTATCTCAATGTTATTTGGTTGTACTTTGGTTGAGCCATTTCTCTCTCTATCTCTGAGGAAGTTGTGGGGTTTTTCACCTTAGGGTTTTCCCCATGGAAACTCTGTGTCTCTTATCTCTTATGCTTTTGATTCTTGTGATGCTTGTCATATTGTGATTGTCATGCATTGATATACTGTATATGTTATTCTCTTAGCAAAGATCCTAGAGTATTGTGAATTAATGCTCAAAATTTAACAATCTCTATGTCGTATCCAAATGGGAAACCCCATTGATGATCAGACCTGAGCCAACTCACTTCGAGGGAATAATCTATAGCCACAGGATCCTCACTCAGGACGAGGAACTGATACCCATTCTCCTCGCAAAACAACAGGAGGCCATGACTCATTTTGAAATTACACTCCGCAGCACACAAAGGAAGTTAATGAGTCCATCAAGGAAAGATGGAGCAGAGTGGAAAACGATCTGAAGAGGAGAGAATTCCACTCTCCCCTCAGGATTGATGATGCCCTTTTCAAAGCCACAATCTACAAAGAATCCTTGGCAAGGAACCAACTTAGATGGCTCGGGATGAGGCTGAATCCCCCATTCTTTCTTTACCTAGTAATCAAGGAATAGATAAATGAAGACTAAGAAAAGAGCACATGGTCTAGGGAGGATCAAAACTTTGGATATCACAGGTAGGTAGAGATCCCTAGGGTGGTAGCATGGGACATCAGGGAGGTCATCGATGAATCGAATAAGTCACCCAAGGATGGGTGAATCCTTCAAGTGTGGGAGAGAATGACGAGTCAAGTTTTATTTGATAACCTTTTTTTCCAGCAGCCAAACTCAAGCAATGGTGATGAAACATACTCATTTGTGGAGGAAAATGTTTTACTTTAATTATTTAATGAAATTGTTTTATGATTATTCTTGGATGTTAGAATGCGTATCAAATAAACTAATTATATGGAAACCAAGCGTTATTGAGCAGGTTTAGGGTCATTCAAGGATGGATGTGTAGAAGATTAAAGGATCACCAAAGCTCGACGCTCTGTTTCCTTATTTATAGAGGACGCACTCCCACTTTCAAGAGG
Source organism: Larix kaempferi (assembly GCA_027924585.1). Classification (NCBI taxonomy): domain Eukaryota; kingdom Viridiplantae; phylum Streptophyta; class Pinopsida; order Pinales; family Pinaceae; genus Larix; species Larix kaempferi. Next base: position 4,868,002 of record BSBM01000968.1, on the reverse strand, counting down.
AATCGACATTTAGAGAACTAGTTAGGATCAGCATTAAATCATATAAATATGGGCCTCTCGGGTAGCGAGAGGCCCCCCTGCTATTATTTTGAGAAAAACATTGTTTTAACGTTTTCTGCCGTATCGATACTGCGAAGTACAGACCTTTGTTTTGACATGGATTTTATATTTTAATAAGAGATTGATGATTAATTCTAGCCAGTGTTTCTAATTTTTTATTCTCTCCTGAGTACGGGTTGGGGAGGGCCCCTCCAACACGTAGTTCAGGAGATTCCTATTTGCAGGTATTTTTCCAATTATGTGTTTTACAATGATGAACAGTTATATTGCATGTGGAAGCGCTTGAGTGATTCATTATTTCTGTAGTAGTTTATAATACATTCTGTAGTACAATAGAGCAGTTTCAGTAGTCCTGTAGGTTCTTTCTTTCAACGCATATTTGAATCAACGATTGCATGTGTATCAGCTTTGCTTTCAATACCATGGTTTATATCTGAGGTTTGTAACTGTTTCTCATCGTGATCAATTTCTTTAGTAGTAGATGGATAGCTTGAAACGATTGCACATCAATTTTAGTCTTGGGATTTAAAATGGTTTAGATAAGAATTCTAATTTTAGGTATAAAGTAACAAAGATTCCCAAATCTTAGAATAGATCTGTTATGGCATTTTCATTTTCTAGATTTACCATTCTGCATTAAGTAATTTCATAAGATCATTCCCTTTTTACCTTCAGCATTTTAATTATTTAAGATAGATTTAGTGCTTTATTTCTTAGAACTGATTTACTGCTTTTGGTATCTTTATTTCTTATAATAGGTTTACTACTTTCAACACTTTAATTCTTTTTATTAGATTTATTGCTTTCTAGTATTTAATGCCATAGCATAACCAGTGTTCATATTTAGTAGACAACCTTTAGAACATCGATACCAACATCCAACAGCGACAGAGATTATCCTATAAGAGCTCAGATAGTGCATGCATCTCTCAAGTTTGTACGTTCCCCAGGTTGACATTTAAAGTAGGCTCTTGGTATAGCTTCCCTCATTAGGCATCCATATTGGGAGCTCACCACAAAGCATCCACCTGATGCATATAGGTATACAAGATCCAACTGATCATACAAAGAATCCACTTGATGCATAACCAAATCAGTAACTAGAGCATCGTCCTCATGCTCATCACACAACACTTACATCCACATCCATGGGAAGGATACTCCTCTCACCATGCTTGGAATGGCTCCTGCAAATGTGTCCCATCACTTCTTCCTCGAAGTATCTTCAATCTGAAGAACACCAAGCCTCTCTCTGAAGTACTCAAACTTCACTCTGGATAGTGGTTTCATCAACACATCTACAACCTGCTCATCCGTTGCAACATACAAGAGATTCACTACTCCACTCTACACCATATCCTTGATATAGTGATATTTGATCTCAATGTGCTTCCACCTGTCATGGAACATCGGGTTCTCAGACAACTTCGCACAACTCTAATTGTCACAAAAGATATCAATAGCATCCAACGGGAGATCAAATAACTCAGACAATAGCTTCCTCAGCCATACTGCTTTACAACTAGCTGAACAAGTTGCAACATACTCTGCTTCAGCTGTACTCAGTGCTATTCAGGACTGCTTCCTGCTAAACCAAGATATCACACCTGATCCGATACTAAAGCAGCACCCAGAAGTTCTCTTCCTATCTGCAGCACTACTTGCCCAATCTGAATCAACATAACCATGTAGGTTAAACTATTGATTCGCATCATACTTGAGCCCATAATCAACTCTACCCTTTAGGTACCTCAGAATATGCTTTACAGCAACCAGGTGAACACTTCTCGGATCCATCAAGAACTAGATCAATGTGTTCACTGCAAAGCAAGTATATGGTCTCGTGTTCATAAGGTACATCAAGGACCCAATCATCTGACGATACATAGTGACATCAACCGACTCAGATGAAACATCACATATAATCTTCAGGTTCGATACCATAGGTGTGGCCATGGCCTTGCAGTCCATCATCCCGAACCTCTTTAGGATCTCTACTGCATACTTCCCTTGTCCAAGGAAGATTCCATCTGCACTCTGTCGTACCTCCATGCCTAGAAAGTAATGCATTATCCCAAAGTCCTTCATCTCCAACTCGGCAGCAAGCTTCCTCTTCGTGTCAACAATCAATTTATCATCTCCTGTCATAAACAGGTCATCGACATACAATAGTAGTATCACTAGATTGCCTTCCTCAACCTTGTAGTAAAGGTTGGAATCCACTTTACTCTTGGTAAAGCCCAATCTGGATAGAAAGTTGTCTATCCTACCATACCAAGTCCTCGGAGATTGCTTCAATCCATACAAGGCTTTCTTCAACCTACACACATATGACTCCCTGTCATGTGTCTCAAAACTGGGTGGCTTCTCCACATACACTTCCTCTTTGACTACACCATTCAAGAAGGCTATCTTGACATCCATCTGGTGTATCTTCCATTTCATGACTATAGCCAGAGCAAGTACTTTTTTGATGGAAGTGTATTTGGATATAGGAGAAAAAGTCTCTTCATAGTTTATTCCCTCTTTCTGGGAGAATCCACGAGCTACAAACCTTTCCTTGTATTTTTCTATGCTACCATCTGCAACATGATGGATCTTATAGATCCACTTGGAAGTCACAACAGACTTCCCTTCTGTTCTTGGGACCACATCCCAAACATCATTCTTCATGATTTACTAGTATTCCTTGATCATGGCATTCTTCCATTACTGCATACCGAATCCTGGGAACTTCAGATTCTTCAATATCTTTAATAGATAGTTTTTCTTTGAATTTCGTTTAATGGAAAAAAAGTTGTTGTCCTGCTTTTGTAGGTGATTGTACACAATCTTTCTTGCAAGTCAAATTCAATTGCATGATTAGAAACTTATCATAGTTTTTAGAACAAAATCTTACACATAAGAATATATGTCATACGGTCATGCAATTATCTTAGCCAATGCTTCAATATAGCATTTATCCATATTCCATAACTTTCTAGATGCCTTCCATCTTTACCAGAACATTTGTTAAGAGTGTGCACAGCTTCCAACATGTTAGCAAAGAGGTTTCATTCTAGATAAGTAGCAATTGAATGTGGTACAATACCATAGGCCACTTACCCATTACTTGCATATTAGTAGTTTCTTGTTCATGAATGTTAGAAAAACAGGATCGCAGAGCAATAACAATAAACAGAAATGCAAATATAATCACACATACACATTACAAGAGAGACATAGATATATCATGGTTCATTCAACTTGGGCTACGTCCACACTGAATTTTCCAGTCCTTATTATTATTATTGTCCAGCAAGGTGAAGAGATACAACCTGCAGCACAACCGCTGCACTTCCTCTTCTCTGTTTCACAGTCTCTCTCCTGATCTCAGAGATCTTTACAATGCATAAAACCTAATACATCATCATCCCTAGTCGTATTACAATGTATTTATTTTATAAGGGAAATACAATAGGAAAATACCACGGGATACCCAAAACCATGGGCCCGCAAAACAGCTGGTGAAAAGAGCACCAAAAATTTTCTTCAGGGGCACTGCCCCCAAACCCCTGCTGGCCCTCGGACGCCCCAGCCAGGGGGGATGGTCCCCCCTGGAACCCCGTGGGAGGGCGATTCCCTCCCAAACCCCCCCGCTGGGGTGACTGTATAGTCCACCTACATATCATATAAAACTGGGGTACAAACACCGTTGATACAATATCATCTATGAGAATAGAAGATCTGGCTCCACAACCAACAATTAATGCAACTTTTATAATATGCATAATACATATCCTAAATGATTGAACAACATCATTTAAGTAATCATATATATAATAATTAACAATTCCAATACTTATCTTTGTTTAGCTATTGGGTGGACTCCCTCTTGATCTTTACTTCCTGGAGTGCTCCCTCTTGATCTTTGCTTCCTGGATTACCTGTCCTTGAACTTATATCCATCCTGGACCACTATGCATGCTTAAGTGTGATTTAGTGTCATGATAGTGTCATCTTCAAGATCTCATATATAATCATACATCCATTTGTATAATCTCAATACTATCAAAAAATTATGATCCTAAATAATCTTCACATGTATGGTCATGAACATTTCACACACAAGTAATTTATCACAAGTATTAGTATTCAAGGTTTTAGGGAAGACTTCTTTTACTCATGCATATTCATATTTGACCATAGCACTCTTCTGGTTAGTCATATCATGAATCAAGGTAAGAGACATAATATGCATAAACCCTTAATTACTTAAATTTATAACTTCATGAATAATCATTATCAATCATACAAAAGTATAAGATCCTAACACAAGGTAGGATTCTAACTTGATGTAGGAAAACATACCTGGTTATCATATTTGCTAGTTATGTCTAGCAATGTCTTCTTGTTCTCTTCAATGACCTGCATAACTCATAAGTTAACCATTGTAGAACCAAAAATATACATACCTCGTAAGGAGAACTTCTATGTGATCAATGACTATGGATGATTCTTTGTCTTCATGTCACCATGGTCTTGATCTATAACTTGATTTATACCTTTCATGTTAGCGGATAAAATTATCCTCATACAACACCACAGTGCATTAGTACAATCATAAGTGTCATAACCGTAATCAATGAATGTCTTCTATCATGCATTCATACTTTTACTAGGGTGATAAGATAAGTCTAAAATTAATCAAGATTGTTACTAAACTCAATAACATGAAAACAAACATATCATAAACTTAACATACCTGTAATTCATACATGTCAGATTGTTGTTGTTTTTGTTCTTAGGACAATCTAAGGAAAAGTGTCCCTTCTCATTACATGTAAATCATCTCAGATCTTTCTTATCTCTATGATGTGAAGATCTCTTGTTATGAGATGGCTCCCTCTTACTCTTCTTGGTATGCGCTATGAGAGCTTTATCTTTATTCCCCATCTTTTCTTCTTGGGCCACAAACCTATCTTCTTCTTGTGAATATACCTCCCACATTCTACTGAAGGAGATCAATTTCGTTCTTGCACAGATTTCTTGGATGAAGGAGTCCCATGACGTAGGTAGGCCATTCAAAGTGGTCATTACAATTTCTCCATTCTCCACTACTTCATCCATAGCTTCAAGTTGTTCCTTGATTTGAGAGACCTTAGAAAAGTAGGATTGGATGGTCTCTCCATTCTAGATCTTTACCCTTTCAATTGGTTCCACAGAGTCATCTTCTAATTTATGTTCTTTCCTTCAAACAACTAGGTCAATGAGACAAACATCTCCTTAGGTGTCTTTAGGGAAAACACATGAGGTATGACATGGTCTTTGATGGAATAAACAATGATTCTCTTGGATTTGACCAAGTTCTTCTTGTGTGAGGCCTTAGCCTATTCTTCCTCTGGAACTGGAACCTCGTCACTTATGTAAGTGTCCAACTCATTCTCTTCTAGGATTAACCCAATCCTATACTTCCATGCTCAGAAGTTATCAGCCCCTTCAAGATTATCCTCAAGCATGGTGTGGTGAGACATTTTAATGAGAAACTCAAATGGAAATAAAAGATTTAGGTCTTACCACTTGATTTGCTAAAAACTAGATCTAGAGTTAGATTAGGGTTTGTTAGAGAAACCCTAAAAATTCAAATTTTGAATTTAAAAATTCTAAAAAAATAGAAAGATGCATCTTGCTGAGCTGGTCATGATGGTATACTTAGAATTTGAAATCTGCAAATTTTCACCCCTCAAAATTGCTTTTGAAATTTTTGGATTCACTATACAGGAGCCCAAACTAGGGTTTGATTTTCCCAGAGCTTCACCCAACCGAAAAGTTTGATCCAAAGCTATAAAATTCGATTTTTGAGAGGAGCTTCCAGCCGTGGTCTCGGATTTTAGAAATTCCAACTTTTGCAAAAACCCTAATTTTCCATCTTTCCGATCAAAATCCTGATCTAGAGTTTGATCAAGCCCGACCTTCTGCCCAACCAAAAAGTTTGATCTTGGTCTCTAAATTTTGATTTTTCAGAGTAGCTTTCAACCATGGATTCAGATTCCAAAAATTCCAACTTTCTCTAAAACCCTAATTTCCTACAGCAGAGATTAGGTCAAAACTAGAAAAGCTCATAATTGAATTCTGTCTCGACAGAAAGATGCGCCCTTGCTAGGAGAGTCAGTCTAGCCTCCTCCCTTTCATTATCTATGGAAAGAAACCCAAAAATTAAGAAGCCCTAGCTTCCGTAGCTGCACAGTGCCTTCTTCTTAGGTCAACTTTGATACCATGTTAATTTTTCAATAATTTCATTCCATCATCATTCAATATCACTAAGAGAATAACATGTACAACATATCTACATCATATCAATCATAAACGCAATAATGAAAGCACACAAGATACATAGAGTTTCACTGGGGAAAACTAAGAAGGTGAAAAACCTTGCAACTTCCTCAGAGATAAGATAATCCCCAATACAAGATCACAAGGATCAAACCCAATAAGATGTCTCTAGCAGATGCTCCTCCTCCTCCACTAGTGCGCCACTTTCTCTCTTAGCTATGCGAGCTTGAGAAGTGAGTGAGTGAATCAAATGAGAGACACAACCTCTCTATTTATACACTGACTTGACCTACCAATAATTCACTGGGGCCGACTTGCTAATCAAGTCTAATAACCCAACCACATGACCTAATTACTGGGGTCGACCCCACACTGGTGGTCTAATAACCCATCAATACAAATTATGACACTTACAATGTAACTTGCGACACTTGAAAATACAAATGATGACAATTCCAATCAGAGGAATAATACATCTCTATTGGATATACAATAAAGTACAAATGTAATATACAAGTGAATATCTTCCAAAGTTACAAATACATCAACAACAGGCACTCAGGCAGATTGGACCAAGTCTAAGAAAGTGCAAAAATTGTCTAAGTGGAAAATCACTAAAACTTCCTAAGTGACCTCAATAAAATGCCCGCCATGTCTTGTGGTTGATGTATCAAAATATTTTGAGAGTATGGATCTCGAGAATGTTTTTTGGTGCATCCAACCATGGTCTCATATTATTGAAAGAATCTCTGAGGAGGAAGATATCAATCTCCCAAAAGTGACTCCTAGCTTGATTTGCACTACTCCAGTAACATGCCCGACGAGGAGAGAGAAAGAGGCTTCAAGAGGTGAAATTGGTTTAGATGAAGTCAACTTGTTGGCCTCTATCCATTGGGTGTCTCACACTTCAAAATTGGTGAAAATCAAAATTTCATGTTACCCTAGGGTTTGACAATTTGTTTCTAAGTTATGAAATTACAGTTTAAAAGTCCATTTGGAAATGCCTAGAAGGAGATGTCCTTGTGCTAATAAAATGCATAGGGTGACATAGATATGTTCCTTGTTAAGTGGTTATCCACTTATGCTTTCATTTTTCCTTATGACGGTCACATGTGCAAGAAACCAATCTGCCAATGTAGGAAAAATATTGTTTTGCATATTCAGATATTTGGCTGTGTGTTGAAATCACAAGGCTAAGGGGCCATTTGGAAATCCCCGCAAAGAAGTTTCCTTGTGTTGAGAAAATTCATCGGTTGGAATCGTCTTATCCTTTGGTGAACTGATCATCTAGTCATGGGTTCAGATTCTCCTCTAGAGTTCACACGTGCGAAATAGAAGCCTACCAAAATGAGAAAAAGTTTTTTTTCTTTTTCAAATGTAGGCTGGTAAGGAATTTGGAAATTCCTGCAAGGAGGTGTCTTTTTGCTAATAAAATTCATCAATTAGCATGGTCTTATTCCTTGATGAACTGGCTATCCATCCATGGAGTCAGATTCCTATTTGTTCCTCTCACGTGAGATATTTTGGCCTGCCAAAATAGGTGAAAAATAAGGTTTAATAACAACTTATGATATGCCTACAAGGGCTTGTAAAATTCTGGCAAGGGCTTGTAAAAATCCCGCAAGGGCTTATGGAATTCCCACAAGGGGCTTAAGGAATAAAAATCTCCCAAGAGATTTATTATTCCCACAAGGGCTAAAGAATTTCCCTCAAGGGCTTACTTATGCCCACAAGGGCTAAAGAAATGACCGCAAAGACTTAAGGATTCCCACAGGGGCTAATATTAAAGCTCGCGGGGTCTTAGAAATGCCCGCAAGGGATTAGGAATGTATGCAAGAAGAATCATATGACCGCAAGGGCTAAAGCTCATGCCCGCGAGGAAGGGATTGAACACTTATGCCTGCAAGGATGCAATGGAGGGATTATATGCCCACAAGGAAGGGCTTGAAGACCTATTCCCATAGGAAGAGGTGTATTCCCACAAAGGAAGGGATTATTCCCACAAGGGATTATGCCCGTGGGGCTTAAAGATATTCCCATAGGCACTTTTAAATGCCCGCAACATATGCCCGAAGGCCATGCCTATAGACTCACATGGCTGCAGGACTTATATGAGCCTGTTGAGATCAAATTTATCTTGTTGATTCCATGTTTTAATTAATATCAAAAGGTGGTTTTAATTTTTAAAACGATAGCAATACTAATTCACCCCCCCTCTCAGTATTGACCAATATTCCAACATGTCATTCGAAACCATGTCAAATTTCATCTATATATGGTAAACACCCCAATTTTGAGCTTCTCTTGGTTTCGAGAATAGTTCATTCTATACTAAATAGGGGAAACCATGTGAAGGTGGAAGCTTCAATTATGCCCCCCCCCTGCTCACATCACTCTCAATTTCCCCATACCCAATTTGAAATATTAAAGAACATGCAACATACTCTATTATACAAAATAAAAACATATAAAGATCATAATGATATACAAGATATAAACACGTGCCTCTACTTTTCAATAATTAAATATCATTAATATTCTTCTTCATCCAAATCAACATCTGTATCAGGATTTGGTTCAGAATAGATATTGATGAAAGGCTCATTCACATCAACATCATCTTCGCTAATATAGTCATTGACATCGTCAATGAGATCATCGTATTCTACATTTTGATGATCAACCTCTTCAACTTATTCATCTAACACATCAACTGCATCCACCTGCTCCTAATCTGAGTCATCATCATCATCTTCTTCTTTGTGATTATCTTCATCATCTACATGATTATAGTTTACTGGTCTTCGTCTTGGATCGTATCTAACAACGTATGACCAACCTACTTTACCTGGTACCTCTGAGTAAAAGACTTGCTCGCATTGACTTGGAATAACATAAGGCTCTGTACCTGGTTCAAATTCCCTTGTATTAACCATGGTAAATCCATTAGCATGCTCAATAACAGTTCTTTCAGGATCACGTTCATGCATTCGTAGCCTGTACCACTTCACCTCAAACAAAACTATTTTAAGGAATTAAAATCACACTCAATTATGTCCTCCAAATGCCCATAGTACCTATTCTCAGTTTATTCTGGATGTCTGTCACTTTTAGAGGAAACATTGGTGACCTTAAACAATGCAGTTATCCCACAATCCGAGGTTTTCATCTTATCATCCAACATTTTGATACGAAATTTATGACCATTAAACCACATATCCTTGTGATGTTTCAACTGCAACATTGACAACAAGTAAAAAATACATTATGAATTAATAAGCATCATATAGGACTTAGAAAATATATTTGAAAACTTAAACAAAGCAAATACATTGAAAAAATGGGAAGTAACTAGAAAATGTGGGTAAACAATTTACTTTCCTTTTTATCTTTTAAACCATAGGCTAAATCAACTTCCCTTTGTGATGTAAGATCAGGAAATTGATGTCAATTATGATGAGTTGTTTTAATCATCTTAGTGACCCCCTCCCATCATAATGTAATGAAGTATTCTTCACAATCTTCTATCCAATGCTCTATCCAATCAAGTTTGTTTGCAATGTATAAATGTAAAGAATCCCACACTCGAGCAACTATATAAAAAAATAACAATTCAATATCATTAATTAGACATCATTAAAGGCATAGTTTAATATAGTTGAATATGCAGGATTAATAAAAACATAAAAAAATCAGTATGATAAAATAATATTGGAAAATACATGTGTAATATATTAATTCCACAAAATCTAATAATTACCTTTTAGGGTCCTCATTGTACCTTTCCCTAATAGGACCTCCCCTTCAAATTTGTTGATGGAGTCAAGATGCCAAATGCGAGGTACATTCATATTTTATGCTAATTTAGGTAGATATTCACTAATATACACCATGCATTGATTTACCATATATCCCTCAACCATAGAACCCTCAGGACGTTCTCTTTGTCTAACAAAATACTTCAATGACTTCAACTGCCTCTCCACCATCCACATCGACCTTGTGTGTACTGGTCTACATAATTCAATCTCCACAACTTGGTGTATGAGGTAGTGTTCTTGTGCATTGAAAAATGTTGGAGGTAGATATTGTTACATTTAACACATTATTCGGGGAATTTCTCTCTTCCAATACCTTATATCTTCTTTATGGATTTATTTTGATGAAATCAAACTACAAATGATGCAATAAAATAATCTTAAGCCATATATAAAATTTGCGGGGAAAAACATAATATGTCAATAAGTTCTTCTACAAATCATAGACCAAGTACATTTTCCATATAAAACATTACTTACCTAATATATTTTCCAAGAAAATAAATAATTTGTTTTATGTGCTTATCAAAGTCGTCTAGGAGAGACAAAGGTAGAACACACTGTATAAAAAAACACATAATTATTATTTATTTCCAAATAAGAGAATAAAATTAATAAAATAGTGCATACTAATAAGGAAATATATTATAAAATCATAATTACCTTAATGAATGTATGCCAGTCATGTGTTTTAACCCCACCAAAATCACCTTTTTCATTAAGATATTCTTTATGTTAGATGAAAACATCGTCGGAAACCTGATTTTTCTGATGACCTCTTTTATAATATTGCTCTGTTGCTCCATCAAGCACCAAGGAAGACTAATGTTTTGTTGATGGCCATCACCATTATAATTAATGATCACACTTTGCAATGTGTGATTAGCTTCTTGGATACCACTACAAATCTTTCCAATTATTTCTTTGTCAGTCCTTCCATTTAATATTCACCATAACAATTATGTTATGTTCTTCCCGATATGCAATGTATCAAACAAATGAACTATTTATAGGTGCTCGTAGTATGGAAACCTATTGAATTGGATCGGGTAAATTTTCCTTCCTCGTGGAAGCCCATTCATGCCTTAACGACATTCATGAAACATCAAAAAAATGAAATTAACACTAATTAATCAATATAGGTACATACTGCGCTTAACATAATTCACTAAAAAAAAAGGTTTATATAATATATGATACATGTTGAATGTGATTGGCATTGATTTCGAAGGAGTTCAGTGAATGACAAAAGGATAACCAAAGACATGATGGCAGGTAAACTCATTGAAAGACAAAGGACTGGAAAATGAAGTAATGGCATGGAAAGTATTATGATGTGGCATGCATGATGAGGCTGGAAAGACACATGATGATGTTCTAGTGCTATCAGGAAGTCAGTGTTGTAATCTCACATCATTTTGGAAAAATATGGCAAGTTTGTGAAACTTTGGAAATTGAATAAGTATGAAAACGTAGTCAAAACTACTCTACGAAAATGCCCACCATAATTCATGGTTTGAATAAAATTCCCACATCAGCATATCAGGCTATAGCTTGTTGAAGTGGCTATCTAGAAATGGTCTCAGTTTTCCTTAATAATTTATGAGGAGAAAGTTATAAGTCTGCCAAAATAGGGTTTCAGGATAAACCTTGGAGAAATTCTTGGAAATGTCTGAGTGTTGGAGAACTGGTCTAGGTGGCCTTGGGAAAATTCCCGCCATACCTTATTGGAGAATGATAAAAATTATCTGGGACTATCATGCTCTAGCTTGTCAAAGATTCTATCAAACCATGGACTTAGTTTTCACAGAAGGTGTTTGATGACAAATATAACAGCCTGCCAAAACGGGGTTTCAAGTTGCTTTTACACCAAAGTAGCAAAGCTGCCTAAGTGGCCTCATGGAAATGTATGCCATAGTTTGTGGGTTGAAGAAAATTCCCACACCATATGGTCATATTGTAGGCTTTTGTTTTTTCTACCTTACCATGTTCTCATATTGACTTAAAAGTGTCTGAGGAAGAATTTATGGATTTGCCAAAATAGGGTTTCAGGCAAATTGTACCAAGTCTAGGAAAGTGCAAAATTATTGAAGTGTAAAATCACTAAAATTGCCTAAGTGACCTTAGTAAAATGCTTGCCATGTCTTGAGTGTGATGTCTTAAATCATTTTGAGAGTATGTATCTCTATAATGTTGTTTGGTGCATCCAACCATGGTATCAGATTGTACAAAGAGTCTCTGAGGAGGAAGGTATCATTCTGCCAAAAGTGCCTCTCAACTTGATTTGCACTACTCTAGTAAAATGTCCGCCGAGGAGAGATAAAGAGGCTTCAAGAGGTTAAATTGGTTTATATGAATGCACCTTGTTGGCCTCTATCCATTGGGTGTCTCACACTTCAAAATTGGTGAAAATAAAAATCTCATGCTACCCTAGGGTTTGACAATTTTTGTCTAAGTGTTGAATTAGCAGTATTAAAAGGCCATTTGGAAATGACCACAAGGAGGTGTCCTTGTGTTCATAAAATTCATAGGGTTACATAGATCTGTTTCTTGTTGAAGTGGTTATCCACCCATGCTTTCAATTTTCCTTATGATGGTCACATGTGCAAGAAATCAATCTTCCAAAGTACGAAAAACATTGTTTTGCATATTCAGAAATTTGGCTAAGTATTGACTAATATTCCAACAATACATAAATAATTTGTCATACCTTGACGATTTCTATTATATTCCAACTTCCATAGGTGAGGTGTCAATCTTCGTGGTTTTTTTCCATTCTCTTCTTTACCATTGAATTTTTCTTTGTTTGTAGTTCGATAACTATGTTTCTTAGGTAGAAAGTACCTATACTCATCAAACAATTCCTTTACTAAACTCCTTGAACAATGAGATTTTTTCCTAGGACCGCAAACTGGACATGCAAATTTACCCTTTGTTTGAATACCTACAATATATATGAATTAGTGTAGCGAATTAGAATTACCATTTAAAATAATGCATGCTATTTTCAATAGATATATATAATATTAAAGAACAAAAGAAAGTAACAATATACCACAAAAATGTGTTAACCCGGGAGCATCATGAATTTTCCATGCAAGTATTCCATGGAATTGAAATCATTTTTTCCCTATTGGTCTAGAGATGCAATACATAGTGACGCCAGCCCATAACTTCAACAACTCATCGATAAGAGGCTCAATATATATATTCATATCTTTGACCCGGGTACTTACCTAATTGGTTCAACATACATGATTAATTATATTTAGCTATATGTCGTTATATATAAAAACACATAATTATCATGCATGAAACAAAGAAATGAAATATTTATTGATCAGACTTTCAAGTAAAAAAATACAAATTAATTAAATACCTGGAACAATCATTGCCGACATTATGTGCTCTCTCTTAATCGACATCCAAGGAGGAAGGTTATTGTTTATAACAAAAATAGGCCACACTGAGTAGGTAGAACGAATCTCTCCAAATGGATTGACACCATCAATTGCCAACGAAAGTTTAAAATTACGAGGTTATTCTTTGAAAATTGGCCACTTTTCTTCGATGTACCGCAATGCAGAACCATCTACAGGAATTCGAAGAACACCGTCTCGACTTTTGTTCTTTCCATGGAAATCCATAAATTGTGTTATACTTTGGCACTTGAACAACTGTTGTAAATGTGGAATTATAGGAATATAATGAAGAACTTTGTGAAGCACCTTTTTTGTCACTTTATCGATTCGATACCTATTTTGTTGACATTGTGGGCATTCATTTTCTAATGTATATTTCCCATAGTATATGATATGATCATTAGGACATGCATCAATATCTTGATACTCCATTCCAAATTCTTTCATAATCACATATATCTCTCGATATTTACATGGTAAAATATTTGACGTTGGTAATAGAAATTCACCTAACAATCTACAAAATTCAAAAGAATAAGTCAATGTAAACAATATTAATCATCAATATTGCATCCATACTTTACAAATTAGATAACAATATAAATATAGGAAAAAAGTCAACCCTTTATGTACATGTGAACATGCAGACATAAATAATTAACAAATCACATACCTTAGTATTTGTGTGAGATAGGTGTTTGATAAACCATTCAAAACCTTCAAGTTCACTAACAACAATATAGCGGATAGAAGATTTGTTTTTGATCCTTCATAAAGAGGTTGATGTGACTTCTCTAGTAGAGGATCAACGTCATGACTATCATCTTGGTTGTCCTCATCCATTGGAGAAAATGTGTCTTGGATCAATCTATGTATTTCATCTTCCTGATTTGTATCACTAACGTTATCTCCATCCATATCATCATTAAGAACTTGATCAACTTCAATATTATGATCTAGAAGTTTATCACCCTGTCAATGAGTATTTCTTCTAGTACTTGGAAAATAACTCTCTGGAGGGAAACATTTTGGGGGCATTGTCTATATATTTACAAACAACGTAGTAAAATTAGTGTGTATAGAACATATAATAAAACGATAAGACATTTTATTGAAATTCATGACATGATGACTATTATAGAGAATACATTAAAAATTGAATAACCTATTACCAAGGGACGCTATTCATAACCCCCTTCGGTGTGCCCCTTCTCCCTACAATGTCTTTCAACTATTGTTATTAAAATTCTTCTTCTTTGCAAGCCCCTGCAATCAGAGCAAGAGCAATAACATTTTTCATCTCCCCTCGCCTCTAATGCCGCTCTAAACTGAGCAAGCTTCTTTGCATTTTCATTCATAGTGCCAAATACTTATAGTGAGAAGTAATTGTCTTACCTACACCATACCAAACAATA
The DNA here is from genome assembly GCA_027924585.1 of Larix kaempferi. Lineage (NCBI taxonomy): Eukaryota > Viridiplantae > Streptophyta > Pinopsida > Pinales > Pinaceae > Larix > Larix kaempferi. The sequence goes on along the minus strand of BSBM01000968.1, from coordinate 4,852,975 downwards.
ACTTGTCAAATACATTAGATATATGTATATTTCTAACTACAATATATTATATACCAATTTCTATAAAGAAAAACATGAAGACTGAAGTTTTCATTGATGCCAACAAGTGTTGTGCAATCGCCTTTGATTTACTCACAGGGAGACCTTGATAGATTGGGCATTGGAAAACCAGGTGGCCAAATGGTTCAAATGAAATTTGTCCCTTATGCATGCTTACCTTTTATGAATTTAACATATGATTGTTGAGTATGACTCTCTCTAGTTTTGGATATGGTTGATAAAGAATGTATTTAGGAAACACTTGTTGTTGGTATCTGACTGTATGGCTTATATTATTGGACAAAAATACAATAGAAAACAAAGAACAAGGGCGGTAGAACCATGTGACACAGTTGAAGCTCACATTTCAAGTGTTGAATAATCCAAGGCAATCACAAGCATAACTGGAAGTTCTTGGATACTATTGAGGTGGTTTTCAATTCTGATTTCGGGTTTAATATAACTATAGAAAAAAGAAGAGGTTTAATTAGTAATTAATATATAATCATCGTATGCAAATCCTATAAAAACATGTAAGTGTAACTAATTAATCACACAAAATATATGTAGCAATACTAAATTTAAAATAAAATAAAAAATTAAATTTCGTCCAAACATGCATGTTAAAAAAAATACTGATTTTTTTTTCATAACATATAGACAAAAAAATATAAAAATACTAACCTTACAAGTTCAAAATCTGAGCTATGTAGAATATCTAAGCTCAAACAATCACACAAAATTTGTCGCAAGTTCAAAATCCGGGCTCAATCAATCACCAGGAACCTGGTCGCAACTATAGCAAATGTGTCGAAAATTGTCTTAAAGTATGCATTTATAGATCGACGATCGTCAATCTATCGATGCAAATGCATGAGCCGACCTGCGCATAAAAATCCTAGAGCCATTGGAAGCCGGAATTGGTTTGGAGGGTGTGCAAAGATAGCCATAAGTCATCGATATAGAGATGAAAGTTCGTCAAAAATAAAAATAAAAAATGTCGATATTGCCATGGTTTTTCCGCCATGATAAAAAAATGAAAATGAATCTTAAATTTCATTGTATTTTTCCAGGAATGTTCAAAACATGGAAATATTTCGTGAAAAAAATATTCCCATATGTCCTAGTGAAGTGTCGTCATGCAAGAGTTGCAAGTCAAGTCTCGTCATGCAAACACTTAGTTAACTAGATATTCTTTGTTATCACTTAGCTAACTCTTTTAACTGAAGTCTTTCTTGTTAACATCATAGAAGTGAACAATTCAAGTTCTCTTTTAATTGACCGAAGTCTTATTTTTTAACATCACTGAAGTTTAACAATTCAATTTCTCTCTTATTTAACTGAGCTCTTTATCATTACTGAAGTGAGCAAATCGAATTCTCTTGTATCTTATCACATCTTATCTTTATCTCTTGTATTATTTGCATGGTCCACCTGTGCCATATATATAATTATCCAATGATGTGATCATCTTGTTCTACTATTGTTCCAAGTGGTCATATGCTAAAATAATTCACTTTAGAGGTGGCCAGTCTCTAGAGGAGACTTAATATCTCAACCATGGCTAGCGTACATCACAAACCATTCATGATTCAACATGAAAAGAATTACCTCAACACATAACGCACCACCTCAATAGATGAGGATCTGTCTTGACACACAAAACCTTAGCCTTGACAAGAAAGACTGTACAAAATCATCACTTTGAAATACAAATCACTTACCTCAACACATGAGACTTTAACCTTTACACATAAGGCTTTGTCATTCTTGAGTCCAACTCAAGAATCTACTCCAAGATTCCCAAGTCCAACTCAGGCTCCCTAAGGCACTACCTTGACAAGCGAGGCTGAATCTTGGCACAAAGGATTTACTTGGAGAATGACTCGTGATGACGTAATTTTAACAATAATTACCATTAAAACACCATTGTCACCAATATACAAGATGATCCAACTTGCATAGCATCTATCATAGTTGTTATATGCCAAGAAACTAAGTTTAATGTTTAGACTATTGTGGATGAGAGAAACAGATATAGAAGAAGGATTTCTAAGCTCAAGAGGCACGTAGCTCATATTAGAGATTATATCGATAGTCTTACATAATTTCATACATATGCATATGAACTTCAAGATTAATTGAATAATATTGATAGGGATATGTACATATATATCTAGGAGTTCTAGGGCCATGCCTAACATTTCTTGGCTTTTATGAGGAAAATATGAGATAAAAGAGTTGTTCTCTAGGGGATTCAAGTGGACTTGGATGGTATAAAGAAATGGAAAACATAAGAGAGAGATGTGCCTAAAGATTGAGCTAGGATGAGCAACATAGATAACAAATGAAACTACAATAATATGTAATTGTTAGATGGCCAATGTTATATTGGAGAAGGGCATTGCGAACTTAGTTAGTAACTACAAGAGATTACATTTAGTAGCTAAGAAGATAATTAATACTTACAATCTAGATGGGTGCCCCAAGAAGTTTAGAATAAATAAGTAGAGGCTTAGGGGAAGCCATCTAGAGTAAAATAATTGCTATCATAATTGTACCTAGAATTACTAAGTATATGCTAAAGAACTTTATTATTACATCCTCCAAAGACATCAACTTAATAAATTTGTACCTCACTACACTCAAAAGAAGCATGAGTATGATGTCAAAAGAGTCAACTAATTATGAGGCCACCTTAGAGAAATTAATATTTAGGTGTGTCATAAGCAAATCTAACCAACATGTTATATGGGTAGCCTATCTTGATGACAAAGCTCAAGGTATACTATAGTCCAAATAAATATTTTAATGTTCTTTTGTATATAGGACAAATATGAAGTTGAATAGTCATAACCACCAAGAAAGAAACTCAAGAGCCTCGGGAAATTATCTTTTTTAATTGTATAAGAAGTTACTAAAGATAAGGAAGAAAAGGAAGAGGGGGCTCTTGGATTTTACACATTGAGTTTTTGTAAAATTGGATTTGTGAGAATTTAATGAGGAGAAGCCTTCAAGCACATGTTATATGAAAAATTGGATTCTTGTCATTTCGTTTCTTTTCCTATTATTTTTCTTTGAGTTGATAAATACAAGGTGTGACACCGCCAAACATTAATCATAACTAGTTAAGTTATTATAAACATAGTTAGCTAGTAATAATACATTAATAAATTAATTAATATTATTTAAGGGTGAATCCATGAAGATGGGTGTCTATTTTGGGGGGTCTTATGAGAAAATAAATCTGATTTTTTCATGTTTTTCAACTTTGGGCAAACAAAAGTGATATTTTTGTTTAGAATTTCACTTTTCAGTAAAAAAAACACTTTTAGAGAATTATGTTAGCTTTCTATTCATAATTTTTTCAAAATTTTTTATTATTTAGATTTGATATGTCGATTTGGCAAATGTTTGACAGTGTGTTCTTATAAAATGAAAGGACTAAAAAAATAGTCATGTTTTGTTGCGTTCCCAAAATCATTGATAAAATTGTTTTTTGCAAAACTAAAATATGCCAAGACAATCTACACACAATGTACTACTGCATGACTATAATTTTGTAACCAATGGATCTATATACTCAATATTATATGTTTTTGAATTCGATCAATGGAGAAACCTTGTCAATTTTCAACATGTTTTGTGTTGCGCGACTTTTCTCTCGATTGAGTATAAAACTAAAAAATATAAGAATACCCTTTTGAATTAGACACTCCAATTAACTGCACCATATGTTTTTCAATTTTTTTGGTAGTATATTTTTAAAGTAATGGATTTTTCACTTCACCACATTTTGAAAGAGATGAAACCAAATTGGATACATGTTAACAAAAAAAAAATTAAAAATATCAGATCTCACCTATACACAACAAAATCTATGCCTACGGAAGGTAGATTCAATGATGAAACTAATGGTATCATGTTCGACAATTGATTTGTAGTGTAAGAGATTGTTTTTACCTTTTGAAAATGAAGAAACCTGAAAACTGTGCAGAACCGTGAAGTTTTGAGGTCTCAGATTATTCGGCTGAATAATATTTTTCCATTACAAAACTGTGATCTATAACAAAGGTTGTTCAGCCGAAAAACAAAACGCAAATATTTACTCGTCGGATGGAAAAAAAAAATTACATTATCTATATTTGTATAAATAAAACTAAATAGATTCATTATTTCCGCAGATTTTGTTCTCGCGCATGTTTGGTCAACATATTTTTGAAGGGATTTTCAATGGAGAATTCTTTCAAGGAGTGCAAAAAGAGTTTTTTTTCCAAGGTATTTTTCCTTCTTATTTCTTTCCAAGGGGTACATTCAAATAGGTTTTTTTCCAAAGCATTTTTTGCAAATGAGTTTTTATTTCAAGGTATTTTTGCAAAGGATTTTTTATTCCAAGGTATTTTTCCTTCTTATTTCTTTGTAAGGGGTTTTTTCAAAGAGTTTTTTTTACAATGTATTTTTGCAAAGAAGTTATTTCTTTGCAAGGGTTTTTTTCAAAGTGTTTTTTTCCAAGATATTTTTGCAAATGAGTTTTTTTTTCCAAAGTATTTTTCCAAGTGGTTTTTTCAAAGAAGGTTTTTTTCCAAGGGGTACATTTAAAGAGTTTTTTCCCCAAGGTATTTTTGCAAAGGAGTTTTTATTCCAAGGTGTTTTTCCTTCTTATTTTTTTGCAAGGGGTTTTTTCAAAGATTTTGTTTTCCAAGGTATTTTTGCAAATGAGTTATTTTTTGCAAGGGGTTTTTCCAAAAAGTTTTTTTTCCAAGGTATTTTTGCAAAGGATTTTATTTTTCCAAAGTATTATTCTAAGTGGTTTTTTCAAAAAAGGTTTTTTTCCAAGGGGTGCATTCAAAGATTTGTTTTTCCAAGGTATTTTTGCAAAGGAGTTATTTCTTTGCAAGGAGTCTTTTCACAGAGTATTTTTTCCAAGGAGTTTTTTTTTCCAAAGTATTTTTCCAAGTGATTTTTTCAAAGAAGGTTTTTTTCCAAGGTAGTTTTTCAAAGAAGTTTTTTTTTCAAGTGGTTTTTACAAAGAAGATTTATTTACAAGGTGTTCTTATTTTTTTCCAAGGGGTTTTTTCAAAGGAGATTTATTGTCAAGGAGTTCTTATTTCTTTCCAAGAAGTTTTTTTTCAAAGGAGATTTCTTTTCAAGGGGTTTATTCAAAGGAAATTTCTTTCTGAGGACTTTTTCTTCAAAGGTCTCTTACAAGATTTTGATAAGGTGAAGTAAATTTCAATTCATGTTTTTATAAATTTCGCAACTTTTTTTTAAATCTTAAATTTTTATTTTTTTACTATAAAGTGATGATTCTTTAATTTATCCTCCATAGATTAAACAATCATGGGAAGTAAGAGAAACCGTCAAAGAAAAAGTGATTGTAAATGTGATGATGATGCTAAGAGGGGAAAAAAAAAACTCAGATATCATGCCAAAAAAACAAGGGTTGCAGAATTGAAGGTATAAATATAGATTTACATGATAATGTTGATGAAATGTAAATTGAAAATAGAGTACAAGAAGAACAAATTGAAGTTGAAGACACCATTGTTGAAGATGTAAATAGTGATTTACATGCTAATGTTGATGAAGTCAATATTGAAAATCAAGTTCAAGATCCAAAAATTGGACCTGGTATGTATATATCATGTCTTTTCCAAATTTAGTTTTTATAATGAATTGTATTTTTGGATATATGTTAAATTAAATTTAACTTGGTGTATAGGTACTTTCACCATTGATGATGAAATATTAGAAGACATTGATGGTGACAAATATGGAGAAAAAATAGCCATACATGTTGCATGATATCGTGTTATGCAAATTTATGATATTCTCAAAGACTATTCAATAGCAGGACAAGCACAAATTTTGAGATGTTTATTAGCATCCAAGAAGTTAAAAGGTGCTACGACATTATTGGGTATTCACAAGATGACAAAAAAGTTGAAATTGAAACATAATGTCGTAGAAAATATAAGTGATGTAATAAAAAAATTTGGAAAATCCAGGTAGAAAGATACCAGAGCTGCACGTAGAGCAGTTCAGACAGGAATTATTTCAGCTAGCACTAGACAAAAATGTTTGACAACACAGCTAGCAAAAGCAATAGGAACCTCAAGAAAGACATTCTACAAACATAACAAATTCAGAATGCAAATAGATGAAAATGATGAACTTGCTTGTTGGGCAATTATTTGTAGACAACCTTACAAAGATAGAATTAGAGAAGGTGTTAAAGATATTGTACATAAATATTGGTGGGCACATGCTCGTGTTTCACCAAATTCAAGGGATGTGATATGACAAAGAGTATCACGAAATGTATATGAAATCTGTTGAAAACATATAATGAAAATGACTCAAATATAATTGTTCAATAAATTCAAGGAGGATCATTGTGGAATTAATATGTCAATCACTACATTTGCGCAACAAAAACCATGGTATGTTAGACCTATTACTATACGTGACACATGTTGTTGTCGTTATCATGTGCAATTTGAATTATATTACGACATGTTTATTGAATTTGGTAAAAACAGCTGGACAAATTCACCACCTCCGCCCACAATACGTGAATTCATATCTCAAATCCTATATGAGAGAGATCACAATGAAGTATTTTATAATAAAAAATGTGTCAATGGAAAACATTGTCATCATTGTATAAATCTAGTTTTATTCTGCAATAAATATCCTATTGATAATGATCAGTCGCTGTCATGTAACCGTTGATTGGAGAAGATACGAATACAGCAATTATGCCACAAGTTCTAGTGATGCAAATTCCAAACGAATTGACTTGTGAGAAGATAAAATATGTGTGACAGATTTTCTGAAGAAATTTGAAAGTGAAATTTATAAATACACCAAGCATTCACATATAGCACGATGGCAAGACCTTCAATTCAAGCAGTCTCATGAAATATTTCCACCTGGAACAATTTTGTCTATGGTTGATTTTGCAGAAAACTACACATTTGCTGCACAAAAAGAGATACAAAGTGAATACTATCATTCTGACCAAGTTTCAATATTTGTCCATGTTCTATATAGACATTCTCAACAAGATGTTGATGGCATTGAAAGCACGTGTGACAATCAAGATGTGATTAGGGTATTTTTTAAGGATTCTAATATTATACTTAAGTGTAGTATTCTGGGCGATTATTTTGTATTGAAAAAAAACATATATATAGATAGTTAGGCGAATATTAAATATGAAACCTACAATTTACTACTAAAACACGTAAATTTTGGCGAATATTATGACAAAAAAACATATTTTATGTATATATAAGCGATATTAGAGACTAAAAATGACCAAATAACGAATTTATTTTTTGAAAAAAAACCCAAAAAATAGCCAATTGGCGAAATTTCGCCCCTAAAAATTACCCTGGTCATGTGATTAAAGAATATCACTTTTATACCAACGATGATCGTATACATGATACACATTTTGTTTAGCATTGTATTGAAAATATTTTCTATGATTCACTAAAAAGACGTGAAGTTAAATTCAATGAACATTGGGTATGGTCGGATGGATGTGTGGGACAATATAAATCTTCACAATCATTTTTTTCGTTATGCGACTTCATAAAGCATTGAAGATTAAACATCACTGGAATTTCTTTGAAACTGGACATGGAAAAGGTGAACATGATGGTGCAGGAGCATGCGTAAAAAGAGCACTTCGAAGATGGAAAATGAACCACTCTTCTGCACAATTCCATTCATCTGCATAGGTTTTCCAATGGTGTAAATTACATCTAAGCCATGATTATAATCAACAATCAAAATATGTGCACATCTATGTACACAATTTTTTTAATTTATATTAATTGTCAATTTAAAAAGAAATTATTTGCAAGTCTATCATTTAAGTATATGTACACTAACATTCAAATTTGTCTTTTGTGATTTATCGTCTATTGTGTAGGTTCTTTTGGCTTATTAGAATCCAAGATATAGATATATCAATCCCATACGAGGCTAGCACCATACATGGGACTAGAGATTTACACTCTATTTAAACAAAATCCTTCCAAAACGTGTTTGCATTTGACAGTAGAAAGTAATCATGCTTTTGTCATATTTGAATTGAAAATTTTGAATCTACATAAGTTTGTGAAAACATAATGAACAATTATGTAAAATATTGGAAACACACAGAGATTAATCCAAAGGGAAAAATGCCACTTGCAAGCTTAGAAGAATTAGAATTAGAAGAAATAGCAATATCATCTGATGGCAACATAATTTTAGATCTTGTTAGAGAAGGTAATAAACTTACAAATTCTTTGTTGATTCTTCATTGTTGTCCATCACCTTATGTGTATAGTCAATTTAATTGATTTAAAAACCTTGAATTGAATTGTGATTTGCACAGGAGATGTTTTCATTGTGATTGCACCTTTAGACAACTAAGATAAGGTGAAATATTATTTGATGCAATGCACTGAAGGAGAGATGAATTTATTGGAAGACTACGATGAACAAGGATTTACATATGAGAAATGATCCATCATTTTAAAAGGTTATTTTTTTCAGCAAACCCATATGACTGAAAATTATGTCTACTTTGAGGATTATGAACGTGATGTTATATGTTGTCAATATAGTCATTTAGTATGTGCATCTTGAATAAAATTGGAAGAAGTTCCATCGAAAAAAAAAAATCAAAAACTAAAAAATGGAAATTGTCCAAGTATGGCCATGAACTAATAACTGAGGAGGAAATTCCATTGCGGTGTTTTTAACTATATCGAAAATGAATTGATCGATGTTTTTGTGCATGTCAATTGTTGTGTAAAATATATTTTTATATTTAGAACTATGACTATGATCTTGAATGGGAACTAGAATAAGAGTTTAAATGATTGTATTTTGGCATGTTGAAATCAATTCGATAATTATTTGGTAATGAAAACTTTAATAAAAGTTGGAAAAAGTTGAAAAATGTTATATTTCAGCTATGGAATGTTTAATGCAAATGTAATTTTACAAGTATTAGATTAAGATAATTGAGTCCATTATACTGAGGGATCTATCCAATATTTAAGTATGTGAAGGAAATCCTAAATTGGAATCCTTATCAATTTTGATATGTAGTTGTATAGTTAAAACCATTTGATCTTCATTAAATTTGAAGAATTTCAAGGTAATATGTGTGGTTTTTAATGTGTAATTTCATCTTAAAGTCTATCTAAAGTTCTTTATTCGGGTCCCCATATGTCTATTAGACCACTTAAGGGACGATATAATGGATGTGGTTGTCCCCACACTCTACCCCGAATCATTACTTTTGACTAAATGATGTCATTGAGGAATCACCGGGAAACTGGCTAGATTTTCTCGAATGCTTCTCTAATGTATTTAATAATGGGAAATTATTATTCTTGATCCATTATATGAGTTGATACATTAGTGGCTTTGTGGTGGGATGAACAATTCATATAAATATGATCCATGAGTTTTTTAGAACTTTGTTAACCTATGATTTTTAAATAAATGATAGATGCACTAGTTAAGTTCACGTAACTGAAATCATGGCAAATGGACATAACGATCATTTTATTTTTAATAATAAACAAGGATTCCAGGATTGTGAATCTTATGTTAAATTAGAGAAATGGTTATTTACAACAAACCGATGAAAATTCATCAAATTGTTGTCTAAAATCATTGCTCTAATTTAGCATAAACTTCACATTCCTGGAATCCTAGCTTATGATTAAAAACAAAAAATCGTTAAATCCTCATTTGCCAATGTTAAATTTTGTGCATTAATTCACAATAATCTATGATATTTACTAAGAGAATAACATGTACAGTATATCAATGCATAACAATCATATCAAGCATGTCAAGCATAACAAGAATCAAAAGCAAGAGAGACAAGAGACACAGAGTTTCCGTGGGGAAAACCCTAAGGTGAAAAACCACACAACTTCCTTAGAGAAATAGAGAGTAATGGCTCAACCAAAGTACAACCAAAATACACTGAGATAGTCTCCTAGTAGCAGATGATCCTCCTCCTCACTAGTGCACCACATTCTAAGTGAGAGAAGTGTGAGTTTTCGAATGATGAAAATAGAGATCTCCCGATCTCTATTTATACTTAACCTGTTTTCCTAGTTACACTATGGGGCCGACTTGTCTAGATAGGTACATCCATAATATAATATATATTTCAAGGCCGACCCCCACACATGGTGGTCTAATAACCCATCGGCAAGTACACACACTTGCGACAATTGTCAATACACATGACGACACTTCCTTATAGAGGAATAACACATCTCTTATAAGGGTACAATAAATATATATGAAATACAGTCCAAAGTTACACATACATCAACACTCCCTCCTAACTAGGAAGGTATTTCACGACACAAATCTGCTAGACAAGTCTTCTTCTTGCGATCATCGTCATCATCATTGTTATTGCTGCTGCTATCTCAATCAATCTCTGACTCTACTTGTCATAGGAAGTTCTACAGAGCCAGTCCTTTTTCATACTGGATGTAAGCCCAACACTTGCAGGTCTTCATCATCACTGTCCATACTATGGAATCCTCAAGACTTATTACGTGCATCACAAAACCTTGCAAGAGCATCCCAGGCTGTTACGAGCACACAACTCTACCTATAGGATCTCCTAGGGCCATATTATATGTGACCTCACCACAAAACCTTACAAGAGCATCCCAAGCTGTTACGAGCACACAGCTCTACCTATAGGATCTCCCAGGGACATATTATATGTGGTCATGGAAAAACCTTACAAGAGCATCACAGGACTTATTATGAGCACACAACCCAACCTATCGGATCTCCCAGGGACAGATTATATGCCATAGGACAAAACCTCGAAAGAGCATATGCCAGATATCCCAGGGCCAAATTATATGCCATAGGAAAAAACTTGCAAGACTATCTATAGATCTCCCAGGGCCAAATTATATGTCCTCCTAGAGTAAAACCTCGAAAGAGCATTTTCCAGATATCCCAGGGCCAAATTACATGGAATAGACAAAACCTTGCAAGACTATGTGCAAATCTCCCAAGGCCAAATTATATGCTCATCTGCACAACTTGATCCATGGCCATAGAGTATCAACCTGATACTCACCATACATCATCCTGATGTACACATGATCATCCTGATCATCATCACTGCAACATCCTGCTGCATATCATCTGGAGCAACATCCTGAAGCTCGTCATCCATGATCATCCTGATCATACAATGCATCTACATGATGCATACCAAGTATCTACCTGATACATATTATCATACATGATCCCCCTGATCATAAAATGTATCCACCTAATACAAATACAAATACATGATCCACCTAATCATACAATGTATCCAGCTGATACATATACAGATACATGGTCCAAGCATCCAACATGATGAATATACATACAAATGATCCAACTGATCATATCCAGCATCCAACATGATGCATACATACATATGCATATAAATGATCCAACTGATCATATCCATCATCCAACATGATGCGTACATACATATACATATAAATGATCCAACTGATCATATCCAGCATCCTCCTGATACATATATAGAGCAGTAACTGGAGCATCGTCCTGATGCTCATCATCCAGTGCTTACATCCACAGCCATGTGAAGGATCCTCCTTCCAACATGCTTGGAATGGCTTCTGCAAATGTGTCCATCACTTCTTCCTCGAAGTGTCATCAATCCAAAGAACACTAAGCCTCTCTCTGAAGTACTCGAACTTCACTCTTGCTAGTAGTTTCATCAGCACATCTGCAATCTGCTCGTCCGTCGCAACATACAGGAGCTTCACAACTCGTCTCTACACCATATCCCTGATATAGTGATATTTGATCTCTATGTGTTTTGACCTATCATGAAATACTGGGTTCTTAGACAGCTTCACACAACTCTGGTTATCATAGAAGATACCAGTAGCATCCAATGGGAGATCAAATAACTCGGATAGTAGCTTCCATAGCCATACTGCCTCACAACTACCTGGACAGGTTGCAACATACTCTGCCTCAGCTGTACTCAGTGCTACGCAAGACTGATTCCTGCTAAACCAAGAGATCACACCTAATCCCATATTGAAGCAGCACCTAGATGTGCTCTTCCTATATACGACATTGCCTACCCAATCTGAATCAACATAACCCTCCAGGTTAAACTTTTGATTCATTTCATACTTGAGCCCATAATCAACTGTACCCTTTAGGTACCTCAGAACATGGTTTACAACAACCAGGTGAACACTCCTCGGATCCGTCAGGAACTGGCTCAATGTGTTCACTACAAAGCAAATATCTGGTTTCGTGTTCGTCAGGTACATCAAGGACCCAATCATCTGACGATACATAGAGACATCAACCGGCTCAGATGAAGTATCACAAAGAATCTTCAGATTTGATACCATAGGTGTGGCCATGGCCTTGCAATCCATCATCCCAAACCTCTTCAGGATATCTACAGTATACTTTCCTTGTCAAAGGAAGATCCCATCTATACTCTGCCACACCTCCATACCTAGGAAATAGTGCATCATCCCCAGGTCCTTCATATAGAACTCAGCAGCAAGCTTCCTCTTTGTATCTGCAATCAATTTGTCATCTCCTGTTACAAACAGGTCATCCACATATAGGAGTAGAACCATAGGATTCCCTTCCTCAACCTTATAGTAAAGGTTGGAATCCGCTTTACTCTTAGTAAAGCCCAAACTAGATAGAAAACTGTCCATCCTACCATACCAAGTTCTGGGAGCTTGCTTCAAGCCATACAAGGCTTTCTTCAATCTGCACACATATGACTCCCTGTCATGTGTTTCGAAACCGAGTGGATACTCCACATATACTTCCTCTTCAACTACACCATTCAAGAAAGCAGTTTTGACATCCATCTAGTGTATTTTCCATTTCATTGCTGCAGCCAGGGCAAGTACTGTTTTGATGGAAGTATATCTGGCTACAGGTGCAAACGTTTCTTCATAATCTATTCCCTCTTTATGAGAGAAGCCACGAGCTACGAATCTTGCCTTGTATTTCTCTACACCGCCATCTGCAGCATGCTTGATTTTGTAGATCCATTTAGAAGTCACAACAGACTTCTCTTTAGGTCTTGGGACAACATCCCAAACATCGTTCTTCATGATCAATGGATCATGGTATTCTTACTGTATCCTGGGAACTTCAATATCTTCAATAGATAATTTTGTTGCTTGAACAAATGTGGTAGTCCTTCTTTTGTAGGTGAAGGTATACGGTCTTTCCTACAAGACAAGTTAAATTGCATGATTAGAAACATCTCATAATTTTCAGACAAATTCTTACACATAAAGAAATATGTCATACAGTCATGCAATTATCTTATCCAATGCAACAAGACAACACTTATCCATGTTCCATAAATTTATAGATGCCTTCCAGTCTCTACCAGAACATTGTTAAGAGTTTGCATAGCCCCCAACATGTCAGCAAAGAGGTTTCATTCTAGATAAGTAGCAATGGAATGTTGTATAGTGCCATAGGACACTTACCCATCATATGCATATTAGTAGTATACTGTTCATTAATGCAATCATTCTAATATGCACAATACATATCCTAAGTCTAGGAACATGATTATATACATCATTGTGCAATTTTATTTAAACAAACAAATATGCAAGAAATGATAATTAAAATACTTATCTTTGTTTGTTGTTGGGTGGACTCCCTCTGATTTTTTGCTTCCTTGCAAGATCTGCTGGAGTCCTAATCTGAAGTAGCTTCTTCTACACCTTTCTATTGTGGAATGTAGAGAGATGGTCAACTCCCTCTGAATATCTGCATCCTTGGAGAAGCCACTGGAGTGTACTCCCTCTTGATCTTTGCTTCCTGTATTACCTGTTCTTGAACTTATATTCATTCTCGATCCCTATGCATGCTTGTTAGTATCATCATTGTGTTATCCTCGAGGTCTCATACAAAATCATACATTCATTAGTATATTCTCAATACTATCAAAACACAATAATCTTATGCATGTATAGTCATGATTATTTCAAACAGAAATAATAAGCATTAGCATTCAAGGTTTATATATGACTCTTATGGTTAGTCATATCATAAGAAACATAACATGTCTAAACCTATGATTACTCGAACCTATGACTCTTCTGGTTAGTCATATCATTAATTAAGGTAAGACACATAATATGCATATACCCATGATTATTCAAACCTATGTATTTATGAACAATCATCATCAATCATGCCATGCATACTTATATAAGAGATCCTATGATATAAGGAAAACATACCTATTCACCATATTTTCTAGTTATGTTTAGCAATGTTTTCTTGTTCTCTTCAATGACTTGCATAACTCATAAGTTAACCTTTTCAAAGCCAAATCATGCATACCTCCATGTGATCCATGACTATGGATGAATCTTTGTCTTCATGTCACCATAGCAAGTTCAGGTTGTCCCTTCAATTTGTACAAACATCCCTCTTGCTCTCCAATCACCACTGCATCATCTATGGACTTTCCCTTTGGCCACATTAGGACTTGTCCATCCACAAATGCAACCCTCATACCTTTTGCATCCAGTGCAGAGATGGAGAGTAAGTTCTTCTTGAGTCTAGGTACATAAAGGACTTCTTTCATCTTCAAAGATTTTCCAGAATCTAAGTTGTAGGAGGCTTCACCACTTCCTTTGATTGGGTATTGAAAATCATCCCCAAGTTTCACCTTATAGGGTGATTCATGTTTAGATAGGTTTACAAAAGATTCCTTAAACCCAATCATGTGTTTGGAAACCCCACTATCAATTAATTAATCATTACAACCATGGGAGATTGTACCTGTGAGAGCAGAGATTAGGACATACTCTTCTTCACTTGATGAGTCATCTTCACTTTCTGCCCTAGCTTTCTTCTTTGGAGGTTCATCATCTTCGGCAACATGAGCATGGAACGTTCTTTTGTTAACCTTCTTCTTCTTGCTGGATTTGTTGTTGTTGAGGTTGTCCCTTTTGTTCTTGGGACATTCTGAAGCAAAGTGACCCTTCTCATTACTAGTGAAACACCTTAGATATTTCTTGTCTTTGTGATAATGATGAGAAGATTTCTTCTTGTGATGAGATGGATCCCTCTTGAACTTGCCCTTCTTAGTGTGAGCTGTGAGAGCTTGATCTTCATTCCCCATATTTTCTTCTCTTGCCACAAGCATAGCTTCGTCTTGAGAGCATTCCTCCCACAGTTTATTGAAAGAGATCAATTTCTTTCTTGCACAGATTCCTTGAATAAAGGAGTCCCATGACCTAGTTAGGCCATTCAGAGTGGTCATAACAACTTCACCATTGTCCACTACTTCATCCACAGCTTCAAGTTGTTCCTTGATCTAAGAGACCTTAGAGAAGTAAGATTGAATGGTTTCTTGACCCCTTCAAATTGATTCTGCAGATTCATCTTCCGATTTATGTTCTTCCCTTCAAATAACTTGGTCACAGAGTCAAACATCTCTTTCGGTGTCTTTAGAGATGACACATGGGGAACAAGATGGTCTTTGATAGAATCAGCAATGATTCTCTTTTCCTTGACCAAGTTCTTCTTATGCAATATCTTAGCTTCTTCATCCTCTGGGATAGGGATGTCTTCTTTTATATATGAGTCCAACTCATTTTCTTCCAGGATTAACCCAATCCTATACTTCCAAGCTCAGACGTTATCAGCCCCTTCAAGCTTATCCTCAAGCTTGGTATGGTGAGACATCTTAAAGAGTACTTCAAATGGAAATAGAAAATATTTAGGTCCTACCACTTGAATTGCTAAAAACTGGATCTGGTCTCGGATTAGGGTTTGTCAGAAAAACCCTAAAAATTCAAAAAGTGAATTTCAACTTTCTGAAAGGATAGAAAGATGCACCTTGATGAGTTGATCAGCCTGGTGTATTCATAATTTGAGATCAACAAAGCTTTACCCTTTAGATTTTCCTTTTTGTCCTCCCGGGTTCACTTGGAAGAGCCCTGAATTAGGGTTTGAGTTTCCCGGAGATCTACCCAGCCAAAAATCTTGATCCAAATCTCTAAACTTCGATTTTTGCAAGGAGCGTCCAGCTATGTGTTCATATTCCAGAAATTCCTATTTTTGTGGAAACCCTAAGTGTTAGGGCCAAATCTGAAAATGATCAGAATTGAATTCTGATTGGAGAGATAGATTCTCCTTGATGAGTAGAGTCAATATACTATACTGTCTTTCCAAAATTTGTGGAGAGAAACCCTAGTTTCTGTCACTGCACACTGTATTCTTCTCAGGTTAGCTCTGATACCATGTTGAATTTTGAGCATTAATTCACAATACTCTAGGATCTTTACTGAGAGATTAACATGTATAGTATATCAATGCGTAACAATCATATCAAGCATGTCAAGCATAAAAAGAATCAAAAGCAAGAGAGACAAGAGACACAGAGTTTCCGTGGGGAAAACCCTAAGGTGAAAAACCCCACAACTTCCTCAGAGATAGAGAGAGCAATGGCTCAACCAAAGTACAACCAAAATACACTGGGATAGTCTCCTAGTAGTAGATGATCCTCCTCCTCACTAGTGCACCATTTTTGTTGATGTATATGTAACTTTAGAATGTATTTCACATATATGTATATTGTATTCCTATAGAGATGTTATTATTCCTCTATACGGAAGTGTCGTTATTTATATTGTAAGTGTCGTAACTTATACTTGATGGGTTATTAGACCACCTTATTGGGGTCGGCCCTGTATAAGCCATGTGGGTCAAAAGGTTATTAGACCACCCTATTGGGGGTCGTCCATGTGGTTCGAAGGGTTATTAGACCACCCTATTGGGGGTCGGCCCAATCAACATTATGTTATGTGGTTAAGTTCGAGCCTACATGAGTTAGGTAAAAAGGCAAGTCAAGTCAAGTATAAATAGAGTGCGGGAGGCACTCTATTTACTCACTCACTTCTCACTCATGCACTCAAGGAGGAGTGGCGCACTTATGGAGGAGGAGGATCTGCTGCTAATTTATGTCTATATCTCATGGTTGGTTGTATCATTGCTCTATCTATCTCTGAGGAACTTATTGGGGTTTTTCACCTTTATGGTTTTCCCCAAGTAAATCTTTGTGTCTCTTGTGTGCTTGCATTATTGTCTCCATGATTGATATGCTGTAGATATGTTGTACATGTTGTTCTCTCAGTTAAGATCCTAGATCATATTGAAGTAAATTCTGAAAATTCATACATGGTATCAGAGCTAGCCTGAAAGAAGGCATGATATGGCATGTATGACACTTGTTGCACTTACGATGCTAGGGCTTGATATAGCAAAAACCAGTCATCGTAGCACTTTTGCTATAAATCCGTTTTTGGCGAATTTTTCTGATCTGAAATTGTTACAGGCCAAATCTAAGATCCCCATGTACCTTGTGTCCAAAGGACAACCTCTAATTCGTTGTACTTTGTGATTTATGATCTGTACAATATAGGGTTTCTGCCTCTTCCAGATCTGAGTCAAAATCAGGTGACCTTGGGAAAAAGGTCATAACCTGGGCTAGGAAGTTGGACCAGTGACACGTGGTATGCCGTACAAGTTCGCTCTCCTGTATTATCCCATAAACAGGTCACGTTGCGACACTTGGAATAACTCTCTCTCAGAGATTCCAATTGAGGTCAGACCTGTCAGGATGGAAAGATAACAGAGCGAGGTATCTCAGGAAAAGTTTTCAGAGGCCGAAGTTGAAACAGTGACACGTGGCATGCCGTACAAGTTCGCACTCCTGTATTATCCCAAAACAGGTCACGTTGCGACATTTGGCATAACTCTCTCTCAGAGAATCCAATTGAGGTCAGACCTATCAGGATGGAAAGGTAACAGGTCAGGCTATCTCAGAAAATTTTTTCAGACCCTGTGGATCAAAAATTTCAGAGTTACACCAGAATAAATCAGGTACATATTTCTATCAAAACAGAATTATTTTTGAGTACCTTCATTCATGGCTTCCAGAATTTAGGGCTTTGGAGAAAGTTGGAATTTTTGTAATCGGAGACCATGGCTGGATGCTACTCATCAAAATAGAAATTTAGAGACCAAGATCAGATTTTTTGGTTGGGAAGAAGGCCGGGTTTGATCAGACCCTAGTTCGGGACTTTGATCAGAAAAGTGGAAAATTAGGGCTTCTATAAAAATGGGAATTTTTGAAATCTGTGACCACGGCTGGAAGCTCCTCAGAAAAATAGAAGCTTAGAGCTTTGGTTCAAACTTTTTGATTGGGAAGAAGAGTGGGCTTCATCAGACCCCAATTTAGGGTCACGTCCAGTGAATCCGAAAGTTTCAAAGGAAAAATTGAGGAGTGAAACTTTGCAGTTTTCAAATTCTAAATATACTAGCTTGATCAGCTCATCAAGGCGCATATTTCTATCCTTTCGGAAGTTTGAAATTCAAAGTTTGAATTTTTGGGGTTTTTCTGACAAACCCATATCCAGCTCCAGGTCCAGCTTTTGCAAATCAAGTGGATTGGGTTAATCCTAGAAGAAAATGGATTGGTCACCTGCATAAGTGAAGTAGTTCCTGTTTCAGAGGGAGATGAGGCTAAGGCTTTACATAAGGAGATTACAAGTGATCTCGACAGGTATGACTCATCGAGGTATGTTTTGAGATTTGTTCATGATTAAGTTTATCGTATGTTTGTCTTCATGTTATTACGGTTAGTACAATCTTGATTTTAGATTTTTCGTATCACCTTAACAAAATTATGAATGCATGATAGAAGATATTCATTGGTTAGGGTGTTGACACTTATGATTGTACTAATGCATTATGGTGTTGTATGAGGTTTATGTTGTCTACTAACATGAAAGGTACACCAAGAAAGACAAATCATGTTCCAGTTCAAGAACATATGATCATGATGACATGAGGATAAAGACTCATCCATTGTCATGGATCTCATAGAAGATCCATTTACGAGGTATGTATAACTTGGTTTTATAATGGCTAACCTATGAGATATACAGGTTACTAGCACAAGTCATTGAAGAAGAACAAGAAGACATCATGTGAGTATGTTAGACATAACTAACTAACATGCTAATCCAGGTATGTTTTTCCTATATCAAGATAGAATCCTGCCTTGAGTTAGGATCTTATACTATTGTTGATAATGATTATTCATGAAGTCATAGGTTTGAATAATCATGGTTGTATGCATATTATGTTTCTTACCATAATTGATGATATGACTAACCAGAAGAATCATGAAGGTATAGGTTTGAATAATCACAGGTTTTATGCATATTATATCTCTTATCTTGATTGATGATTCAACTAAAGAGTCATAGGTTTGAGTAATTATAGGTTTAGACATGTTATGCTTCTTATGATTTGATTAACCATGAGAATCCTACATAAACCTTGAATGATAATGCTTATTATTTATGTTTGAAATGATCATGACTATACATGCTTGATATTATTGTGTTTTAATAGTATACTAATAAATGTATGATTTTATATTAGACCTAGAGGATAACACAATGATGATACTAACAAGCATGCATAGGGATCGAGAATGTATATAAGTTCAAGGACAGGTAAATCCAGGGAGCAAAGATCAAGAGGGAGTACACTCCAGTGGTTTATGAAAAGATGCAGATATTCAGAGGGAGTTGACCATCTTTCTACAACAGAAAGGTGTAGAAGAAGCTACTTCAGATTAGGACTCCAGCAGCTCCTGCAAGGAAGCGAAGACTCAGAGGGAGTCCACCCAACGAACAAACAAAGATAAGTATTTTAATTATCATTTCTTACATATTTGTTTGTTTAAATAAAATTGTTCAATGATGTATATGCTCATGGTCTTAGACTTAGGATACGTATTGTGCATATTAGAATAATTACATTGATGAACAGTATACTACTAATATACATGGGTAAGTGGCCTATGGCACTGTACAACATTCCATTGCTGCTTATCTAGAATGAAACCTCTTTGCTGACATGTTGGGAGTTGTGCACACTCTTAACAATGTTCTGGTAGAGATTGGAAGGCATCTAGAAAGTTACAGAATATGGATAAATGTTGTATTGAAGCATTGGCTAAGATAATTGCATGACTGTATGACATATTTCTTTATGTGTAAGAATTTGTTCTGAAAACTGTGAGATGTTTTCTAATCATGCAATTTAATTTGTTGTGTAGGAAAGATCGTATGCCATCTCCTACAAAAGAAGAACTACAACATTTGTTCAGCAACAAAATTATCTATTGAAGATATTGAAGGTCCCAGGATACGGGAAGAATGCCATGATCCGTTGATCATGAAGAACGATGTTTGGGATGCGGTCCCAAGAGCTGAAGGGAAGTCTGTTGTGACTTCCATATGGATCTATCAAGATCAAGCATGTTGCAGATGGCAGAATTGAGAAATATAAAAGTGATGAAATAGAAGATGCACCAGATGGATTTCAAGATAGCATGGTGTAGTCATATATGTGTGCAGAACTTGGTATGGTAGGATAGAAAGCTTTCTATCCAGTTTGGGCTTTACCAAGAGTAAAGCGAATTCCAACCTTGACTACAAGAATGAGGAAGGGAATCCAGTGATACTACTTTTGTATGAGGATAACCTGTTTGTTACAGGTGAAGATAGATTGATTTCCGACTCGTAGCGGAAGCTTGCTGCCAAGTTCGAGATGAAGAACTTGGGGATGATGCACTATTTGTTTTTGGCATGGAGGTGTGGCAGAGTGCAGATGGAATCTTCCTTGGACAAGGGAAGTATGTAGTAGAGATCCTGAAGAGGTTCGGGATGATGGATTGCAAGGCCATGGCCACACCTATGGCATCAAATCTGAAGCTTCTATGTGATGCTTCATCTAGGCCAATTGATGTCTCTATGTATCGTCAGATGATTGGGTCCTTGATGTACCTAACGAACACGAGACCAGACATTTGCTTTGCTATGAACACATTGAGCCAGTTCCTGACGGATCCGAGGAGTGTTCACCTGGTTGCTGTAAAGCATGTTCTGAGGTACTTGAAGGGTACAGTGGATTATGGGCTCAGGTATGAGGTGAATCAAAAGTTTAACCTGCAGGGTTATGTTGATTCAGATTGGGATGGCAGTGCTGCAGATAGGAAGAGCACATTTGGGTGTTCCTTCAGTATGGGATCAGGTGTGATATCTTGGTTTAGCAGGAAGCAGTCTTGCGTAGCACTGAGTATAGCTGAGGCAGAGTATGTTGCAACCTGTTCAGCTAGTTGTGAGGCAGTATGGCTACAGAAGCTACTATCTGAGTTATTTGATCTCTCGTTGGAGGCTACTGGTATCTTCTGTGATAACCAGAGTTGTGTGAAGCTATTCGAGAACCTAGTGTTTCATGACAGGTCGAAACACATAGAGATCAAATATCACTATATCAGGGATATGGTGCAGAGAGGAGCTGTGAAGCTCCTGTATGTTGCGATGGATGAGCAGATTGCAGATGTGCTGACGAAGCCACTAGCCAGGGTGAAGTTCGAGTACTTCAGAGAGAGGCTTGGCGTTCTTCAGATCGAGGACACTTCGAGGAAGAAGTGATGGACATATTTGCTGAAGCCATTCCAAGCATGTTGGAAGGAGGATCCTTCACATGGCTATGGATGTAAGCGCTGGATGATGAGCATCAGGATGATGTTCTGGTTTCTGCTTGGATATGATCAGTTGGATCATTTTATGTATGTATGTACGCATCATGTTGGATGTTGGATATGATCAGTTGGATCATTTTATGTCTGTATGTATGCATCATGTTGAATGCTTGGACCATGTATCTGTATATGTATCAGGTGGATACATTGTATGATCAGGTGGATCATGTATGGTGATATGTATCATGTATTTGTATTTGTATCAGGTGGATACATTGATGATCAGGAGGATCATGTATGATGATATGTATCAGGTAGATACTTGGTATGCATCAGGTAGATGCATTGGTGATCAGGTGGATCAGGTATGATGACATGCAGCAGGATGTTGCAGTGATGATCAATATGATCATAGATGACGAGCTTCAGGATGTTGCTCCAGATGACATGCAGCAGGATGTTGCAGTGATGATCAGGATGATCATAGATGACAAGCTTCAGGATGTTGCTCCAGATGACATGCAGCAGGATGTTGCAGTGATGATCAGGATGATCATAGATGACGAGCTTCAGGATGTTGCTCCAGATGAAATGCAGCAGGATGTTGCAGTGATGATGATCAGGATGATCATGGATACATTAGGATGATGTATGGTGAGTATCAGGTTGAAACTCTGTGGCCGTGGATCAGGTTGTGCAGATGAGCATGTAATCCGGTGCCCTGGGATATTTGCAGATGGTCTTTCGAGGTTTTGCCTATGGCATGTAATTCGATGCCCTGGGACATCTGGAAAATGTTCTTTCAAGGTTTTGCTCTGGGAGGACATGTAATTCGGTGCCCTGGGAGATCTGCAGATAGTCTTTCGAGGCTTTTCCTATGGCGTGTAATAGCGCCCTGGGATATCTGGCAGATGCTCTTGCGAGGTTTTGTCCTATGGCATGTAATAGCGCCCTGGGAGATCCGATAGGTTGAGCTGTGTGCCCGTAATCAGTCCTAGGATGCTCTTGCGAGGTTTTTCCATGACCACATATAATAGCGCCCTGGGAGATCCTACAGGTCGGAGTTGTGTACCCGTAACATCCTGGGATGCTCTTTCGAGGTTTTGTGGTGGGGTCACATGTAATAGCGCCCTGGGAGATCCTACAGGTCGGATTTGTGTACCCGTAACATCCTGGGATGCTCTTTCGAGGTTT
The DNA here is from genome assembly GCA_027924585.1 of Larix kaempferi. NCBI lineage: Eukaryota > Viridiplantae > Streptophyta > Pinopsida > Pinales > Pinaceae > Larix > Larix kaempferi. The sequence goes on along the minus strand of BSBM01000968.1, from coordinate 4,830,069 downwards.
TGTGACGCACGTAATAAGTCCTGAGGATTCCACAGTATGGCCAGTGATGATGAAGACCTGCAGGTGGTGGGCCTACATCCAGTATGAAAAAGGGCTGGCTCTGTAGAACTTCCTATGACGAGTATATTCGGATATTGATTGAGATAGTAGCAGCAATGACGATGATGATGACTCGATGACGATTATCCAGTGACGATGATCCAGAGAAGATGACTTGTGCTAGAACTGTGCTGAGAAATACCTTCCTAGTTAAGAGGGAGTGTTGATGTATATGTAACTTTAGAATGTATTTCACATATATGTATATTGTATTCCTATAGAGATGTTATTATTCCTCTATACGGAAGTGTCGTTATTTATATTGTAAGTGTCGTAACTTATACTTGATGGGTTATTAGACCACCTTATTGGGGTCGGCCCTGTATAAGTCATGTGGGTCAAAGTGTTATTAGACCACCCTATTGGGGGTCGGCCATGTGGTTCGAAGGGTTATTAGACCACCCTATTGGGGGTCGGCCCAGTCAGCATTATGTTATGTGGTTAAGTTCGAGCCTACATGAGTTAGGTAAAAAGGCAAGTCAAGTCAAGTATAAATAGAGTGCGGGAGGCACTCTATTTACTCACTCACTTCTCACTCATGCACTCAAGGAGGAGTGGCGCACTTATGGAGGAGGAGGATCTGCTGCTAATTTATGTCTATCTCTCATGGTTGGTTGTATCATTGTTCTATCTATCTCTGAGGAAGTTATTGGGGTTTTTCACCTTTATGGTTTTCCCCAAGTAAATCTTTGTGTCTCTTGTGTGCTTGCATTATTGTCTCCATCATTGATATGCTGTAGATATGCTGTACATGTTGTTCTCTCAGTTAAGATCCTAGATCAGATTGAAGTAAATTCTAAAAATTTAACAATTTTCTGAGTGAGAGAAGTGTGAGTTTCCGAATGATGAAAATAGAGATCTCCCGATCTCTATTTATACTTATCCCATTTGCCCAGTTACACTATGGGGTCGACTTGTCTAGCTAGGTACATCCATAATACAATATATATTTCAGGGCCGACCCCACACATGGTGGTCTAATAACCCATTGGCAAGTACACACACTTGCGACACTTGTCAATACACATGACGACACTTCCTTATAGAGAAATAACACATCTCTTATAAGGGTACAATAAATATATATGAAATACATAGATGAAATACATTTTGAAGTTACACATACATCAACAACCATGATTTCAGCAGCTTCTATAGTTCACCAACCAACAAAAGTGTGGTACCTGAACATTGAACATATGAATTATTAGTTAAAAATTGAAAGTATGAATCATTTATATAAGATTCAAGTTATCATTTCAAGTTTAATATTGAAACCAAGATCATATATTATCAGACAAAAAAAGGATTGAAACCTTCACTAAATTTTATTTACATCTCAACACTGAAAATATTTTACATCTACACTCATAGATTTTCATTCCTAACATTCCTAACATTAGATTGCACCTATCAAAACTTCCTAACATTCGTTCTTAACATTCCTATCGAAACTTCCTAACATTGATTCTTAACATTCCTAACATTCCTAACTTTATATTGCACCTATGAAAGGCTAGCATATACTGAAATTCAATGATTGAACATTTCAATATTGTTCACATACATTGAACATATGAATCATTAGTTAAAAATTGAAAGCATGAATCATTTAAACATTAAAATAAAGTAGTTTAAACATTAAAACATGTGTACTAATATATTTTAAAACCATTTCAAGATTGAACATGAATCATTTAAACATTAAAATAAAGTAGTTTGAACATTAAAACATGTGTCCTAATATATTTTAAAATCGTTTCAAGATTGAACAAACATTCATGAACATCATGCAAAATCATATTCTAAGCATTTACCACACAAAGTACATGCTATGTAATTAGCCCCCAAAAAATTTAAATCATTCAAAGCAAGTATAGAATATATGTCAAGATCAATGTACATGTATATAATCCAAAAAAAGGTTCTTGAACATGTGATTTCAATGTACATATATAATCCAAACATAAATTTCCTAGATGTCCAAAACAACTACATCATATGTACCAACAAGAAGATGTATCCAATATGGCAGTACTAAAAAACAAATAAAGACCAATATAAATCATCCTCTGAATGAAATTCCACCACTATCATCGACTGGAGTCTTCCCTTTTCCTCGAAGAGACCCAACCTGCAACATGTATAAAAGAAAATTATGAATCTCATAAATTATTCAAACAATTAGGAACTAAACTAAAAAAACAAAATATTAAACTTATAATTTTTTTTTGGAAAGAATAGTTCAATTATTAACAAGATTACCTCAGTTCCTTTGAATGAAGTTCCACCACTATCATCCACTGGGGTCTTCCCTTTTCCTTGAAGAGACCCAACGTACAACATGTATAAAAGCAAATTATGAATCTCATAAATTATTCAAACATCTAGGAACTAAATTCAAAAATCAAAATATTAAACTTACAAAAACAAAATTGAAAAGAATAGTTCAATTATTAACAAAATTACCTTAGTGCCAATATCCACATCCATCAAGGAACCTATATCCTCACCACCAATTTCCATATGTTCACGTGTTCCCTAAAACTTAAATTTTGTTAATAAATAAAACATTGTGCAAGCAAAATAAACTAAAATTAAACAATTCACTTAAAACTGAAACAAAAAAATTAAAATAACGATCTCACAAGAGATGGAAAATCGTCAAAAAAGTTGGAATCTAAATGAACCTACATGGATAAGTCACATTAACAATAAGATACATAGATAGATTAAAATTGAAAAAAATACAATATCTTTCAAACATAAATATAAATATGTAAATAATAAATATACCTCTCCTAGATGCTCTTCTACATTCTCTTCTACATTTTCACTAATGGAGAATAAAAAATTATGTTCATTCAACATTCTAGAAAACTGCAACCAATAAACATTGACGTAATCTATTTATTACTATACATCAAAAAAGACATAATTCCATAGCTATAATGTAACAAAAAGTTCAATTAAAAATGAATAAAATAATTAAATAGATTGTATGTACATAAACTTGATAGACCTCTCCTATACTGGATGTGTCATTGGATAGAACATATGAAGATGTATCATGACAAACCTTAGCATAATCCATGAGATCTTCAATGCTCATTCAATCTACCTCTTCATTTTTTTTGTAAACAAACTTTTGATGGATTGTGGCTCGAGTCCTCTTGCGAACCAATCCCACATCAACACCTACAAATGTCGCCGTTAAACCTTTGGCAACAGAATCCCTAGCAGTTGTCCCAAGTTGGGATGTGGGATCCATCTATGATTTTAATGCCACAAGCCTAGGTGGGTGAGATATATGGGGTGGAGGTTGAATCATTGAGGGATCTCTAAGAGCACCTTTTCGATTGTATATTCACCCCTTTCAAACTCCATAAAATTCAGAATGAAGATTTGTATAGTCTGGATTCAATTTAGAAAAAAAATCCACATAAAAAAATATGGCAAAATAATTAGGAACCCCATCGTTCCATGGAAATCGACCATAGGATGCAAGGAACCGATCATATATTAGATGTGCAAGTTCAGGATGCTTGAAATATTGCACTTTCAACATTTTTCACTTTAGGGCTTCTTTGAAATTAAACATTGAATTGGCATGTTCTCTAGTCACTCTCTTCTTCACAACCTCCCACTTGTCCAGACCCATCACTTGTTCCCTTTGCCTCCACATCAAGTCAAAAAAACCATTTGTAGTTGGTTCGAGATCCTCATATGCCTCAATGAATTTTTGCAATGATCGCAAAACAATCTCTAGACTTTGTTTGCTCTCTGAAGGGAGATCCAAACTAGAAAGATCATTTTTCAACTTGTCATAGTGGGATCTACCACTTTCAAGGGTATTTTGTTGAACAACACCTTCTCATGGAAGCTCATTAGGTAAATCATATGGATAAGTTGTTATGGTTGTACAACCCTCTTCTAATTCAACATATGTCGTCCTTGCTTGACCTGTGTCCCTCTGTGTAGAATTGCAAGGCTCTTACAAAAATTGCTCTATGCCCACATTGGGTTCAGCATCTACCCTCCTTGCTTGATTTTCGTCCCTCTCTATAGAGTTACGAGCCTCTTCAGAACCTTGCTCTACTTCATGCAAAAACACAATTGAAATTAAACATGTACAAACTTTTTGAACACGCACAAAATTACAATTGATACATGTATTAAGACATAAATGTTCATACCAACAAAAGGTTGAGATTGACATTCTCCCATAGAAGATATAGGGGAATCATATGTACCCATTTGGCTTCGTCGATGGTCAGATGAACGTGAACTATACAATAAACTTCAATCCCGAGGTGAAGACAAAAACCTTTGATCATCAATCGAGACACCAATTCATGATGACCGTGACCTCCTATGTTTTTTCCTCGAAGACTCCTCTCTTTCCATTTGATATGAAATCTACATTTACGCAACTATCAACTCATAACATATTCAAATTCTACATGTTTTGATATTTTAACATTCCAAACATTTAACCTAATCTCCCAGAAAATGATATTATGTTATACAAGACACAATAAAGATTGTAAGTGTTGTTATGATCAATTGTAATTTTGACCATCCAACCATTATAGGTACAACACCCATGTCAAGGGGAGTTCTTTTTATAATGGTTTTATTTAATACATTTAATTGAACCTACGTTATTTAATATTAATCCAAACAATCAACATACGAGCTGACAGATGAATAGGTTCCATCTCTGGTCTATTTGACACCTTTAAAAGTCTCCCTAGCACGATTTTTTTTTCTGATGGATACAAGCTCAATACTTGATAGATGCTAATGAAATGGTAGTGCATAAAGGTTTTAAGACCTAGATGCTAAAGAAACTAAGCAGATCACAGTTAAAAGAAAACATTGATGGATACTTTAATAGATCTATGTTGCTCATATCCTTGTGAATCTACCTTTGCATTGTTTATCAGGGAGTATACATTAGAAAGGACTCAATGGTCCATTTTCATATTGATGTATATATTGTGTCCTTTAAAAGAGACGATGTATAAGTCCATGTAGTTTTTTGTTGGGTTCAATTTATGTACGTATAAATGTTTTTATATCCATATATTTGCCCTATTGATATCTAACCATCTCCCTCTTGAAATTTAATTATAGACCAAACATAAGCTAATATGTACTTATGGAACAACTTTCATTATGAGATGAGATGGAATTTATGACTTGGATTGGATTATAGAAGTGGGTTATATATTTTTGTTCATTTTCCACTTAAAGCAAATAGGTACATAACTTATACTTATATATTTAAATTTGTTATAAAAGCTTTTATTTAATTGTATATTTCATAAACCTAGCTTGCACATATATCTATTTACTCATCCACATATATATCAATACTTACAACTCTACGAAATATCTTTCCATAACTTTAAAACATCCTTGAGGATATGTAAATATTTATACAATATAAGTTTTTTCCTAGAACCCTCGAACCTAAGGTTATAACTCAATCAATAGTGTATGTCACATGGCGTAATTGATCCCGTAGGTCACCAACATACGGATCACTTCTGTTGAAGGGTGAGAGGCTTCTGGTTCATGGATGGCTCCTGGTGGAAGTTGAAGGGTGAGAGGCTTCTTGGATGAGCTTTGAGGAGGATAAGTTGGATCTTGTTGACATGGTCAACCACCTTTGGAGGATACACATGGCATAACCACTCCATTAATTTATTCATTATTTACTTGTCATAGGAGTTGGTAGTTAGATATTTATATTGTATTTTGTTCCTTGAAGATATTAGTGAATCTAGGAAAAGAAATCATTTTTTATTGTAAGGAGATGGAGCTAAACTCTATTACAAGAGTAGCTCTCTCCATTTGTAGTTTATGGTTGGATGTGTTAGGAGTTTTCATATTGGAGAATTGTTGCATATCTTTTTGAAGGCTTAATGATAAGTGCAAGCGTTCTATCATATCATATGCGAGGCTTATGTTTTCATTTTTTAAGTGTTGTTGATGAATGCTAGAAGTTATGTGAACTTTCTTTGAAGAGGCCAAGAAGGGGTTTATTTACCACATTGGAAAGATTTAATGTTAGAAAATTTTCCCTCTTATTCCCTTCTATGTTTTACTTTTGAATGCTTGCATCTATAAAATAGTTGTTCTTCGATTAATAGCTCATTGTAAGACACACCCTCATAGCATGGTTTTAGAGTGGTGCCATTAGGGCCATCCAAGTATATTTTTGCATTTATTTACAGCAATTTAAGACTGATTTTGGCATGTGATATAGAGTTCATGAAACAGAGTTCATGGAGTTTCTTTCATGAAACAAAGTTCATGACTCTGTTTCATGAAACAGAGTCATGAACTCTATTTCATGAAACAGAGTCCATGAACTCCGTTTCATGAAACATAGTTCATGAACTCGGTCCTTATTCTTTATGGTTTTTTTTTATGAAAACTAAAATTCTACAAAAACAAGATATTTTTATTATATATATTTATTAAATTTATAATCAATCTATACTGTATTTTTGAATGAAAATTTTCCAAAACATTGAAAAACAACTTAAATTTATATTAAAATATTTCTTAAAAATATTAAAAAGCTACAACTTGGATTTGGATTATCTAATTGCAATTTAATACCACATAAAAGTTGTGTATTGAAATTCTCTAAATGACTCATGATATATCTTAAAAACATGTTTCATGAAATAGAGATCATGAAATTTGTTTCATGAAACTTATAATGCTTATATGAAACTTAGATTTTTATGTAAATAAACCCACTACTTATATCACACTAAAACATTAAATAAACATATGAACTATGTTCATGAACAAAGTTCATGAAATTTGTTCATGAACAGAGTTCATGAACTCTGTTTCATGAATAGACTTCATGAACCAGAGTTCATGAACTCTGTTTCATGAACAAACTTCATGAAACATATCTCTTATTATTATTTTTCACTATTGAATTAAAATTAAAATTTAACATGCCTAATCTAATAAAATTGAAGAGTACATACCTAGTTTTTTTCGACTTGCATGTTGATGACCCGAAGCTACGAAGTCGAACACCAAGCAATCAAGCCTTGAAGCCGAACACCAAGAAACTAAGCCACCGAACGCCGAAGCTGAACACCAAGCAACCAAGCCACCGAAACCAATTGTCCTGCCAACGGTAATAGGGATTAGCAAAAACACAAAAAAAAAATGACAATTGCATGCTGATAAGCAAAAACAACCAAAAATTAAAAAAATCTGCGACCTGCATAATGATTACCTTAACGCTATTCTTCACGCTCCTGCACAGGATGGAGGAACAAAACTTCAAAATAACGATCTGCATAGGGTGGTGGACGAGGAGCTGCAAGAACTCCACAATGAAGGCGACGTCGGGATCAAGCAGGCGTGGACGAGGAGTTGCAGGGGTCGACCTGCATGCAAGGGATCACCATGCAGACGAGGACAGGTTCACTCTGCAGGAGCTGCAAGCGAGGATCGGGTAATGTTGCTAGTGTGGATGAGCAGCTGTAGACAATATGGGGTGAAGGTGCCGGCGTGGACGAGGAGCTGCAAGCATGGATTACAAGTAGGAGTTACAAGCGGGCTCTAGCAATAGATTCCAACGAAAATGGAAAATGACGGTCCCAGTCGACGTTTTATGCAAAAAAATTATTCGGCCGAATAAATATTGGGCCAGATAACTACTTGTCCAAATAATTATTCGTCCGAATAAATAATATAAACGCTAGACAATTCTCCTGGCCACCAAAACCTTGCACACACTTCGAGGTCTCTGTTATTTCTAACGGTGAAATTTTAAGGTTTATTCAGCCGAATAACTTATAGGTTGTTCGACCGAATAATATCATTTATTCGTCCAAATAACAATCTTTATTCGGCTGAATAATTATTTTTATTTGGCAGAGTAACTTCCATTATGTTTCTCGGGCACCCGATTGCCACGAAAGTGTTAACCAACTTCCCGTTTTCACCCTTTAGCAACACCATTTTCTTGAGGTATGTAAGGAACAGTCTTTTGATGTTGAATTCCAAGTTTAGATAAAAATACTTCAAATTATTTCTTAATGAATTCCCCCCCGATTATTAGTTCTTAAAGTCTTAATCTTTTTACCAAATTCATTTTCAAACAAGGATTTAAATACTTGAAATTTAAAAAAGTGTCACTTTTATGTTTCAAAAAATAAACCCATGATTTTCTACTAAAGTCATCAATAAAGGTAAGAAAATAGACTGCATGTGATATGGAATGAACTTCAAGGTGACCACAAATGTCACTATGAATTAATTGCAAGGGTTCTTTAGCACACAAAGCTTTACCTTTATCAAACATTTATCTATGATGATTACTGTTATAGGTCAAATCTGCACTTCTCCGTCCGTGATCACCTTGAGCTGTCGATCACACAAAAGCACAACTTGGATTGAAGAGCATGATAACCTCAGATGAGACTTTGACCTGACTCACCTTCCTGCAAGCTGACAAAACCCTAAAAAATATCATATTTTGGCATGGGCACTACTCTTCTTCAGCAAACCAGCGCATATGCCCTACTCTATAAGCTATATAGTAGAGCACACCTCCTAGTATGCGCTACTCTACTTCAGTAAACTAGCGCACAACATAAAAAAAGTGGCACACGCTAGTTGTTAAAAACTGTAGTTGCATGTTGGGCGCTACTCCACTATGCAATAGTCACGCACATCTTAAAATATGATAAAAAATATTAATTTGATGAATTGGGATTAGTTGCAGTTGGTTTCCCAACTTCCCCTTCAACCACCTCTCGACCTGAACTGCCTACCTTGTCCTATAAATACAAGGAGGATTGAAGAGAGGGGTTAGACATGAGAGCCATAGAGAGACTCTTCTTATATGAGAAGCTTGTATTGAAGGTGGTTATGCTGGAGAAACTTTGATGTCAGAGAGGAGCAGGAGCCTAGGATTAGGTTGCATGAGCATGCTGCAAAGTCAGGTATGCTTTGTATTATTCATATGTTTTTGACAATAAAAGGTTGAAACATATTTCTCGTCCCAAATCAAATGCTTAATGGACTATGTATTTGTTTGGATCAATGTTGGTTAATGCTTGATGTTTGAATTACTTTTCAATTCCATCATTATTATATTGGCCAAGATATGTTAAGAAAGGTCTTTGTGTTGCAGTTTTATCGGATGGGAGATCAAGTGGAGGATTGAGCACAAGGTTGGACAAAATCTAGGATCAAACTTCATTCGTAAGGTATGTCCTCAAGGTCTCTAATCTATTTCCCTTTATAAATGCTTCTGTAATGAAATCAGTATGTTTACCTGTCACCCCCTTAAGTTGATAGTGTCTATTTCCTCACTATAGGGTAGTATTTTGCGCCAACAGACTGGCGACTCCATTGGGGAAGTTGTTTTTTCTGCTCTAAGAAACCTATCTTCTTGTCTTTCTAGTACTTCTTAACCCCTTTAATCTTCTAAGAAGCCCTGTAGGTTTCCCCTACCTACTTCCCTTTATTTGACTCAGTGTTTTTACACCTCTGCAAAGTTAGTTTTTGACTTTTTAAGAATTGTACGCTACTCTACTATACATACAGTAGCGCATATGCACCAGTTTGCCTCTGCAAAGTAGCACACACATCCCCAAATGCGCTATTTTGCCTACTGCACAGTAGGGCACATTCCTATTTCTCTTTGTTTGAAGTAGGGTTGAGTTTTTTGCCTATTTGGGTGGGTTTCTAACTTTGTTTTTGATCTTCTTGACTAGTCTTTGAGGTTTGTAATTCTTCATTGAGCCTCATTAGCCTCTTTTGAGTCCTGTGGGTCATTTTTTGGTCACTTGTTTACTTTTGAAGTGTTTGGTTCATTTGTGACTCTTTTTGGAGACTGTGCATTGTTCCTTAGTGAACATAATTGCTTATCCATACCCTAGTAGTGTGTTGCTGACATACAAACCTTTGTGCTTAGCATTTGCTGTTTGTTGCAACACTCGTATGCTCTTTAGGTGTTTTATCCTTTGATTTAGGGTTTTGACCCATTTTTGGAGCCGTTGGGGTGTCTTCCAAAGTTTTTTGAGTCTCGACATTTCTTGACCTCACTGTCATTTCCAGTATTAAGTGAGTTTGAAGTACTTTAGTTTGCTTCACCTTTGAACCTTGGTGCTAGTAAGGTTGTCCTTAGTTCACTTGCCTACCTACTACTTGGCTTACTGTTCTTGTTTAGGGTTTGGTGCTTTGGAGCATTCTTCTAAGTTTGATTTCCAGTCATAAGAATCTTTCATCCTTGTTTTCTCCCCGCTTTGTTTCCAAGTTCAAGAGCTTTTTCCTTTGAAAAAACTCGTAGGACAAGTCTTTGTCAGATCATTGATTCGATTGTTGTGAACTTTAGAGTCATTTTTTCATACTTGCACATCTTTTGTAGGTCTTACTTGCTTCTGCTTTCAAGTTCTTTTTTGTTCATATATAACAGAAAAAGTAAAATAAGTTTGGTAGCTTAGAGTAGTGAGGCTTATAATCTTTGCAGAGTAGCATAGTTTACTTTGTTCGGAATTTGAAAAGAAAACAAAAAAAAAGAAAGCTTTGTTTAGGTTTGCTTACTCTTTATTTTGAAAAGAATATAAAACGAAAAATAAAAAGTCTTTTTGTTGTTGAAAGTTGTTTCATTTTATGCACTTTACTTTCTTTCGCAACCACATCACACAATGCACTGCCCCACTGAGTAAAAAGTAACCTTAAAAATAATCTTAATAAAATCAATTAGAAATGATTTTCCTTCTAGGGATACATGACACCAACTAGTACAGGCTAGAGTTTCGAGCTTAAAACACCTTAAACTGCTCGAAGCTTGTTTCATTACTCAAAAATCGTAGTGCGACTGTCATATAGGTAAACCCATTTGTATCAAATATTCCTGTGAAACTCTACTAAAACCAGAGCTAAGCACGAGGCCATGGAAGATTGGATTTGTTGAGGATATCCCCTCGCATTTCCTTTCAACCATAAACCAGGGTTGATTCGCGTACTGGGGTCAATCTGGACTTCGGGCTTTGCTACCCTTCCCACGCATTTTGATCAGGCTAACGATTGTCCCCCCAGGATATTTCGTACTTATGGTAGCCTTAGTATCAAACCTATAGGATCATACACAGGTGACAGCAGGGGATTATAGCTGTTGTACCTAGGATAGATGTGGGAGGAAATACCTTGCAGGTCTTTAGGAGGGCGGTTGGGTGATTCCAGCGCTTGCACCCTTAGTCATTATATTGTGGATCCCGAGTAATTGTTCTTCATCCTTCGTTGATCTATTATGGGCCCTCATCATGCCAGACTCTTCTTTGGAAGGAATCTTGTTTGACTTGTTTGAATACTTAGGATTTTTTAGTGGTGTGCTATTTTCCCCCTAGTCTTAGTGGCCACTAGGTTTTTGCTTATTTTTATTCTTATATATAATCGTGGAATACCAACAGCTTAGGAGGTCTCGAAGGTTGAAAAACCTTCTTCCACTTAGAGTAGAGCCATTATCGCCACCAAGACGATAGAGGAAAGACTCCAGTGGTCCTTTCGAAACTACTGGTAAAATAGAGGTTCATGAGGAACCACAACTCGGGACTCCAGATCAGCAAGCTTTTAATACAATTGATATTGAGGATCTCACTTCTGGTGAGTTCAGTACTCCTTTTAATCCTCCTCTGACTAATCTTGACAATCCGTTTCTATTACCCATTGGTTTCTAACAACCTGATTATAGTGCATATTTGTTCACACCTGGGCATATTATGACTAATACAGGAGACAAACAGGGAGTTCCACGGACTCCCACAATAGGTATGTACACAAATACTATAAATCCTCATCCCACTGCTACACCGAGTTTGGCACAACCAACTTCTGTTTCGACTCCGTCCTTCAGCTTTAATGCCGGTACCTTATGCATGCCGAGTTCAACAACTGCGGCATCCACCTCAACGCCCACTTTTGGACCCAGTAGTACAGTGAATCTTGTTCCACCTCCTACAACTCAACAGCCATATCATATACCTAGTACTTGGATTTCCACACCGAATGTCGGGCCAAATGCCTCTACAACTATGCCTGTCATGAATACCATGACCGCGTTGTCCACCTCGATTACCCCTAGTTTAAACACTTTGCAGGTTATAATATGAATCAAAATAATGTACCTGCAGGAAACACCCCTTTTTCTCTATTTTCGGGAGGAGGGGGTAACATCCTTAATCAACAATATGGCGGGGCTAACACCCATCCACAGTGGACAAACGTTCAGAGTACTAACCCACTTTCATTTGGGTGGGGGAATTTCAACAACACTTTCACACAACAATAGATGGCAGGGGGGCAACCCCTACTAGCAGATGGCTGGGGGAAACCCCTTCCAGCAAATGGTTGGGGCCAATACCTACCAGCAGATGGCTGGGGGCAACCCCTACTAGCAGATGGCTGGGGGAAACCCCTACCAGTAGATGGATGGGGACAACCCCTACTAGCAGATGGCTAGGGGCAAGCCCTACCAGCAGTTTACGGGTCAGACTATGGGTGGTTCCCCCTTTATGACCCTAGCTTATCAAATTCCATCTTGTAGACCTCGTTTACCATTTCTAGCAACTCTGAATTTCCCAGACCTTTCCAAGTTGACGAATGATCCGGTGTACCATAATGCTACATGGCCACTAGTTCCTACCAAGTTACCTTCGGACATTCCAAAATTCAAAGGAAAAACCAGTGAATATCCTGGTTATCATGTCACCACTTTCCATTTATGGTTTTCTTCGAACTCGTTGAATGAATATTTCGTTAGGTTGAGACTTTTCCAAACAACCTTAACCAGTGCTACAGCCAAATGGTACATTAAGTTACCTGCAGCCACGTTTTTTAATTTTCGGGATCTCGCGACTTTTTTAATGAACCACTTCCAGCTTCCTATTCGGTACGATGCCAGAATAGATCTTTTGTCTACATTTATATAGAATAAGGCCACTCACTTATCTGATCACATTCAGGTGTGGCGAAGACGGAAGAGGCTCATTAAAGCCAATATACCTCCAGAATTTCTTCTTGAGTGCTATTTGAAATCACTCCTTCCTTACATTTCTAAGGAAGTAGCTACTTCTGGAATGTCTACAGAGGAAGAAGCCATTTTATGGACCCAACAGCTAGATCTTGTTTATGCAAAGTCTATGCTACTTTATGAGATTATACCGGATGCACCGCAATCAAACACTGATCTTGGCAGACCTAAACCTGAACTACATGCTGACGGCATAGTGGGTTCAGTAGATTCTACAGCTTTTGAAGCATTGACCAAGTAGGTTCATGCCTTATCCATCAAATAATCGATTGCAAAAATAACCTCCGTCACAATCTCTCCTTCTACTTCTGAATCTGTGAACTAGGTTCAAAACAATCAAAAGGGCCCTCGGCAGACCAACAACAAAAAGAAGGGCAAGAAAGGAGAGGGGAACTAGAAAAATCCCAAGAACAAAGAGAATGCCGAGGAGGGTAATAAAGAAAATAAGAAGGTTAAGTTCCCCTATAACCTTTGCAAGCAGGATCACCTCACTCACCAATGCCCTCTACTCGAAGAAACCCAGAAGCTGCTTCAAGAAAAGAAACTTGCCATACTTAAAGATCCATTTCCTAAGGGGTAGGGTTCAACTTCTAGCACCTCCAAAGCTGGGGGCACTACTCATGCTTCAGTTGATCAAACTTTCATTAATATGGTTAGCGCGGATTCACTTTTGCAAACGCGAGCAAGAAATTATACCCCGAATGTGCAGAACAAGGATAAAGAGATTCCTGAATCTTTCGTTCCTCTCCACATTCCAATGGATTCGTTGCCCAAGATCCCCAAAGGTGTCTTGAAACAGGCTTCGCACAATCCCAATGCTCAGGATTCTTCAAAGTACAATGTGGTTGAAGATCTAGCCCAGACCGCTTGTGTTATGTCCACCTTAGAAGTTTTGCAAAGTTGTCCGTTACAATGAAATGCACTTCTGGCAGCGATTGGAAGTATGGAATCATCCAACATGACTACGTGCTTTGATATGTCTGATATCAAATATCGGTTTCCATACCATGTTTCCCTACAGATAGAAGTGGTCCATGGTCCCATGACCATCATATAGGATGCAGTAGATGAGGGCACGTCGACGTGTGTGATGTCTATTTCTTGTTGGAAAGCTTTAGGCTCTCCCGAGCTAGCCCCCTCTAACACGCTGCTTACTGCCTTTGATGGCAGGACTTTTCGTCCACATGGAGTTCTACCATCATTTGAAATTACACTTGCCAGTAAGACAATTGCTGTAGAGATTGAAGTTCTGGATGCCCTGCATGATTACAATATGTTATTAGGTAGGAGCTAGACATATGCCATGCGAGCCATTACATCAATAGTTTTTCGAGTTGTTATGTTCCCTCACGAATGAAAGATCGTCACGATCGATCAACTTTCGTTCTCTCGATAAAACAACCAGACTTCATCGGATACCATTATTCCTTTAGTTGATCAATCTGCCGCAGTAAGCGAGAGTTTAGGAGCAGGGCTTTACAGGTCATTAATAGGCACTTTCGACCTACCCTCCCCTGTTCTTTTCATGCTTTCTGGTGTAGGTACTTCTACTAAAACTTTTACAGTTGGTCTTAGGACTGATCCGTGGATCTTTCCTACTGTATCAGAACCTTTAGTGCCTTTAACCATTGCAGATATAACATACATGGAAGCATAACATGCTACAATGGAACATATCGTGACTCTGCCAGTCTTTGCTAAGTCGGATATGGACTATGCTCCTGCATGGTCATTGAATTCTACCCACTCTTTCGACTATTTAGATACGGTCTTACCGTCTGATGAAGCCATTTTGGAAGCCATGATGGGCCTGGACCAGCCATGGGAACATATGCATCACAGGTCTTACCTACTTCCAAACTTAGACAGGATAGAGAGAGGAGAAATCTCTATGAGACCCAGTGGATTTGTTGATTTGTCATTTTTTCCTTCTACTTCAAGAGCTATTTACGATGAAGAGAATATGGCTAATATATCAAGAACAATCCCGATTAATATTTCCACCAAACCCAGGGTCATGGAAAACATTTTTATTGGTGCAGACTTTTCTCCAGAAGAGATCGCTCTGTACACCAAGCTTTTTAAAGAATTCTGCGACATTTTTGCCTGGTCTTATGAGGAGATGCCAAGTATCGACCCAACCATCGTTGATCATGTCATTACTACATACCCTAATTAAAAACCTGTGAGATAGAAGCTTCGTCCTATGAATCCTCGAAAAGTGGCCACCATTAAAGCAAAAGTTGAAAAATTGCTTAGAGCCGGATTTATCTACCTGATTGACATGACGAAATGGGTTTCAAAATCCATTCTGGTTGATAAAAAGCAAGGTACCATTTGAGTTTTTACTGACTTCTGGGACTTGAATAAAGCTTTTATGAAAGATAACTATCCCACACCATTTATCGACCAGAGCATAGATGCATGTGCGGGACACGAGATGTTTTCTTTCATGGATGGATTTTCAAGATATAATCAAATCCAAATCAAACCCGAAGATCAACACAAAACAACTTTCATTTTCCCGTGGGGAACCTTTGTGTATCGGAAGATGCTTTTTGGCTTAAAGAATGTTGGAGCTACGTTCCAGCAAGCTATGAATTTTTCTTTTCACGATATCAAACACATAGTTGAACCTTACTTGGATGACCTCCCGGCGCGATCTCGAAGGAGATGGGATCATCCAGCTCATTTGAGACTTGTGTTTGAAAGATGCAGACAATATAAGATTTGTTTGAATCCTAATAAGTGCGTATTCTACATTGAATCGGGACGTTTACTGGGTTTTATTGTATCCAGTCATGGTATAATGGTCAACCCATTAAAAGTTGAGGTGATTGTAAATCTACCTCCTCCTCGCACCTTGCGACAACTCCAAAGCCTGCAAGGCACTTCTAACTTCTTGCAACACTTTATCATAAACTATGCTAAGATCATGAAAGGTTTTATGAGATTGCTTAAACAAGATACCTACTTCTTGTGGGATGAGGCTGCTCAAGCATCATTTGAAGCCTTGAAAAAGGCACTACTTTTAGCCCCCTTATTGAGCCCGCTAGACTATGCAAAAGATTTTCTTTTATATCTGGCGGAGTCTTTAATACAATTGGCATAGTACTAGTTTAGGAGGACGACATGCTCCAAGAGCATGTTGTTTACTATCTTTCTTGCGCATTGATAGCTCCTGAGGTTAAATATTCGCATGTTGAGAAGTTAGCACTTGCTGCGGTCTATGTGGTACAGAGGCTTCGTCATTACATACTTTTATGAACAACTACTGTGATAGCAGAAGTCAATCCTTTTTAGTATGTTCTCACTCAACGAATGATCGGTGGGAAGTATAATAAATGGATTGTAATATTACAAGAATTCGATTTGGTCTTTCAATCGGCCAAGTCAAAGAAATCACTAGTGTTCGCTGAGTTAATCTCAGATATTCTGAGTGACTTAGAGCATATTGAGGAAGAATCATCATTCTCGGATGAACATATCTTCCTTATTTCTTCCTCTGACCCATGGTATACGGATATCTTAGTATATCTCCAGACTTTTAGGTGTCCTACCACTTTTTCTAGAGAAAGACGACGCAAACTAAAAAGTCATGCAAAAACTATGTCATCATCTCTAATACTTTGTATACATGTGGGATAGATTCCATCTTACGACGTTGTTTGACTTTAGAAGAAGCAGAATCAGTATTGAATGATGCATACAGTGGAACCTATGGGGGTCATCTTCTGGGTTGGCAACAACCCAGAAAATACTGTGTGCTGGGTATTTTTGGCCCAAAATATTTAAAGATTGTGTGGAAGCTATGAAATGCTGTCGTCCGTGTCAGTTTTTCACCAGAAAAATGAGAGCACATCCAGCTCCTCTTCATCCTGTTATTACAGCAGGTCCCTTCACAAAATGGGGGGTTGATTATATGACTTGCAATCCAATTTTGGCTGGAGGACATCATTATATCATCGTTGTCATCGACTACTTCACCAAGTGGGCCGAGGCAATGCCTACTGTCAAGGAAGATGGAGAAACTACCACTTATTTTGTATTCAATCAAATTATTGCAAGGTTCGGCATACCCAAAAAAATTATGACTGATCACGGCAGTCATTTTTAGAATAGCATGATGACCGATCTATACACAATGTTAGGTTTTCGGAAAGAACATCTGTCTTCATATTATCCACAGGCGAATGGACAAGTCTAAGTAGTTAACAAAAATTTAAAGGTAATTCTTCAAAGAACACTTAATTCCAGTCGAAATAACTAACACATCATGCTATACCCTTCTCTTTGGGCTTACCGATCAAATGTAAAGACTGCTACCGGGTTCTCTCCTTTTCAACTTGTGCATGGGATAGAAGAAGTCGTTCCAATTGAATGCGAGATTCCTTCATTAAAGCTGGTTGTTCAATTACTAACAGATACTTTAGCACTGGAAGAACGTTTGTTGCATTTAGAGCATCTAGATGAGAAGCATCGCGACGTGCTCATAGCAAACGAATTTCATAAGAAAAGAGTCAAAGGACAATATGACAAGTCTGTCATACCTAGGGTGTTCCTTGAAGGAGATATTGTTCTACTTTGGGATCAGGACAGGGAACCTCTAGGACCTGGCAAGTTCAAGTCCATGTGGCTCGGGCCTTACATAATCTCTAAAGTACTGAAGAAGGGTGCTTATGCGCTAGTAGACTACGAGGGTAATAAGCTGTCTGAGCCTAAAAATGGGCTCTACCTGAAGAAGTACTATAGTTAGGCAGTTGTGCTTTTTCTTGTAACATAGTTGTATATTTTGTAGAGCTAGTTTTTTTCTTGTGTTTGCTTAGTTAACCTTATGTGTGCCTTTATTTCATGTATCAGATGTCGACTGAACATTTCTTAGGATTTTCTAATGGCGCTAGTCGCCACACCCGACAGTTGGCTTCAGTAGCTTGGGTCATTTACTCACCCGCTGCCAACTGTTCTCTTCAGGGGGGTTTGTTTGGGTCCCACTACGAACAATGTAGCTGAGTATAGTGCGGTTATAGAACTTCTCCAAGATGCTCTTACTCATTGCATTTCACATTTGGAGGTAAGACTTGATTCGCAACTAGTTGTATTTCAGTTAACAGGTGTTTACCAGATTAGAGATCTTGTTTTCCTATGACAGTTTTTGCGAGTTAGATTATTGGAAAGACAGTTTGATTCTATTATATATCAACACATTCCAAGAAATTTAAATGCATTAGCAGATTAATTTGCAAATTATGTTTTAGATTGGCATTTGTATCATACACTTCCATAAACAACATTTCACACATAAAGTTCAAACACATACACATGTAAATAACCGATACTATATAAAAATATATATATGAGTTTTGTATCTCAAGTCTATCACAAGTCATGTCATAAAGTATAAAACTGGGCTCGGTGGCCTAAGAAATATACATAAAGTATCCATATCCTATGGATAAGGAGGGGCCTCATCATCATCTACTGCATCTCGATAACATATGACCAACCTAGCTATCTTCTGCATCACCCTAAGCCATGCTGGAGGCACCCCAACTACATCTTCCTGCATATCAATAGGTATCTGATCCATGCGGAATGCAGGAACATCATGAGTCAATCGACTCACTTTCCGCTCTATGGTCCCTAACATAGCATCAATTGCACCAACATCTGCTAGCCTCACGAAGATAGTAGGTTGTCCCTCAGGATGAACAAGCCCAATATCTACATTTGACACTTGTTTAGTACTTCAAAACTCATCATAAAAATCAAATACTTGAAAAATTGAAAAAATTAAATAATTCTCAAAATAAAAACATACCAATATCTCCCCAGGCACCACCTAGAGAAAGCACCAGCTCTAGATCATGGCAGAAGTCCAATCGAGCGTACGGAAATTGCTCGAATGCTGGCACCTGCCTCTCCCACCACCCCCAGAAATCATCAGTATGATAACAAAAGTTACTTTCACCACCACCCTGGCGGAGAAATATGTCACCCCAACGGCCCAATCTTGGCTCATGAGGGTTAGCTGGAGGTAGAGGCATCCCCAAGCTAAGAGCAGGTACCCTCTCGAAGAAGAAGGTACATAGAATGCTGCCATATCCAAAGTTCTTCATACTCCCGAATTTACAACCCGTGAGTTGAAGCTTCATGTTTACCAATAAACTAGTGCACCAATCGTACACATGACCTTGCAAGCATCTAACACCAATATGCATGGAATGACTTGAAGCTAAATGTTGTGTGGCACTCCCAGCCATGCGGTTCAACATACTTACAATCACCCTCAAAGGAAGGATTTCAATGGTAGAAACTAGGATTTTACTTCCTGATTTCTCAGCCCCTGCCACAGAGTATGCATTCAAATATTCTTGTACCGACGTTGCACCCACATTGCAAGAAGATCCTTTCAAATTTACCACATCTTCCCTTCTAGAGAGTTTGGTAGTGAAGTAGATGTCGTCAACAGTAAGGTCTAGGGTTTGTCCTCGGATATTAAATGCATTGGCATCTACATCCCAATATTGAACGAGTCTTTGAAGCAGTCGATTGAGTGCCCTCATGTTCACAGTTTGGTAAAACTTTAACAAACCACATCTTCAGAGGGCATGGAGAGTGGTCGGGTCTTGCATTGCCACCCTATCAATCTCCTCATGTTCTCTCTCCCTCCAAACAAGTACCATCCTACCACAAAAATGTCAAATTTTAGCATCTCGACACTTTTTTCTTCATGTTCAGGGGTGTGTGCTACTGTATAAGCCACATAGTCACGCATGGGCACTACTGTGTAGAAGCAAAGTAGTGCATACCTCCCAATATGCCCTACTATGCCTACTGCAGAGTAGCGCACAGGCTTCTCACGATGTGAACATGGCCTTAAAATTGATTGTTTGCTCAAAATTTGACAAATAAACAATGGAAATGCAAGTTAGGATGAATTAAACTTACTTGGTGGAGGCAAAATGTTGATTGGTTGCTTGAGTTGATCACCACGGAGGATTGAAATCCAAGGGTTTGCTCCCAATTTTCTTGCCCTACAAAACCAAAATGAAATTTGAGTTTTAATTTTGAAATTACATATATGAGTTTGTTTTTAAATTTTTACCCACTTTGGTAAAATCTCTATAGTTGCAAATTCTACCAATTTGTTCTATTTAATCAATTAATAGCTACATATGGTACTATGGTAATTTCACCCAATGGTTCTCATTTTTTCACTAAAATTTTGTAGTCTCAATCCTTCAAGACTAATTTTATTCATGATAGACCTTTTTCATAGTTAAAATTTACATATCATTTAAGAATTTTTGTTGTGATTACTAACATATTTGTTGAAGTCCTAGTTTTGGCAGATCATGAGTCGTGATCCTAGAAGCTATCATTTAAGTCATTTCAAGCTCTTTTTTGGACTATTTAAACCTAAACAAGATCACTGAGAAAAACTTGTCCTCTTCAAGCTCGTTAAAGTAATTGAAGGCTCATCCACTCAGGTATAGAATTACCCATTTTCCGGGCCTTGGTGGATAAATTACAAAAAATGTATACTCTAGGTATACTTTTATATGTGCTAGAAGAGTTCTTCTTCCATTGTTTTATGCTTTTTCGGGGGAGGAGACTAACTTTATGAAAAAGGACCTTTCGGAGCTTTTCTTTAGGGTTTTCATGCTCTCTAAACATGAAAACACCAAGCAAGCATTCACCTACTCGGGCTCGATGTGAAATCCACAAGATGGTAAATAGAGGATTGTTTAAGTTTTTCAACTCTATAAACAAGAAAACACTGCCGATCACAGACCAATCCGGGCTCGATATAAAATCCACAGATAGGTGTAAAGAGGGTTGTTTAAGTTTTTCAGACTCTATAAATATAAAAACACCGGCAAGCATTAACCTACTTGGGCTCAATATTAAAATCCACGAGTAGGTATATGGAGTTATTGTCTAAGTTTTTCAGACTCCTTAAAATTGAAAACACCGATGAGCAAGAACAGATCTCTGCTCGATACTAAAATGTAGAGATTAGTAATATGGAGTAATCTTCTATCTCTTCTTCGAACTCTGTAAACAATGAAGAAGGTCCTGAGTCTTCCTACCATGGGCTCATTAAAGTTTTTACATGGTTGGATCTATTTATTTTTCATTCTTTCTTGGACTGATTAAAACAACAAGAAAGGTATTCTTTTCACTAAAAAGAATAAGGGATGAGAAAGATGTATCATATCTTCAGTGTCAAAGGCAGTTCAGTCAGTCATATCCTTGACCACAGCACCCACTTGAATCTCTCATGTCGGTTGGGTTTATTCTTTGACCTTAGGGTGAACTTGATCTCCGAGTTGTTTACTCCCCTGGTTGGTTATTCTTCCAACCATATGGAGGGTCTGCTAATGTCTCCTACATTACAGGCTTATATCATTTTCCCCATTTTGTTGAAAACTGCCTAAGTCACTTTGTGTCGTGCTCATTGTTCAAGGATATAGCCTGTGTCGGCCATTCTGCAGTTTACCTTGACCTCATGTGTCGGCCATCCTAGTGTCAGTCTTGTTACATATATTACTCCATATCAGCTCATACTAGTTGAGTGTCCCTCGTGTTGGATGATGGAGGATGCCTTAAGGCCTCCCTTCCAACAGACTTCTTCTCATCGACATCAACTCATTTTTCTCTGGGAATGAAGTTTAAAGTTTCGGTTAGTACCTTGGATATTGTAGTCACCAGTGGCAATTTTCCTCGCTATTGAATTATGAAAATGCATCAATGTCTCTTATTCGACAGGATCCTCAAGTGTTCGAATCCAAGTCCATTTATTCACACTTTTTGGATCGTACTAGATACCTTTGGCCCCATTGCCATTATCGGTGGAAGCCCTAGCATTTGTTAATGGTATACATCAATGACCGGTAATCAAACGATACTCCCCATGTTTGACTTTTAGCTCGTTTATTCACATGGTTAGGGTTTGTACCTTGGGTTGTTTTGGATGAAGACCTTGGGATGTTGATGACATTACCTCATTATGTTATCACCCAAGTTTCGCAAGACTCAGCCTCAGTTATATTCGGATCTCCATGAGACATAGATCCAGTTTGTTGTTACGGCTATGATCTCTTAGTTTGACATGGATCCATGCTTGTATTTCAAGTAGCCATGATATATATACATCTCCTCGTTATGTATCGGAGATCATGTTGTATTACACTGCACATCTATATGATGTCAAGAATGTAACTGCTCACTGACCTTCATCTTTGTTTCAGGTGTTTCTATGACTTGGTCCTGCGGTTTCTTGCTCCTCCTTTGGTTTTGGATTATAATGTATTTCGACCATCATTTCCCTCTGACCTCACAAATTACGGGGAATTTGTTATAGTTCAAATATGCACTTCTCCATCCATGATCACCTTGAGCTGTTGATCACACAAAAGGACAACTTGGATTGAAGAGCATGATAACCTCAAATGAGACTTTGACCTGACTCACCTTCCTGCAAGCTAACAAAACCCTAAAAAATAACATATTTTGGCATGGGCGCTACTCTTCTTAAGAAAACCAACGCATATGCCCTACTCTATAAGCTATGTAGTAGTGCAAACGTCCTGGTATGTGCTACTATACTTCAATAAACTAGCGCACAATATCAAAAAAGTGGCAAATGCTAGTTCTTAAACACTGTAGTTGCATGTTGGGCGCTACTCCACTATGAAATAGTTGCACACATCTTAAAATATGATCAAAAAATATTAATTTGATGAATTGGGATTAGTTGCAGTTGGTTTCCCAACTTCCCCAACATCCCCTTCAACCACCTCTCGACCTAAACTGCCTACCTTGTCCTATAAATACAAGGAGGATTGAAGAGAGGGGTTAGACATGAGAGACATAGGGAGACTCTTCTTATATGAGAAGCTTGTATTGAAGGTGGTTAGGTTGGAGAAACTTTGAATTCAAAGAGGAGCAGGAGCCTAGGATCAGGTTGCATGAGCATGCTGCAAAGTCAGGTATGCTTTGCATTATTCATATGTTTTTGACAATAAAAGGTTGAAACATCTTTCTCGTCCCAAATCAAATGCTTAATGGACTATGTATTTGTTTGGATCAATCTTGGTTAATGCTTGATGTTTGAATTACTTTTCAATTCCATCATTATTATATTGGCCAAGATACGTTGAGAAAGGTCTTTGTGTTGCAGGTTTATCAGACGGGAGATCAAGTGGAGGATCAAGCACAAGGTTGGACAAAAACTAGGATCAAACTTCATTCATAAGGTATGTTCTCAAGGTCTCTAATATATTTCCCTTTATAAACGCTTCTGTAATGCAATCAGTGTGTTTACCTGTCACCCCCTTAAGTTGATAGTGTCTATTTCCTCACTATAGGGTAATATTTCCCGCCAACAATTACCAAGAACACAACCTTCACAAACACCGTTAGTAGACGAAATATTAGGCAAGCCAAGTACCATTTTAGTTAACATTTGCATTTTGCCATAATTCAAATGACATAATCTTTCATGCCATAATTTACTTAGTTCATGAGCATGAGCAATATAGGAATAAAAAGGTTGTCTTTTAGTTGAATTAAAACTAACAAATTTATATAAACCAACAGTATGATCAATACGACCAGAAGAAACTACATTGAAATTTTGATTGATATCTTTAAGAACATATTTATCAAGCCAAGCTTCAAATTTAAATCCTTTTTGACATGCATGATAAATAGAAATAAAATTGATAGGCATATTTTCAACATGGAAAACATCATCCAATTGACCATTAGCAACATTAACATTACCTGAGCCAATTACGGAAAGTTGTTTACCATCACCTATAGATACTTTCTGAGATGTGTTTTTCTTATTGTCATAAGATGTAAATAAAGAAGCATTACCATTCATATGTTTATAAGTACCAGAATCCATTATCCATTCCACATTAGAAGAAGAATTACTAGAAGAAACAACATAAGCACACAAAGCTACATGTGATTCATCAGAACCATTCTTTTTAGCTTTAGCTTTTAAACATTTCAATTTAAATCAATTCTTTTTCAGTATGGTTAGTTTTACTACAATGTTTATAAGGTGGATACACTTTCTTCATCTTACTATTGTCATGATGTGCATGAGAAGCATTACCATAGTTATTAGTAGGATTTGAAGTGTGTGAGTGAGAACCTTTAACATTATTAAAACTTCTCTTAGGATTCTTATTATGTGCCATAAGATCCTTATTAGGTGTGAGTTGTCCTGAAATGATTAACCTTTCTTACTCATTTATCAATCCTTTACAAAAATCATCAAAAGTAGGTTTCATAATATTTGAAGAAAATTCAAGAGCTCTATTCCTAGTTTGAATGAACATATCATAACAAGATGGCAATTTTTGTTCTACAAGAATTATAAGAGAAGTGTTTGTTTTCTTGTAATATTTACCACAATTATTTAATTTTTCATTTAAAATTTTCACTTCAGCAAAATATAATTTTACTCTTTCAAAGTTAGTAAGATCTACCTAAAAAATCTTATTTTCAAGGTAATAAGCAGAAACATCATCAGATTTATCAAATAAAAAATCAAGAATTTTCCATACCTCAATGGGGCTATCTTCTGGCGCTATACTTACCTAAAGACTATATGAAACTGTTTGACCAATGAGCCCTCTTGCCTGATCACATTTATATTCCCATATAGCCAAAGCTTGAGCATCAACAGGTTTCGTGTGTTCACCATTAAAAATACTCCATAGATTCTTACTATCGAGAACATCAATCATTTTTCTCTCCCATGCAAGATAGTTAGGACCAACAAGTTCATGAACAAAAGCTCCTTCTAAAGTCACAATGATAGAAATATTGACAATAAACCCAAATGCAAGAAATGGAAAGAGAAAAAAAAAGTCAATAATAGAAAACTGATATACTTTACCATACTGATTTGAATCTGCAGAAACACAGTTAGAAAAAATAGTAAAGGAAAGAAACTTTTACTTACATCCCTTTTGAAAAAAGCTAATAAAAGTCACTCGCGGGTCTGCTAACAGTAAACACGCAAACAAACACTGATACTCGTGGGTTCTGAATGCAAAGGGTCATAGTTACTTGTGGGTTGCGCTGTAAAGGAGTCACGGCTACTCACAGGTCTCTGTACTGTAAAGTGGCAGTTATGCCGAAGCATTTGTGAGTTCAACATAGGAAGGGTCGCTAATAAACTGAAGTCCACGCAGGTTCGACACTGGAACAGTCATGGATATGCCAAAGCATATGTGGGTCTACACACTGGGATGTTGCGAGTCTCCAGAGTATTCGCGGATTCGCAGTATGTTGGCTGCTTTTTGGACAGACTCGGGTTTTAATGAAGCGCAGCAACAAAACCCCTTGGCGCACTGGCCCTCTCAGCAACGAACTGCGCAGCAGCTCGAGGTCTCACCCGAAGTGGCTATGGGGGGGCTAAGGAATCAGATTTCCTTAACCTAGGCGACGCAGAGACTGCTCTTTCCTCCTCGACGATTCCTCTACGGGGAATGTCTGACCCCTCTTCAGACTTATGAGCGCAACAACTCTCAAGCTCCTGCTCAGCAGCTTAGCTGCGCGGTACTTCCACTCCTGCACTAGGACCAATTATCCTCTGCGCCGATATTCTCGGCGTCGTTTCGCTAGCGCGCCCGTGCAGCAACACGATCTCCTATCGCTGCGGCGTCGTTATCTTACCGATTCCTTCGACCCTTAACAATTATGGTCCCCAAGGAAGCTCCAAAACTTACTCAACACACATAAAGATAATGCAATATTCCTGTATACGCTGTTAGTAAACTAAAATAGGCAATCACTTCAATCATAACATCACAACAACGAGAAATATGAAGTCCACCTCCACGGGGAAAACCACGTCCACGGGAGTATCTTATATTAACCAGAAAATGATAGATTTATACACTATGCTGCGCACACAGCTGCAGCCTTAGATCTTTCCAGGAAACTCCACGCACACAGCTGGGAGCCCTTCTCTCGATCTAGTCTCTTCCTCTTCAGAGATTACAATAGTTCAGACGTCGACTCCGACTGTCTGCAACTCAAGGATTAGCTTCACTGCTAACCAGCTCTAACTCCTGTTTTCTAGCAACACGGTAGAAAACAATCAACAAGATCGTAACAGAGGATGATCCACTCGATCAATCCTTCTTACATCTAGTATCTACTATCTTAGCTAGCTCACTCACAAGCTTAGCTAACCGACTTACTGATTAACCAGCTCACTAACTAGCTAGCTAGCTAACTAACTAACTAACTAACATCTACCCTTCACAATTATACATATATATAGGTGGCCATGGCGGTCGCACCTTTACAAAACTGTGGGCCTTTCCCAGCAGTAATCCCCAAAAACCCTAACCAGACATGGCTAGGTGTACTGTAGGCGCTGCTTACAGTCATGTCGCCGCTTCCTGCAGGCTCCATGATTTCCGGTGCAGCTTACGGGTATGGGCGCCTTGTCCTTCGCCTTTAATGCTTTGGTCCGTTGCTCCTCCTTGGTCCGAGCAACCATAACTTCTGTATTCAGCCTTAATGAGGGTAGCTGAGCCCTCTACTCCATTGCTTCATTCATTGTGGTAGCTGGGCTTTCCACTCAGCTACCTTCATTCTCTTCTAACGTGCGCGTGAGCTCCGTGATTTCCGGTCCGTAATCTACGCTGAGATTATCCATCTGGCACCGTACTGCGCACCGTCTGCTTCTGTCCCAAAATTGGCGCTTATTCAAAATTTAGCACTTTCTCTTCCATACTTGTGCTTTTTCCTCAAAATTCGCAGCTTTTACCATAGCTGCGGCCTTGGCTCCAACAGGCCCCTAACACTTACTTGTGGCTCGCCCTTGAGCCACTCGTACTAGCGGGTGGTCGCTTTACTTGCGCATCTGCTTCTGCTTGGGTCTCTGCGAATGTTTTCTTCCACTGCGCTATAGCGGAGTCCAATTCATCGACACATTCCACAGCTGTCTGCACCGTTTCTGCAGTGGCTTCTTCTTTAGTTATGGCATCAATCACCTGTTGAGATTCAGCAACTTCTTTGATTTTTGCCTCGACTTGGGCAACGATGTCAGCATATTCATCCATAAATGGCTGAATGATGTTGGTGAGCTTCTCGTCTTCAGTTCTGAGCTTGTGCAGTTGCTGTTGCACTCTGCGCACTTCACTCATTTTCTTCATTTTTTCTAAGCCTGCTAAGGCCTTAGCTTCTTCAGTCAGAACAGTTAGGGACTGTTCTGCGGCTTGCACCTGTTCCAAAAGACCATCTTTAAAAGGGAGCTTCTCAAGCTCCGTCCAAGCTTCCATAGCTTGGCTCATTAGGTTCTCGGCCTCCTGTATTTTGTCTTTCATTTGTGTGGAAGCTCTTCTCAGCGCTTCAAATTGTTCCTGCGCATCATCTGTAAACTGCGCAGCAACACGAGCTTCCAGATCGGCGATTTGGGTTCTATGGCCCTCAGCCATAGCAACTATTTCGTGCTCCAGGGTTTTCACCCTTCCTCCAATAATTTGAACTTTCTCAACCAGAGGGAGGTCTGGTTGAATCTCGCAAGCCGGCAACTCCTGGGCAATCTCATCCACTGCGTTTCTTATGCCAATGTCTTGCACCTCATACAGTGCGAGTTTCTTGGAGATATTCTTATGGCTTGCCTTCAGCTCTATCTCCTGCGATTGCAGTTGTTGATTTTCCTGGAATGTAGAGAGCTCTCTAGCTCTCAACTCAACAGAAACTTTCTCATGTACTAGCTGTAGAGTCTCTATAGGAATTAGGGACAAATTTATTTCAACAGGCCCAACTGCGCTTACCTGTAGTGCAGCTAGCGGATCTGGAAGTGTCATGCTCGTAGGCAGAATATGCATGACAGTATGCCTTTCTACGAGTTCTTCAACTCGCTCGGTACTTGGAATTACTTGTGGCACCTACGAAGTAGATGCTGACGCATGGGTCTGCGCAATCCTTCCTGCGAGACCCTTTATTTCCACAAACTGCAGGTCTAGAGCACTTCTAATGTGAGCATGCATGGTCCGCAGCTCACGAAATTGCTCTTTCAAATACTGGTCTATCCCCGAGGGAATGGCCTCAGAGGGATGCGACACCTTTTGTCTCTTGGTTGCTGGTTCTGTCGAGCCTTCCTCACTTCTTTGCTCGGGGGCTTCCTTGCCCTTATCCTTCTCTTGCGCAGCGGTGGGTGGCATCGCGGATGCGATGTCGGCGGCTGCCCTCCATTCATCCGACCATGACTTGATAGTTTCTTCGACATCTTCGGTGGTCATCCTGTAAAGGCCTACGACCCATTCCTCTTGAATGCCGCAGGGACGGAGGTAAAGTTGATGTAAGTCGGCAGTAAAGGCCAACTTTTCGTCATATATTTTCGCTGTCTCCTCACTCAGCCTTGGCATTTCCTGAATGGTATCTCTGAGGAGATAGTAGTATTCACAAAATACAGCGCGGTTCATCTTGCACTTTGCAGGATTAGCAGACTCCCAAAGGTTAACATAACGGATTCCAGCAGGTTCTCCTGCATGGCGCGGGAGGAACTGAGTGTTCGGGGGCTCCTTCCACTCAACGAGAGCACATAAAATTAAAAGCCAAGAAAAATGGAACAACTGACCGGGGTTATCTTGGACGTTCCGGCAGTCTTCCAAAAAAGAATTGAGGAGGAAGAGGGACCAGTTGTACTGTTCTCCCTCCGCAGCTGCGATGGCAAGTTCCACGACAGCTCCAGTAACTTCCTTCGGTCTGCACTTTGTGAGAAGTCTGCCTGCGAGCAGACTTCCTGTAAATCTAAGTGCTTCGTCTTCTACTATAGTGAGGTCATAAGCCCGACCTCCTCTTGTAAGGTTATATTTCTGCACCAGCTGTGCAGCCAATTTTCTATCCTTGTCTTTTCCCACAAAATGAATATTGGGATCCTTACCAACCTTAGAAAGGCCGGTAATACGGTGAATCAAATCGACATTTAAATCGATTGGCCTCCCCAGCCAAAGGTAACCTCCATGAACGCAGGATAGCAGTGTCTTAACAACTGCATTCACTTCATTGCTACGCCCGAAATGCGGTAGCTTTAACAGGTTCAGGAGTCCAGGTCGCTCAAGATTTGCTGCAAATCCCTTCGGGATGAATTCATCAACCTTTCTGGTGGGATTATGCGCTACCGTCAGATATCGATCTGGCGCAAACTGAGGATATGTCTTATAGTCTCCCAGGTTGAAATTAGAGAACTTGACCAGTGGAAGGTGTCCGAGTAGGGACCCTTCTTGTCGCACGCCAGCCGATAGTGGAGGTAACGGAAGTGGGTACTTTGCATTCTTCGGAATATGCACCTCTGGTGCATCGTCTGGACGTGGCGGAATATAATTCACCATAGTGTCCAACGGCTCTGGAACAGGTTCTTCTGGCTGTGGCTGAGACGCTCTTGTGGCCGGAGATTGTCTCGGATCATGATAACCAGGGTGTACATAAGTCGAGGCCGTCATGGGGGTAGTCATGCCGAAATCCATGCCTCAGCGCAGGAATTGACGAACAACTTCTTCAGTCGACAGGTTCTCCGTTGTGAACGGGAATAGGTAACAAGGACTTGGACAGAAATAGCGGACCAGCGGGGGATATGAACACTGAAAACAAGGGAAGCACTCTGCACAACTCGGCTCTGAAAACAATGGCTTAGATTCTCAAACAAGACTATGCAGCTCGAGGAAAGTAACCCGAAAATATACAAGTGTGGGGTATTTATAGCCAAAGGTGATAGTAAATGCGGCTAAGTGGGGCTACTAGCTGTAGGTGGCTCTGCATGATTTGACAATTGTTCTATCCCGCTCACCTCTGCGGTGCATTTATTGTGATGGACGGGCTCTGACAGCCTTCCGGGAGAAGCTAAAGCTTTTCGGCACATGAGTTAAATGCAAATCTTACGGAGATCAAGCCGAATCTGTCAGAGCGGCTATACTTAAATGGTGGGCTTATCCTTCATTTATTCTCAGACGCGGCTACATAACTGCTGTAATTCAAATTTTTCGGCGGGTCATTTCAACTTAGGTAACTTTGCCTATAGGGGTCCACAACAAGAACTTCTTCAAGCGGAAAAATATCACAGGGAACTCCGCAAGAGCGATAGTTCAACATCCCGGGGAAAAACTTCGTCAGAGCGCAAAATAAGGTCACTTCTTACAAACTTTTACTGATATGCGCGGATGGTTCAAGGAACTGCACAGGAAGCCAGAGACTGAGGGTCTCGCGACTTCCGTGTAGACTGGGAATGCGATGCCTCTTTCAACTACACTGGACATCTGCATTTCTTTGAGCATCTATTTAAGTCGACAGGGAGGAGTGGCCATCGCGGTAAAGCTTGAGCCGACTCCCGTTGATCTTTGTAGGCAGTACTTCTCCATTCAGCTTCGCAAGCTGGACTGCTCCTCCTTCTGTTATTTTTATCACCTGAAAAGGGCCTAACCAGTGTACACGCAACTTGCCTAGAAACTTGATGAATATACTATCATAGAGGAGTACCAAGTCTCATTCCTGAAAGACTTTATTCTTAATATGCATGTCATGCCAAGCTTTCTGTCTTGCCTTCTGTACCTGTTGATGGAATCCGGCTAAGAGTCTGTCTTCCTCTAAGGCAAGCAATTGTGAAAGTCTTTCACTCATGGTATCCGTATCTGTCATTTCTGTAATTTGCGTAATTCTGAGACTGGGAATAATGTATTCCATAGGCATAACTGCTTCTTGTCCATACACCAAACTGAAAGGTGTGTGGCTTATTAATTTCTTGCATGTGGTTCTGTAAGCCCATAATACAGCTGTAACTCTAAGGTCCCAATCATCTCTTTGTTGATTACAGATCTTCGTCAGGGCATTCTCAAGAATTTTATTGAATGCCTCCACCGTGCCATTAGCTTGAGGGTGGTAGGGTGTACTCTTATGGTGACTAATTTGGAATTCCTCAGTAAGGGCTTCTATAGTCTCATTGAGGAAATGTGTACCCTGATCACTCATTAGAATCAGTGGACATCCAAATCTAGTGATAATATTCTCAAAAATGAACTGCGCGGCCGTGGCAGCGTCGCAGTTCTTCACTGGCTTAGCCTCAGCCCATCGGGTGAGGTATTCAGTAGCTGTAATGATGTATCTTGCACCGGTTCTCTTCCCTGGTGGGTTGATAGGACCTACAAAATCAATGGCCCATTTATCAAAAGCACGCAGTTTTATCTGCGGTCTTAGCGGCATCTCATCTCTTCTTGAAGGTTTTCCTATTCGTTGGCACACATCGCAACATTTGCAGAATTCCTTAGTATCCTTGTGCAATGTCAGCCACCAAAGACCTGCGGCTAAGATCTTCTGAGCAGTCGGCTTTCCTGCGAAATGGCCTCCTGCGGTGCCTGAGTGCGCTTCTGCGATGATAGATTTCTTTTCATGCGGTAAAATACATCTGCGCAAGACTTCGTCGGGGCCCAACTTATAAAGCTGGCCTGCTATCAAAGTGAAGTCTGCGACTTTGACGACAAGTTGTTTCTTTTGCTGGATTGTAAACTCAACTGGCACTTGTCCGGTAGTGAGAAACTCAAGGATATCATAATAATATTCATCTGCTGCTTGAACAAAAAATAGTTGTGCATCAGGCAAATTGTCCTCCAGATTTGTAGGTTCTTCCCCTGACTCGATCCTAGATAAGTGGTCAGGTCCTGCATTCAATCTACCTGGCTTTACAATAACCTCAAAATCATATTCTTGAAAGAGCAGTAGCCATCTGCAAATTCTTCCCCCTAAAACTGGCTTATTGACCAAGTATTTCAAAGCAGAATGGTCAGTATACATTTTAAAATGTGCGCCCAATAAGTAGTGTCTGAACTTCTGTAGGGCGTACACCATAGCTAGTCCTTCTCTCTCTGTAGTAGTGTAGTTCTTCTCGGTGGTGGACAGCTTCCGGCTAGAGTAAGCAATGGGGTGATCGATACCTCCTTCTCCCGGTTGTGTAAGTACGACCCCCAATGCTATGGAAGAAGCATCGACATGAACATGAAAGGGTTTATTCCAGTCTAGAAAACTAGAATTGGTGCACTGATCATCTTGTATTTAAGTGTGTCCAAGATTTGTTGGCATTCTTCTGTCCATTGGAATTTCGAATCCTTTTTCAGCAATCTTTTCATAGGTGCTGTGATCTTTGCATAACCTTTGATAAATTTTCTGTAGTATCCTGTATGTCCCAATGTAGTGCGCAATTGCTTGACTGAGTTGGGCGCAGGTAAATTAGCAATGATGGCAACCTTCGCAGGATCCATCAGGAGTCCTTGTCTGCATACAATGTGACCCAACAAAATACCAAAAGGAGCACAGAAGATACATTTTTTCAAGTTAAGGTAAATCTGGTGCTGTCTACACTTTTCTAACATCATTCGCAGGTTTCCCATATGGTTTTTTAGTAAGCCAAACAGAGTCCAATCATCAAAATAGACTTCTAAAAACTTATGGATGAATTCTTTAAAAACAACAACAACGACTCTAGAGAAGATAGCAGGAGCGTTTTTAAGACCAAAGGGCATTACCGTATACTGGAATGATCCCCATTCAGTCGCAAAAGTAGTCTTATGGCGGTCGTCTGGATGGATTCTGATCTGATGGTATCCCGAAAATCCATCAGTGAAGGAGTAAGCCTCTTGACCTCCAACATTATGAAGCACTTCATCTGTAAAGGGAGTAGGAAATGGATCGTGCGCTGATGCATCATTGAGTTTGCGCAAGTCCACGCAAATTCTTATTTCACCTTGTTAAAATTCAATATGCTAAGACAGAAAATAGCAGCATTACATTCCATTTCACAATAATAGCATATACAGGATCACTGAAGAAACAACAAGCATAGCATAAACACAAGAGACAGAGATTTATCCTGGGAAACCCTCATGGGGTAGAAAACCCAGCAAAGCTTCCTCAATATAGATGACCAGCAATATACAAAGATGCAAACCCTGAGCATAAGCTCCTTCTCCTCCATAGCAGACCTCTCCTCCACAAATGCGCCTTTCTCAAGTGAGTGAGTGTGTGTAATGAGGAACACACCTCCTCTATTTATACACTACTCTGATATGTATTTTACACAAGTACACGTAGGCTCGTATTTAACCAATAGGTTAAATACCCCACTACAACTAACTGGGCCGACCCCTCTAGGGTGGTCTAATAACCCTTTGACCCACATAACACATACAGGGCCGACCCCTACTAGGGAAGTCTAATACCCCGAGTTACTACATTCCGACGGAGGAATAAACATCTCCGGATATACAATAAGATCTTCACGGAGGAATGAAACATCTCCGGAATAATAAAGTACAAATATAATATTCTTTGAAGTTACAATATATCAACACTCCCCCTTAACGAGAAGGATATTATAACAACATCTGCACGAGCAAGGAGTCATCAACATCATATATGATACATCTATAAATCATTGGAAGCTTTCTTCAATTTGTCTTCATCAGTAACTCAAACAGTTACTGGTACATCAATGTCAACATCAATATCAGCATTACGATCATCAGCATCGTAATCACACGATCAGCAGCATCATCATCACACTATCAACAGCAGCACGATCAGCATCGTCATCACACGATCATCAGCATCGTCATCACACGATCATCAGCATCGTCATTACACGATCATCAGCATCGTCATCATACGATCATCAGCATCATCATCATACGATCATCAGTATCATCATCAGCATCGTCATCACACGATCATCAGCATCGTCATCATACGATCATCAGCATCGTCATCACACAATCAGCAGTATCGTCATCACACGATCAGCAGCATCGTCATCACACGATCATCAGCATCGTCATCACACGATCATCAACATCGTCATCATACGATCATCAGCATCGTCATCATACGATCATCAGTATCGTCATCAGCATCGTCATCACACGATCATCAGCATCGTCATCATACGATCATCAGCATCGTCATCACACGATCAGCAGCATCGTCATCACACGATCAGCAGTATCGTCATCACATGATCAGCAGCATCGTCATCACACGATCAGCAGCATCATCATCAGCAGCAGCACAAGTATCCTACCGATACCTCATCAATACTCTTTCTCGGAGACCATTCGTCTACAGATCAATTCAGGGACCGAAGTCCGGGGATGATACAATCCCCATCACGTACATTTTGAACTATCAGTTCCGGGATGATGCAATCCCCATCACGTACATTTTGAACTATCTGTTCCGGGATGATGCAATCCCCATCACGTACATTTTGAACTATCAGTTCCGGGATGATGCATTCCCCATTACGTACATTTTGAACTATCAGTTCCGGGATGATGCAATCCCCATCACGTACATTTTGAACTATCAGTTCCGGGATGATGCAATCCCCATCACGTACATTTTGAACTATCAGTTCCGGGATGATGCAATCCCCATCACGTACATTTTGAACTATCAGTTCCGGGATGATGCAATCCCCATCACGTACATTTTGAACTATCAGTTCCGGGATGATGCAATCCCCATCACGTACATTTTGAACTATCAGTTCCGGGATGATGCAATCCCCATCACGTACATTTTGAACTATCAGTTCCGGGATGATGCAATCCCCATCACGTACATTTTGAACTATCAGTTCCGGGATGATGCAATCCCCATCACGTACATTTTGAACTATCAGTTCCGGGATGATGCAATCCCCATCACGTACATTTTGAACTATCAGTTCCGGGATGATGCAATCCCCATCACGTACATTTTGAACTATCAGTTTCGGGATGATGCAATCCCCATCACGTACATTTTGAACTATCAGTTCCGGGATGATGCAATCCCCATCACGTACATTTTGAACTATCAGTTTTGGGATGATGCAATCCCCATCACGTACATTTTGAACTATCAGTTCCGGGATGATGCAATCCCCATCACGTACATTTTGAACTAAGGTCCAGGGACGATGCAGTCCTATTCTCTATTCTCGGAGACCTCACGTCTACGGCTCTCTTTAGGACTGAAAGTCCAGGGATGATCCAATCCCCTCAAGTCCACCAAGGACTTCATTCTCGGAGACCTCTCGTCTACGGCTCTCTTTAGGACTGAAAGTCCAGGGATGATCCAATCCCCTCAACTGTCCACTAAGGAATTCATTCTCGGAGACCTCACGTCTACGGCTCTCTTGAGGACTGAAAGTCCAGGGATGATCCAATCCCCTCAACTGTCCACTAAGGACTTCATTCTCGGAGACCTCACGTCTATGGTTCTCTTTAGGACTGAAAGTCCAGGGATGATCCAATCCCCTCAACTGTCCATTAAGGACTTCATTCTCGGAGACCTCACGTCTACGGTTCTCTTTAGGACTGAAAGTCCAGGGATGATCCAATCCCCTCAACTGTCCACTAAGGACTTCATTCTCGGAGACCTCACGTCTACGGTTCTCTTTAGGACTGAAAGTCCAGGGATGATCCAATCCCCTCAACTGTCCACTAAGGACTTCATTCTCGGAGACCTCACGTCTACGGTTCTCTTTAGGACTGAAAGTCCAGGGATGATCCAATCCCCTCAACTGTCCACTAAGGACTTCATTCTCGGAGACCTCACGTCTACGGCTCTCTTTAGGACTGAAAGTGCAGGGATGATCCAATCCCCTCAACTGTCCACTAAGGACTTCATTCTCGGAGACCTCACGTCTACGGTTCTCTTTAGGACTGAAAGTCCAGGGATGATCCAATCCCCTCAACTGTCCATTAAGGACTTCATTCTCATCTATACAAGAGCAGTTATCACATTAGCATGTATTCTCACCAATACATCAAAACATGTATACATCACACCAAAACATGTATACATCACAACTCGCATGTATTCTTACTAATACATCTAACATCAAAACATGTATACATCACAACTAGCATGTATTTTCACCAATACATCTATCATCAAAAGCATGTATAAGTAAAGCTAAGTATTCTAAGTATAAGAGTCCTAAATCTAAATATTTCTAAGTAACTGGGTGTAGGGAACAGGTTACCTCATCAACGACCTTGTTGTTTGATGAGACAATCTCATCAGTAGTGACTATACTACTCCCCCTTTCGAGGAGGGTCCTTTTGAACTACACCAAGCTTGTCTCGGAAGTATTCAAACTTCACTCGAGACAGAGGTTTGGTTGGTAACTTCTTCACTTGACGTAGAGGCTTGGTTAGTACAACGGTAACCTAAAGCCAAACTTCTTCACAACTAGCAGAGCAAGCAGCCATATATTCCGCTTGTGCTGAGAGTCACACTAGACAGCTTCCAGCTAAACCACGAGATCATGGCTAATCCCAGACAATAACATCCTCTCGATGTGTTCTTCTTGTCTGATACACTTCCTGCCCAAACAGAATCTGAATAGCCATCTGAAGTCATGATCTTCAAGATAGCATAGATCAAATTCTATCGTGTCCTTTATGTGCCTCATCACATACTTTGCAACTATCAGGTAAACACATCTAGTTTCCACTAGATACTAACTCAAGGTGTTCATAATAAAGCATATATCTAACCTAGTATATGTTAGATATATCAAAGACCCAATAATTTGACTGTACAGAGTTATATCCACTAACTCTGATGAGTTATCCCCTAACAGCTTCAAGCTGGAATCCATAAGAGTGGCCATTCCAACACCTCAAGTCATATTTCTCATCATACTTTCCCTGGTTGAGAAATGTTCCTTCTGAGCCTTGCCATACTTCCAGACCTAGGAAGTAAAGCATTAATTTGAGATCTTTCATTTTTCATTTCTGCATTGAATGAACTTCTGCATATCTATCTGTGCCATCTCTCGTTAGGAGGGTCTACTGAAATGAGCCTCAATATCATTCGAACTCTGTGGTGAGTTCCTTCTTGCATCCATGTCATATGTGTATCTTATTCAACCTTGTAGCAAAGGTTGAGATCCACATCACCCATATTAAGCTTATCAAACTATTATCGATCCTACGTACCTATACAGAACCTGATTCATACTTCTTCTTTAATTACACCATACTTGGAGCAAACATCTTGTCGTGATTCTCTTCCCCTTTCTAAGAGAATCTTCTAGCCATGAGCCTTCTATATTTTGTTTGATTTGTAAATCTTCTTGTTTGAACATCCACCACTTGTATGGTGTCCATGACCTTTCCTACAAATCAAAATTAAGTACATGATTAGTAATACTTCATAATCATCAAAAGATAACCCATTATGCATACAGATATCATTTACATAGTGATGCAACTATTTTGACCAATACTTTGGCACAACACTTTCCCATATCCTGTATGCATACAGTGGCTATCTAGATGCCTTCCATCTCTACCAGAACATACTATCGAGAGTGTGCACAACTCTCAGCATGTCAGCAAAGAGGTTTCATTCTAGACAAGCAACAATGGAATGTTTGTCCAAGCATATGCACATTAGTTGTATACTGTTCAATGCTCTATGAATGTTTACACTCAGCATTATATATTCTAGGAATACAAATATGCATGCAGGCAATATCATTACTATTTCAAATAGCAACTCAAATACTTATCTTTTATGTTTGTGTGGCTGCCTCCTGCTTGATCTTCTGTATGTCTTTTGAACTTCTATTCATTCTGTACCACTGTGCATGCTCAAGAGTCATCCTCATGATCTCATACACAAACATACACTCATTAGTATATTCTAAATGCTATCAAAACATTATAGTACTAAATAATCTTGAAAACGTATAGTCATGATTATAGTTAATAAACATTAGTATTCAAGATTTCAGGGAAGTCTTCTTTTACTCATGCATATCATTGATAAGAGATATAATATGCATAATCCCTTGATTACTAACTTTATGAATGAGCATAACCAATCATTCCAAGTATACTTATATAAGGGATCCTAACACAAGGTAAGATTCATGGGAAACATACCTGGATTAGTATACCTACTTGGTTATGTACAACATACCTCGTAAGTAGAACAAAGATTATGGATGAGTCTTTGTCTTCATGTTTTCATGGTCATGAAGCCTGATTTGTCTTTTGTGATGTACCTGTATCTTGTTAGCAGACAACCTCAACCTCACACAACACCATAATGCATTAGTACAATCATAAGTGTCAACACCCTAACCAATGAATATCTTCTATCATGCATTCATAATTTTGTTAAGGTGATACAACAAATCTAAAATCAAGATTGTACTAACTGTAATAATCATGAAGACAAACATACCATAAACTTAATCATGAACAAATCTCAAAACATACCTCGATGAGTCATACCTATCGAGATCGCTTGTAATCTCCTTATGTAAAGCCTTAGCCTCATCTCCCTCTGAAACATGAACTCCTTCACTTATGTAGGTGACCAATCCATCTTCTTCTAGGATTAACCCTATCCACTTGATTTGCAAGAACTGGACCTGGAGTTGGATATGGGTTTGTCAGAGAAACCCCAAAAATTCAAACTTTGAATTTCAGACTTCCGAAAGGATAGAAATATGCGCCTTGATGAGCTGATCAAACTGATATATTTAGAATTTGAAAACTGCAAAGTTTTACTCCTCAATTTTGCCTTTGAAACTTTCGGATTCACTGGACGTGACCCTGAACTGGGGTTTGATGAAGCCCACTCTTTTTCCCCATAAAAAAAGTTTGAACCAAAGCTCTAAGCTTCTATTTTTCTTAGGAGCTTCCAGCCGTGGTCACAGATTTCAAAAATTCCCATTTTTACAGAAGCCCTAATTTTCCACTTTTCTGATCAAAGTCCCGAACTAGGGTCTAATCAAGCCCGGCCTTCTTCCCAACCAAAAATTCTGATCTTGGTCTCTAAATTTCTATTTTGATGAGTAGCATCCAGCCGTGGTCTCCGATTACAAAAATTCCAACTTTCTTCAAAGCCCTAAATTTCGGAAGCCATGAATGAAGGTACCAAAAAATAATTCTGTTTTGACAGAAATATGTACTTGATTGTTTCTGGTGTAACTCCGAAATTTTTGATCCATAGGGTCTGAAACAGTTTTCTGAGATAGCCTGACCTGTTAGCTTTCCATCCTGACAGGTCTGACCTCAATTGGATGTTCTGAGAGAGAGTTATGCCAAATGTCGCAACGTGACCTGTTTTGGGAAAATACAGGAGAGCGAACTTGTACGGCGTGCCACGTGTCACTGTTTGACCTTCGGCCTCTGAAAAAGTTTTCTGAGATAGCTCGGCCTGTTATATTTCCATCCTGACAGGTCTGACCTCAATTGGATTCTCTGAGAGAGAGTTATTCCAAGTGTCGCAACGTGACCTGTTTATGGGATAATACAGAAGAGCGAACTTGTACGGCGTGCCACGTGTCACTGGTTCAACTTCGGCCTCTGAAAAAGTTTTATGAGATAGTACAGTCTGTGTACTACCTGTCACTTTTCACTAAATTTCATTTGGAGCTTCCTAGCCCAAGTTATGACCTTTTTCCCAAGGTCACCTGATTTTGACTCAGATCTGGAAGAGGCAGAAACCCTATATTGTACAGATCATAAATCACAAAGTACAACGAATTAGAGGTTGTCCTTTGGACACAAGGTACCTGGAGATCTTAGCGTCGTCCTGTAACAATTTCAGATCCGACAACTTCGCCAAAATGGATTTATAGCGAAAGTGCTACGATGACTGTTTTTTGCTATGTAAAACCCTAACCTTCAAATTGTCGTAAGTAAAGCAAGTGTCTTTAGTGCCATACCTTGTCTTCCTTCAGGTTAGCTCTGATACCATGTTAAAATTCAATATGCTAAGACAGAAAATAGCAGCATTACATTCCATTTCACAATAATAGCATATACAGGATCACTGAAGAAACAACAAGCATAGCATAAACACAAGAGACAGAGATTTATCCTGGGAAACCCTCATGGGGTAGAAAACCCAGCAAAGCTTCCTCAATATAGATGACCAGCAATATACAAAGATGAGAACCCTGAGCATAAGCTCCTTCTCCTCCATAGCAGACCTCTCCTCCACAAATGCGCCTTTCTCAAGTGAGTGAGTGTGTGTAATGAGGAACACACCTCCTCTATTTATACACTACTCTGATATGTATTTTACACAAGTACACGTAGGCTCGTATTTAACCAATAGGTTAAATACCCCACTACAACTAACTGGGCCGACCCCTCTAGGGTGGTCTAATAACCCTTTGACCCACATAACACAAACAGGGCCGACCCCTACTAGGGAAGTCTAATAACCCGAGTTACTACATTCCGACGGAGGAATAAACATCTCCGGATATACAATAAGATCTTCACAGAGGAATGAAACATCTCCGGAATAATAAAGTACAAATATAATATTCTTTGAAGTTACAATATATCAACACACCTTTTGTCTTCTTCTCTTGTACAACCATAGGGCTAATCCAATCGCTTTCTTCTACTGGCTCAATAATACCTACTGCGAGCATCTTGTCAATTTCTTCTTTGAATTTTTCTTTATAGCGCGGCTTCAACCTGTATGGGCGCTGCTTTACTGGCTTGGCATCTGCTTTCAGAGGTATGCGCATCACTCCTAAGTCTCCTAGGATGCCTTTCATTTCTGTGAACTTGGTAGGAAAGATATCCTGGTAGTCACGTAATAAATCTGAAATATGCCCAACAGTTTCATCATCCCAATAGTCTCCTATAGAAGCAAACTTGGGTTCGGCTTCTGTACCAATGTTAACCTTTCTGAGCTTGATGTGTTCTGTAATGGCAGGGATATAAAGCTGAGGACCTTCAACATTGCGCGTCCCTTCTGATTCTGGGATATTGATGTTGTGAGGATCATCCTCCTCTTCTCCAGCGGTGAAATTATAGCATTCCAGGGCATGTTCTATCTGAACAGCCCAATCCGGTTGGGAATATTCTGGTAATAGACATGGTTCAAATACCTTCTTTTTAATACACTTCAGAGCCTGATCAATACTTGGGTGCTCTGACTCAAAGCTGAAGGTAAGTTGAAAACTTTCTATCATAAGAGGCCAAGTAAGAGTGCCTCTGTGCAATTCTATTTCAGTGTACCAGTTCCTTGGGACTGTGTCCAATGTGTGGATAAATAGGTGAACCCACTCATCGTCCGAAATATCCGACCATTGCTGAATGCACGCTTCAATGTGTGACCTGGGTCACTCTGTCCCTCATATTTGCGCGACACTTCTGCTGTAGTGTCCTGGAATCTGCGCAGTATCAGTTTGCGACAGTCTTGCCATGTGTGAATATTTTCTTTATGCGCACCCCACCATCTTGCGGGTGTAGCGCGCAGTGATACATCTAATTCCTGTATGCGCTGCTGTTCTGGAAGCTGTTGTTCATATGCCTGTATGAATTCGCTTACTTCAGTTAAACCATCAAAAATTGGAGTGTCAGTCAATTCTGTGCCAATCCATCGAATGGATTTAGTCATCATGGCGCAACGTCTTGTAGAACCCTCATGTAAGCGATTCTGCCAGTTTTCCAATCCTGCATCTGAGTCTGATGTGCACGAGCTATCGCATCACCAGCTGATATGGCCATCTGCTGTGGGATTGACATAGTCACTCTGACTAGCGGTCATCTGATACAAACTTTCCATGTGGCGTGCTTCTTCTTCTGCCCGAATGGGTTCTATATACCTTGGTCCTTGAATAGGATCAAGCGGTGCAATGACCCTAATCTGGTCATCCTCGAAGGTCATCTGTCTTTTCTTCAAATTAATGACAGCCAAATTATCAAATGCCCAGTCTATACCTAAAAGTGCTGGGTAAGGTCTACTATCATCCATAATTTTGATTACTTCAAAGTCTGCAGAACTTCTTACTCCTTCGATATCAATAGGTACATTGGGTAATCTGCCCAATGGAGAGACTCGTTGCTGGTTCGCGAGTCTTAGCTAGATGGGGGATCTTGTAAGTTGAGGGCTTCCCATCTGTTCCCATGTCTGCATGGTGAGAACATTAACTTCTGAGCCCAAATCTAAAATGACTTTGTCCATCTCAAATGCTCCAATCTGCGCTGTGAGCCTCATCTCTTTTCTAGTTCTAGTGTGACTCCCAATCTGGTGAACAACACGCTGCGGCGTGTTTG
Source organism: Larix kaempferi (assembly GCA_027924585.1). Lineage (NCBI taxonomy): Eukaryota > Viridiplantae > Streptophyta > Pinopsida > Pinales > Pinaceae > Larix > Larix kaempferi. Next base: position 4,787,754 of record BSBM01000968.1, on the reverse strand, counting down.
TCGAAGCAGATTGTTGACATTTATCCAATAGGTGTTGAAGTTCCATAGTTGCTTTTTCATTGCGCAGCAACTTTAAGCAGTTCCTTAGAATAGTATGGATAGTGCCTAGTGCATCTTCTTCATCAGGCCTTCCAGATGTAGTGGCCTGTTCTTGTACCAAGTTGTCTTGTCTTAGTACTTGTGATCTAATATCATTATGCGGAGTTGCGACAGAACTTGAAGCTTTGGGATCTGATAAATACTCTTGGGCTTGCTTGAATGCTTCTTTTTGCTTCTGCAGATTAAGTGGGGCTGGTTTAATATTAGCGCGGCGCACCCATTGCGTCGCTTGCTTTCCAGTTCCCGATTCTGGCGCACCAGTGGTTGTTCCACTACGCAACACGATATTGACTGTACGGTCTGGTTCCATTTTTTCTGCTCCAATCAATTGAATATTCTGGTTGACCTGTAGCGTCTTTGCTTGCATCTTAGCCATCAACTGAGGGCATTCTTCAATGATATGATCATAAGATTTGCAATATCTACAAAGGGTCGTAGGGTTTTGGCAATCTCTTGCAAAATGACCTTGCGCTCCACAATTATAACAAGTGATCTGGCCTCTTCCACGGCCAAAATTTGTGGCGCGTCCGCGGCCCCTATAATTTCCTGTTCGGCCATCGCGGTTTTGGTCATACTATGGACCTGCTACGGGTCCTTGTGATTCGGATTGTACTCTATAAACATCGTGTTCCCTTTCCATCATAAGGTCATATGCTCTGCAATTGCTTTCATCATGGCCTATTGATTTACAGAAACTACAATATAGATTCTTTGGAGTTTGTACGTATTTCTGAAGTAAGTGACATTCTTGTGGTCTATGACCTCTAGTTCTACAGATTTCACACCAAGGCCCCTGTGCCTGTGGTAAAGGGTTAGGTGCTCCAGTTGCAATATACTCTATGAAAATGGGACAATGGTCCTTTGAATGACCTTGTGCTTTACATTTTGTACACCATATCTCTTCCTTAGCATCCTTGCCTTTCTTAATATCATGCACTTGCAAGGTTAAGTTTGCTAATTGGTTCTGCAACTGCGCAACATCGTTGCTTGTTCCAGCAATTGGTGAAGCTTCTAGTTTCATAGCCATCTCTAGAGCTTGTTCCTGAGTAGTGAGATTATGTTACATAAGAGGAAGTCTAATGTGTGGAAGCAGCGCAGCAATGAACCATTCCTTATGTTGTTGTGGTGCAAACTCAAAGATTACTTGATCTATCAAGGATTTGAACTTTTGTTCGAAGTCCCATACTGACTCTGTAGGTAACTGATTGATGTCTTTGAGCTCTGTTATACACTGTGATTCTGATTTAGGTTTCTTGAATTCTCTAATCATTGCATTTCTTACATCAGCAAGCGTTCTATTCTGTGCTGCTAAGTATTTCATGAACCAAGTTAAGGCTCTCTCTCTTAGTGTGGTTGCTAACTGAACCAGTTTAACAACATCATCATTAATTTGCTTAATTGTCCAAATGGCTTCACATAGGAACCAGTGTTGCTTAGGGTCTTCTATCCCTGTTCCTCTAAAAGTTGGTAGTTTCATGTCATCACCCATCTTTCTTGCGCTAGGTTGAGGTGGAGGTGCTGTAGCATTTCTTCTGGGATGGTTGAACAAAGACGGCACAGAGGTACTAGAAGTACCATGTGGGCTACTAGAAGGCGTTACTATGGGATTATACCGAGCTTCGTCTAGCTTTTGCGGTGTAAAAGGGTAGTAAGGGATATGAGCGCTCCCTTGTCTTTCTATGTGGCTTGCTCTAGGAACTTGAATGTCTTCTGGGCTCGACTCAAAAGAATGTTGGTGAAGGCCTACTTTATACCGTTTTCCACTACGAGTGCAACCAATAACTTCAGGGTCACTATCAGAGTCTACGGACATTACTTGTCTATGCTATTCATCTGAAGCTATACATAGTTTTGCTTTTTCATACAGAAGCATTTTAATCCATAAGTTCAAATAATTTAAGAACTTACCTCTATGTGCTTGAAAGAAACTCCTCTCAGCTTCACTGAAACTCTTTCTTGTATCCACTGCAAACTCAGTGATGAAACCTTCTAGCAGACTATTCAACCAAAAGTCTACTGCGCGGGACACAGAATTATCTACCCGCTTCAAAATATTGACTAGCTCAGGGGTCCAAGCGATTGGTCGATCAATATGCACAGTGGGTCTAGTATCTGCTAACTTGGCTATCCAAGCATGTAACTCAAGTGCAAATGTGACAAAGAAAATTTCGTGAAGGTCAGTATAGATGTACTTCTGCAACCATTCTTCTGGCTGGAGCCTAGAGCTTCTATTTTCTTGTTCAGCGAACTCTTTAGCCTTTAAATCGAACCACTCCTGAATTTCTGTAGCTGTAGGATTCCAGTAACACATTTGTTAGCTGAGCAAGTCTCAAGGCAACCGAACCATTTGTTGGCTCAACAACAGGGTTCAAAGCAACGGAAGTGACATGATCAAGAAGTCATAAGGCAACGGAACCATTTGTTGGCTCCTTCTTTCTCTGGGTTTCGCCTCAATCTCGCGTGTCACTGAAATAACAAGTCTCAATCCCGCGACAACGGAACCATTTGTTGGCTCCTTCTTTCTCTGGGTTTCACCTCAATCTCGCGTGTCGCTGAAATAACAAGTCTCAGTCACGCGGCAATGGAACCATTTGTTGGCTGCTTTTTGGACAGACCCGGGTTTTAATGAAGCGCAGCAACAAAACCCCTTGGCGCACTGGCCCTCTCGGCAACGAACTGCGCAGCAGCTCGAGGTCTCACCCGAAGTGGCTATGGGGGGGCTAAGGAATCAGATTTCCTTAACCTAGGCGACGCGGAGACTGCTCTTTCCTCCTCGACGATTCCTCTATGGGGAATGTCTGACCCCTCTTCAGACTTATGAGCACAACAACTCTCAAGCTCCTGCTCAGCAGCTTAGCTGCGCGGTACTTCCACTACTGCGCTAGGACAAATTATCCTCTGCGCCAATATTCTCGACGTCGTTTCGCTAGCGCGCCTGTGCAGCAACACGATCTCCTATCGCTGCGGCATCGTTATCTTACTGATTCCTTCGACCCTTAACGATTATGGTCCCCAAGGAAGCTCCAAAACTTACTCAACACACATAAAGATAATGCAATATTCCTGTATACACTGTTAGTAAACTAAAACAGGCAATCACTTCAATCATAACATCACAACAACGAGAAATATGAAGTCCACCTCCACGGGGAAAACCACGTCCACGGGAGTATCTTATATTAACCAGAAAATGATAGATTTATACACTATGCTGCGCACACAGCTGCAGCCTTAGATCTTTCCAGGAAACTCCACGCACACAGCTGGGAGCCCTTCTCTCGATCTAGTCTCTTCCTCTTCAGAGATTACAATAGTTCAGACGTCGACTCCGACTGTCTGCAACTCAAGGATTAGCTTCACTGCTAACCCACTCTAACTCCTGTTTTCTAGCAACACGGTAGAAAACAATCAACAAGATCATAACAGAGGATGATCCACTCGATCAATCCTTCTTACATCTAGTATCTACTATCTTAGCTAGCTCACTCATAGGCTTAGCTAACCGACTTACTGATTAACCAGCTCACTAACTAGCTAGCTAGCTAACTAACTAACTAACTAACATCTACCCTTCACAATTATACATATATATAGGTGGCCATGGCGGTCGCACCTTTACAAAACTGTGGGCCTTTCCCAGCAGTAATCCCCAAAAACCCTAACCAGACATGGCTAGGTGTACTGTAGGCGCCGCTTACAGTCATGTCGCCGCTTCCTGCAGGCTCCATGATTTCCGGCGTAGCTTACGGGTATGGGTGCCTTGTCCTTCGCCTTTAATGCTTTGGTCCGTTGCTCCTCCTTGGTCCAAGCAACCATAACTTCTGTATTCAGCCTTAATGAGGGTAGTTGAGCCCTCTACTCCATTGCTTCATTCATTGTGGTAGCTGGGCTTTCCACTCAGCTACCTTCATTCTCTTCTAACGTGCGCGCGAGCTCCGTGATTTCTGGTCCGTAATCTACGCTGAGATTATCCATCTGGCACCGTACTGTGCACCGTCTGCTTCTGTCCCAAAATTGGCGCTTATTCAAAATTTAGCACTTTCTCTTCCATACTTGTGCTTTTTCCTCAAAATTCGCAGCTTTTACCATAGCTGCGGCCTTGGCTCCAACACAGTAGGAACAGTCAGGGTTAACCGTGGGTTCTGCGAAGAAAAGTCGCGAGTGTCCAGTTTAAGGTCAAAAACAGTGTCGAATCTGCTGAAGATGGAAACCTACACAAAGTCTACCAAAACTTGGACGAAACTGCCGTTTTGACAACTGAAAGATAGATCTCTTTGGGGAGAATCATAAAATCATATAGATCTACAAAAACAACATCAAGAAACCCTTGAAAATTTTCTGCAAAAATCTACACAACAGGGTTAGGGTTAGAAAATAAAACTGCAGAAATATGCCTAGATTTGAAGAGAAGCCTAATGGTTACCAGATAGAAAGCAAATCTACAAGAACTAAACAATTCCCAAATGATAAAATATTGTTTTGAAAGCAATGGAAGGTGCTAGATCATAGCAACAAGCTCGGATACCATGTCAGAGATATGGAGATAGCTAAACTAGTTTACCTATCTATGCAAAACAATAATATATCAACAATAAGTACAAAAAGAGAACAGGAGACAAGAGTATACCAGATATATGTGGTTCACCCAATTGGGCTACATCCACAAGAAGGTAGTCTTCTATTATCTCCATAATATCTCCCTCAAGCTTACAAGAGAGAAATGCCAATAACCCCAATACAATATAGCAGTACTTGTGTGAATAAGAAAAGATCATGTGTAAGATGTGACTCCCTTGACTCTATTATATACTAAGAGAAGAGGAGGAATTACTCTCACATATTACATGTGAGATAGTATAATTCTCCATAATAACATCTCTTTATATCATAATGAATATCAAGAGTATATTTTACCATAATGAATATTGGATATAATGTATTCCTCTTTTACATAAGGATGTGGATATCTTCTGACATAATACAAAGACATTATTACCTTCCATGGAATATAAAATATTCCAACATGAACCAATATTGAAAGTTTATAATATAAATTATTGGAAGTTTATAATATGAAATAAAATTTATATATTGAAAGCGTTTTATAATTATATGAAATAAAATTATATTGTTACATGGTAATTAGGATATGGCATGATGATAGTGTATATGCTTGGAACCTAACTATGGTGTTTGCATAGCACGTGTAATGACAGTGCATTTAGTTCATAATTATTCGATAGTGTTACTGATCTAGTCCCGTATAGATCAACATGTGGAAGCAAGGATGGTTATCGACCGACATGGGGGAGATAGGAGGGTTTTACATATGATGTATTCCATGGACAAATTCTCCATCCATTAATAAAGTTCACCTAACTTATTTCATGTTAATTGGAAGAAGGGTGCTGAAAAATCGGGGTAAAGGGTTGATTTTAATCTATACTAGTGGTAGGGTGTGTTAGGATATTTAGACACTTAGGAGTTAGTTCAGATCAACTTGTGTAATATATCCGTTAGGAATAGTGTGTTTCTTTAGTATGCATTAGTATGCATTTGTAAATACTTAATCCGACGGTCACGATATGTTTCCGACATAGAGTGATCCGACGGCTCAAATTTTCTTAGATCAAACCTAACCTTGATCCGTGGCTTAACACCCAATTGGTCCATGATCTCTATTTAAAGAGCATGCAGGTTCATTGTTTAGTTGATCGATTATGAGAATCTCATTTGTAACTTTCTTTCTTTGCATAATAAATTGTCCCGTAGAAGCTATTTGGCCAGGGCCGTGGAGTGTTTCCCTCAAGAGGGTTTAAACCACGTCAAAACATCGGTGTGTTGATCTATGATCTGTTTATGTGAAGTGGTTGCTCTTGGTGTTCGGTCCTTTGGTAGTACCCTGTGTACCCGAACATGGTATCAGAGCTTTTATGAAGTGCCGCTTCCGGTTATGATCTAGATCTTGAACTGTTGTTGCCGAAACTCGAAAGGGTTTCTAGTTCTGGTATTTCTGTGCATTTCTGGGCTATGGGAGGTGTTCCATTGCGTCATGAGCGTCGTTTCCATTGGGAAATAGTTTTCGTTTGATCGAAAACAGTTCCTGGTTGCTCCAGAAACGCGTATTTCATCAGATCTGAAGGTATAATGTTACAGTGACGCATTTTTTTTTATTTTGTTTTTTAATAAGAAAAAAAATCTCATATTTCATTTTTTTTTACTGTTAGATTTTTTTGGTTCGGATTTTTGCTTTCCCGTCTGCGTATGCTCTTTGCCGTGCACCTTGAGCGATCTCGGCAAATCAGAAACAGAAAGGGAAAGGGTTTTTCTCGGCTGCGTATGCTCTTTGCCGTGCACCTTTGTGCAATCTCGGCAAATCAGAAACAGAGAGAAAACGTAGACTTTCTGGGCAAGCTAACAAGATCTAACTCCACAAGTGTGGAAAAGTTTTTTTTTTTCGTTTTGTGGTCTGTTTTGCAAGAAAAAGGGCAAGCACGCAAACCGAGCAAGAAGAGTAAAAAAAAAAAAAAAAACGCTTCCTCATTCCCATATTTTACATACCTTTTAATCTAGCTCACTTGGTTCAAAGTTGCTTTATTCCTTAATAGGTCTTGAGTTCAAGTCTTAGGAAGTTACTTTTAAAATGAAAAATGCATGCAATTTCTATTTTCAAGTTACTTTATTGTAAAAGTGCATCTCACTTAAATAATAAAAAATAAAAATACAAGTGAGTCACTTAAGTTTTTTATTTATTGTTGCACTATTTAAAAAGTAATATCATTGTAAAAGTGAAATCACTTATTTTACAAAAGTGATTCACTTAAAGCAACTTTTTTAAAGTGATTGTCAAAAGGTTCATCTTGGGAAGAGGGGGGTTCTTTTTTTGCTAGACATTCTCTAGCTGCCACGTCACTATTGGGGACATCTTCAATAGTTTCTTTGTTCAAGCATAACTTCCTCATACAGAGTCAATTTTCAGTACCGTTTTTTTTTAAACTGCCTATTTTTTCGAGCTCTTCACATCCAGACTATTGGTTTCTGCTTTTACAGCTATTAATTTACAAATATGGCCGCCCATTGTGATATTCTACTTAACACTTCCAACTATTTCTCATGGAAATCTCGTATGGAGGATGTTCTACGAAGTAGGGGACTTTTCAGAATTACCACAGGGAAAGAAAAAGAACCCACTGATGATGATAAGAAAATAAAATGGGCAAATAGATGTGATGAAGCTCGTGGATTAATTGGGATGTCAATCTATACTGATTTGTGATTCCACATATCTGGAATTGATGAACCTAATACTGCTTGGGACAAGTTGGAAACTGTGTTTGGTAAACACAATGAAATTCGAGGTCACCAACTCGAAAATGAGTTGATTTCTTTAAATCCAAGTGACTTTTCATGCATTCAAGATTATTTATCTAAGTACAAAACTCTCAAGCTCTTATGTGCAAAATGTAAGATTGAGAGGGAAGAGAAACAATGCATTTATCATATTCTTTCCAAACTTGGACCTGCATATTCTGTTTTTGTATCTACATTTTACTCCATGAAAGCATCCTTGAATGCAGCTAGCTATCAAGAGCCTAGTCTTGAATCCTTTTGTGATTCTTTGATTAGAGAACAAGATAAACTCATTCATCTTGGAATAATCAACAATGCAGATACATCTGGGAAAGCCTTATTGTCCCAACAGAAAGAAAAGTCCAAGCCTCCCAAGAAACAAAATTTTTGCAATAATAAGTCAAACAAGGGTCCAAAATCCTCTCAGTCAGCTCCTTCTTTCAAAAATGACAAAGGATCCAAGCCAAAAGGCAAGAAGACTGAGCGTCATTGCAACTATTGCGGGAAAGATAATCATGATGAATCTAAGTGTTTCAAGAAGATGGCAGCCTTGGAAGCAGCAATGAAGAAGCACCACATCAGCCTAGATTCGTCTTCAGAATCTACCTCTCATGGACATGCACTTTGTGCTTCTGGTTATTCTTATAATGCATCTTCTTCTTCTACTTCAAATGAATGGCTCATTGATTCTGGAGCATCTTATCATATGGCTAAGGATCAAGCCATCTTTTCTACTATGCATGAATGTAACACCAAACAAATATTTGTTGGTGATGATAGATCTCTAAGTGTTGTAGGAGCTGGAACAGTTCCAGTAGATAATGGTCATTTTAGTGATGTACTATGTGTTCCAAGAATTTCCTGCAATTTGTTATCAGTCTATCAGATCACTCATTCTGGTGAAGGTAAAACTGTGACCTTTACACCTCACCAAGTTGTAATCAAGGATTTTAAAGATCCTTAACAGGTCCTAGCTACCGGAATTGTTGATGATATTACCAGGTTGTACAAGTTTAACAACTTTGGGTCATCACCTTTCCCTTCAGTTTTTGTTGCTCATAGTGATAACTTGAGCAAACTTTGGCATGAGCGATTTGGTCACTTAAATTATCGCTCATTGCAACAACTATGTAAAGAAAATATGGTGACAGGTCTTCCGATGGTATCTTGCAGGGATGGTGTTTGTTCCGGTTGTGTACTTGGAAAACATCATCGGGATAGTTTTGACAAACGTGCCTCTTGGCATGCCTCGGTTCCCTTGGAGCTTGTGCATAGTGACTTGTGTGGTCCTCTTCCATCTGCTTCCTTTTCTGGTTTCAAGTATTTCTTAACTTTCATTGATGATTACACCAGACGCACTTGGGTTTATTTCCTAAAACTTAAGAGCGAAGTATTTAATATGTTCTTGGCCTACAAGGCCCTTGTTGAAAAACAATCTGGTCATCAAATTATTAAGTTAAGATCTGACAATGGAGGAGAATATGTTAACAAACAGTTCACTACTTTCTGCACTGAACAAGGCATCCAACAACAGCACACTGTTCCATATACACCACAGCAAAATGGTGTAGCTGAGCGGAAGAACCGCACTTTAAAAGAAATGGCTAATTGTATGATCCAATCTAAGGGACTAAGTCTTCAATTTTGGGCTGAAGCCATAAATTGTGCAAATTACATATTTAATCGCACCCCCACAAAAGCATTACAAGGTATAACACCGGAAGAAGCATGGAGTAAAATTAAACCTGATGTAAGTCACTTTCGTGTGTTTGGTAGTGAAGCATGGGCTCACATTCCAGATGAAAAACGGAAAGCATTGCAACCTAAAAGTGAAAAGTGCATATTTGTTGGATATTCTGAAGATGTAAAAGGTTATAGACTTCTTCAACCAAATTCTCATGCTATAATCATTAGAAGAAATGTTAAATTTGATGAAAATATATTGGCATGCGAGCCTAACTCGGCGAATGTGCCATCTTTGGCCTGCAAGCCTGATTCGGCGTTTGTGCCTTCTTCTTCTTCTTCCAGCTTCCTTGACAGGTTTCCAACTCCAGTTTCTGATGATGACAGTGAGGATGAAAATCCACCTCTGCCTGCTCATGTTCCTCCAGTTGCACCAGCACAAGTGCTTCCTCGATGGGTCCGTTCAACATGTGAAGCAGCTGGTGATCTTGCCGGTGATCCTAGAGATCAACGTCGAACACGTTCTCAGTTTCAGCGAGCCTCTTCTCTTTTGGCTCAATTTTCCGAGAATCATGATCTAGAAACTTTTGCAGAAGCTTTAGGGAATCCAGATTGGGATGCAGCCATGGATGAAGAATATCGTTCCTTAATGGCGAACGATACTTGGGATCTTGTACCTCTTCCAAAAGGAAGAAAACTTGTCAGATGTAAATGGGTCTACAGAACTAAGTATGCATCAGATGGAAGTGTTGAAAGACTTAAGGCAAGGTTAGTTGCCAAAGGTTTTTCCCAAGTTGAAGGGATTGATTACAATGAAACCTTTGCTCCCGTCACCAAAATGAACTCCATGCGCCTTGTTCTGTCCCTTGCAGCCTTACACAACTGGGAAGTCCATCAAATGGATGTCAAGTCTGCCTTCTTACATGGTGATTTACAGGAGGAAATTTACATGGAACAACCTCCTGGCTATGTTCAGAATAACTCTATCCTTGTCTGCCACCTTAAGAAATCCTTATATGGCCTTAAGCAAGCTCCTAGAGCTTGGTATGCCAAAATGGATAACTTTCTCCTTGACACTGGTTTTTCTAGATGCCATTCTGACCCCAATGTCTATACCAAGAAAGTAGGAAACCATCTCATCATACTTGTTCTATATGTTGATGACCTTATTCTTACTGGTAGTGACCCTAAGCTTATAACCCATGTGAAATCCAGTCTTAAACAAACCTTTGAAATGTTAGATTTAGGACATTTGCATTATTTTCTTGGTCTCCAAGTTCTGCAAACCAAAGAAGGAATATTTCTTTCTCAGTCTAAGTATGCTTGTGACCTTCTTCGTCGCTTTCACATGGAAGATTGTACACCAGCCCCTTCTCCCTTCCAGTCTGGAGTCAAACTTTCTGCCACTTGTACTTCACCTGAAGTAGATGCCACCTTGTATCGTCAGCTTGTTGGTAGTCTTTTATACTTGACTCATTCCCGTCCTGACCTTTCCTTTGTCGTTGGTCGATTTGCCCGTTATATGCAGACACCTCATGAAGGTCACTAGAAAGCAACTAAAAGAATACTTCGATATATTCGAGGTACAGTTCAGTTTGGGATTCATTACAGTACAGGGGGGAAACCTTTGTTGGTTGGTTTCACTGATTCAGATTGGGCCGGCGATCCTGATGATCGAAAGTCTACTGCAGGTTATGTTTTCAGTATGGGATCTGGACCTATTACTTGGGCTTGTAAGAAACAACAAGCTCTTGCTCTTTCTTCAGCAGAGGCAGAATATCGAGTAGCAGTTAATGCCAGTCAGGAAGCTTTATGGCTTCGACAGATCCTTTCAGAGTTTGGATTCGAGCAGCAGCAGCCTACTCCACTTTGGTGCGACAATCAAAGTGCCATCAAGCTTTCCAAAGATCCAGTTCTACATCAACGCAGCAAACACATTGAGCTACATATGCACTTCATCAGAAATCTTGTTCATGATCGTGTTCTTGAAGTGCTCTTTTTCCCTACAGATGATCAAGTTGCAGACATCTTCACCAAGTCTCTTACAGAAGCGAAGTTTTCTAAACTTCGATCTATGTTAGGAGTTCAGGAACTTGTCATTAAGGGGGGATAGGCTCTAATGCCTCCTTCCTTCTCCTAATAGTGTCACTTTTGTAAATCCTTTAATCCTATCCCAAGTTGTTCTTAAGGGGCGATGTTAGGATATTTAGACACTTAGGAGTTAGTTAAGATCAACTTGTGTAATATATCCGTTAGGAATAGTGTGTTTCTTTAGTATGCATTAGTATGCATTTGTAAATACTTAATCCGACGGTCACGATATGTTTCCGACATAGAGTGATCCGACGGCTCAACTTCTCTTAGATCAAACCTAACCTTGATCCGTGGCTTAACACCCGATTGGTCCATGATCTCTATTTAAAGAGCATGGAGGGTCATTGTTTAGTTGATCGATTATGAGAAGCTCATTTGTAACTTTCTTTCTTTGCATAATAAATTGTCCCGTAGAAGCTATTTGGCCGGGGGCCGTGGAGTGTTTCCCTCAAGAGGGTTTAAACCACGTCAAAACATCGGTGTGTTGATCTGTGATCTGTTTATGTGAAGTGGTTGCTCTTGGTGTTCGATCCTTTGGTAGTACCCTGTGTACCCGAACAGGGTGCTAAAAAACCGAGGTAAGGGATTGATTTTCATCGATACTAGTGGTTTACACATTCACTGGCCGAGTTCTCCACTCATTCATGAATTTTATGTTGTCCATAACTGGTTAATTGGTGGGAAGGGCGTGAGATCCGGATTTAGGGTTGTTATTAAGTCACTACCGTTGAATTTGTTTCTTGGGTTATCGTTGAATTTGTTTCTTGGGTTACACTATATATTCACCACTAGTAGTATCAATGGAGAATAAATCTACAACAAATAGAAATTGGAGGCTTTTGAAGTGGTGGGTGAGAGCTTCTTCAGTAGAAGAGCTGAAATCAATGTCTTCCCCTTCTTAGGTTAGTCAATTTGTTCTCAGACGTATTCAGTATTTTCTAAATTTCCAAATGCATAGAAATCTCATGGATTCTATTTGTTTGTTCCACTGGTCCCTAATACCAAGACCCCCTCTTCATTATTTTTATTATCGTTGTGAGATGGCTACAAGATTTAGGTGCCTCACTTTCTGTTATAACCGAGTTTGTCAAGTTGGGGAGGTGTAAATCAATTTTCACCCCTTTGCATGGGCATCATAAACACAAGTCTAAGATCAATTCAAGAATATAAATATCATGGATGTTAAGTAATTTTTGTTTTCCTTATTAACAACCCATCTCTTTATAAATTTCTCAAAAAATTTCCCTAAAATATTATGGAGTGGATAGGAAAATTTAGAAGCCATTTCCTATCTTCCCCTTATACTGAATGATAAAACATTATGGATAAGGCATTTCCCCCAATCGAGACCCATAGAAATAAAAAGTTTTCTATATATAAACTTATATTTGAGACACCTTTTTAGATTCACCAAAATCGAAATTCCTAATGCCATGAATAAGATGATATGGATTTAGACCATATACCCTCTCATGGATGGGATGGGATTATGGGACCATGATTCTCACTTCTAGGAGGGAGATGAGATATATATACCCAGAAAACCAAGATGCTTATCACACTTATCAGCTTCTAAATTCACCTTCAACGGATTTGGATAGTGGATATGGAATTAGAAGCACTAGTGTAAGGGGGGGTTCTTCTGATTTAATAGGAATCCAAAACCTTGGGAATACTTGTTTCATAAACAATGCTACTTAATGCCTAGTTAATACACCTGAGTTGGTGAGATACCTTCTAGAAGATTATAGCTAGGAAATAAATTGGAAAAATCCTTTGGGTATGGTTGGTGAACTTGCATTAGCTTTGTCTGTTGAACTATTTCTTCCCCATGTTGATCCAACATGACCATAATCCTCTGGGTTCTTTGATTTTTAGTCATTGCAAATTCCTTTCCAACACTGCACTTTTGTCTTCATTGATGCAACACCAATATTATTTGACCTTTCCTCAACAATTAGCATGCTCGATTAGAGGAAATTTGGTTTAAAAATGGCCTCCTAAGGAAAATAATAAGAAAATAATAAAATAATAGTAGAGAGAGAGTAAAAAAACTACGTTTTGGGATCATATTTTAAACTGATCTCCTTGTAGGTTTACTCAAATTTCAAGCGGGAGGACTCGTTGGATGCATAATTAAATTATGCATCCAACTAGTGCCCATGTTGCATACTTTTAACAACATCCATACCATTAAAAATTGAAAATACATTAAAAAACGTGTTTCTAATGAGAGAAAACACAGTTTTTAATGTATTTTCGATTTTTCATGATGTCGATGTTGTTAAAAGTATGCAACATGGGTACTCGTTGGATGCATAATGTAATTATCCATCCAACGAGTCCCCGTGCTTGAAATTTGAGTAAACCTACAAGGAGATAAGTTGAAAATATCATCCAAAAAATTAGTTTTTATTTTTTCCCTCCAATTTTTTTAGGTGCTCCCTATTTGAATTTTAAAGCATTTTGATTGGCTAATACATGATGACATGGAATTTGTATTATTTTTGGAAAGCCCATTTTAAATTTAAATTTCCTCTAAATGAAACCTCTAGGAATCTCTACTCAGTAATTAGGCTTCTAGACAAACATATTTGCTTGGAAGACATACATATTTACATGCAAAGTAGAAATTAGCACGCCATTATATTTTGGCTTGGATTACTGGGGCAGTTTAATTCTTTCTCGACAATTTCTTCAAGTTGTTCCATCTGCTATTGTACCAACTTGTCTTATTCTTCTATGTTTTTACTGTTTTTTGTTACCATCTTTGACTTAAACATCAAGAATCCTTGCCCTCATTATGAGCTTGTTGCATAGTTGTTTCATTTTGAAGGGAGGTAATTTTTAAATGCAATTTTTTGTTTGCGAAATATCTAGGCTTCAAGTTAATTGATTATCCTTTCTAGCATCTTGCTAAGTTTTTTCAAATTTGACCCCAAATTCAATGTGTATGAATTGAATTTGGATTCTTTGATCTCTTCATCGATTATATATGTTTTCTTATCTTAGCAAAGTGGGATGGAAATCCAGGATCAAGATGGCTCAAGATTCTCTACTTTTTCTTGCATATGATCATGCCCATCCTTTGATTCCATTGTTGTAGTCTAGTGCACCTCATCTAAGGGATTTGGACCGGGCACTTGCTAGCCCAAACTAGTAAAATTATTAGGAATATTGTTTACAACTGATTGAGCTAGCCCCCTATTCCCCTTAATGTCTTACATATATTATTATGGATTTCAAATTGTAGTGACTTTAAGATATGTTTATACTCTTCTTCTGTGAGTTTCACCACCATCTTGCAGTGTTGTCAATCTCTATGAAACCGCTGATGTTGAGCTTGGTGATATTTTATGGAGAATGGACTGGGAAAAATATTCCCTCTATGGACTATCCCGGGGAAGTTGGGTATTGCTTGTTGAATCTCTCCTAACATATAAGGTGGACTTGTCCCTACTGGAATGGAGAAACTCGGTGATGGAACTTTATCTGCAAGATCCAAGTTCGTAACTTGAGGGAATGTAGGGAAACTATCTCCTAAACTGGGTACTAGAGCTAGAATGTCTAGGTGACCTTGTCAAAATTAGCTTGCTGATATTTAAAGCGATACTTGCTATGGTGAGAGGGCCCACGCGCCAATTTTTCAACACCCAAACCTACGTTGTAGTAGTCAATGGAGACTTGGTGTAAATTTAGACACAATTTCCATTATCACCTCGACATTCATGTCTCTTGCTCCGGGCTGGTGCTTTTCGAGCCTCAGGGGCATGGTTCTTTTCCAACGTGTGTATCAATCAAATGACCAGTTGCCAACACTTTCCTAGCCTAAGGCTTCTTGACCAAGAGTATGAATTAATTCCACAGGCTGTGTCCTCTCTTTCCTTTTGTTTCTCTTTCTTGTTTCTATTCTTTCTACCTTGCCTCCTTTCTTATATTTTCATCCTTTTAAACCATAAACTTGCTAGGCCAGACACATTATTATGTGCCTAGAATTTACTGTGATATAAATAGAGATACAGGGACATATAAAGATACATCAATAATTAGAGAATTCGGATCATTATGTGAATGTCAAACACCAGATCTACTACTATTGTTTTAAGTATATACATCAGATCTATGGTCTTGGGAGGGTTCCACCACATACAACTCTTTGATTTCCTTTACCATATTTTCTTTCTTCATCCACATGTGTAATTATCTTAAACAAAATCAAGGAATTTAGGTACAAACCTAGGCAGTGCTTTAGGTGAAATATTTACACCATACATTCCAATGAATGTGAGAAATGTCACAAGGGAGTAATCCCCAAGCATATGACCAGACCTATTTTCCAAGAAATAAATAGTACTACAATAGATGCTATTCCTACACCCTAGTAATCGGATAAGTATGCTCTAACATTCAAACGACCATACCGGGCCATTTTTTTTCTCCTTTAAACACTTTCCCCAGCTCTATGTTTAACTCAATGGATTAACTATGCTTCCCATCACTATGCAAGGTGTCCTATGACATCTACTATTACAAGGCCACTTCAAAATGAGGTATTCATTGGCATATCAAATAATATTCAACATTAAGAAAACATGACTAGAAAAATATTGAATCCAATCCGCATATCAAGATTCCGTTAATTAATGTATAGAATTTTATCATATGCCCTTCTCTAACAATTCTTTTTTCAAAAATTAATTATATATATACATATATTAAACTAAAAAAAATAGCTCAACAATTTCGATATATAAAAGCAAATTGGTTAAACTACTAAAATTATATTCTTAACAATTACCATACTTTCCTTATTACTCACCATAACTTTACTAAAAGCAACTTAAAAATACAAGAGTTCACAAAAATGGTGTCCTTATACAATACAATTAATTACACTATTAGTTTAATATACCAACTAAATTTTGTATATATATATATGAATATGAAGGTAATTAAATTTAAATTAAATAGAATTTAATTGACTTACCAAACATTACTTCCTTCAGTATCTAAAACAAGTCATGCAATATCTATAAACAAAACTTAAATTGAATAGAAATTCAAAAGATTTACCAAATATCACTTAAACCATTATCTAATACATTAAACCATGTAATTACATCATTTCCATTTAATCAAATACTTTTGCAAAAACATAAATATATAAAGCAATATCCATTATCTAACCAATTAATATAAATACATCATCATTATTTAATCAAGCTACTTTTTGGAAAAACAGAAATGTGTAAATCAATATCCATTATCTAACTAATTAATATAATTACATCACTATTGTTTAATCAAGCTTCTTTTGCAAAAACTAATTATATAAAGCAATTAAAAAGGTCTGGACTATATATATATGTTTTGAAAAACAACATGAATTAAAGCTTTTTCCTACTATTTGGGGTTATAAAACAGATTGAGTTGATTCTTGAAGGCAATTCTGAACGCACTACTTCACTTTATACAAACATTATGAAATATATATTTTTTATTGGGCTGATTCTTGTAGGAGATCGCTCTCTCACATGCAACAATTGCATCTAAATATTTAATAATATTTGGGAAACAACATTAATAAGGCTTTCGTGATATTTAGGATTTGAAAAAAAAACAATTTTGAACTAAGGAAAAATACGTGAGGCTGTAACAAACAAGTGTCCGGAAGCCCAACACAAAAGTTATAAAAATTTATGAATTGATTTTTGTTTGGTTAGCCAGATTCCGATTGTACAGAGGATTGATTATATATATATATATATATATATAATTTATATTCTAGAAATAAATTAATCTATTCCATGTTCCAGAAATAAAATAATATATATAAATTATTTTATATTACATCATATATATTCCAGAAATAATTAATTTATGAATGAATTTCTGTGTGTTTAACTAGATTGCACTGTGCTCTTTTTCCTTGAATGGCAATTAACAAATATAAATATTACTGAGCTAGACAGGATGTAACTCCGTATTATATTTAAAATATTTCTTATTGAATCTCAGTTTAATTTCAATAGGCTGGTTGCTGCGCCCTTCTTACTAGGTGTCAAATGACAATTTGAAAAAAAACATTGTAGAATTTGGCAGAGCTGCAACAACTAGATTGGGACAGGCAAATGATTTAAGAAGAAACTATATTTCGCTAATGCAATAGAGTTGCATCCTTCTCCTACAATAATGTGACCCAGCTTAGGGCTATGTCCACTGTGGCTGCGCCCTCTCCAAATTAAATTCCAGTTAAATTATATCTATAGCTGATAACGCTGAAAAACAAAGAAACTTAAATCCAAAAAATAATTCATTCTCAAGTGCAACTTTGCATTCTGCTTGCAAGAAGCATTTTCAAAATAAAGGGTTGGTTAATAGTTAAACTGTTTGTCTCCATGCATTCAATGATCTGTATCCAACTTAGCCATTTTCAACTTAGTAGCTGGGCTCAATGTTTTTTCTTTGAGAGAACTTTGTTCTAAAAGTTAGGATGCCTTATTCTATGGAACCAGTAATGGAGCTGGATACATAGACTTACTTGTTTTCGTTTCAAATGGATATCATATATTTTGGTGGTTTGGAAGAGCAGAAAAGAACAAATGTAAACGGTGGCTGAACACTGGATACTATAGATATATAGAGTTGAACTAACTTCTGGAACAGGGATCCTGACAGAATGACTATCCTAACAAACGAATGGAAATGAACTTGACATAATTGGTCGGTACTCTATTGAATATTCTGACCAATTCCTGAATCAAAAGCCTCGGCTAGACCACGTTTGTTGTTTACTAACTGCACTGCCATATTATGAGCTTAAGGTTCAAAATTAAAGAATCCCCAAGGTTGTAAGTTAACACTCGGCAATGTTCAAGGCTCTGCGCAGTACATATTGAATCCTAAGCTTAGCAGTAATCTCAATGGAGAGTCACAGTTATTGGTTCGTTTCCTACCCAGATCGCGTTTAGTTTGGGGTCTCGGGATTGGCGGTACAAGGTATTCTAAGGAGATCAATTCTGAATTTCGATGCGATTTCACAGATATATTACAGGGGTAAAATAAGTATGGGAATGTAAAATTCCATAATCCAGATTATAAATATATATAGGCATAAATTAACTTCAAAAATTCAACCTAGGGTCAATCTACTTTCAGCGTGACCGCCATAGTGGGAGCAAAGTAACACTTATATATACACACACAGCTATTACTTCACAACATCATTATTGGTCTGACGATATATTCAAGCAAACATTATAACAATTGTTGCTAATTAAAATTAATCATTACGCCGATAGGCGTTTTATTTTAACTTTTGGGGGTGGGGTTGGGTGGGTGATTTATTAATATTTTAATAATGAATGACCAGATTTAAATGATCCAGGAATATGCTTCGTCTTACGCCGAAATCAAGGATTCATATTTAATAACTTAACTCGCGTGCCAATAATTAATATAAAAAACTAGAATTATTTCAAACTGCATTGCTGTGTAGTTTTTTAATTGGTTGTTTTATGTGCTATTATCTATTGTAACCGATGGAAGATTGAAACGTTTGCGTATCTGCGTCCTGGTTGTAATCCGTTACTGTTGGTGCACCGCGCAGGTGGTTGTGATCCGTTACATGTATTGGTGCACAGGGCAGGTGGCAGCTTTCATATGCCATGTTGTATCCATTATAACTGATGGGAAATGCGTTTCACATTTCTGCAGCAAGTACATCTCTGATCCCAAGCGATCCAGGCTCCATTCACAGTCTTGTAACGATCTGGTGCACAACCTAGCTCCACTGCCCACATTCCTGTAATGATCCGCTAAGCTGTACATGTCACAACTATTAGTGTTAATCCGCCATAACAATTGGGGTCGGATATTCTTTATGTTGAGAGTTCGATGTTGCAGGAAGAAAGAAACAAGACTAGAGACTAAGATGCAGGCATACCATAGTGTATAACAGCTGAATGCCGCACAAACAGTAATTGGTATGCATAAATATAACATCAATTTGTGCAATCGCATGGTTTAAATCTGTGCAATCGCATCTTTTTAGAAACATAACATCAATTTGTGCAATCGCATGGTTTCCCCAAATCACATGGTTGAATTGCATGGTCGTAGGGAATTGCCATGTTTTTGACAGAAATCACATGGTTTAGATATTAGGTCTCATGGTTTCTTACAAAAAAGAAATATATGTTTTTTAAAGAAATACTGTGGCTTTTTACTGATAGCACTGAAAGATTTATTGCATGTGTTTTTTTTAGAAATCGCATGGTGTATATGGACGTCTTGTGTGGTCTGGTAACTGGCAGGGCAGAGGGACCACAGGAGAAGGACGACGGCGAAGGTTGGACAGCCGGTCGTTTCTCTTTATATGAGCATAGGTTGAGCATGATTTGGTAATTCTCTCAGATTACAATTAAAATATTGTTTATAGGGAAAATGCAGAACTTATGATGAGCCAAATGTTGCGGGTATTAGAAGGCATTTTACTCCTTCCCCGCTTCCCTCTCTCTACCGTCCTTTTGGCTTCTGGGATTAAGATACTTCCGCGCAAATATTTGGCAGATTGTGTATTACAGACCTTCCTCACTTCTTGGATTAAGATACTTATGGGTCGAGCATTTACTGAGATTGGGTCGAGCATTTACTCAGAACTTTGCGCAGAGTGATGATGATTATTGTTTTCAATATTGTGCCGTGTTTGATATCGCCCCAATGGGGAATACAAGTTTTGGCTTGTAATATCCTGTGGGCATTGGCAGCCACTAGTGAAAACGAGAGGATTTTTGTGTCAAAAATTGTGCTACTCAACTAACCGAACTTCTCTCTTCTAAGGTAGACCAGGTTCGATCCCTTGCAGTGGGTATTAATCATGACTTTGTTTAAATGAGTGTCAAGTATCTCATTTCAAACCCAAAAAAGAAAAAAAATCTTTCAAAAATCCATAGTTAGGAGACAGGTGTTCAAACAGGAAAAATAAAAAATATTCAGTTTGAATGAGATGTATAATATTTAAGAAAAAAGCTTATTGATCTTCAAAGATCAAAATATTTGAATATGAATTTATTTTTCTAGGTATGCATGTGCATTGATAATTTGCGCATGCATTTTCTGTATTTATAATATTTTATATTTGTAATCTTATTAAGTTTTCAGGTACTTCGATCTGGAATGTCTATAGCATGCAAAACTTTTTATATGAGCAAAATAAGTGCCTATAAGATGCCAAACTTTTCATTGTATAAAACGTTTTTTTCCTTGAGTTTTTTTCGTTCCATAAACTGTTTAATGGAAAAACACTGTTTTTTTTAATGAAAACGAGAGCAGAAAACTAATCCATCACTTCTTTGAGAATTAAAAGGGTTGATTAACTATTATTTATCATAAAGAAGAATGTGATAGGATTTATAAAAAATCTTGTATATGCATACACAAGATCGGAAAACTCATTAACCGTCTCTCATAATTATTTGAAGTCTGAGCTTGAGCTCGATGTCTTGGTAGTTGTCTCGGGGAGTGCATATTATTATGACACTGTTCTTTAGATTATTTTTATAAAGCATTGTACAATGTTATAATTGGCTTAATTGAAGTTTTAGCTCATTTCCGTAATTAATTAAACAAAACCTAGATAGAAATTTCAAAGTTCAACTACGGCCATCATTATTACCATTAATTAATTCAATAACGATCTCATTGGCCTTTTTTAATGAAAAAAAACTCAATTTTAATGAAGAAAAAACAATGGCTTTTCTTCTTTAATAATTAATAGGGCTCATTACTTAAGAATGCGTTGGGCTTATATGATAAATCGTGTACATGGAAAACTAAACTTTCATTGATAATAAAAAATGTTTAATAGTTATGATTATTTTATTAATTTTTTAATATTAAAATTTTAAATTTTTTTATTTAAAAAAATAATTATAATGTATTTTAATGGTTATTTAATTATTAATTATTTAATTATTTTTAATTAGAAAATGTTGTTTAATTAAGAAACATTATCATATTTTAAAATATGATAAAGGTGATGAAAGTAATTTATGTTTAAAATGATTAATTTTTTTTATTCTTTGTACATTTTTAAGATGGCTAAAATGGTATTTGTATTGATTTATTTGTTTTTAAATAATTAAAATCATTTTTAAAAAGTAAATTGTAAGACTTGAAATATTGAAATTGTAAGACTCAACTTCCCGCCTTGGTGGTAATCCTAGTAGTTCTTCTGGAAACACACCGGCGAACTGTGACAAAATGGGATGTTGACTCACATCTTCCATGTCATATTTTTCATTTATTTCCATTACAGCATACAACTGACATCCCTTCCACATACTTATCTTCAACTGTAACATAGAGATGAATCTCAAAGATACTCCTCTCTTAGGGCCTGGAAACACTTGTGGATGCCCCAAATCATCTACAAATGTCAACCTCTTCTCCTTGCAGTTTAAAATTGCTGAAAGGGCTCCTAGCCAATCCATCCCTATTATGACATCATAGGATCCCAATTTTGTGGCATACAAGGAAACCTTTGTGACACAAGCTCCTAGTCAATCTCACAGTCGGGGACTAAGGATCCTACCCCTTGGGTTATACCAGATGCCATTTCGGCTATGTCGAAATGTTGTTTCTTGATTTCCATCAACTTGCTTCGGATTAGTGCCTTGTGTGAAATGAAGCTTTTAGTAGCTCCCGGATCAATTAAAACAAAAAAATTTATGCCATTAACCATACCTGTGGTATCCAGTACTGTAGATTGGTGCTTTGGCTGTCGATGATTCACTACGGCGTGAATGCGATGTGCCTGACCCATGTCACCAACTATTACTGGCCTTTGACCTTGATTAGGCCCTTTTTGACCTTGTGGGCAATCCCTCTGCAAATGTGGTCCTCCACAAGTCCAACATACCCCTCCTGATGGTGGCTTCTATTGATGTGGTCGAATAGGACCACCATGGTTCTATGATTGTTGGGTATTAGGCTTGTTCCCATGTTGTTGAGTCTGCGATGTTAATTGCCGAAAAGAAGTTCTTGTACGAACAGCTCCATGTTGTTGTCCTGCCCTAGGATAAAGATCCCATCGATATGTCCTTGCCATGAAATTAAAACCCGACTGTGTCCTAGAATTTTGTTCAGTTTGCCCCGCGGGTCGATTCTGTTGCTTGTGACTGCCTCCAGTAATTTCTTCTTCTGCTATGATTGCTCACTGCTGTTGATGTATATGTAACTTCGGAATGTATTTCATATATGTATATTGTGCTCCTATAGAGATGGTACTATTCCTCTATATGGAAGTGTTTGTATTCCTATAGAGATGTTATTATTCCTCTATATGGAAGTGTCGTCATTTATATTCTAAGTGTTGTAACTTATACTTGATGCATTTTTAGACCACCTTGTTGGGGTCGGCCCTGTATAAGTCATGTGGGTTGAAGAATTATTATACCACCCTATTGGGGGTCAGCCATGTGGGTCAAAGGGTTATTAGACCACCCTATTGGGTGTCGGCCTAGTCAGCATTATGTTATGTGGTTAAGTTAAGGCCGACCTAATAAAGGTTATTAGGCAAGTCAAGTCAAGTATAAATAGAGTGCGGGAGGCACTCTATTTCATCATTCTATTCTCTCTCACACTCTCAGGAGAGTGGTGCACTTGTGGAGGAAGAGAAGCTACTGCTAGGAGATGTCTATCTATTATGCTTGGGTTGTATCATTGCTCTATCTATCTCTGAGGAAGTTATCAGGGTTTTTCACCTTTATGGTTTTCCCCAAGTAAACTCTGTGTCTCTTGTGTGTTTTCATTATTGTGTCCATGATTGATATGCTGTAGATATGTTGTACATGTTGTTCTCTCAGTTAAGATCCTAGATCAGATTGAAGTAAATTCTGAAAATCTAACATGGTATTAGAGCTAGCCTGAAAGAAGGCATGGGATGGCATGTATGACACTTGTTGCAATTGCGAAGCTAGGGCTTGGTATAGAAAAAACTAGTCATCGTAGAACTTTCGCTATAAATAACTTTTGGCGAGGTTTCATGGTCTGAAAATTGTACAAGGCGAAGCTAAGATCTCCATGTACGTTGTGTCCAAAGGAAAATCTCTAATTCGTTGTACTTTGTGATTTATGATCTGTACAATATAGGGTTTCTGCCTCTTCCAAATCTTAGTCATAAACAAGTGACCTTAGAAAAAAGGTCATAACTTGGGCTAGGAAACTCCAAATGAAATTTCGTAAAATGTGACAGGTAGTGCACAGAATTTCATTTCTTAGGTAACTTTTTTAGAGGTCGAAATTGAACCAGTGACATGTGGCATGCCGTACAAGTTCACTCCTATTTTATCCCATAAACAGTTCACGTTGTGACACTTGGCATAACTCTCTCTCAGAGAATCCATTTGAGGTCAGAAATGTGGGGTTTGAAAGATGACAGGTCGGGCTATCATAGAAACGGTTTTCAGACCCTATGGATCGAAAAGTTTGGAGTTACACCAGAAACATTCATGTACATATTTCTGTCAAAAAAGAATTATTTTTTAGCACCTTCATTCATGGCTTCCGGAATTTAGGGTTTCGAAGAAAGTTGGAATTTTTGTAATCGGAGACTACGGCTGAATGCTACTCATCAAAATAAAAATTTAGAGACCAAGATCAGAATTTTTGGTTAGGCAGAAGGCTGGGCTTGATCAGACCCTAGTTCGAGACTTTGATTGGAAAAGTGGAAAATTAGGGCTTCTGCAAAAATGGAAATTTTTTAAATCTGTGACCACGGCTGAAAGCTCCTCAGAAAAATAGAATCTTAGAGCTTTGGATCGAAGCTTTTGATTGGGCAGAAGGGTGGGATTTATCAAACCCTAGTTTGGGGTCATGTCTAGTTAATCTGAAAGTTTCTAAGGCAAATTTGAGGGGTGAAACTTTGCAGTTTTCAAATTCTTAACATACCGGCTTAATCAGCTCATCAAGGCGCATCTTTCTATCCTTTCAGAAGTTTGAAATTCAAAGTTTGAATTTTTAGGGTTTCTCTAACAAACCCTAATCCAGCTCTAGATCTAGTTCCTGCAAATCAAGTGGATTGGGTTAATCCTAGAAGAGAATGGATTGGTCACCTGCATAAGTGAAGAAGTTCTTGTTTCAGGGAGATGAGGCTGAGACCTTACATAAGAAGATTACAAAGCAATCTCGATAGGTATGTTTCGAATTATGTTCATGGTTAAGTTTATGATATGTTTGTCTTCATATCATTACGGTTAGTACAATCTTGATTAATTACTAGACTTGTCATATCACCTTAATAAAATTATGAATACATGATAGAAGATATTCATTGATTAAGGTTTTGACACTTATGATTGTACTAATGCATTGTTATGTTGTATGAGGTTTATGTTGTTCACTAACATGAAAGGTACACCAAGAAAGAAAAATCATGTTCTACTTCAAGAACATATGATCATGGTGACATGAAGACAAAGATTCATCTATTGTCATGGATCACATAGAAGATCTACTTACGAGGTATGTATAACTTGGTTCTACAATGGTTAACTTATGAGACATGCAGGTTACTAGCACAAGTCATTGAAGAGAACCAGAAGACATCATGCGGGTATGTTAGACATAACTAGCTAACATAGCAATCCAGGTATGTTTTTCCTATATCAAGTTAGTATCCTACCTTGTGTTTGGATCCCTTATAGAAGTATAATTGGTATGGTTGGTTATGTTTATTCATAAAGTTAGAAATGTAAGTAATCAAGGGTTTATGCATATTATGTCTCTTATCTTGGTTAATGATTTGACTAACCAGAAGAGTCCTATGATCAAATAAGAATATGCATGAGTAAAAGAAGTCTTCCCTGAAACCTTGAACACTAATGTTTACTATCTGTGTTTGAAATGATCATGACTATACATGTTTAAGATTATTGTGTTTTGATAGTATTAAGATTATACTAATGAATGTGTGATTATGTATGAAACCTCAAGGATAACACAATGATGATACTAATAAGCATGCATAGTGATGGATATAATTTCAAGGACAGGTAATCCAGGAAGCAAAGATCAAGAGGGAGCACACTCCAGTTGTTCCTGCAAGGAAGCAAAGATCAAGAGGGAGCACACTCCAATTGTTCTTCCAAGGAAGCAAAGATCAAGAAGGAGCACACTTCAGTAGTTTCTGCAAGGATGCAGATATTCAGAGGGAGTTGACCACTTCTCACAATCCACATCAGAATGGAGTTGCAAAAAAGAAGCAAAGACTAAGAGGGATTCAACCCAACAAACAAACAAAGATAAGTATTTGAATTATCATTCCTTGCATATTTTATTGTTTAAATAATACTGTTCAATAATGTATATACTCATGTTCCTAGAATTAGGTTGTGTATTATGCATATTAGAATAGTTGCATTGATGAACAATATACTACTAATATACATGGGTAAGTGGCCTATGGCACTATACAACATTCCATTGCTACTTATCTAGAATGAAACCTCTTTGCTGACATGTTGGGAGTTGTGCACACTCTTAACAATGTTCTGGTAGAGATTGGAAGGCATCTAGAAAGTTACGGGATATGGATAAATGTTGTATTGAAGCATTGGCTAAGATAATTGCATGAATGTATGACATATTTCTTTATGTGTAAGAATTTGCTCTAAAAACTATGAGATGTTTTCTAATCATGCAATTTAACTTGTTGTGTAGGAAAGATCGTATACCATCACCTACAAAAGAAGGACTACAACATTTGTTCAGCAACAAAGTTATCTATTGAAAATATTGAAGATATTGAAGTTCCCAGGATATGGGAAGAATGCCATGATCAAGGAGTACCAGTCGATCATGAAGATGTTTGGGATGCAGTCCCAAGACCTGAAGGGGAGTCTGTAGTGACTTCCAAAAGGATCTACAAGATCAAGCATGCTACAGGTGGTAGCATAGAGACTTTTGCTCCTGTATCCAGATACACTTCGATTAGATCCGTACTTGCTCTGGCTGTAGTGATGAAAGGGAAGATACACCAAATGGATTTCAAGACAGCTTTCTTGAATGGTGTAGGGGTGAAAAAATGAAGATGGGTGTCTATTTTGGGGGGTCTCGTGAGAAAATAATTCTGTTTTTTTCATGTCTTCCAACTTCGGGCGAACAAAAGTGATATTTTTATTTAAAATTTCACTTTGCCGTAAAAAGAAAACTTTTGTAGAATTATGTTAGCTTTCTACTCATAATTTTTTCAATTTTTTTTATTAAGATTTGATATGTCGATTTCGCAAATGTTTGACAGTGTGTTCTTATAAAATGAAAAGACTACAAAAGAGTTATGATTTGTTGCACCACTAAAATCGTTGTTAGACTTGTCTTTTGCAAAAACTGAAAATGCTACGACAATCTACACACAATGTACTAACGCGTGACTATAAGTTTGTATCCAATGGACCTCTATACTAATTATTATATTTTTTTAAATTCGATCCATGGGGAAACTCAGTCGATTTTCAACAACCTTTTTGTTGCACCACTTTTCTCTCAACCCGCTATAAAATCAAAAAATCTACGACCACCCTTTTGAAGTAGACACGTCAATGAATCGACCCACATTTTCTTCGATTTTTTTGGTGTTGTATTTACAAAGTTATGGATTTTTCTTTTCGCTGTTTTTTTAAAGAGCTGATTCATAACTCGACACATGTTACAAATATAAAACTTAAAAAATATCAGTTCTTATCTATATACAACAAAATTTATACCCTCGTAAAGTAGATTCAATGATGAATCTACTGGTATGAAGTCCGACATTCGTTTTGTTGTGTAAGAGGTGGTTTTCTCCTTCCGAAAATGGAGAAACCTGAAAATTTTGCAGAAGTCTGAATCGGCCATGTTTCAGATATTATTCGGCCGAACAAATTATTCGGCCGAATAATTGTTCGGCCGAACAATTGTTCGGCCGAACAACTTTTTTTCGTAACGGCGCCATGACTTATAGCGAAGGTTATTCGGCCGAATAACCAAACGGAAAAAAAATTTCGTCGGCCGGAAAAAAAAAAAAAAAAAAAAAAAAAAAAAAAAAAAAAAAAAAAAAAAAATAAAAAAATTATACTCATATAAATAAACGTAAAGTTAATTCATTATTTTCGCATGTTTGAACTTCGCATTTTTTTGTCAAACTAATTTCGGAAGGAGGATATAATTTTTGCAAAAGGAGGTTTTTACAAGGTATGTTTCTTCTTCTTCTTTACAAAAAGCACATTGAAGGAGTTTTTTTTTCTAAGGCATATTTGCAAGGAGTTTTTCCAAACTATCTCTTTTCTTGTTGCATTTTTACAAAGAAGACATTTTTTGCAAAATGAGGTTTTTACAAGCTATGTTTCTTCTTCTTCTTTACAAAAGGCACATTGAAGGAGTTTTTTTTTCCAAGGCATATTTGCAAGGAGTTTTTCCAACCTATCTATTTTCTTATTGCATTTTTACAAAGAAGACATTTTTTGCAAAATGAAGTTTTTACAAACTATGTCTTCTTCTTTTTTACAAAAGGCACATTGAAGGAGTTTTTCCAACATATCTCTTTTTTATTGCATTTTTACAAAGAAGACATTTTTTGCAAAAGGAGGTTTTTACAAGGTATGTTTCTTCTTTTTTCCAAAAGCACATTGAAGAAAAAAATTTTCTAAGGCATATTTGCAAGAAGTTTTTTCCAAATATTTATTTTCTTGCTGTATATTTGCAAAGAAAACATTTTTTTGAAAAAGAGATTTTTACAAAGTATGTTTCTTCTTCTTTTTTCCAAAACACATTGAAAGTGTTTTTTTTAAGGGATATTTGCAAGGAGTTTTTTCAAAATATTTCTTTTCTTAGACATGTTTGCAAGGAGGTTCTTTGCAAGGATGTTTTTTTTTCAAAGTAGCTTTGCACTTTTTATTTAATTGAAAGAGGTTTTTTCAAATAATTGTTTTGCTAAGGTATTTTGCAAATGATTTTTTTCCAAAGTAGTTTTGCACTTCTTATTTATTTGAAAAGAGTTTTTTCAAATAGTTATCTTATTTTGCAAAGGATTTTTTACAAGGTAATTTTGTACTTCTTATTTCTTTGAAATTGGGTTTTTTTCAAAGAGTTGTTTTTTTACAATGATTTTTTCCCAGATATATTTATAAATAAGTTTTTATTGAAAGTATTTGTTTTTACTATAAAGTAACATGATTCTTTAATTTATCGTCTATAGATTAAACAACCATGGGCAATAAGAGAAATCGTAAAAGAAAAGCTGATCGTAAACGTGATGATGATGATAATAGAGAGAAACAAAAACTCAGATATATTGCCAAAAAACAAAGGGTTGCTGAAACGAAAGAGAGAACTATTGAAGATATAAATACAGATTTACATGACAATGTTGAAGAAATGGAAATTGAAAATAGAGTACAAGAAGAACAAATTGA
Source organism: Larix kaempferi (assembly GCA_027924585.1). NCBI lineage: Eukaryota > Viridiplantae > Streptophyta > Pinopsida > Pinales > Pinaceae > Larix > Larix kaempferi. Next base: position 4,759,078 of record BSBM01000968.1, on the reverse strand, counting down.
AGTTGAAAAGAACATTGTAGAAGATGTAAATAGTGATTTACATGCTAATGTCGATGAAATCAATATTGAAGATCAAATTCAAAATCCAGAAATTGAACCTGGTATGTATATATCATATATTTTCCAAATTCATTTTTTTATAATGAATTTTATTTTTTGATATATGTTAAATTAAATTTAATTTGATGTATATGTACTTTTACTATTGATGATGAAATGTTAGAAGACATTGATTGCGACAAATATGGAGAAAAACTACCAATACATGTTGCACGATATCGTGCTACAAAATTTTATGATGAAGTTCTCAAAGATTACTCAATAGCAGGACAAGCACAAATTTTGAGATGTTTATTAGTGTCCAAGAAATTAGAAGGTGCTACATCGTTATTGGGTATTCACAAAGTAACAAAAGAGTCGAAATTGAAACAAAATGTGATGGAAAATATAGGCGATGCAATAAAAAAATTTGGAAAATCCAGGAAGAAAGATATCAGTGCTGCACGTAAAGCAATTCATACAGCAATTCTTTCAGCTAGTACTAAACAAAAGCGTTTGACAACAGAACTAGCAAAAGCAGTTGGAACATCAAGAAAAACATTATACAAACATAGCAAATTCAGAATGCAAATAGATGAAAATAATGAACTTGCTTGTTGGGCAATTATTTGTAGACAACCTTACAAAGATAGATTAGGAGCAGGGGTTAAAGATATTGTACGAGAATATTGGTTGGAACATGCTCGAGTTTCACCAAATGCAAGAGATGTGATACGCAAAAGAATATCACGAAATGTATATGAAAGCCAACCAAAACATATAATGGACATGACACAAGTACAATTGTTCAATAAATTCAAGGAAGATCATCGTGGAATTAATATATCAATCACTACATTTGTGCAACAAAAACCATGGTATGTTCGACCTATAACTATACGTGATACATGTTGTTGTCGTTATCATGTGCAATTTCAGTTATATTATGATACGTTTCTTGAATTTGGTAAAATGTTTTGGACAAATTCACCACCTCCGCCAACGATACGTGAATTCATATCTCAAATTTTATGTGAGAGAAATCACGATGAAGTATTTTATTCAAAGAAATGTGTCAATGGAAAACATTGTCCTCATTGTGGAAATTTGGTGTTATTCCACAATAAATACCCTATCGACAATGATCAATCGTTGTCAAATGTAAATGTTGATTGGAAGAGATACGAATACATCAACTATAGTACAAGTTCTAGTGATTCACATTCCAAAAGAATTGATTTGCTAGAAGACAAGATATGCGTCACAGATTTTCTCAAAAAATTTGAAAACGAAATTTATAAATACACCCAGCATTCACATAGAGCACGATGGCAAGATCTTCAATTCAAACAGTCTCGTGAAATTTTTCCACCCGGAACAATTTTGTCAGTGGTTGATTTTGCTGAAAACTATACATTTGCTGCACAAAACGAAATACAGAGTGAATACTATCACTCTGACCAAGTTTCGATATTTGTCCATGTTGTATATAGACATTCTCAACAGGATATCGATGGCATTGAAAGCACATGTGACAATCGAGATGTGATTAAAGAATATCACTTCTATATAAGCGATGATCGTACACACGACACACATTTTGTCCAACATTGTATAGAAAATATTTTCTATGACTCACTGAAAAAACGCGAAGTCAAATTCAAAGAGCATTGGATATGGTCTGATGGATGTGCGGGTCAATTTAAATCTTCACGATCATTTTTTTGGTTATGTCGACTTCATAAAGCGCTGAACATTAAACATCGCTGGAATTTCTTTGAAACTGGGCATGGAAAAGGTGAGCATGATGGTGCAGGAGCATGCGTAAAAAGAGCACTTCGAAGATGGCAAATGAACTATTCTTCAGCACGGTTTCATTCAGCTGCAGAGGTTGTCCAATGGTGTCAATTAAATCTAAGCCATGATTATAATCAACAATCAAAAGACGTGCGCAGGTATGTCCACTATCTTTTTAATTTATATTATTTCTTAAAATTAAAAAAAATGTATATACTAACATTTAAGTACACATGTACACTATTTATTGTGTAGATTTTTTTGGCTTGTTGGGGTCCAAGATATAAATAGATCAATACCATATGACGCTAGCACCATACATGGAACTAGAGATCTTCACTCTATTCAAACAAAATCATTTCACAACGTGTTTGCATTTGACAGTAGAAAGCAATCATGCTTTTGTCATATTTGCATTGAAAATGTCGAGTCTACAGAAGTTTGTGAAAACATAACAAACAACTACGTAAAAGCTTGGAGACACACAGAGATTAATCCAAAAGGAAAAATGCCACTGGCAAGTGTTGAAGAATTAGAATCAGAAGAAATAGCAATATCGTCTGATGGCGATAGAATTTCAGATCTCGTAAGAGAAGGTAATAAACTTGTTTTTGACTTTTTAATCAATTGTTCATTCTAATCCTTCGCCATAAGTAGTCTTGATTCAATTCATTTAAATACGCTAACACCAATCATAACTTGCACAGGAGATGTTTTCGCTGTGATTGCACCTGTAGACAACAACGAAAATGTCAAATATTATTTGATGCGATGCACAGAAGGAAAAATGAAATTATTGGAGGACTACAACGACAACGGATATACATACGAAAGAGGATCCATCATTTTAGAAGGCTACTTTTTTCAGCAGACGCATATGACTAAAAGTTATGTCTACTTTCAAGATTATGAACCCGATGTTATATGTTGTCAATATAGTCATTTAGTATGTGCATCTCGAATAAAATTGATACAAGTTCCATCAAAAAAACAGTTAAAAACCAAAAAATGGAAACTATCCATATGTGACCATGAACGAATAGTTGAAGATGGTATTCCATTGCGATGTTTTTAACTACATATCAAAAATAAATTGATCTATATTTTTGTCCATATCAATTGTTGTGTGCAATATATTTTTTGTCCAATTATCAAAATTGTTGTGCACAGTATATTTTTTCACTGAGATTTTATGAATATTTTCTTGAATGACAACTAACACAAAAGCTTAAATGGTTTATTTTTTCATTGAAATTTTATGAATATTTTCTTGAATGACCACTAACACGAAAACTTAAATGGTTGTACTTTAACATGCTTAAAAATGAATTCAAATATAATTTGTAAATTCAAAAGTACTTTATTCGGGTCCCCATATGTCTATTAGACCACTAAGGGATGAGATAACGGATGTGGCTATCCCCACTCCGCCCCGAATTTTTACTTTTGATTGATTGATAGTAACAAAAATTCACAAAAAGACCTATTAAATTTTGTATTATTTTAATCCATCGAACATGTTTCTTTAATACATACTTCACCATAAATATAATCTTAAATAGATGTCTTAAAATTGTCACCAAGTTCTCCGTCCCAAATCTTTAATTTAAAATATCGCTTGTGCAAATTCACATAACTGAAATCATGGCAAATGGAAATAACGATCAGTTGATTTTTAATCACAAGCAAGGATTCCAGGATTGTGAAGCTTATGTTAAATTAGAGAAATGATTATTTACAACAAATCAATGAAAATTCATCAAATTGTTGTTTAAAATCATTGCTCTAATTTAACGCAAACTTCACAATCCTGGAATCTTCGCTTATGATTAAAAAACAAAAAACCGTTACCCCCATTTGCCATGATTTCAGCCGCATCAAATGTACCTGAACATTGTAAATAAAAATTAAATTAATTAAAAATCCATTATATCAAAATTTGAACTTAACATATATTTGCTTTAAAACATCCTAATCCATCCATATTTTCTATCAAAACTTATATTTAACATTCCTAAACTTTCTATTTTTTCCATATTTCTATCAACTTTCTAACATTCCTAAAACTTCATAATATCCTTGAAAATTCAAACTTAAATTTCATTTTTAAACTTTATATTTCATCCATGTATTTTCATCAAAACTTCAAACATTCTTGAACTTGCTAACATCTCTAAAGTTTAATGTAATCACTTTTAATCTTCCTGATTCGTCGATATGTACGAAAACTTCTACCATTTCTAAACATTCTAACATTCAAAGACAATATTTTTATCAAAACTTCTATCATTCTCTAAAACTTTATATAACATTCTTAAACTTTCGATTTCTTCCATATTTTTATAGACTTCTAACATTCCTAAAACTTCTAACATCATTCCTAAAACTTCATAACATCCTTGAAAATAACATTCAACCTTACTTGAATTTCATTTTTAAACTTTATATTTCATCCATATTTTCATTAAAACTTCAAACATTCTTGAACTTCCTAACATCTCTAAAGTTTGAATGTAATCACTTTTAAACTTCCTGATTTATAAACTTTAAACCTATCATTCATTTGAATGTCGAACAACTATTTCTATAAACTTCTAACATTCCTAAAACTTCATAACATCCTTGAAAATAACATTCAACAGGTTACTTGAATTTCATTTATAAACTCTAAACCTATCATTCATTCATGTCGAACAATTATAACTTCCTCATTTATAAACTCTAAACCTATATGTGAACATCCACTTTTAAAAATTTCCTTTAAAACTTCAATCAAAACTTCCTCATTTATGAACTTTAAACCTAATATGTTTATCCATTTTTAAACTTCCTAAATAACATTTCTTAAACTTAATAATATTCAAGAATGTCATGTTTCTTAACATTCAGTTTTACATATATTCATTCATTCAAACATTCATTCAAACATTCATTCAAACATGCAAATACATATTTTAAACTAAATTTAACACCAAATATGTCAAATAAACAAAAATAAACTTAGAAATCATTTAAAAACCATGATTCACGAAATATGTAAGTTCAAAATTTATATGTATATAATCTCCAAAAAAAAATCATGAACATGTATATATCTCGTCCAAAAATAAACCTCCTCAACATGTCCAAGACAAATGTTTCCAATCTAAATGCATATCAACAACAAAAAATAGTGGACACCATGAACTATAAAATTAAAATGTCTGTGCTATCCTCCACTCGGGCCTCCCCCTCCTCCACTCAAGCCTCTCCCTGGACTCAACCCTCCCTGCAACATGTGTAAAAAAAAATTATGTTCATATCATTTAAATTACTTAAACTATAATCAAAAAATTAAAATATTAAACTAATATATCAAAATACAATTCAAATATTAACAATATTACATCAAATTCTCCAAATGCTTGTCCACCACCATCCTCCAAAAGACTTTTTCCTTTGCCTCCAAAAGATTTGAGAGACCCAAGCTGCAATCCATATATAAAATCAATTTATGAATCTCACAAATCTAAATCCACAAAAATTAAAATATTAAAACAGTAAACAAAATTAAAACAAAATTAAAGCAAAATTAAAGCAATCAATGAAATTACCTCTCTACCAATATCTGCATCATTAAGCAAAGAACCGATATCTCCACCCTAAAATTTAAATTGTATTAATAAATAAAACATATAATACAAAACAAAAAAATTACTATACCAATTAAAACTTAAAAACTCAAACAAAAAATTTAAAAAACATTAGCTCACAATAGATGGTAAATCATTTATAAAGTTGGTATCTAAAGAAACCTGCATGGATGAGTCAAATTAACAATAAAATACACAGTTAAATTATCATTCAAAAAATAATAATTTATATATATATATATATCAAATTCAAACATAAGTACAAATATGTTGATAATAAATATGTACCTCTCTCCCTACATTTTCGCTAGTTGAAATGTGAAAAGAATTTTCGTTCATCATTCTTGAAAACTGCAACCAATTTAAACATTTACATAATGTACCTATGATAAGGTAACAAAAAAAATAAAATCAAGATAAATAAAATATTTAATTCAAATCAAATCATATCATGTAGTCAACGAACCTCTCCCAAACTCGATGTGTCGTTGGATATAACATTTGCTGCTAAGTCACGACAAATCTTTGCATATGCCCTGACATCTTCAATGCTCATTCCATCTATTTCATCATCAGTTTTATAAACAAACTTTTGACGAATAGCAGAACGAGCCCTTTCTCTAACCAACCCCACATCTACTCCCACTAATACTGATGATAGCCCATCACCAACAAAATTCCTTGCTGTCGTCCCAAGTTGAGATGTGGGCTCCATCTCTGATTTTAATGCCACCAACCTAGGTGGACGAGATATCTGGGGCGGAGGTCTAAGAGTTGCAGGATCTCTATGTGCACCCTCTCAATCATATATTCGACCCTTCCCAACTCCATAAAATTTTGAATGAACATCAGTATAATCTGGCTTCATATTTTAAAAAAACTCGGCATAAAAAAATCTAGCAAAATACTGAGAAACCTCATCGTTCCATGGAAAACGACCATAGGCAGCAAGAAACCGATCATAAAGTAAGTGTGCCAGATGAGGATGTTTGAAATATTGCACTTTCAACATATCCTTTTTCAAACCTTCTTTGAAATTAAACATTGATTTGGCCTGCTCTCTTGTCACTCTTTCTTTCACAACATCCCATTTGTCTGGACCCATCACTTGATCCCTTCGTCTTCGCATCAAATCTACAAAACCATCTGTAGTCGGCCCAAGATTCTCATATGCTTGAATGAAGTTTTGCAATGATCCCAAGACAATCTCCAAACTTTGTTTACTCTCCAGAGGAAGATCCATAGTAGACAAATCATTTTGCAACTTTTCATAGTGAGATCTACATCTTTCAAGAGTCATTTGATGATTACCACCTTCCCATGGAAGCTCCCGAGGTAGATCAGATGGATATGTCGTAATGGGTGTACAACCCTCAGTTAATTCAACATATTGTGTCCTAGCTCTACCTTCATCACCTCGTGCCGAATGGTGAGCCTCTTGAGAACCTTGCTCTGCATTGTCATCCGTCTCCCTCGTTTGCCCTGTCTCCCTCCCTATAGAATTAGGAGCATCTTCCGAACCATCCTCTGCTTCAAATGACAAAGTCTAGTTTAAACACAACTACAAATTTTGCACTCTCAAAAAAACAATTTGCATATATATAAATGTTCAAAGATCGATATTCATATGTACCAATAGAGGGTCGAGATCGACGTTCTCCCATAGAAGATACAGGGGAATCATTTGTACCCCTTTCACCTTGTCGGTGTGAACTATACAATAAATTAGAGTCCCGAGGAGAGGTTGACAACCTCCGATTATCACTCGTACCACCTACGCCAGAAGATTGTGAAGACCTCCTACGCTTTCGCCTTAAAGAATCCTCTCTTTCCATTTGATATATAATGCCTACACCTAAAGACAAATCAACTAATTACATATTCAAATCCTACAAGTTAAATCTATGAACTCTAAAAACCAACTACTTAATAGACTAAGTTATTTAACAAGTACCTAGATTTACCTAATTTATCATCATGATGAATTAATGTACCAATCTTTTAGGTGTTTTTGATGTTTAAAATGAATGGAACCAATATAGTTAAGTACTAAATAATAGGTTTTTTTTTATGTGTATTAGTTCATGAATCTCTTTTACCTTCTTCATACATAACTTAATACCTAAAACATAAATCATGAATCTATTTAACCTCTTCACTACATAACTTAATACCTAAAACATAAATCATGAATTTCTCTTTTACCTTCTTAATACATAACTTAATACCTAAAGCATAAATCATGAATCTCTCTCACCTTCTTAATACAACTTAATATCTGAAACATAAATTAAGTCTTGAAAATATTTTCATTATTGACAATAAAATAAAAATTCACAATTCATGTTTTATGTTTTCAAAATTTTCCATTTGATAATCGTTTTCAATTTCTTAAACTACAAATTTAAACCAGAAATTTTATTACTCTAGACATAAGTTATATCTACAAATAATCTCATTGTCCCATAGAACAAAAAAAACTTACTGTTAAGTATTATGATTGAGTTAAATGTCATGTTTCTCAAATTGGCCTCGTTTGACAATGATCTTTAATTTCAATCTAATAATGGTAACAATTCTTGGTATTATGTTCTCCAAGCCAGCCATGTTGCAAACAAAAGAAAACACAATACCAATTTACCACCTTTACTAGAATAAAACTCGAACCATTCTGACATAACATCACCTAGTATTTTATAAAACTTACTGTAGTACATTCAGATTAAAACCTATTAATGTCTATAGTTCCCTTTTACATAAAATCCATTTAAATTATTGTTTTCTCAAAAATAGACTGTGTATCTAAGCTAAACTAAAACATGTTGACAGAGTTCATGAACTCTGTCAACTAAGACAGGTTGACAGAGTTCATGAACTCTGTCAACTAAGACATGTTGACAGAGTTCATGAACTCTGTCAACATGTCTTTTAGTTGACAGAGTTCATGTCATCATTGTTAAATTACATAAGACTTAGTATAATACTTATAAATTGAAATCTATTCATGTCTTTAGTTTCCTTATACCTCAAGTCCATTTACATTGTTGTTCTACCAAAAATAAAATTGAACTATCTGAAATTTGTTTCTATCTGAACTATCTATTGCCAAAGTAGATAATATAATTAATATCTGAGCTCTGTCAACTTAGACGAGTCGACAGAGTTCATGAACTCTGTCAACTTAGACGAGTCGACAGAGTTCATGAACTCTGTCAACTTAGACGAGTCGACAGAGTTCAAAAGTAAAACAAGCCTACATACAACTTACAAATGTTCTTTCAAATTAAAATTAATGTTAATTTCTTTTCTAAACACAGCCAAATAAAACAATTTAAAAAAGTACTCAAAAAATTTCTTTATATTTAAATTTAAAGACTCTGTCCAACCGGGCAGAGTCCATGGACTCTGCCCAGTTGGACAGAGTCCATGGCCTCTGCCCAGTTGGGCAGAGTGCAATATACAGAGACTATGGGAAGTACAAAACGATTAAAAAAAATTTATATAAACGGGAATTAAAAGGATTATCCACCTTACCTCTAAAACGCAGCCAAAACAAATGAGCACGACCTGAAATCTTTCGGACAACAGCGCAGATACAATTTCTTCCACCCGGAACAGAGAAGCCGTAGCAGACGAACTGGGAGACCTGCATAAGATCAATAACATTTTAGCAACAAAAAATAGCGATAACAATCTTCAATAAAATACACAAGCCGAAAAACAGAAAAACGAAACGATACCTGCGGTCTATGCCGAATCCTCCATGCGCGCCAGAACACCACCACTTAAAGCCGAAAACCAGAAAAACAAAACGATACCTTCAACCACCCGTAACTGTGAAGCCCTACAAGCAAGCAGGAAACAGCAAAAGTATAAGGCAAGCAGCAAACAGCAAGCAGCAAGCAGCAAGCAGCAAGCAAGCAGCAAACAGCAAGCAAGCAGCAAACAAAATGTTGAATACCTGCAGTCTATGCCGAATCGTCCCTGCGTCCCTGCGCACCAGAACACCACCTCTTACCAGCAGCAAGCAGCAAGCAGCAGACAGTATAACCTGCATGCAGGGTGGCTAAACAACGAACGCCGTAATTACACACAGGCTTACAGGTCGAAAACACACGCCGTCGACCAATAGGGAAGCTAACAGGCGACAGGGCAGCGGGCTGACGGAGCGGACGAGCGACAGGGCAGCGGGGTGACGGAGCGGACAGACAACTACCAACCCGAAAGGGGTCCACAAGACCCCACGATAATGACGGGAGAGGGGCCGGGACAGAGCTTATATGCCGAATAATTGTTCGGCCGAACACTTGTTCGGCCGAATAATTGTTCGGCCGAACAAGTGTTCGGCCGAACAATTATTCGGCCGAACAAGTGTTCGGTCCGAACAATTATTCGGCCGAACACTTATTTACACCGCCGTGAGTTTGCTCCGTCCGGCTAGCCCATGGCACATATTCCGAGGCCTCCGTTAAGTTTGACGGTGGCCCGTTAAAGATTATTCGGCCGAATAAATACTATGTTATTCGGCCGAATAACGTTAATTATTCGGCCGAATAATTATAATTATTCGGCCGAATAATTAAAGTTATTCGGCCGAATAACATATGCTAGAGTTCTTACCCCGCCGATTCTCACCAAAGTGTTACCCACCTTCGCATTTCCACCCGTAGTTGAAGAAGAAGTGTATGTGGAGCAGCCACTTGGTTTTGAGACACATGACGGGAAGTCATATATGTGCAGAACTTGGTATGGTAGGATAGACATATTTCTATCCAGTTTGGGCTTTACAAGGAGTAAAGTGGATTCCAACCTTTACTACAAGGTTGAGGAAGGAAATTAAGTGATACTACTTTTGTATGCGGATAACCTGTTTGTTATAGGTGAAGATAGATTGATTGCTGACACGTAGCAGAAGCTTGCTGCCAAGTTCAAGATGAAGAACTTGTGGATGATGCACTATTTTCTAGGCATGGAGGTGTGGCAGAGTACAGATGGAATCTTCCTTGGACAAGGGAAGTATGTAGTAGAGATCCTGAAGAGGTTCATGATGATTGACTATAAGGCCATGGCCACACCTATGGCATCGAACCTGAAGCTTCTGTGTGATGCTTCATCTGATCCAGTTGATGTCACGATGTATTGTCAGATGATTGGGTCCTTGATGTACTTGATGAACACAAGACCAGATATTTTCTTTGCGGTGAACACATTGAGCCAGTTCCTGACGGATCTGAGGAGTGTTCACCTGGTTGTTGTAAATCATATTCTGAGGTACCTGAAGGGTACAGTTGATTATGGGCTCAAGTATGATGTGAATCAAAAGCTTAATTTGCAGGTTTATGTTGATTCAAATTAAGCAGGAAGTGTTGTAGATAGGAAGAGCACTTCTAGGTGCTACTTCAGTATGGGATCAGGTGTGATCTCTTGGTTTAGTAGGAAGCAGTCCTGCGTAGCACTGAGTATAGCTGAAGCAGAGTATGTTGCGACAGATGAGCAAGTTGCAGATGTATTGACCAAGACATTGTCCAAAGTGCAGTTTGAGTACTTTAGAGAGAGGCTTGGTGCACTTCAGTTTGAGGTTCCTTCCAAAGGGAAGTGATGAGTCCGGAAGATGCAGATGCACATGAGCTTTTCTAACATGGTTGATGTGTTCTCCCATGGTCGTGATGTAATTGTTGAGCCATTCTCACATGGTGGGAGATGTGTTCTCCCATGGTGTAGATGTAAGGGCTGAAGCCATTTTTCACATGGTTGTAGATGTGTTCTCCCATGGTGAAAAAGTAAGGGCTGAAGCCTTCCTCGAATGGTGGTAGATGTGTTCTCCCATGTCGGGGGTGTAAGTGTTGGATGATGTGCATCTAGGCTGTGCTTCATGGACGATGAGATGATCTGAAGGGGATGATGATATGATGATCAGGAGGATCATGGATGATGAGCATCAGGACGATGCTCCAGTTACTGCTCTGTATATGTGTATGCATCATGTTGGATGCTTGTTATGATCAGTTGGATCATTTATGTATATATGCATCATGTTGGATGTTGGATATGATCAGTTAGATCATTTATGTATGTATGCATCATGTTGGATGCTGGATATGATCAGTTCGATCATTTATGTATGTATGCATTATGTTGGATGCTGGATATAATCAGTTGTATCATTTGTATGTATTTTGTATATGCATCATGTTGGATGCTTGGAACATGTATCTATATATGTATCAGGTGGATACTTTGTATGATCAAGTAGATCATGTATGTTGATATGTATCAATTAGATACATTGTGTGATCAGGTGGATCATGTATCTATGTATGTATCAGAAGGATACATTGTATGATCAGGTGGATCATGTATGATGATATGTATCAGGTAGATACTTGGTATGCATCAGGTAGATGCATTGTATGATTAGGATGATCACGGTTGACGAGCTTCAGGATGTTTCTCCAGATGACATGCATCAGGATGATGCAGTGATGATGATTAGGATGATCATGTGTACATCAAGATGATGTATGGTGAGTATCAGGATGATACTCTTTGGCCGTGGAATAGGTTTTGCAGATGAGCATGTCTGGGAGATCCTATAGGTCGGAGTTGTGTACCCGTAACATCCTGGGATGCTCTTTCGAGACATTGCTTTAGGAGGACATATAATATTGCCCTGGGAGATCCTTCAGGTCTGATTTGTGTACCCGTAACATCCTGGGATGCTCTTTCGAGGTTTTGTCCTATGGCATATAATAGTGCTCTGGGAGATCCTTCATGTCAGAGTTGTGTACCCATAACATCCTAGGATGCTCTTTCGAGGTTTTTCCATGAACACATGTAATTTGTGCCCTAGGAGATCCCACAGGTCGGAGTTGTGTACCCGTAAAATCCTGGGATTCTCTTGCGAGGTTTTGTGGTGACCACATGTAATTTGTGCTCTAGGAGATCCTACAGGTCATAGTTGTGTACCCGTAACATCCTGGGATGCTCTTTCGAGGTTTTGTGGTGGGGTCACATGTAATAGCACCCTGAGAGATCCTATAGGTCGGAGTTGTGTACCCGTAACATCCTGGGATGCTCTTTCGAGGTTTTGTGACACACGTAATAAGTCCTGAGGATTCCACAGTATGGCCAGTGATGATGAAGACTTGCAGGTGGTGGGCCTACATCCAGTATGAAAAAGGACTGGCTCTGTAGAACTTCCCATGACGAGTAGATTCAGATATTGATTGAGATAGTAGCAGCAGTGATGATGATAATGACTCGATGACGATTATCCAATGATGATGATCCAGAGAAGAAGACTTGTGCTAGAAGACCTGTGTCGAGAAATACCTTCCTAGTTAAGAGGGAGTGTTGATGTATATGTAACTTCAGAATGTATTTCATATATGTATATTGTACTCCTATAGAGATGGTATTATTCCTCTATACGGAAGTGTTTGTATTCCTATAGAGATGTTATTATTCCTCTATACGGAAGTGTCATCATTTATATTGTAAGTGTCGTAACTTATACTTGATGGGTTATTAGACCACCTTGTTAGGGTTGGCCCTGTATAAGTCATGTGGGTCGAAGGGTTATTAGACCACCCTATTGGGGGTTGGCCATGTGGGTCAAAGGGTTATTAGACCAGTGATGATGACAATGACTCGATGACGATTATCCAGTGATGATGATCCAGAGAAGAAGACTTGTGCTAGAAGACCTGTGTCGAGAAATACCTTCCTAGTTAAGAGGGAGTGTTGATGTATATGTAACTTCGGAATGTATTTCATATATGTATATTGTACTCCTATAGAGATGGTATTATTCCTCTATACGGAAGTGTTTGTATTCCTATAGAGATGTTATTATTCCTCTATACGGAAGTGTCGTCATTTATATTGTAAGTGTTGTAACTTATATTTGATGGGTTATTAGACCACCTTGTTAGGGTTGGCCCTATATAATTCATGTGGATCGAAGGGTTATTAGACCACCCTATTGGGGGTCGGCCATGTGGGTCAAAGAGTTATTAGACCACCCTATTGGGTGTCGGCCTAGTTAGCATTATGTTATGTGGTTAAGTTAAGGCCGACCTAGTAAAGGTTATTAGGCAAGTCAAGTCAAGTATAAATAGAGTGCTGGAGGCACTCTATTTCATCATTCAATTCTCTCTCACACTCTCGGGAGAGTGCCACACTTGTGGAGGAGGAGAAGCTACTGCTAGGAGATGTCTATCTCTTATGCTTGGGTTGTATCATTGCTCTATCTATCTCTGAGGAAGTTATTGGGGTTTTTCACCTTTATGGTTTTCCCCAAGTAAACTCTATGTCTCTTGTGTTCTTGGATTATTGTGTCCATGATTGATATGCTGTAGATATGTTGTACATGTTGTTCTCTCAGTTACGATCCTAGATCAGATTGAAGTAAATTCTGAAAATCTAACAGCTGCATGGCCTCGTGCAAAGTTTGCGGCATCAAGATGCACACTTTAGTGCGGATGTTAAAGTTGAGACCATAGATAAACTTGTTCACTCTCAAATTCTCAGTGATCAGATGTGGCGCATACCATAGAAGTTCCATGAACTTCACCTCATACTCTGGTACTGTCCTATTTCCCTGTCGCAATCCATTGAACTCATTCAACTGTCTCTCCAAAAATTCCTCTGACATATACCGTTTGTGGAAATTTTCCTCAAAAAAATCCCAAGAAATATCTCCAAGCTCTAATCCCAGCTGTGGCAGAATGGTTTTCCACCACAATAGAGCATTTCCCTTTAGTCATAGAATTTCCATACGCACCTTCATGTTGGAAGAATATGTGCGCAGATCGAAACACATGTTGAGATTTTCTAGGCATTCCTCCGCCGTCGTGCTATCCAAGGAACCATGAAATTCTGGAAATTTGACTTTTTCCAGTTCTCGTTGGGCAGTCTCAGGTGGAGTTGTTAGCACCACAGTCCTTGAAGTTGAACTCCCTTGTCCAACATGCTCCAACCGGGTGACCAAAGTGTCTTTCATCCACTTGAAAGACTGCATCATGTTCATGACTTCACTAGCAGGGATCACATCTCTTCATTTTCTCGCGATGATGAAGGAGGCAACGAAGGGGTGCGTGCACTACGCGTCTTGACTCCCCGAGTCCGACCTCTCCTTTCTCTCCCGCCACCACTTCTACCAGATTCCATCTTGTCGACATATGTCAACATAATCATCAACACTTATTATGTAAAAAAAAATGAACCATAATTAACATTACTAGCTAAGCATAGTGGACACTTGTCCGAGAGTCGAAACCTCGCTTTGATACCATATGTAATGACCATACGAGACAATTTTTTTTTTTTTTTTTTCCTTTAAAAACTTTCCCCAACTCTATGTTTAACTCAATGGATTGACTACGCTTCCCATCACTATGCAAGGTGTCCTATGACATCTACTATTACAAGGCCACTTCAAAATGAGGCGTTCATTGACATATCGAATAATATTCTTCAACATTAAGAAAACATGACTAGAAAAATATTGAATCCGATCCACATATCAAGATTCCCTTAAGTAATGTATAAAATTTTATCATATGCCCTTCTCTAACAATTAATTTTCAAAAATTAATTATATATATACATATGTTAAACTAAACAAAATAGCTTAACAATTTCGATATATGAAAGCAAATTGGTTAAACTACTAAAATTCCATTCTTAACAATTACCATACTTGCCTTATTACTCACCATAACTTTACTAAAAGCAACTTAAAAATACAAGAGTTCACATAAATGGTGTCCTCATACAATACAATTAATTACACTATTAATTTAATATACCAACTAAATTTTGTATGTATATATATAAATATGAAGGTAATTAAATTTAAATTAAATAGAATTTAATTGACTTACCAAACATTACTTCCTTCAATATCTAAAACAAGTTATGCAATATCTATAAACAAAACTTAAATTGAATAGAAATTCATAAGATTTACCAAATATCAGTTAAACCATTGTCTAATACATTAAACAATGTAATTACATCATTTCCATTTAATCAAATACTTTTGCAAAAACATAAATGTATAAAGCAATATCCATTGTCTAACCAATTAATATAAATACATCATCATTATTTAATCAAGCTACTTTTTGCAAAAACAGAAATGTGTAAACCAATATCCATTATCTAACTAATTAATATCATTACATCACTGTTGTTTAATCAAGCTACTTTTGCAAAAACCAATTATATAATGCAATTAAAAATGTCTAGAGTATATATATATGTTTTGGGAAACAACACGAATTAAAGCTTTTTCCTAATATTTGGGGTTATAAAACAGATTGAGTTGATTCTTGAAGGCAATTCTGAACGCACTACTTCACTTTATACAAACATTATGAAATATATATTTTTTATTGGGCTGATTCTTGTAGGAGATCGCTCTCTCACATGCAACAATTGCATCTAAATATTTAATAATATTCGGGAAACAACATTAATAAGCCTTTCGTGATATTTAGGATTTATAAAAAAAACAATTTTAAACTAAGGAAAAATACATGAGGCTGTAACAAACAAGTGTCCGGAAGCCCAACACAAAAGTTATAAAAACTTATGAACTGATTTTTGTTTGGTTAGCCAGATTCCGATTGTACAGAGGATTATATATATATATATATATATAATTAATTTATATTCCATAAATAAATTAATCTATTCCATGTCCCAGAAATAAAACAATATACATAAATTATTTTATATTACATCATATATATTCCAGAAATAATTAATTTATGAATGAATTTCTGTGTGTTTAACTAGATTTCACTGCGCTCTTCTTCCTTGAGTGGCAATTAACAAATATAAATATTACTGAGCTAGACAGGATGTAACTTCGTATTATATTTAAAATATTTCTGATTGAATCTCAGTTTAATTTCAACAGGATGGGTGCTGCACCCTTCTTACTAGGTGTCAACCGACAATTTGAAAAAAACATTGTAGAATTTGGCAGAGCTGCAACAGCTAGATTGGGACAGGCAAATGATTTAAGAAGAAACTATACTTCACTAATGCAATAGAGTTGCATCCTTCTCCTACAATAATGTGACCCAGCTTAGGGCTATGTCCACTGTGGCTGCGCCCTCTCCAAATTAAATTCCAGTTAAATTATATCTATAGCTGATAACGCTGAAAAACAAAGAAACTTAAATCCAAGAAATAATTCATTCTCAAGTGCAACTTTGCATTCTGCTTGCAAGAAGCATTTTCAAAATAAAGGGTTGGTTAATAGTTAAACTGTTTGTCTCCATGCATTCAATGATCTGTATCCAACTTAGCCATTTTCAACTTAGTAGCTGGGCTCAATGTTTTTTTCTTTGAGAGAACTTTGTTCTAAAAGTTAGGATGCCTTATTCTATGGAACCAGTAATGGAGCTGAATACATGGACTTACTTGTTTTCGTTTCAAATGGATATCATATATTTTGGTGGTTTGGAAGAGCAGAAAAGAACAAATGTAAACGGTGGCTGAACACTGGATACTATAGATATATAGAGTTGAAGTAACTTCTGGAACAGGGATCCTGACAGAATGACTATCCTAACAAACTAATGGAAATGAACTTGACATAACTGGTCGGTACTCTATTGAATATTCTGACCAATTCCTGAATGCTCCCTTGAAAATGCCTCGGCTAGACCACGTTTGTTGTTTACTAGCTGCACTGCCATATTATGAGCTTAAGGTTCAAGATTAAAGAATCCCCAAGGTTGTAAGTTGACACTCGGTAATGTTCAAGGCTCTGCGCAGTACATATTGAATCCTAAGCTTAGCAGTAATCTCAATGGAGAGTCACAGTTATTGGTTCGTTTCCTACCCAGATCGCGTTTAGTTTGGGGTCTCGGGATTGGCGGTACAAGGTATTCTAAGGAGATCAATTCTGAATTTCGATGCGATTTCACAGATATATTACAGGGGTAAAATAAGTATGGGAATGTAAAATTCCATAATCCAGATTATAAATATATATAGGCATAAATTAACTTCAAAAATTCAACCTAGGGTCAATCTACTTTCAGCGTGACCGCCATAGTGGGAGCAAAGTAACACTTATATATACACATACAGCTATTACTTCACAACGTCATTATTGGTCTGACGATATATTCAAGCAAACATTATAACAATTGTTGTTAATTAAAATTAATCATTACGCCGATAGGCGTTTTATTTTAACTTTTGGGGGTGGGGGTTGGGTGGGTGATTTATTAATATTTTAATAATGAATGGCCAGATTTAAATGATCCGGGAATATGCTTCCTCTTACGCCGAAATCAAGGATTCATATTTAATAACTTAACTCGGGTGCATGTTTAAATAGAACCGTCGCCAATAATTAATATAAAAAACTAGAATTATTTCAAACTGCATTGCTGAGTAGTTTTTTAATTGGTTGTTTTATGTGCTATTATCTATTGTAACTGATGGAAGATTGAAACGTTTGGGTACGTTTGGGTATCTGTGTCCTGGTTGTAATCCGTTACTGTTGGTGCACCGCGCAGGTGGTTGTGATCCGTTACATGTATTGGTGCACAGGGCAGGTTGCAGCTTTCATATGCCATGTTGTATCCATTATAACTGATGGGAAATGCGTTTCACATTTCTGCAGCAAGTACATCTCTGATCCCAAGCGATCCAGGCTCCATTCACAGTCTTGTAACGATCTGGTGCACAACCCAGCTCCACTGCCCACATTCCTGTAACGATCCGCTAAGCTGTACATGTCACAACTATTAGTGTTAATCCGCCATAACAATTGGGGTCGGATATTCTTTATGTTGAGAGTTCGATGTTGCAGGAAGAAAGAAACAAGACTAGAGACTAGAGTTGTACATTGCAGACAAAAAAGAGCAGAAGATGCAGGCATACCATAGTGTATAACAGCTGAATGCTGCACAAACAGTAATTGGTATGCATAAATATAACATCAATTTGTGCAATCGCATGGTTTAAATCTGTGCAATCGCATCTTTTTAGAAACATAACATCAATTTGTGCAATCGCATGGTTTCCCCAAATCACATGGTTGAATTGCATGGTCTTAGGGAATTGCCATGTTTTTGACAGAAATCACATGGTTTAAATATTAGGTCTCATGGTTTCTTACAGAAAAGAAATATATGTTTTTTAAAGAAATACTGTGGCTTTTTACTGATAGCACTGAAAGATTTATTGCATGTGTTTTTTTTAGAAATCGCATGGTGTATATGGACGTCTTGTGTGGTCTGGTAACTGGCAGGGCAGAGGGACCACAGGAGAAGGACGACGGCGAAGGTTGGACGGCCGGTCGTTTCTCTTTATATGCGCATAGGCTGAGCATGATTTGGTAATTCTCTCAGATTACAATTAAAATATTGTTTATAGGGAAAATGCAGAACTTATGATGAGCCAAATGTTGCGGGTATTAGAAGGCATTTTACTCCTTCCCCGCTTCCCTCTCTCTACCGTCCTTTTGGCTTCTGGGATTAAGATACTTCCGCGCAAATATTTGGCAGATTGTGTATTACAGACCTTCCTCACTTCTTGGATTAAGATACTTATGGGTCGAGCATTTACTGAGATTGGGTCGAGCATTTACTCAGAACTTTGCGCAGAGTGATGATGATTATTGTTTTCAATATTGTGCCGTGTTTGATATCGCCCCAATGGGGAATACAAGTTTTGGCTTGTAATATCCTGTGGGCATTGGCAGCCACTAGTGAAAACGAGAGGATTTTTGTGTCAAAAATTGTGCTACTCAACTAACCGAACTTCTCTCTTCTAAGGTAGACCAGGTTCGATCCCTTGCAGTGGGTATTAATCATGACTTTGTTTAAATGAGTGTCAAGTATCTCATTTCAAACCCAAAAAAGAAAAAAAATCTTTCAAAAATCCATAGTTAGGAGACAGGTGTTCAAACAGGAAAAATAAAAAATATTCAGTTTGAATGAGATGTATAATATTTAAGAAAAAAGCTTATTGATCTTCAAAGATCAAAATATTTGAATATGAATTTATTTTTCTAGGTATGCATGTGCATTGATAATTTGCGCATACATTTTCTGTATTTATAATATTTTATATTTGTAATCTTATTAAGTTTTCAGGTACTTCCATCTGGAATGTCTATAGCATGCAAAACTTTTTATATGAGCAAAATAAGTGCCTATAAGATGCCAAACTTTTCATTGTATAAAAAGTTTTTTTCCTTGAGTTTTTTTCGTTCCATAAACTGTTTAATGGAAAAACACTGTTTTTTTTAATGAAAACGAGAGCAGAAAACTAATCCATCACTTCTTTGAGAATTAAAAGGGTTGATTAACTATTATTTATCATAAAGGAGAATGTGATAGGATTTATAAAAAATCTTGTATATGCATACACAAGATCGGAAAACTCATTAACCGTCTCTGATAATTATTTGAAGTCTGAGCTTGAGCTCGATGTCTTGGTAGTTGTCTGGGGGAGTGCATATTATTATGACACTGTTCTTTAGATTATTTTTATAAAGCATTGTACAATGTTATAATTGGCTTAATTGAAGTTTTAGCTCATTTTCGTAATTAATTAAACAAAATTTAGATAGAAATTTCAAAGTTCAACTACGGCCATCATTATTACCATTAATTAATTCAATAACGATCTCATTGGCCTTTTTTAATGAAAAAAAACTCAATTTTAATGAAGAAAAAACAATGGCTTTTCTTCTTTAATAATTAATAGGGCTCATTACTTAAGAATGCGTTGGGCTTATATGATAAATCGTGTACATGGAAAACTAAACTTTCATTGATAATAAAAAATGTTTAATAGTTATGATTATTTTATTAATTTTTTAATATTAAAATTTTAAATTTTTTTATTTAAAAAAATAATTATAATGTATTTTAATGGTTATTTAATTATTAATTATTTAATTATTTTTAATTAGAAAATGTTGTTTAATTAAGAAACATTATCATATTTTAAAATATGATAAAGGTGATGAAAGTAGTTTATGTTTAAAATGATTAATTTTTTTTATTCTTTGTACATTTTTAAGATGGCTAAAATGGTATTTGTATTGATTTATTTGTTTTTAAATAATTAAAATCATTTTTAAAAAGTAAAGTGTAAGACTTAAAATATTGAAATGTATAATTGAAATGTGTAATATTTATATGTATAATTTTTTGATTTAAAGTTTATCAAAATTAATATATATTTATATTTAAATATATCTCATTCAAATATTAATATTAACAATATTATTATTAACAAATTTGTATTATTAATAACATTAATAACATTAATAATTAAAAATAATTTTTATCTTATATTAAAATATTAATAATAATAATAAAATTCGTGGATTGATATATAACAATTATAATATTTGATATAATAATAATAATATTTATGTTAATATTAACAATAATTATGGTTAATATGGTTACTAATGTTAAATATGAATGATAATATTTATGTTGATAATTAAGATTAACGTTAACTTAACATTAATTAAGTATGATATATGGTATAATATATTTATATTATTATACCATGATGTTAGTTATCATGTTCTTTCTTTCACTGTAAATGATTTCATTTTTTATATACGTATCAGTTTCACAATTTTATATAACTATTTCTTTCCACAATTTCACATAATATTTAAAGTTGATGTTAATATTAATGTTAAAAGTTAAAATAATATCAACCTTCAACATTAATATTCACATTAACATTAAATAGTTATAATAATTATAATTATAATTATAATTATAACTTTAATATTAACATTTATAATAATAATAATAATAATAAATAATAATTAAAATTGAACAATCCTTCCTCCTCGTAGGCCGACCGTCAACTAGCAAGCCATATTAATATTAATAATATGGCTTATATATGTCGATCGGCGTATATCAACCACATTTAAGCCATATTGATATACGCTAATCGGCGTATATAAGCCATATTATTAATATTAATATGGCTTGATAGTTTAATAAACAATAGCTACAGGATTACGGATTACCTGACGATCGCTTGGTGCTCAGTGAGTGAGGATAGATTTGCTACATTCTTTACGTTCTCCGTTCTTGATTTCCAATCTCAAAAGACCCACCAGTTTCCTCCCAACCATACGCAAGGGTACTCTGCTTCCCCTGGGACCCCGAGCGCGACGGGGATGTCGACACTCTCTGCCAACCAATGAACTATGGAGATGGCATTCTTCCCATGAAGATCCCACTTCAACCTTCGTAGTGAACCACACCTTTCAGATACCTTTCTCATAAAAAATTTTGAAATTTCTTCACCATTCCCAAAAGAACCCAACTCCTTCAAATTTTGTGTCTCTCTTTTTTTATTCTTTTTTATTTTGATTTTTCTTCCTTTCTTTAGGTTTTTCTTCTTTTCTTCTTTTTCTTAAATTGAAGTTTTATTCTTTTTCCTAAATTGAAGTTTTATTCTTTTTCCATTTTTCTGTTCTTTCTATTATTTTTACCATTTTCTCAAATTAGTATTTCTTTAATTATTTATCTTATTAGTATTTAATCATAATTATTATTTTATGATTCGTTATTATTATGATTATTATTTAATTTAATTTAATTTAATTGATTTAAGTTCATTATCTTTATTAATTTTATTTTTCCATCCCATTTATTGTTTTTTAATTTAACTGTCGCATTTCCCTTGCGACTAGAGACATCAAGGCTCGATGCTTCTCACATGTCCTTCGATGATCTCTCAAGTGGGGATGCAATACGACGGTTGAGACATCAATAACTCAACCCGTCTACCCTTACAAGGTTTATTGGTTCCCACGGAATAAGGCCGAGCCCTTATTGCGTGCCCCCCGGTTATATATATCTCATGAGTGATCATACAATGGCCTACCCTCATGGAAACACGCACATGATGAGTTGGATCCTCTCTCGCTCATGACAACTCATCGCACCGACATTGGATACACTTAATTGGTGTCATCATCAGCCTCGTCTCCTGATGTGGATCGATTGGAAAATCACCGCCAATACCTACACATCAATGCCATGCATTACAATCTCATCAATTAGATGTAATAAAAACTATTAATTAACGTCACCTCTCAATGTAATGACTCATTCTGACTCCATGTACACATGTACATCAAATCCGTTTACCTCGATTTCATCAATTGGATTTGTACTCATCAGCTGGTCAATATCTTTTTCATTTATGGCTCATTTGAGGCCACGATGCAACATGTCGGCTAGCACTTGTATATGCTCTACAAGTCATACTCAACAATACATTAGAGTGCATGATACATGCATGAAGTAATCATTCAACAAAATTTTATATGTGAACTATAACAACATCACTTCCACATAGAAATCATAATCAACACATATAAGCATTTGACTAACTAGGTTATCACATCATATTGTGTGAATTCTTAACACATGAGTCATATAGAATAAAAATCACTGAAATCAAACCATCATACACATCGTCATCAATAACATAACATTTTAATTGAATAATATAGTCTCGTCATTGAAATTTAATAAACAATGGCACACATGTATATCACACATATATCTACTAGAAGCATTCAAAATCGAATGTCCTCAAAATGGCACCACATAGTCTACGAAAAATACATAAGCACAACCGAGTCATTTATCACTGAATGCTCTCAAATAATAATAAGTCACAAATATATCTAGTTGCAAAGTAACACAAAAATAGGGCACTAAGCCCTTTCCCTCAAAATAGTTATCCAAATAGGATACCATTGCAAATCATGGGAGACATAGAGTCACCAAACATAGATGAAGAGGCAACAAATGCATAAGAACATGCAACAATGTTAGATGAAGGGATTGAAGTTGATAGAATGATGAATTAGGGTTTCAAGGATGATTGGAAGAAATTGATGGAGGATGCTTCAAAACCTGTGTATGGTACTTGCAAGTTAAGTCAATTGACGACCATCCTTTTAATTCTTAATTTGCAAATAGTTCATGGTTGGAAAAATGAGAGTGTTTATGAGTTATTGAAATTGTTACATCAGTTGTTACCACCTGAATCCACATTGGCAAAAAAATAGAGTGCATGTAATCTAGGCTTAGGGTATGAGAAAATCCACACATGTGTCAATGGTTGTGTATTATTTCGAAAAAATCATGCAAGTAAGACTAGATGTCTAAAATGTAAAGAACCGAGGTATAGACCAGGGTTGAAATCAAATTCAATTCCTAGAAATATTCTTCACCACTTTCCAGTAATCCCACGTTTACTTCGAATGTATAGATGTCGATACATTGATGAGCTTATGAAATGGCATGCCAAAAATAAGAGCACATATGGAAAACAACAGTATGTGGTTGATTCTAAGATGTGAATGGAATTTGACAACAAATGGCCCAATTTTTTCGAAGATCCTCGTAATATAAGGTTGGGTTTAGCTCTAGATGGGGTGAACCCATTCTTAGATCATAGTACTAAATGGTATACTTGGACAATGTTTTTGATAAATTATAACTTGCCTCCATGGTTAGCAACCAAATCATTTTTCTTGATGATGTCATTGATTATACCAAGAAAGAAAACTGTGACTTTAGATACAATTGATGTTTATTTATAGCCATTATTTGATGAGCTAGCAGAATTGTGGAAAGGAATTGAAGCAATTCAAATTTTAAGGGACAATGATTCAATCTAGTTCAATTTAAGAGCTTCTTTATTGCTTATGACACATGATCTTCCTACATATGGCACATTGTCTAGTCTCAATGTTCATGGATACCATGGATGTATGGCTTGCATCTTTAAGACTTTTGTGAGGCACTCAAGTAGTTTGCATAAGTGTATTTATTGTGGACATCGTGCTTAACTTAAAATGTAGCATCCATATCGTCGACAAAAGTCATGTTTCAATGCTCAGGAAGAGAATCATGAAGCACCATTGACAATAACAAGTGATTACATTATTGAGAATGTAGAGAAAAGAATGAAGTTTTTTTAAAATGGTGGCATTGTTGGTAGTAAAAATGATCCACTCAATGATAGTGGTGTAAAACGATTGTGCATATTTTATAAGTTTATAACCATTAGGCATATTGTTGACTTTATGCATATTGAGAAAAACATCGGTTTTGTCATTATATCAACTCTTTTTAGTGCATATTATACAATGTCATCATGCCTAGACCTTCAACAACTAAAGATTCGTCGAAATCTTTGGGTTGAAAAATATGGTGATGGAAAATTTAGAAAACCTATTGCTCCTTATGTGTGGAAAAAGGAACAACATGCACAATTATTAACATTGATTTCTAAGACTCGCTTTCCTACTGGATATGTGAGTAGTAATGTTAGAAGGAAAACTGAAAAATAATGGCTTAAGAGGCCTCAAGACCCATGACTATCATGTCATAATTGAGGATATTTTACCTATTGCATTCATATTAAGTTTGGAAAAGGGGCCAATATTGGAAATTATAAGGTTGGGCCTAATATTGAAGAGAATGAGTATGCATGTGTTAGATCCTTCAGACTTTGATAATTTGAGGGAAGAGGTTGTTGAAGTCCTTTTCTTACTGGAACATGAATTTGCACCAACAATATTCAATATTTCTATGCATCTTCTTATAAATCTAGAACATGAACTAGAATATTGTGTCCCGATAAGAACTAGATAGATGTACCCTATAGAACAATATATGAAGGTTCTAGAAAATTTTGTTCGTAATAAGGAAAAAATAGAAGCTAGCATGAGTGAAGGATATTCAATGCAGGAGGCCATAGGATTTTGCACAGAATATATGAATTATTTTACTAATGTTAATTGACATGTATGGGGTGATGATGAAGACGCAATATTTGTAGGTGAAGTGTTAGAAGGAAAGGGATGTCGCTTCAATCTATCAAATGAGGAAAGAACTGTGATACATGCCTATGTTCTTCAAAACACATCCTCATTTGATAAGTGGCGCAGGTGAAATTTTATTTACTTGATAATTTATTTATTTAATTTCATCTAATAGTTAAATTATTATCATTCTTACTATATTTTATGCGTATATTCTGTGTAGAAAATATAGATAAGAGATTCTAATAAGGATGCATCCATCTTGAAAGCATACACTTCAGGATTTGAATATTGGAGATGGTTCTTTTCCAGAATTTGATGATTGGATTGTTGATGCAATTAGTGATGCACAACAAGAAGAACATGATATAACGATAGAGGAAATTAAGCTTTCACGACCCCCAAATATATCAGCTACTTCTTTCAGTGGGATTGTGTCCTATGGTAGTCATTTAAGAGTGGAAGAAAAGGACACAAGAAAGGAAAATTGTGATTGTATTGTTAGTGTCAAATTTCATCATGAACTGAAAAGAAACTTTATCTTTGATTCATACAAGACATTATTCAAGTTGATTTTGGTGAGACTAGTCCCATATTATGGAAATGTAAATGGATCAAACCATATGCAATACAACATGATGAGTATGGATTCATATGTGCAAAGACATGACAAGTTTTATCAAAGAATGATGAACCATATGTTTCCCATCTTCAAATTACCCAGTCATTTTTAATTGATTATGTAACAAGCCCATGATGGTCATATGTCATTCAAGTAGAGTCTCGTTCGAAAAGGAAATTCATGGAATATGTTGATATAATGGTCGATGAGAAATGTAATAGTTTATAAGAAACATTGGAAGAAGAAGTTGAATATGACAATAGAGTTGTATTTGAAGAAGAAACTTTGAATCCCAATAAAGAGAATGAGATAGAGAAAGTAATGCATGGTTGTGAAAATCTATTGTATGAGGATGATGGAGAAAATGAAGTAGATGCATACACGAGTGATCATGATTGTGATCTTTATGGAAATGAAAATCATGATGATGATGATTCGTCACCTTAAATTTATGGAATAAATTTTCATTATGGAAATTGGATTTTATTGTTTTGGCCATGGGATTAGCCAATGGTTGTACTAAAATATGTACTAATATTTTATGGATATTATTGTGTTGGACATGGGATTATCCAAATACTTGTTTTCAGTACTATGCAATGTTTCAAATATGATTTCCTTATGTTCCTTACTATCAAATTATTTCTAAGAAATGCTATGAATTGATGTTTTTTTGAGTTTCAGTGTTATCAAAATATACCTAACTTCTATTAAGCTCCCATAAAATTAACGCATGGAACAAATATAATAGATTCTTCATTGCTCCAATAATAAAATGAACTTTTTGTTGTTCCAATCCAATAACTATAGGACTAGAATGGATGTACTGGGAATGGAGCACTTTTAGTTTGGAATAGATTGAAAATGACTGCCTTCGAAATAAGTTACGGAAAATTACAGCCTCAAGTTGAATCTCCATGAAGACTTCAATAGTCATATGGGCATGGAAATACTAGTAGAAAACCTAGATAAGACCATCCATTGTTGTGGAAACCCATGGGGGTGTCTCACTATGCTTTCTTCAATGATACACTATACAATTTCTAGAGAATGAGAAAATTTGATCCTTCACTGGACTCTACCTTTGTCAAAAAAACTTGAGGAATATTTTCTTACTTATTGAACTCTCAATCTTTTGCATTGAAAACAACCAATCCTCTACACCAATTAAGTCTCACATCATAGATAGTAACAAGTAGGTCTGTAATGATTTTTCCATGAACCCATAACATATGGAGATTGGAGATGTGAATATTTCTTCATTGCATCAAAAACCCTATTGAAATGCAAAAAATTATGCTCTGTGATCATCTTGAGAGACAAAATTATCACTGCAATGACACGTACCTGATCTGTGTGGATCTTTATTAAGACCCTTACCTGCAATGACTATTACCTGCTCTATGTGGATGTTAATTAAGACCCTTACATGCAATGACCATTACCTGCACTATGTGTATCTTTATTAAGACCCTTACCTTCAATGACCCTTACCTCTAGTAAGATCTTTCTTACTCCTAATTATGATCAGGTCATCCACATAAACAACTATAAGAATGATGTAACCATTGACGTTATATACAAATTTGATCTTGTGAGGAATTTGAAACCATGTTGGATAAAATAGGAATTACAATACATTGTGAGTAATCATGTTACCTTATTGATTCTAATGACATGAAAAAATTTATGATGACACCCTCTTACTAAAACATTGATAAGAGCAACAAAGGTGGACTAGGTGTCTTCAAGGGATCCACCAAGCCAACAAATACTCCCACCCACACCAGGACTTGGAATTCAACAAAATATAATTAGGATAAATACCGTGTGAGGTGTCCATGTGATATTTGTGCATTATGTGTTTCAAATCTTAACTCAGTTGACACCCTAAATATGAGTAAGTCACTCCAAAAAGAAAATAAGTAAGTAGTTACAGTAAATCCACTCTTATTAGCTAACAAATGGTTTAAGTTCTATAGGTGGCTCATAGGGTAAGAACTCATCAAGGGTCGTAACATATTCTGTATACTCTCTTCAACTGTACACATTCCTCATAAGTTATATATTTAATGGGTCAATTACCCAATGTACATCTAACCTCAATGGAAATGAGGGCATCCGATAGAACTTTATAACAATCTTTCCACTACACTAAGGTTAATGAGATCACAATCTAGGCTAGCTATGTTTAAGTATAATCACTTAGGAGAGTCAATGATTCAAAAACACATTTTAAGGGGTGGAAGTTCACCTCGTCAGGATTATTCCACCTTTACCAGTGCACCTATCAATATTACAATAGTTATAATCTATTTTACCAAGTTCCACATACAGGTTGATGCTAGTAGATGTTTGTGCTTGAAATATATTCAATGACTTAGAGTTTCAATAAAGAAATCACCATTAATTTTTTTATACTTGATCAACCTTTGCTTTAGAAAATGTCATCCAAATTATGCTCGAACTTGTGATACCTAACCGAAATCTATAAGTATGAAATCACCCTCAGAACTATTGGAATATTTAAGCCTTTCTACCATTTAATTATTTACATATGATGCTTTAATTAATCACTTGTGGTTAATTCTATGTAATAATTGAGGAAATTGCCATTGTGAGGCCCACAAGGCAATTTGGGAGGATAAGATTCCATCTGAGGTGTGTTCTACAAGCCTCATAGGCCACTTGGGAGCATTCCTAAACAATTCTGGTTAAGATTTGTGAATAAGGGTGCAGTTGTGAAGAAAGCTGCCGCTTTTACTGCTTTTTCCCACAAAGAAAAGAGTTAGTCAACCTAGGAAAGTGTTTTATTCACCAAAAATTTTCCTTAACACTATTTCCACCCAAATTTCGTATTTGGAATTTATTTTACCTATATTTCACCTTCAGCTCACTAATTTAGCAATTCGTGAGCTTTTGAGCAGATTTGGAAAGCCAACTTGCCACCTAGGGGGGATGGGCAGTTTTAGAAAGTATGATGGATGGAAGATTCTTTTGGCATATTTAGCCATTCGAATTATTGCTTTAATTTTATTTAATAACAGCCTACAAAATTCATATGTTGGTTGGTGTAATTATTATTCATGAGAAGTAATACAGAAATCCATTCTTGTGCATAATTTCTGTGTCTTTTAGCAGTTGTGTGAGATTTTTTATATGAGAGAGGTTAATTTCTTGCATAGTTCTTGGATGTGATATTATTTTCACTTGGTATCAGAGCCATCAAGCTATTCCTTTCATCTATTAATTATCTTGCAGGATCCAATAGTCTCAAGAAGGGCACATTGATCAATTCACCGGGTGAATTCTATTCTCTGCAGGGCGCATTTTGGAATCCAGAAGTGTTCTAATTTCAGTCCAAAAGTTATATAAGTTGCAGAAATGGATCATAAACAGCAGATAATCCTCACTCCTTTCAATTATTTTGATTGAAATGCACAGATGGACATTCTACTGAGGAGCAAAGGGCTCTACAGGGTGACCATGGCAACAGAAGCTGAGCCAACCTCAGCAATGGAGAAATCTAAATGGAATAATCGAAGGGATGAAGCCTATGGGATATTATGTCTCACTACATCCAGAGAACTCTTATTTCATATTGATGGCCTCACTTCACCCAATGAAGTATGGCTGAAACTTCAAGAATTGTTCGGTAAAACTAATGAATTGAGAGGCCACCAATTGGATAACGAGCTAGTCTCTTTGAACCCACAGAATTTCAATAATATACAAGACTTCTTCTCCAAATTCAAGTCTCTTGTATTTCAGCTGAAGCAATGTGGAATAGACAAGAAATATGAGCAATTAGTTTTGGCCATTCTCTCCAATCTTGGCCCGGACTATTCAATTTTTGTCTCCACCTTCCATTCCACTCGGAAAGCAATTAAAAATTGGAAGAGCCTATCACTTTCAGAATTCATGGAGTCATTAACTCAAGAGAAAGACAAGCTGGTCTTAATGGGAGCCATTAAAAATCCATCAAAATACCATTGTCTAAGTGTTGGAGACTCAAATAATTCGAAAGGAAAGAAGAAAGGCAACTTCAAGAAGCCCACCGGTGAGTGGAAAGACAAGCAGAATTTTAATGGAGAGCCATCAAAATCCAAGAAGAATATGAACAAGAAGAAGGAGAGGACAAAGTGCACATATTGCAGCAAGGGCTTTCATCCCAAAAGCTCTTGTATGAAGAAGACCATCGACCAATTAACTCAGGCATTGGAGAAAGCCAACATCCCTCTCACAGAGAGCGCAAGAAGAAAAGATGGAGGATCAAATTCCGATGACAAAGAGAGAGTTCATGCACTGATGGCCGGCACTTCCCAATATTCATCATTCATCATTGATTCCGGTGCTTCAAGACACATGGTGTTTGCAAGTAAGTATTTTACTTCACTTGACTCTTCCAGTGGTCCGAATATTGTATTGGGAGACAATTCTGAAACCTCTAGCAAAGGCAAAGGTAGCATAGATCTCAAGTTTGGGTCATTTAATAATGTTTTATATGTCCCTGGACTTGCTGCAAATCTATTGTCAGTCTATCAGATGACCCATATAGGGCTGCCCAAGAGAGTCACCTTTACCCCCAATGATGTTGAAATAGCAGAAATTTCAACAGGAAAAATTATTGCATTTGGTACTGCTGACCACTGTTCTAGAATCTACAAGTTTTCTCATTTTGTGCCAAACTCCTCACCTTCTACTCTACTGACCCATTCCAATGAGTCCAGCAAGCTATGGCATGAAAGATTTGCCCACCTAAACTACGAATACCTTTCCCAACTTCATGAGAAAGAGATGGTTATAGGGATGCCCAATATCAAATTTTCCAAAGGTGTCTATCAATCCTGCATCCTAGGAAAACACCCTGAGCACAAGTATGGGAGATCTACCAATGAGAGAACCACTGCACCATTGGAACTTATACACACTGATATATCAGGTCCATTTACTCATGAGTCATTGAATTCAGCAAAATACATTCTCACATTCATAGATGATTTTAGCAGGTACTGTTGGGTTTATTTCATCAAGCTTAAATCAAACGTTTTTGGGTTTTTCAAGCTATTCAAAGCCTCAGTTGAGAATCTGTCTGGTAGGCATATTAAAGTGTTAAGGTTTGATAATGGTGGTGAGTATGTGAAATCAGAGTTTCAGCAATTTTGTGCTTCATCGGGCATACAGATGCAACATCCAGTTCCATATACACCTCAGCAAAATGGGGTTGCTGAGAGAAAGAACAGATCTCTTAAGGAGATGGCCACATGCATGCTTGAGGAAAAAGGTTTGTCTCCTAAGATATGGGATGAAGCAATAAATTGTTCCACCTATATTCAGAATAGAGTTCCACACAAATCTCTCAAAGGTATTACTCCTTTCGAGGCTTGGACAAGTAAAAAACCGGATATCTCTCATTTCAAGATTTTTGGCTCAAAGGCTTGGGCTAGGATTCCGATTGAGAAGAGGAGGGCTATGCAGCCCCAAATCCACCATGTTTGTTTGTGGGATATTCAGAGGACTCCAAAGCATATGAGTTGTTGAACATGACAACTCATAAAGCATTCATCGAAAGAAGTGTGCAGTTTGAGGAAGAGACCTCTCAGAGTGCAGAAATTGGAGACTCATCTTCACCGCCGACTGAAGAAGAAGTAAGTGATGTTGTTGATATTTTTTATTCTGATATTTCTGATGATAAGGATCAATTTATTCTAGATGCAAACTCACCTACAAGGCCTAAGTGGGCTGCAAAAACTTTGCAAGCAGCAGGTGAATTAGCAGGTAACCCTCAGGACCAAAGGAGGACTAGATCACAGTTTGAGACTGCACTCAATGTGAATGATCCTTATCTTTCTGAGAAGTGATATATGATGATAGATTCTGATACAAAAAAATATGAGGATGCCTGACATGATCCTAGATGGCATATTTCTATGGATGAGTAGTTTCAGTCTTTGCATAAGAATGAAACTTGGGAGCTAGTCAAGCTCCTCGCAGGTAGAAAGTTGGTAAGATGCAAATGGATTTTAAAGACTAAATGTGTATTGGATGGTATAGCCATTAAGTACAAGGAAAGGCTGGTAGAAAAGGGGTATTATCAGGTCCAAGGACTTGATTATAATGAAACATTTGCACCGGTAGCTCAGAAAGACTCCATTAGACTAGTTTTGGCAGTGGCAGCTTCCAAGCGGTGGGAAGTACATCACATGGATGTGAAAAGTGCTTTCCTCCATGGGGAACAAAAGGAGTAGATATATATGCAGCAGCCATAGGGGTACACATTAGATCCAAACCTTGTTTTCAGGTTGAAAAAATCTTTGTATGGACTCAAGCAATCCCCCAGGGCTTGGTTTGCAAAGATGGACAATGTTTTGCTGTCACAATCCTATGTTCGGTGTAAATCTGATCCAAATGTCTATATGAATTTTGATGATGGTTTTATTATGTTAATAGTGCTGTATGTTGATGATTTGCTGATCACAGGTGATAGCACTGAGCAAATAGAAGCTCTTAAGACCGCAATGCACCAAGCATTCTCCATGAGTGACTTGGGAATTCTCAAGTAATTTTTGGGGCTTGAAATTTCACAAACAAAAGAAAGTACAAAGGCATGTCAGTCAAAGTATGCTTCTGATCTGTTGAATAAGTTTAAGATGGCTGATTGCAAGAATTCTAAGATTCCATTCCTTTCTGGAGTCAAAATGGAAGAAGTAGAATCTACACCGCTTTTTGACAGTACACTCTACAGACGGCTGATTGGCAGCTTACTCTACTTGACTCACACTCATTAAGATCTTGCATATGCTATGAGTGTGGCATTTAGATACATGGAGCAGCGACAAGAGTTACATCGGAGGGCACAAAGAGTGATGGGATTCACTATGTGGCAGATTCTAGCTTAGATCTCTTGGGTTTCACAGATCCGGATTAGGCTGGTGATAGCCTTGATAGGAAATCCACATCAGGATTTGTTTTCATGCTTGGAGGTGGCCCTGTTTTTGGTCCAGCAAGAAACAGAATGCCATAGCACTATCTTCAGCGGAGGTAGAGTACAAAGGAGCAGTGAATGCTGCTACATAGTGTGTCTGGTTGCAGGGGATTTTGTCTGAGTTTGAGATTGCTTTCAGTACTCCTACTATCATTTATTGTGAAAACCAGAGTGCCATTATAGTTTCATGTGATCCAGTACAGAGGCAGAGAACCAAGCACATAGAGATTCATATGCACTACATCAGAGGAC
Organism: Larix kaempferi; assembly: GCA_027924585.1. Taxonomy (NCBI): domain Eukaryota; kingdom Viridiplantae; phylum Streptophyta; class Pinopsida; order Pinales; family Pinaceae; genus Larix; species Larix kaempferi. Next base: position 4,725,875 of record BSBM01000968.1, on the reverse strand, counting down.
TAGTGCATGACCAGATCATAGATTTGCAGTATTGCCCCATAGGTGAGCAAACTGCAGATATCTTCACCAAGGATTTCACAGAGAAGACATTCAGCTATCTTAGATCACTGCTTGGGATGGTTGGACATGTGGTGGAGTGAAGGGTTGATCAGCAACCTTTCAATTTTGATATGTCCATGTTTTGAGGGAAGGTTTTTCCCATGAGGTTTTCCTTCTATCCTTGTTTTGTGGACCGACAGTATTTTGTACAGGGTGACCAAGTCTTGTTACTAGGCCCTTAGCATTTTTATATATTGTGATTTTTTAGACCATTCAAGTCAGACTTAAGAGGGGGTGTTGGAATATTTAAGCCTTCCTACCATTTAATTATTTACATATGATGCTTTAATTAATCACTTGTGGTTAATTCTATGTAGTAATTGAGGAAATTTCCATTGTGAGGCCCACAAGGCAACTTGGGAGGATAAGATTCCATCTAAGGTGTGTTCTACAAGCCTCCTAGGCCACTTGGGTGCATTCCTAAACAATTCTGGATAATATTGGTGATGAAGGGTGCACTTGTGAAGAAAGCTTATGCTTTTACTGCTTTTTCCCCCAAAGGAAAGAGCTAGTCAACCTAGGAAAGTGTTTTATTCACCAAAAACTTTCCTTAACACTATTTCCACCCAAATTTTGTATTTGGCATTGCTTTTACCTATATTTCACCTTCAACTCACTAATTTAGCAATTCGTGAGCTTTTGAGCAGATTTGGAAAGCGAACTTGCCACCTAGGGGGGATGGGCAGTTTTAGAAAGTCTGATGGATGGAAGATTCTTTTGGCATCTTTAGCCATTCGAATTATTTCTGTAATTTTATTTAATAACAGCCTACAACATTCATATGTTGGCTGGTATAATTATTATTCATGAGAAGTAATATAGAATTCCATTCTTGTGCATAATTTCTGTGTCTTTGAGCAGTTGTGTGAGATTTTTTACATGAGAGAGGTTAATTTCTTGCATAGTTATTGGATGTGATCTGATTTTCACAAGAACTCAATGAATTACAATCAACCTTCAAACAATGATTATCGACAGTAGTAGATACCCTTTTGATCAAGCTCTTGAACTGTTGTATCAACATAGAACACAGATTTATGGTGAGTTTATGTTTCAAATCTCAAGTATGCCAATAACCTTAAAGACTGCACGTCAAAATGGAACCTTGTTAATTTATTTAACACATACAAGAGATGAATATGGTAGAGATAAAATTAGAGATTCCATTTAATTTCTTGTTGGAATTTTTTGAACGCATTAGGCAGGGAAAATATTCATGTACTAATGATGTTATTGGATAACCTAATTGCTTCTTTGTACATATATTAATGATTTTTTTATGGGACACGTTTGAAAAGGCTATGAAGAATAAGGGATGAAACGTAAAAGTGGAGAAACAATGATGACAATACTATATATTATGAGGGTGTCTGTAAAGAACACATTGCGAGAAATGAAGCATATTTGTCAACTCTTGGTTTGGGAAATAAGTAGTTATTCCTTGTACCTTTTCATTTCTATGCATATTTCATGAAAGTTCTTTATAATTTATTTCATGGTGTAGCCTATATATGATTTTGATTCTCATTTGATAATTTTTTTGTTTTATATGGAAAATTTTGCTTCTAGAGAAAGAGAGCAGAACCAAAAGGAAAGAAAAGGAACATCGTTTCCATCTCATGGTTTGGAAAATTAGTAATTAGTTATTCCTCATAGTTTTTCACTTCTATGCATATTTAATGATAGTTGTATATAATCTATTTGATGATGCAGGCCATCTATTATTTCGATTCTAATTTAATAAGTTTTTTATTTTATAGGGAAAATGTAGATTCTACACAAAATGAGTGAAAACAAAAGGCAAGCAAAGGCACACTGCCAATATCTCGCAGAAGCCTACGCCTTGGTGGATTAGTACATGGAGAAGATGTTAACAATACTAATGATAAAATTCCTAATATATCAAACGATGATGATCATCTCCAAACTGATATTGTTGAAGGCTTTCTATATTTTGAATAAGAATCAAGTTTGAGAGACTTATTTTTAAAATTGAAACAAAGATTTGAAGGCTCATCTGTGCAAATTAGTGAGATAGTTATTGCCACACCTAATGTGGCCAATAAGGAACCAATTAGGCCTTCAATTGCCAAATAAAAAACACCTGTTGTGTCCACACACATGAGTGTCATTTCGACATTAGCCTGTCTTGATTCGACTGAAGATATATCAACTTTCATAAAAAAATGCAGAATGAGTCAAGACATGTTTTGGTCCACAGAAAGAGAATCCAAAGAAAAAAAATTAGAAGGGAAGAAGGATTATTTGGTTGAGATAATAGATGGTGAACCTATTGGACCAAATGTTGCAAGGTGGGCCTCAAAGTTGGGCACAAGAGTAAGGTCTCATTTGGATGTCACAAAGGCCAATTTTGCAGATCAAGATGAAAGAAATGTGGATCTAGTGATTCTACAAATGGAAAATGCCTTTGAGACTTTTGGTGGAAGGATTTACACCAAATATTACAAGAACAGAATGAGAAAATTGATTAATAATTTTAGGCATAGATGCATAAAAGCAATCTTGGAAGTAAAAGAAAGGGACAATAGCTTGACTCCCAAAAAATGGGAGGATTTGAAGGAAAGTATGTGTGTCGAAGAGTATGTGCAAAGGAGTACAAAAGGGAGATAGCAAGAGATAATGTGAAGGATCGATTTATTTGGGTTATGGTGGGTGGCGAGCCAATCAAAACTTGTTTGTAAGTATATGGATTTTTTGTTGAATACATTATGTATGGCATTTTAACTACATTGTGTTATATTGCATTTTGATTCGTATATATATCAAACTAATTCTGTGTTGATAATGATGTGTAGGTTCAAGGGTCTAATAGATCAGAAATTGATGTGAGTGAAATGATTAGCAGCATGAAGACAGATCTAGACAATTCTAAACATAAGCAGATATCAAAAACTCCAATTGAAAGATTGCCGCCATCTAATGAAGTTGAGAAAAGCCTTGACACATGTACGTCTGTTAAAAGTGATAGCTGTGATAACTATAAACATGTAATGGATTGCATAAATGGGTTGACGAAGACAATTTCAACCATATCCACCTCCATTGAACCAATCATCGCTTCATGGAAAAATAAGGGATATCGTAGTGATTTTGATGAGGTAAGCTAATTATCATTCCCATGCAAACATTTCTTGACTTGAATTCATAATCTGATTTAATTGGTCTAGGTCTTATTTTTAGTGTTTTACTCTTATATTTACTATTCTTCTACTATATTATTGTGTCCTTATAATGTTACATTTTATTTGTGCATGATGTAATCACTTGTAGGATAACATTTAACGATCTCCCAATATCATTGATGCACCTCAACATTCTCGATTAGTGTGTACAAATCTTGCTGGACGTATTTCAAATATTGACTCGACCGTGAATGCATTTGATTTTGTTATATCAATAATTATGCATGTTTTTGGAATTTAATTGCATTTTTTTATTATATTTATGTATACTTTTTTTTTACAGTTCCCATTACCTCCAACAGATCCTGGAGTATTCCAGGTAGGAGATAAAGTAGATATACTAGATCCATATGATGGTGCTATTGCAGGGACTGGACAAATTAAGTTACTTGCTAAGATCCATGGAATGTCACTTGGTCCTGAAGATGCTAATATAAGTGTCATTTATGTCTCAATTAACATCCCTGTTGTATATGAAAATAAAATTGATGGTTGTCAATGCTTGAAGGAGAAAAAATGATTTTTATTCGGTGGCTGAAAAAGTATTTGAGAAAATCATCTAGATGATAATGTTTTATGAATTAGTTGCAAAGTTTCTATTTACTTTACATAGTCTTTAGACCATTTAAAGTTACTTTACATAGTGTTCAAAACTTTTTTCTTCAAGGGAATGTGATTTGAGATATAAGGACATGTTTTAATGGATATATTCACTGGTTCATTTCATTTAATGTTGCTTATGGTGCGATTAGAAATTTTGTTTTTGTCATGCATATAAGGAGTGATATAAGAAGATGTTTTAATCCATCTATTCGCTGGCTCTTTTTATCTAATGTTGCTTGTGGTGCCATTAGAAATGTTGTTTCTGCCAAGCCTACAAGGACTGATATGATATTGCAAGCGTGTTTGTTTACATGCCATTGTTTCTATGTGTTTAGTGCTGAAGATATTGTTATCTTCTGTAAATAGTTTTAAACTAATATAGGTAATGTGTCGTTGGTTGAGGAATTTTTCCCTTAATGATGAAATTATATTGTATCTTTCTAGTTTTTAAATTTCTTAATTTTTTTATGGATTCGTGTCTCATTTTCAAGGAGTTACAATATTATGTGCAAATGATTTCCTTCTTAGTTTTTTAAAGTGTAAGATTCAATTGACTATAGACTATATTTTCCTTCCATATAAACAACTGTTGCATAGATTTTAAGATGTGAAAATGAAACGATTTTATGATCAGATGAGTGGCATAGTGCTCTACCCCATTGGTCATGATTGGTCGCAACTTTTAGGAGGATGATGACTAACTGATGTGTATATTTGACAAGATTTTTTGTAGACTAAGCATCCCAGATTTCCACTATCAACTGCAGATCTATTTACCAAACTAGATGATGCAAGTGGGAAAACATTTCTATGTGCAGGTATGTTGGCGGTAAAAACTACCCTATAGTAAGGAAACAGATACTATCAACTGAAAGGGGATGACAGGTAAGCATATTAACTGCGTTACAGAGATGTTCATGAAAGGAAATAGGTTATAGGCCTTGAGAACATACCTTTAGAATGACGTTCGATCCTAGCTCTTATTCAATCTTGTGCTCGATCCTCAAGTCCACCTCCTGTTCACTAAACCTGCAATACAAGTACCTTTCTCAGCGTATCTTGGATAATATATAATGATGGAAAAAGACAAAGCAATTTAAACATCCAATATTAACCAAAACAGATCCAAACTAGTATAACACTTCAATGAACACTTAATTTGGGACAAGAAAGACGCTTCAACCTTTTATTGTCAAATACAAATTGATGTTACAAAATATACCTGACTTTGTGACATGCTCCTGCAACTTAATCCTGGGGTCTTGCTCTTCTCTGGCTTGGATATATTCCAGCATAAACTCCTCCAATGCAAGATTCTCTTTAAAAGTCTCTTAATAACATTCATGTCTCTAACCCCTCTCTTTATTCTTCCCTGTATTTATAGGACAAGAGAAGCAGTTCAGGTCGAGAGATGGTTATGGAGGAAGTTGGGGAAGTTGGGAAACCAACTGTAACTAATCCTCTTCGTGAAATTAATTATTTTTTAATCATCTTTTGAGATGTACGCTACTATTGCTCAGTGAAGTAGTGTTCAGGGCGCTACTATAGTGCTTGTAAACTAGCGCTCATCACTTTTTAAATGTTGAGCGCTACTTTGCTGAAGAGGAGTAGCGCTCATGAGGCTTGATCGCTACTATTACACACTGGAGTAGGGTACAGGTGCTAGTCTATTGAAGTAGAGTAGCGCTCATATCTCAGAATGACATTTTAGGGTTTTTCCAGTCTTTTCAGGAGGTGGAGTAAGTCAAAGTCTCATCTAGGGTCAACATGCTCCTCCATCCAAGTTGTCCTTTTGTGTGATCAACAGCTCAGGGTGATCACGGACGGAGAGGTGCAGGTTTGAACTATAATAGATGCCCCCTAATGTGTGAGGTTAGAGGGAAACGATGGCTGAAATACATTATAATCCAAAGCCAGAGGAGGAGTAAAGAACTGTAGAAACAAGTCACAAGAACACCTGAAACAAAGATCAAGGTCAACAAGCAATTACATCTTTGACATCATATAGATGTGCAGTGTGATACAACATGATCTCCGATACATAACAAGGAGATGTATACATAGCATGGCCACTTGGAATACAAGTGTGGATCCATGTCAAACTGAGAGATCATAGCCATAACAACAAACTGGATCTATGTCTCATGGAGAGCCGAATATAAGTGAGGATCAGTCTTGCACAACTTGGGTGATAACAGAATGAGGTAATGTCATCCAAAATCCCAAGGTCTTCATCCAAAACAACTCTAGGTACAAACCCTAACCATGTGAATAGATGAGCTGACACTCGAACATGGGGGGTATCGTTTGATTACCGGTCATTGATGTATACTGTTAACAAACACGAGGACTTACACCGATAATGTTGATGGGGCCCAAGGTACCAAGTACGGTCCGCGAAGTGTGAATAGATGGACTTGGAGTCGAACACTTGGGGATCCTGTCGAAGAAGAGACATTGATGTATTCTCAACATTCAATAGCGAGGAAAATTTCCACTAGTGACTGCAATTTCCAAGGTACTAACCAAAACTCTAAACTTCATTCCCAGAGTAAAATGAGTTGATGTCGATGGGAAGAAGTTCGTTGGAAGGGAGGCCTTAAGGTATCCTCCATCATCCAACTCGAGGAACACTCAACTGGTATGAGCTAATATGGAATAATATGTAACAAGACTGACACTAGGATGGCCGACACATGAGGTCAAGGTAAACTGCAGAATGGCCGACACAGGGTATATCCTTGAACAGTGAGCATGACACAAAGTGACTCAGGCAGTTTCTGACATAGTGGGGTAAATGATAACCTTGAAATGTAAGAGACATTATCAGACTCTCCATATGGTTGGAAGAATAACCAACCGAGGGAGTAAACAACTCAGAGATCAGGTTCACCCTGAGGTCAAAAACTAAACCCAACCGACAAGATAGACTCAAGTAGGTGCTGTGTTCAAGGATAGAACTGACTGAACTACCTTTGACATTGAAGATATGACACATATTTCCCATCCCTTATTCTTTTTAGATAAAATAATACCTTTCTTGTTGTTTTAATGAGTCCAAGAAAGAATGAAAAACTCAATTGCTGGTTAAAAATATTACCCCCTCCCTTTGAAAATAAGGAAAAAGGGACATTACCTGCAGGCATATTACATTGATTCATGTTGGGACCTGCAAAGGTATTGAAACCAGTGGTAGCTGATGTAGACGGTGCGGTCATGGTACTCATGACAGGCACAGTTGCAGAAGCACTTGGCCCTACAGCAGGTGTGGAAATCCAAGTACTGTGTATATGATAAAACGGTTGAAACGTAGGAGGTGGCACTAAATTGGCTGTACTGCTAGGTCCAACAGTAGGTGTAGAGGTAGATTCCATAGTTGTTGAACTCGGCATACCTAACGTACCAGTATTAAAACTGAAAGACGGAGTGGACACAGAGGTTGTTCGTGCCGAACATGGTGTAGAAGTAAAAGGAGGATTTACAGCATTAGTGTTCATACCTATGGTGGGAGTTTGTGGAACTCCCTGTTCACCTCCTAGAGTAGACATCAAATGTCCAGGCAAGAAATTATATGCACTATAATCGGGCTGCTGGAAACCAATGGGTAATAGAAGCGGATTTCTAGGATTGGTCAGAGGAGGATTAAAGGGAGTGCTATTCTCCGCAGAAGTAAGATCTTCAATCTCAACTGAACTAAAATGTCGCTGATCTGGAGTAACTGGTTGTGGCTCCTCAGGAACCTCTATTTCATGGTTTTCTATTGTTGTTTGTTGTTCTTCAGGAAACTCAACTTCAAGTGGTAGTTCCTCAGGAATTCCTATTTCAGGATTTTCCGTTGTAAAAATTTCCTCAGGAAGTTCTGTTTCAGGAATGGTTTCTGAAGAAACATTGGGGTTTACCCATTGTCGTCTAGCTGGTGGTAAAGGTTATGTTCTAAGTGGTGGAAGGTTTTGAAGCCTTCTTGATCTACGAAGTTCTTGGTTCTCCATGATTATATATATAAATAAAAACTAGAAAACCTAGTGGCCACTACGACTAGGGGGCAAACAACACGCCAACTAAAAATTCCTAAGTATGCAAACCAAGCAAACGAGATGCCTTTCGGAGAAGAGTCTGGGATGATGAGGGCCCAGAACAGATCAACGAAGGATGAAGAACAGTTACCCGAGGTCCACAATACAATGACTAAGGGTGCAAGTGCTGGAATCACCCAATCGCCCTCCCAAAGACCTGCAAGGGATTTTCTCCCACGTCTGTCCTAGGTACAGCAGATATACCCTCTTTTGTCACCTATGTATGAACCTATGGTCAGATACTAAGGATACCACAACACTGAAAACTCCTGTGGGGACAGTCTCTGGTCGAATCAGAAGGCGTGGGCAGGGTAAATGAGCCCGAAACTCAAAAGAGTCCCCAAACGCGATCCAATCCTGGTATATGCTCGAAACAGAAAGTAGGAGGAGTATTCCCAACAATCTGATCTCACAAGACCTACTGCATAGATCCCAGGCAAGCTTTGAGTGAAATGGATTTACCTGTGATAGTCTAACTACGATTTTTGCGTAATGTGTGATCTTGAGTGGTTTAAGGTGATTTAAACTCAAGATCCTAACCAAGACTAGTTGGTGTAGTGTATCCCTAAAAAAGAAAAATTGTTTCTATTTAATTTTATTAAAGATTTTTTAGGGCTGTTATTACTCAAAAGGTAGTGCGTTTGTGTGGCATGGTTGCAACAGAAAAGAAAAAGTGCAAAAATTCTAACTTTCGACAACAAAACTCTCTTTTTTATTTTTTCATTTAAAATTCTTTTCCAAACTGAAAAAACTGAGCAAATCTACCTAAATTCTTTTCTGTTTTCTTTTGAAATTGTACACAAAATAAGCTATGCTATCTTGTAACAAATATAAGCCTTATTAATCTTAAGCTACCAAATTTTTTGCTTTTTCTGTTATTATAAACGAAAAAGAACTATAAACATGGAAAACAAATAAGACTTGTATGCAATGTGTAAGTATGGATAAAAATGGTTCCTAAGCTTACAGCTGTCAAGGCACTAGCTCAAAAAAGACTCGTCCTACAGGTTTTTTGCAAAAGAAAAAGCCTCTATACTCAGAAACAAAGTGGGGAGAAAACAATAGGAGAAAGACACTTAAAATTGGGAATCCAACACAAGAGGACTGACCCAAAGCATCAAACCCTAACAAGACCACTATGCCAAGCAAAAAGTAAGCAAGCAAGCTACCAACCACCCTACTAATACAAGGACTGAGAAATGAATCAGCCTAAAACACTTTAAACACACTTGAAACTAGAAAAGACAACAAGTCACAGAAGGTTGGAAATCAACAAGTTCAGAAGACACCCTAAAGGCTCCAAAACAGACCAAACCCTAAAACAAAGGATAAGATAGGTAAAGAGAAAACAAATGTTGCTACAAATAGCGAATGCAAAAGCATGCAGGTTTGTAAATCAGCAACATACAGTCAGGTCAAGAATAACCGGAAGTGTTCACCAAAGAACAAAACCTAGTCTTCCAAAAGAGTTATAAACAGTCCAAACATTCCACAGGTAAACAAGCGATATAAAGATGGTAAAAAGACTCAAAGAAAGGTTCTACGACTTAAAGAAAAGTTATAAACCTCAAATACCAGTCAAGAAGATCTAAAAACAAATTCAGAAGACCACCAAAAAGGCTAAAACTCAAACAGACCACTAACAGAAGGCTACAGGAAATATACCCTACTGTGTAGTAGGGAAACTAGCGCTCCTGAAGATATGGGCACTACTGTATATATAGCAAAGTAGCGTATGGGCGCTATTGTATGTATAACGGAGTAGTGCTCAGGTCTTAAAAGTTAAAAACTGACTTTGAAAAGATGCAAAAAGACTGATTGAAGCAGAGAAAAACAAGCAGGGGGGTACCTACAGGGTTTCTCAGCACATAAAAGGAGTTGAAATAGTTCTGGGAAGACAAACAAGAAAAGGTTTCCTAGAGAAAAAACAAATCTATCCCCAGTTGAGTCGCCAGTCTGTTGGCGGGAAAAACTACCCTATAGTAAGGAAACAAATACTATCAACTGAAAGGGGATGATAGGTAAGCGTATTAACTGCGTTACAGAGATGTTCATGAAAGGAAATAGGTTACAGGCCTTGAGAACATACCTTTCGAATGACGTTCGATCCTAGCTCTTATTCGATCTTGCGCTCGATCCTCAAGTCCACCTCCCGTTCACTAAACCTACAATACAAGTACCTTTCTTAGCGTATCTTGGATAATATATAATGACGGAAAAAGACAAAACAATTTAAACATCCAATATTAACCAAAACAGATCCAAACTAGTATATCACTTCAATGAACACTTAATTTGGGACAAGAAAGACGCTTCAACCTTTTATTATCAAATGCAAATTGATGTTACAAAATATACCTGACTTTGTGACATGCTCCTGCAACTTGATCTAGGGGTCTTGCTCTTCTCTGGCTTGGATATCTTCCAGCGTAAACTCCTCCAATGCAAGCTTCTCTTTAAAAGTCTCTTAATAACATTCATGTCTCTAACCCCTCTCTTTATTCTTCCCTGTATTTATAGGACAAGAGAAGCAGTTCAGGTTGAGAGATGGTTATGGAGGAAGTTGGGGAAGTTGGGAAACAAACTGCAACTAATCCTCTTCATGAAATTAATTATTTTTTAATCATCTTTCGAGATGTACGCTACTATTGCTCAGTGAAGTAGCGTTCAAGGCGCTACTATAGTGCTTGTAAACTAGCGCTCATCACTTTTTAAATGTTGAGCGCTACTCTGCTGAATAGGAGTAGCGCTCATGAGGCTTGAACACTACTATTACACACTGGAGTAGGGTACAGGTGCTAGTCTATTGAAGTAGAGTAGCGCTCATATCTTAGAATGACATTTTAGAGTTTTTCCAGTCTTTTCAGGAGGTGGAGTAAGTCAAAGTCTCATCTAGGGTCAACATGCTCCTCCATCCAAGTTGTCATTTTGTGTGATCAATAGCTCAGGGTGATCATGGACGGAGAGGTGCAGGTTTGACCTATAACAAGGTACAGTTCCATTTGTGCAAAAAATTGTATTTGTTGCAAAATTAAGGAAGCTCATTTTTTAATTATGGAACCTCGTTGCTTCCATTTCTTGGTTGAACTAAAACTAGTAAGTTTAGACTACACACTTTTTGTTGAAATATTGTAACTTCAAAGAATATTATATTTGTACTTTATTATTTCGGAGATGTTTCATTCCTTCGTGCAGATCTTATTGTATATCCGGAGATGTTTATTCCTCCGTTGCAATGTGGTAACTTGGGTTATTAGACTTCCCTAGTGGGGTCGGCCCTGTATGTGTTATGTGGGTCAAAGGGTTGTTAGACCACCCTAGAGGGGTCGACCCAGTCAATTGTAGTGGGGTGTTTAACCCAATGGTAAAGTTGGGGCTGACCTAGTTAATATATTGTACAAGTCGGAGATGTGTATAAATAGAGGAGGTGAGCTCCTCATTTGACACACTTCCCTCACTTGAAATGTAGCGCACTTGTGAGAGAGAGGTCTGCTATGGAGGAGGAGGAGATCATGTCTTTGGTTTGCATCTTTGTATATTGCTAGTCATCTATATTGAGGAAGCTTTGTTGTAATGCCCCATATTTCGACTAGACAGGTTTATCCGTGAGACATATTACGCCTTATTTTCTTATTATATGTTGTATTAGCTAGGATGAGTAAACAATACTTATGACATGATAGACCCGATTATATGTTGCTACCATGTTTATGTTGTTACTATGTTATGTTCTCATTATGACTATGATGCTACGATATTATGATGTTACTATGTTCATGCACTTATTAAGTTATGATTATCACGAGATTCATTGCTTTTATGATGACAATATATGTTTTAGCGTTTTCATTGATGAAATGTGAAATATATGGTGTTGTACGTGGATGCCATCCTATGATGAAATTGATAGAAATGTTATATTCCATGCATACCTATGATGAGATAAAATTGTGACGTGAAATAAAATGATGTTGATGACATGGATCAATTGGTGATCGAATGGAAATGCTTGTTATAAAATGATTATTTTGCGGAATACTAACCTACAGGACACAAGGGCTATGGGATAGCCAAATACTTGATCTGATATATGGGATAAGAACCTGTCCATGTAGTAAACCTTAGAAACCGAAATTGATGATATGATGACACAGTCCGATAATCTTGATAGCAGCAAAGTATGATTTGATAAGGGTGTAGACCCAGTATGTTGAGAGGGATGGATGTATTTCCCACCCTATGTTTCTATGATACCCGGGGTCATGGGAGGGCCATGCTAAGACATGCTCCCCATGTTGTTGTGATGATGATGGTCGGATCCCTGCTAGGAGAGGCTAGGTTCGCTAGTTAGCCGACGCTACCGCTCTCAGGTTCTATGTGGTCAGGTCAGTATAGCTGGCACCCACTTTGGTACTAGTAGAGGAAGGATAGGGAGGATGTGGACGTAGGTTAGGATGGGAGGATATGTTAGTTAGTACTGTTGAGGGTTGGGTATTCATTGATCTTGAGTTCGTGGTAGTAGGTATCTTTCCTTGTACTTGATTCATTGAACTAATGTAATCATAAAGATAATGAAATGAAATATTAAAGGTTAACTGATAAAATGACCGATGATGTTTTAGTAATGTTATGATAAATATATACTTATTCTGTTTGCATGAAGTATTATTAGTATTAGTTAGTTGTTAAGCATAGGAAATATGATGTATGTTTATAGTACTTGTCAGACCTGTGCATTTGCTGGGTTTTCTACCCCATGAGGGTTTCCTAGGATAAATCTCTGTCTCTTGTATTTATGTTGTGCTTGTTGTTTCTTTAGTGATACTGTATATGCTATTATTGTGAAATGGAATGTAATGATGATATTTTCTATATTACCATATTAAATCTTAACATGGTATCAGAAATAACCTGAAGGAAGGCAATGTATGGCACTTACGACACTTGCTTCACTTGCGACAATTTCAAGGTTTGGGTTTTGTATAGCAAAAACTAGTCATCGTGGAACTTTCGCTATAAATCCATTTTGGAGAAGGTTCAGGATCTGAAACCTTTACAAGTCGTAGATAACATCCCCAGGTACCTTGTGTCCAAAGGACACCCTAATATTAGTTGTACTTTGTGAGTTATGATCAGTACAAGTTAGGGTGTCTTCCTCTTCCAGATCTCAGTCAAAATCAGGCGACCTAGGAAAAAAGGTCATAAGTTGGGCTAGGAAGCTCCAAATGAAATTTCATAAAATGTGACAGGTAGTACACAGACTATACTATCTCAAGAAAGGTTTTTAGAGGACGAAGTTGAACCAGTGACACATGGAATGCCATACAAGTTTGCTCTCCTATTTTATCCCATAAACAGGTCACGTTGCGACAATTGGAATAACTCTCTCTCAGAAAATCCAATTGAGGTTAGACCTATCAAGATGGAAATATGATAGGGCAAGCTACCACAGAAAACGTTTTCCAACCCTATGGATTGAAAAGTTCAGAGCTACAGCAGAAACAATCAGGTACATATTTCTGTCAAAACAGAATTATTTTTGGAGCACCTTCATTCATGGCTTCCGGAATTTAGGGTTTTGGAGAAAGTTAGAATTTTTGGAATCGGAGTCCACGGATGAATGCTACTCATGAAAATCGAAATTTAGAGACCAAGATTGAATTTTTTGGTTGGGTATAAGACCGGGCTTGATCAAACCCCAGTTCGGGATTTTGATCGGAAAGATGGAATATTAGGGCTTCAGCAAAAGTTGGAATTTTTTAAGTCTGTGACCACGGCTGGAAGCTCCTCAAGAAAAATAAGAGTTTAGAGCCTTGGATTGAACCTTTTGATTGGGAAGAAGGGTGGGCTTCATCAAAATCTAGTTTGGGGTCCTGTTCAAAAGATTTAGAAGTTTCGAAGGCAATTTTGAGGGGTCAAATTTTGGAGATTTCAAAATTCAAGTATGCTAGTTTGATTAGCTCAGCAAGATACATCCTTCCATCCATTCAGAAGTGTGAAAGTCAAAGATTGAATTTTAAGGGTTTCTCTAGCAAACCCTAATAAAGCTCCAGAGCAAGTTTCGAGGGGAATTGAGGCTAAGGCCTTACATAAGAAGACTACAAGAAGTCTCGACAGGTATGACTTAAGGCGGTTCAAGTATGTCTTGAAATCTGATTCCTGATTAAGTTCATAATATGTTTGTCTTCATATTATTTATTAGTACAATCTTGTTTAATGTTAGAATTGTCTTATCACCCTAGTAACAATATGAATGCATGTGAATGATAAAATAAATTCATTGATTAGGGCTATATCATTGTACTAATGCACTATGGTGTTGTATGAGGTTGATGTTGTCTGCTAACAAGATACAGGTACATCACGGAAGACAAATCAAGTTACATGACCATGACAACATGAAGACAAAGACTCATCCATAATCTTTGTTCTACTTACCAGGTATGTATGACTTTGTTATATTATGCTTAACCTATGATATATGCAGGTTCTAGCATAGGATCTCTAAATCATTGAAGAGAACAAAGAAGATATTGTTTAGATCATGAGGATGAAACTAGTGCACACTTGAGCATGCACAGTGGTACAGAATGAATAGAAGTTCAAAAGACATATAGAATATCAAGCGAGAGACAACCACACAAACATAAAAGATAAGTATTTGAGTTGTTATTTGAAATAGTAAATGATATTGCTTGTAATAGTTGTATACATATTTGTATTCCTAGAATATATCATGTTGAGTGTAAACATTCATATAGCATTGAACAATATACTACTAATATGCATATGATTGGTAAATTGGACAAACATTCCATTGTTGCTTGTCTAGAATGAAACCTATTTGCTAACATGCTGAGAGCTGTGCACACTCTTGATAGTATGTTCTGGTAGAGATGGAAGGCATCTAGATAGCCACTGTATGCATACAGGATATGGAAAAGTGTTGTGCCAAAGTATTGGTCAAGATAGTTGCATAACTATGTAAATGATATATGTATGCATAATAGGTCATCATATCAATATGATTTGATGATTATGAAGTATTACTAATCATGTACTTAATTTTGATTTGTAGGAAAGATCATGACGAATGATGAACACTGAACAAGCGATGGATGTTCAACAAAAGGATTTACAAATCAAACACACTATAGAAGGCTCGTGGCTAGAAGATTCTCTTAGAAAGAGGAAGAGAATCATGATGAGATGTTTTCTCCAAGTGGCTAGATAAAACCATTATCTTACTAATATAATTGAAGAAAGCTCTGTTCAGGTACCCAGGATCGATAGTGATCACCATGGGTGATGTGGATATCAACCTTTGCTACAAGGTTGAATATGGTTTCTATACACAGATGACATGGATGCAAGAAGGAACTCACCACAGAGTTCGAATGATGTTGAGGCTCATATCAGTAGACCCATCTAATGAGAGATGGCACAGATAGATGGCTGCAGAAATGAAAATGAAAGAACTCAGATTGATACATTACTTTTTAGGTCTGGAAGTATGGAAAGGCTCAGAAGGAATCTTTCTCAGCCAAAGAAAGTATGCCAAGAAATATTAAAAAGACTTGATATGTTGGAATGGCCACTCTCATGGATTCCAACTTGAAGCTGCTAGCGAATGACTCATCAGAGTTAGTGTATATAACTCTGTACAGACAAATTATTGGGTCATTGATGTATCTAACAAATACTAGGTTAGATATATGCTTTGTTGTGAACACCTTGAGTCAGTATCTAGTGGAAACTAGATGTGTTCACCTGATAGTTGCAAAGCATGTGTTGAGGTACCTAAAGGATATGATAGACTTTGATCTATGCTATCTTGGAGATCATGACTTCAGATGGGTACACAGATGTTGATTGGGAAGAAAGTGTATCAGACAGGAAGAACACATTGAGAGGATGTTATTGTCTGGGATCAACCATGATCTTGTGGCTTAGCTGGAAGCAATCTAGTGTGGCTCTCAGCAAAAGCGGAATATATGGTTGGTTGCTCTGCTAGTTGTGAAGCAGTATGGCTTCTGGATTGTTTGACTTAGAGATAGACCCAACTGTGATCCTATGTGACAAACAAATTTGTATCAAGATGGCAGAGAATCCATTGTTCCATGATATGGCGCAGAAAGGAACTATAAAGTTCGAATTTGTAACAAGTTGCTGATGTACTAACCAAACCTCTACCTCAAGTGAACAAGTTACTGATGTACTAACCAAACCTCTACCTCAAGTAAAGTTTGAGTATTTTTCGAGACAAACTTGGTAGGACCCTCCTCGAGAGGGGGAGTGATGTGGCCACTTATGATGAGATTGCCTGCATCGACAGTGAGGTTGATGATGTGGATACCTATATTGGTGATGCTGACAGAGAGGTTGGTGGATGGTCCTTAGACAGTGTCTAAGTTGACGAGGGGATTGCATCATCCTTGAACACATGTTCTAAAAGGATCCATAGACATATGTCTCTGAGAAAGAAGGGGGATTGGATCATCCCTGGACTTCAGTCCTA
Organism: Larix kaempferi; assembly: GCA_027924585.1. Lineage (NCBI taxonomy): Eukaryota > Viridiplantae > Streptophyta > Pinopsida > Pinales > Pinaceae > Larix > Larix kaempferi. Next base: position 4,709,379 of record BSBM01000968.1, on the reverse strand, counting down.
AAGTGAGTCATAGACGTATGGTCTCCGAGAATGAAGTCCTTAGTGGACAAGTGGGGATTGTATCGTCCCCGGACTTTGGTCCCTTGAATTGATCCGTAGACTTATGGTCTCCAAGAATGAAGTCCTTAGTGGACAAGTGGGGATTGTATTGTCCCTGGACTTCGGTCCCTTGAATTGATCCGTAGATGTTTGGTCTCTAAGAATGAAATCCTTAGTGGACAAGTGGGGATTGTATCATCCCCATACTTCGGTCCCTTGAATTGATCCGTAGACGCATGGTCTCCGAGAATGAAGTCCTTAGTGGACAAGTGGGGATTGTATCGTCCCCGGACTTCGATCCCTTGAATTGATCCGTAGACGTTTGGTCTCCAAGAATGAAGTCCTTAGTGGACAAATGGGGATTGTATCATCCCCGAAATTTAGTCCCTTGAATTGCTTCATAGATGTATGGTCTTTGAGAATGAAGTCCTTGATGGACATGTGAGGATTAATTCATCCTTGGACATAGTCATAAATGTACGGTGGGGATTAAGTCATCCTTGGACATAGTCCTAAATGTACGGTGGGGATTAAGTCATCCTTGGACATAGTCCTAAATGTACGGTGGGGATTAAGTCATCCTTGGACATAGTCCTAAATGTACGATGTGGATTAAATCATCCTCGGACATAGTCCTAAATGTACGGTGGGGATTAAATCATCCTTGGACATAGTCCTAAATGAATGGTGGGGATTAAATCATCCTTGGACATAGTCCTAAATGAATGGTGGGGATTAAATCATCCTTGGACATAGTCCTAAATCAATGGTGTGGATTAATCATCCTTAGACCGTAAATCCCGTAATTCCTAAAGGAAGGATAGTGTTAAACATGATTGTGATAAGATTGATCCCGTAATTCCAAAAGGAAGGATCATGTGTATTGCAGAGTATGCTTCTATTGTGTATACTTGACTGATGAGGATACTTGTATTGATATTGATGATATGTATTGATGAGGATACTTGTATGTATACTTGTATTGATGATATGTATACTTGTATTGATGAGGGTACTTGTATTGATGACGATACTTGTATTGATGATGTGTATACTTGTATTGGTGTTGATACTAATACTGATGATCTAGATGACAATGTTGCTGATCGTGATGGTCTAGATGACAATGCTGCTGATCGTGATGATCTAGATGATGATGCTGCTGATCGTGATGATCTAGATGACAATGCTATTGATCGTGATGGTCTAGATGATGATGCTGCTGATCGTGATGGTCTAGATGACGATGTTGATGATCGTATGATGGCGATGCCGATGATCATGTGATGACGATGCTGATGATCGTGTGATGACGATGCTAATGATCGTGAGGATCTAGATGTTGATGTTGTTGTAGTTATTCGAGTGCTGCAGAAGATAAAGACTCAGTATTGAAGATGTTGATGTTCCAGTATTGAAGATGTTCCAGTAACTGCTTGAGTTACTGATGATGTTGAGAAAGATTCCAATGATTTATAGATGTATCATGTATGATGTTGATGACTCCTTGCTCATGTAGATGCTATTATAATATCCTCCTCGTTAAGGGGGAGTGTTGAAATATTGTAACTTCAAAAAATATTATATTTGTACTTTATTATTCCGGAGATGTTTCATTCCTCTGTGGAGATCTTATTGTATATCCAGAGATGTTTATTCCTTCGTCGGAATGTGGTAACTTGGGTTATTAGACTTCCCTAGTGGGGGTCGGCCCTGTATGTGTTATGTTGGTCAAAGGGTTGTTAGACCACCCTAGAGGGGTTGGCTCAGTCAATTGTAGTGGGGATTTTAACCCAATGGTAAAGTTGGTGCCGACCTAGTTAATATATTGTACAAGTCGAAGATGTGTATAAATAGAGGAGGTGAGCTCCTCATTTGACACACTTCCCTCACTTGAAATGTAGCGCACTTGTGAGAGAAAGGTCTGCTATGGAGGAGGAGGAGATCATGTCTTTGGTTTGCATCTTTGTATATTGCTGGTCATCTATATTAAGGAAGCTTTGCTGGGTTTTCTACCCCATGAGGGTTTCCCAGGATAAATCTGTGTCTCTTGTATTTATGATGTGCTTGTTGTTTCTTCAGTGATCTTGTATATGCTATTATTGTGAAATGGAATGTAATGTTGATATTTTCTGTCTTAGCATATTAAATCTTAACACTTTTGTTAATGTAGCAAGTTTTGAAATCAAATTATTAGAATGCCAAGTTTTTATAATATTTTGGTGTATGTTGTATTTTCATCTAACATAAATTTACATTTTACTACGAAGGTGGTACAATAATCTAAATAATGAAATAAAGAAATAGCACACATTGCATTTTCTGATATGTTAGCCAGAGAACACATTGCATTTTCTTGCAATAATTGTGCAAATTCTCCGTGCAGGAACTCTTTTGAAGGAGAATTTGTTTCATTTATCAAACTTGAAATACCATTAGAAATTTCAATATCACGACTTGCATCCTTAAACTGGGAAGGAAGAGCTTTGAGAGAACTGGTAGCCTTTGCCCAAACTGAGACTTCATTTCCAGGTTGCAAAATTTTAAGAAGTTGTTTAGTAGATCTGACTTTAAAAACCTACGGGAAAATAGACTCTTATGCTAACATCATACTGGCTAGAAGAAAAAATGCATTTTCTTGAGCTGTAGAATTCCCTCTTGTTAATAATTTTACTAGGATATCCACACCTCATGCTCCTATTGTTACCGACAAAAAACCCTCTGTATTGCTACAAAGATTCTTCAATGCCCCTATAAGAAGGCCATCCACAGATTTCCCAATATTAATGCTTGTTCAAAGCTGCTCCTAGCCATGGGAACAACACCTTCAATTGAGAAAATTTTTGAACCAACATTATCCTTTGCAACAACTTGGGAGACTGCATGTATTTCTTTTGTGGGGAATATGGGGCTTGTCATGTATGTTCTTATACTTTGTGATAGTCTTTTCTAGAATGTAATGGAATTTATGTTGAATGGATTGGATTGGTTCTACACATTTAACTACTTTGTCAGTTTCTCTTTTCTTTCAGTTGGAAGCTAAACTGGTTGGTTGTGTGGTGATAGGTGCAAGGTGGGATACATCAATAAATGATGGTGGGTGGAATCTTAGTCAAACCTCAATTGGGATACGACTAGTAGAGTTGTGTTAAGCTATGTTATAACTATAAATACATGTCAAAGACACCTTTCGACTCCATATTTTTCAGGCCATGTGAGTTTTCCTGTCTAATTTTACATTTCAATTCCCATGCATCAATTGATTTTGTGTTGCAGACAGGTTTAATTGTGTTACATATTCTTCATATGAAGGCTCAAAATACTAACGGCAATTTCATTAAACTTGGACATATTAGGCAAATTTTGGACTAAGAAAGTGTGAATTTAGACTTTGAAAGTGTCAATATCAACCTTTCTAAAGTGCAAAATCAGGTTCTGAAAGTGGCAATATTGGCTTTGAAAAAGTGTGGTTTTCTATTCGAATAGTGTGTTTTTTTACTACTTATAAACCTTAAAAGTGTGAATTTCAAATAAAAAAATGCAAGTTTTGATTTTAAAAGTGTGAATTTCAAATAAAAAAATGCAAATTTTCATTTGAAAAGTGTGAATTTCAAATAAAAAATGCAAATTTTGATTTGAAAAGTGTGAATTTCAAATTAAAAAATGCAAATTTTCATTTGAAAAGTGTGAATTTCAAATAAAAAAATGCAATTTCTGATTTGAAAGTGTGAATTTCAAATCAAAAAATGCAATTTTTTATTTGAAAAGTGCAATTTTCATTTTTAAATGTTCAAAATTTGAAGATCAAAAGTTCAATGTCTAAAATATTCAGTCTTTGTTTGAATAGCCAGTCAATCGGCTAAGTTATAATATATAAAAATGGTTTGTCCTGATTTCCGTTTTTCGACAAGAAAGATCGGTCGCCCCTTCTTTTCATAGTTAATTATGAAAACTTTCATCCAACAATTCATTTATATCCATAATGGAGAACACAGGAAGGGTCGACCGACCCTTCTTTTAGTATCGAACTATTATGAAAATAATATTAGGAATACGAAGGGTTGGATGACCCTTCACTTACGAGGGAATTGTAAAAACAGAACACCTTGGAAGTTATAATATATAAAAATGGTTTGTCTCGATTTCCATTTTCCGACAAGAAGGATCAACCGCCCCTTCTTTTCATAATTAATTGTGAAAACCTTTATCGAGCAATTCAGCTATATCCAAAATGGAGAACAAAAGAAGGATCGTCCAACCCTTCTTGCAGTGTTGAACTATTATGAAAATAATATTGGGAATAAGAAGGGTTGACCGACCCTTCTTGCAATGTCAAACTATTATGAAAATAATATTTGGAATATGAAGGGTCGGCTGACCCTTCAATTATGAGGGAATTGTAAAAACATAACACCTTGGAAGTTATAAGATATAAAATTGGTTTGTCCCGACTTCTTTTTTTAGATAAGAAGGATTGGTCGACCCTTCTTTTCATAGTTAATTGTGAAAACCTTTATCCAGCAATTCAACTACATCCATAATGGACAACAAAAGAAGGATCGACCGACCCTTCTTGCAGTGTTGAACTATTATGAAAATAATATTGGGATTAAGAAGGGTCGGCCAAGCCTTCTTGCAGTGTCGAACTATTTTGAAAATAATATTGGGAATACGAAGGGTGGGCCAACCCTTCAATTACGAGGAACACCTTGAAAGTTATAAGATATAAAATTGGTTTGTCCCCACTTCTGTTTTCCGACAGGAAGGATCGGTTGCCCCTTCTTTTCATAGTTAATTGTGAAAACCTTTATCCAGCAATTCAACTATATCCATAATGGAGAACACAAAAAAGATCGACCAACCCTTCTTGCAGTGTCGAACTATTATGAATAGAATATTGGGAATAAGAAGGGTCAGTCGACCCTTAGTCTATGAGGGAATTGTAACAATAGAACACCTTGGAGAAAGAGTGGCTACTCTTTCTCTGAGAATATTTCGACTTGCCAGAAAAGTCTTTGAAGGAAACCATCTATAAATTTTGTTGTTAAAATGTTGATATCTAGTATACCAGGGTGACACGTGGAATGATCATATTGTGACATGTGGCATAATTGATATCTAGTATCCAGAGTGACATGTGGAACGATCATATTGTGACACGTGGCACATTGAGTATAGCGAGGTTACTAATTTTTTATTATGGATAACCACTTCAAAGATGATAACCACTTCTAAAGGCTAATTATTCTTAAGCACAATTAACTAGTAACTAAGGTGTTAATAACAACACTTAACGACAATTAGTGCGCAAATGACGACACTTATCACAAATCCAAATTTTTAACAAAGAACCATCGATTATCAATCCCAATGGATATTAATAGGGTTGGCTATAAGTTATATCTTTCCTTTTATAAAAAAATTTAATGAAAATGAAAAAATACAACTTTTTGTTGACCAAGTGGAAATTTAGAAACACAACAATTTTGTTGCTTCAACAAAATTATTGCAAGTAAATGCACAATTTCATATATGATATACTTGATTCACTTAGCCTTTAATACATTTTATTGAATAAGCGGAAGTGTAGAAAGTGTGAATTTAGACTTTGAAAGTGTTAATATCAACCTTTCTAAAGTGCAAAAACAGGTTCTGAAAGTGGCAATATTGGCTTTGAAAAGTGTATTTTTCTATTCCAATAGTGTGTTTTTTTACTACTTAATTATAGTAGCATTTGTTCTCTAGCACTATCACTGCCTCTCTAGCCACCTCCACACCCTATTATCTTGGTCATTCACGTTGATCTAGATACTTGCAATCGTTGATACCTATGGATTGGAAATATTGACACCTAAATCCTCCAAAAGAAAAGGTATCGAAGGTAAAGACCATTTTTTGATGGTATGTGCCTATGTTTCATGTTCTAATCAGCCATCAAACCCAAATGGTTTCATGCGCCCAACTTATGAGATATTGAAAAATATAAATACCTGGCAATTGAAAAACTAGATTTATGGTTTGAATAATATAAATACCTAGCAATTGAAATGTTCTGTTACAGATTTAGATAAAAATATAAATACCCGACAATTGAAATGTTATGTTACAGATTTATTATTAAGACATAAAAATTAGTAGAAGTTATTCTAGGTTAAGACAAGGCAACTTCGCCGCATTACACAGATGGAATTTACTTCGATCTTTCAACTTTATAGAGCTTGGGCTCTTAATACATTTCATGACTACGAGCTTGAGCTCACAAATAGAGACTCTTCTACTACAGGATTTATATGAAAAAATTTATTACTAAGACATAAAAATCAGTAGAATTTATTCTAGGTTAAAATAGTGCAACTTCGCTGCATTATACAGAGATGAAATTTACTCTGATATTTCACCTTTTACAGAGCTTGGGCTCTTAATACATTTTAGGACTACGAGCTTGAGCTCACAAACATAGACTCTTCTAGTACAGAATTTATATTAAAGAATTTCTTACTAAGACATAAAAATCAGTAAGACATAAAAGTTAGTAGAAGTTATTCTGGGTTAAAACAGTACAACTTCGCCGCATTACACAGAATTTATTTTTCCTTCAACTAGAAGCTATGAGTCACATTAGAGACAAATCCTGGTATTGGAGCTTTGACGGTGCTTGAAATGCCCATATATCATGGTGTGGTGAGGATTTGTCAGAGAACTGCTGTCAAAATGCTCATATATCACGAAGAGAACTGGGGAGCGACCATAAGACTCAAGTATTTCTGATGAAACAACAAAGGAAACAGAATAGAGGCGGTAAAGAAGAGTTCCATGGCTTCTCGAATATTTCATTTTTCTGCGATACCGGGTATGCTTTAGTATTTATATAGTGAGCGGATAGTGAATTGGTGAATTTACTTGGATGTTACGGATGGGGAATGATAATTATCATAGTATGGAAGGATGGTTGTCATAGATATCATCTATACCGAATTTAGATTCTGTTGGATTAATTGTACATGTATCACTCTAATCGATGCCTTGAGAAAGGAATGTATGATGACATGGCAGTGGTTTATACGATGAAATTCTGAAATGGTGGTTATCCTGACGGTGCTAATGGTGAATGATGGCTTGTATCACGTGTGTGAAGAAAAAAATCACATCATGCTTTAGTCGAAATTATGTCTTGTCACAAACACCAAAATCACCGCCATCATTTACCATTAGCGCCATCGGGACAAACATTTTTTATATTTTCTAACTAAGGTTGTGATTTGGTTTCTTAAATGTAGTGCAATATTATTTTATATTCTGTTAATTGTAATGTTGTGATTTCTTTGTTTTTTAATTCTATAATATGTATTTTTGAAAAAAGAAGACATAAAATTCTGAGAACTATTTTAAAAGAAAGAACACATAAAATTTGAATATTTTAATGCACCTCTAAGGGATTTCATTGATTATACAGTCCTAGTATAACAACAATTATCCATCAAATAATTGCAGAGCCAAAAGTTTCATACTTAAACCACAAAATAAATGCATTCAACACATAATAACATTTGAATTGTATGTTAAGATAAATCCAACCTACAGATCGATGAATTTTCATTGAATTTGAAAAACAAAATAGAGCTAATTCAATAATGGAAATAAGAAATCAGAATCTATCAAAGAAATTTGACAAATTATACAAAAGATATGGCAAAGAGAAATTGAATGTAATTCATTAATCTTGGCAGAAACTACAATGTGTCAATAGAAACAGAGCATCAAGGATCGGCTGCCCCTTCATTTTGTAGTTAATTGTCAAAAACTTTATCGAGCAATTCAGCTATACCCACAATGGAGAACACAAGAAGGATCGATTGACCCTTCTTGTAGTGTCAAACTATTATGAAAAGAATATTGGGAATAAGAAGGGTCGGCTGACCCTTCATTTAGGAGGGACTTGTAACAATAGAACACCTTGGAGAAAGAGCGACCGCTCTTTCTCTGAGACTATTTCCACTTTCCATCAAAGTATTTACAACAAAACATCTATAAATTTTGTTGTTAAAATGTTTATATCTAGTATCCTAGGGTGACATGTGGAACGATCATATTGTGACATGTGGCATAATTGATTTGGCACATTGCGTATAGCGAAGTTACTAACTTTTATTTTATTTGGCACATTGAGTATAGCGAGGTTACTAATTTTTATTTGAGTTGCCACATTGAGTAAAGCGAGGTTACTAATTTTTGTTTGATTTGGCACGTTGAGTATAGCGAGGTTACTAACTTTTATTTTATTTGGCACATCGATCATAGCGAGGTTACTAAGTTTTATTTGATTTGGCACATTGAGTATAGTGAGGTTACTAATTTTTATTTGATTTGTCACATTGAGTATAGCGAGGTTACTAAATTTTTATTATGGATTTAAAAATTATAAATATATATTTTTCCAAATTAGTAATGAAGATGGATGGGACGGATGGGGAACGGTAATTATCACAGTATGGCAGGATATCATCTCTGTAGATTTTTCTCAAGTAAGATATCATCTCTATAGATTTTTCGGGAGTGATTGTACAATTATCCAGCAGTGCGTGAGACTTTGACATGTTTGCTTGGAATTTACCCGTGTCTACAGGCATGCATAATTTAAACCCTTCAAATCGACGTCCACCAAATTCACTTATCCGTCGTAAACAAATACTAGTAAAATTACTAGTTTGGTACTTGTTGCAGTTCAGAAGTTTAGTAATTAAGATTGGGAAGATTTACATGGTTTAATGAACTGAAAATTTTCATCAGATTTATGCTTGTTTGATGCGCTTGTGACCTCAGTGCAGTGTGCTTCTTAGATGCATTTGTGACCTGAGTGTAGTGTGGCATTTTTGAGAGGGAGACGAAATGAGTTTCTATACCAACTTTGATGTAAATAAAAAATACCCGCTTGCTTGAGGTATGTCAAATTTTTTCAAGTTTTGTATGGCTTAGGGGTTCTATTTTGATGATTTTTAAAAGTAGTAATTGCTTGGATCATTGATTGTTACCATAGATGCACTTTCTTTTAGCGTGGACTAGAAATCCTCCATATTTTTTATTTATTTACCCATAAAAGTATGGGATCATTGCTTGTTACTGTACATCTATTTTACTTTTGGCTTGAACTAAAATTACCATGACGACACCATGGATAGAGGCTCTCGAGGCTGATATACCCATATTTATCACTGTTTTCTTTTATATATATATATATATGGTGACCACCTGTGGGATCGACCTTTCTGTTTAACTGCTGCAATATTCTATGACTTTGCATGTTGCATTCAATAGGGATAGGATGAACTCTATTTTTCATATTGTTTATTGATTATTGTGCCTTCATTGATTTTTTAAAGAAAGGCTTGTTTTCATGAGAATGCTCCATACATTAATTTAAGTAAAATCATTGCTTTTAGAAAGAAGAGATTTTTGCCAATGCATGCTCAAATTGCTAGTTCTTGTTTAAGTTATTGTATTTTCTTGCTTGTTGGGAAGGGGGGATGATCAGGAGACCTTCCTATTAATGCCATGCCTTGCTGCTACATATTTATTATGATGCCAAGGAGCTTGGCAATCCCACCATGGTTCCATCCCAAGCCCCAAATTATTCGACTGTTGTGTCATTATCGTGATATTAAAGATTCAACATTTCCTAGAATGATCATTTGCATACATGAATAATTTGACTATTGTTACATAAAATGTAAAATGACAGGCACTAAAAACATGTTACCGTCGTCAATTGTTTAATTGACAGGTACATAAAATTTGAAATTCCATGCCTTTTCATGACATTGACAAGGAACTAGACGCAATTGTACAAGTAAACTTCACTTCGACGAGCATTATGGACGACCATCATTGGGAGGAATAGGTGAAGAGGAAGAGGCTCAACAAGGAACAAATCCTTTTGGAGGATAGTCACAGAGTCTCTTCTGCTCATAGGACAGTTTGGAGGCAATGTAGAATTTTTCAACTGGACCTATCGTTTGAAGTGCAGAAGGAAATCCAAGGTGTGGAGCGGGAGCTCTAGAAAAATATTGGTAAAGATACCCTGCAAGAGGAAATACGGAAGATGGAAAATTGGGTTGAGGACCCTGAGAGAATTGCTGGTCGTTTAACCCAATATGAGCAAATTGTTTCCATTTATTGGGTAATGATAAACTTAGTGGGGTATGCTCTTATAGACTGTATGCAAAAAGAGGATCCGGTGCAGAACAAGCTTCAAGACGAAACCAGGGAGATGAACCAAAAGATGGAATTCTTGCTGCAATACATGGGCCTCGATATTCCTGATACTACCATGACTACGCTGGAAAAAAATATTGGTAAAGATACTCTGCAGGAGGAAAGCCGGGAGCTAGAAAATCTTGCGATGGACCCAGGGAACATTGCTGGCCATTTAACCCTGTACGAGCGAATTGTTTTCCTTTACTGGGTAATGAAAAACTTGGTGCGGTATTCTCTTACATACCATATGCAAAAAGAGGATCCGGTGCAAAAATTGCTTCAAGACGAAACCAAGGAGTTGAACCGGAAGATGGAATTCTTGCTGTAATCCATGGGCCTCTGTATTCCTGATGCTACCACGACTGCGCCGGAAGAAAATGCTCAAGGACATTTGCCAGACTTGCCTTATATTTTACTGTAATGCTATTATGCTCTCTAGTGATCAGGGGTTGTTTCTCCCATGTAATTGGTGTGTTTTTTTGGTTTATATCATAGTAGCAAAATACGGCCGTATTAGCAATTGCTGCATGAAAATTCGAACAAATTTAAAAATACCGCGAACATTAAAGATGATATGAGTTTATGAAACATAAATAGGTTCTGAAAGTGGCAATATTGGCTTTGAAAAGTATGTTTTTCTATTCGAATAGTGTGTTTTTTTACTACTTATGAACATTAAAACTACAGTTTTTTGTTATAAAACTATGAATTTCAATTCAAAATGTGTGGATTTCAAATAAAAAAATGCAAATTTTGATTTGAAAAGTGTGAATTTCAAATAAAAAAATGCAAATTTTGATTTGAAAAGTGTGAATTTCAAATCAAAAAATGAAAATTTTCATTTGAAAAGTGTTAATTTAAAACAAAAAAAATGCAATTTCCGATTTGAAAAGTGTGAATTTCAAATCAAAAAGTGCAATTTTTTATTTGAAAAGTGCAATTTTCATTTGGAAATGTTCAAAATTTTAAGGGGAAAATTTCAATGTCTAAAATATTCAGTCATTGTTTGAATAACAATTCAATCGGTTAAGTTATAAGATATAAAAATGGTTTGTGCCGACGTCCGTTTTTTGACAAGAAGGAGCGGTCGCCCCTTCTTTTCGTAGTTAATTGTGAAAACATTTATCTAGTAATTAAGCTATATCCATAACGGAGAATACAATAAGGATCGACTGACCCTTCTTGCAGTGTCGAACTATTATGAAAATAATATTGGGAATAAGAAGGGGCGGTAGACCCTTCAATTTTGAGGGAATTGTAAAAATAGAACACTTTGGAAGTTATAATATACAAAAATAATTTGTCCCGACTTCCATTTTCCGACAAGAAGGATTGGTTGGCCCTTCTTTTCGTAGTTAATTGCGAAAACCTTTATCGAACAATTCAGCTATATCCGTAATTGAGAACACAAGAAGGATCGACCGACCCTTCTTGTAGTGTCGAAATATTATGAAAATAATATTGGGAATAAGAAGGGTTGACAAACCCTTCTTTCCGTGTCGAACTATTATGAAAATAATATTGGGAATAAGAAGGGTCGTCCGAACCTTCAATTACGGGGGAATTGTAAAAATAGAACACCTTGGAAGTTATATCATATAAAAATGGTTTGTCCTGACTTCCGTTTTACGACAAGAAGGATCAGTTGCCCCTTCTTTTCGTAGCTAATTGTGAAAATCTTTATCCATCAATTCAGCTATAGCCATAATGGAGAACACAAGAAGGATCGACCGACCCTTCTTGCAGTGTCGAACTATCATGAAAAGAATATTGGGAATAAGAAGGGTCGACCCTTCATTTACAAGGGAATTGTAACAATAGAACACCTTGGAGAAAGAGCGGTCGCTCTTTCTCTGAGAATATTTCCACTTGCTAGCAAAGTCTTTGAAGCAAAATGTCTATAAATTTTGTTGTTAAAAAGTTGATATCTAGTATCCCAGGGTGACACGTGGAACGATCATATTGTGACATGTGGCATATTTGATTTTTCACTTTGAGTATAGCGGATCATATTTTAGTATTTAGGTAGTTACTCTGATGATAATTACTTGCTTTTAAGTGCAGTGGATAAACCATAAGAATTTAATTTCTATTTTTCCAAAATATTTGTGACATAACACGAATAATTAATAATAATTTAATATAAATTAATTAACAAATCCAACATCTAATATAAGGGCCGGAAAGGCTTCTTAACATCATCAAAACTTGATTCCAGGCCATATCAAAGACGATAACCACTTCTAAAGGCTAATTATTTTTAAGCACAATTAACTAGTAATTAAGGTGTTAATTACAACACTTAATGACAATTAGTGCACAAATGATGACACTTATCACAAATCCAATTTTGTAACAAATAACCATCAATTATCAATCTCAATGGCTATTAAGAGGGTTGGTTATAAGTTATATATTTCCTTTTATAAAACTTTAATGAAAATGAAAAAATATAACGTTTTGTTGACCAAGTGGAAATTTAGAAACACAACAATTTTGTTGCTTAAACAAAATTATTGCAAGTAAATACACAATTTAATATATGGTATACTTGAGTCACTTAGCATTTAATACATTTTGTTGAATAAGTGGAAATGTAGAAACACAACAATTTTGTTGCTTAAAAATAATTATGGGAAGTAAATTCACAATTTAATATATGGTATACTTTCTTTTTTATAAGTCTGCATATTATATTAATTAAGAGTAAAAGATAAAATTACATAGCTAGGAGACCTCAGAGGATGCCTGGGATAATGGATCCATCCCGACGTAAGAGAAAAAACTAGAACTAGCAAGAGTATTATGGAACAAGAGTATTACGGACCAAAAAATAGTGTGAGCAATATCATACAAAAAACACATTAGATAGCTATGACAAAAAACCCGAACGGAGCAGAGAGACTCGGTCTTCTCGTCGAACTCCTGAGTAGACTTGGAATTATTCATCAAGAATGAGGAAGCTCCCCAGGTAGTCCTCCTCTGGTAGCTTCATAGGGAGCGGATCCATTTTTCGAGCAGTGAGAAAGTCAGTTTCCTCATGGTGGCAGATCATGCAGATCCTTTTTCAAGGTGGACATCCAGTCATGGAAGGGACTGGGAATTTCGCTGGAGGGGCCGCCGGGGATGTAGGAGCATGAACAACCAGGAAAGGGATAGGAGTAATAGCAGCTGCAAGCCCTTTTGAGGGAAAAACACTGACATTCGGGACATCGGAGACACCACCATCACCCCTGCCACCAAAGTCGGCCATGCCCGGGCTCCAAGAGAAAGTGGCATCAAGGTTAGCCAGATAATCATCTAAATCAATGAGATTGGCCCTGGTGGCCAACATCCAATTTCTGGCAGAGACCTAGTTAGTCCGCATGTCATCCAGAAGCTTGCCGAGCATGCTTTTGATGATCCAGTAGTGATTGATATTGCCCCCATTGTTGCTAGAGGCGAGGTGATATACTACAAGATTCCCTTCCCACTCATCAATCAAATTACGACTGGCGAAGGAGATGCCAATGTCAAAGCCATCACCTGGACGAGAATGGCCACACGGCTTGGTCATGGTGAAGAGCGCAATGAGATTCCACAACAAAATACATAGCTAAGCACGAGGGTGCACAGAATAGAGCCAACATCGAGGAGAAGTAGACAGAATACAGTCATGGGTGCTCGCAGGCCCATTTAAGGAGCAAAGATCCGGGTTCACACGAGGCATATTAAATTTCAGGGAGATGAAATGATGGTTCAGACCGCCAAGGTGAGGGCTTCTTTGAATGCGTAGAGGGACGAGGTGAGGTCGAGAGGTACCGGAGTTGCATCCAGCTAGCCTATGAAGGGACTTGTGGGAAAAGGATGGAGAAGGAGCCATAAATACGCACGTGTGAGGGCAGGCAAGTGGAAGTGAGGCAGGTGGTATATTTTATGGGGCACTCGTGCCATGTTACGGGCGCCTGGGTTGAGGCTCCTCCCCAACGTGTCCTCCTCATGTCCGGCGCCCCTTGTATCATGGTGACGCCCGCATCCGGGGTTAATATATGGTATACTTGATTCACATAGACAATTTTATTTCTTAAAAAAAATCATGGGAAGTAATTGCACAATTTAATATATGGTATTCTTGATTCACATAGGCTAAAAGTTATATTTTCTTTATTAATGAATTTTATAGTTTTAAAGTTCTACAAAAGTTCTGCAACATACCCTTGTGTTTCACCACCAATTCTGTGCGCATCGCTCCATGGTAGTATCGCAATTCTTGATTGTCCTATCAAAGATGATAACCACTTCTAAAGGCTAATTATTCATAAGCACAATTAACTAGTAATTAAGGGGTTAATTACAACACTTAATGATAGTTAGTGCGCAAATGACGACACTTATCAAAAATCCAATTTTGTAACAAATAACCATCGATTATCAATCCCAATGGCTATTAAGAGGGTTGTTTATAAGTTATATCTTTCCTTTTATAAAACTTTAATGAAAATCACAAAATACAATTTTTTGTTGACCAAGTGGAAATTTAGAAACACAACAATTTTGTTGCTTAAAATTGCCACATAGAGAAATTTAGAAACCAATTTTGTCTACTATCAACCCTTGAGAACATCCATCCCACTCTGAACACTATGCCCCATATTTTCTAGTTGTGCCTTGACTGCTGCAAGGCCCTTCTCATTTATGCTAATTTTTTCTCAAGTCCACCCTTGCCTTGGTGACCATGCCCATATGATGCTATTTACATCGATCATCATATTTTCTTCTACACCAACAACCCATTGTTGCTTTCTATCTAAGCATTTTTTGTACAAGATCTTCAGATCCTTCGATGCTCTTGTTGGATTCCACCATTGTACCTCTACTTTGTAATACCCAACAGTACTAACATCTGACCGCTGATAAATATCACCAATTGCCATACCCAACCAGATAATATGGCTTTGGTGATTGCACAATGACCATTTGGCCCTTTACAACATCCACTCCTGGAATGAATTAATCTCTAGGCTTGTTGCTGTTGATGTATATGTAACTTCGGAATGTATTTCACATATATGTATATTGTATTCCTATAGAGATGTTATTATTCCTCGATACGGAAGTGTCGTCATTTATATTGTAAGTGTCGTAACTTATACTTGATGGGTTATTAGACCACCTTGTTTGGGGTCGGCCCTGTATAAGTCATGTGGGTCAAAGGGTTATTAGACCACCCTATTGGGGGTCGGCCATGTGGTTCAAAGGGTTATTAGACCACCCTATTGGGGGTCGGCCCAGTCAGCATTATGTTATGTGGTTAAGTTCGAGCCTACATGAGTTAGGTAAAAAGGCAAGTCAAGTCAAGTATAAATAGAGTGCGGGAGGCACTCTATTTGCTCAGTCACTTCTCACACATGCACTCAAGGAGGAGTGGCACACTTATGGAGGAGGAGGATCTGCTGCTAGGTTATGTCTATCTCTCATGGTTGTATCATTTCTCTATCTATCTCTAAGGAAGTTATTGAGGTTTTTCACCTTTATGGTTTTCCCCAAGTAAATCTTTGTGTCTCTTGTGTGCTTGCATTATTGTCCCCATGATTGATATGCTGTAGATATGTTGTACATGTTGTTCTCTCAGTTAAGATCCTAGATCAGATTGAAGTAAATTCTGAAAATTTAACATGGTATCAGAGCTAGCCTGAAAGAAGGCATGATATGGCATGTATGACACTTGTTGCACTTACGATGCTAGGGCTTGATATAGCAAAAACCAGTCATCGTAGAAATTTCGCTATAAATCCGTTTTGGTGAAGTTTTCGGATCTGAAATTGTTACAGGATGAATATTAAATCTCCAGGTACCTTGTATCCAAAGGAAAACCTCTAATTCAGTGTACTTTGTGATTTATGATCTGTGCAATATAGGGTTTCTGCCTCTTCCAGATCTGAGTCAAAATCAGGTGACCTTGGGAAAAAGGTCATAACTTGGGCTAGGAAGCTCCAAATGAAATTTCATAAAAAGTGACAGGTAGTACACAGACTATACTATCTCAGAAAACTTTTTCAGAGGCCGAAGGTGAAACAGTGACACGTGGCACGCCGTACAAGTTATCTCTCCTGTATTATCCCAAAACACGTCACGTTGTGACATTTGGCATAACTCTCTCTCAGAGAATCCAATTGAGGTCAGACCTGTCAGGATGGAAAGATAACAGGCCGATATATCTCAAGAAACGTTTTTAGAGGCCGAAGTTGAAACAGTGACACGTGGCACCCCGTACAAGTTCACACTCCTATATTATACCAAAACAGGTCACGTTGCGACATTTGGCATAACTCTCTCTCAGAGAATCCAATTGAGGTCAGACCTGTCAGGATGGAAATATAACAGGTCAAGATATCTCAGAAAAATTTTTCAGACCCTGTGGATCGAAAATTTGGGAGTTACACCAGAAACAATCAGGTACATATTTCTGTCAAAACAGAATTATTTTTTAGTACCTTCATTCATGGCTTCCGGAATTTAGGGCTTTGAAGAAAGTTGGAATTTTTGTAATCGGAGACCACGGCTGGATGCTACTCATCAAAATAGAAATTTAGAGACCAATATTAGAATTTTTGGTTGGGCAGAAGGCCGGGCTTGATCAAACCCTAGTTCGGGACTTTGATCAGAAAAGTGGAAAATTAGGGCTTCTGTAAAAATGGGAATGTTTGAAATCTGTGACCACGGCTGGAAGCTCCTCAGGAAAATAGAATCTTAGAGATTTGGATCAAACCTTTTGATGGGGCAAAAGAGTGGGATTCATCAAACTCCAGTTCAGGGTCACGTCCAGTGAATCTAGAAGTTTCAAAGGCAAAATTGAGGAGTGAAACTTTGCAGTTTTCAAATTCTAAATATACCAGCTTGATCAGCTCATCAAGGCGCATATTTCTATCCTTTCGGAAGTTTGAAATTAAAAGTTTGAATTTTTGGGGTTTCTCTGACAAACCCATATCTAGCTTCAGTTCCAGTTCTTTAAATCAAGTGGATTGGGTTAATCCTAGAAGAAGATGGATTGGTCACCTGCATAAGTGAAGAAGTTCCTGTTTCAGAGGGAGATGAGGCTAAGGCCTTAAGAAGATTTCAAGCGATCTCGATAGGTATGACTCATCGAGGTATGTTTCGATATTTGTTCATGATTAAGTTTATGGTATGTTTGTCTTCATGTTATTACGGTTAGTACAATCTTGATTTTAGACTTGTCATATCACCTTAATAAAACTATGAATGCACGATAGAAAATATTCATTGATTAGGGTGTTGACACTTATGATTGTACTAATGCATTATGGTGTTGTATGAGGTTTATGTTGTCTACTAACATGAAAGGTACACCAAGAAAGACAAATCATGTTCTGGTCCAAGAACATATGTCATGATAACATAAGGACAAAGATTCATCCATTGTCATGGATCTCATAGAAGATCCATTTACGAGGTATGTATAACTTGGTTTTGTAATAGTTAACCTATGAGATATACAGGTTACTAGCACAAGTCATTGAAGAAGAACAAGAAGACATCATGTGAGTATGTTAGACATAAACTAGCTAGCATGCTAATCCAGGTATGTTTTTCCTATATCAAGCTAGAATCCTACCTTGGTTTAGGATCTTATACTGTTGTGTTGTTGATAATGATTATTCATGAAGTCATAAGTTTGAATAATCATGGTTGTATGCATATTATGTTTCTTACCATAATTGATGATATGACTAACCAGAAGAATCATGAAGATATAGGTTTGAATAATCACAGGTTTTATGCATATTATATCTCTTATCTTGATTGATGATTCAACTAACCTGAAGAGTCATAGGTTTGAGTAATTACAGGTTTAGATATGTTATGTTTCTTATGATTTGACTAACCATAAGAATCCTACATAAACCTTGAATAATAATGCTTACTATTTCTGTTTGAAATGATCATGACTATACATGCTTGAGATTATTGTGTTTTAATAGTATACTAATGAATGTATGATTTTATATTAGACCTAGAGGATAACACAATGATGATACTAACAAGCATGCATAGGGATCGAGAATGTATATAAGTTCAAGGACATGTAATCCAAGGAGCAAAGATCGAGAGGGAGTACACTCCAGTGGTTTATGAAAGGATGCAGATATTCAGAGGGAGTTGTCCATCTCTCTACATTCCACAACAGAAAGGTGTAGAAGAAGCTACTGCAGATTAGAACTCCAGCAGCTCCTGCAAGAAAGCGAAGACTCAGAGGGAGTCCACCCAACGAACAAACAAAGATAAGTATTTTAATTATCATTTCTTGCATATGTGTTTGTTTAAATAAAATTGTTCAATGATGTATATGCTCATGTTCCTAGACTTAGGATATGTATTGTGCATATTAGAATAGTTTCATTGATGAACAATATACTACTAATATACATGGGTAAGTGGCCTATGGCACTGTACAACATTCCATTGCTACTTATCTAGAATGAAACCTCTTTGCTGACATGTTGGGAGTTGTGCACACTCTTAGCAATGTTCTGGTAGAGATTGGAAGGCATCTAGAAAGTTACGGGATATGGATAAATGTTGTATTGAAGCATTGGCAAAGATAATTGCATGACTGTATGACATATTTCTTTATGTGTAAGAATTTGTTCTGAAAACTATGAGATGTTTTCTAATCATGCAATTTAACTTGTTGTGTAGGAAAGATCGTATGCCTTCACCTACAAAAGGACTACAACATTTGTTCCAGCAACAAAGATATCTATTGAAGATATTGAAGTTCCCAGGATACGGGAAGAATGCCATGATCTGTTGATCATGAAGAACGATGTTTGGGATGCGGTACCAAGAGCTGAAGGGAAGTCTGTTGTGACTTCCAAATGGAACTATCAGATCAAGCATGTTGCAGATGGCAGCATAGAGAAATATAAAAGTAATGAAATAGAAGATACACCAGATGGATTCAAGACAACTTCCTTGAATGGTGTAGTTGAAGAAGAAGTGTATGTGGAGCAGCCACTTGGTTCTGAGACACATGATAGGAAATCATATATGTGAAAAACTTGGTATGGTGAAGATAGATTGATTGCCGACATGCAGCGGAAGCTTACTACTGAGTTCGAGATGAAGAACTTGGGATGATGCACTATTTGTTTTTTTTTTTGGCATGGAAGTGTGGCAGAGTGTAGATGGAATCTTCCTTGGACAAGGGAAGTATGCAGTAAGAGATCTTGAAGAGGTTCAGGATGATGAATTGCAAGGCCATGGCCACACCTATGGCATCGAATCTGAAGCTTCTATGTGATGCCTCATCTGAGCCGGTTGATGTCTCTTTGTATCGTCAGATGATTGGGTCCTTGATGTACCTGATGAACACGAGACTAGACATTTGCTTTGCTGCAAACACATTGAGCCAGTTCCTGACGGATCTGAGGAGTGTTCACCTGGTTGCTGTAAAGCATGTTCTGAGGTACCTGAAGGGTACAGTGGATTATGGGCTCAGGTATGAGGCGGATCAAAAGTTTAACCTACAGGGTTATGTTGATTCAGATTGGGCTACCAGTGCTGCAGATAAGAAGAGCACATCTGGGTGTTGCTTCAGTATGGGATCAAGTGTGATCTCTTGGTTTAGCAGGAAGCAATCCTGCATAGCACTGAGTATAGCTGAGGCTGAGTATGTTGCAGCCTGTTCAGCTAATTGTGAGGCAGTATGGCTACGGATGCTACTGTCTGAGTTATTTGATCTCCCGTTGGAGGCTACTAGTATCTTCTATGATAACCAGAGTTGTGTGAAGCTGTCCGAGAACCCAGTGTTTCATGACAAGTCGAAACACATAGAGATCAAATATCACTATATCAGGGATATGGTGCAGAGAGGAGCTGTGAAGCTCCTGTATGTTGCGAAGGATGAGAAAATTGCAGATGTGTTGACAAAGCCACTAGCCAGAGTGAAGTTCAAGTACTTCAGAGAGAGGATTGGCGTTCTTCAGATCGAGGACACTTAGAGGAAGAAGTGATGGACACATTTGCTGAAGCCATTCCAAGCATGTTGGAAGGGGGATCCTTCACATGGCTATGGATGTAAGTGCTGGATGATGAGCATCAGGATGATGTTCTGGTTTCTGCTTGGATATGATCAGTTGGATCATTATATGTATGTATGCATGCATCATGTTGGATGTTGGATATGATCAATTGGATCATTATATGTATGTATGTATGCATCATGTTGGATGTTGGATATGATCGGATGGATCATGTGTATGTATTTTGTATGTATGCATCATGTTGGATGCTGATGGATACATTGTGTGGATCATGTATCTTTGTATGATCAGGTAGATCATGATGCTGATGGATACATTTTGGGGATCATGTATCTTTGTATGATCAGGTAGATCATGTATGCTGATGGATACATTGTGTGGATCATGTATCTATGTATGTATCAGGTGTATACTTGGTGTGCATTAGATGGATGCATTGTATGATCAGGATAATCATGGATGATGAGCTTCTCCAGATGACATGCAGCAGGATGTTGCAGTGATGATGATCAGGATGATTTCTGATGAGTATCAGATGATACTTTGTGGCCGTGGATCAGGTTGTGCAGGAAAGCATGTAATTTGTGCCCTGGGAGATTTGCAGATGGTCTTTCGAGGTTTTGCCTATGGCATGTAATTCGGTGCCCTGGGACATCTGGCAAATGCTCTTGCAAGGTTTTGCTTGGGAGGACATGTAATTTGTGCCCTGGGAGATCTGCAGATAGTCTTTCGAGGTTTTGCCTATGGCATGTAATTCGGTGCCCTGGGATATATGGAAGATGCTCTTGCGAGGTTTTGTCCTATGGCATGTAATTTGCTCCTGGGAGATCTGGATAGGATGAAAAAGGCCTCAGATGCTTCAGCCAGGTTTTGCCATGACCACATGTAATTTGCTCCTGGGAGATCTGGACAGGATGAAAAAGGCCTCAGATGCTTCAACCAGGTTTTGTGGTGGACCACATGTAATGTGCTCCTGGGAGATCCGACAGGTAGAGCTGTGTGATCCTAATAGCTTGGGATGCTTCAGCCAGGTTTTGTGGTGAGATCACATGTAATGTGCTCCTGGGAGATCCGACAGGTAGAGCCGCGTGCTCGTAATAGCCTGGGATGCTTCAGCCAGGTTTTGTGATGGGTCACATGTAATGTGCTCCTGGGAGATCCTACAGGTAGAGCTGTGTGCTCGTAATATCCTGGGATGCTGCAGCCAGGTTTTGTGACACACGTAATAAGTCCTGAGGATTCCACAGTACGGCTAGTGATGATGAAGACATACAGGTGGTGGGCCTACATCTAGTATGAAAAAGGACTGGCTCTGTAGAACTTCCTATGACGAGTAGATTCAGAGATTGATTGAGATAGCAGCAGCAGTGACGATGATGATGACTCGATGACGATTATCCAGTGACGATGATCCAGAGAAGATGACTTGTGCTAGAAGAACTGTGCTGAGAAATACCTTCCTAGTTAAGAGGGAGTGTTGATGTATATGTAACTTCGGAATGTATTTCACATATATGTATATTGTATTCCTATAGATATGTTATTATTCCTCTATACGGAAGTGTCGTCATTTATATTGTAAGTGTCATAACTTATACTTGATGGGTTATTAGACCACCTTGTTTGGGGTCGGCCCTGTATAAGTCATGTGGGTCAAAGGGTTATTAGACCACCCTATTGGGGGTCAGCCATGTGGGTCAAAGGGTTATTAGACCACCCTATTGGGGGTCGGCCCAGTCAGCATTATGTTATGTGGTTAAGTTCGAGCCTACATGAGTTAGGTAAAAAGGCAAGTCAAGTCAAGTATAAATAGAGTGCGGGAAGCACTCTGTTTGCTCACTCACTTCTCACACATGCACTCAAGGAGGAGTGGCACACTTATGGAGGAGGAGGATCTGCTGCTAGGTTATGTCTATCTCTCATGGTTGTATCATTGCTCTATCTATCTCTGAGGAAGTTATTGGGGTTTTTCACCTTTATGGTTTTCCCCAAGTAAATCTTTGTGTCTCTTGTGTGCTTGCATTATTGTCCCCATGATTGATATGTTGTAGATATGCTGTACATGTTGTTCTCTCAGTTAAGATCCTAGATCAGATTGAAGTAAATTCTGAAAATTTAACAGTTGCATAGTGGTCCAACATAGCAATCCTGCAAAGTAGGAACATTTTCCTTCAAATAGGAATCCATAATTTCATGTTCAGATATTGTAGGTTCACTAGTATGAATATCATGGCTTGTTGATGGCCAAAAGTTAGTTGATAATTGATCAACACTATTGAAGGGACTGTCCAAATATTTATATACAACCTCCCAAAAATTTAACTGGGGACGCCAAAATTGTTCACCTCCCTTCTCAATCCCTCCATTCCAAAATGAAATATATGTTTCTAGTCCTTTTTTTATTTCATCAATGTTCGAAGGTCTTTTTGATTACAGATTTAATAACCTAGGTTGTCCCATTGAAAATTCTACGCTACCATTTGGAAATGACCGCCATAGATGAATAGGATACGACCAAGCTTCATCCCGAAGTGATGCATTCCATTGCATGACTGGAATGTCATGTATGAGATGAAATTTAAAAAAACTGGCATTTTTTGATACTGATGATCTTGACATTTTTATCCAAAAGGTGGGGTTTCACAAAACTCTTAAAATCGTAAAGTTCATCAATTAGATAAGGGACAAAGGAATTTTGATCTTCACATGTCCTATATGTATCCATAATTTCCGAGAGTGAAAATATATCCTTGCGCATTAGCTTTGCTGATAAACTGCCATAAGTTCCATCCATGTCTTCATGGGTGTGTCTGATGGGGAGGAATCCAACTTCAACTATCTCAAACACTCTCCTTGCTGTTAAAAGAGATAAAAATGCAAATAGAAAGTTGTTTTTGTTATCGCTTGAACAATTATCCATTTGCAACAACAATATGGATGGTAGTTTTCTATTCGGCATACATTGATTAGTACCATCAACACACATTACATCATCTTGCATTACATCTTGTATGTTTATCAAACACTTTTCATATGATTCTGATTGTAATAGACCATCATGAAATTGGTGCTTAGATGTTTTGCCTTTGTAGAGCAAATCACCATATTTATCAACCATTAGTTCTTCAAGACACTTCAAGCATTTATCCATGGATGTCATAGTGAAATTCAATCCCATCTCTAAAAATGAGAGGCTAAAATGACCAAAACCCCCAGTCTTGTGCTCATAAGTCAACATTCCAGTCAATGATATGGGAAGATTAATAACATTAATAAAGATTTCGCCTTCTTACCCATCCTTGGAATGGAATTCTTTGACTTATCCATTTTGTCAAGAACAATACTCAGATAAGTCTTTGGATTTTTTTGTGAAGCTGATCTGTGAGAATAATACATCTGGAGACAACTTGCAATGTATTTATTATGAGATGCTTGATTTGCTAGCAACTTTTCCACCTCAGTTGGATCAGTGGTCCCCTTAAGGCTTCCTATCCTGTTGTAATGCACTCATTACACCTTGCAAAGGAGTTTAATTTAGAAATTTCAACATCTCGAAAATCTTCTCTCATCACCTTGCTAAAGGAGGATTGTGATACTGGAGGCAAACCAATTGTTTATATTTTAACATTAGCCATTTTTCACAACAAACCATGGGACATATTATATGGCAATAATTTCAAGGTTGTCCTTGTTCCATCTCTAGTGATTAATCGTGTAAGATGTGGAGATTGGTCTAAATTCTCTTCTACAAATTTATTAATAGTAGCTACCAGTGTAGTAGTGTTCACCCTAGGATTTTCCAAGCCACTGTTACCATTCACAGATCTAACATCACCATTCAAGAACATTCTTTTATAATTGAAGAAAGTGCTCTTTTTTATCCCATGGCATTTATACCATGCATTTGACAGACGTCTATTGTGTCTAATCTCATTGTAAACAAGCTTATTTTTTTGTCATCTCTTTCTTTGGCCATAGGAGCATTTGATCCCATAAAGTTTGCCACATACTATCTTTTTGAATTTCCATTCATACTATAAAATTTATTTAGACATTCAACTATCGATTGAAGTGGAATTTTTTATATACAAACATTTGAGCAACAATGTTTGGTGCCAATGTTTGAAAGGAATGCACCCTGATTTATTGCAAGAATGTAAGGTATTGATCTTGAATTTCTTTCAGAAATTTTAGTTCCATCTTGTCACTTTATGTAATTGTATGGCCTTGTTCCCTTACCTTGAAGATCTGTATATTCACAATGGGGAGTACCTGGAAGGACTATCTATAAAGGACATTCTTCAAAAATATTCCAAAAGTTGACCATATCTTCGTCTGTTTTCTTTTTTAGTATAACATCCAAAGGAACATCATCGAGGTCAAGAAAATTGTTTGTAGGCCATCTTATAAGGGAGCCTTCAAATACACCACAATCCTCACAATTGTAGAAGACTTTATGAAGTAAAATACCAAACTCACCAGCATCTAGTGCTTTGAATTGTACAATGTCTCCCTCAAAAACAGTTGACACTATTCACCGAGCAACATACTTTGGCTTTAAAGAACATTCATGTATCAAATTAACTTTCTATCCCAGAAACCTGACATTGTGATTTTCTCTTAATACTTTCAAAGTAGATTCAGATTGATTATTGTTGAAATCGCTTCCGACAGAAAGCAATGTTTCTGTATTAAAATCGATGATTCTCTTAATCGGCCATACAACAAAATTTCCACTGCTCAACCCTGGACAACATGCCATACAAGAAAGCACCACTTCATCCACTAGAATACCAACGGAGAAGTCACCCAAAAATGTTCCCCCAACAAAATCAGTCCCACTCACATTTGTTACAAAACCTATGGAAATGTAATCCTTGCTTTCTTGAACACTTATGTAACAACTTAACTTTTCTCATAATAAAAGAAGATTTATTCTGAGTTGTTATGATATGTGCTACACTCGTCGAACTAGAAGCTGGTATATCATTCAACTCATTCTCAGTTGTTATGATATGTGCTACACTCGTCCAAGTAGATGCTAGTATATCATTCACCTCATTCTCGCGAAGAGCAGACTCAATCTGGTTAACGATCTCAAATACAGGCCATTGAATCTAACCACCAACAACCTCTGACAATGTATCTGCACCTTCTAACCGATAGGGAAATGGAAGACTTGCATTTAAAGTCTTGGTAACATTTACAATGATACATCCATCATTAAGGCTGATATTATGCAAAAATTTCCTTTCTGTAAAAAAGATTCCCTCGGCAACTTTCAATCCATTCAAATGCAGGTCCACCCATTATTGAGTACCAAAATCCATTTCATAAATGATATCTGAAATATAAAATAAAAGGACACGTTGTTCAGAACCAAAATCCAGTTCAGAAGCATTTTATGAAATATAAAATGACAGGAGCACATTAAAAATCATATTTATTTTAAACAAAGTTATAATATATAAAAAATGTCTGTCTAGACTTCTAGTTTTTCAAATGGAAGGATCAATCGTTGCTTCTTGTAGAAGAAGCGAACACAAGAAGGATTGAATGACCCTTCTTGCAGTCCAGAAAGATTACGAAAAGAATACTCGGTAGAAGAAGCATCTCCCTCCCACTCATTTATGACGGAATATTAAAAATGTTCAACCTACGAATGCTAGGCCGTCAATACATGTATTTCCAAAATTGTGAACAAGGGAAGAATACTGGGCACAACAAGGGTCAGCCAACCCTTCATTTACGATATAAATTTAAATATAATTAATCTGCGAAAGCTATGTCAACAATTCCCGACTTCTGACTTTTGTTGTAAATAGTAGGGACCCCGACATCATCTAAGTTCTAACATATAAAAATTTTATCTCGACTTCAATTTTCCAAAGAGAAGGATCGGTCGCCCCTTCGTTTAGGAGATAATTGTGAACAACTATATCCAGAATGGTGAAAGAAAGAAGGATCGACCGACCCTTCTTGCATTCTAGAACTATTATGAATACAATACTGGGCAAAAGAAGGGTCAGCGCCCCTTCATTTATGATGGAATTAAAAAATTATTCAACCTACGAAGGCTAGTACATCAATTCACCTATATCTAAAATGGTGAAGACCAGAATAATACTGAGCACAACTAAGTTATAACATATAAAATTGTTTTCCCCGACTTCTGTTTTCCGAGAAGAAGGATAAGACACCCCTTCGTTTAGTAGATAATTGTGAAAACCTTTATCTAGAAATTGAATGATATCCAGAATGGTGAAGACGAAGAAGGATTGACTGACCCTTCTTGCAGTCTCAAACTATAATGAAAAGAGTATTGGGAAGAAGAAGCGTTTTCCACTGCTTATTTTACAAGGTAATTGCAAAAATAGAACTTGGAGAAAGAGCGACTGATATTTCTCTGTGGATTTTGCCACTTTCCATCAAAATGTGCGAAGCAATGTTCCTATGAAATATGTCTTTACAATGCTGATATCTACTTTCGCCACTCCTAAAAACTCATCCCTAAAGGGAGGAGCGGATGCTCTTTCTCCTTAGCATCTACTTCCAACACCCCAAAATGGAACAACCTGATGAAAGAGTGACCTCGCTTTCTCTGACAAAATTTTGACTTGATAGAAAAATCTTTGTAGCAAAACATCTATAAATTTTGTGGTTAAAATGTCAAAATCTAGTCTCCAGGGTGACACGTGGAATGCTTAGATTGTGCCACGTTGCTTTGATTATTCCAGAATTGATCTGTGCTACACTCGGCGAAGTAGAAGCTGCTATATCATTCACATGATTCTCAGGAAGAGAAAACCCAAAAGTATATTGTTTCTATTTAAAAAAAAAATGTTTCTGTCTGGTTAATCGCAGTCAAAATCATTCCAACTAATGGCATCACTATCTGCACTGTCGTCACTATTAAATCCCTTCTCCAACACAGTATCCTGCTTAAATTTTAATTAGCATTATGGTGTGTCTGGGAAGGCATGCATGTGTTGCTTGTTTTTGAAATTATACATGGAATGTGTTGAATATAATTGTCACTGATTTTGTATCTACGCCATTGTAATAAAAAGTAAAATGTTTCTATTTAAAAGAAACAAAAAGAAAGAATGTTTCTCTTTAAAAAGTAAAATGTTTCTATTTAAAAAAATCAAAAAGAAAAATTAAAATGTTTCTATTTAAAAAAAATAAAAATAAAGAATGTTTTTCTTTAAAAAGTAAAATGTTTATTTTTTAAAAAAAAATGCTTCAGTTGTAGCTGAAAATTTTGAAAAATTGGTTGTTGGTGCATCTAGCAAGTTGAAAAGAAAATAGAAGACACAATTTTATCATGGAAGCCACCAAGTCTTTCTAATATTGCAAAATTATATTTACAATTCATTTTCAAAATTATATTTATGGTGAAAACCACCAACTCTTTCTAATATTGCAAAATTATATTTACAATTAATTTGCAAGCTCCAACTTGGTATTGCTTGATATTCCAACAGAATGATGGAACAGTCCGATACAAAGATTATATGTTTGAGGAATAATGAATCATTATTTTTGTGGTTGTAGGGGATGAGTCTACTGCTTCTATGTCTACAAGTAAAAGCTCCAATCAAAGTTTAGTCTTTTATTACTCCTGCAAAGGAGATGATATGATTAAAGGATAAGGAGATTCTAAAATGTTCAGAGACTTTGTTGGTGACAAGACATAAACATAATGTGGATTGAAGCATGATGAGATTATTCACATGAGTGATACAATCCATCATTTATGGTGAATATTATTCAGCCTGTTTTAGGCCATTTAATGCATTGGCAGTAGGCATGTTGGCCGTTGGATTTTCAAGGAATCGATTGGAGTGATACATGTACGATTACTCTAGCAAAATATGTAGTCGCTACAGATGATATCTATGACCACCATGATCCCGCAATACTGTGATAATTACCATTCCCCATCCATCCCAGACTCCCATCAAATAAATCCATTAACACACTAGCCACTCACTATATATATATAGGCTAACCATGCCCCATATCACAACAAACTGAAATCATCAGGGAAGCCATGGAATTTTTCTTTACTTCCTTTGTTCTCTATCCTTTGTTGTTTTATGAGAAATGCTTGATTCTTGTGATCGCTCCCTAGTTCTCCTCATTATATATGATCATTTTGAAATTGGCTCCCTTGAAAATATTCAGTACACCATGATATATGGGCATTTTGAGCACTCTTGAAGTCCCAATACATGGATTTGTCATTATGTTCCTTGCCACCAATCACGTTTTTGTCCATCTTCTTTCCATCACTCTTCTTTCAATATTTGATTGGTATGCAATGAGGAGGGGACATAGGGAGATTAGCTTTCTTCTCTAAGACAACATGCATTGTTGCGGTCGTCAACATTAGGCTTGCAGCAGTTGTCGAATGTTGTTTTAATACCAGACCATGTCATCATGTCTGGAAAGAATAGTCCTTCTTCCTTCGACTTGCTGTAGTAAGAAGAAGCAGTGGCAAGTAGAAGGCATGACTGTGATTTCTAGACATGACGACCCATTTCCAGCCAAGGGAGTATCCGGTACTAGCTTTCGAGAAGAAGAAAGGTATTGTTCATGGGGAGATGTTGGAGGATCTTAGGTCGACCGCCCAACTAGGTCCTCTGTTCGACCACTTCTGAGAACATGTTGAACCGTCATGTCAATCACCACATGTTGAGTTAGTTAGTATCGTAATTTAGTGAACCTATGAGTCATTATGTAACCATCTGTAAAATATATATATAGGATGGAGAGCCGGATATAGGTGGCACTGAGATGTTGTATAGTATTGGATTATACTATACCATGTTGTCAATTTCTTCTTCCAGATACATCCATTTCTACCCAAGGGAATATCCGGTACTAGCTCGTCCTCATCAACGTCTGTTCATTATAACTCCATTTATTTTATGATTTATTTGGTACAAAGAAAGGTATTGTTCGTGGGGAGATGCTGGAGGAGCTTAGGTTGGCCGCCTGACTAGGTCCTCTGTTCGACCACTTCAGAGAACATGTCGAACCGTCGTGTCGATCACCACATGTTGAGTTAGTCTCGTAAGTTAGTGAACCTACGAGTCGTTATGTAACCGTATGTAAAATATATATATAGGTTGGAGAGCCGGATATAGGCAGAACTAAGACATTGTATTGTATTGTACTAGACTATGCTATCAGCTTCTTCTTTCGGATACACCCATTTCTAGCGAAGGGAGTATCTGGTACCAACTCATATTCATCAATGTTTTGTTCATTAAACGGGCATTTCCTTGGTGGACTTTTAAATTATTCAAATGCTCTACAAATTGATATCTCAATTTAAAAATTAACATATAAATATTGTCAAAAGGATGACTGTTTCATAGTTATTCAACATTAAGTGATATAGATCCAGCAAAAACATTTACTGATCATAACTCCAACACATTGATTTGCTTGGGACATACTTCAATCATAATACTCTTAGGTTTGCAATACTTCCAAGAGTGCAATAATATACAATTTGGTGGGTGGTTATAATTCATTAACCACACGATATACATTGATATACCATCAATAGTCCTAAATGTCACAATTAGATGTAAACAAATTTCTACTAATTTGTACATGAAATCTTAATTGTTTGATTGTTTTGAGCATTTCCTCCGAGATAGGTTGCAGAAGTTGTCCTTCGATAGTGTCTTCTGTCGCCTGTAAGTCTTGCAACTTTAGCTCTATTTCAGCTGTGAGTGTTAGAGCTTCTTCCTGTAATGGCTGCGACCTTATGGAATCTTCAGCTTCCTTTCCTCTTAATCCCTCCAATTGTTTATGAAGTTACTTACTTTCAATGAACTTCTGCATCTTCTGCGAACATAGAAAAATGTTTGTCCTAATTTCCATTTTCCGACGAGAAGGATTGGTCGCCTCGTCATTTAGGATATAATGGTTAACAACTATATCCAACAATTCACCTATATCCAAAATGGAGAAAGAAAGAAGGATCGAACGACCCTTCTTGCACTCTATAACTATTATGAATACAATACTGGGCAGAAGAAGGGTTAGCCGTCCCTTCATTTATGAGGCAATTGTAAAAATATTCAACATACGTGGGCTAGGACGTCAATTCATCTATATATAAAATGGTGAACACTAGAAGAACACTGAACATAAGAAGGGTCGATCAACCCTTCATTTA
The DNA here is from genome assembly GCA_027924585.1 of Larix kaempferi. NCBI lineage: Eukaryota > Viridiplantae > Streptophyta > Pinopsida > Pinales > Pinaceae > Larix > Larix kaempferi. Next base: position 4,678,845 of record BSBM01000968.1, on the reverse strand, counting down.
TGAGAGAATATTAAAAACCGGACATCAACTAAGTTATAACATATAAAATTGTTTGCACCAACTTTTGTTTTCCGACAAGAAGGATCGACCGACCCTTCTTGTAGTCTCAAACTATAATGAAATGAGTATTGGGAAGAAGAACGGTCGTCTTCCCCTTCTTTTTATGATGGAATTGTAAAAATAGAACTTGGAGAAAGAGTGGCCTATCTTTCTCTGTGGAAATTTCCACTTTCTAGCAAAATGTGCGAAGCAATGTTCCTATGAAATATGTATTTACAGGGCCGATATCTACTTTCTCCACTCCTAAAAACTCATCCCTAGAGGAAGGAGTGGATTCTCTTTCTCCTTAGCATCTACTTCCAACACCCCGAAATGGAACAACTTGATGAAAGGGCGACCTCTCTTTCTCTGACAAAATTTCGACTTGACAACAAACTCTTTGTAGAAAAACATATGTAAATTTTGCGGTTAAAATGTCGAAATCTAGTCTCCAGGGGGACACGTGGAACACTCAGAATGTTCCACGTGGATTTCATTATTCCAGAATTGATATGTGATACACTCGGAGAAGTAGAAGCTTCTATATCATTCACCTCATTCTCGGGAAGAGCAGACCCAAAAAAAAAATGTTTATGTCTGGTTAATTGGAATCATAATCATTCCAACTAATGGCATCACTATCTGCATTGTCGTCACTATTAAATTTTAATTAGCATTATTGTGTGTCTAGGAAGGCATGCATGAGTTGATTTTTTTTGAAATTATACATGGAATGTGTTGAATATAATTGTACCACTGATGACAAAACTATTCATTAATGATAATCTGTAAATTTCCTTCCTTGCTTTGTTAATTGATATTTCCAGTAAATATTTTCCATTGTGTTATTCTTCATGCTTGGATGAAAGTAATATTAAATCAGAATTCATATGTTTATGCTCTGGTTTACCGCATTTAAGTATTCACCAATTTTCTGTTAAAATTGATATTGGATTCATTTATGACCAATGCCCAATATTAATGGACTATTTTCTTTTCTTCATTATCAGCTCGCAAATTAAGACAGACAAGGGTATTCACCAATTTTCACTGATTTTCTGCTAAAATTCAGTTAATTTTAAGAACATTTTTATCAGCTTTATCTCTTAAACTAAATTCCATGGTATTGTATGAAAGACTCACATGTGTTCTCATTGCATCCAACAATTTGAGTCATAGACCACGTCCAACTACCCAATACATGGGACTATTCTAGCCAAGATACTGTATTGGAAAACAATACGTTAATATTGTTTAAAGCTATTTGATTGTTTAATTTTATTCAACTAAATTAAATAATTAATATATATTTATAAAAGAAATGTAATCAATATTATATAAATTAATACCTAAATTATGAATTTCAAATAAAGTATAATGTTTACATAGATCAGTGTACTATAGTGAATAACTGCAAAATGATATTAAGAAGAAAAAACATGTTTCAATTTTCTGAGTTCATTTGTCGTTATCTTTTTCCAACAAACGTAGCCAAATGCTAGAGGATTTGCAGAAAAAAATATGGAATATATGAAAATAACTAGCTACATCACCAGACAGAAAACATGTGCAAGATGGTGGCAATCGACATTAAGCCTGTTACTTCCGTTAATTTATCCCAGTAATGAGTAACACACGATTTTGCAAATATAACGATGTGAATTCATATTAATGGACTGTAAGAAGATAACTACCCAGAATTGAAGGAATTTTTTTTGGAAATATGAAGAAGACAGACTAGGGTGGAAGGGTGGTGCCAGGGCAGGTTGCAGCCTTCTAATGTTGTTGGTGCATCCATTCAGCTGTAGTTGACAAAACAGGGTGTTGTTGCATCCTTTAGTATTAATTGTGATAAAATTTAAGAATAGTGAAAATACCGATTCACCCCCCCTCTCAGTATTGCTTGATATTGCAACAGAATGATGGAACAGTCCGATTGAAAGATTACATGTTTGAGGAATAATGACTGATTGTTTTTGTTGCTGCAGGGGATGAGTCTAGTGCTTCTATGTCTACAAGTCGAAGCTCCAATAAAAGTTTAGACTTTTATTACTCCTGCAAAGGAGATGATCTGATTAAGGATAAGGAGAATCTAAAACATTCAACAACTTTAAATTATTGTGAACTTGAAACTTTCATTGCATTTATTTTTGACAACCATGGAAGATATGGATTTTTAGCCCGGAGGCTGAATAAGCATGCTCTATTACAGGTTTAGATTTATGGTTTGAATAATATAAATGCCTGCCAATTGAAAAACTAGCAGTTGATTCTTCAAACCAATCTTACTACTCTACCCACCCAACACTCTTCTCGGTTCCACCTTACCAAAAGAAAACCTCGTTCCTCAGAGAAAACATAGCCCCAAACTGGCAGCCACAGAGAGTTTGAACTTTAAGTTTCAATGTAGGCAGTGGGCAGCTAGAGCAGTGTGGTAGGATATGATCACAGTATCAATGCAGAAAAGTTCGTGACATTAAATGTCATAGTGTGGTGGGATATAATCTGTACGTCGTGACAAGACATAAACACAATGTGGACTGAATCCATCATAAACGTGATGAGATCATTCACACGAGTGGTACAATCCATCATTTACCATTAGCGCCATCAGGATCACCGCCATGCCAACGTACAAACCATTTTAAATGGCGGAAAATATCAATGGTCATTGATCGGGCAGTGAAAGATCAACAGTCCCACGTTCGTTCTGCATCCCCAACATGCACGCTAGGATAGAGGGATGGGTGGTTGCAGAATCTGAAACCTCTCTCCACGTGGTATGATCCGTCATTCCCACATAAATATGAACCGTCAAATAAAGTTTTGTTCCCACATAAAGATGAACCGTCATAAAGTTTGCGGCCCCAAGGTGGTTAGTTGAACAGTCAACTTCCCGGGGTCATAACTTTTGCATACGATCTCCGTTTGGGGCGCTCAGTAGCCCGTTGGAAAGGTCTATCCGAGATTTACAACTTTCGACTAGGCCCAAATGCATGCCATCAAAAACCCTTTTGTCCCCAAAATCGCCAAAAAATGTCGTTTAGGGCCTCAAAATGGCTCTGGAAGTTCAGGACCCGAAAAACTGCTAAAAATAGTAATTTACCAAAATTGCCAGAAGACTGTTTTAAGCCAGTTGGAAGAGGTGGGCCACCACTGATATCCACCTGGATCATGGTAGCACCACATGATTTCGCAAGTTGAAAGGGCGGTAAGGAAAACTACCTTCCTCCATTTGTGAAACCACCTTCGCCCCATCCTTCACGGTCTCTAGCACGTGTGGATATGATGTGGCTGGTCCACATCACACCTTCTGCCCATGCAACTCCTCCATGTCAGGGATCCTTCCCACATGTCTCCTCTGCGCCAGACTTCCTACCGACGTGGCTTCTCCACGTCAACCTGCACATGCACAGTGGAAAACACCTTTCAATTACACAATCACAACATAATTAAAAACCTTTCAATTACACAATCACAACATACAAGAACGAAATAAAAACGCATCAGAAGCAAATGCATACAATTACTTATCTTTATCCAACACAGATCCAACCAGCTAGTTGTGTAAGAGCGCTTTTCCACTTAACATCAATATAAATGTGTGGATGTTTATCAGTTGCAGAAATAGATAAAATGAGTTAAACGAAGAAATTCATTTACCACATAATAACACATGAATCGTATATTAATAGAAATCCAAGATATAGAAATCCAACCTACAGATCGACGCATTCATTAAAATGGCATCATAAAATATAGTTCGTAGAAATTTGACAAATTATCCAAAAAATACGGCCAAGAGAAACCGACTGAGTTTCATTAATTATGCAAAAAATTACAATGACTCAATACATAAACATTAGAATAAATTTACCTAATACATAATAACATCCAAACAATGAGTTAAGAAAAATCTGAACCAACAAATCAGATGCATTCATAAATTGCAAAGACCACACATAATTGTTTCAATACACAAAATGGAGGAAATAAAAAATTTATCAAAGAAATTTGATAAATCAAACCAAAGAGATAACTACTCATAACAGAGGAGTGGCAACGCTTTTCAAATAATTCAAAACATAAGTAGGGTAGCTACTCATTTACAATCAAAGAGTTGTTTATCTGATGATAAGGAAGAAAATAAGAACAGTACATCAACACAGAGCATTATTAAATGAATTATGCATTAACTTTAGTAGAAAATGGTTTGTGGATGCTTGGAATCAAAGAAATAGAGCATAATCATATGAATAATGTCTCAATATACACTTATCCAAACATGAAAGAGAACAGTATGAAGTAGATAACAAGGAAACATTCACATAAAGAAAAGAAGGGATAGACTGCAAATCAAATAACACAAGAATCTCTGCATCAAAATACTTGCTCGGCTCTGCCAATTTTATTAAAGGAACATCTCAAAATGCACAGCACAAAAACCTCATGGGTTCCAATAGGTTTCAAACCTTTTTCCTCTCGATTACATCTGAATATATAGATACCTTTCAACCCTTAGGCTCAAATCACCCTAATAGAAATTGTTACAAATTCATGACACCTATACAAACAGTTTCATCCTCTATGAGAATTAGTTACAACAAAAGGAAGAAAATGCTGACAGATAGGATTAACATCCTTTACAAGTGCTCTCGAGCATTTACTAGCTAGTAAAAAACTCTAGTAGATAAGCAAAATTCTTGGTAACTAATTCTGTAGGCTGCCACTCTCCATGACCCTCAAATATTCATGCAAGCAAAGTCAGTTTGGCTTTCCCAAACTTCTCAACAGTCTTCTACTTCTCTAGAGATGGCAATTCTGACGTGGCTACCTCCTTCAGCAACAATCACATTTCTGTGTGATCCCTATATGAACAATTCCTGAAGTGTGCACAAGCTTCTTTGAAGACCCACAGTAGCCCGAATTCATTTGTTAACTTTCCACCATTGTTTTTCCTGTCATAGGATGGCTCATGTCAGCAAATCCTTCATGATCCAATCGACATCCCCACAACTTGCCTTGATATTCTTCCTATGTCCTCATGGTTCCATCCTCCTCCCAAAAGAGAGGAAGCCCCTTCTTCAATAATGGATTAAACATTTATTTGAAGAATTTTACTTGATGTGCTAAAATGTCTATCATTGCCTGAATTATTTTCATCTAGTGATACTTATTCACCACCTTCTTTTCCCAAACAATAGTAAACACTCTATCCTTTATGCTGGTTATTTTCACCTCATCCTCTGTCAGCCCATTCAGAAATTCTATGGCCTTTTCTGCACACTCCATGGGCTTCTTGTTCAACTTTTCCTTGACTGTTGTTACGCTTTCCCTGGCTAACTTTATTATAGCCTCTTTCTCCATTATGAAATCGAGATATGGCCTCAATTTCTCTACCTCTACAATAATGTCATCCCAAATGACTTGCTTTGCTTCCTGCATGGAGGTCTGACCTATAACCTGCTTTATTAATTCATCATATTTCACTTGTATCCCTAGGTACTTAGCCTCCCAAGCCTTTCCCTCATGCTCTTCTTCTGAGACTCTGCTCCTCAGCTCTGTGTTCTACTTCTGCAAGATTTCAACTTCTAAGTCTTTTAGGCTTGCCTGTGCCATAGCCTGCACAATGGAGAAATCACCCAATTCTATGGAAGAGGGTGTGGCCATATTATCCACTTCTTTTCACTTTCCACCATGAGATCCATATCACTTAGCCACAGCTTCTCCTTCTCTTCAAAATTCAACAGCCTAGCTTTGCAGTCTGTTAGTTCCTCTTGTAGCTTTTCTCTCTTCTCCTCCAGCTCTTCCAATTTAGAAGCTTCTACCAACTGGGTGGAGGGGATCTTTAGATTCTTTTTTAATGATTGAATGGTGTTGTCTTTGTCGTCCAAGATCTTTTGTATACTATCCTTCTTGTCTTCTTGGATTTCAATAGCCAACAATGCATTTTGCATCTTTTTTAAATTTGTCTTGTGGGCTTTGTTCTCCACTCTCTCTAGTCTAAGTTGATTTTGAATCTTACCCTTACTGACTTGCAATTTCGACAGTTTTAGGGAAGCCTTTAGTAGTTTGGCATAGATAAACTCCCCAGTCTCCTTGTGTAAGTTGATAATATCAGGAACAAGAATATCTTCCAAGTTCAATTTTAGTTCAGTGGCTTTGATTTTGGTAGCCAAGGCCAAGTTCAAGGTGTTCTAGGCATATCTCCTGATAGCTACCAAAAACACATCTTTATTTGAAATCTACAGCACCTCTTAATATAGCTTACACTCCTCTGAGGCTGCTTCTGCTCTCTCTTTGTACTCACCAAATAGCTCTGCTCTACTCTTGATGGGTGCAACAGGTTTAGTGGATGTTTGGCTAAATACATATTCTTTGACCTCGAAAGCAAGAAGGTTAATCTTAACCTATTTCTTTTTTCCTTGACCCGTTAACACCTGTACAATCTGTTGCTCAGGTTTTTGCACTTTCTTCCTTTTGGGAGCTCTTTCTGTGTCATCATCTATATGCATGAAATCAATATTTTCCAACTTGCTGGTTTCCCTAGAGCCACTGGAAAGGGGTATAGTTTCTTCAACCGCTGGGACCAAGATGGAGGAGCTAGGTAGTGGAGAAGTGGATTTTGGTACCATGGAGGTGGATTCATCTTGTAAATCTACCTCCATCTGCTCTTTTCCTGGATATTCTAACCAATTTGAAGCCTCAGCCAGACCTGCAAGCTCAAAATGTTCAAAACCATTTCTATTGCTTTCTTTCCTTCTATCTGAGATGATATGGTGTGGGTCATAGTTTATAGCAGACTTGGTTTGAAGCCCCATGTCTCGCATCATACCTTCAATAATTGGAATGGAAGCCTTGTTTTTAACAATGAATGGGCCTACAACACATGGAAAGGTGATATCTGAGGCCTTATTGTCCTCCGGGAAATGCTCAACTTCCACCTTCAGCTTCTTCCTGATGAATTCCAGTGTAAATAGTCTCGGGGTTAGAAAAGCTGGAAGCACATAAGGTGCATGGGAAAACCCATAAAATCTGATTATTGTGCTTTGTTCTGAGAGGAATCAGTCACCTATCTTCTTCTCTGGAGAAGGCTGCAACATTTCTTTCATTTTTGCTAATACCTTGGGCAGCTTCCTTTGAAAGATAATAGTGTGGACTTCCGACACGATGTTGTTCATGAACTAAGCGTAGTATGTGAGTGTCTCCCAAGTGAGCATTACCTTAGGCATCTGTAAGTTCTCTTTATTAAAGGACAAAAACATTCTCAGTAGGTATGACTGGAATCTGAAGCTTCTAGTTTTGGGGAAGCATCAAGCCTAAGAAAGGCACACTGGATGGACTGACTGGGCTCCTCAAGCTCAAGAGGACATTTGCTCATGACAAAAAGTAGGCTTATCAAAGGTTCAATGATATATTGGTCTGTATCTAATCCTAGGAACTGGGACAGCATGGTTATAACACATTTGGAATCTTCTCTAAACAGACTGACTTCATCAAGGAAAGGTTGGTCTTGGACAGAGACATTAGGTAGTAGGATAGCATGGAAGAAACTTTGCTTAAGTTCAGCTGGGGACTATCTGAAATATTGAATTAGGTCTTCTTCTATGTACTCTTTGGATTTCTAGCAGAACTCATCTAGGATAGATAGGGATTTCCTAACAGTGAGGGGTTGACTTGGCACAAGATTCTAGAGCAGGATGTGCCCACAATCACCCTCTCAGAGGAGGAGTAATTGGTGGTGCACTAGTCAATGAACTCAGGGCAATTTGGGGTTTGTTCAATTGCAAACAAATGAAAAAACAACTGGTAAACTTTATGTACATCAATATTCCCCTCCCTAATCAGCTTCAACTTGTCCTCGACTGTCTAAATGGAGCTATTTATCAACATTGTGTTGTAAAGCTTGGAATCCTTATCCTAAAACAAATCATCTATCCTCTGGTATTCAAAACCTGGGGGTTCTATCTCACTCAATTCATCCATTTAAATTGTTTAGTATGGAGAGAGGTGTTGAAATATTGTAACTTCTAAGAATATTATATTTGTTCTTTATTATTCTGGAGATGTTCCATTCCTCCATGGAGACCCCATTGTATATCCAGAGATGTTTATTCCTCCGAGAGAGTGTGGTAACTAGGGTTATCAGATCTCCCATGTGAGGTCAACCTTGAGTTAGTTGTTTAGGGGTTATTAGACTCGCTTAGGAGAGGTCGGCTCCATTAGGGTGAAAAGTTAGTTAGAACATGAGTATAAATAGAGGAGGTGTGTTCTTGATTTATCTCATTCATTCACTCACTTGTGATTGGCGCATAGGAGAGAGAGAGGTATTCATAGGAGGAGAAGGAGCTCTTGTTGAGGACTACATCTTTGTATTGGTTGATAATCTATATTGAGGAAAGATTTGTTGGTTTTTCTACCCCATGAGGGTTTCCCTGGGTAAATCCTTGTCTATCATGTGATTGTGTTTCTTTCAGTGATATTTCTTGTAAAATTAGGCTAAACTTAACATGGTATCAGAGCTAGCTTGAATAGGACATATTTCACAAGGTGAAAATACCTCTCTCTCCTCCTTCAATTAAAATTAGGGTTTCTGCAAAAGTTGGAATTTTTGGAATCTGATTACATGGATGGATAGCCCTCCTTAAAATCAAAATTTTGATGCCTAGATCGAACGTTTTGAGTGGGTAGAACGCCGAGCTTTGTCAAACCCTAGTTTAACTTCTGGACCAGAAAACCAGAAAAACCAGTAAACCAGAAAAAGTGCGCATCTGTGCACCAGAAAACCAGAAAATGTGCGAACCAAAAAACCAGAAATTCTATTGCAGATCTGAAGGTTGCTGATCAAATTCGAAGGGTGAAAAGTTGAAGTTTCCAGAATCAGAGCTCACCAGTTATCTCAATCCAACCAAGCATATCCCTTGGTAAGTATTATTCTATCTTTTGAGAAACTTCAATTTTTGTAACCCCCTAGATAAGATGGCTCCTAGCACTAAGCTTGAAGACAAGCTAGAGGGTATAGGAAATTTTTGAGCTTGGAAATATAGGATTGGTCTCATTCTTGAAGAGAATGATCTTGTCCAATATATCAAAGAGGAAGTTGCAGAACCTGAAGAAGATGAAGCCAAAGAGAAGTATATGAAGGACTTGATTAGGCCAAAGAGAATCATTTATGATTCTATTAAGGACCACTTGATTCCCCAAGTAGCATCCAATAAGACCCTAAAGGAGATGTATGATGCCCTTTCCAGAATGTATGAAGGAAAGAACATCAATAGGAAGATGAACCTAAGAGCTCAATTGAAGAGCACCAAGATGAATAAAGGAGAATCTATTTAAGATTATTTCTCAAGGGTTTCCCAGTTCAAGGACAACTAGATGCCATTGGAGATACCCTTGATGAAGATGAACTTGTCATGACTGCTCTAAATGATCTCACTAGACCTTGGGAGTCATTCATTCAAACTATGTGTGCCAAAAAAGAGAGTATGAATTTTGATGTTGTATGGGAGGATTGCATTCAAGAAGAAGCTAGGGTTGCCAACAGAGAATCCTTGCTCAAAGAAGATGACCAAGATTTGGCCACCCACACCAAGAGAAGAAGGAATCAGTCCTACTTCAAGAAGGATAGTCACAAGGAGTCTCAACCTCACAAAGATTTCAGAAGAAAAGAGGAACTAATCAAGGAAGAGATTACTCCTCATTCCAATGTTTCAATTGTCATAAAATATGACACCTTGCTAGATTCTGTCCTTTAAAGAAGAAGAAGAAGGGTTTCCACCATAGGAGACATCAAGCACACCTAGGAGAAGATGATAGTGAAAAAGAAGAAGAAGAGGAAAGGCCTCAAAAGAAAAGAGCTAGAATAGAAGAAGAAGATGCAGAAGAATATGTTCTATTCTCTGCACTCTCTAGGTCTGTGACACCTAGAGAAGATATATGGCTTTTTGATAGTGGTGCTTCAAAGCACATGACAGGTCGAAAGAAAAATCTTGCAAAACCTGAAGAGAAGACCTCACCACAGAAAGTACCTTTAGGAGATGACTATCAATATCCCATCAAGGGAATTGGTGAAGCAAGCTACAAGCTTGATTCTGGAACTCCATTGAAGATGAAGGAGATACTATATGTACTAGGTTTGAAGAAGAACTTACTTTCTATCTCAGCTTTATATAAGAAAGGTTATAGGGTTGCATTCATAGATGGACGAGTACTCATGTGGTCTAAAGGAAAATCAATTGAGGATGCAATTGTTATTGGTGAAGAAGAAGGAGGTCTATATAAACTCAAGGGCCATCCAGAAGATGCCCTTGTTCACGAAGCCACTAGCCCAAGTGAGCTATGGCATAGGAGGATTTCTCACATTAACTACAAAGCACTACCTCATGTGAGCAAAGTAGTCATAGGACTACCAGACTTGAAGGTTGATCATGATGGCACATGCAAAGTATGTGAAAAAGGGAAGAATATGAAGAACCCATTTCCAAAGAGTGAAACAAAGATCAAAAGTATTTTGGAATTGATTCATTTAGATGTATGTGAACCAATTCCCTCCACATCCTTGATTGGATATAAATACTACCTCACATTTATTGATGATTATTCGAGAAAGACTTGGATATAGTTTCTAAAAGGAAAGAATGAAGTCTTTGGAAAGTTCAAGGAGTTCAAAGCCTTGATGGAAAATCATTCAGAAAAGAAGATCAAAATACTCAGGATAGATAATGGAAGAGAATATACTTCAAAGGATTTTGAAGTATTTTGTAAAGAAGATGGAATCAAGAGGGAACTAACCACTCCCTACAATCCTCAACAAAATGGTGTTGCGAAAAGAAAGAATAGAACCATTATGGAAGAAGTAAAGATAATGATACATGATCAAGACCTACCTATATATCTATGGGCTAAAGTAGCTAGGACAATAGTCTATGTGCAGAATAGACTTTATCATAGTGCTCTTGAATTCAAGACCCCAGAAGAAGTGTTCGCAGGGAAGAAGCCTAAGGTAATTCATCTCAATATATTTGGATACCCAATATATATTCATGTTCCAAAAGAAAAGAGAACCAAGCTAGATCCTTATAGAAATAAGGGAATATTTGTTGGATATAGTGAAGCATCCAAAGCATTTAGAATATACATCCTAGGATTCCACCATAGGGAGATTAGTAGGGATGTAACATGTGATGAAGAAGAAACTCTCAAAAATCTAGGAAGTGCGAGTATGAATAAGTATATGAAGAAGATGCACCTCCCAGAATTGTAGAGGTTGTTCCCAACCCTGAAGAAGTAACACCTAAAGACCATGACATGATAGAACCACAAGAACCCCCTATCACAAACATATCAAGAAAGAGAAAGCCAACATGGGAAATAGACATTATACTAGGAGCAGAAAAGTATGGAGCTCCTGAAGGCTCCTCCAGAGAGAGCAAGAAACCAAAGCCATTCTCCAACTATGTGGCTTTGATGTGTGATCTTGTAGACCAAGAACCTACCGGTTATGAAGAGGCAGTTCATAAGAAAGAATGGGTAGAAGCAATGACTGAGGAATACCAGTCAATAATGAAGAATGATGTTTGGGATGTAGTTCCCAAACCAAAGGACAAGAGTGTGGTATCCTCGAAATGGATATACAAGAAAAAGCATGTTGTGGATGGTAGCATTGAAAAGTATAAGGAAAGATTTGTGGCCAGAGGATTCTCTCACAAAGAGGGAATTGACTATGAAGAGACATTTGCACCAGTTGCAAGGTACACTTCCATTAGAACCATCATGGCACTTGCATCCATGATGAAGTGGGAATTACACCAAATGGATGTGAAGAGAGCCTTCCTGAAGGGTGTGATTGAAGAAGAAGTGTACATAGAACAACCACAAGGATTTGAGGTTGAATATAAAGGAACCCACGTATGCAAACTAAAGAAGGATTTGTATGGGTTGAAGCAAGCTCCTAGAGCTTGGTATGGAAGAATTGACGGTTTCTTGAAAAGCTTGGGCTTTACCAAAAGTAAAGTTGATCCTGATATTTATCTCAAGGTTATGGATGATGAACCTGTCATATTGTTGCTATATGTGGATGATCTATTTCTGACTGGAAATGAAAAATAGATTGTTGAGTGTAAGAAGAAGCTCTCTTCGGAGTTTGAGATGAAAGATATCGGATTGATGCATTACTTCCTAGGTCTGGAAGTATGGCAAGGTCCAAAAGGAATCTTTCTCAACAAGGGAAAGTATGATGTGGAAATATTGAAAAGATTTGATATGTTGGAATGTAAATACATGGCCACTCCCATGGATTCCAACTTGAAGCTGTTAGCTGATGAATCTTCAGAGTTAGTGGATGTGACTCTGTCCAGACAAATTATTGGGTCATTAATGTATCTGACGAATACTAGGCCATATATATGCTTTGATGTGAACACATTGAGTCAATACCTAGTGAAACCTAGGCGTGTTCACCTGATAGTAGCAAAGCATGTGTTGAGGTACCTAAAAGGTACGATAGATTTTGGTTTATGTTATGTTGGAGATCATGACTTCAGACTATATGGCTATATAGATGTTGATTGGGCAGGAAGTGTATAAGATAGGAAGAGCACATCGGGTGGATGTTATTGTCTGGGATCTGCCATGATCTCATGGTTTAGTAGGAAGCAGTCTAGTGTGGCTCTCAGCACAGCTGAAGCAGAATATATAGATGCTTTCTCTACTAGTTGTGAAGCGGTATGGATTTGGAAGTTGTTATCAGGATTGTTTAACTTAAAGATGGACCCCACTATGATCCTGTGTGATAACCAAAGTTGTATCAGGATGACAGAGAATCCATTGTTCCATGATAATTCAAAGCACATAAAGATCCAATATTTTTATATATGGTATATGGTGCAGAAAGGAGCTATCAAGCTTGAGTATGTGAGAACTGACGAACAAGTTGTTGATGTGTTGACCAAACCTCTGTCTCGAGTAAAGTTTGAGTATTTTCGAGACAAGATTGGTGTAGTTCAGAAGGACCCTCCTCAAAAGGGGGAGTGATATGGTTGATGATGATATTTGGATACTGGTATCGATGTGGATACCTGTATCGATGATGATATTGCTATATCGATGGTAAGTTCAATGATGAGGATACTTGTATTGATGTGGATACTGTATCGATGATGTGGATAATGTCTTGATGATGAGGATACTGTATCGATGATGAGGATACTAGTGTCGATGATATTCCAAATATGAGGTCGATGCCTGGTCCTTAGACATGGTCTAAGCGGACGAGGAGGGAATGTATCATCCCTGGACTTAGGTCCCTGAATAGATCCGTAGACAGTTGTCTTCAAGAGGTGGTCCCTAGTGGACGAGGAGGGATTGTATCATCCCTGGACTCAGGTCCCTGAATAGATCCGTAGAAATTTGTCTTTGAGAAGTGGTCCCTAGTGGACGAGGAGGGATTGTATCATCCCTGGACATAGGTCCCTAAACAGATCCGTAGACAGATGTCTCCAAGAAGTGGTCCCCAGTGGACGAGAGGATTGAATCATCCCAGGAATTTGGTCCCTGAATAGATCCATAGACAGATGTCTTCGAGAAGTGGTCCCTAGTGGACGAGAGGATTGTATCATCCCAGGACTTTGGTCCCTGAATAGATCCGTAGACATATGTCTCTGAGAAGTGGTCCCCAGTGGACGAGAGGATTGTATCATCCAAGGACTTTGGTCCCTGAATAGATCCGTAGACATATGTATCCAAGAAGAGGTCCCGAGTGGACGAGAGGATTGTATCGTCCTAGGACTTTGGTCCTTGAATAGATCCATAGACAAATGTCTTCGAGAAGTGGTCCCTAGTGGATGAGAGGATTGTATCATCCCAGGACTTTGGTCCCTGAATAGATCCCTAGAAAGATGTCTCCGAGAAGTGGTCCCCAGTGGATGAGAGGATTGTATCATCCCAGGACTTTGGTCCCTGAATAGATCCGTAGACAGGTGTCTCCGAAAAGTGGTCCCTAGTGGATGAGAGGGGATTGTATCATCCTCAAAATTTGGTCCCTAAATTGATCCATATACATATGTCTTCGAAAAAGGGGTCCTTAAACTTTGTCTAAGTTGACGAGTGGACTGCATCATCCCTAGACATGATATGATGTCTTAAATGGATCATGTGTATTACAGGGTATGCTGCTATGATATTGTTGATCGAGAGGATCCAGATGACAATGTTGTTGATCGTGAGGATCCAGATGACGATGATGTTGATTGTGAGGATCCAGATGATGATGCTATTGATCATGAGGATCCAGATGACAATGTTGTTGATCGTGAGGATCCAGATGTTGATATTGTTGATCGAGAGGATCCAGATGATGATGTTACTGTAGTTGTTCAATTGTTGAAGAAGATGAAGACTCGGTACTGAAGATGTTGATGTTCTAGTATTGAAGATCTTGAAGATGTTCCAATAACTATTTGAGTTACTGATGATGTATGAAGAAATATTCCAATGATTTATAGATGTATCATGTAGTTGATGACTCCTTGCTCTTGCAAATGATGTTAAAATATCCTTCTCGTTAAGGGGGAGTGTTGAAATATTTTAACTTCTAAGAATACTATATTTGTAATTTATTATTCTGGAGATGTTCCATTCGTCCGTGGAAACCCTATTGTATATCTAGAGATGTTTATTCCTCCGAGAGAGTGTGGTAACTAGGGTTATTAGATCTCCCATGTGAGGTCAGACCTGAGTTAGTTGCTTAAGGGTTATTAGACTCTCTTAGGAGAGGTGAGCCCCATTAGGGTAAAAAATCAGTTAGAACATGAGTATAAATAGAGGAGGTGTGTTCCTCATTTATCTCATTCATTCACTCACATGTGATTGGCGCATAGGAGAGAGAGAGTTCTGCATAGGAGGAGAAGGAGCTCTTGTTGAGGACTACATCTTTGTATTGGTTGATTATATATATTGTTAAATTTTCAGAATTTACTTCAATCTGATCTAGGATCTTAACTGAGAGAACAACATGTATAGCAAATCTATAGCATATCATTCTTGAACACAATAATGCAAGCACAGAAGAGACATCGATTTTACTTGGGGAAAACCATAAAGGTGAAAAACCCCAATAACTTCATCAGAGATAGATAGAGCAATGATACAACTAGAATACAAGAGATAGTCTTCTCCTAGAAGCAGAGCCTCCTCCTCCACAAGTGCACCACTCTCCACAATGTGAGTGAGAGAATAGAATGTGTAAAATGAGAGAGACACACTCTCTATTTATACACTAACTTGACTTGACCTTTACTCAACTAGGTCGGCCTCAACTTAACCACTTAACATAATGCTGACTGGGTCGACCCCCACTAGGGTGGTCTAATAACCCTTTCACCCACATGGCCGACCCCCAATAGGGTTGTCTAATAACCCTTTGACCCACATGACTTATACAGGGCCAACCCCAATAAGGTGGTCTAATAACCCATCAAGTGTAAGTTATGACACTTACAATATAAATGGCGACACTTCCGTATAGAGGAATAATAACATCTCTATAGGAATACAATATACATATATGTGAAATACATTCCGAAGTTACATATACATCAACACTCCCTCTTAACTAGGAAGGTATTTCTCGACACAGGTCTTCTAGCACAATTCATCTTCTCTGGATCATCGTCACTAGATAATCATCATTGAGTCATCATCATCGTCACTGCTGCTGCTATCTCAATCAATCTCTGAATCTACTCATCATAGGAAGTTCTACAGAGCCAGTCCTTTTTCATACTGGATGTATTCCCACCACATGCAGGTCTTCGTCATCACTAGCCATACTGTGGAATTCTCAGGACTTATTACGTGCATCACAAAACCTTGAAACAGCATCCAAGGCTGTTACGAGCACACGGCACTACCTATAGGATCTCCCAGGGCCATATTATATGTGACCTCACCACAAAACCTCGCAAGAGCATCCCAAGCTATTACGAGCACGCACCTCTACCTATAGGATCTCCCAGGGATAGATTATATGTGGTCACCACAAAACCTCGCAAGAGCATCCCAGGCTATTACAAGCACGCAGCTCTACCTATAGGATCTCCCAGGGATAGATTATATGTGGTCATGAACAAGTCTCGAAACATACCTGGATAATTCATACCTGTCGATATTGCTTGTAATCTTCTTATGTAAGGCCTTAGCCTCATCTCCCTCTGAAACGGGAACTTCTTCACTTATGCAGGTGACCAATCCATCTTCTTCTAGGATTAACCCAATCCACTTGATTTGCAAGAACTGGACCTGGAGCTGGATATGGGTTTGTCAGAGAAACCCCAAAAATTCAAACTTTGAATTTCAAACTTCTGAAAGGATAGAAATATGTGCCTTGATGAGCTGATCAAGCTACTATATTCAGAATTTGAAAACTACAAAGTTTCACTCCTAGATTTTTCCTTTGAAACTTCTGAATTCACTAGACGTGACCTTAAACTAGGGTTTGATGAATCCCACTCTTCTGCCCAATCAAAAGGTTTGATCCAAATCTCTAAGCTTCTATTTTTCTGAGGAGCTTCCAGCCGTGGTCTGATCAAGCCCGGCCTTCTACCCAACCAAAAATTCTGATCTTGGTCTCTAAATTTCGATTTTGATGAGTAGCATCCAGCCTTGGTCTCTGATTACAAAAATTCCAACTTTCTCCAAAGCCCTCAATTCCGGAAGCCATGAATGAAGGTACTCAAAAATAATTATGTTTTGACATAAATATGTACCTGATTGTTTCGGGTGTAACTCTGAACTTTTCAATCCATAAGGTCTGAAAAATCTTCTTGAGATAGCCCGACCTGTTATCTTTCCATCTCGATAGGTCTAACCTCAATTGGATTCTCTAAGAGAGAGTTATGCCAAGTGTCGCAACGTGACCTGTTTATGGGATAATACAGGAGAGCGAACGTGTATGGCGTGCCACGTGTCGCTGGTTCAACTTCGGCCTCTGAAATTTTTTTATGAGATAGTACAGTCGGTTTACTACCTATCACTTTTTACTAAATTTCATTTGGATCTTCCTAGTCCAAGTTATGACCTTTTTCCCAAGGTCACCTGATTTTGACTCAGATCTGGAAGAGGTAGAAACCCTATATTGTACAGATAATAAATCACAAAGTACAACGAATTAGATTTTTCCTTTGGACACAAGGTACATGGGGATTTAATCTTTGACCTGTAATGATTTCAGATCCAAAAACTTCGCCAAAACATATTTATAGCGAAAGTTCTACGATGACTGGTTTTTGCTATATCAAGCCCTAGCATCGTAAGTGCAACAAGTGTCATACATGCCAGATCATGCCTTCTTTTAGGCTAGCTCTGATACCATGTTAAATTTTCAGAATTTACTTCAATCTGATCTAGGATCTTAACTGAGAGAACAACATGTACAGCAAATCTACAGCATATCATTCATGGACACAATAATGCAAGCACAGAAGAGACACCGAGTTTACTTGGGGAAAACCATAAAGGTGAAAAACCCCAATAACTTCATCAGAGATAGATAGAGCAATGATACAACCAGAATACAAGAGATAGTCTTCTCCTAGCAGCAGAGCCTCCTCCTCCACAAGTGTGCCACTCTCCACAGTGTGAGTGAGAGAATAGAATGTGTAAAATGAGAGAGACACACTCTCTATTTATACACTAACTTGACTTGACCTTTACTCAACCAGGTCAGCCTCAACTTAACCACTTAACATAATGCTGACTAGGCCGACCCCCACTAGGGTGGTCTAATAACCCTTTGACCCACATGGACGACCCCCAATAGGGTGGTCTAATAACCCTTTGACCCACATGACTTATACAGGGCCGACCCAAACAAGGTGGTCTAATAATCCATCAAGTATAAGTTACAACACTTATAATATAAATGACGACACTTCCGTATAGAGGAATAATAACATCTCTATAGGAATACAATATACATATATGTGAAATACATTCCGAAGTTACATATACATCAACATATATTGAGGAAAGCTTTGTTGGGTTTTCTACCCCATCAGGGTTTCCTAGGGTTAATCCTTGTCTATCTTGTGATTGTGTTTCTTTCAGTGATCTTGCTTGTGGAATTAGGCTAAACTTAACAAGATGAGGCCTACCTAGTCTAGGAATCTGGCTAAGTTGGCTACTTCTGCACAGTCATCTCCTATCGTTTTCCAATGCACCGGATGAATAGTATCCAGATCCCCATGCAGCATGTATTTTTATATTATTGATGTTCCCTTATCATCCTTGTATCTTCTACAACAAATAGGTTTTCCAAGCCATCCATTTGTAAGATCTACTCTAGGCCGTGGATCTCCATCCCTGTTTAACCTCCAGGGCCTTCCACAAACTTCATCCTTCAAGTGCTTCCTTCCATGTACCTTAGATCCATAAAACCATTGTCCACCGTAGATCTTGCTCTCACCCACATCTTGACCGTCAAAAGGTGCAGTGCCTACCATGTTCGCAGATTTGGACAATTGCAATGTTCTGTGCACTTTAAATCTGCAAACAAATCTTCAACTATAGATATTAATTCCACCAAATCTACACCGTTGAAATCCTCGGGGCCTACCAAAAGTTCACAGATTTGGAAAGTTAGTTTTTTTGCACACTTCGAAATCGCGAACAAATTGATGACTGTAGATTTGCGTTTATGCCCGTTGATCTGATTCCCAATTTGTTGATGGGCTAGCACACTCTACTCCATCTAAAAACACTCCATCTTAATTTGTGAAGGGTGCCTATGGCCATTGATTTTCGTCGCCATAGATCTACACCCTTCATCTGTGCCCCTATATAACATTGAGCAGGCCTTTATAACTTCTCCCTCATCAGCAATGTTAAATCTTAGGATCTTCGATTATTTCATTCCCGCATTGCAGATTCATATCCAAAGATCCCATTAGACATCCCTTGGGACTTATGATTTGATAACTGAGGCCTTACCCCTCATTTCGTGGACCTGAACCCCTCAAATCGTCTAGTGCCAATAATAGGATTGTAGCTTAAGGATTGAAGCACATACAAGATTATCCTATTATAAAATTATAATTGAAAAAATCGCATTAATTTAATAACATATGTTCATCATTTGCAGAAATAGATAAATGATTTAAATAAACAAATTCATTTAAATAGATCATAATTCAAGACACATCTAAACTACAAATCAATGTATTAATTGTAATTGCAAACTAAAACACTGTATTTCAACGTCCATCAAACAAATTTGATAAATTAACAAAATAGATATCAAGAGAAAACTAAGTGTATTTCTTCAAGGCTACAAAAAATTACAATCTCTTAATGAATCAAAGTATCTCCGGTCCTCTTTCCGTGATTTTCTCCCCCCCTTAAATAATAATTACTGTTAAATTTTCAGAATTTATTTCAATCTGATCTAGGATCTTAATTGAGAGAACAACATGTACAACAAATCTACAACATATCAATCATTGGCACAATAATGCAAGCACACAAGAGACACAGAGTTTACTTGGGGAAAACCATAAAGGTGAAAAACCCCAATAACTTCCTCAGAGATAGATAGAGCAATGATACAACCAGAATACAAGAGCTAGTCTTCTCCTAGTAGCAGAGCCTCCTCCTCACAAGTGTGCCACTTTCCCAATGAGAGAAGTGTGTGAATGAATGATCAAATAGAGATCTCCCAATCTCTATTTATACTTGTCCTGTCCTGCCCAATAAACTAATGGGGCCTACATGTCTAGCTTAAACCATGGTTAACTTACTCTGGGCCGACCCCACACTTGGTGGTCTAATAACCCTTTGACCCACATGGCCAACCCCCAATAGGGTGGTATAATAACCCTTCGACCCACATGACTTATACAGGGCCGACCCCAACAAGGTGGTCTAATAACCCATCAAGTATAAGTTATGCCACTTACAATATAAATGACGACACTTCCGTATAGAGGAATAATAACATCTCTATAGGAATACAAACACTTCCGTATAGAGGAATAATACCATATATATAGGAGTACAAAATACATATATGAAATACATGGGTGAAATACATTCCGAAGTTAGATATACATCAACACTCCCTCTTAACTAGGAAGGTATTTGTCGGCACAGATCTGCTAGCACAAGTCTTCTTCTCTGGATCATCATCAATGAATCATCATCCTTGAATCATCATCATCGTCACTACTGCTTCTATCTCAATCAATCTCTGAATCAACTCGTCATAGGAAATTCTACAGAGCTAGTCCTTTTTCATACTGGATGTAGGCCCACCACCTGCAGGTCTTCTTCATCACTGGCCATACTGTGGAATCCTCAAGACTCATTACATGTGTCACAAAACCTTAAAAGAGTCTATTGACTAGCAAGAACCCTAAAGAGCATCTAAGGCCTTTTTCATCCTGTCCAGATCTCCAGGACTTATTACATGTGACTATCACAAAACCTTAAAAGAGTGTCCCAAGAATGTTTATGTGCATAGCACGACCAGTAAGAACTCTAAAGAGCATCCCAGGAACATTTATGTGCCTAAGCATGACCAGCAAGATCTCCAGGACTGATTACATGTGACCTCTACTACAAACCCTTGAAAGAGCATCCCATGACTCATTACGGGCACACAGCCCAACCTATCGGATCTCCCAGGTCTTACATGTAGCAGCCCACCACAAACCCTCGAAAGAGCATACCAAGACTTATTACAGGCACACATCCCAACCTATCTGATCTCCCAGGTCTTACATGTGGTCCACTATCACAAACCCTCGAAAGAGCATCCCAGTCTATTACGGGTACACAACTCCGACCTATAGGATCTCCCAGGTCTTACATGTGATACACAGTGCCAGTCCTTTTTCATACTGGATGTGACCTAGAACAAATCTAGGATTTCCTTTGCACAACCTATCCATGGCCACAGAGTATCAACCTGATACTCAACATACATCATCCTGATGTACACATGATCATCTTGATCATCATCACTGTATCGTACTGATACATATCATCTAGAGAAAAATTCTGAAGCTCATCATCATGATCATCCTGATCATACAATGCATCCACCTAATGCATACATAGTATCTACTTGATACATATCATCATACCTGATCCACCTAATCATACAATGTATCCACCTGATACAAATACAAACACATGATCCACCTGATCATACCTGATATATATCAACATACATGATCTACTTGATCATACACAGTATCCACCTGATACATATACAGATACATGGTCCAAGCATCCAACATGATGCATATACAAAATACATACAAATGATCCTACTAATCATATCCAGCATCCAACATGATGCGTACATACATATACATATAAATGATCCAACTGATCATATCCAGCATCCAACATGATGTGTACATACATATACATATAAATGATCAAACTGATCGTTCAGAGAAGAAATTCGATCATCCTGATGCTCATCATCGAGCGCTTACATCCACAGCCATGTGAAGGATCCTCCTTCCAACATGCTTGGAATGGCTTCAGCAAATGTGTCCATCACTTCTTCCTTAAAGTTTCGTCGATCTGAAGAATACCAAGCCTCTCTCTAAAGTATTCAAACTTCACTTTGGCTAGTGGTTTCGTCAGCACATCTGCAATCTGCTCATCCGTCGCAAAATACAGTAGCTTCACCGCTCCTCTCTGCTTCAACTGTACTCAGTTCTACGCAGGACTGCTTCCTACTAAACCAAGAGATCACACTTGATCCCATACTGAAGAAGCACTCAGATGTGCTCTTCCTATCTGTAGCACTGCCTACCCAATCTGAATCAACATAACCCTACAGGTTAAACTTTTGATTCGCATCATACTTGAGCCCATAATCAACCATACCCTTCAGGTACCTCAAAATATGCTTTACAACAACCAAGTGAACATCTCTCGGATCCATCAGGAACTGGCTCAATGTGCTCATCACAAAAGAAAATATCTGGTTTCATGTTCGTCAAGTACATAGAGGACCCAATCATCTGACGATACATCGTGACATCAACCGGATTAGATGAAGTATCACACAGAAGCTTCAGGTTTGATGCCATAGGTGTGGCCATAGCCTTGCAGTCCATCATCCCGAACCTCTTCAAGATATCTACTGCATACTTCCCTTGTCCAAGGAAGATTCCATCTACACTCTGCCACACCTCCATGCCAAAAACCAAATAGTGCATCATCCCCAAGTTCTTCATCTCGAACTTGGCAGAAAGCTTCCGCTGTGTGTTGGCAATCAATCTATCTTCACTTCTAACAAACAGGCTATCCTCATACAAAAGTAGTATCACTAGATTGCCTTCCTCAACCTTGTAGTAAAGCTTGGAATCCGCTTTACTCTTGGTAAATCCAAAACTGGATAGAAAGCTGTCTATCCTACCATACCAAGTTCTGCACATATATGAATCCCTGTCATGTGTCTCAAAACCAAGTGGCTTCTCCACATACACTTCTTCTTCAACTACACCATTCAAGAAGGCTATCTTGAAATCCATCTGGTGTATCTTCCACTTCATCACTGCAGCCAGAGCAAGTACTAATCTAATGGAAGTGGATCTAGCTATAGGAGCAAAAGTATCTATGTTACTATCTGCAGCATACTTGATCTTTATAGATCCACATGGAAGTCATGACAGACTTCCCTTCAGGTCTTGGGACTGCATCCCAAACATCTTTATGATCGACTGTTATTCCTCGATCGTGGCATTCTTCCCAAATCCTGGGAACTTCAATATATTCAATAGATAGATTTGTTGTTGGACCAAATGTTGTAGTCCTTGTTTTGTAGGTGCTCATATACGATCTTTCCTAAAAAACAAGTTAAATTGCATGATTAGAAATATCTCATAGTTTTCAGAACAAACTCTTACATATAAAGAAATATGTCATACAGTCATGCAATTATCTTAGCCAATGCTTCAATACAACATTTATCCATATCCCATAACTTTCTAGATGCCTTCCAATCTCTACCAGAACATTGTTAAGAGTGTGAACAACTCCCAACATGTCAGCAAATAGGTTTCATTCTAGATAAGTAGCAATGGAATGTTGTACAGTGCCATAGGCCACTTACCCATGTATATTAGTAGTATATTGTTCATCAATGCAACTATTCTAATATGCATAATACACAACCTAATTCTAGGAACATAAGCATATACATCATTGAATAACATTATGTAAGAAATGACAATTCAAATACTTATATTTGTTTGGTTCCTGGGTGGACTCCCTTTGAATCTTTGAAACTCCATTCTGATGTGGATTGTAAGAAGTGGTCAACTCCCTCTGAATATCTGCATCCTTCCAGAAACTAATGAAGTGTGCTCCTTTGCTTTCTTGTAGGAACAACTGGAGTGCGCTCTCTCTTAATCTTTGCTTCCTGGATTACCTGTCCTTGAACTTATATCCATCCTTAATCACTATGCATGCTTATTAGTATCATCACTGTTTTATCCTTGAGGTCTCATACATAATCACACATTTATTAGTATAATCTTAATACTATCAAAACACAATACTCTTAAACATGTATAGTCATGATCATTCACAGATAATAAACATTAGTATTCAAGGTTTCAGGGAAGTCTTCTTTTACTCATGCATATTCTTATTTGATCATAGGACTCTTCTAATTAGTTAAATCATCAGTGCATAAACCTGTGATTACTCAGACCTATACCTTCATGATTCTTCTGGTTAGTCATATCATCAATTATGGTAAGAAACATAATATGCATACAACCATGACTATTCAAACCTATGAATTCATGAATAATCATTATCAACAACACAACAGTATAAGATCCTAACACGAGGTAGGATTCTAGCTTGATATAGGAAAAACATACCTTGATTATCATGCTAGCTAGTTATGTCTAACATACCTGCATAATGTCTTCTAGTTCTCTTCAGTGACTTGTGCTAGCAACCTACATGTCTCATAAGTTAACCATTGTAGAACCAAGTTATACATACCTCGTAAGTAGATCTTCTATGTGATCCATGACAATGGATGAATCTTTGTCTTCATGTCACCATGATCATATGTTCTTGAAGTAGAACATGATTTTTCTTTCTTGGTGTACCTTTTATGTTAGTGAACAACATAAACCTCATACAACATCATAATGCATTAGTACAATCATAAGTGTCAAAACCTTAATCAATGAATATCTTCTATTAAGGTGATACGACAAGTCTAGTAATTAATCAAGATTGTACTGTAATGATATGAAGAAAAACATATCATAAACTTAACCATGAAAAGAATTTGAGACATACCTGTAAGCCATACCTGTCAAGATTGTTTGTAATCTTCTTATGGAAGGCATTAGCCTCATCTCCCTTTGAGACAGGAACTTTTTCACTTATGCAGGTGACCAATCTATTGTTAAATTTTTCTGAATTTACTTCAATATGATCTAGGATCTTAACTGAGAGAACAACATGTACAGCATATCTACAGCATATCAATCATGGAGACAATAATGCAAGCACACAAGAGACACAAAGATTTACTTGGGGAAAACCATAAAGGTGAAAAACCCCAATAACTTCCTCAGAGATAGATAGAGAAATGATACAACCAATCAAGAGAGATAGACATAACCTAGCAGCAGATCCTCCTCCTCCATAAGTGCGCCTCTCCTCCTTGAGAGCATGTGTGAGAAGTGAGTGAGTAAATAGAGTGCCTCCCGCACTCTATTTATACTTGACTTGACTTGCCTTTTTACCTAACTCATGTAGGCTCGAACTAAACCACATAACATAATGCTGAGTGGGCCGACCCCCAATAGGGTGGTCTAATAACCCTTTGACCCACATGGCCGACCCCCAATAGGGTGGTCTAATAACCCTTTGACCCACATGACTTATACAGGGCCGACCCCAAATAAGGTGGTCTAATAACCCATCAAGTATAAGTTACGACACTTATAATATAAATGACGACACTTCCTTATAGAGGAATAATACCATCTCTATAGGAATACAATATACATATACATGTGAAATACATTCCGAAGTTACATATACATCAACACTCCCTCTTAACTAGGAAGGTATTTCTCAGCACAGTTCTTCTAGCACAAGTCATCTTCTCTGGATCATCGTCACTGGATAATCGTCATCGAGTCATCATCATCGTCACTGCTGCTACTATCTCAATCAATCTCTGAATCTACTCGTCATAGGAAGTTCTACAGAGCCAGTCCTTTTTCATACTGGATGTAGGCCCACCACCTGCAGGTCTTCGTCATCACTGGCCATACTGTGGAATCCTCAGGACTTTTACGTGCGTCACAAAACCTCGAAAGAGCATCCCAGGCTGTTACAAGCACACAGCTCTACCTATAGGATCTCCCAGGGCACCGAATTACATGTGACCTCACCACAAAACCTCGCAAGAGCATCTGCCAGATATCCCAGGGAACCGAATTACATGCCATAGGCAAAACCTCGAAAGACTATCTGCAGATCTCCCAGGGCACCGAATTACATGTGGTCATGGCAAAACCTCGCAAGAGCATCTGCCAGATATCCCAGGGAACCGAATTACATGCCATAGGAAAAACCTCGAAAGACTATCTGCAGATCTCCCAGGGCACCGAATTACATGCCATAGGACAAAACCTCGAAAGAGCATCTGCCAGATATCCCAGGGAACCGAATTACATGCCATAGGCAAAACCTCGAAAGACTATCTGCAGATCTCCCAGGGCACCGAATTACATGCTCATCTGCACAACCTGATCCACGGCCACAGAGTATCAACCTGATACTCACCATACATCATCCTGATGTATCCATGATCATCCTGATCATCATCACTGCAACGTCCTGCTGCATGTCATCTGGAGCAACATCCTGAAGCTCGTCATCTATGATCATCCTGATCATCACTGCAACATCCTGCTGCATGTCATCTGGAGCAACATCCCGAAGCTCGTCATCTATGATCATCCTGATCATCAATGCATCTACCTGATGCATACCAAGTATCTACCTGATACATATCATCATACATGATCCTCCTGATCATACAATGTATCCACCTGATACAAATACATGATACATATCATCATACATGATCCTCCTGATCATCAATGCATCTACCTGATGCATACCAAGTATCTACCTGATACATATCATCATACATGATCCTCCTGATCATACAATGTATCCACCTGATACAAATACATGATACATATCATCATACATGATCCTCCTGATCATCAATGCATCTTCCTGATGCATACCAAGTATCTACCTGATACATATCATCATACATGATCCTCCTGATCATCAATGTATCCACCTGATATAAATACAAATACATGATACATATCACCATACATGATCCACCTGATCATATCCAGCATCCAACATGATGAGTACATACATACAAAATGATCCAACTGATCATATCCAGCATCCACATGATGCATACATACATACATAAAAATGATCCAACTGATCATATCCAAGCAGAAACTAGAACATCATCCTGATGCTCATCATCCAGCGCTTACATCCATAGCCATGTGAAGGATCCTCCTTCCAACATGCTTGGAATGGCTTCAACAAATGTGTCCATCACTTCTTCCTCGAAGTGTCCTCGATCTGAAGAACGCCAAGCCTCTCTCTGAAGTACTCAAACTTCACCCTGGCTAGTGGCTTCGTCAGCACATCTGCAATCTGCTCGTCCGTCGCAACATACAGGAGCTTCACAGCTCCTCTCTGCACCATATCCCTGATATAGTGGTATTTGATCTCTATGTGTTTCGACCTGTCATGAAACACTGGGTTCTCGGACAGCTTCACACAACTCTGGTTATCACAGAAGATACCAGTAGCTTCCAATGGGAGATCAAATAACTCAGACAGTAGCTTCCGTAGCCATACTGCCTCACAACTAGCTGAACAGGCTGCAACATACTCTGCCTCAGCTGTACTCAGTGCTACGCAGGATTGCTTCCTGCTAAACCAAGAGATCACACCTGATCCCATACTGAAGCAACACCCAGATGTGCTCTTCCTATCTGCAGCACTGCCAGCCCAATCTGAATCAACATAACCCTGCAGGTTAAACTTTTGATTCGCCTCATATCTGAGCCCATAATCCACTGTACCCTTCAGGTACCTCAGAACATGCTTTACAGCAACCAGGTGAACACTCCTCGGATCCGTCAGGAACTGGCTCAATGTGTTCACAGCAAAGCAAATATCTGGTCTCGTGTTCGTCAGGTACATCAAGGACCCAATAATCTGACGATACATAGAAACATCAAATGGCTCAGATGAAGCATCACAAAGAAGCTTCAGATTCGATGCCATAGGTGTGGCCATGGCTTTGCAATCCATCATCCCAAATCTCTTCAGGATATCTACTGTGTACTTCCCTTGACCAAGGAAGATCCCACCTGCATTCTGCCACACCTCCATACCTAGGAAATAGTGCATCATTCCCAAATCTTTCATCTCGAACTTGGAAGCAAGATTCCGCTGCGTGTTGGCAATCAATCTATCTTCACCAAGTTCTGCACACATATAAGACTGCACCATGCTGTCTTGAAATCCATCTGGTGCATCTTCTATTTCATCACTTTTATATTTCTTAATGCTGCCATCTGCAACATGCTTGATCTGATAGTTCCATTTGGAAGTCATAACAAACTTCTTTTCACATCTTGGGACCGCATCGCAAACATCGTTCTTCATGATCGACGGATCATGGCATTCTTCCCGTATCCTGGGAACTTCAATATCTTCAATAGATAATTTGTTGCTGAACAAATGTTGTAGTTCTTCTTTAGTAGGAGATGGCATACGATCTTTCCTACACAACAAGTTAAATTGCATGATTAGAAAACATCTCATAGTTTTCAGAAGAAATTCTTACACATAAAGAAATATGCCATACAGTCATGCAATTATCTTAGCCAATGCTACAATACAACATTTATCCATATCCCGTAACTTTCTAGATGCCTTCCAATCTCTACCAGAACATTGTTAAGAGTGTGCACAACTCCCAACATGTCAGCAAAGAGGTTTCATTCTAGATAAGTAGCAATGGAATGTTGTACAGTGCCATAGGCTACTTACCCATGCATATTAGTAGTGTACTGTTCATTAATGTAATTATTCTAATATGCACAATACATATCCTAAGTCTAAGAACATGAGCATATACATCATTGAACAATTTTATTTAAACAGACAAATATGCAAGAAATTAAAATACTTATCTTTGTTTGTTTGTTGGGTGGACTCCCTCTGAGTCTTTGCTTCCTTACAGGAGCTGTTGGAGTCCTAATCTGAAGTAGCTTCTTCTACACCTTTCTGTTGTGGAAAGATGGTCAACTCCCTCTGAATATCTGCATCCTTGCAGAAACTACTGAAGTGTGCTCCTTTTCTTTCTTGCAGGAACAACTGGAGTGTGCTCCTTTGCTTTCTTGCAGGAACAACTGGAGTGTGCTCCTTTGCTTTCTTGCAGGAGCAACTGGAGTGTGCTCCCTCTTGATCTTTGCTTCTTGAATTACCTGTTCTTGAACTCATATTCGTCCTTGGTCCCTATGCATGCTTATTAGTATCATGATTGTGTTATCCTTGTGATTTCATATAAAATCATACATTCATTAGTATACTATTAAAACACAATAATTTCAAGCATGTATAGTCATGATCATTTCAAATAGAAATAATAAGCATTAGCATTCAAGGTTTATGTAGGATTCTTATGGTTAGTTAAATCATAAGAATCATACCATGTCTAAACTTATAATTACTCAAACCTATGACTCTTCAAGTTAGTTGAATCATCAATCAAGATAAGAGATATATTGTGCATAAGACCTGTGATTATACCAACCTATACCTTCATGATTCTTCTGGTTAGTCATATCATCAACAACAGTATAAGATCCTAACACAAGGTAGGATTCTAGCTTGATATAGGACAAACATACCTGGATTAGCATGCTAGCTATTTATGTCTAACATACCCGCATAATGTCTTCTTGTTCTTCGTCAATGACTTGTGCTAGTAACCTGCATGTCTCATAAGTTAACCATTGCAAAACCAAGTTATACATACCTCGTAAATGGATCTTCTATGAGATCCATGACAATGGATGAATATTTGTCCTCATGTTATCATGATCATATGTTCTTGGACCAGAACATGATTTGTCTTTTCTTGGTTTACCTTTCATGTTAGTAGACAACATAAAACTCATACAACATCACAATGTGTTAGTACAAACATAAGTTTCATACTCCTAATAAATGAATGACTTCTATCATGCATTCATAATTTTATTAAGGTGATATGATAAGTCTAAAATGAAGACAAACATACCATAAACTTAATTATGAACAAATCTCAAAACATACCTCGATGAGTCATACCTGTCGAGATCACTTGTAATCTTCTTATGTAAGGCCTTAGCCTCATCTCCCTCTGAAACAGGAACTTCTTCACTTATGCAAGTGACCAATCCATCTTCTTCTAGGATCAACCCAATCCACTTGATTTGCAAGAACTGGACCTGGAGATGGATATGGGTTTGTCAGAGAGACCCCAAAAATTCAAATTTTGAATTTCAAACTTCTGAAAGGATAGGAATATGCGCCTTGATGAACTGATCAAACTGGTATATTCAGAATTTGAAGACTGCAAAGTTTCACTCCTCAATTTTGCCTTTGAAACTTTCAGATTCACTGGACGTGACTCTGAACTGGGGTTTGATGAAGCCCACTCTTCTACCCAGTCAAAATGTTTGATCCAAAGCTCTAAGCTTCTATTTTTCTGAGGAGCTTCCAGCCGTGGTCACAGATTTCAAAAATTCCCATTTTTACAGAAGCCCTAATTTTCCATTTTTCTGATCAAAGTCCCGAACTAGGGTCTGATCAAACCCGGCCTTCTACCCAGCCAAAAATTCTGATCTTGGTCTCTAAATTTATATTTTGATGAGTAGCATCCAGCCGTGGTCTCCGATTACAAAAATTCCAACTTTCTTCAAAGCCCTAAATTCCGGAAGCCATGAATGAAGGTACCAAAAAATAATTCTGTTTTAACAGAAATATGTACCTGATTGTTTCTGGTGTAACTCCGAAATTTTTGATCCACAGGGTCTGAAAAAGTTTTTTGAGATATCTTGACCTGTTAGATTTCCATCCTGATAGGTCTGACCTCAATTGGATGTTCTGAGAGAGAGTTATGCCAAATGTCGCAACGTGACCTGTTTTGGGAAAATACAGGAGAGCGAATTTGTACGGCGTGCCACGTGTCACTGTTTGACCTTCGGCCTCTGAAAAAGTTTTCTGAGATAGCTCGGCCTGTTATCTTTCCATCTTGATAGGTCTTACCTCAATTGGATTATCTGAGAGAGAGTTATGCCAAGTGTCGCAACGTGACCTGTTTATGGGATAATACAAGAGAGCAAACTTGTACGGCGTGCCACGTGTCACTGTTTGACCTTCAGCCTCTAAAAAAGTTTTCTGAGATATCTCGGCCTGTGTACTACCTGTCACTTTTCACGAAATTTCATTTGGAGGTTCCTAGCCCATGTTATGACCTTTTTCCCAAGGTCACCTGATTTTGACTCAGATCTGGAAGAGGCAGAAACCCTATTTTGTACAGATCATAAATCACAAAGTAAAACGAATTAGAGGTTGTCCTTTGGACACAAGATACCTGGAGATCTTAGCTTCGGCCTGTAACAATTTCAGATCTGAAACCTTCGCCAAAACGGATTTATAGCGAAAGTGCTACGATGACTAGTTTTTGCTATATCAATCCCTAGCATCGTAAGTGCAACAAGTGTCATACATGCCATATCATGCCTTCTTTCAGGCTAGCTCTGATACCATGTTAAATTTTTCTGAATTTACTTCAATATGATCTAGGATGTTAACTGAGAGAACAGCATGTACAGCATATCTACAGCATATCAATCATGGAGACAATAATGCAAGCACACAAGAGACACAAAGATTTACTTGGGGAAAACCATAAAGGTGAAAAACCCCAATAACTTCCTCAGAGATAGATAGAGCAATGATACAACCAATCAAGAGAGATAGACATAACCTAGCAGCAGATCCTCCTCCTCCATAAGTGCGCCTCTCCTCCTTGAGAGCATGTGTGAGAAGTGAGTGAGTAAATAGAGTGCCTCCCGCACTCTATTTATACTTGACTTGACTTGCCTTTTTACCTAACTCATGTAGGCTCGAACTTAACCACATAACATAATGCTGAGTGGGCCGACCCCCAATAGGGTGGTCTAATAACCCTTTGACCCACATGGCCGACCCCCAATAGGGTGGTCTAATAACCCTTTGACCCACATGACTTATACAGGGCCGACCCCAAATAAGGTGGTCTAATAACCCATCAAGTATAAGTTACGACACTTATAATATAAATGACGACACTTCCTTATAGAGGAATAATACCATCTCTATAGGAATACAATATACATATACATGTGAAATACATTCCGAAGTTACATATACATCAACATCTATCTTCTTCTAGGATTAACCTAATCCACTAGATTTGCAAGAAATGGACCTGGAGCTGGATTAGGGTTTGTCAGAGAAACCCCAAAAATTTAAACTTTGAATTTCAAACTTCTGAAAGGATAGAAATATGCGCCTTGATGAGCTGATCAAGCTAGTATATTCAGAATTTGAAAACTGCAAAGTTTCACTCCTCAGTTTTGCCTTTGAAACTTCCGGATTCACTAGACGTGACCCCGAACTAGGGTTTGATGAAGCACACTCTTCTTCCCAATCAAAATTTTTGATCCAAAGCTATAAGCTTCTATTTTTCTGAGGAGCTTCTAGCCGTGGTCACAGATTTCAAAAATTCCCATTTTTGTAGAAGCCCTAATTTTCCACTTTTCCAATCAAAGTCTCGAACTAAGGTCTGATCAAGCTCGGTCTTCTGCCCAACCAAAAATTCTAATCTTGGTCTCTAAATTTCTATTTTGATGAGTAGCATTTAGCTGTAGTCTCTGATTACAAAAATTCCAACTTTCTCCGAAACCCTAAATTCTAGAAGCCATGAATGAAGGTGCTCAAAAATAATTCTGTTTTGACAGAAATATGTACCTGATTGTTTCTGGTGTAACTCCCCACTTTTCGATCCACAGGGTCTGACAATGTTTTTTGTGGTAGCCTGACCTGTCATCTTTCCATCCCGATAGGTTTGACCTCAATTATATTCTCTGAGAGAGAGTTATGCCAAGTGTGGAAACGTGACCTGTTTATGGGATAAAATAGGAGAGCAAACTTGTATGATGTGCCACGTGTCACTGGTTCAACTTCATCCTCTGAAAACATTTCTTGAGATAGTGAAGTCTGTGTACTACCTGTCACATTTTACGAAATTTAATTTGGAGCTTCCTAGCCTAAGTTATGACCTTTTTTCCAAGGTCACCTGTTTATGACTGACATCTGGAAGAGGTAGAAACCCTATATTGTACAGATCATAAATCACAACGTACGATGAATTAGAGGTTGTCCTTTGGAAACAAGGTACATGGGGATCTTATCTTCGACCTGTAAAAGTTTTATATCTGAAAACATCTCCAAAGTGGATTTATAGCGAACATGCTACGATGACTGGTTTTTTTCTATATCAAGCCCTAACATAGTAAGTGCAACAAGTGTCATACATGCCATATCATGCCTTCTTTCAGGCTAGCTCTGATACCATGTTAAATTTTCAGAATTTACTTCAATCTGATCTAGGATCTTAACTAAGATAACAACATGTACATCAAATCTACAACATATCAATCATGGACACAATAATGCAAGCACACAAGAGACACAGAGTTTACTTGGGGAAAACCATAAAGGTGAAAAACCCCAATAACTTCCTCAGAGATAGATAGAGCAATGATACAACCAGAATACAAGAGATAGTCTTCTCCTAGAAGCAGAGCCTCCTCCTCACAAGTGTGCCACTTTCTGAATGAGAGAAGTGTGTGAATGAATGATCAAATAGAGATCTCCCGATCTCTATTTATACTTGTCTTGTCCTGCCCAATAAACTAACGGGGTCTACATGTCTAGCTTAACCCGTGGTTAACTTAATCCGGGCGGACCCCACACTTGGTGGTCTAATAACCCTTTGACCCACATGACCGACCCCCAATAGGTTGGTCTAATAACCCTTCGACCCACATGACTTATACAGGGCCGACCCCAACAAGGTGGTCTAATAACCCATCAAGTATAAGTTACGACACTTACAATATAAATGACGACACTTCCATATAGAGGAATAATAACATCTCTATAGGAATACAAACACTTTCGTATAGAGGAATAATACCATCTCTATAGGAGTACAAAATACATATATGAAATACATGGGTGAAATACATTCCGAAGTTACATATACATCAACAATTACAAAATAGATACAAAGGGTAAACTTCCCATAAAATAGGGATTTCAAAATCAAACTAATCCAAACTTCCAACAACTCATCCACATCAGGATGACAACTTGCGGAAAGAAAAAAATTTCAAATCCAAATAACCAAGCTTCCGCATTGTGGATTGCAGGTTGCGGAAAGCACAAACTTTGGAGAAAATTTTAGCTTTCCGCAAATCACAAAAGCACAAAAAAATCAATGAATTTTCTAAAGGGAAAATTATTAACTGGACTAAGTCATAACAAAGAGATCATCAATGGACCTATGGAGTGGGATCATCAATCATAATGTTATCAAGCAAATCATCAATTTCCTGAGAGACTTTAGTGATCTCTTTTGTTATAAACACAGCATGGAAAATAGATTTGATTGGGAGCCTTTCATCTTTTGCATCACTATCTTCAATGTTTGATATGTGTATCTAAGACATGGGGGTTTGAATTTTCTGTCTTTTTGCTGGAGTGCTTGCAGCAACCACCAGAGTATCAACCACCGAGAACAAGTGTGCCAATTCCTTCTTTAGCTCTACAGCTGATTGAATTAGAATCTTCATTTCTACAACAGGACATCCTCCACAAGGTTTTTGCATTTTCCTTCATCCTAGTAGGGTAACATCAAGGGATTGTTTTCCTTTTGTGCATCTTTTTCTGCCCTATCCCTTTTAGCCTGTTCTTCAAGCTAGAGTTCCAATTTCCTATAATTTAAAACCTTAGACTATAGTCTTATTTAGATTTATCCCTAATCAGGACCTCAAAAAAAAATTGAGGGGTAGTCTCATGAGCATAAGTAGTCATCATATGTTCCTGGGCAAAGTTGTTAGCCAGGATTTAAAATGAAAAAGGTGGAAGAAGAGTTTTGCAACAATGTACATTATTTACACAATCCAAAATCCGCAATGCTGTTTGCGGGTTGCGGAAACGCAACCTTAAATATAAACGAACCAAAAGTTCCTGCAATGTACATGATTTATGCAATCCAAAATCCGCAATGTGGATTGTGGGTTGCGGAAACACAACTTTAAATATAAATGAACCAAAAGTTCTTGCAATCCGCAATTGTGGGTTGCAGGTTGCAGAATGAAATAATTTCAAATCCAAATGAACAAGGAATCGACAATCCTCATTGCGAGCGAATTGCGGGGTTCGAAAAGGAAAAAGTTTGGAGAAAATCTATGTTTTCCGCAACACACAAAAATCCATTAATTTTGAAAGGAAAATTATTAATTGGGTTGCAGATTTGCAGACGTGAGAATTTAAACTTGAGCAGTTTAATGTTTCCTCCATCTGCAGTCGGGATAAAAGACAACTTGGAGAAAGTAGACAAAGTCGCTCTTTCTCTGAGAATATTTCCACTTACAAGAAAATTGTGCGAAGCATGTACAGTTATTCAACCTACAAAGGCTAGACTGTTAATTCATTTATATCCAAAAGGGTGAGCACTGGCAGAATATTTACCACAACAAGGGACAGTGGACCCTTCATTTACAAGTAAAGTGTAAACATATCTAATCTACGAAGGCCAGGCTGAGAATTCTAGACTTCCATCTTCCGCTATAAATATTAGGGATCTTCCCATTCGTTTAGTAGATAAATTTTAACACCCTTATCCATTAATTCACCTATATCCAGATTGGCGAACACAGGAAGGATCGGCTGACCCTTCTTGCATCCTAGAACTATTATGAATAGAGTTATGGGAAGAAGAAGGGTTGGCTGCCCCTTCCATTATGAGGGATTTGTAAAAATAGACAGCTTGGAGAAAGAGTGGCCTTTCTTTCTCTAAGAATATTTCCACTTGGAAGCAAATTGTTCGAAGCAATGTAAACTTATTCAACCTATGAAGGCTAGACCATCAATTCATTTATATCCAAAACGGTGAGCACTGGAAGAATACATACCACAACAAGGGTCGGCAGACCCTTCATTTACGAGTGAAGTGTAAACATATTTAATCTACGAAGGCCATATTTAATCTACGAAGGCCAAGCTGAGAATTCTAGACTTCCAACTTCCATTGTAAATAGTAGGGACCCACCCATTCGCTTAGTAAATAATTGTGAACACCCATATCTAGAAATTGAGCTATATCCATATTGGAGAACACAAGAAGGATCGATCGACCCTTCTTGCATCCTAGAAATTTTATCAATAGAGTTATGGGTAGAAGAAGGGTCGATGGCCCCTTCCTTTATGAGTGATTTGTAGAAATAGACAACTTGGAGAAATAGCGACCGCTCTTTCTTTGAGAATATTTCCACTTGCAAGCAAATTATGTGAAGCAATGTAAAATTCATTTATATCCGTAATGATGAACACTGGAAGAATACTTACCACAACAAGGGGCGGCCGCCCCTTCCTTTATGAGAGATTTGTAAAAATAGACAACTTGGAGAAAGAGCAGCTGCTCTTTCTCTGAGAATATTTCCACTTCCACGCAAATTGTGAGAAGCAATGTAAAATTATTCAACCTATGAAGGTTAGATCGTCAATTCATTTATATCCATAATGGTGAACATTGGAAGAATACTTACCACAACAAGGGTTGGATGACCCATGATTTACGAGATTAGTGTAAAAATATTTAATCTACGAAGGCCAGTCTGAGAATTCTAGACTTTCAACTTCCGCTGTAAGTAGTAAGGATCTGCCCCTTCAATTAGTAGATAATTGTGAACACCCATATCCATCAATTCACCTATATCCAGAATGGCGAGCATAAGAAGGATTGACCGACCCTTCTTGCATTCTTAAAACTATTATGAATAGAGTTACGGGCAGAAGAAGGGTCGGACTCCCCGTCCTTTATGAGGGATTTGTAAAAATAGACAACTTGGAGAAAGAGCGGCTGCTCTTTCTCTAAGAATATTTCCAATTGCAATCAAGTTGTGTGAAGCAATGTTCCTATGAAATTTGTGTTTAGAGTGTTGATATCTACTTTTTCTACTGCTACAAAACATCTCTGGAGGAAGGAGCAGATGCTCTTTCTCCTCAGCATCTAATTCCAACACCCTTTCACTAAACACAAGTTTCAACTTGCCATCAAACTCTTTCAAGGAATCTTTCTATAAATTTTGTTGTTAAAATGTCGAGATCTAGCTGACACATGGAATACTCAGATTGTGACATGTGGCATATTTGAGTTTTTTATTAGTTTTGCTATTGTTTGAAAGAATATTACGGATCTTAAAGGTACCATTTCAATATAAATCTATGGATTTAAGTCATAGCAATTCCAATGAAAGAGCAGAATCATCTTATGTTTTAGTGATTCCAATGCAAGAGCAGAACCATCGAGGGAAAAACCAAGAAATACATGACCTTCAATAATACTCTTTTATAATAATCCTATTGATAATGTTTTATTAAAAATTATTGTTTTCAAACTAGAAATTTAAGCCATATTTAGATAACCATGTATATTATGCAAAGTAAAGTAAGGAAATTTACAAACATTGGTACTTTGAAAATCAACACAACTCCATTTTCAAATCTTATACAAAATAACTAAAATGCACTTCCAAGAAAAATATGGTTCCTCGCTCAATCTGAAAAATGAAATAAGATATGGTTCGTTAATGTGTTTCATTGAGTTTTTCTACATTCAAAGAGTTTTTCTCCAGTAAATAATCGCTATGTTGAATTGATGGCATTGATTTTTTGTTTTCCATTATTTAAACTATCATCCAAAAGAAATTCAAAACTTTATCTAAACTGAAACAGAATACATAAATCCAAACATAATCGATAAATAAGAGAGGTTAAGAATTTAGAGAAGAACAAAGAATTATGAAAATTAATTAAAATTAATATTCAAAAAAATGTGTATATATTATTCAAATAGTAGGGACATCATCACAAACTTTAATTTTTTCAAAATGTAGGGCATTGGACAAAAGCCCTCCCCTAAGCTTACAGAAAAGTAAACCTAAAATAGTTGCCAATACAAACTGAAAATAAGGGTCGAGGAAAAAATCCCTCCCCTAAACTAACAAAAAACTAAACCTAAAATAAGAAGAGACCATGGTGGGTGGGCCGCATGGTTCCCTCAAGGGTCGATATCCATTGGTTTGACCCCTCCTGATGATCTTGCCGATATTGCCTCTGAGGGAGCCTCTAAGGGAGTCTCTGAGGAGTCAAGGGAGTTCCGGCAGTTGGACAGGATGGATGGGATTGTCCAAAACCTATCGAAGTAGCTGGGCTCCTCTGGGCATTACCTTGAGCTCCCGAGGGTTGATTTTGAATGGCTTCATCGCGTTGATGAAAGAGGGCTCGCATTAGCTCCATCATTTCGGCTTTGTCTTGCGCCATCTTGTCCATCATTTCAGTTTTGTCATTTTCCATGGTTTGCTCCAACGAGGCTAACTTCTACGGAACCTTTTCCATTTCCTTCTCCAACTTCTCGACTTGTTTGTAGGCATGTGCATCAGTGATGCTGGTCCTTCCGCGACTGCTACCTTCCACCATTATAAAACAAGGAGACATGCCTAAAGAACTGTTGTAAGAAAGCTTCTCGTACAGGATCTTGCGGCCGCTGAGTAGAGTAGTGGTCGGAATATGGAGACTTTCCTTTTCTCCAACTCTAACAACTTGATGTTGATGAGCGCCAATGGATGGAGAAAGAGTCGAACACAGAGCTAATTTAGAAAACATTTTTGGCAACCTCAAGCGAACAGGATCAAATCCTATTTAACCCCACAACATGGATCATAAATGATAAAAAAAAACCAAAACACAGATCAAAGTAAATTTACAGAGTTGTTGGAATTAAAGTTCAAAGCAATTGAAAGACTGTTATAACATGTTATAGGACATTAAGGGTCAAAGACATTACCCTTTGATTTAATTGATGGGACATATTGACGTAAAGGGTTCATAATTGGTCTCATAAGCTTTTGAAGTCCACCGTCGATCTTCGATGGGGTGATCCAATGCTATAGGATAGTTACGCTGGGTTAAGTTGTGCAGCATTTAAAGCACAAGATACAATGCAGATTCTTTATGAAATCTATCTAAGTGCATGTTGAAGTCCACCGTCGATGTGGATTGAAAAATATCCAACGGGTTTGAATCATTCAGCTGTTGAGAGATGCTAGAGGGTTAATTAAAAGGATCGGATGCGAAATATTTTTAAATCTTAGTTGACCACTGGTTTGACATCCACTTTGTTGAAGAGACGTTTGGAAATGGTAGATTTGGAGAACAATTTGGCCAAATTTCCAACTTTGGAGAATTGCCAAAATTGGTTAACTCTGGAAAATAGTAATTCCTTACTAATTAAAACAAGATTGAAAGACTATGAAGATCAATGATGAATCGATGCCATTATAAGGATCCAATATTTTTTTTATGAAGAGGCATGATTTTCCTTAATAAAGTTCTCAAATAATAAAGTTCTTTGAAAATATATATAACCATACAAGTCAAATGTATGAAGAGAACCATAGCTGTCTCTGAAGTTTTGGTAATTGTATATTAGAAGCAAGAAAGAGGTCAGTGAGAAAGATGAAGCATTACAAAAGTTCAAGCTGCCACTAAAGATTTGAAAAAATGAAGTTAAAACTATTATAAATTAGAGGGTTCTTGGGTGGTTCTTGGGGCAGGTTCAGGCCTTCTAAGGGAATTGTTTCCTCCTTCCAGTCATGGATAGATATTTAGGGTGGTGGGGCATCCTTGTCTATTTAGCAGATAGAAAACTAGGATCTATCAAACCCTAGTTCAGGTTTTGGACCAGAAAAGCAAGAAAACCAAAAAACAAGAATTTGACAGAAATTGGAGATCCGAAATTCGCAGGTCACTTTTGAGGGATAAATTTTTGGATTTTTCAAAATTTGAGCACACCAGCTTGCTTGCCTCATTCAATTACATCTCCCTATCCAGTCAGAAGTTTGAAATTTCAAGTTTGGATATTTAGGGTTTCTCTGTCAAACCCTAGTCAGCTTCAGATCCAGTGGTAAGATCTAAATCTTTTATTTCCATTTGATTTTCTCATTAAGATGTATCACCACATGACCAAGCTTGAGGATAAGCTTGAAGGGGTTGATAACTTATGAAAGTGGAAGTATATGATTGGGTTAATCCTAGAAGAGAATGAATTGGATACCTACATAAGTGAAGAGGTTCCAGTCCCAAAGGGAGATGAGGATAAGGCCTTACATAAGAAGAACTTGGTCAAGGCCAAGAGGATCATTGTAGATTCTATCAAGGGCCATCTCATACCACATGTGTCATCCCTAAAGACACCCAAAGAGATGTTTGACTCCTTGACCAAGCTGTTTGAAGGAAATAACATAAATCAGAAGATGACTTTGAGGAATCAATTAAAGAATGTCAAGATACAAAATGCAAACACCATGAAGTCACAATTTACAAGGGTCTATCAGATAAAAGAACAACTTGAAGCCATTGAAGAAGATATAGAGAATGGAGAAATAGTGATGACCACCTTGAATGGTCCTCCCAAATCATGGGATTCCTTCATCCAAGGAATTTGTGCAAGGAAGAAGCTCATCACATTTAGTAGGCTATGGGAGGGATGCTCACAAGAAGAAGCTCGAATTGTAGCTCGAAAAGAAAACATGGGTAGTGAAGACCAGGATCTCACAGCACACACCAAGAATAATTACAACAAGAGGGAGCATCCTCATCACAAGAAGGATATTGTCCCAGGAACAAAAGCAGCTCCCACAAGAAGAAGAACACTCTGTTGGAGACTCCAGTAGTTCCTGCAAGGAAGAAAAGATTGAGAGGGAGTCCACCCAACAACCAAACAAAGATATGTATTGGAATTATTATTTCTTGTATATATGATTAATTAAATAATGTTATTCAGTCATATAGATACTTATGTTCCTAGATTTAGTATGTATATTATGCATGTTAGAAAAAAATTGCATTAATGAACAAGATACTACTTATATGCAAGTAATGGGTAAGTGGTCTATGGTACTGTACAAAATTCCATTGCTACTTATCAAGAATTAAACCTCTTTGCTGACATGTTGGAGTAGTGCACACTCTTAACAATGTTCTGGTAGAGATGGAAGTCATCTAGAAAGTTACAGGATATGGATAAATGTTGTATTGAAGCATTGGCTAGGATAATTGCATGACTATATGACATATGTCTTTATGTGTAAGAGCTTGTTCTGAAAACTATGAGATGTTTCTAATCATGCAGTTGAACTTATCTTGTAGGAAAGACCTTGTACCATCACCTACAAGAGAGACTTGTTTCCAATAACAAGTGACAATGATTCAACTAGAAGATTTATGAAGTCAAGAAGAAGACTTTGAAGAACCAGAAGTACTCAGGAATCGAGATACAACAATGAATGAAGTAAAAACAGAATATAATGAAGATCGTGAAATGGAAGATACACTAGATGGATGTCAAGACAACATTCTTGAATGGTGTAGTGGAAGATGAAGTATATGTGGAGCAACCACTTGGGTTTGAGACACATGATAGGGAGACTCATGTGTGAAAACTGAAGAAAGCCTTGTACGATTCGAAATAGGCACCCAGAACATGGTACGATAGAATTGACAGCTTCCTGACTAGTTTGGGTTTTACCAAGAGTAAAGTGGATTCCAGCCTTCACTACAAGGTTGAGGAAGGAAATCCAGTGATACTCCTACTATATGTGGATGATCTGGTTGTGATAGGTGAGGATGGGTTGATTGCTGATACGAAGAGGAATCTTGCTGCTGAGTTTGAGATAAGGGACTTGGGGTATGATGCACTATTTTCTAGGCATGGAGGTGTGGCAGAGTGCGGATAGAATCTTCCTTGGACAAAGAAGTATGTAGTAGAGATCCTGAAGCAGTTTGGCATGATGGACTGCAAGGCCCTGGCCACACCTATGGCATCAAAACTGAAGCTATTGAGTGATGCTTCATCAAATTCAGTTGATCCCACGATGTATCATCAGATGATTGGGTCTTTGATGTACCTGACCAATACGAGACCAGATATTTGCTTTGTTGTAAACACATTGAGTCAGT
The DNA here is from genome assembly GCA_027924585.1 of Larix kaempferi. Classification (NCBI taxonomy): domain Eukaryota; kingdom Viridiplantae; phylum Streptophyta; class Pinopsida; order Pinales; family Pinaceae; genus Larix; species Larix kaempferi. The sequence goes on along the minus strand of BSBM01000968.1, from coordinate 4,637,286 downwards.
ATATGGTGGAACCCAGGAAATTTCACCTGATTGCGGAAAACCATGTGATGAGATATCTGAAGGGTACAATGGATTATGGACTCAGATATGCCTCAGATAGTGAGTTTAGACTATATGGATACAAAGACTTAGATTGGGATGGAAATGCTGAAAACAGAAAGAGTACCTCAGGATGTTACATTAGTTTGGGATCAGGCGTGATCTCATGTCTCAGTAGAAATCAACCCTAAGTTGCACTCAATATAGTGGAAGCTAAATATGTAGCAGCTTGTTCAGCTTGTGGTGAATCAGTGTGGCTTTGCAAGATGTTGACAGGATTGTTCGATGCAGAGATTAATGCTATGGAGATACTCTGTGTCAACCAGAGTTGCATCAAGTTGACAGAAAATCATGTGTTTCATGATAAATCGAAGCACATCGAGATTACATTCCAGTATATCTGGGATATGGTGCAGAAGGGAGCTGTGAAGCTCGAGTATGTTCCTATAGAGGAACAAGTTGCTGATGTGCTGACTAAGCCTCTGGCTTGTGTGAAGTTTGAAGCTTGGTGTGGTCCAGAGGGATCTCTCTAGAAAGAAAGATTGATACAGATCCTATCCGAAAGAATATATGCCTGTCCAGGAGGGACGAAAGATCAGTACTGGCTGACTAATAGTTCCAGCTCTCACATGCTAAGGCCTATCTGCAGGGATGGATGCCCCTCCAAGGGTGAGGGTAGATCAATACTGGCTGACTGATAGTTCCATCTATCATGAGATGATTCCTTTCTGTAGGGATGGATTCCTCTCCAAGGGTGAGGGTAGATAAGTACTAGCTAACTGATAATATTAGTATTTAGTTACTGATGTTTGTTGTAGGTGTTCCAACTGATGGTGCTGTTGATGAGGATGTTCCAGCAGATGGTGTTCCAATTGACGAAGTTGCTGACAGCAGAGGATATTCCAGTTGATGGTGCTATTGATGAGGATGTTCTAGCAGATGGTGTTCCAGCTGAAGAGGTTGCTGACATCAGAAGATGTTCCAGCTGATGAGGATGTTCCAGCAGACAGTGTTTCGGCTGATGAGGTTGCTGATAGCATAAGATGTTCTAGCAGATGGTGCTCCGTTGACGATGAGATGATCTGAATATGATGAGATGATTTGAAGATGATGGGGTGACAGTAGGGTACACAGGTTTTTGCAAAGATAGTGTAATCAGTCCTAAGATGTACCTACTTGATGGCTTCCTCATAGAGATGATGGAAACCTACATGGAGGCTAGGCCTACATCCAACATTGAAAAGGGTTGGCTCTATAGAAATTCTTATGACGAGTAGAATTGAGATATAGCACTAGTGATCGAGATGACGAGTACAACAGTAGTGACGATGATGCTCCAGTGATCCAATGTTGATGAGCCAACTCCAGTATTGAATACTTGTGCCTATATGTATTGATGCCTGTGTCAAGAGAATACCTTCCCAGTTAAGAGGGAGTGTTAATGTATCTTTAACTTCAGAATATATTCACTTGTATATTGTATGTATTACATTTGTACTTTATTGTATCCCCGACGGAGATGTTCTTATTCCTCCATTCAAAAGTGTCGTCATTTGTATTTGCAAGTGTCGCAAGTTTTATTGTAAGTGTCGTAACTTATATTTGATGGGTTATTATCCCTCCTTAGAGGGGTCAACCCAGTATGAGTTAAGTGGAAGGGTTATTAGACTCCCCTAAGGGTTATGGCCCAAATAGGGTAAAAGGTAGGTCAAGTTAAAATATAAATAGAGTGGTTGCACCACTCTATTTGCTCATTCACTCACACATCCAACTCGCATAGTTGAGAGAGAGGAGTGCACACAAGTGGAGGAGGAGTAGCTGTTGGAGACATCTATATTTTGGGTTTTCATCTATGATCTTTGTATTGGTGCTTATTCTATATCTGAGGAAGTTGTGGGTTTTTTCACCTTTATGGTTTTCCTCGGTGAAATGCTTTGTGTCTCTTATATTTTGTGTTTGATATGTTGTACATGTTGTTCTCTCAGTTAAGATCCTAGATCATATTGAATTAAATGATGAAGAACTAACAGAACGAGGCTACAACCCCTTGGTTTTCATAATTTCCAACCTATATATAGGACTCTAGACCTCAATGAAGTCGAGCTCAATAGTTTTACTAGAACCAACTGGATGGAATCCCCAACTCCATGAGATCACAAGCACCAACCCAAAGGAGACTTCAATCTCCTATCCTTGCTCGATCCTTCCACCCTAATATGAATAAGAAGAACAATATTCCACTGCCATTGTATCACGGCTTCCATCAACCTCTACATGTATCTATGTATGTGTACCTGTGTCATTGTCCATGTATCATTGTATTGATGTCGCTATCACAATCAATGTTTGTCATAAGGACACAATCATTGTCTCTGTCACAAGGCCACAAAAAATATCGATGTCACAATGTCAACTTGTACATGCCCCAAATCTGTCATCCAAGAATGGCAGCAACCTATTCCAAGATATACTTCAGATGTATAGCAAGACCATAAAGATGCATCCAAAGAGTGTAATCAAATCCCAGAAATAATCACCAATAGACTTCATCTATTTTCACCTTCAAACCCTTACATCATAGACCTCATAGTACATTCCAAAAGCTTAGAGGGATCTCATGCCAATATCATTACCATGGAATATTCCAATACAATCACCAATAATATATATGACATTGGAGAATGGTTTTTGATCATTTCTCATTTTGCATATTCGAGAGCATAGGTTGTCCATGCTTGTGGAGTGTTTACTCTACTTTCCTTAGTACCAATTTTGAGGGTCAAAGATTCCCTAATTGGGAATTGGAGAGGCCATTGTGCATTGGACCATGAGGACACATATTAAGAGGTTGTGGGACCCATTTGTGGCAATATTCCCACTACACTGGGCATGATTCTCTCACCAATTCGAGTTCAAGATGAAGGGTAACATACTTGGGGTAGTTTAAGAGGTATTATTCATGGCATAGTCATGTAAGGTCGAATTGGAGTGGAAGAATAAGTCCCATGGAAGAGGAAGAGGCATCTTAGAAGAATTGTTACACTTGGGATAGATTCCCTAACCTCTAGTATGACAACAATGATGAAGATGCTATGACACCTATGACACAAATCAAACCTGAATGATGACATCTGAAATATATGGCATGTTAGGGATAAAAATAGCGTCCAAGAAGGAACACAAGGGAGTTAGGGAATCCAAAGAGACACCCATTCAAAATGAGGGAATATGGAGGCTAGGAAATGTTGGACAAGTGGAACACATTGAAAACTCTTCCAAAATTGAGTTGGAATGAATCTTTTGGAAGGAATTCGACCCATGGAGGACTTGAGAAGTTTATAAAAGTCACAAGCACAAAGAAGGAGAGTAGCTTTTGTGATGGTCCAAGAATATCTATTTATTTGTATTCTGATATATATACTCTGTATTTAATTCTTAGAAGACTCTCAGGTCGAAATACCAAGTGGAACTATGTAAAAATACCAAACAATGCATAAATGGTGCCATTTTCCCTATATCTTGTTGTCGGAGCTTGAAGAGACATTATTTTGAATTGTATAAGTCAATATTTGCTATTATTTTTATGTATGGAGTTTCATTAATGTTATGAAGAAGTTTCATTAACATTGCACAAGTCCTTGGAACCTAAATCTCGTATTTCATAACCAGTGGTGAAGTTTACTAGCATTTCCCCCTATGTGAAGACCTGTATACAAACATCTGATTTATGGTAGTTGTAGAAGCCTATAGAAACTAATTGATGATGCATTGTGGAGATAATTGAAGTCCTTTATCAGTACCGCATCTCTATTCTGAAATTTGGGAAGGTAGTACAACATTTGGGAAGCCATCTTTGTCTCCTACCATTGGGGGTTTTTAACCTCGATTTGACTAGTAAACTTCCCCAACTTCTCCTGAAGTTAAATGGATGTTGCAGAAGTATTATGATATTAGTATATAATCACTAATGAGGTTCCTTTTTATGTCTTAATACCATTCATATACCTTCATACCCAATTCAAAATCCTTTAAAGAGTCTTTTGGAGCCATTTACCCTTGGGGGCTTCAACATAGATTTTCCTAGTAATTTTTCCTTTCATTCTCTAATTGTAAATGCAAGTGGATGAAGTATTTTGGAATTTTCCATTCCTATAATATCTGCATAAATGTGTCATATTACACCTCAATCCACTCTAGACATAGTTCGAAACCATTTGGGATCATTTGGGACATTTTGGGGCTTCACTAGTCCAAGTTTCAAAAATTGACCGAATTGGGAAAAGTTCCAATTTGGGGACATTACACATCTCAAGAGAGAAAATAAAATGCCTTAAAGTCAAGTTGAAAAACACAAAAAATTAAGGCTTACTAAGAGCATAAAACCCCGTAGTCTCCAAAAGCACTTTCTAAAACTATCTAAAGGCTCACGAATTGGCTATAGCTTTAGCTTTGGTTAATGTTACCTTTTCACTTTTTCGTCCACTTTCAAGTCTCCAAAGGGCTTCAAAGGAGTGGTGTTTGTTAATGAAGTGATTGAAGATAATAGTTTTTGTATTCATGAGCATATTTTTTAGATTCACTCCCTCTTCTCTGTTTATCGATCTCTGCATTCATTGGAAATTGCATAGATTGTATTTCATTTGCATCCAACCTTGGTTTTTCTATTAGAAGTTTGATTACTTGTCAATTCAATCTCAATGGTTATGAATATTTTTCAATTTTTTTTTTCAAATTGTTAGGTAGTTTTTATGTTTCTAAAATTTCCCCTATATGGGTTCTTGGTTTATCTCGGTTAGACATTGCTTATTAAACGTTGTAGAGAGGAACGATGCAAATTTTGTCACTGTTTATGTCCTAATACCTTTCAAACACCTTGAGACCCAAATCAGAATAATTTGGAGCCATTTGGAAGCATTCAAGTCATTAATAGTCTAAGGTTCGAATTGGCCAAAAATTGCAATTTTCGAATTTTAACAAATTTATTAAAATGGGACACTACATGAACAATAGAATTATGCAGCTAATATGAAATGGTTTGTGTAAAAAAACAACACAACCTTATATGTTATTGCTACGACATGTGATCTCTCTTCTTTATCTAATTTAATGTTTCATCTCAATTCCATCTTGGAAGATTGATCTTGTTGTTTAGACTTCTCTTATCTCTTATGCTCATCTCTTCCTCTTCTTCATCGAATTCTTCCCATGTTACACTAGATCTTCTACAAACCCATTTACAAACAATGTCTAGAATTGGTATAATTCATCAAACAAGTGATTTCTTCATATTGTTAGCATTTTTGTCTTTATGTTTTTTAAATTTATTCTATATGGATTCTTGGGTTATTTAACATTAATATAACATTGATTATTAATGTTTATAGAGAGGAACAATGCAAATATTGTCACTATTATAAGGTCTCTCACTCCAAGGGTGGAGGTGGAAAAGGCACTAAAAATTTGAACGACTCACACCAAAAGTTGCAAACGTGTAAAAACATGGTGGAATAATGATGCAGAACCACCCAGAAGCAAATCGACGGTGGAAATGGGTTTTTGAAATAGAAAGTGCACATTGGTTAAACTTGGAAAAGGTGGAGCGGAGTCCACTATGAAAAGCGGTTAAATTTAAACCATTCATCACAAGTTCTGAAAGCACCTAAGCATATGTTCTATAAAAGGTTTGTTCGAAGTTTTAAAAAATGTTTTTGTCGCTTATTTATTGGAGGAAAAGAGCCCGCGGGAAACACGTCGGTGTCTTTGTTAAATGGAACATCACCCAAAAATATCAGTTTAGAGGTAGCTTGAAACCCTCAGTGTTTAGATTTTGTTTCTCAAGTGGAGAAAACCCAAGACCTTCTTCCGTTCAATGAAAGTGATGAAAACAAGAATTGTAGTTGACAGAGAAAGGGATATTTTCGACCTTGTTTTGTCTATGTATAATATTTCGCAGTGTAAGGAGAAATTAATGGAGTTTAAGTTGCAGGGAAAGGATGTATTTAATGATTTTGGTTCTTTTTTGTACTATTTTTGTGTCGAACAAACCCTACACTTCCTTGAATTTGTTTGTTGGTGCGCGACGAATTATTTACAGGACGAAAGGGTAATCATTAATGTAAATACGTCCAAAATTCTATGCGAAGTAAATGCACAGTCTCTCCATGAGGTTCTACTTTTACCTGAAACATTTCCCAAAATCCCTGAGTCGTTTAACGAAGAAAATTTGGCAAAGTTTTATAGAAACTGCAGTCCTGCATAAAAAGACAAGTTTTTATTACAAGTTTTGAAAGATGGTCAGTCGCATGAAAATCTATCGTTCCCTTTGAGTATTGATGTCTTTCAGCAAGATACCCATTTAGTTTTGTCCTTGTTGAGTCAAATTTTAGGCTTAGATAGTGATAAGTCAATCACAAAAGTTATGTTAGGTTTCCTTCTCCAAGTAATTTCACCAGAGCCACAGTCGAGTCCGGTGTGTTGTTTTAATTTTGATGAATTCCTAGATAAAAAGATTCATGTCCATTTGGTGGATTTCAACAAGTTGAAGCATTTCAGATATCAGTCATATCTCCTGAAGTTGTTCTTGTGTTCAAACATTTCAGAAACCAAGTTTCTTGGTACCATCTTTTCTCATAACCTTCCTAAACAGGTCAATATGTTTGAGTTCACCCATAAAATCATGGCAGAAGTTTACATAATTAATTTTAATGTTGAAATGCCCTGATTGTTAGAATAAATGAAAGAAACTTTGTAGCCTACACCAAAAGGCCAAGCAGGTGATTGGTTCTTGTATAAAGAACGTACTATAATTAGAGTGTATGGTTTTACTGGAGCACCATATTTGTTGCCAACCTTTTTAACACTGAGGTTTTTTGCCTTGCAATTTATTAGAGAAAGGTTGCATTCAGAAGAAGAACATTTTGGTGCTTTCAAAAAAGCATCAGATGTGAAATTTCCTCTTAAAGTTGGTCCATTCATCATTAAGAATAAGGAATCCCTCTCTGTAGTAGAAAAATTACTGAAGATTATGGATTTCCAAGAGGCTGAAAGGATTAATTGTGATCCTCATCAAATTATATCGCAAAGGAGACATCAAAATGGAAACAAGGATTTTGATCATCAAACAATAGAAGGATTGAAAGAAATGGCAAATTTATTCAAATTTGAACAAGATAATAAAGAGGCGAATATGGAACAAACAAGCAATTTGGCAATGTTGGTTCAGACACCAGCTAAATATGATATCACTAGTAAGAGAATTATTTCAAAAGTTGATAGTATGGAAGTCGATGAAGAAGTTTCAAGGAATAAATCAAAAGTGGAACGACAGAAGGAAATTATTAGTATGGAGGAACGAGATTTTTTTGTTCCAGAATTAACTACTTTGATTTCACAGCAACCTGCAAATATTATGCAACAATATTGTTTTTCATAAATAAAGGAATCTGGAAGTAACTCTCACTATAAGTCCAGATTTGATGTCCTTTCACAATATTCAACAAAGAAGAAGCAGTCTTCCGAAGAAACTCAAAAATTGTACCCTCAAGTAAGAATTTTGGCAGAACAAAGAGTTTCCCTTCTTACAGCTACGGATCCAAGAAGAAACACTATAAGGTTTGTAGTAGTGAATGATGAGAAGGTTTCTGAAATGGAAGTTAATCTTGATGCGATTAATATACCAGATAAGATTCAATTGCATAAACAAACATGAGATGTCCTGTATTTTGATTTATTACAATTCACTTTAAAAAATTTTAAATTACAGTCTGTGATAGCAAATCTAGAGAGTCAATTGAGGCAAGAGAAGGCAGAAAACAAAGAAAATTCACTCTAGATTAAAAGACTACAAGTGGAACTTATGACCATGGGAGTCAAGCCACGGAATAGCCAGTGTACCAAAAGGCTCATTGATGAAAAAGAAAATACCATTCAAATGCTCAAGAAAAAATTGAAGGTGCCAAATAATCAACATGTGCAATCTCTAGAGTTGACAGCATTACAACAAGAAAAGGAATCCATATATCAAGAAATGATGGATCACAAAGTTAAAATGTTAAAGTTACAAGATGAAAAGCATGCTTGGGAAAAACAAAGGATTGAATTGTTGTCACAAATTTCATTGTTGAATACCAATCATATTGAAACTGTACAAGCGCTAGAGATTCGAGGGGATCAATATTTATGTACGGATGAAGGACAAATGGAAAAGTCCTCTACTAAGGAATTGACTACTACAATGTCACAAATTAGTCTAAAAGATGTAGAGATAGAAGAGTTGAAAGAGGAAGTAATTCGAAATTCTGGAGCAAATATAAAGGCTTTGAGTGATAGAAATCAACTACAAAAGAAATTTGATGAATTAAAAGATAAATTAATAGGTCGGTTTCCATTACAAGGAGCTAAACACCTTATATGGGATGCGATATCAATGGAAGTCACCAAATTCTGGTCTTATTTGAATTTTATAGAAGATAAAGATGTTATAGCAAACATAGCTCTCCATAGGTGTATAGTGGCAAACGCGACATTACGCAAAAGGCCTTCAGAAACAGCTCAAAATATGAGTTTGTTAAACACTCTAACCCAATTAGATATGGAGAGTTTTGGAATCAAAGATAGGCCATCAATCATCATTTGAGCAAGAAGAGTTATTGGCAAGCATGATCATGTTAAAGAAGTAGAATACATGGCACAACAGATGGTCCTTGAAGTTCAAAATTTTAAGGAATTATTTCTAGGGCCTTTTTATGTGGTATACATTCTTTTTGGAGTGCCGATGGAAAATTAATGAATCAAGAAAATTATCACAGTTTGATAGTACAGGCTCGTATGGATCACTCGAAATTTGAAGGTTTGGCCAAAGGATTAACTGGAAATACAATAATTGATAAATTGATTGATGATTTTGAAATACTTGAACAATTTGTAATGATTAAGAATCGTCTGCCTGATGTATGTTACACAAAATGCATAGAATTGGACATGATGGTGAAATAAATGATGGATTATGAAATCCCAACTCAAGAGTAATGGAAAATTGTTGAAAGATTTGGTAAAACAAAACACAGGTTATGTCAGGAATAAATATTCAGGTGTCTTACTTTTAAATGATGTCATGGTTCCTTTGTTAACTTCCTGAGTGTTACATCAAACATATTTCTTTGAAATTTATTTTTTAGCAAAGAATTCAAAGAACGTTTTGTATAAATTTTGATTTTACAAAGTAATAGGGGCTGGATCCGAGAGCAAAAAATACAGTGACATAATATTTTTTGAAGACTTTAATGAGCAGAAGTACAAGTATATCCAAAACAGAGATTCATATGTTGTTACTTTCTTCATTCTTTTAGATTCTCTTTTGTGAATGTATTTCGTGTTACACCATCTTATCGCTTTTCCTCATAGTTGACTGTAATATGTGAGTTAGAATTCATTTTATATGATCTGATCCACACATTTAAATATTGTCAATGTTCTTTCTTCCAAATTAATGCAGAATTCATCCTAGAATGGAGATTGGATAAGTTATAACATATAAACAATATTTATCCCGACTTTCGACCTCCAACAAGAAGTATCGACTACCCCTTCATTTATTATAAAATTGTGAACAACTATATCCAACCATTCACCTATATCAATAATGGTGAACACAAGAAGGATTGACCAACCCTTCTTGTAGTTTAGAACTATTTTAAACAGAATACTAGGCACAAGAAAGGTCGGCCGACCCTTCATTTATGAGTGAATTGTAAAAATATTCAACCCACCTAGGCTGGGACGACAATTCCAGACTTCCAACTTCCACAATGAATAGTTGGGATCAATATATTGGCTAAGTTATAACATATCAACATTATTTATCCTGACTTGCGATAAGAAGAATCAGCTGCCCCTTCATTTAGTAGTGAATTGTAGACACCTATATGTTACAATTCACCTGTATCCAAAATGGTGAACACAAGAAGGACCGACCGACTCTTCTTGCAGTCTAGAACTATTTTGAACAGAATACTCGGCAAAAAAAAGGTCAGCTGACCCTTCTTGCACCCCGCATGAGGATTTCATCACCTTTTCCAAAGACATAAATATATTGTGGATTGCGAATACCTAGATTTCTTAAAACGTTCCATCAATTCCGTTATCTCGCAACCCGCAATGCAGATTGCGAGATGGGACAACAATTACCGACTGCTGAATTCCATAGTAAATAGTGGGGAACAAAGATTGGATAAGTTATAACATATAAACAATATTTATCCTGACTTCTGACCTCCGACAAAAAGGATCGGCCGCCCCTTTGTTTAGTATAAAATTGTGAACAACCATATCTAGGAGTTCACCTGTATCCAGAATGTTGAACACAAGAAATATTGGCCAACCCTTCTTGCAGTATAGAACTATTATGAAAATAATACTTGGTAGAAGAAGGTTCGGTTGCCCCTTCATTGCGTGGGAAGTTTTAACAAAGGAAAGGTTTCCATTTAGTTACAGTCAAAATGTTTTTGTCTAGTGGAAAAGAAGAGATAAGAAACAATCCAATAAACACTCTTTAATAAGTTTTATTTGTTATCTCTGTATGATTTGTAGAGCTTGTTGTCCAATAACCGTCCAAGCTTAATTAAGGTTTCCATCTATTCAATGCATGTAAATTCCATTTTTAATACCAGAAATCTTTTCAAATTATCGGGTGGCCTGCATATACTTTTGTCCAATTTTAAGTCTTAGCTCATTTGATCTCATGAAGGAAGAATATACCTTTGGAAGTGGGAATTTTTCTTGCATGCAAGGGAGAAAGCTTAGACCCCTAGATTTTCTTATATATCAAAGATTCAAAATGATTATAACTTTGTTCCATATGTGTCATGTGACTTTCCATTGTAGCTCTCTTATTTGATTCTTTGAAGTTTTCTTTGAGCTAGTTGTTTAGTTATTGCATCAGTTTTGTTGGACTTGGTCCCAGATAGGATGTGCAGTCACCAAGGTGCTAGAGTCTATTTGAGTCTATCTAAATTAACTTTCCCCCTTAACCTCGACCAAGGGGGCAAGGAGGCAACCAAATCAAATAGTACTCAGATACCCGTGCATTCCATTTTTTATATTATTTATCCTTTCCTATCATTCTTGCACCTATAGCGATAAAGGAATTTCTTTGAGCCGTCCATCTTGCATGATCAATCTAGTACCATTGATCTCCTTCCATGCTTAGCCCCACGACCTTCCACAGTCTTCAATCTCTCAAACGCCTCCTTCCTCACACCTTAGATCTGCGTAGTTATTATCAACTGTCGATCTGGCCCATGTTTGAATCCTGACCATCCAAAGGTGTCACCTTTACCAAGGTTCACAAATTTGGAACGTGCTGATACTTTGTGCATGTTCAATCTATGAACTAAACCTCCACAGCTGATGCCTTTCCCCGCCAGATCTGAATTCTTGAAACATGCGGTCCCTACCAAAACTTCGCAAATATGAAAAGTCCATTTCCCCACACATCTCAAATCACTGAAGTACCTGTCATTTGTAGATTTGTCCTTCCGCCCGTTGATCTAATTTCCAACTTGCTTGCAGGCTAGCAACACTCCTCCCACGCTTAAACCATCATATCTTAATTTTGCGAACAATGCTTGTGGCTGTCGATCTATGTCAAGCTTCTATAACCATGGTGATCAGGACATTAGCTAAGTTACAACATATAAAAAAAAATTATCCCGACTCCCGACATCTGGAAAGAAGGATCGGTCGCCCCTTCCTTTATTAGAGAATTTTGATTCACCCGTATATAGAATGGGGAACAGAAGAAGGATTGACCAACCCTTCTTGTTGTATAGAACTATTATGAAATGAATCCTAGGCACAAGAAGTGTCGACCTACCCTTCATTTATGAGGGAATTGTAAAAATATTCAACCTTTGAAGGTGAGGGTGTCAATTCATGTATATGAAGAATGGTGAACACTGAAAGAATACTAAGCACAATAAGGGTCAGTTGGCTCTTCATTCACAAGATAAATATATACACAACAAAACCCCTTTCACTGACCCTTCGGGATCACCTTGTAAATAGGTTGAAGTCTCACCCAAAGCGAATATGGGGGTTGCATAATCAAGGTTCTCTTAGCCATGGTGATGCACAGATGTGGTTACGATCTTCGCATAATGTTCTATTTAACATCTACTAACTAATGGGATAGAACACCAGATGACTTCACACTTGGAATCTATCTTAGTATACAGAACTACGCTAAATCTCTATTGTATTCACTAGTTAGCTACGAATTTGTCAAACTATATATTTCTTCTTCACAATCACGCACTTGTATTCCAATTAATCAATGTGCAATTACCATTCACATACATATAAAGTAAGTACAAAAACTCACTTAAACTCAAATACAAAACATGTCATAAACTCATACACATAAACAAGAAGGATCAGCCACCTCTTCTATGATGATCGCTCATTCTATGATCGATCCTTATCTCAAACGACTCTATAAAATGTGCATTCGATCTCTCATAGATAATGCTAGCAGATTTGTTCTTAATCAATCAATTGATTTTGAAAATGAGGGGTTGTTCCTTAACCATCGATCATTAGCATGAACATTTTCTAGTATACATCTAATATTAAAACACTAATTTATAATTATAGACATTATATGCATTCTTATATTGACTACTTAATATTTATTGTTTTGCAGATAAAGCATGGCTACATTGGTGAGCCTTAGTAAACACCAGGAAATCCCATTCTTTGAATTGACAAAAGATCACTACCTTCCGCCATTCACAAATGGATGGTATGTTGAGATGGATGAACCAAATAATTTGTACCCAGATTTATATCTATTCTTCTTGCATGAGGAGGGATCTCAAATGAGAGTTGGAATATTGACATATGCGGATCCCGATTCTAATGAAAAATTGCGAGTTCAAGTTGAAGTGGTCAATGGTGAAACGTGTTACCTTATACTTCTTGATCTTATGGTTTGTAATTATCAACCAATTCTAATGAAAAGTGGTCGCGATCTAGATCCGATTTCGTATGCGAAGCAAGGGTGAGTTTTTCCCTTGTATGATGTTTCTAATATTTTCAGAATTGATACTGCGTCATCCTTGAAGAAATCAATTTTGTTAGTATGGAGGAAAAGAATGTTGGCTGCAAAAACTCCTATGTATTGCATTACATGAATATTAATAAGAGGTCGATAAAGGTAATCTATGAAAGGATTCTGATTTACCATATGAGAGCATTTATCCAATTTATTGTAAAATATGTGGACAAATCTTCCTTCAAACAACTCAAAGCAAGTCCTTCTAAAGCGATGATGTGGAAAGTGACTAAGAGCTTTGAAAGTTCAAAAGAATTTCAACAAGAGCAGATCAATGTTGACACAAACCCAGTCGACAGGGGTTCCCAGCACTTTCGACAACCAAACCATTGCGGTCTCCCTAAGCACCAGACCAGGCAGGTTTTACCCTATCCAGCAATACCTGCAGAGAAGATGAGATCTCACCCGAGATGTTCAAGGGAGAGTTGACGGAACCATGTTTCTGCCGAATGAAGGAGGATGCTACAGCTCAATTACTTAACTTATTACATCAGTCAGTCATAAATCTAAGCATTCAACTCAGGCATTGAGCATAATTGCGACATTGTTCAATGGATATTAACATTCATGGATTCATCATTGCAACAGATATAACAGTAAAGCATTGATCGCAGTAAGAAAACATTGAATCATTCACAAAGACATATCACATAATGCAATTACCACAAAAAGATGAAACGACACAAAGGTTCTGCTCAATAACTCTGTCGCATTATATTATCTTTGCAAACAAAACCCAGATACAACAGTCTTCCGCTTCGGATCAAGATTTCACAATCATGTTCTTCACCAATATGCTATTCTGCAAAAAGGTGATTCAACACTTACAAACCTACGTCTATTTATAGGCTTGCTCCTTTACATGGTTTGTCCACTTACTAACTACTTCCTAACCGACACTTCAAATCACATGACCCAAAATCTATCTATTGTGGTCCAAATGACCCAAAAACCCATATGCTGCGGTTCAACTGACCCAAAATTACATAAAATATTATCACTTGTGCTCAACTTTCCACCTTCCATGGTATCTTCGTCCTTGCACAACATCCGTGATGTTGTGATGTTGACTTGTCCAATCTTCCTACCAACATGCCCCCAACACAATCTTGTGGCTCGCCCTCGAGCCACGTCAACAGTACATGGTGTACTCAATTGTCTTCACTTTGAAGTCTTTGTACTGTTGGCAGATTTCACTAACCTGCTGCATGATTATGGCAGTGACTTCCTAGCTCTCCATTAATTCTCGTGCTAATGGGTGGCTAACCAAGTGTGCATCAACTTTCTTCTTTCCTTCCTGTACCACCTGTAGCGTAGAGTCATCCAAAGCATTAAATTGTGCCCCAAGTTCTTGAAACTCCTCCAATTGCATAGCGCGCTTCTTCTAACGTTCTTTCGCTTTGGTGACTCACTACTGCAACTACTTGAGTTCTGCCGATTTGGATACCTGCATTGTCGGTGGAATTGTGCACATGGATGTCTTCAGTGTTGTCAGTTGTTCTTCTGCCTTGTGTCGTTTCCTGGTCAGCTGCTCAAGTTTCTCATCCTGGATGATACTTCCCCAAAACAGTGTGGTCTTAGCAGTGATCTTGGTCGCTTCCTGTTCCAACTCGCCTAGTTGAATTGCCAACTCTTCGATGGTGCTCATCCGTGCTACGACAACTTCCGGTGGTGTGGCTCGCTGGAGTGCATGATCCAAGGTAGCATTTTTCTCCTGCAACTCACCGATGACTGTCCCTAGCTTCTTCGCTCACTCAACCTGATCCAATTCCTCTGTCAGCTCCAGTACATGTTGATAGGCTTCAGCGATGGCCTCCTCCATCCGCACCTTACTATTCCACAGGGTGGTTTTCTCCACCGTCAACCAATCACGTTCCTTCTTTAGCTCTGTTATTTCCCTATCCTTCACATCCTGAAGCTGCTCTAGCTTATCCTCAAGTTCATCGACCACTTCCCAGGCCGCTACTACATTCCCTTTGAGTTCCTCCACTTCCTTGTGGACCGTTGTTGCCCCCTCTTGCAATCACAAGAGATGACTTCAGACGTTGTTTTACCTGTCTGCCAGTTCCTGACTGGAAACCGCTTGTAGCTGCACCAACGTTTGTGATGACAACGCGTTGATGTTAATAGATAACACGTCCAACAGCTGTAGTGAAGCCTTTAGAGCCTGATCATCGGTTTTAATCGTAGTTGGGGAAATTTGTATATTTCGGACTCACGGCTTAGTGTCGATTGCGCAAACTTCCTGCACAGTTGCTCCCTCTGGTGCCTTCTTCAAAACAATGTTGCACAAGGAATCCAGACAGTCAGTGACCGCATGGAAACCTTCGTTCTCCTTTATCGTCATTACTCGAGCCACCCCATTGGTTGCATTATTTATAGCTAGTAGTAGTCCACCGAGCTGTGCCTCCGATGATAAGGGGATCCCACTGATTTTCCCATATACATGGCATTTTTTCGTTCTTCATTCTTCAAGCACGCACTTGTCATTCGTAGGGGTCTGCGATGACTCCTGGTCCAACTCATGGTGATGTTGTTGGTCCATTATTGGTGCATCTAATGGTATCCCCGTGGACTCCTCCTCCTGAGCAACCGGTTCTCACCATTTGACCGGCCAATCATCAATGATCGCATCTAAGTCTTCATCTAATAACTTATAGGGGGTATGCAGCCACTGCTTATCCTTATCGCGTCGCGCTTGCACATGAATATTGTGTGGGCCAATCATGAATGGGGTGATCCCCTTATGCTTGTCAACAACTATCTAAGTCAGCCATGGAACCCGCTCAGCAGCCACCTACAACGATTCCCAATAAAAACAGAACTCCGTGGTGCAATCCTTGAGGCGCTTTGGTTCCTGCACCCACCATAGGTTTTGGTAGCATGCCCCCTTTCAAACTTGCACTTCTTCCACGTCCATTCATTGATAATCGTCGGGCTCCATCCAGGAGACAAGCATGACTAAGATCAACAACCAGCTGTATGTGAATAACAGTTGTCCCGCCTGGGCCGCCTCAACTGGTTGAGCAGAAAAAGTGACCAATTCACTTGCACGCCTTTCGCACAGAGCTCCGTGCATGTGACAACACCTGAGTTTCCTTTGTTGGGACAATTGTTCCGAATAATTTTGGTAGCCAAGATCCATGCCCCAATTTTAACTGCGGGCTCGTTGATGGTGTCTAAGCAGTAGGCCCATCCATCACTTTGCATTTTATATTCCTCAACTGTGCCGCAAGATTTTTGTTGTTGTTCTTCCCTTGAAAATATTGCGATGGGTCTACCCCATCCTTTGGAGACCTTATGATTTTGGAAATCAGGTCCACCGTGACGGTGACCGACTTGTCCAACCATAAAATCCCACCATGAAAACAGGCCATCAGCTGTTTCACGCGGGAATTTGCTTCCGTCAACCACCCAAAGTGTGGCATGTTCATCAAACCCAACAACCCAGCCTTCTCCAAACCGTGCGCCCAATCATGTGCAATGCGTGGCGTCAGTGCACTCTCCCCCTCTGCTCGTGGCTTAAAGGGCTCTGTCATAAGATCTTCCAGGGCCAGCAAATCATGATCATCATACTGCAACTGCATCAATGCAGGCACAATGTCGGTGGTGCAACTAATGCTTGGTGGAATTGTTGGCATCTTGATTTGATACCGCTGGTTCTTAGTGGGCTTCCTCGGTTTCACACCAGGTCGACATGGATGTTGGTAACCCAGGATATCTGTAGCAAAAATTCCTACTCGGATGGTAGATTCCACAACACCAGAGCTCAATAGGCTCTCATCTAGGGCCCCTTCCGGCACTTGGGCAGTGGAGCAGGTTTGCCGCTTCTCTGTTCGCGGGGAACTAGGTTGCATCACCCCCCTCTTCTATCACACAATGGAGGACGATCCCACTGGCATGCTAGAAACGTATTCCTTGAGATTGACCTCCTCTTCAATATTGACAGGGATGATGGGTGACTCGGGTTCACTTGAAATCTCCACTGTATCCGATGCACCCAGCATACCGCACACAATTCTCGCAATGCCAACAGATGGCTCAATATTACTCAACCCAAGAACTAGCTCAACACAGCACAACTGCACTCTGCAACACAACCCAACCTTTCTTAATTCAACAATTGGGAGTTGAACTCACTTGTTACGAACAGGTGCCTTCCGACCAGCCTCGGCCTGTTCTTATAGCTCCCAACTCGATCCCTTGTAATAATGACTAAATCATGCATTAATTTAGACCAAATACTTCCTTAATGATCCAAATCCATAGTCAATCCTGTCATCCGATCGGTTGGATTTTCCATTAATGCTTCATCATTCAAACAAGCGTCATTAATTAACTATTTTGAAATTTCTGCATTTATTGGTGATTTGACTCGGTCATGACCCTGCCATTGTCGCGAACCTGCTCCCCAAACTGCGATGAACCCACTTCTGCTTGCGCATTCTATCCCTGTTGGTGCGCCATCCTACCACTGATCATCCTGCTTTTTCTTTTTTTCCCCGATGCAACTCAGGCATCGCGCTGCTCTAAGCCCGACCGATAAGGCTTCAACCAACTTCCATTGATCAACTTTGGGAGCATCGCTCCATCTAATTGTTGCAACTGTACTGCGCCACCTGACGTTATGCTACTGATGCGATAGGGACCAAGCCAATGCATCTGCAACTTTCTTGGATGCTTCATAAACTTGCTGTCATATAACAACACCAAGTCACCCTGATGAAACTGTTTATTTTTTATATGGTGATCATGCCAAGCCTTCTGTCGATCCTTCTCCACGCTCTGATGAAACTTGACAATAAAGTGATATTCCTTAAGCTACACTAGCTACATCAGACATTCTTCTAATGCTGCTTCATCGTCCATACCTATTGCTTCCGCTATGCGCAGACTCGGAACAATGTTTTCCATAGGCATAATAGCTTCTTTCCCATAGACAAACTTAAATGGTGTCTGACCCGTCAACCTTTTACACGTCGTGTGATACACCCACAAAAATGCTAGAATCTTTAGATCCCAGACATCCCAGTTTGCATTGCACACCTTCTTCAGCGCATGCTCAAAGACCTTATTGAAAACTTCTACTATCCCATTTGCTTGCGGGTGATATGGCATGCTCTTCTTATGTTGTATCTGCAATTCTGTTGTCAATGCGCTAATGATGCGATTGATGAAATGACTGCCCTGATCACTCATCAATATCTTGGGGCAGCCAAATCGAGTGATGATGTTGTCGAACAAGAAATGCATGGTTGTTGCCGCGGAACAATCAATGACTGGTGCAATCTTTGCCCATCTTGTTAAATAATTTGTCATTGTGAGATGTATCGTGCACCAGTGGGCTTCCCAGGTGGGTTGATGGGTCCCACGAAATCGACTGCCCATTTTTCAAATGGCTACAGTGTCAATTGAGGTATCAACAGCATCTTGTCCCTCCTAGAGGGCTTCCCCGTTCTCTGACAAGCATCACAGGTCTGCGCATAATTTGTCGCATCATTGTGAAGTGTGGTCCACCAAAGCCCTGTGCAAAGCACCTTCCTGGAAGCCGCACGCTTGCCATAGTGCCCACCAGCTACCCCTGCGTGTTCTTCTGACAGGATCTGCCCTTGCTCATGAGGTAGAACACAATGCCGCAAGATCTCATATGATCCCAGTTTGTACAACTGCTTTGCAATTAGCTAGAAATATGTCACCTTGACCACCAGCTGCTTCTTCTGATTGGTGGTAAACCCTTCTGGTGTGGTACCTATCACCAAAAACTAAAGGATATCTTCATAGTAGTCATCAACTACTTCAACTTTAAACAGTTGTGCATTAGGCAACCTATCTTCAATGTTAGTTGGCTCCTCTCCTGTCTCAATCCATGATAGATGATCTGGGCCTACATTCAGATGTCCTGGTTTCACAACCAATTCAAAGTCAAACACCTAAAAAAGAAGTAGCCAACGACATATCTTCCCCCCCAACGAAGGCTTATTGACTAGGTATTTTAATGCAGAATGGTCTGTGAACATCTTAAAGTGTCCTCCCAATAAGTAATGCCAAAATTTCTGTAATGCATAGACCATCGCCAGGCCTTCCCTCTATGTAGTGATATAGTTCCTTTCTGCCGAAGACAACTTCCCACTTGCAAAAGCGATGGGATGATCTAGATCCCCTTCCCCTGGCTGTGCAAGCACCACTCCCAGTGTAATCGATGATGCATCGACGTAGACATGTAATTCCTTACTCCAGTTCGTAAATACCAGTATCGGTGCTGAAGCCATCTTAGCCTTCAGTGTCTCAAAACTATTTTGACATTCAAGGCTCCATTGAAATACTGCATCTTTCTTCAATAACTTTTCCATAGGGGTCGTGATCGCCGCATAACCCCTATTGAAATTGTGATAATACCCAGTGTGTCCCAATGTCGCTCTCAACTGCTTGAAAGTAGTCGATGGTGTTAAGCTCAAAATGAGTGCACTCTTTGTTGGGTCGACCAACAATCGCTTCTTGCACACAATGTGACCCATTAATATTCCAAACGGTGCACAAAAAATGCACTTCTTCAAGTTAAGCGATATCTGATGCTGTCGACAGCATTCCAACATCAGCTGCAGATTGGCCAGATGATCGTGGATCAAGCCATATATTGTCTAGTCATCCATCTACACCTGCAAGAACTTCTGAATGAAATCCCGAAAAGTAGAAACGACTACTAGAGAGAATATTGCAGGTGCATTCTTCAGTCGAAATGGCATCATTGTGTACTGAAAATAGCCCCATTCTGTCACAAAAGTTATCTTGTGGTAGTCTTCCTTTGCGATCCGGATTTGATGATAGCCAGAGAACCCATCCGTGAAAGAATACATCTCTTGGCCTCCCACACCTTCTAACACCTCATCATTTAACGGGGTCCAGAATGGATCGTGCAGACATGCATCATTCAGCTTCTGCAAATAAACACAAATACACACTTTCCATGTCTTCTTGTCCCGCACCACCTTAGGAATAATCCAATCTGATTCCTCAACCGATTCAATAATTCCATCATCCAACATGCAGTCAAGTTCTATTTTGATCCTCTCCTTATGCCATGGATTCAGTCTATATGGCCACTTCCTGATTGGTTTGGCATTGGGTTTCAATAGGATCTTCATCTCCCCTAAATCGCCCAAGATTCCCTTCATCTCAGAAAACTTCGTGGGTAACAAGTCTTGGAATTCATGCAACAAGTCTGTGTCCTTCCCCATCATCTCATCATCCCAATAGTCCCCAACATTCATGAAATTTGGACTGTCCTCTGTCCCAATGTTGACCTTACGGATCTTCAACAGCTGAGTGATCGGATCACTTGGCACATCAGGTGCTACTACATCGCGACTTCCTTCAGATTCGGGAATGTTGACATTCCATGGATCATCACCATCTTCTAGCCCACCAATGATATTATAGCATTCCACCATGGACTACATCTTACAGTGCGTATGCGGATCCGTAGTATATGCCACTGGAACAACCTTCAAAACCACGTTTCAGATGAGTTGCAAAGCATTATGGACATCCGGGTTGGCATCCATGAAGCTGAAAGTATGAGTAAAACACAATGTCAATTCAAACTAAGTGGAAATTTCCCCTCACAATTCAGCGGCAGTATACCATGATCACAGCATCTCATCTAGAGTATGGATAAAGGCATGGACCCACTCATCCTTCAGTCGCGATGCCCACAACATATGACACTCCATCAAATGATTGCCAGGATCATTCAGTCCATCTTATTTCCCTGTTTGGTAAACTTCGGTATCGCCAAAGCGAACCATCATCAATCTCTGGCACTGCGGCCACTCTGCAATTGACTTCTTATGTGTCTCCCACCAACGTGCTGGAGCATCCTTCAACGCTTCCTCCAATGCCAACAACCGCTGTGGTTCTGTGACCTTTTCCTCGAACACCGCAAGAAATTCAGACAAGTCGGGCCTGGCCTTCATATACTGGTAGTGTAACAATTTCAGTAGGAACGCGGCATAATGACTGCGTGACTAATCCACACTTGCAGAGTGACAAATCATGCAAGCAATTCTACAAAATTTCCAAAGCGTCATCAAATTCAGAAGACGCAGAGCTGAAGCTGCGCCACCCAAGCTCACCATCGGCAGTTGGATGAATATAATATTTTGAAATATTGAATGCATGGTCCCATTCGCTGGGATCTTTTCCGTGTACTGGTTCAATATACCTGCAGCCTTCAGCTGGATCCAATGGGGCTATGACTCTGAGATCATGGTTTTCAAAAGTCATCATCTGCTTCTTAAAGTTGATTATTGCTACACTGTCGTTAGCCCATCCAATCCCTAGCAAAATGGGATAATAGATTCCCCCTTCAATTACTTCAATGACATCGAAGTCGGCATAGGTCTTCATTCCCTCAATGTCCACCACCAGGCATGGAACTCTCCCAATCGGTGTCACCTTGGCCTAGTTAGCCAGCCGGAGCTATACAGGACACCAGCTCAATGGGGGGCTCCCCATTTTCTACCAGGCCTACTTGGTTAAGATGTTGACATCCAAACCAAGATCCAGAATAACCGAATCAACTTCATAGTCTCCAATTTGAATGTTCATGCACATCTCCTTACCTGTCTTCCACCTTTGTAAGGAATTGACCGCAGCCTCTCGCCAACCCTGGGTAGGTCGCTGCAACAACCCTTCAATCTCTGCAAGAGCATCAAGATCCCTTTCCAGGGATGAACAACACTCAAAAAAATTTTGTAAGGTTCCAGACTACCGTGATGGACGTGCCTCTACGGTGGTATCCAAAAAAGGAGGCATATCGCAAATAATAGCCTTACCACGATCTTTTTCCATCGCACGACACACCTGAAAGAATGCATCGTGCTTAGAGTCAATGTCAAATGAAACCTTCTTCCGCCACACCAACCAAATGAGAGAATGTGGATTGTCTTCCCCTGTGGTCGCGCCTCCACAAGTGATAACAGCAACAATAGCATATTGTGTCCTCAGCTCCACAGAATTGTCGCAATATTCGCACCCTGGGTCTGGTTCAGTGGTGGATTCCCAGGTTGGTTCATGTTCGGGTTAGCATTCTGGTTCAGACGTTGGTTCTATTTCTGCAATGGTTTCTACACTTGATTCTATACTGGATGCTGCACCTGAATCTAATTCTGCAACTGCAGAACATTCCCCGCTTGCCATCGCGCAATCAACTGCGGACAGTTTTCAACAGTGTGATCAGCAACAAAACAAAACGTACATTGTGTCTGCAACCGTGGGAAATATCGCTGGTAGTGTCCACACACCCTGCAAGTATAACACTGGACAGGCCCTTGACCTCCTCGTCCTCCTCCGTGACCAAATCCTCCACCACATTCTCCCCGGAATCCTCCCTGCTGCTAGTACTGTGGTTGATTGAACTATTGCTGCATAGGATTAGATTGCATGCCTTTCCCTTGCTGCACATACTTTCGTTGTTGAATGTATTTTGGTTGTTGTGGAGCCATTTTCATCAAATCATATTGTGACATAAACTGCTGTGGTTGCTGCTATGGTACAAATTGCACCTACGGTTGAGGTAGCGTCTAGGCTACCTGTGGCTATGGTTGCAGTTGTTGTATGGCACGCTGATCGTCCTTCACATAAAATGCATCGTACGTTCTCTCCTGAAGCAACCCATATATGTGACAATCTTTGTCTTCATGTCCCACATATTTGCAGAATGTACAATACTGATTCATCGGTTTCATGACCATCTTCTGCATGTATTGAAATTGCTCATGGCGGTGCCCATATACCTAATAGATGCGACACCACGTCATGTCGCCGCCACTCAATGGATTCGATGCTCCTAAAAGAAGATAATTGCGGAAGTCTAGGAAATTATCCTTAGTATACCCCTCTCGTGGACATTGCATACACCATACTTCTTCACGCTATTCCTTGACCTTCTTAAGATCTTGCAGCTGTATGGTCAATTTAGCCAATTGTGTCTGAATCTGCAACATTCTAGCTATGTTCTCGCCAATCGGTGAAGCCTCCAAACGCATTGCAATATCCATAGCTTCACTTGGTGTTGTAATGTTCTATTGCATCAGTGGTAATCGAATGTGCAGGAGCAATGCTGTCATGAACCATTCTTTGTGTTAGACAGTTCTCATGTCGAAGCTGACCTTCTCCATCAGCGTTTTGAATCGTTGGTCAAAATCCCACACAGTTTCATTGGGATACTACTTAATCCCTTTTAGCTCTGTAATATACTGCGCTTCAAATTTGGGTTTTTTGAACTCCGCTATCAATCCATATCGAGCTTCATCCAGCGTCTTCTTTGGAGCACCTACCATAACCTGCACAAACTTCATGAACCAGTCTAATGCGCGACCCCGAAGAGTTGTCTCCAATTGTCCTTTCTTGGCATTATCATTCGTAATTTGCTTTAAAGTTCATACCGCTTCACATAAAAACCAGTACTGCTCAGGATTATCTGTTCCATTTTCATGGAATGGTGGTAACTTTGTATCCTTTCCCGCCATCCTAGGCTTCCTTCCTCTAGTCACTAAGCTACTAGCAGTTAACTTCTGTTGACTTGATGAACACGGTGGTGTCGAAGTTGTATTTATTACTGGTTGAGTGAGAGTGAGCGGAGGTGTAGGTACGTTGGTGTTGGGGTTTGGTCCTGCCTCTATCTGGGCATAGCCTAGTCGTCCTTTCCAGGACTTTGAGGTTGCTTCGTCCCATGTGGTATTCCTTCATGGCCTTGTGTTTCGATCATAGCAGGACCTTCTCCTATCCTTTGCATCTTTTCCTGTCAAAACCTTGCTCCTCCTCTCGTAAGACCACTCTCTTCCTCAGCTTCCCCCACAATTTCATCATGACCTACACCCATATACCCCTTATCATTCCATGTACCGCCCCTTGCTATTGTGGTACCCACGGCCTCTTCCCACTAGGGCTTTTACTTATCAAGATGCATCTTCAATATGCCTTTTTCGCAAATGAGCATCTTAATAGACAGTTGTAGCGACAACAGAAACCTTCTCCGTGGTCTGTAGAAGAAATATCTTTCAGCTTCACTATAAGACTTGTTCATATCAACCGCAAATTTAGTGATATAGCCTTCCAGTATGCTATCAAACCAAACTTCGATAGCCCACGACACTTTGTTGTCGACTTCCTGCAGCTCCTAGATCAACTCTGGGGTCCAGGTCATTGGTTCACCACCTTGGAAGTTCCTCTTCTGAAAGGTCAACTTTGCCAACCACTCAAACAACATGACTTGAAATTCGCATAAAAAATATTTGTGTGGACCGTCGTTGTTGCTTGGTTTTTCAACCAAGCATGTGCAAGGATGCACCTATTAACTTGTAATAGCAGTTTCAATATAAAACAAAAACAACTATGAATAAACTAATATAATATGATCTAACATTAACATATGTAAAAGAAATAAAGAAAACTGAATTTAAGAACATAAGCAATAAGATCTATGGAAAAACAATAACTTGAAAAATATTTGATTTTGTATTACCTCAAATGGTGAGAATGATGGCTGTTGAGCAACTCCAAGCTTGAGAAGCTCCAATATCCAATGGTCTCTTCTTCTCCAAAGCTTCAATGGGGATCTTCAAACTAGAAATGGGAAGCCATGGATCTCAAAGGGAATTTGGCATCATAAGGATAGGATGAAATGTGGATGAAAAGTGAGGAGCCCCTATCACCTTTTTATAGTTTTTGGTGATGGGGAATACCATTATGGTTTTAAGGAAACCAATGGTATTGGCCAACATGGTTTAGGTCTCTTTTTCCCTCTTTTTCATTTTTTGAATATATTTTTTATATTTTTATTCCCTTTTAATATTTTTGGGAATTTTGGACTCTTTTTGAGGGTTTTTTGTGTATTTTTAGGAAAAATATATATTTTGAGGGGAAAAAAGGTGTATTAAGGTCTTTCTGGTGACCTTTTGATGGCTTTAGAGGCTTAGATGGTGGAAAAGTGGACAAATGGGTCATGTGAATAAGGGAATGAGCTAGTGAGCACTTTTTGGGTGTTAACAGGTTGCCCCTTGATGTGTGAGGGCGGGAGTTCATCATATGGCTGATAGACATCATAGTTCTTTTGTCTTTTTCCTGGGTTGTGGAGAAGAGAAGAGACCGATTGGAGACTGGAACAACGGCCCCTTGGAAGCTGTGAAAACTGAAAAAATACATGCCCTCAAAATGAATGAGGAATAATATTTGATATTTGACGAGGCGGGCATACCCATGCTCGTATCAAGACACATACATAACAATTAGTCCCAATAAGGGGGCCTGAATAATACATAAAAATTTGTTGGTACATCATAAGGGTCTAGAGGGGACACAAAGCTGGGACATACTCATGGTCATATAATGACTGATCTCAATAACTGATACACTGGAAAAGAGCAACAACCGTTATGAATAAGGTTTTAGAAGGGTTGATGAACTGTTGGAGCTGAAGGTATCCAACACATGTAGGGACTCAATTAGACTCTCAAATGTGTCAGAGTCAGTAAATGAGTCAACTTCTGAGGAGTATATGTAACTGTATACTCGAGGGAGTGTAAAACTGCGGTACATCTGAAAATTGTTGCCCAGCACAACCCGAATATCCATAAGAATATGTAACTAGTTGTTTCCTCAATTACACTCTCAAATGTGGTAGAGTCAGGTGATATCTGGGGTCTTCAACAAATAACTGAAAGGACTGATACCCTGTATGACTCTCAACGATGCGATCAAGGTGTTGACGTCGAGCATGTGAGAAACAATCATTTGGAGAGGCACTGAAGACTCCTTTCAAAATTATCCGTAGTCACTCATCACTAATTGTGATGAGTCTAAGGCACAGGGACCTCTGGGTCTATCCTCTGGAATAGATTTGGTTAGCGTCGAGAGAGGGAGACCGGAAACTACCAAGGAAATGATGTTTCCTTGATAGGAGTGCGAGGTGTACAACTGAAGTGTGATAGTATTGATGGTAGGACTGGCATACTGTGGGGATGCGGAATAACTGGGGTCATAGAGTGGGTGGACTCAAACTTCCTTTGTTCAGAGCATGATGACATGGTTAACCTGGCAGCATAGGAAACTAACTTTTAGGTGTGAGGATTATAGCTTAAGGGATCAGGGGTATTTTTTGCAGACTGGAGTGACTCTGGGGGACAAGCTGATGGATGCTATTGGGAGGCTCTCAGGGTGACATACTACAGAATACTCTGAAAAAAGGAAACCATAATGGGGAAGTTGCCGTATGAGTAGATATGATCTGTTGTGGTACTGAAAAGCACCATTGGGTCCTTCTTCATGGTTTTAATGAGCTCCAAGAAGGGATAAAAGTTTGCTCTGAAATGGTATTGTCCTGTGGATTTTGCAAGCCCAGGACTGTTCATGCTCGTGAGTGCTTTCATTTTTAAGGAGTCTGAAAACGATAAGAAGACTCTGCATTGGTGGAGGAGTACCATCCTGTGGATTTTGCGAGCCCGAGACTGTTCATGCTCGTGAGTGCTTTCATTTTTAGAGAGTCTGAAAGTGGTAAGTAGAATCCTTTGGTGTTCTTTTTCATATGTTAGTCTCCAAGGCCCGAAAAAGTATAAAATCATGCAGATGGAGAACTCTTCTAGCTAATGTGACTAGAGTATTCCTTTTTCGTAATTAGTCTACAAGGTCCAGAAAATGGGTAAACTTATACTAGGTAGATGCCCTTTCATATACTTTTAGCTAGCATGAAAGGAAGCAAGGTTGCTCGGTGATCTTTTCATTGTTTTAGGAGTCAAAAAAGAGCTTAACAGAAACTCCCTAAGTGCCTTTTTCATAAAAGAATTGCTCAACCCGAAAAAGGGATAAAATTATACCAAACAAAAAGGTATTGGTGAGAGCGAGGAATGATCTCGAGCATCGTCGCGAGCGTGGAAAAATGAATCTGGTGACATAAAGATCGTAAAAAATGGTCAATGGTCGGTGTGACACGCAAATCGAGGTGATGAGTGGCATTTTGAAAAAATGCTAAAAAATTATGGGGGTGAGAGCAAGAAATTATCTTAAGCATCATCACGAGGGCGGAAAACTGAATCCGGCGATATAAAATTCATTCAAAATGGATGACGGCCGATGTGGAACGCAAATCGAGGTGATGAGGGGCATGGGAAAAATGCCCGAAAAATCTATTGGTGAGAGCGAGAAATGGTCTCAAGCATCATCACGAGTGTGGAAAACTGAATCCGGCGATATGAGACACATCAAAAACGGACACGGCCAATGCGGCACACAAATCGGGGCGACGAGTGGCATTTTGAAAAAATGCCCAAAAATTATGGGGGTGAGAGTGAGAAATTATCTCAAGCATTGTCAAAAGTGCGGAAAACTGAATTTGGCGATATAAGACTCGTAAAAAATGGACCACGGTCGATGTGGCATGCAAATCGAGGCAACGAGGGGCATGGGAAAAATGCCCGAAAAAGGGACCTGGTGGAATTGGGAAAAGGAGTGGACTATCATGAAGTTCTCGTAGCGCTGATTCCAATGATACCAACGGTTTGAAAAATGG
Source organism: Larix kaempferi (assembly GCA_027924585.1). Taxonomy (NCBI): domain Eukaryota; kingdom Viridiplantae; phylum Streptophyta; class Pinopsida; order Pinales; family Pinaceae; genus Larix; species Larix kaempferi. Next base: position 4,609,573 of record BSBM01000968.1, on the reverse strand, counting down.
ACATCGTATGATGCCGAAATGGTTGATTGAAAAATGGTCAAATTTCTATAAATAACAAGTGGGCCCAATGTGACAAGTGTCATTTTCACTGTTGAGTTTCACAGAGTAATTGAGTTGGTCAGATCATTTTCTCGATTTCTAGGAGATTTGACCATTGGTTTTTCATTCTACGAGTTTCAGGTAAGCCTATGTGCCTTAGCCTTTTAAATTATTTCCTTTCTGGTTAGCATCGGGGCCCCGGAGGCTGCGTAATTCCATGTTGGCTTCCCAACGCGTAATATCGCGGGTTTCGGCTCATTTTCCGCGATGCACATCGTGGGTATGGGCTTGTTACCCATGATGTGCATCACAGCTGTGGGGGCTGACAGTTGCAATGTGCATTGCAGCTGTGGGGGCTGACAATCGCGATGTTCATCGCAGCTATGGGGGCTAACAACCGCGATGTCCATCATGACTATTGGGTCAATACCCGCGATGTCCATCGCGACTGTGGGGTTGATACCCATGATGTTCATCGCGGCTGTGAGGATGAAAGTCGCGATGTTCATCACAGCTAAGACCCCGAAAGTCGCGATGGGGATTTTGGGAAAAAAATTTGTTTTCTAAAAAAATTTCTTTGTTTTTTGGCAGGATGTTGAGGAGGCCGCTAGTGTCATGGAGGGAGAGGGAGATTGATGTGGAGCTGATGGGAAGGATTCGGGATAACCCAAATGTGTGGGTGGCCTTGGCTTTGGGCAAACTGCTAAAGTTTGCTCAGGTTCATATTATGCGTTCAGTCAGAGAACTGCTGAACAAGTTGGTTGACTTCTGGGTCCCGGAGGAGGTGGCTTTCATGGTGCAAGGTGAGCAACTGGAGATCACCTTGGCCGATGTGTATTTTCTTACTGACTTGCCCCGTTTGGGTGAGATAGGTGACATCCAGCCGAGGATTCTGGCTGGTATGGACATTGAGGATCTACTAGAGAGATTTTGCGTTCCAGGGGCCCGTACGCAGAACAACACATTGAGTGTCTCTGATCTGTGGGAGCCGGAGATGCAGGTGGTGGCGACTTGTGTTTTGTGGGTTCATGGTGCACATGCACCCCATCATTTGTTTGGGGGGGAAATGATGATGGTAGACAGTGTCCTGAGGGGGACCTATTTTGCTTGGGGGCAGATGTTTTTGGCCTATGTTTGGCGAGAGATGAACAAGGTTAGTCGGGAGGGAGGAGAGTTTAGCTATGCTTCTTTCCTCTGTTGTTTCTTTTTCGAGTGGGTACCTACCTTGCAGCCACGTGTGTCGGTTCGGGTGGGGCTAAGGAGTGAACCCCGATGGTGCGGTGGGGGGAGATGATGCCCCAGGGTGGTGGTGGCATCCGACGGTTCCTCTCATCGGAGATGTATGACCAGTGGGAGCAGATGCCCGTTGTTATTGATGACTATCCATATGCGGGTATGGACTTCCGGGGAGACCCTGAGATGCCTTGAGCTGAAGGACAGGCTTGGGTGTTGGACGGTACGTCTTTGTTTTTTGTTTCTCTATTATATCATGTTTAGATGTTTTTTTTATGAGTATAGCTAGAGATGTTTTATATGATACTGACTTGATTCACTGTGGGTTTTTTTTGCAGATGTTGGTTCAAGGCCACCAGTGGATCATATAGGACGTCGAGGACGGATGATGGTAGTGGTACCTCCACCGGTAGTTGCACTGCCGCCTCGTGTACAAGGAGTTGTGCACCCGCGAGATGACGCCCTAGAGGACATACATGATACCTTAGAGGGGCTTCTAGTGGGTGCACCAGAGGAGGGTTGGAGGGATCTATACTAGCCTACTATCGAGCATTGTTTCGATGCTCCCCGTGAGTGGCGGTCGATCCTGCTGAGAGTAGATGTGGTGATGGCCAAGAGGAGGGCTCGGGATCAGTATGATCCGGAAGATCCAGAGGAGGAGGAGCCAGAGGATCCCAGTGATCATGATGATTAGGTGATCATATACCTACCCCCAAATGCTATTGAGCATATGGGGATGTATTTTGTTGATACACATTTTGTACGACTAGTGTACCTTTTGTATATTTGGGTGTTGAGGGCACTTCTGGCATTATGACTTTGACGATAATATATATATACATATATATATATATATATGTATGCGTTTTGGTATATAGTCATGTATGCATGTGGGTGCACATCTTGTCTTTTCATTTATGTTTTGTTGTTTGTGGATGTAATTGTAGTTTGTTTGTTTGCCCGTGGAGGCATGTTTGATGCACGTGGATGCAAAGTTTTGGTTTTTGTATGCCCGTGGAGGCATATCTTATGCACGTGGATGAAATGTTTTGATTTTTGTACACCCTTGGAGGCATAACTTATGCACGTGGATGCAATGTTGTGATGATTTATTTAATGCCTACATGTTTTGGTTGACATGCCAATCTAGAATGTTGTTATCCATTTGGTCTGCTACACTGTTTTGATTTCTTGGGACATGAGTGAACAAAATGGATTCAAATTGTTGAATTATTTGTTTAGTGTGCAAAAATTTTCTAAATAGATAGGGATCGCGTACCTGGTAACAGTTGTTGAGTTGGGAAACGAGGAGTTGGGAGTCCAGGTAAACATTAAAGTGACTTATCCCGATTTGGAGAGCAGCGGCCAGTAGACTGGTTACCGCATCGTACTCAGCTTGGTTGTTTATGGTAGCACCTATGCACACTCCATCGAGGTGGATCAACTCATGTGAAGGGGAATAAATTACCCAAGATGCTGAAGTGAGATTTGGAGACCAACTGGTTGCGCCATAGGCAAAACCGACGTGGTAGAGTGGGACAGGATCCATCTGTGTTCATGTAGGAAAGAAAGAAAATGTAAGGTTTTGAAAATTTACAGTGAAAAAATCAATTAAAAAACTGTACAATATGGACTATGGTGTCCAGGAGTTTTTTATGGGTAGAATATTTTGAGGTACAACCCATTACGGGGGTTGTGCATGGGATTTCCTTCTGAGTCAGTCAAAATGTCTGCTCCATGTCCAAGGCAAGTGTGTAAGATATATGGGCCTTGCCACATAGATTGGAACTTTCCTTTGCCTGTTTTGTCATGGGCTTGGTCGTAAACAAGTACCAAGTCTCCTTCACTAAATGCTCATGGGTGAATATGTTTATCGTAATGAATTTTAGATCTGTTCTTTGCGGCTTTGATTGTTTGGAGAGCTGAACGGCGATCTTCGTCGACCTGCTCTAAAAGAACTAAGCGTTCTTCAATTAGTGACGTATTGGGGAGAAGTTCTACGAAAATTTGTAATGTTGGTATATGGCATTCAATGGGGAGGACAAATTCCACACCATGAACTAAATGGAATGGGGTAAAGGCGGTGGTGATTTTAGTCGACGTGCAGTATGCCCATAGTGTGGGAAAAAGCATATGATGCCAATTGGATTTATGTTTGTCGACAGTGCGTTGGAGGATGTTCTTCAAAATTTTGTTAACAGCTTCGACTTGTTAGTTTCCTTGGGGGTAGTAGGAGGAGGAGAAATGATGTTCAAACTTAAGGAGTATTGACAATTCTCTCCAAATGGAGTCCTCGAAGTGAGAGCCATTGTATGAGATGAGTTACTTTGGTACTCTGAAACGAGCAATAACATGGTTGAGGAAAAAACGGGCTGCAGTGTCGGCTTTGCAATTATAAGTAGGCATGGCTTCCATCCATTTGGTAAAGTAATCAACAGCCATAATAATGTGTTTGTGGCCTCCGGCTGATGCAGGATTACAATCCATGAAGTCGATGGCCCATTTGCAAAATGGTCCCACAGTGATGACTGGATGAAGGGAGGCGGGGGGGGTTCTTTCCTTTGGGGAAAAGAGCTGGCAGTTTTGGCAATGTTTGACTGTTGTGATACAATCAGTGAATAATGATGGCCAAAAATAACCTGCGCGAATTACATTTTGGGTGGTGGCCATTCCGGAGAAATGGTCGCCGCAGGCACCACTATGACAGTCGTTAAGGACTTGTTATGCTTCATCTCTGGAAAGGAATCGTCATAGGATTGTGTCGACGCCACATTGATAGAGGACATCACCCAAGAGGAGATAATGGGGGGCATGGTGACGGATGCGACGGCGTCCGTCACGGTCGATGTTGGGTCAAAACTTCTGTGTGCGGAGGTATACCAAAATGTCGTCGTACCAATGGTCGTTAGACGAGATGATGAACAAATGTTCATCAATTATTTCAGTGTGGATAGTTGGTGATGATGACGAGGATGGTAAGTCCGTAATGAGTTGAGCGAGTGATAATGCTTTAGTTCTCTTTGGGGTTTTAAAATTTAGGTCATATTCTTGTAAGATAATCACCCATTTGGAAACACGGCCTTGTAGAAGTTGGCAATTCAAGAGATAGACCATTGGGTTGGAATTGGCCACAACCATGGTGTGGCTGAGGAGAATGTAATGTCGTAGCTTTTGTACTGAAAAGACGATGGCGAGGGCCATTTTCTATTTATGTGGGTAGCATAGTGGTGGGCCTGACAAGGTCTGGCTCACATAGTAAATGACATGTTCTTGACGAGCGGAGTCTTCTTAGACGAGTACTCCGAAAACGGCGAATCTGATGCCGAAATGTACAGGGTAAATTCTTTCGTGAAATTTGGAGGAGAAATCAAGGGGGCACTTGTAAGCGCTTTTTTCAGGTCTGTGAAATCCCCTTCTGCTTGGTTGTCCCAATAAAAACGGGTATGAAGGCGAAGTAAATAGAGGAAACCATGTACTGTGGTGGCATAATCTGGGACAAAGAAACAAACGAAGTTGGACTTCCCTTGAAGGCTTTGTAGTTGTCTTAATGTATGAGGTGACGGTATATCTACTATGGCTTGGACTTTTAGGGGGTCGATGGTGATCCCTTTTTCTAAAATGACAAATCCCAGTAGGTGACCTGCTGGAACGCAAAAGACACACTTGAGTGGGTTCAGACGGATGTTGTATTTTCGACAACGTGAGAAGACTTGTCGAAGATCATCTAAGTGATCGTTTCTTAGATCGAACTGTGAGGTCGTCTAGATAAACTAATATGATTTTATTCATATCGTGGAAACAATAAGTCATGGCTCATTGGAAAGTGGCTCCAGCATTCTTAAGACCGAAAGGCATGACGTGATAGGAAAAGGTGCCCCATGGGGTAGTAAAAGAGGTCTTGTATTGATCCTCTTTACGGATTTTGATTTGGTTGTATCCGGAGAAACCATCCATAAAAGAAAGTACCTCATGCCTCGCACACTCATCGATTAGTTGGTCAATAAATGGTGTGGGGAAGTTTTCTTTGGGACAAGCTAGGTTGAGGTCATGGAAGTCAGTACAGATGCGGATGGTGCCGACTTTCTTATTGACTGGTACTTGGTTTGAAACCCAGGTGGTGTATGCAATAGGGTATATGAAACCTGCTCCTCGAAGCTTCTCAATTTCTGCTTTGATGGATGGAAGTTTGGATGGGTGAATGGGGCGTTGTTTTTGGTGGACCGGTGATATGTTGGGCCAAGTGTCTATGTGATGTTCTACTATGGTAGGATCAAGACCAGGCATCTCGGTATAAGACCAGGTGAACACATCTCGAAATTCTTGGAAGAGTTTCTTATAGGCATGGGTTTCTTTTTTAGTGCAAGATGCACCTAAAGAGATAAACTCGGGTTTTCCATGGGTGGTGGAGATGTTGATTTTTATAATGGGCGAAATGTTAGCCATGTTACCTTCTTCAAAGGCTTCTAGAGCTGGGACTGGATCTCTGAACCAATCGACCTTGATTAGTAAGAAGTCCTTGGTTTCAACGGATAGTTGGTTTGCCATGGTGGACGTAGATGCCTCGGGGATGAAGTACGATCTGTAAATTTTTAGAATTTACTTCAATCTGATCTAGGATCTTAATTGAGAGAACAACATGTACAAAAAATCTACAGCATATCATTCATGGACACAATAATGCAAGCACAGAAGAGACACCGAGTTTACTTGGGGAAAACCATAAAGGTGAAAAACCCCAATAACTTCCTCAGAGATAGATAGAGCAATGATACAACCAAAATATAAGAGATAGTGTTCTCCTAGCAGCAAAGCCTCTTCCTCCACAAGTGTGCCACTCTCCACAGTGTGAGTGAGAGAATAGAATGTGTAAAATGAGAGAGACACACTCTCTATTTATACACTAACTTGACTTGACCTTTACTCAACTAGGTCGGCCTCAACTTAACCACTTAACATAATGCTGACTGGGCCGACCCCCACTAGGGTGGTCTAATAACCCTTTGACCCACATGGCTGACCCCCAATAGGGTGGTCTAATAACCCTTTGACCCACATGAATTTTACAAGGCCGACCCCAACACGGTGGTCTAATAACCCATCAAGTATAAGTTACGACACTTACAATATAAATGACGACACTTCCGTATAGAGGAATAATAACATCTCTATAGGAATACAATATACATATATGTGAAATACATTGCAAAGTTACATATACATCAACACTCCCTCTTAACTAGGAAGGTATTTCTCAACACAGGTCTTCTAGCACAAGTCATCTTCTCTGGATCATCGTCACTGCTGCTGCTATCTCAATCAATCTCTGAATCTACTCATCATAGGAGGTTCTATAGAGCTAGTCCTTTTTCATACTGGATGTAGGCCCACCACCTGTAGGTCTTCATCATCACTGGCCATATTGTGGAATCCTCAGGACTTATTACGTGCGTCACAAAACCTCGAAAGAGCATCCTAGGCTGTTACAAGCACACGGCTCTACCTATAGGATCTCCCAGGGCCATATTATATGTGACCTCACCACAAAGCCTCGCAAGAGCATCCCAGGCTATTACGAGCACACAGCTCTACCTATAGGATCTCCCAGGGACAGATTATATGTGGTCACCACAAAACCTCGCAAGAGCATCCCAAGCTGTTACGAGCACGTAGCTCTACCTATAGGATCTCCCAGGGACAGATTATATGTGGTCATGGAAAAACCTCACAAGAGCATCCCAGGACTTATTACGGGCACACAGCCCAACCTATCGGATCTCCCAGGGACAGATTATATGCCATAGGACAAAACCTCGAAAGAGCATCTGCCAAATATCCCAGGGAAACAAATTACATGCCATAGGCAAAACCTCGAAAGACTGTCTGTAGATCTCCCAGGGCCAAATTATATGTCCTCCAGAGCAAAACCTTGAAAGAGCATTTGCCAGATATCCCAGGGCACGAATTACATGCCATAGGCAAAACCTCGAAAGACTATCTGCAAATCTCCCAGGGCCAAATTATATGCTCATCTGCACAACCTGATCCACGGCCATAGAGTATCAACCTGATACTCACCATACATATCCCTGATGTACACATGATCATCCTGATCATCATCACTACAACATCCTGCTGCATGTCATCTGGAGCAACATCCTGAAGCTCGTCATCCATGATCATCCTGATCATACAATGCATCTACCTGATGCATACCAAGTATCTACCTTATACATATCATCATACATTATCCACCTGATCATACAGTGTATCCACCTGATACAAATACAAATACATGATATATATCACCATACATGATCCACTTGATCATACAATGCATCTACTTGATGCATACCAAGTATCTACCTGATACATATCATCATACATGATCCACCTGATCATACAGTGTATCCACCTGATACACATACAAATACATGATACATATCACCATACATGATCCACCTGATCATACAATGTATCCACCTGATACATATACAGATACATGGTCCAAGCATCCAACATGATGCATATACAAATGATCCAACCGATCATATCCAGCATCCAACATGATGCGTACATACATATACATATAAATGATCCAACTGATCATATCCAACATCCAACATGATGCGTACATATATAAATGATCCAACTAATCATATCCAACATCCAACATGATGTGTATACAGAGCAGTAACTGGAGCATCGTCCGGATGCTCATCATCCAGCGCTTACATCCACAGCCATGTGAAGGATCCTCCTTCCAACATGCTTGGAATGGCTTCAACAAATGTGTCCATCACTTATTCCTTGAAGTGTCCTCGATCTGAAGAACGCCAAGCCTCTCTCTAAAGTACTCAAACTTCACCCTGGCTAGTGGCTTCGTCAGCACATCTGCAATCTGCTCGTCTGTCGCAATGTACAGGAGCTTCACGACTCCTCTCTGCACCATATCCTTGATATAATGATATTTGATCTCTATGTGTTTTGACCTGTCATGAAACACTAGGTTCTCGGACAGCTTCACACAACTCTGGTTATCACAAAAGATACCAGTAGCATCCAATGGGAGATCAAATAACTCAGACAGTAGCTTCCGTAGCCATACTGCCTCACAACTAGCTGAACAGGCTGCAACATACTATGCCTTAGCTGTACTCAGTGCTACGCAGGACTGCTTCCTGCTGAACCAAGAGATCACACTTGATCCCATACTGAAGCAACATCCAAATGTGCTCTTCCTATCTGCAGCACTGCCTGCCCAATCTGAATCAACATAACCCTACAAGTTAAACTTTGATTCGCTTCATACTTGAGCCCATAATCCACTGTACCCTTCAGGTACCTCAGAACATGCTTTACAGCAACCAGGTGAACACTCCTCGGATCCGTCAAGAACTGGCTCAATGTGTTCACCACAAACCAAATATCTAGTCTCGTGTTCGTTAGGTACATCAAGGACCTAATCATCTGACGATACATAGTGATATCAACCAGCTCAGATGAAGCATCACACAGAAGCTTCAGGTTCAATGCCATAGGTGTGGCCATAGCCTTGCAGTCCATCATCTTGAACCTCTTCAGGATCTCTACTGCATACTTCCCTTATCCAAGGAAGATTCCATCACTCTGGCACACCTCTATGCCAAAAACAAATAGTGCATCATCCCCAAGTTCTTCAACTCGAACTCAGCAGCAAGCTTCCGCTGCATGTCGGCAATCAATCTATCTTCACCTGTAACAAACAGGTTATCCGCATACAAAAGTAGTATCACTGGATTGCCTTCCTCAACCTTGTAGAAAAGGTTGGAATCCGCTTTATTCTTGGTAAATCCCAAACTGGATAGAAAGTTGTCTATCCTACCATACAAAGTTCTGCACACATATATGACTATACCATGCTATCTTGAAATCCATCTGGTGCATCTTCTATTTCATCACTTTTATATTTCTCAATGCTGCCATCTGCAACATGCTTGATCTGATAGTTCCATTTGGAAGTCACAACAGACTTCCCTTCAGCTCTTGGGACCACATCCCAAACATCATTCTTCATGATCGACGGATCATGCCATTCTTCTCGTATCCTGGGAACTTCAATATCTTCAATATTTAACTTTGTTGCTGAACAAATGTTGTAGTCCTTCTTTTGTTGGTGATGGTATACGATCTTTCCTACACAACAAGTTAAATTGCATGATTAAAAAACATCTCATAGTTTTCAGAACAAATTCTTAGACATAAAAAAATATGTCATACAGTCATGCAATTATCTTAGCCAATGCTTCAATACAACATTTATCCATATTCCGTAACTTTCTAGATGCCTTCCAATCTCTACCAAAACATTGTTAAGAGTGTGCACAACTCCTAACATGTCAGCAAAGAGGTTTCATTCTAGATAAGTAGCAATGGAATGTTGTACAGTGCCATAGGCTACTTACCCACGCATATTAGTAGTATACTGTTCATCAATGCAACTATTCTAATATGCATAATACACAACCTAATTCTAGGAACATCATTATATACATTATTGAACAGTATTATTTAAACAATAAAATATGCAAGTAATGACAATTCAAATACTTATCTTTGTGTGTTTATTGGGTTGACTCCCTCTCAGTATTTGCTCCTTTTCTGCAACTCCATTCTTATGTGGATTGTGAGAAGTGGTCAACTCCCTTTGAATATCTGCATCCTTGCAGAAACTACTGAAGTGTGCTCCTTTGATTTCTTGCAGGAACAACTAGAGTGTTCTCCCTCTTGATCTTTGCTTCCTGGATTACCTGTCCTTGAACTTACATCCATCCTTAATCACTATGCATGCTTATTAGTATCATCATTGTGTTATCCTTGAGGTCTCATACATAATCACACATTTACTAGTATAATCTTAAACATGTATAGTCATGATCATTCACAGATAATAAACATTAGTATTCAAGGTTTCAGGGAAGTCTTCTTTTACTCATACATATTCTTATTTGATCATAGGACTCTTCTGGTTAGTTGAATCATCAATCAAGATAAGAGATATAATATGCATAAAACCTGTGATTATTCAAACCTATACCTTCATGATTCTTCTGGTTAGTCATATCATCAATTATGGTAAGAAACATAATATGCATACAACCATGATTATTCAAACCTATGAATTCACGAATAATCATTATCAACAACACAACAGTATAAGATCCTAACACAAGGTAGGATTCTAGCTTGATATAGGAAAAACATACTTGGATTAGCATGCTGGCTAGATATGTCTAACATACCCGCATAATGTCTTCTGGTTCTCTTCAGTGACTTGTGCTAGTAACCTGCATGTCTCATAAGTTAACCATTGTAGAACCATGTTATACATACCTCGAAAGTAGTTCTTCTATGTGATCCATGACAATGGATGAATCTTTGTCTTTATGTCACCATGAGCATATGTTCTTGAAGTAGAACATGATTTGACTTTCTTGGTGTACCGTTTCGTGTTAGCAGACAACATAAACCTCATACAACACTATAATGCATTAGTACAATCATAAGTTTCAACACCCTAATCAATGAATATCTTTTATCGTGCATTCATAATTTTATTAAGGTGATACAACAAGTCTAGATTTAATCAAGATTGTACTAACTGTAATAATATGAAGACAAATATACCATAAACTTAATCATGAACAAATCTCGAAACATACTTGGATAAGTCATACCTGTCGATATTGCTTGTAATCTTCTTATGTAAGGCCTTAGCCTCATCTCCCTCTGAAACAGGAACTTCTTCACTTATGCAGGTGACCAATCCATCTTCTTCTAGGATTAACCCAATCCACTTGATTTGCAAGAACTGGATCTGGATCTGGAGTAGGGTTTGTCAGAGAAACCCCAAAAATTCAAACTTTGAATTTCAAACTTTCGAAAGGATAGAAATATGCACCTTGATGAGCTGATCAAGCTGGTATGCTCAGAATTTGAAGACTGCAAAGTTTCACTCCTCAATTTTTCCTTTGAAACTTCCGGATTCACTAGACGTGACCCCGAACTGGGGTTCGATGAATCCCACTCTTCTGCCCAATCAAAAAGTCTAATCCAAAGCTCTAAGCTTTTGTTTTTATGAGGATCTTCCAGCCGTGGTCACAGATTTCAAAAATTCCCATTTTTGCAGAAGCCCTAATTTTTCACTTTTCTGATCAAAGTCCCGAACTAGGGTCTGATCAAGCCCGGCCTTCTGCCAAACCAAAAATACTGATATTGGTCTCTAAATTTCTATTTTGATGAGTATCATCCAGCCGTGGTATCCGATTACAAAATTCCAACTTTCTCCAAAGCCCTAAATTCCGGAAGCCATGAATGAAGTTACTAAAAAAAATTATGTTTTGACAGAAATATGTACCTAATTGTTTCTTGTGTAACTCCAATATTTTCAATCCATAGGGTCTGAAAAATCTTCCTGCGATATCCCAACCTGTTATCTTTCCATCCCGACAGGTATGACCTCAATTGGATTCTCTAAGAGAGAGAGTTATGCCAAGTGTCGCAACGTGACCTGTTTATGGGATAATACAGGAGAGCAAACTTGTACGGCGTACCACGTGTCACTGTTTCAACTTCGGCCTCTGAACAATTTTCTTGAGATATCCCGACCTATTATATTTCCATCCTGATAGGTCTAACCTCAATTGGATTCCCTGAGAGAGAGTTATGCCAAGTGTCGGAACGTGACCTGTTTATGAGATAATACAGGAGAGTGAACTTGTACGGCGTGCCACGTGTCACTGGTTCAACTTCAGCCTCTAAACATTTTTCTTGAGATAGTACAGTCTGTGTACTACCTGTCACTATTTACAAAATTTTATTTGGAGCTTCCTAGCCAAGTTATGACCTTTTTCCCAAGGTCACCTGATGTTGACTCAGATCTGGAAGAGGCAGAAACCCTATATTGTACAGATCATAAATCACCAAGTACAATGAATTAGAGGTTCTCCTTTGGACACAAGGTACATGGGGATTTAATCTTTGACCTGTAAAGGTTTCAAATCCAAAACATTTTCCAAAACGGATTTATAGAGAAAGTGCTACGATGACTGGTTTTTGCTATATCAAGCCCTAGCATTGTAAGTGCAACAAGTGTCATACATGCCATATCATGCCTTCTTTCAGGCTAGCTCTGATACCATGTTAAATTTTCAGAATTTACTTCAATATGATCTAGGATCTTAACTGAGAGAACAACATGTACAGCAAATCTACAGCATATCATTCATGGACACAATAATGCAAGCACGGAAGAGACACCGAGTTTACTTGGGGAAAACCATAAAGGTGAAAAACCCCAATAACTTCCTCAAAGATAGATAGAGCAATGATACAACCATAATACAAGAGATAGTCTTCTCCTAGCAGCAGAGCCTCCTCCTCCACAAGTGCACCACTCTCCACAGTGTGAGTGAGAGAATAGAATGTGTAAAATGAGAGAGACACGCTCTCTATTTATACACTAACTTGACTTGACCTTTGCTCAACTAGGTCGGCCTCAACTTAACCACTTAACATAATGCTGACTGGGACGACCCCCACTAGGGTGGTCTAATAACCCTTTGACCCACATGGCCGACCCCCAATAGAATGGTCTAATAACCCTTTGACCCACATGACTTATACAGGGCCGACCCCAACACGATGGTCTAATAACCCATCAAGTATAAGTTACGACACTTACAATATAAATGACGACACTTCCGTATAGAGGAATAATAACATCTCTATAGGAATACAATATACATATATGTGAAATACATTCCGAAGTTACATATACATCAACACGATCAATGGTGCATATCATCCCAAGGGTAGTCTAGTGCAATGAGTGTTTCTATACTTTCCTCATCAGTGTGGAAGTAGGGTGTTATTAAATTAATTGGTTCGGGTTTATAGGTAGTTGAAATCATATAAATGGTATTGATTTCTTCTGAATGGGAGGATTCTGGGGGGAATATTTTCTCAATAAGTGGTGGGGATATCTCTAGGTTGGCATTATTCAACTCGTACAGTGCTGCTCTGTAATCAGGGAGATCGGGGTAGTGATGTGAATAATGGCCGTAGATGTCGCATATCGCACAAGGGTGGTTTGTGTGCAACGATTTATCACGAGGCTGGGGGGGAAGTTCTAGTTTTAAAATTGGAATGTTGGTGTCATAATCAAACATATTCATGTGTTCTTGAAGTGTTGGTAGATGTGGACATAGATGGGTGGCATGGCCTATATTGTCGCACAATGAGCACTTAGGGGGAATACGGATTATTGGTGGATTCTTAGGTAATTTGGACGTCACTAGGGGAGTGGGATTTGTGGGTCTAGTGGTGTAGGTTTGTGGACCTCTTCCCCCAGTGTGGCGGGATTGAGGGGGGACATAACTAGATGTCAATGTAGTGCCCCCTGTTGGAGGTTGTTGGTTTTTGGGGTTCGAAACACCAGGTGGTGGACGATTTTGGGGGTTGGGTATGCCAGGTGGTGGATGGTTCGACATATTCATGGGTTGTACTAGTTGTAAAACAACAGTTGGAGTCAATGGGGGGTTTGGGGCAGGAAAGTACAATATAGGTAGTCCTAACATTAATCTAGAAGGTTGAGTGTAGCCATTACTTGCATGCTGACAACTCCTGAAAATGGAAACAAGAATAGGATAGTGTGAATCGGTGTTGTTCCAATATGACTAGGCATGGTTGGTGGTTGTGGCAATGGTTGAGGTTTTTGAGTATGTTGTTGTTCATTGTGCGAGAGGGTGCATAAATCGGATACTTCGGTTACCCTGGGAGGGGGTGGGATAGACAGGAAAGTGGTGGTCATGGGAGTATCCAAATATATCCTGGGTCCGACTGATGAGATGAACGATGTCGGTGCACTGAGAATGGGTTGTTTGATCATGGGAAGAACATTTTCAAGTGCTGCAAGGGCATTGGGATCATAATATGTAATCTAGTCGATTTTGACTACACGTCCTTCATGGGAGAACATCATGAGGCAAAAAAATGAAGAGGCGACCACTTTCATTTTATACATGTAGCTTCGTCCCAGAAGAATATTATAATCAAGTTGGGCGTTAATGACCTCTATATCTATGAGAACTAGTTTTCCCCCAAGCTGTATGGGTACGTTCACTAACACACCTTGAGGTTGAGCTGCACGGCCATCATAAGCTCGCAATGTGGTAGTTGATGGTTGTATCATTGGGGATCCAAGTTTCTACAATACGAAAGTTGACATAACGCAGGTGGAGGCCCCTTCATCGATTATGCATCGATGAACAACGAGATTGCAAATGGACACAGAAACTTGAAAAGCTAGAGATGAAGGTAGGAAAGGTTCAACTTGGTCTAAGCCGAAAGCCATCATGTTTGATTCATTAGGATCTATGGCAACAATCATAGATAACAACAATTTTCTCTATGTAGGACAATTTTTTAGGATTTCTAGAGCGGACATAGTAGCGGGGGACTGGGCTAAGTCTTCTACAATGTTATAGTTGGAAGCTGCACAAACATTGGGGTTATTGTTAATTCATCTCAAAGGGAAATGAGGTGCTTTTGGTCTGCCTTCTATGGGCACATTGAGTATGTAGAGTGGTTGATCAGTTGGGAGAGTACTTGGAGATGGGTCGGTAGGTGTGGCCTCAGGGGATGATCCGTACTGATTTCGACGAGTTTGAAGATTGACATCATTAGTAAATGATGAGTGTTGGACTCTATGTGCTAGTAATCCGTTGCTGCATAGGTAATTTGCTGATGTGTTGCAATGGATCCTTGTGGGGGATCCTTTGGATGGGTTTTTACCATGCCTTGGCTTGGTAGGGGATTTTTCAATATCATGGGTTGCGGCTAAGGAGGAGGTGCTGGCTGTGCAGCATGTCCTTGTCGCTGGGCATCGTCGGTCTAGAGTTGACACGCTCGATCTAAATGGGGACAATTATGTGTGTAATGTCCGTACACTCCACATATGGAACATGGATGGTTTGTTCTCAAGTTATTATTTTTGGCTTTTTTTGGTGGATGATCAGGTTTTTGGTTGGGGGGAGCAGCGTTATTATTATTTGGGGGATTAGGTGGTGGTCTATTATAGCTTAAAATGACACTTCTTCGTTAGTGACGACACTTGCATCGTTTGGTCGCATGACGACACTTCTTGAGATCAAGTTTAGTTACACAACATGACACTTGTGGATTGAAAGGTCATTAGGGACACTGAATATGGTTTAAATTACCTCACTCTTGGCCCATTTGATGGTTATAACCCTTAGGAACACTTTTCTAGACCAAACCACCTTTAGAAAATCATCAGAAAACCCTGTTTTTGGCCATTTTTTCACAAAAACGCTGGTATTCTATGCAAAGAGTAGCGTTTTTCCCTTGAAATACTCTACTCTAGTTCATAAAAGTAGACTACAAATGTTGTTTTGCAGTCAAAAAGTAGGGTATTTTCCTGAAACAATCAAAATCTCAAATTTTGGTCAATTTGAGTTAGTTTGGGAACCTCTTGATCGGTTATAACTACTTTTCCTCTCCTTCGTTGACTATATAAGGAAGGTAGAAGGGACATGAGAAGGGACCAAGCCCATAACAATGCTATGCTGGAGGAATGGAGACCCTCATCCCCCTCTCTTGTGCCTCAGTTTCTGATAAACCCTAGCACAGCTGATTAGAGGTTGGGATCCTTGGAGAATAGAAGCAGGAGACCTTGAATCTAGGTTTTGTGAAGTGCCAAGCTTGAAGGAAGGTATGATTTTATGTACTTGCTTCATTCATTAATAAAGATCAGATGTTCTTCCCTTTTCAAATATGAATTATTTATGTGTGTCTCAAATTTGATTACAGTTTAGTTATAGTTTGATGTATTCTTTTGTTATGAATATGAGTCTTATATATGTAATCAAATGTATTTGAGAAAGGTATGAAGTTGTTTTGCAGGTGTGGGTCTTGTGAAACTGAATAGCATTGAAGAGTGAGGAAGAGAAAGGCTTGGACCAACCTCCTTAATAAGGTACTCATCTTTCTAACCTTAAGTATCTTTGATTACTAGTTGCACTTGCAGAACATTTGTTGGTCTATCTTTCATAACTGTAAGTTGGTAGTTTCTCCCCTGAACTATAGGTGTATTTCCCTCACAATAGAATGCCTACTCCGCTGGGGAAATCCTATCTTCTTAGGGGTATCCAAGGTCATTTCTTCAATTTTGTTTGAAGGTCTTTGTTCAATTTCTTGATTAGAATCAGTTATTAGGCTCTATTTGACCCTCGGCTCTTACAGACCCTTCCTAGCCCTTACAGACCCTTACTGTCTCAGGTGTGGGGGGTTTTAGCCCTATTTTTTCAATTTTTTTCCTAAAAAACGTTGGTTTACCTTAACACAGTAGCTTTTTTCTCCTGAAAAACATTGGCTTTGCTTAACATAGTAGCTTTTTTATCCTGAAAAATGTTGGTTTTACTTAACACAGTAGCTTTTTTCTCCATAAAAACGTTGGTTTGCTCTTGCACAGTAGAGTACACCTCCAAAAAAACGCAGGTTTGCCTTTAGATAGTAGCGTCCACATCCTGGAACTGAGTTTTTGAGTTTTGATCTGTTTAGGGGGGTTGTGGCTGCATTTTTTGGGGTCCCTGATGACCCTAGGTCTGAGTTAAACCACTGTAAGTGGTCTCCTATCCTTCACTGATCCTATGTTCATGATTTGGACCTTCTTTGATCAATTTGGGCTTGCTTGGAAAGTTCTGGGGCTTGTTGACCCAGGTTGGGGAGTTGTGGACCAGTTTGGTGTTATGTACCCTGATTTGAGTCTGACTAAATGTGCTTGCTCCATTTCCACTGGATTTGAAACCTATTGAGTCTATTTTACCCTGTTTGTATCTATTTGAGTGAAATTTCTCTTTAGATTGGTTTCTTATCCTCCCTTATGCTTTTAGTTTTCTTTTTGTAGTGAAAGCTCAAGTGTCTTTACTGCTATTCAGGACCTTTGACTGCACTGTTTATGTGCAGACCTGACTTTACCAAACCATACTTCTTTGTAGGTCATTTGCTTTGTTTGGGTCTAAAAGTAGGTTTGTACGCTTTTCCCAATGGTTGGCATGCTTACATCAATAAGAATCTGAAAGTCGTTTTGGTAGCTTTTGTTGTTTCAATAAGGAAACCTGAAAGTTCTTTGCTTTTGCTTTGATAGTAGGTTACTTTCAATTTCAGTTTTTCTTACCTTTGAAAAACATAAAAAAAAAAAAAAAAATTGATTTATTTTCTGAGTAGAGTACCTTGCAAGTGGCTTAAAGGATTTAAGAGTGCTTTGCATCAAAAAGAAGAAATTTTCTTTTGCATACTTATTTGTTTGAGTAGCTGCATCCTTAGGTTTTGAGTTTAATTTTATACATTTAGACTTTATTTTTATCTTTTTGCATTTGAAAAGACTAAAAATTGCTTTTGCATATGCATTCTAGATTGTATCTTTAAGACTTGCATTGAAAAGAAAATATTTGTTTAGTAGTAAGTATTTCATTTCAGTATTCTATCTCGGTTATAACCACTCTCACAGACCCACTACCTTTTTGAGTAAGCAAGTAACCTTTAAACTGAACCCTAATAAAATGTACTGGTAACATTTTCTTTTCTAGGTTACACTATTCACCAACTAGTTTTGGTTAGGATCTTGGGTTTAAAACACCTTAAACCACCCAAGATCACACATTATGCAAAAATTGTAGTTCGACTATCACAGGTAAACCCACCTCATTCAAAACTTGCATGGGATCTATGCAGTAGGTCTTGTGAGATCAGATTGTTGGGAATAAACCTCCTACTTTCTATTTCGAGCATATACCAGGATCGGATCGCGTTTGGGGACTATTTTGAGTTTCAGGCTCAGTTACCCTACCCACACCTTCTGATTCGACCAACGACTGTTCCCCCAAGAGTTTTCAGTGTGGTGGTATCCTTAGTATCTAACCATAGGATCATACACAGGTGACGGCGGAGGGTTATATCTGTTGTACCTAGGACAGACGTGGGAGGAAATCCCTTGCAAGTCTTTGGGAGGGCGGTTGGGTGATTCCAGCGCTTGCACCCTTATTCATTGTACTGTGGACCCCGAGTAACTGTCTTTCTTCCTTCATTGATCTGTTCTAGGCCCTCATCATCCCAGACTCTTCTCTGGAAGGCATCTGTTTTCCTGGTTTGATTTACTTAGTACATTTTTTATTGGTGTGCTCTTTGTGCTACTTGTCTTAGTTTTCCTTAGAGAACCTCTTGCTCATTTGAGTAGGAAACTAGGTCTAGCATTCGAGTGAGCGCCAATCAAGGTACCCCTATTCCAGGGGATCCTTGTGCTGTTCCATTCATTGGAAACATTGGTACTCCCTTAATGGCTACTCTGAATCTTCCTGGATTCACTATTGGGCTGTCGGTTTGATTGTTTTCCACTCCGAATGCCTTGCATGCTCCTTATGCTTCTTTTGTAAGCACCTCAAATCAAGAGCATCAGAACCTTGGGCCTTCTTTTCCAGTAACATCTTCTCCTCCTCCTTCTACCTCATGTGGCAAAAGTAGCAATACTAGTAACCAACAGTCTAAAAGGAATAGATGGAGGAAGAATAGGAAGAGGATGCCAAAACAAAGGGGCAGCAATCCAGCCACTGTAAGTCATGCTGGGGGCAAGCACCCTACCTCTGTAAATCATGTAGGGGGCACCTACCCAGCCTCTGGAGGTCATGCTGGGAGAAAACTTTTAGTCATTGAAAATCACAGTGAAAGTTTGTCTTCAACCACTGTCAGTCATGTTAGGGACACGTCATTGATCACTGCTAGTCATATTAATGACAAGTCACTAGTTCTTGTGAGTCATACTGGAGACACCATATTAGCCAGTGCAAGTCATGCTAAGGGAGTTGACATTATCGACAAACCCAATAAATAGAAGTATAAGTTCCCTTGCAAGTTTTGTGAGGGAGACCATCTTACTTACTTGTGCCCTGTACTTCCAGAAGTGCAAAAAGTATGGTCCTTAGTTCAAAAGTCTTCTGCTTCTCAGCAACTAGCCACTGCTAGTCATGCTGGGGGAAAACTGTCAACCAATGCTAGTCATGTTGAGAGTACTGACGTTGTAAAGGAGTCTCGACCTATAGTATGGAAACCAAAGTTCCCTTGTAAACTTTGTAAGGGAGATCACCTTACTCATCGATGCCCTGCCATTCCAAAGGCACGAAGAGTGTGGTCCATGTCTGAAGGAATCTATGTTCCTAAGTTGTCTATAGATTCCCTACAGTCAGATCAAACTTTGGTTGATAAAGTGGTTGAACCAATGCAATATTTGGTCGACCCCACTCTTCCTTGGGAGAGTGAAGTGATCAAATCGATGCAATCTTCGACCGATCCCATCAGTCCTGCAAAGATTGATGCACCTACTATGGAAGTCTTATGCATTACCAGTTTGGATGTTCCTGAAAAAGGGGGCACTTCATCTGTGTCATGTGAATCCCTACCAAGCCCTAGGATCATTTCCTTTGATTAGAATAGTCTAGTCGAACCTCGTCTTCCTTCTTCGACACCTTTCCAGACTAAAGGTTGATATCACGAACCACACGGTTGATCAATGCATTGTAGATGAAGGAGCTTCTGTTAGTATCTTATCCGCTTATGCTTGGAGAGATTTGAGTTTCCCTAATGTTATTCCAGCCGTTAATTGGTCGTTGACCTTCGATAGAAGACCTAGTGAACCAATCAGATTCTTCCATTAGGTACCTACTACTTTGGGTGAAAAAATAGTCTTAGTTGATTTTATGGTTTTAAAGGACCCCGTGGACCTTGATATGATCATCGGGAGTGATTACGTTTATGCTATGCATGTTGTGTTGTCTACGCTCTTTCGTGTGATGCATTTTCCTCATAATGAAAGCATCGTCATTATCGACCAGCTTGCATTCGTTGATCCTCCTTATTACCCAACGCTAGACCAGTCAGATCCCTCGTCATTAGGCACTACTATGTCACATGAAATTTATGTGGAATATTTTTCCTTGAGTTCAACTGCTACTGAGAAGAAGTCTCTAAGTTCATGCTTACCTTCTCGAGACTTAGTCCCAGCTTTTGACCAAGTGACACCTCCATTTAAATGTTTAGATATGTGTTCTATCTGGGATGTTATACTTCCTTCTAATGAAGTTTTCCTAGAGTCCATAGTACAGTCTACCATTCATTTGGATGTTGATCTAGTTGCAGTTATGTCCTGCCCCAGTTTGACCTTAAACTCTGATCTTCCTACTATTGAGTCTTTGGACTCTCCTATAGATTTGCAAATCGGTGTTCCTACTGAGTTTGATTCTGCTTCTAGAATTTTCAACTCCCGTGATGATGAATTTGTTTCTGCAGATGCCATCATGTCCTTCGACTTTGATCTTCATCCTAAAGTCGATCTTGTTGATTGTAAGTCCTCGGGTTTGGGTACTATAGAATTTTCATCTGAAAACTCTGCCTTGTTTATGCCTGCTATTGATGATAATGAAGTTGAAAGTAATTCTATGACAGTGACTTGTATCGGGTTTTTCTTTACATATGTTTTAGATATGATCTTGGTACTAATGTTTCTTGGAGACAAGATTCTTAGCTGGATTTATACTTGCTTACTAGTCCTTTTCGACACCTTGTGCGACCATGTCAGGTATATTCAGAACCTTGCATATAGGTTTAGGATTCCCCATTGTTATGTTGCATTTGAACCTTTTGCCATCCAAATTCGCCATAGGGTCGAACTTGTTGGATATTGGTGTGTTAGCCATCTCTTTGTGCATTGTGCACCAGTCCGAAAGCAGAGCCTACCTAACATGGGTCACCCTAGTTAGCACCCTTATGCCATTTTGGTGCCCATGCTAAGTTTTCCTCATAGGCTTTGGATCCTTTTTAGATTTACCATGACTTTGAGAAGAAGCCTCATATCTTTCTTCCTCATATATTTCTGGCCATCCCTGATAAGGATCCCATCTTTGTGTTCAAATTGCATATGCATTTGTTATGATCCCGCTTGCGCTAATGAGCCTGATGCCAGCTTCCACACTTTTAGCTCGTTGTATAAGCCTCCATCTCTGATCTCATTTCCGCTAAGCCCTGTATCATTTTGCCTTCATAATTTGACACCTTTTACCTGGAGGAGACACACCCTAAGTGTCCTTATCTTGCTCGTGTTCCTTGCATTAGGCATAGCTCTGTTCCATGCGCTTGGAGCTAGTTTCGTATATCCCTGACACTCGTCTCCTCCCATAACGAGCATTCTTCTACCTTTACTTCAATCTCGTTAAAAATAGTAAGTAGGTTACGAGCATTCTTCTACCTTTACTTCGAGCTCATTAAAAACAGTAAGTAGGTTACGATCATTCTTCTACCTTTACTTCGAGCTCGTTAAAAAGAATAATTAGGTTATGAGCATTCTTCTACCTTTACTTCGAGCTCTTTAAAAACAGTAAGTAGGTTTTGAGCATTCTTCTACCTTTACTTTCTACCTTTACTACGAGCTCATTAAAAACAGTAAGTAGGTTATGAGCATTCTTTCACCTTTCCTTCAAGCTCGTTAAAAATACTAAAGAGGCTACGAGCATTTCTTTCATCTTCACTTTGAGCTCGTTAAAAACAATAAGGAAGTTATGAGCATTTTTCTATATCTCCTTTGAGCTCGTTAAAAACAGTAAGGAGGTCACGAGTTTAATTTTCAGGCTCGTTAAACCTTTATGGAAAAGATCCCTATGGAGTTGTTTTAATCCCTTTTCAGACTCCTTAAATAGGAAAAGTTTTCTGAGCATAGTTGTCTTTTCGGGCTCGTTAAAATAACTGAACCGACATCCACTTAGGTATAGAATTACCCCTTTTCCCGGCCTTGGTGGATAACTTACGGAAAAGGTGTACTCTAGGTATACTCTTGTATGCGCTAGAAGAGTTCTTCTTCCATTAGTTTACACTTTTTCGGGGGAGGAGACTAACTTTACCAAAAAGGACCTTTGGAGCCGTATTTAGGGTTTTCAGACTCTCGAAATGTGAAAACACCAAGAGAGAATTCACCTACTCGGACTCGATGTGAAATCCACGAGATGGTTGATAGAGGACTGTTTAATTTTTTCAACTCTATAAGCAAGAAAACACCGCCGAGCACAGACCAATCCGGGCTCTATATAAAATCCACGGATGGGTGTATGGAGTTTTATTCTAGGTTTTTCAGACTCCTTAAATATGAAAATACCGTCGAGCATGCTTTAGTTCTTTGTCAATCTCATTAAAAAATGAAAAAGGAAAGGGAAGGGAATAATGTTAAAAATATCTTTCAATATGATGGCAGCAAATCAACTATCTCCTTGAACAAAGCACCTGTTTTGAGTCTATCAAACAAGTTGGGTTCTAGTGTTGGCCTTAGGATAAACCTGATCTCAGAGTTCTTACTCCTCTATTGGTTAGTCTTCCAATCATCTGGAAAATCTGTTAATGTATCCTACATTGCAGATTTGCATCGTGGTCTCTTTGTGTTAAAAGTTGCGTAAGTCACTATGGTGTCATGCTCACTGTTCAAGGATGTAACCTGTGTCGGCCATTCTACAGTTGCCTTGACCTCATGTGTTGGCCATTCCTTGGTGTCAGTATGTTTCATCATGTGTTCAGTCCTACTCCAAATCAACTCATACCTGTTGAGTGTTCCTCGTGTTGGATGATGGAGGATGCCTTAAGGCCTCCCTTCCAATAGATTTCTTCCCATCGACTTTAGCTCATTGTGCTCTGGGAATGAAGTTTAGAGCTTCGATTAGTACCTTGGGGATTGCAGTCATTAGTAGCAGTTTCCCTCGCTATTGGATAGATGGGAATACATCAATGTCTCCTATCTGATGGATTCTTCAAGTGTTCGACGACAAGACCACTTATTCGCACTTGTTTGAATGTACTAGGTACCTCGGGTTCCATTTTCATTATTGGTGGACACCCTCGCGTTTGTTAATGGTATACATCAATGACCAGTAATCAAACGATACGTCCCATGTTCGACAACAACACATTTATTCACATGGATAGGTTTGTACCTTGGGTTGTTTTTGGATAAAGACCTTGGGATCCTCGATAGCATCACCTTATTTATGTTATCGCCTAGTTGCGCAAGACTGATCCACACTCTTTTTGGCTCTTGATGAGACATATATCCAGCTTGTTCTCTATGGCTATGTTCTCTAGTTTTGACATAGATCCACCTTGTATTTATGTGGCTATGTTTACACTTATGTTCCTCATGGATCCACGCTTGTATTTTAGTGGCCATGATATATGCATCAGCATTTGGATCATTATTGTATTCTCTTCGAGGTCATGTTCCACTATTTGAAAATGGACAGTTACCCCAAGGATGAGTTTTTCTGACATTGCCTTTGCTTTCAGGTACTTCATTTGAGCTTATGATTCTTGGTTTCTCCAGTTCCTCCGCTTCCATGATTCAACTCTTTATTATTTATAATGTATTTCAGCCATCGTTTCCCTCACTCCCTCTGAACTCATACATTAGGGAGCATCTGTTATAGCTTAAAATGACACTTCTCCATTTGTGATGACACTTGCATTGCTTGGTCGCATGACGACACTTCTTGAGATCAAGTTTAGTCATACAGCAGGACACTTGTGTATTGAAGGGTCATTAGGGACACTAAATATGGTTTAAATTGCCTCACTCTTGGCCCATTTGATGGTTATAACCCTTAGGAACACTTTTCCAGACCAAACCACCTCCTGAAAAATCATCAGAAAACCCTGTTTTTGGCCATTTTTTCACAAAAACGTTGGAATTCTATACAAAGAGTATCATTTTTCCCTTGAAATACTCTACTCTGATTCATAAAAGTAGAGTACAAACACTGGTTTGCAGTAGAAAAGTAGGGTATTTTCCTGAAACAATCAAAATCTCGAATTTTGGTCAATTTGAGTTAGTTTGGGAACCTCCTGATCAGTTATAACTACTTTTCCTCTCCTTCATTGACTATATAAGGAAGGTAGAAGGGCCATGAGAAGGGACCAAACCCATAACAATCTTATGCTGGAGGAATGGAGACCCTCATCCCCCTCTCTTGTGCCTTAGTTTCTGATAAACCCTAACACAGCTGATTAGAGGTTGGGATCATTGGAGAACAAAAGCAGGAGACCTTGAATCTAGGTTTCGTGAAGTGCCAAGCTTGAAGGAAGGTATAATTTTATGTACTTGCTTCATTTATTAATAAAGATCAGATGTTCTTCCCTTTCCAAATATGACTTATTTATGTGTGTATCAGATTTGATTACAGTTTGCTTATAGTTTGATGTATTCTTCTGTTATGAATATCAATCTTATATATGTAATCAAATGTATTTGAGAAAGGTATGAAGTTGTTTTGTAGGTGTGGGCCTTGTGACACTGAATAGCATTGAAGAGCGAGGAAGAGAAAGGCTTGGATCAACCTCGTTAATAAGGTACTCATATTTCTAACCTTAAATATCTTTGATTACTAGTTGCACTTGCAGAACATTTGTAGGTCTATCTTTCATCACTGTAAGTTGGTAGTTTCTCCCCTGAACTATAGGTGCTTTGTGGGCATGGTGGTCCAAGTAGGGTCATGTCGAATGGGGTCATTTTTTAGCTTCGCCAAATCAGGTAGGTTAAGGCTAGCCATATATGGCAGACTGGTAAAGGGGTGTGATGTTGTCATTGGGGCATAAGTGCTAGTGGTGGCGTTATGTATTAGGCCACTGCCTCCTAGGGGAATGTGTGTGAAAGGGATATGTCCTCCAATCAAAGGGGTATGGGTGGGAACTGTGTTCCCAAGTGTAGCTTGAGTTACAGATGGGTTTGGATTTGGTATAGTAGACCCAGGATTTGGTATGCTGGAAGTGGTTCTAGTCAAAGATATACCTATAGCAGGTGTAGGTCCTATGTTGGGCATCCCTAGAGTAGATGTAGTTCCCATATTAGGCATGCCTAGAGTGGAAGCAGTTCCTAGGTTGGGCATACCAACATTGGTTGTGGGAGTGGTGGCCAATGTGGTAGCTAGGATGGTGGAAGACGTTCCACCAACAGTCCCTGTGTTGAAAGGGTTGGAAGAAAAATTATCCATAGGGCTAGTGGGTGCAGTGTATGTGGGATTTTCATATTCTACCTCAGAATCTAATGTGAAATGAGGCACGTCAGAATCGGATGATGGGGCTCTATTCCAATGACGTGTGGAGTCAAGGGAACCGTACTACGGGGGGTCTCCCCAGAAGCACCGAGAACGTCTCGGGGAATCAATGGTGACAATTTTATCAAAGGATTACCATGTGGTGGTGAGTGGAGAGCTCTAAAGCCCTAATGCAACCGTGTGTGCAAGAGGGGAGCATAAAAAATAAATGGCACTCAGGCCAAAAGCAATCTCAAAATACTTACTATAACAGTTGTGCTATAGTAAGTGGAGTAATCAAAAAATGTGGTTAGAAAACCAACATGCAAACAGCTCCTAAAAATAGAAAAAGGTGTACTCACTAACCAATGGTGGGTAATGGATCATGTAAACACCTAACTACAAGTGGTATTATGACTCAACAAAACATATCCTCTGCAAGGTGATGAAATCCAAGTCAGACAATATGAGTAGTGGAATCAAAGGCTAGATATCCCCCTATCGGGAAAGACACCGGGTGTAGCATCCCCTTCCATCAATATTATGCAAGGGAGGGAACATGACTGTAACATGGGCTGTCTAATTCTTCCCCAAAGCCATAATGGTAAAAAAATTTCCATTTAAATAAAATGCACAATTGAATTACACAGTGCAATTAAAATACATAATTGCACACACACAACAGACATACATCAGCATATTTATCTCAAGCAAATGATGCATCAAAAAGAAAAGAATCCATCCCATTCTCATGCTATGCAAAGACTTCATACCAATTCCATTAATCATGAATAAATATCATTATGAATTAGCACAATGCAGAACACATAATGCATTTAATTTATAACACAGATAACACTTATCTTGAAGATGAAGCTGTCCAAACAACTGGCTATGTGAGAGCAACATTCCACCCAACCATAGATCTTTGTCCAGCTTGTATTTTTTCAGTCGAGAGATCACCCCCGAGCTGGGTTGTGTATCCACTAAGGAGGAACTAGCTGAGATCACTCACAGCCATGGTTTCACTCAACAACTATGCTAAGCCAACACACAATGGGTTTGTCAAGCATATGAAAGACAAAGGAGGGCAATGCTAAGCCAGTGAGCTCAACCACAGAGCTACAGGCATCTCAAATGAATTCAACAGTCAAGGCACCCACATTGCCTACCACACCCAACACAAGGAAGGTCCCCTTCTCTGCTGCACAATCCCCCAGGCGTCCCTTCCCTCCAGTGCTCTTCAGGGTGGGCATAGAAAGGTCCAACTGCTAATCCTTGATATTTTAGCCTTCACTGGGTTTATCAAGCAAACCCAACCTCTGCTCAGTCATTCACAACTAGATTTCTCACAATTTTGTTCATCAAATAACTCAATCCCGTCACTGGTTTTCTGGGCTATAAAAACTGGGTTTTCCAATGGATTTCGGGGTATTTAATCCTCTCAAATTTGCCCCAAGGTTCATATCTATGGATCCCCCATTGGATTTTATGGTTAAATACTAAATCTGGGCGTTTTTGGCTCTTCAAAACGTGGGTTCTTTCAAAGTTGCGATTTCTAGTTTTTCTCACTACTGGCAATTTGTTTTTGGATGAAAATTGATGCTAGTACTTCCACAATGGAATGGGGATGAGGAAAAATCAACTTTCATGAGGTAGAGTGACTTGTGGTATAGGAAAACAGATCCCATACTCTACCATACGAATTTCTGGGCTGCCCATCCTCCATTGAAGCCATGGACTGAAATCTCCAGCAACTTCCTTGCGACATAAATAAATGTCATCAAGGAAAGTCAAATGGGTTCTCACAATGACATTTGGCAGTGTATGGCTCATCCCCACAACCCCCTCACTACTCCCTAGTGGATACACATGGCCCCTTCTCATTGGTTGCTTCCATAGCCAGTTTTGGTATTTTATTGCAATATTAATATTTACATCAATTTACAATATTCCATGGATTAATAGCACATGGATATCAAAATATCAAATACTTGCTTGTTTTAAATAAAATATGAACATACAGTAGTGGGGCCTTGGCCTTGAGCTCCATGCTAAAAAAACATACAATGCATGTATACAATATTTACATTAAAAGCCAATATTTCATAGGGGTCAAAATTGGGGTATTACACCGGGTAGACAATCCTAAAAATTTCGCCACTAAGATACCCCGTTCATGACACGTTCAGTTGGGTGAATCTGCAGTTTGGTTCTATCGCCGTTGTACTCCCATAAGGGTGGTACAATGAGAACTACGAAAGGGATCCTTCGGTTACTGAATGGATAGTGGTATTCCACTCAGACTTCCGAAACCAGTCTGGCTACTTCAACCCTCCTAATGGAGAGGCCTTCCTGATAAATTGGTGTATAACCGTGTCAACAAATAATAAGGGATTTTGGTACCCTAAATGTCAATCACTATATCTCAACTTGAAAAATGAGTGAGGGGTATTATTTGGATACTTATCCCATCAGTCCTACCTAACTACAAAATTCTTTTGTGTTCCCCAAGTGGGGTTAGAATATTGGTTGAGTTAAGGTAAATTTTAAGGCTCACTTGAAATTATTGTGACAGATTGTGTGATGGTGGGGTTGTATACGAAATCAGTGTGCCTCGCGTGGGTGATTTAATCACAAACTAAAAAATGAATTCAATTTACAAAAAACAAATGAAATATGTTTCAAATTGAATGCTTTTAATGACCTTTTCGAAAAATATGGATTCTTGAAAAAGTAAAGCAAATAAATGATGTAAAAATAAATGGATTTTTAGAGTCTTTCTTAGGCAGGATATGAAGCAACCTTAGAAATATGGTTCTAACTTTGCAATGTATAAGCTTAGAATCTCAGAAATAATTAAAAAACTCTTTCTTTCAATTAACTGAAAATTTTCAAAAAGATAAATAAAGTATTTCACCGAAATATCAATTTAATAATGCTACAATAATGGCACAGTGGGCTATAAAAAGTGCAGAAATTGATGCTGGAAAAAATGGGCTGATTAGGGGAATTTTTTTTTGAAAAATTTGGCTGAAACGAAACAGGAAATATCGCGGCTTTCGGGTCAAAACCCGCGATGAGCCGCGCGACGATATGGGCGAAAGTCGCAATGGGCCATGCGGGAAAGTGCGAAACAGTCGCAATGGACCGCATAGGAAAAGCTCACCCAGTCGCGATGTGTAGCACAGGAAAAGGTCGCTCAGCCGCGATGCACTATGCAGGAAAAAGTCAAAAAGTTGCGATGGACCGCACAAAAAAAAGGCTCATAGTCGCGATGGACCGCGCAACTGTGGGGCCAAAAGTCACAATGTACGGACAAAAAAATGACTGGCAAAAAACGAACCCGAAAATGGAAATTTTGGGTTGTTTCGGGTTGCAAAAAGGGCCAATGGCTATGGAAGCTATCAAGAAGCTGACTAGTATAGCAGATCTACAGTTTTAAAAGGGAAAAATGACTAAAATAAAGATCTTAAGCAAAGATTTAAAGTTCGAAACCCAGCGGAGTCGCCAAAAACTATTGCTTGGCTTTTCAACCAAGCATGTGCAAGGATGCACCTATTAACTTGTAATAGCAGTTTCAATAGAAAACAAAAACAACTATGAATAAACTAATATAATATGATCTAACATTAACATATGTAAAAGAAATAAAGAAAATTGAATTTAAGAACATAAGCAATAAGATCTATGGAAAAACAATAACTTGAAAAATATTTGATTTTGTATTACCTCAAATGGTGAGGATGATGGGTGTTGAGAAACTCCAAGGTTGACAAGCTCCAATATCCAATGGTCTCTTCTTCTCCAAAGCTCACTAAGTTTTTTTGACCCAAAATCTGATGGTGAAAAAGTCGAATTTGCTACAACCTATGGTCGCTCATCCGACAAGGCCAGTCTTTTTTTACCGTCGGTGGCATATCGGCTAAGATCTGACAAAGTTGTAGACGTCGGATATTCGACACCCCTACCTTGTTGGTTATCCAACTTCCTCCAGCTTGACAGGTAGTCTGATAATTGACAGCTTTAACTTCCAATATTGGTTGGATATCATCCTTTTGTCGTCGAATATGTGGCACACATTTCGACGTCCCTTCCTTGATGGCGTCGGTTCAGTCGTCGGTTATGTGACCCCCATACCACACAAAATAAGGTGGATCTGACGTTTTGATCCGTCGGAAGCATGGGAAAGGCGTCAGAAATTACCCTACGGTTGTCGATTAAGTCGTCGGTTAAGCGACCCCCGTACCATACAAAAAAAGGCAGTTCCAATGTTTCAAGCCATCGGAAGCATGGAAAAGGCATCGAAAATTACCCTGTGGTCGTCGGTTAAGTCATCAGTTCAGTGACGTCTATGCCATACAAAAAAAAGGTGGATCTGACGTTTCAAGCCGTCGAAAGCATGGCAAAGGCATCGAAAATTACCCTGTGGTCATCAGTTAAGTCGTCGGTTAAGCAACGTCTATGCCATACAAAAAAATTTGGATCCAACGTTTCGAGTTGTCGAAAGCATGGCAAAGACGTTGGAAATTACCCTACAGTCGTCTATTAAGTCGTCAGTTAAGCGACTACCCAATACATTTTATTTTTTTAAATAACATTTTTGAAATAAAACTTTTCATATTGAATACATGTTCTCTAATCCCTATGCTTATGTAACATTGTGGCATATTCATCACAAAGAGATGGTTGGTAGTGTGCTTCCATTGTGTCAAGGTACTCATACGTAGCTTCTCTAATTTGGTATACTAAGGAGTTTGTATATTCATGTATGAGATCATATTCTTTGAATAAGGCTCATTAGATAGTTAATGGGTAGTTACTTAATGTAAAAGGCTCATTTTTATTAAATAAGAACCAGTAGGTGGTTGGTAGTCATTAATTTTGAGATTGCATGTAGTTAGGGTTTTGGTTATTAAGAAACTATTTATAGCGCTAAAAGGATGTATATTGTTTTGTCAAAGATTGTTATTGTATTGAAGCTTTTGTTAAAAGATCTCATCCTCTTGAAGAGGCCCATGAACATTACTCTCTCTTTTTGAATTTATTAATACAAGTGTTATATTTTGCAAGTTTAATCTCTTTCTTGCATTTTATTTTGTTCACTTATATTTATTTGAGGTTAAGGATATTGATTCCAAGGAAATTAAAGAGAAGGTTAAGGATATTGATTCCAGTGCATCACTTAGTCAACCTTTGAAGTTATGGAAACTTGAAATTGGTTATGAGGAGCAACCAAAAATCACAACAAGATCCAAGAAATTGTCAAAATTTAAACGACACATGAGTGGGTTGTAGAAAGCCAGCATCGTAGCCATTCATTGAGCTCCTCTCTATTTCGAGAATAATTTCATATTCTCTACTGAACAGGGCCAACCACGTGAAGGTGGAAGCTCTTATGGCCCCTCCCCCCCATCACATCACTCTCAATTCCCCATATCCAATGCATGCACTTGAAAAAAAAAATATGTGCAAATTCATCCATATTTTATCATGAACTTTCATCCATTATTCATTCAATAAATGCTAACATTCACTAAACCATTGCTTCCGTCAATCCACACATTCATTCAATAAAATATAACATTCAATAAACCATTCATTAATCATTCAGTCAACACATTCATTCAATAAAAGCTGAAATTCAGTAAAGGTAATAGTTTACTACATTGAATCATTAAAACATTAGAAAATTCATTAAACCATTCATTCATTAATTAGGCCAAAAATCGTGGACGATATATTGTTATAAAAAATATTTAGATGAGATTTGAACCTGTGACCTATGTCTATTCCCAAGGATACCACCTTCAAGCTTGACCTTATCAATCAATTCCCGTCTCCATTTCCTCTCATACGACGTCCCAAAACCATTTCTCTCGACACCCACTCTTCATTTATTCTGCATGCATTTCACTATGCAACCGTCTCAGATTCCCATTGTGTTTTCCATCAATTAGTTTATCAATTCAATATGATCCACGTCCACCATCCAATGAGTGTTTCTGCGGTCTTCAGTTTCATCCTGGCAACGGTTGATGATTCATGGTATTACGTTTCCCTTCGGCTGCAAATGACAAACTCATAGTTCACTATGAAGGTTTGTCTGACAAATGTGATGGTCAGAGAAATCTTGATAGTGAACTATGAGTTTGCCATATTGCAGCTTAAGGGAAACGTAATAGAATGAATCGTCACCATTGTGAGGCTGGAACTCAAGACCGCGAAAACACTCCTCGGACGGCGGGCGTGGGTCATACCGAATTGATAAACTAATAGAGGAAAAACGCAATGAGAATCTAAGACAATTGCATAGTGAAATGCATACAGAATGAATCAAGGTTGAATGTGGTAGCCCACCATCTCCCATTGTGAAATGCATGCAGAATGAATCGAGCTTGAAGGTGGTCACCCATTGCCAGATGCACTTCAAGCTTGAAGGTGGTAGCCTTGGGACTAGACATAGGTTGCAGGTTCGAATCTCCTCAGTTCAGTTTGTACCCTGTTATTTTTTCGATGCAAACTATGTGTTTTCTTTAATTTTCTATTGACTTTAATTCCCTAGCATAATAGGAGCCATTATGGTCAAGTTGCATTCCTAAAAGAAAGATGAACATTGACAACAAGCAGCATGTCTCTAATTGTTGTCGATGTATGCTAGCTTAGTTGCAAATATCATGCTTCAGAAGAAGCCATCCTTAAATGGTAAATATACCAATTTGGAAGGGTTTAATGTGAGGTTAAGGATATTGATTCCAAGAAAATTAAAGAGAAGGTTAAGGATATTGATTCCAGTGCATCATTTACTGAACCTTTGAAGTTGTGGAAACTGGAAATTGGTTATGACGAGCAACCAAAAATCACAACAAGCTCCAAGAAATTGTCAAAATTTAGACAACACATGAGCGGGTTGTAGAAATCCAGCATCGTATCCATTCATTGATCTCCTCTCTATTTCGAAAACAATTTCATATTCTCTACTAAACAAGGCCAACCACATGAAGGTGGAAGCTCTTATGCCCCCCCCTCACATCACTCTCAATTCCCCATACCCAATGCATGTACTTGAAAAAAACAAATATGTGCAAATTCATCCATATTTCATCATGAACTTTCATCCATATATGTGCAAATTCATCCATATTTCATCATGTGAAACTCGAAATTGGTTATGAGGAGCAACAAAAAATCACAACAAGCTCCAAGAAATTGACAAAATTTAGACGACACGCGAGTGGGTTGTAGAAAGCTGGCATTGTAGCCATTCATTGAGCTCCTCTCTGTTTCAAGAATAATTTCATATTCTCTACTTAACAGGGCCAACCACATGAAGGTGGAAGCTCTTATGCCCTCCCCCCCTCATATCACTCTCAATTCCCCATACCCAATGCATGTACTTGAAAAAAACAAATATGTGCAAATTCATCCATATTTCATTATGAACTTTCATCCATTATTCATTCAATAAATGCTAACATTCACTAAACCATCGTTTCAGTTGATCAACACATTCATTCAATAAAAGATAACATTCAATAAACCATTCATTAATCATTCAGTCAACACATTCATTCAATAAAAGTTGAAATTCAATGAAGGTAACAATTTACTACACTAAATCATTAAAACATTAGAACATTCATTAAACCATTCATTCATTCATTAGAACAAAAATCGTGGACGATATATTGTTATCAAAAATATTTAGACGTCATTTTTTCCATCCTTCTTTTTATAAGTTTTTATTCTCTTCAGTGGTACATAATCTATAAGAGGACCATCTACATCTGGACTTTCTCCTGCAGTTCTTGGTTCTTTAGTAGGCGCTTTTGGTGATGTATGAAATATCCTAGCCGATTGTTGTTCTAAACGTGGATTTTGCGGCAAGGGGTTCAGATTTGCTGCAACGATGTGAAAATGTTACATCGTTATATTTTGCTATTGTAATGACAAGTTTTTCATTTAAAAAAATTCATTACGAAGGTGTTTTTTTACCTACTGTGACCAAATCATGTTGTTGATGTTCTTGTTTAGTCTCAACCTGTACAGTTTCACCCTCTACATGCTCTACAGTTGAAATATGGTGAACTACAATTAATGGTCACCATTTGCAATGCTATACATATAATTGTAGCATATGAATAAATTCATTACCAGGATTTGAAGCTTGATCATCGATTTGTTGTTGTCCCTCCTCGACACTAATGGGATCATTGCTTTCCTGTTAAAAACAGAGTCAATATTTTACATCAAGTATTTGTAACAAAAATATTCCACAAGCGACAAATCTTCATTAAACTATGAAGATTCTATATACCTGTCCACCGGATGAATTGGTACCACAAGACTGTGTTTGCCTAGATAAGCTTCTTCGACGTTCAACAATAGCTCCAAAGCCTTCCTGGAAGCCAAGCTTCATGTCTTCCTCTATTGGTACTTCATTGAATCGATCGGCTTGCATATTTGCTTATCATCATTAATTAACATTTTACGGTGCAATAAAATGAAAAATCATTTTCAATTTATTATTTGTATTCATTGTTGGTTTCTCGAAACTTACAATCCATGCCGCCAAATTCGAATAACCACCAGGGCCAAGCTTGTGCTAACATATTTTTTCTATTCTTGCCTTTGTGGCCTTTGATTTGTCTGATAGCCTATGCAAGTGTTGAAATACGTTAGATGTTCCAAGTTCGATATATAAATCAAGGATAATAAGGTTTAGAATTACATTGCAGAAAGTATTGCATACCTCCCTGTGCCTGGTGTTATCTTTCCTTCTCTTCTCAGAGCCTTCTCCTTTCGATTTTCCACTAGACCTCTCCACTCCATTGCTAGAATCATTGGTGGGCGCTCATACCTCTGGTTTTTTTCGAGGTGTGTCCTATATTGGTCTCGGACAACCTTCACATGTTGACAATCCTTTTTCAAGACATTGGCATGACTGAAGGTTTTGTCCCCGAATAGGCCAACCAACCGATTAGTGAGTTCATCTTTTAAATGTTTCAGTTGTCTATCTCACCTTGTTTAGATGGTGGGCCCGAAGATCTCCAAGCAAAATTCATTCATATGTTTATAGAAAACATTATTTCCTACATAACGATAATGCCATGATCATAATTAGTCGATAAAAAACGTTTTATCGGTATATTACAATGAAATTATAAACACTAATTAACATGATCAACTATGATTAATTACCTGGGATCTTCGATATCTTTATTGGGATGAGATCTTCGTCCACCAAAAATGTTGTCTCTAGTGTTCCCGTGCTTTTGACACCGGAAGATTCTGTAAATGTAGCTTCTTCGACATCAAAATTAGTATGGGACTCGGTGTCAACCCCTTCTTGTGGACGATCCATTGTGTGTCGATCAGTAGCAGCTGCTGCACTCACAGCGAGGGTCCGTGGTGTTTCGGAACGTGTTGCCCACTGTTCAGTCGACAACAATGGCGAAGGATTCGAACTACGTGGAGTTCTTTGGTCGTGATGCAAAGTCTCTCCACGAGCCTCGCTGGGGCCAACACCACCTTGACCACTATTGTGTGGTCCCTTATAATTCTGTAAATACACACCATGTCTTATACATTCAATACTATCATATAAAAGAGAACATTATAATAATTTAAATGAATTATTCTATGATTCAAGATTCCTCAACTTACTCGCAAGGTATTAGATCTATGTTCCAACAAGCGATCTTTTCCATAATTGCGCTTGTCTGCGGAACTTGGATTAGTAGAGTAAGGATTTCCGCACTATATCTATTCAACAATTTCTCTACCATCTTTAGCGGTTCTGTGTGTTAAATTTTGATCATTAATTCACAATACTCTTCGATATTTACTGAGAGAATAAATATATATTATATCAATGCATAACAATCACAATAAGCATGACAAGCATCACAAGAATCAAAAGCATGAGAGACAAGAGACACAAAGTTTCCGTGGGGAAAACCCTAAGGTGAAAAACCCCACAACTTCCTCATAGATAGAGAGAGCAATGCCTCAACCAAAGTACAACCAAAATACACTTGAGATAGTCTCCTAGAGAAGATGATCCTCCTCCTCACTAGTGCACCACTTTCTGAGTGAGAGAAGTGTGTCTTTCCGAATGATCCAAATAGAGATCTCCCGATCTCTATTTATACTTAACCTGTTTTCCCAGTGACCTTATGGGGCCGACTTGTCTATCTAGATACATCCATAATATAATATATATTTTAGGGTTGACCCCACACATGGTGGTCTAATAACCCATCGGTAAGTATACACACTTGCGACACTTGTCAATCCACATGACGACACTTCCTTATAGAGGAATAACACATCTCTTATAAGGGTACAATAAATATATATGAAATACATAGATGAAATACATTCTGAAGTTACATATACATCAACACTCCCTCTTAACTAGGAAGGTATTTCTTGACACAGTTCTTCTAGACAAGGCTTCTTCTCGGGATCATTGTCATCGATGCATCGTCATCATCATCGTCACTACTGCTGCTATCTCAACCAATATCTGACTCTACTCGTCATAGGAAGTTCTACAGAGCCAGTCCTTTTTCATACTGGATGTAGGCCCACCACCTGTAGGTCTTCATCATCTGTGTGAACGGTCTGATAGAGGTGGCCTCTCAGGACTAATTTTATGTGCGGATCTAATACCGAAAAGAGTATCCCAGGAACATTTATGTGCCTAAGCACGACCGACAAGATCTCCCAGGACTAATTACATGCATCTCTTCCACAATACCTTTAAAGAGCATCCCAGGAACATTTATGTGCCGCAGCACGACCAGGAACATCTCTAAAGAGCATCCCAGGACTTATTACGAGCATACAGATCAACCTATCGGATCTCCAGGACTGATTACATGTGGATAGACAAAACCTTTAAAGAGCATCCCATGAACATTTATGTGCCGCAGCACGACCGACAAGATCTCTCAAGAGCATCCCAGGACTAATTACGAGCACACAGCGCAACCTCTTGGATCTCCAGGACTGATTACATGTCTCCGTAGCAATACCTTATCCCAGGACTGATTACAAGCACACAACTCAACCTATTGGATATCTGAGGACTGATTACATACTACATAGTAATACCGAAAAGAGTACCCCAGGAACATTTATGTGCCGTAGCACGACTGGCAAGATCTCGCAGGACTGATTACATGCTATTTGCACAACCTACCACATATCATCTCTGACCTCCAAGTATCAACCTGATACTCATGATCCAACGGATCATCATTGCACGAGGCATCATCCTGATGCCCATGATCATACTGATCATTATCACTTGTACCATCCTGGTACATATCATCTGGAGCAACATCCTGAAGCTCATCATCATGATCAACCTGATCATACAATGCATCCACCTGATGCACACCAAGTATCTACCTGATACATATCATCATACATGATCCACCTGATCATACAGTGTATCCACCTGATACAAACACATATCAACATACATGATCCACCTGATCATAGAGTGTATCCACCTGATACAAATACATATCAACATACGTGATCTACTTGATCATAAAATGTATCCACCTGATACAGATACATGGTCCAAGCATCCAACATGATGCATATACAAATACATACAAATGATCCAAACGATCATATCCAGCATCGAACATGATGCGTACATACATATAAATGATCCAATTGATCATATCCAGCATCAACACGATGCATACATACATACAAATATAAATGATCCAACTGATCATATCCAGCATCAACACGATGCGTACATACATACAAATATAAATTATCCAACTGATCATATCCAGCATCAACACGATGCGTACATACATACAAATATAAATGATCCAACTGATCATATCCAGCATCAACATGATGCGTACATACATACAAATATAAATGATCCAAATGATCATATCCAACATCCAACATGATGCATATATAGAGCAGTAACTGGAGCATCGTCCTGATACTCATCATCCAGCGCTTACATCCACAGCCATGTGAGGGATCCTCCTTCCAACATGCTTGGAATGGCTTCAGAAAATGTGTCCATCAGTTCTTCCTCGAAGTGTCATCGATCAGAAGAACACCAAGCCTCTCCCTCAAGTACTCGAACTTCACCCTGGCTAGTGGCTTCATCAGCACATCTGCAATCTGCTCATTCATTGCAACATACAGGAGCTTCACGGCTCCTCTCTACACCATATCCCTGATATAGTGATATTTGATCTCTATGTGTTTCGACCTGTCATGAAACACTAGGTTCTCAGACAGTTTCACACAACTTTGGTTATCGCAGAATATACCAGTAGCATCCAATGGGAGATCAAATAACTCAAACAGTAGCTTCCGTAGCCATACTGCCTCACAACTAACTAAACAGGCTGCAACATACTCTGCCTCAGCTGTACTCAGTGCTACGCGGGACTACTTCCTGCTGAACCAAGAGATCACACCTGATCCCATACTGAAGCAGCACCCAGATGTGCTCTTCCTATCTGCAGCACTGCCAGCCCAATCTAAATCAACATAACCCTGTAGGTTAAACTTTTGATTCACTTCATACTTGAGCCCATAATCCACTGTACCTTTCAGGTACCTCAGAACATGCTTTACAGCAACCAGGTGAACACTCCTCGGATCCGTCAGGAACTGGCTCAATGTGTTCACTGCAAAGCAAATATCTGGTCTCATGTTCGTCAGGTACATCAAGGACCCAATCATCTGACAATACATAGAGATATCAATTGGCTCAGATGAAGCATCACATAGAAGCTTCAGATTCGATGCCATGGGTGTGGCCATGGCCTTGCAATCCATCATCCCGAATCTCTTCAGGATATCTACTGTGTACTTCCCTTGACCAAGGAAGATCCCACCTGAATTCTACCACACCTCCATACCTAGGAAATAATGCATCATTCCCAAATATTTCATATCGAACTCAGCAGCAAGCTTCCTCTTAGTATCTGCAATCAGTATGTTATCTCCTGTTACAAATAAGTCATCCACGTACAGAAGTAGAATCACAGGATTCCCTTCCTCAACCTTGTAGTAAAAGTTGGAATCTGCTTTACTCTTGGTAAAGCCCAAGCTACATAGGAAACTGTCCATCCTACCATACCAAGTTCTGGGAGCTTGGTTCAAGCCATACAAGGCTTTTTTCAATCTGCACACATATGACTCCCTGCCATGTATTTCAAAATCGACTGGCTGCTCCACATATACTTCCTCTTCAACTACATCATTCAAGAAAGCAGTCTTGACATCCATCTGGTGTATTTTCCATTTCATTGCTGTAGCTAGGGAAAGTACTATTCTGATGGAAGTATACCTGGCTACAGGTGCAAAAGTTTCTTCATAATCTATTCCCTCTTTCTGAGACAAGCCATGAGCTACGAATCTTGCCTTGTATTTCTCTATACTGCCATCTGCAGCATGCTTGATTTTGTAGATCCATTTGGAAGTCACAACAGACTTCTCTTTAGGTCTTGGGACAACATCCCAAACATCATTCTTCATTATTGATTGGTATTCCTCAACCATGGCATCCTTCCATTCTTTCTTTTCCGCTGCTTCTTCATAATTGGAAGGTTCTTTGTTCATAATGTCACAGAGTAAAGCAACATAGCTGGTATCTGATCTGGTTCTCTTCTTTGCTCTTTGTTCTTCTTCTGGAAAGCCAAATCTTTCTGCATATTGAATGAGCTCTCTAGACCATGCAGGTTTCCTCTTGTGAGAGTTATCCTCACGGGGTGAATCTACAGGTTCTTGCGGATCTTCAAACTCATGAACAACTTCTGGAATTGCTTCAGTCATGGTTGTGTCTTGAAATCTAGTTTCCTTAGGTTCTTCATAAACTTCAATAGGTTCCTTCCTTGATTTGATGAATGCTGATTTTTCATCAAATGTTACATCCCTGCTGACATCAATCTTCTTGAACCCTGGAAAGTATATTCTGTAAGCCTTCGAGCTTTCACTGTAACCCACAAAGATACCCTTCTTTCCTAAAGGATCTAGTTTGGTCCTCTTTTCCTTTGGGACATGAGTGTATACTGGACAACCAAATATTCTGAGATGGATGACTTCAGGTTTCTTACCAAAAAAAACCTCTTCTGGTGTCTTGTTGTCCAATATCTTGTGGGGTGTTCTGTTCTGCACATATACAGTTGTTCTAGCTGCTTCTCCCCATAGATGCATAGGTAGATCCTGGTCATGCAGCATTACCCTTGCTGCTTCCATGATTGTTATGTTCTTTCTTTCTGCAACTCCATTCTGTTGAGGATTATAAGGAGCAGTCAACTCCCTCTTAATCCTTGAATCACTGCAAAGCTTCTTGAAGTCACCTGAGGTGAATTCTCCACCATTGTCGGATCTGAATGTTTTGATCTTTTTTCCAGTTTGATTCTCCATCAAGGTTTTGAATTCCTTGAACTTATCAAACACCTCATCTTTGTTTTTCAAGAAGTATACCCAAGTCTTCCTGGAGAAGTCATCAATAAATGAGACATAGTAAACATACCCACTTAGAGAACTGGATGACATAGGACCACATACATCTGAGTGCATGATTTCCAAGATATCTTTTGCCTTGCTTTCACTGCTTGGGAAAGCCTTCTTAATATTCTTACCTTTCGCACATCCTTTGCAAACACCTTCATGTTTGGTCTTGATTTCAGGAAGACCCTCTATAGCCTTGCTTGCAATTGGAAGTGCTCTATAGTGTATATGAGCAAGTCTTATATGCCAAATTTCACTTGGCTCCATGGATTCATGCACCATGGCATGTTCAGGTTGTCCTTTTAATTTATACAAACCTCCCTCTTGCTCTCCAATCACAATTGCATCGTCTATGGTCTTTCCCTTTGGCCACATTAGGACTTGGCCATCCACAAATGCAACCCTCATACCTTTTGCATCCAATGCAGAGATGGAAAGTAAGTTCTTCTTGAGCCCAGGTACATAAAGGACTTCTTTCATCTTCAAAGATTTTCCAGAATCTAGGTTGTAGGAGGCTTCACCACTTCCTTTGATGGGATACTGATAATCATCCTCAAGTTTCACTTTATGGGGTGATTCATGTTCAGACAGATTTACAAAGGATTCTTTAAACCCATTCATGTGTTTGGAAGCCCCACTGTCAATTAACCAATCATTACAACCATGGGAGATAGTACCTGTGAGAGCAGAGATTAGAACATACTCTTCTTCACTTGATGAGTCATCATTACTATCATCACTTTCTTCCCTAGCCTTCTTCTTTGGAGGTTCATCATCTTCAGCAACATAAGCATGGTACCTTCTTTTGTTACCCTTCTTCTTCTTGCTAGAGTTGTTGTTGTTGTGGTTGTCCCTTTTGTTCTTGGGACATTCTGAAGCAAAGTGACCCTTCTCATTACAAGTGAAACACCTTAGATCTTTCTTGTCTTTGTGAAAATGATGAGAAGATTTCTTCTTGTGATGGGATGGCTCCCTCTTGAAATTTCCCTTCTTAGTGTGAGCTGTGAGAGCTTGATCTTGATTTCCCATCTTCTCTTCTCTTGCCACGAGCCTTGCTTCTTCTTGAGAACATTCCTCCCATAATCTATTGAAGGAGATTAACTTCTTTCTGGCACAGATCTCCTATATAAAAGAGTCCCATGACCTAGGTAGGCCATTCAAAGTAGTCATAACAATTTCACCATTCTCCAACATTTCATCTACAGCTTCAAGTTGTTCCTTAATCTGAGAGACCTTAAAGAAATAGGATTGAATGGTTTCTCCATTCGACATCTTGACCCCTTTCAATTGATTCTGCAGGGTCATCTTCCGATTTATGTTCTTTCCTTCAAATAGCTCGGTCAAAGAGTCAAACATAGCCTTGGGTGTCTTTAGAGAAGACACATGGGGTATGAGATGGTCTTTAATAGAATCAACAATGATTCTCTTTGCCTTGACCAAGTTCTTCTTATGCAATATCTTAGCCTCTTCATCCTCTGAGATAGGGATGTCTTCTTTTATATATGAGTCCAACTCATTCTCTTCCAGGATTAACCCAATCCTATACTTCCAAGCTCGGAAGTTATCAGCCCCTTCAAGCTTATCCTCAATCTTGGTGTGGTGAGACATCTTAAAGAGTACTTCAAATGGAAATAGAAAATATTTAGGTCTTACCACTTGAAATGCTGAAAACTAGATCTGGTCCTGGATTAGGGTTTGTCGAAAAAACCCTAAAAATTCAAAATGTGAATTTCAACTTTCTGAAAGGATAGAAAGATGTGCCTTGATGAGCTGATCAGCCTGGTGTATTCAGAATTTGAGATCAACAAAGTTTTACCCTTCAGATTTTCCTTTTTGTCCTCACGGGTTCACTTGGAGAGCCCTGAATTAGGTTTTGAGTTTCCCAGAGATCTACCCATCCAAAAATCTCGATCCAAAGCTATAAACTTCGATTTTTGCAAGGAGCTTCCAGCTATGTCTTCAGATTTCAAAAATTCCTATTTTTGTGGAAACTCTAAGTTTTAGGGCCAAATTTGAAAATGCTAAGAATTGAATGATGATTGGACAGATAGATTCTCCTTGATGAGTAGAGTCAATCTACTATACTTCTTTTCCAAAAACTATGGAGAGAAACCCAATAAATAAGAAACTCAAGTTTATGTCACTGCAAAATGTCTTCTTCTCATGTTAGCTCTGATACCATGTTAAATTTGAGCATTAATTCACAATACCCTTGGATCTTTACTGAGAGAATAACATATACAGTATATCAATGCATAACAGTCACAATAAGCATCACAAGCATCACAAGAATCAAAAGCATGACAGACAAGAGACACAGAGTTTCCATGGGGAAAACCCTAAAGTGAAAAACCCCACAACTTCCTCAGAGATAGAGAGAGCAATGGCTCAACCAAAGTACAACCAAAATACACTTGAGATAGTCTCCTAGAGTAGATGATCCTCCTCCTCACTAGTGCGCCACTTTCTGAGTGAGAGAAGTGTGTCTTTCTGAATGATCCAAATAGCGATCTCCCGATCTCTATTTATACTTAACCTATTTTCCCAGTGACCTTATGGGGCCGACTTGTCTATCTAGATACATCCATAATATAATATATATTTTAGGGTTGACCCCACCCATGGTGGTCTAATATCCCATCGGAAAGTATACACACTTGCGACACTTGTCAATCCACATGACGACACTTCGTTATAGAGGAATAACACATCTCTTATAAGGGTACAATAAATATATATGAAATACATAGATGAAATACATTTCGAAGTTACATATACATCAGCATTGTCGCTTCACCAACTTTTTTGCAATCATGAAGCACCTCTGCCACTTCAAGTTCTAAGGGAAAATCTTGCGATGTTGATTCATACTGTGATTCACTAGTGGGATACAACAAACATATACAAAGCACTACTAAGTTCTCTATTGATAGATTCTAAATTTTATATTAACGTAACATATCTATCATGATAGATTCGTAAAATTACAACACGGTTTACGTTATCATAATGAAACCAGTATACACACGAAAAATACATAGCAAAATTAACATTATGCTATGTATTATATTGGTACATTTGAAATGAATTATACATGCGACCTCGAGGATCGTGATCCACTCATTGGATCTATGGTCATAAGCGACTTGCCCCGATATGCTAATATCTGGGAGCTGCCCCTAGCAACACCCTAATAAAAAATCATAGTGAAAGTCACCTAAACGATTCCAAAACTATTCATGAGAAAACACATAAAAAAAATTATTTTTCATATTATATTTTTAATATTGCAAAGATGTATACCCATTGCGCGGACCCTGGTGTGGCCGACCTTACGGAACCGGCTTGCATCAAAAACATAGACTAGAAAATTACGTAAACGAAACCAAAATATTCATTGAAACATTAATATAATGCTAAAACCTTTTGACATATTTTAATTGTACAATTCAAATCAAGTCTACCTGTTGCCCCGAGGGTGTTGTCGTCTGATCAACATTCAACGGGTGTATTTCATCTCTCTCTCAAATGTACCATTGTTCCATATAACTTGAAATACCATCATCACAGTAAATGGAAAAGTCCACACAGGTGATGTGATCATGTGGTCCTCTAGACTACTCCTACGGTTAAGCATTAGTGGCTCCATGAAGGGGTGTTCAGTCCCTTCAGAAGACCATCTAACTCAACCATCTCGAAGACCTAGGAGAAGAGGACATCACACATCATCAAATAAGTACTGGTAACTACTGTTTATGAACTCAAAAATCCTAAAGCAACTGAGCATGTAGAAGCGGAGCTATGAAAAGACAAGGCTCGTAGGCCAAAAAAACAAGCTCAAAAAATTGTACTAGGACCGATGTCACAGTAAGCGAGCTGAAACAAAAGTGGC
This sequence comes from Larix kaempferi, assembly GCA_027924585.1. NCBI lineage: Eukaryota > Viridiplantae > Streptophyta > Pinopsida > Pinales > Pinaceae > Larix > Larix kaempferi. The sequence continues at coordinate 4,565,722 of BSBM01000968.1, read as the reverse complement.
CAGAATGCCAACAAGTAGCACTAAAAAGAAAAAGACCCTCTAAAAAGGTGAAAATGCAAGCAAACTTCCTAACTAGGAGCTGGAGACCTCGACAAATCGTATCCTTAGCAAGGTGATGAAATCCAAGTCGAACAATACGAAGTGAGAGACTGAATTTGAAGGATATCCCTCTACCGAAAGGGATCCTGGGTAAAAGAGCCCTAGTAGAAAAGTCACTAAGCTACCTCGTTCATGACACGTCGGAAAAGGTTTTCGACACTTCTGCCTTATCACCCTTGTATCACCAGTATGGTGGCCAGAGAATACAAGGAAGACAATTATCGATGTTTCCTTAGGGCTAAGTGGAGTGCGGCATTCCACATAGTTCGTCCAGTTCTCGATCTTGTGGCGGTTTAACCCCTGAAACAACAAGAGTCCCCTCCACAAACTGGTATATGACTGTGTCAACAAATACTAGAGGATTTTGGTACCCTAGAGGACAACAACTATGTCTCAGATGATAATGACAAGGGGGAATTATTTGGATGCCTAACCCCGGTGTCCTACCTAATTGGAAAATTGTTTTTCTCCTCAAGTGAGGTTATGGTGTGTTTAGTTAGGGGGTGTAAATTTTAGTGGTTGTATTACTCAATCGGGTGATGGAAGTGAAACTCGTGGTGTGATGACCGACTCAAACCATGCAAATGCATATGAATAAAATAAGCCTTTCCTTTCAATGAATGTTAGCTAAGGTAAGGAGAGAGTTATTTCAAACTATAACTACTCTTTCAAATTAAATGAATCCATTAACAATAAATTTCTTCTACTTCTAATGAATAAAATGAATGACAATGTTTAAACCTAATTAGCAAGCATAGGCATGACATTGTGATATTGTGAATAATCGTGTATGCTAGGACACATTATTTCAATTTAAAGCCCATGTAATGTAGGCATATTTTGATATGAATCTTGAGATTTGAGATCTGGTAAGGCTTTAATGTTGAATAAAGTAGGAGATATAATATACAACGCAAACAAAAATCACAAGATTTTTCAATTTTACAAGTGAAGGAGCAATGATGAAAACCATTAAAGATGATGCATGATAATGAATAAATAAATAAATAAGCATGACAACATGAGAGAGACCGAGAGAAATGGGGTAGGCTCGTATTCTATTAAGATGAACAATTAAAGGTAATGAGGTAAATTTTAGGACCTCTCTTCCAAATCTTAACTCTTTCTTTTTTGACATTTTATAATTGTAATATGTTTACTAGGTCAACTTTGATTAAGTACACTTTGAACAATTACATTTAACATGTCATATTCCTTTTTATATTTAATAAAAATATGTCTTGATAACTTATGGATCCGAAACATGGACTATAAACCCCCCAAGATTCAAATCAATCCATCCCCCTTACAAAATGATGGTCCTATTAATTTTTAAAATGTTACAAAAAAACCACATAATGTGTATGGAAGGAAGATGTTTACAATTTGTTGATTGCCAATGAAGAGGGCTTTTTGTGGCTAAATTGTAACCATGGTTTTGTGGATGACACATAACTAACTTGGTAATGAAAGATTGACCTTGACATTGAATTCTAATGTGATGGTTAATTTTTACATGGAAAAAGTGGATTTGATATAATAGTAAAAAATCACAACGAAAAATAGTTATTCTAATAGTAATAGACCTCTTGTTGCAAATCTGTTCATAATTTTTACTATAAGCGAAGCAATCAAATTCAATTAGATATCCATGTTAGATGTTTAAGATATATTTCCAGTCATATATGGAACTCATCCCTCCATGGCTTGTGGAGTGAGATATTGATTGTTGAAACCCAATGTAAAATCCTTTAGTGTTAGTGCTTCTACTAATGATATCTTCCGAGCAACGAAATGAAATTCCACTTGCCAATTTCTTGAAGTAGATGTTGATGATGTTTGATGACATTAATGGTACATCACATGTTTTCTTAAATTTTTTTATACTACCCTGTTATTCACCCTAGGAATCAAGGATAGCTCGGGCCCCCACATGAATGGACCCCATGACCTATAAGCCCCCACCCCACCATAGGTATCATTGCACCATTCCATCAAGCCTAATGGTATTCTGGTGACGACCTCTAAATAACTATGCATACCTAAATTATGGTTACCATTTTATTGAGATCAAATGCATGGGAAGGATTAAAAAGGAAAAAAGAAAATGAGGAAGGGGTCTTCATTAGGTGTATCCTCTTTATTTTAAATGCCTAAAAATTTGGCTATTTTCATGATTAATGACCTTCTTTGATAATATGAAAAATATTTATGAAAACAAAATAGAAATAGATAAGCTACGGAGTGGCTAGTCCCTGTCGAGCATGAAATGACAAGCGTTTCAATGGATGGGCCATGTCAAATTAAGAACTAAAACCTTTGTTCTCAAATTCCTCAATAGGAAAATGAAGATAGTGTTAAGTTGTGAGACATTGCATTCCAACATAATCCTTAAACATGGTTGCTACCAACATTCACATATATGAGCTACCAGGATCACCTAGAAAAAATGGGTGTTGTCCTATTTCCCATCACCTCCCTTGCTATCGACATGGTTTGTATTGACTTCTAAATAGTTGGATTAAGAGAGTCTTGGGTAGTGTTGGGACAAATCCTCTCAATCTCTCTTAGAGTAATGTTGTTCTACCTACAAATTACCTTGTACTTGTCTACAACTATGTTAATGAAGAATACTCTCTTAGTAGCCAATTGATGTTTCATGGGTACTCTTTCATTTGTTATAATGATAGTTGTTGAGTTGATAAGATTTAATATATTGCTCCTCTTATCAACTTTCTCTCTTTTTTTCAACCCCATTTTATTAATACTTTAAGGTACTGGTCAAATCTACATTCAAAAAGATTAATTTCAGTATTCGAAGTGTTTTCAGTTCATTGATTTTTAGATGCAAGTGCACATATTTGCAATCTTCACACAGATTTGAGCATTTGTACTAAGAATTGGGTTTATCTAGTGATAAGCGACTAGTAAGCACCAACTTCTAGCCTGTCACGTGGAAACTTTTGTTCTAGTCCTAAATAAGAATTAGGTTCATATAAAGACAACCAATCTTCTCCATTTGTTCCATTTCTACGAACATTACTAGGAAAAACTTATGATCAGAACATGGAAACTTAGGATGGAAAATGCAAGATCCTCTGGCACTATTCATTGGAGGTCTGCCTTCTTTGTGTCATCAATTAACCAAAGCATGCCCATTCTTGTTTCCATTTGAGACAAGAAGGAAATACTTTTATTCACTTTCATTTGGGTTATTCTGTGCCCTACAGCGCTTGCAGCAGCAACAGAGTGTTGAAACTTCAAACTTCAATAATAATCTAGAAGTACGAGTTGGTAGGGTGCAGCGTCAAAAGGTTCGTGTTTATAGTCACCGTATACTGGATTGAGCTATGAAGGTAATGGAGATGTATGGTAGTAATAAGGCAGTTCTTGAAGTGGAGTACTTTGGAGAGGTTGGCACAGGTCTAGGTCCAACTTTGGAGTTCTATATTCTTCTTAGCCATGAATTACAAAAGAAAGTGCTTGGAATGTGGAGGTTAGGTTCTTGTTCTAAGAAAGTTGCCATGGCAGAAAACGTTGAGATGCAGGATGTTGAACACCATGGATTATTTTTGCATACAAACAAAGTCAGTACAATCCCTACAGTTGAAACTGAAGAGTTTGTGTAGGGTGCTCGGGGGTTATTTCCTCACCCATGGCCACCTAATGGAGATTCTTTGCAGGGAACTCAATTTTCCAAGGTAATAAATTATTTCCATCTTCTCCGACAAGTTATGGCCAAAGCTCTTCAAGATGGGTGGCTTATAGATTTACCTCTTTCAACAGCTTTTTATAAATTGGTTCGAGTCTCATAAACCCTGTTCAAATACGATTTCCATCCAGTGTTCGAGTCTCATAAACCCCGAGCATTAGGGTCATCTCTTGCATAAGAAGTTTACATAGCCATTAACGATTTCGGTGATAAAAGCAAACTGCAAAAGCAATTAGCCATAAGATAGAAATGAAAAACGGTTCATTCCATTAAAACATTAGAATAGAAACCAATACAGTCATCCATCATTTAAAAAGGAAAATGCAGAAGCACATTCAAATGCCCAACCCTTAAATTTTATACACAGATCAACATTTATACAAACATGGGGCCCCAAGGCCAAACCCCTTAGCATTTTGGGTATTCGTGGCATCCTCAAAAGCTCAGCAAACATAGATATAGAGCCGAATCTTACCGATTTGGTAGGCATTGCAGCGCTCAGCTCCTCAACCTCCGCGACCTCTTCAACCACCTTCAGCTCCTCAACCTCCTCGATCTGATCCTCTGCGGCCTCACTCAGAGAATGGCTATCAACAGGCTGGCTATCAACAGGCAGGCTATCAACTGGCACTGGCTATCAACACTAGGCTGGCCGTAATGGTTCGCGGGTGTACAATGCAGGTTTGTGCTCGTTGGGAGGTTCAAGCTCATCAAGAGGAGCAGGGTAAGTTTTGTGTACAATGTAGGTTCGTTCTCGTCGGGAGGTTCAAGCTTGTCGGGAGGAGCAGGGTAAGTTTTGTTTTTTTTTAAGTTTTTTAATGTTATATTTGTAGTTTTGGTTATGTTTTTTTTTATATTTTTTATATTGCTACACATTAATTTTAATTTTTATATATTTAATTTTAATTTTATATATTTAATTTTAATATATATTTTAATATTTATTAATTTGTAATTTTTATTTATTAATTTGTATAATTTTCATTTATTAATTTTAATATTTATGTATGTATTTTTTTCATATAAAAAAATAAAATAAAATAAAAGATTTAATATAAAAATAAAAATAAGGTTTAAAGTTTAAAAATAATTATCATCACCATCATCTTCTTCTTCAAAAACAACAACATCTCCTTATCTTGTGTCCATTACACCAAGGGCACTAAAATTTGGCAAGGATGATATCTTTCCTCCCTACCATTGCCAAAGACATGTCCATGATCGGGTCATTGTCAGAAGAGCATGCCATCCTTAAAGTACAATATCATCAGTATCACTCGATTTAAATATGATGGATGTATTTGACATCACTCTTTTCAGAATCATTTATTGGGGGCATCTATTTTGAGTTTTTGGAAAAGACATATGGTCCTAGGTTAAAATATAGAGTCTTAGGAAAGTACAATTGCCTGTAGGGATCATGGGACTACATAAGGAATCTTTGGCCTATGAGTATGTTATGTTGTCCATTTTTCTACTTAGAATGCCATGGAAGGTTATTTAGAACCATACGATGGTTTGAGGTCAAAACCTAGGATGTTAAACCATACAACCACCTATGGGGATCATGTCTTCTATATAGTGCCTCAAATAACCACACTAGGATACATATGGAATATGCCTTGCCCATTTGACTAATGCATGAACTAACCTTTTATTAAAAGGATAATATTTACCAATGAGATTTTTGGACTAGGTGCATCTCTTATTTGCATTGCTTATACACATGATTTTTGTTAGTTAGGCACATTACTTATGTGCATGATAGGTAAGGTGCATATGTTAGTTACATCAGTTAAATTTAGTGTGTGAGTTATGGATTTATGTTTTTTTTATTATGTTGTATCTCTAACTAAAAAATCTTCTTGGCACTAGCGATGTGATAAGAATGCCTACAATATGGGTCACATGGGTAACAAGATGTATTGTAATTTGTATCCATGCACAAGGTTAGGTTTGGAAGGAGTTAGGCCCGCTAGTGGGTCAATTGTTATAGTGGGACATTAATCGTTATTTAAGGGCTACTATGTTAGTGTTTTAGGATACTAGTAGATTCATGGCCTATGGTTAGTGGAACACTAACCATAGGTTATGGTTGTGAATGTGAATTAGGTTCATAAGTTCCCCAAACCACCACACAAGCATGAAATTGGGAATCTTTAACATGTGAGTGAGATATCTTTATTGTTTTGAGTCTTGGCACACCAAGGATGATGTTTTATGTACATGGAAACATCTAATACCAAAATAACATGTATTAACGATGATCATGATGATGACGATGATGATGATCAAGATGGGGACGATGATGATGATGATAATGAAGACGACGATGACGATGATGATGATGATAATGATGAAGATGAAGATTTCAAATGACGATGATGATCATGACGACGAAGAATGGTGACAATGACGAAGATGAAGATGATCATGATCATGATGCAGATTGATGATGACGATGATGATGACGATGATGATGATGATGACGATGATGATGATGATGACAAATGTGATGATGATGATGATGATGATGATGATGATGATGACGATGATGAAGATGATGGTGATGATGATGATGATGATGGTGGTGGTGGTGGTGACAACTACAATGATGATGAAGACGAAGAAGATTACGATGATCATGATGATGTTGGCACTAGCGATGTGATAAGAATGCCTACAATATGGGTCACATGGGTAACAAGATGTATTGGTTGTATCCATGCACAAGGTTGGGTTCAGAAGTAGTTAGGCCCGCTAGTGGGTTAATTGTTATAATGGGACATTAATTGTTATTTAAGGGCTACTATGTTAGTGTTTTAGGATACTAGTAGATTCATGGGAATGTGAATTAGGTTCATAAGTTCCCCAAACCACCACACAAGCATGAAATTGGGAATCTTTAACATGTGAGTGAGATATCTTTATTGTTTTGAGTCTTGGCACACCAAGGATGATGTTTTATGTACATGGAAACATCTAATACCAAAATAACATGTATTAACGATGATCATGATGATGACGATGATGATGATCAAGATGGGGACGATGATGATGATGATAATGAAGACGACGATGATGATGATGATGATGATGATGAAGATGAAGATTTCAAATGACGATGATGATCATGACGACGAAGAATGGTGACAATGACGAAGACGAAGATGATCATGATCATGATGCAGATTGATGATGACGATGATGATGACAATGATGATGATCATGATAAATGTGATGATGATGATGATGATGATGATGACGATGATGAAGATGATGGTGATGATGATGATGATGATGATGATGGTGGTGGTGGTGATGACAACGACAATGATGATGAAGACGAAGAAGATTACGATGATCATGATGATGTTGGCACTAGCGATGTGATAAGAATGCCTATAATATGGGTCACATGGGTGACAAGATGTATTGTTTGTATCCATGCACAAGGTTGGGTTCGGAAGGAGTTAGGCCCGCTAGTGGGTTAATTGTTATTTAAGGGCTACTATGTTAGTGTTTTAGGATACTAGTAGATTCATGGCCTATGGTTAGTGGAACACTAACCATAGGTTATGGTTGTGAATGTGAATTAGGTTCATAAGTTCCCCAAACCACCACACAAGCATGAAATTGGGAATCTTTAACAGGTGAGTGAGATATCTTTATTGTTTTGAGTCTTGGCACACCAAGGATGATGTTTTATGTACATGGAAACATATAATACCAAAATAACATGTATTAACGATGATCATGATGATGACGATGATGATGATAAAGATGGGGACGATGATGATGATGATAATGAAGACGACGATGACGATGATGATGATGACGATGATGAAGATGAAGATTTCAAATGACGATGATGATCATGATGAATGTGATGATGATGATGATGATGACGATGATCATGATCATGATGAATGTGATGATGATGATGATGATGATGATGATGACGATGATGAAGATGATGGTGATGATGATGATGATGATGATGATGATGATGATGATGATGGTGGTGGTGGTGGTGATTACAATGACAATGATGATGAAGACGAACAAGATTACGATGATCATGATGATGTTGGAACTAGCGATGTGATAAGAATGCCTATAATATGGGTCACATGGGTAACAAGATGTATTGTTTGTATCCATGCACAAGTTTGGGTTCAGAACCAGTTAGGCCCGCTAGTGGGTTAATTGTTATAATGGGACATTAATCGTTATTTAAGGGCTACTATGTTAGTGTTTTAGGATACCAATAGATTGATGGCCTATGGTTAGTGGAACACTAACCATAGGTTATGGTTGTGAATGTGAATTAGGTTCATAAGTTCCCCAAACCACCACACAAGCATGGAATTGGGAATCTTTAACATGTGAGTGAGATATCTTTATTGTTTTGAGTCTTGGCACACCAAGGATGATTTTTTATGTACATTGAAACATCTAATACCAAAATAACATGTATTAACGATGATCATGATTATGACGATGATGATGATCAAGATGGGGACGATGATGATGATGATGATGAAGATGACGATGACGATGATGATGATGACAATGATGAAGATGAAGATTTCAAATGACAATGATGATCATGACGACGCAGAATGGTGACGATGATGAAGACGAAGATGATGATGATCATGATGATGAAGATGATCATGATGCAGATTGATGATGACGATGGTGATGACGATGATGATGATCATGATGAATGTGATGATGATGATGACGATGATGAATATGATGGTGATGATGATGGTGATGATGATGATGATGATGATGATGATGATGATGATGATGATGATGATGTTGGTGGTGATGACAACGACAATGATGATGAATATGAAGAAGATTACGATGATCATGATGATGTTGGCACTAGCGATGTGATAGAAATGCCTACAATATGGGTCACATGGGTAACAATATGTATTGTTTGTATCCATGCACAAGGTTAGGTTCGGAAGGAGTTAGGCCCACTAGTGGGTTAATTGTTATAATGGGACATTAATTGTTATTTAAGGGCTACTATGTTAGTGTTTTAGGATACTAGTAGATTCATGGCCTATGGTTAGTGGAACACTAACCATAGGTTATGGTTGTGAATGTGAATTAGGTTCATAAGTTCCCCAAACCACCACACAAGCCTGGAATTGGGAATCTTTAACATCTGAGTGAGATATCTTTATTGTTTTGAGTCTTGGCACACCAAGGATGATTTTCTATGTACATGGAAACATCTAATACCAAAATAACATGTATTAACGATGATCATGATCAAGATGGGGACGATGATGATGATGATGATGAAGACGACGATGACGATGATCATGATCATGATGATCATGAAGACGAAGATGATGATGATCATGATGATGAAGATGATCATGATGCAGATTGATGATGACGATGATGATGATCATGATTAATGTGATGATGATGATGATGATGATGACGATGATGAAGATGATGGTGATGATGATGATGATGATGATGATGATGATGATGATGATGGTGGTGGTGATGAGAACGATAATGATGATGAAGAAGAATATGATTACGATGATCATGATGATGACGATGATGATGATCAAGATGGGGACGATGATGATGATGATGAAGATGACGATGACGATTATGATGATGACAATGATGAAGATGAAGATTTCAAATGACGATGATGATCATGATGACGAAGAATGGTGACCATGATGAAGATGGTGATCATGATGAAGATGATATTGATTATCAAGCAATACACCATTTGGGGTAGAATGATAATTGTATTGCATTTCTTTAATTATAAGCTTTTCTCTGTTTCAAGAATAATTTCATATTCTCTACTAAATAGGGCCAACCACGTGAAGGTGGAAGCTCTTATGGCCCCTCCCCCCCCTCTCATCACTCTCAATTCCCCAATATAGCCCAAAAAAAATAACTATGTACAAAAAAATTAAATGTCTTTTCTCATTCATACTAAATAACAAGAAAGGTTTCTAATTTTCACATACAGGAAAATGGAAATTAGCTAAGAAACAGTTAATAATTTATTATTAGTAATGCATACCTGATCATAAACTTCAATGGTCTTCATCATCTTCTTCATCTGAGTGATCATCTATACTATCATCCGATGATCTAGATTCAACATTGTAAGGATTGGCCATATCATCATCGTCGTCGATGTCAGTTACGATCATCATGTCATCGTCGATGTCATCTTCATGGACATTGTCTGAATATACATTATGATCTGATTCAAGAAGTTCTTCGACATCTTCTTCTGGAACAGGAATATCTTCTAACTCATGTTGATCATGATCATCTTCAACGACATCTTCTTCTTCGAGAACGTCTTCATTACCTTCATCTACGTTATAATTTACCGGCCTTCCCCTTGGATCATGTCTCACAACAAATGACCAACCCGCTCTACCTGGAACCTCAGAGTAAAATACATGTTCACATTGGGTTGGAAGAACATAGGGCTCCATTTTTTGCTCAAACAACCTTGTATTTACCATGGTAAAACCATTATCATGTTCAATAATTGTTCTATCGGGATCACGTTGATTCAATCGACACATGTACCATTTGACAACGAACAGAAATACCTTGAAGGAGTTAAAGTCACACTAAAGAATGTCTTCCAGGTACCCATAGTATCGATTTTTAGATAGTTCTGTATGTATGTCACTTCTAGAAGAAACATTGGTTGTTGATGTATATGTAACTTCGGAATGTATTTCATATATGTATGTTGTATGTACTCCTATAGAGATGGTATTATTCCTCTATACGGAAGTGTCGTCATTTATATTGTAAATGTCGTAACTTATACTTGATGGGTTATTAGACCACCTTGTTGGGGTCGGCCCTGTATAAGTCATGTGGGTCAAAGGGTTATTAGACCACCCTATTGGGGGTCGTCCATGTGGGTCGAAGGGTTATTAGACCACCCTATTGGGGGTTGGCCCAGTCATCATTATGTTATGTGGTTAAGTTCGAGCCTACATGATTTATGTAAAAGGCAAGTCAAGTCAAGTATAAATAGAGTGCGGGAGGCACTCTATTTGTTCACCTCACTTCTCACTCATGCACTCAAGGAGGAGTGGCGCACTTATGGAGGAGGAGGATCTGCTGCTAGGATATGTCTATCTCTTGTTTGGGTTGTATCATTGCTCTATCTATCTCTGAGGAAGTTATTGGGGTTTTTCACCTTTATGGTTTTCCCCAAGTAAATCTTTGTGTCTCTTGCGTGCTTGCATTATTGTCTCCATGATTGATATGTTGTACATGTTGTTCTCTCAGTTAAGATCCCAGATCAGATTAAAGTAAATTCTGAAAATTTAACATGGTATCAGAGCTAGCCTGAAAGAAGGCATGATATGGCATGTATGACACTTGTTGCACTTACGATGCTAGGGCTTGATATAGCAAAAAACCAGTCATCGTAGCACTTTCGCTATAAATCCGTTTTGGCAAATTTTTCGGATCTAAAATATTTACAGGTCGAAGATTAAATCCCCATGTACCTTGTGTCCAAAGGAAAACCTCTAATTCATTTTACTTTGTGATTTATGATCTGTACAATATAGGGTTTCTGCCTCTTCCAGATCTGAGTCAAAAGCAGGTGACCTTGGGAAAAAGGTCATAACTTGGGCTAGGAAGCTCCAAATGAAATTTCATAAAACGTGAAAGGTATTACACAGACTTTACTATCTCAGAAAAAGTTTTCAGAGGCCGAAGTTGAACCAGTGACACGTGTCACGCCGTACAAGTTCGCTCTCCTTTATTATGCCATAAACAGGTCACGTTGCGACACTTGGCATAACTCTCTCTTAGAGAGTCCAATTGAGGTCAAACCTATCAAGATGGAAAGATAACAGGGTGAGCTATCTCAGGAAACTTTTTCAGAGGCTGAAGTTGAAATAGTGACACGTGGCATGCCGTACAAGTTCTCTCTCCTGTATTATCCGATAAACAGGTCACGTTGCGACACTTGGCATAACTCTCTCTCAGAGAATCCAATTGAGGTCAGACCTATCAGGATGGAAAGATAACAGGTCGGGATATCTCAGGAAACTTTTTCAGACCCTGTGGATTGAAAAGTTTGGAGGTACACCAGAAACAATCAGGTACATATTTCTGTCAAAACAGAATTATTTTTTAGTACCTTCATTCATGGCTTCCGGAATTTAGGGCTTCGGAGAAAGTCGAAATTTTTGTAATCAGATACCACGGATGGATGCTACTCATCAAAATCGAAATTTAGAGACCAAGATCAGAATTTTTGGTTGGGCAGAAGGTCGGGCTTGATCAGACCCTAGTTCGGGACTTTGATTAGAAAAAGTGGAAAATTAGGGCTTCTGTAAAAATGGGAATTTTTGAAATCTATGACCACGGCTGGAAGCTCCTCAGAAAAATAGAAGCTTAGAGATTTGGATCAAACCTTTTGATTGGGAAGAAGAGTGGGCTTCATCAAACCCCAGTTCAGGGTCACGTCTAGTGAATCCGGAAGTTTCAAAAGCAAAATTGATGAGTGAAACTTTGCATTTTTCAAAGTCTGAATATACCAGCTTGATCAGCTCATCAAGGTGCATATTTCTATCCTTTCGGAAGTTTGAAATTAAAAGTTTGAATTTTTGGGGTTTCTCTGACAAACCCATATCCAGCTCCAGGTCCAGTTCTTGCAAATCAAGTGGATTGGGTTAATCCTAGAAGAAGATGGATTGGTCACCTGCATAACTAAAGAAGTTCATGTTTCAGAGGGAGATGAGGCTAAGGCCTTACATAAGAATATTACAAGCGATCTCAATAGGTATGACTCATCGAGGTATGTTTTGAGATTTGTTCATGATTAAGTTTATGGTATGTTTGTCTTCATGTTATTACGGTTAGTACAATCTTGATTTTAGACTTGTCGTATCACCTTAATAAAATTATGAATGCGTGATAGAAAATATTCATTGATTAGGGTGTTGACACTTATGATTGTACTAATGCATTATGGTGTTGTATGAGGTTTATGTTGTCTACTAACATGAAAGGTACATCAAGAAAGACAAATCATGTTTTGGTTCAAGAACATATGATCATGATGACATGAGGACAAAGATTCATCCATTGTCATGGATCTCATAGAAGATCCATTTACGAGGTATGTATAACTTGGTTTTATGATGGTTAACCTATCAGATATACAGGTTACTAGCACAAGTCATTGAAGAAGAACAAGAAGACATCATGTGAGTATGTTAGACATAAATAGCTAGCATGCTAATCCAGGTATGTTTTTCCTATATCAAGATAGAATCCTACCTTGTGTTAGGATCTTATACTGTTGTGTTGTTGATAATGATTATTCATGAAGTCATAGGTTTGAATAGTCATGGTTGTATGCATATTATGTTTCTTACCATAATTGATGATATGACTAACCAGAAGAATCATGAAGGTATAGGTTTGAGTAATCACGGGTTTTATGCATATTATATCTCTTATCTTGATTGATAATTTAACTAACCAAAAGAGTCCTATGATCAAATAAGAATATGCATGAGTAAAAGAAGACTCCCCTGAAACCTTGAATACTAATGTTTATTATCTGTGTTTGAAATGATCTTGACTATACATGCTTGAGATTATTGTGTTTTGATAATATTAAGATTATAATAATGAATGTTTGATTACGTATGAGACCTAGAGGATAACACAATGACGATACTAATAAGCATAGGGATCGAGAATGAATATAAGTTCAAGGACAAGTAATCCAGGAAGCAAAGATCAAGAGGGAGTACACTCCAGTGGTTTCTGCAAGGATGCAGATATTCAGAGGGAGTTGACCATCTCTCTACATTCCACAACAGAAAGGTGTAGAAGAAGCTACTTCAGATTAGGACTCTAGTAGCTCCTGCAAGGAAGCAAAGACTCAGAGGGAGTACACCCAACGAACAAACAAAGATAAGTATTTGAATTGTCATTTCTTAAATAATACTGTTCAATAATGTATATACTGATGTTCCTAGATTTAGGTTGTGTATTATGCATATTAGAATAATTGCATTGATGAACAGTATACTACTAATATGCATGGGTAAGTGACCTATGGCACTGTACAACATCCCATTGCTACTTATCTAAAATGAAACCTATTTGCTGACATGTTGGGAGTTGTGCACACTCTTAACAATGTTCTGGTAGAGATTGGAAGGCATATAGAAAGTTACGGGATATGGATAAATGTTGTATTGAAGCATTGGCTAAGATAATTGCATGACTGTATGACATATTTCTTTATGTGTAAGAATTTGTTCTGAAAATTATGAGATGTTTCTAATCATGTAATTTAACCTGTTTTGTAGGAAAGATCATATATCTTCACCTGCAAAAGGACTACAACATTTGTTCCAGCAACAAAGATATCTATTGAAGCTATTGAAGTTCCCAGGATCTGGGATGAAGAAATGGAATACCATGATCCGTCGATCATGAAGAATGATGTTTGGGATGTAGTCCCAAGACCTAAAGGGAAGTTTGTTATGACTTCCATATGGATCTATCAAGATCAAGCATGCTACAGATGGCAGCATAGAGAAATATAAAAGTGATGAAATAGAAGATACACCAGATGGATTCAAGACAACTTTCTTGAATGGTGCAGTTGAAGAAGAAGTGTATGTGGAGCAGCCACTTGGTTTTGAGACACATGACAAGGAGTCATATATGTGCAAAAACTTGGGTATGATGCACCACTTTCTAGGTATGGAGGTGTGGCAGAGTGCAGATGGAATCTTCCTTGGACAAGGGAAGTATGCAGTAGAGATCCTAAAGAGGTTCGGGATGATGGATTGCGTGGCTATGGCATCGAACCTGAAGCTTCTGTGTGATGCTTCATCTGAGCCGGTTGATGTCTCTATGTATCGTCAGATGATTGGGTCCTTGATGTACCTGACAAACACGAGACCAGATATTTGCTTTGCTGTGAACACATTGAGCCAGTTCCTGACGGATCTGAGGAGTGTTCACCTGGTTGCTGTAAAGCATGTTCTGAGGTACCTGAAGGGTACAGTGGATTTTGGGCTCAAGTATGAAGCAAATCAAAATTTTAACCTGCAGGGTTATGTTGATTCAGATTGGGCTGGCAGTGCTGCAGATAAGGAAGAGCACATCTAAGTGCTGCTTCAGTATGGGATCAGGTGTGATCTCTTGGTTCAGCAGGAAGCAGTCCTGCGTAGTACTGAGTACAGCTGAGGTAGAGTATGTTGCAGCCTGTTCAGCTAGTTGTGAGGCCGTATGGCTACGGAAGCTACTGTCTGAGTTATTTGATCTCCCGTTGGATGCTACTGGTATCTTTTGTGATAACCAGAGTTGTGTGAAGCTGTCCGAGAATACAGTATTTCATGACAGGTCGAAACACATAGAGATCAAATATCACTATATCAGGGATATGGTGCAGAGAGGAGCTATGAAGCTCCTGTACATTGCGACAGATGAGCAAATTGCAGATGTGTTGACGAAGCCACTAGCCAAGGTGAAGTTCGAGTACTTCAGAGAGAGGCTTGGCATTCTTCAGATCGAGGACACTTCGAGGAAGAAGTGATGGACACATTTGCTGAATCCATTCCAAGCATGTTGGAAGGAGGATCCTTCACATGGCTGTGGATGTAAGCGTTGGGTGACGAGCATCAGGATGATGATCTGGTTTCTGCTTGGATATGATCAGTTAGATCATTTTTATATGTATGTATTTTGTATAAGCATCATGTTGGATGCTTGGACCATGTATCTGTATATGTATCAGGTGGATACACTATGTATCAGGTGGATATCTGTATGTGTATGATCAGGTAGATCATGTATGTTGATGGATACATTGTGTGGATCATGTATCTATGTATCAAGTGGATACACTATGTATATTTATATGCATTGGGTGGATACATTGTATGATCAGGTATATCATGTATGTTGATGGATACATTGTGTGGATCATGTATCTATGTATCAGGTGGATACACTATGTATATTGATATGTATCAGGTATGATCAGGTAGATCATGTATGTTGATGGATACATTGTGTGGATCATGTATCTATGTATCAGGTGGATACACTATGTATATTGATATGTATCAGGTAGATACTTGGTGTACATCAGATGGATGCATTGTATGATCAGGATGATCGTGGATGACGAGCTTCTCTAGATGACATGCAGCAGGATGTTGCAGTGATGATGATCAGGGTGATCATGTGTACATCAGGATGATGTATGATGAGTATCAGATGATACTTTGTGGCCGTGGATCAGGTTGTGCAGGTAAGCATGTAATTTGTGCCTTGGGAGATTTGCAGATGGTCTTTCAAGGTTTTTCCTATGGCATGTAATTCGGTGCCCTAGGACATCTGGCAAATGCTCTTTTGAGGTTTTGCTTGGGAGGACATATAATTTGTGCCCTGGGAGATCTGCAGATAGTCTTTCGAGGTTTTGCCTATGGCATGTAATTCGTTGCCCTGGGATATCTGGCAAATGCTCTTTCGAGGTTTTGTCCTATGGCATGTAATTTGCTCCTGGGTGATCTGGACAGGATGAAAAAGGGCTCAGATGCTTCAGCCAGGTTTTGCCATGACCACATGTAATTTGCTCCTGGGAGATCTGGACAGGATGAAAAAGGCCTCAGATGCTTCAGCCAGGTTTTGTGGTGGACCACATGTAATGTGCTCCTGGGAGATCCGATAGGTAGAGCTGTGTGCTCGTAACATCCTGGGATGCTTCAGCCAGGTTTTGTGGTGAGATCACATGTAATGTGCTCCTAGGAGATCCGACAGGTAGAGCTGTGTGCTTGTAACAGCCTGGGATGCTTCAGTCAGGTTTTGTGATGGGTCACATGTAATGTGCTCCTAGGACATCCTACAGGTAGAGTTGTGTGCTCGTAATAGCCTGGGATGCTGCAGCCAGGTTATGTGATGCACGTAATAAGTCCTGAGGATTCCACAATATGGCCAGTGATGACGAAGACCTACAGGTGGTGGGCCTACATCCAGTATGAAAAAGGACTGGCTCTATATAACTTCTTATGATAAGTAGATTCAGAGATTGATTGAGATAACAGCAGCAGTGACAATGATGATGACTCGATGACGATTATCCAGTGACGATGATCCAGAGAAGATGACTTGTGCTAGAAGACCTGTGCTAAGAAATACCTTCCTAGTTAAGAGGGAGTGTTGATGTATATGTAACTTCGGAATGTATTTCATATATGTATGGTGTATGTACTCCTATAGAGATGGTATTATTCCTCTATACGGAAGTGTTGTCATTTATATTGTAAATGTCGTAACTTATACTTGATGGGTTATTAGACCACCTTGTTGGGGTCGGACCTTTATAAGTAATGTGGGTCAAAGGGTTATTAGAACACCTTATTGGGGGTCGTCCATGTGGGTCGAAGGGTTATTAGACCACCCTATTGGGGGTCGGCCCAGTCAGCATTATGTTATGTGGTTAAGTTCGAGCCTACATGATTTATGTAAAAGGCAAGTCAAGTTAAGTATAAATAGAGTGCGGGAGGCACTCTATTTGTTCACTCACTTCTCACTCATGCACTCAAGGAGGAGTGGCGCACTTATGGAGGAGGAGGATCTACTGCTAGGATATGTCTATCTCTTGTTTGGGTTGTATCATTGCTCTACCTATCTCTGAGGAAGTTATTGGGGTTTTTCACCTTTATGGTTTTCCCCAAGTAAATCTTTGTGTCTCTTGCGTGCTTGCATTATTGTCTCCATGATTGATATGCTGTAGATATGTTGTACATGTTGTTTTCTCAGTTAAGATCCTAGATCAGATTGAAGTAAATTCTGAAAATTTAACATTGGTCACCTCAAAGATTGCAGATATCCCACAATCAGATTTTTTCTTTGTGTCATCCAACTTTTTGATACGATATCTACATCCATTGCACCACATAGCCTTATGGTGTTTTACCTAGTACAACAAGCCATACAGGAAAATATTACATAATGACACCATATTTATGATAAAGTAGTGCATGTTTATTATAATGCCATAAAAGGAAAATAATCAGTGTGACGTACAACAACAATATTTAAAAAATAAAAATGTCGTTGATTAATATGCTTACCTGCTTATCTTTTAAACCTCTTGCTAAATCGATTTCCCTTTGTGTTAGATTGGTGTCTCCATTGCGATGTGCAACTTTAACTAATGAAGCCACACCTTCCCATGATATTCCATGACCAGATTGTTCACATTTTTCAATCCATACCTTCATCAAGTCAAGATTGTTTGCGATGTATAAATGAATCGCATCCCACTCTCGACCAACTGTTTGATGACAATAAAATTAAAATTCAATGAAAATGTATATTAGTCACTTGAAAAAGTATATAATTACAATATAAAATGATGCAAACTACTAAATAAAAAAATAGAATATGTATGATATATAAACATAAAAATCACCAGTGAAATGTGCTATGTTACCTTTCACCTTCCTCGATCTACCTTTCCCCTTTGGGTACTCCCCTTCGAAATCGTTTTTGGAGTCTGGATCACAAATGCGACGTAAATTGAGCTTTGACACCAATATAGGAAGATATTCACTAATGTACAACATGTTTTGGTATACCATATATCCCTCCATCATAGAACCCTCAGCATATGATCGTTTTCTGACCAAACCATTCATAAATTTCAAGTGCCTCTCAACCATCCACATCGATCTTGAGTGCACAGGTCCACACAGTTCAATCTCCTCAACTTGGTGTATGAGGTAGTGTTCCTGTGCATTGAAAAATGTTGAAGGTAGATGCTTCTGCATTTCACACATGAGACAAGGAATTTCTCTCCTCCAATACTTTATGTCTTCTTTATGGAAATCTTTAGATGACAACCATCTACAAGTGACATGACAACCCAATCAAGAGATTAAATAAAAAAGTCATTATATTACATAACATGAAGTAGAGAATGAAAATCAAATTAAGAATAAGTTCTATGTTGAATTAAACAAACAGTAAGCACACGGAAAAATCACCACTTACCTCATGTATTTCCCGAGACTATATATTATTTGCTTGACATTGTTGTCGAAGTTGTCTGGGATAGAGAGAGGTAGAACATACTGTAACAATAATATACAAATAGTTTCAGTATATCAAAAAAGAGTACTAGAAAAACAACGTCAATACCAACCATATTCACTGGAAAAAGAAAAAA
Organism: Larix kaempferi; assembly: GCA_027924585.1. NCBI lineage: Eukaryota > Viridiplantae > Streptophyta > Pinopsida > Pinales > Pinaceae > Larix > Larix kaempferi. Next base: position 4,546,643 of record BSBM01000968.1, on the reverse strand, counting down.
ATAATTATTAAATGCATACCATATTAATTATTACCTTCATGAAGACATGCCAATCATGAGTTTTCACCCCTGCAAAATCACCTTTCTTTGTTATGATATTCTTCATGTTCGCACAAAATCCAGTGGGAAATTTAATTTTTTGAATGACTTCTTTTACAACATTACTTTGCTGGTCCGTTAACATCCATGGAAGTGAGTTTATATTAATTTGCTCTCCATTGCTATGAAATTGAATGACGTATTTCATTGCATGGTTGTTATCTTGAATGTCTTTGCAAATTTTGACAATTGTTTCTTTGTCACTCCTTCCATCCAATATTTGCCATAATGTTTCAGTCACATTCTTTCTGATATGCATTGTATCAAATAGATGAGCAATTTGTAGGTGCTCATAGTAGGGAAACCTACTAAATTGTCTAGGATAACTTTTCGTTCCTTGTGGAAGCCCATTAATGCCTTCATGATGATCACATGAATGACAATGATGAAATCAAATATTAAATCAATGTCAATTACACTAAATAGCACACAATATAGAAAAATACAATATGATCATATACAATGATTGATTATACTTACCTTGACAATTTCTATTATATTGCAACTTCCATATATGAGGTGTCATTCTCTTTGGTTTTAATGTAGACTCTTGCTTGCCATTGAAAATATGTTTTTCGGTAGTTCGATACTTGTGATTCTTGGAGAGGAAGTGCCTATACTCATCAAACACCTCCTTTCCTAAGATTTTTGAATGACGAGATTTGATCTTAGGACCACAAACTGGACATGCGAATTTCCCCTTTGTCTGAAGACCTAAATAAAAAGATGGAACATCAATATTGTCTATTATAATTATATAAAAAATGACTGGATTATTTAGAAAAACATGCATGCGTATTATATTAACTAGTAGTTCGTAAAATTAAATGCAACTAAAGTGGAACTTATAATTACATACCACAAAAATGGGTTAACCCTGGGGCATCATGCATTGTCCATACAAGCATGGCATGGAATTGGAATTTCCTTTGTCGTATTGGTCTAGATAAGTCATACATAGTGATGCCATTCCATAACTTCAGTAGCTCGTCAATAAGAGGTTCGATATATACATTCATATATTTGACTTGGTACTTACCTGATTGATTTGAACAGATAAAATAAATATTCTGATTATGAGACGTACCATTTAGATATATAAACCATATTTCACACTAGAAAAACTTTAAATATATATATAACATTATGAGACAAAAAATGACAAATGAGAATATACCACTGCATTAAAAAAAAACTGCAGTGTTCGTACCTAGAATACTCATCGACAACATTATGTGCTCCCTCTTTATTGTCAACCATGGAGGAATGTTGTTGTTGATAACAAAAATAGGCCACACTGAGTAAACAGATCTCATCTCTGCAAAAGGATTGACACCATCTGCTTCCAAAGAAATCCTAAGATTACGAGGTTCGTCTTTAAAGTGAGGCCATTTTTCCTCCATATCTCTAAATGCAGACCCATCTGCAAGCATCCGAATAATGTCGTCTTGACTTTTGTTCCGTGCATGGTAATCCATAAACTGCGCTATTTTTTTGCACCTGAAAAGTCGTTACAAACGGGGAATAATGGGAATATAATGTAGAACCTTGCAAGACACCTTTTTCAGTTACTTGATCTGTGCGATATCTACTAATATGACATTCAGGACATTCTATTGCAAATTCATGCTGGTTGTAATAAAGAATATGATCATCGGGGCATGCATGAATTGCTTCATACTGCATTCCAATTTCTTTCATGATGACAGATAAATATTGATATGTGTGAGGTAAAATATTTGATGGTGGTAACAAATATTCACCTATCATGCTACAACAAATTAAAATAAAAATCTAGTTAATATAATATAGAAATAATATTAATGAAACAAATTTCATCTGTAGTAATTTGACTTATATATGAATTAACAATCAAATACATGACAATCATATATATTTTGTAATGGAATATATTACATACCTTAACATCCGTGTGACTGATATGTTTGGAAGACCATTAAAAACCTTCAAGTTCATTACCAACAATATAGCACAGAGAAGATTTGTCTTCGATTCGTCATAAAGGGGTTCATATGCCTTGCCAAGAAGAGGTATATCATGAATATCATCAAAATGTTCATCATTTTCATGATCATCATCATGATCCATTCCAACATTAAATGAATCATGGATCAAAGTATTTGTAACATCATCTTCAACTATGTTATCAGTATGATCATCTTCTTCAATGTGATCATTAACTTGTTCTCCATTAATATTCATAGCTCCATGTTCCTCCGGTACTTGTTCTAGAAGCACTTGCTGATCCAGACGATATGTCATAGGATGTCTTTCCTTTATAATTACATGAAACAATCAATAGATAAAATTTAATATAAGAAATTCAAACGCAACATGTAAAAATTTGAAACACAAAATGTAAAAATTTATGTGATACATTAAAAATTTAACAAATTTTGTATTGTCAAAAGTTTTTTTAGCTTTTGACATTTAAAAAACCAACTTCACGGCCATACCCGTGGGAAACTGAGTAGACATGGGATTCTACCCGCTTTTAACGCATGTGTTGACCACATCTAGCAGGCCCTACCCACGAACCATAGATTTGTATCCCACGTATAGCGTCGTGTTAATTTTTTCAATAATTTCATTCCATTATCATTCAGGATCACTAAGAGAATAACATGTACAGCATATCAATCATAAACACAATAATACAAGCACACAAGAGACACAGAGTTTCACCGGGGAAAACCAAGAAGGTGAAAAACCACGCAACTTTCCTATAGATAAGATAAGCCCCAATACAAGATCACAAGGATCAAACCCAATAGGATGTCTCTAGCAGATGCTCCTCCTCCTCCACATGTGCGCCACTTTCTCTCTTAGCAATGCGAGCTTGAGAAGTGAGTGAATGAATCAAATGAGAAACACAACCTCTCTATTTATACACTAACTTGACCTGCCAATAATTCACTGGGGTCAACTTGCTACTCAAGTCTAATAACCCAACCACATGACCTAACTAGGGTCGACCCCACACTGGTGGTCTAATAACCCATCAATACAAATGACGACACTTACAATGTAACTTGCGACACTTGCAAATACAAATGACGACACTTCCAATCAGAGGAATAATACATCTCTGTGGGATATACAATAAAGTACAAATGTAATACATAGAAGAATATCTTTCGAAGTTACAAATACATCAACACTCCCTCTTAACTAGGAAGGTATTCTGAACATAGGTCATCAATACATATTGGTGCAAGTCTTCAATTCTGGAGCTGGATCATCATCACTAGATCATAGAGCATCATCATCATCACTGCTGTTGTGCTCAACATCTCGATCACTAGGATATCTCTGAATTTTGCTCGTTATAGGAAGTTCTACAGAGCCATCCCTTTTTCATGCTAGATGTAGGCCCACCTCCTGTAGGTCTTCATCCACACTGGCCATACTGTGGATCCCAGGACTTATTACGTGCGTCAACAAAACATCGAAAGAGTATCCCAGGATCATTTATGTGCCTAAGCACGACCGGCAAGATCTCCCAGAGAACTATTACATGTTGAATATCACAAAACCTTAAAAGAGTGTCTTGACTAGCAAGAACTCTAAAGAGCATCTTAGGCCTTTTACATCACTAGTTCAACCTGTCTGAATCTCCAGGACGTATTACATGTGACCCCCACCACAAAACCTTAAAAGAGTGTCTTGACTAGCAAGAACTCTAAAGAGCATCCGAGGCCTTTTACGTGACTAGAACAACCTATCCAGATCTCTAGGACGTATTATATGTGGTCATGGAAAAACCTCAAAAGAGCTTCCCAGGAATGATTACGAGCATACTGGTCAACCTATCGGATCTCCCAGGGTGCTATTATATGCCATAGGACAAAACATCGAAAGAGCATTTGCCAGATATCCCAGGGTGCTATTATATGCCATAGGAAAAACCTCGAAAGAGTATCTGCAAACCTCACAGGTCGCTATTATATGTCCTCCCAAGCAAAACCTCGAAAGATAATTTGCCAGATATCCCAGGGCGCTATTATATTCCATAGGCAAAACCTCGAAAGAGTATTTGCAAACCTCCTAGGGCACTATTATATGCTTATCTGAACAACCTGTCCACGGCCACAGAGTATCAACCTGATACTCACCATACATCATCCTAATGTACATGATCATCCTGATCATCATCATAGCATCATCCTGATGCATATCATCCAAAGTATCATCCTAATACTCATCACACATGATCATCCTGATCATCGTCTCTGCATCGTCCTAATGCATGACATCTAGAGCATCATCCTATTACTCATCACACATGATCATCATGATCATCATCACTGCATCGTCCTGATGCATATACATATACATGATCCAACTGATCATACAAAGCATCCACCTGATGCATATCCAAAGCAGTAACTGGAGCATCATCTTGATGCTCATCACACATCGCTTACATCCACAGCCATGGGAAGGATCCTCCTCTCACCATGCTTAGAATGGCTCCTGCAAATGTGTCCCATCACTTCTTCCTCGAAGTATTTTCAATTTGAAGAACACCAAGCCTCTCTCTGAAGTACTCAAACTTCACTCTGGATAGTGGTTTCGTCAACACATCTGCAACCTTCTCATCCATCACAACATACAGGAGCTTCACTAATCCTCTCTACACCATATCCCTTATATAGTGATATTTGATCTCAATGTGCTTCGACCTATCATGGAACACTAGGTTCTCAGACAGCTTCACACAACTCTGGTTGTCACAAAAGATACCAGTAGCATCCAACGGGAGATCAAATAACTCAGACAGTAGCTTCCTAAGCCATACTACCTCACAACTAGCCGAACAAGATGCAACATACTCTGCTTCGGCTATACTTAGGGCTACGCAATACTGCTTCCTGCTAAACCAAGAGATCACACCTGATCGCATACTGAAGTAGCGCCCCAAAGTGCTCTTCCTATCCACAACACTACCTGCCAAATCTGAATCAACATAACCCTATAGGTTAAACTTTTGATTCGCATCATACTTGAGCCCATAATCAACCGTACCCTTCAGGTACCTCAGAATATGCTTTACAGCAACCAGGTGAACACTTCTTAGATCCTTCAGGAACTAGCTCAATGTGTTCACCACAAAGCAAATATCTGGACTCGTGTTCGTCAGGTACATCAAGGACCCAATCATCTGATGATACACAATGAAATCAACTGGCTCAGATGAAGCATCACACAGAAGCTTCAGGTTCGATGCCATAGGTGTGGCCATGGCCTTGTAGTCCATCATCCCAAACCACTTTAGGATCTCTACTGCATACTTCCCTTGTCCAAGGAAGATTCCATCCACACTCTACCACACCTCCATGCCTAGAAAGCAATGCATCATCCCCAAGTCCTTCATCTTGAACTCGGCAACAAGCTTCCTCTTCGTATCGGCAATCAATCTACCCTCACCTGTAACAAACAAGTCATCCACATACAATAGTAGTATCACTGGATTACCTTCCTCAACCTTGTAGTAAAGGTTGGAATCCACTTTACTCTTGGTAAATCCCAAACTAGATAGAAAGTTGTCTATCCTACCATACCAAGTCCTAGGAGCTTGCTTCAATCCATACAAGGCTTTCTTCAACCTGCACACATACGACTCCTTGTCATGTGTCTCAAAACCAAGTGGCTGCTCCGCATACATGTCCTCTTCAACTACACTATATCCATCTGGTGTATCTTCCACTTCATCACTGCAGCCAGAGCAAGTACTTTTCGGATGGAAGTGTATCTAGCTACAGGAGAAAAAGTCTCTTCATATTCTATTCCCTCTTTCTGAGAGAAACCATGAGCTACAAACCTCACCTTGTATTTCTCTATGCTACCATCTATAGCATGTTTGATCTTATATATCCACTTGGAAGTCACAACAGACTTCCCTTCAAGTCTTGGGACTACATCCCAAACATCATTCTTCATGATTGACTGGTATTCCTCGACCATGGCATCCTTCCATTCTTTCTTTTTCGCTGCTTCTTCATAACTGGAAGGTTCTTTGTTCATAATGTCACAGAGTAAGGCAACATAACTGGTATGTGATCTAGTCCTCTTCCTTTCTATGTGTTCTTCTTCTGGAATGCCATACCTTTCTTCATCTTGAATGAGCTCTCTATCCCATGCAGGTTTCCTCTTGTGAGATTTATTCTCACGGGGTGGATCTATAGGTTCTTGTGGATCTTCAATTTCATGATCCTCTTCTGGAATTGCTTCATTCATATTGGTATCTTGAAATCTGGTTACCTCTGGTTCTTCATAGTCTTCAACAGGTGTCTTCCTTGATTTGATGTATGCTGAGTCTTCATCAAATGTTACATCCCTGCTGATATCAATTTTCTTGAACCCTGGAAAGTATATTCTATAAGCCTTCGAGCTTTCACTGTAACCCACAAAGATGCCCTTCTTCCTGAAGAATCTAGCTTTGTCCTCTTTTCCTTTGGAATGTGTGTGTATACTAGACAGCCAAATATCCTGAGATGGCTAACTTCAGGTTTCTTATTAGAGAAGACTTCTTCTAGTGTCTTATTGTCAAGTATCTTGTGAGGTGTTCTATTCTGCACATATACAGCTGTCGTAGATACTTCTTCCCATAGATGCATAGGCAGATCTTGGTCATGAAGCATTTCCCATGCTGCTTCCATTATAGTTATATTCTTCCTTTCTACAACTCCATTTTGTTGTGGATTGTAGGAAGCAATCAACTCCCTCTTAATCCCTGAATCACTACATAGCTTCTTGAAATCACCTAAAGTGATTTCTCCGCCATTGTTGGATCTGAAGGTCTTGATCTTCTTATCTATTTTATTTTCTATCAAGGCTTTGAATTCCTTGAACTTATCAAACACTTCATCTTTATTCTTCAAGAAATAAACCCAAGTCTTCCTAGAGAAATCATCAATGAAAGAAACATAGTATACATACCCACTTAGAGAACTGGATGACATTGGACCGCATACATCAGAGTGGATAATCTCCAAGATTCCTTCTGCTTCACTTTCACTGCTTGGAAATGCCTTCTTTGTTTTCTTTCCTTTTGCACATACTTTGCAAACACCTTCATGCTTAGGCTGGATTTCAGGAAGACCTTCTACAACTTTGCTTGCAATTGGTAGTGCTCTATAGTGCACATGTGCAATCCTTCTATGCCAAAGTTCACTTGGCTCCATGGATTCATGTACCATATCATGTTCAGGTTGTCCCTTCAATTTGTATAATCCTCCCTCTTTCTCTCCAATCACTACTACATCATCTATGGTCTTACCCTTTGGCCGCATGAGTACTTGGCCATCTACAAATGCAACTCTAATTCTTTTCCCTCCAAAGATGATATGGATAGGAGATTCTTCTTGAGCCCAGGTACATATAGAACATCTTTCATCTTCAAAGACTTCCTAGAGTCTAGTTTATAGGAGGCTTCACCACTTCCTTTGATAGGATATTGATAGTCATCCCCAAGTTTCACTTTATGAGCTGAATCATGTTCAGATAGATCTACAAAGGATTCTTTAAACCCAGTCATGTGTTTGGAAGCCCCACTATCAATAAGCCAATCATCACATCCATGAGAGATAGTACCTGTGAGAGCAGAGATTAGAACATATTCATCTTCACTTGATGAGTCATCACTTTCTTCTCTATCCTTCTTCTTGGGTGGTTCATCATCCTCAGCAGCGTGAGCATGATATCTCTTCTTACTACCCTTCTTCTTCTTGTTGAAGTTGTTGCTATTGTTCTTTTTGTTCTTAGGACAATCTGAGGCAAAGTGTCCCTTCTCATTGCATGTAAAACATCTTAGATCTTTCTTATCTTTATGATAATGATGGTGTGAAGATATTTTGCTATGAGATGGCTCCCTCCTAGGCTTACCCTTCTTGGTATGTGCAGTGAGAGCTTGATGTTCATTCCACATATTTTCTTCTCGAGCTACAAGCCTAGCTTCTTCTTGTGAACATTCCTCCCACAGTCTACTGAAGGAGATCATTTTCCTTCTTGCACAAATTCCTTGGATGAAGGAGTCCCATGACCTAGGTAGGCCATTCAATGTGGTCATTACAATTTCACCATTCTCCATTACTTCATCCACAGCTTCAATTTGTTCCTTGATTTGAGAGACCTTAGAAAAGTAGGATTGAATGGTCTCTCCATTCTGAAGTTTTACCCCTTTCAATTGGTTCCGCATAGTCATCTTTCGATTTATGTTCTTTCCCTCAAACAGTTTGGTTAGGGATTCAAACATCTCCTTAGGTGTCTTTAGGGAAGACACATGGGGTATGAGATGGTCCTTTATAGAATTAGCAATGATTCTCTTAGCCTTGACCAGATTCTTCTTGTGTAAGGCCTTAGCCTCTTCTCCCTCTGGAACAGGAACCTCTTCACTTATGTAAGTGTCCAACTCATTCTCTTCTAGGATTAACCTAATCCTATACTTCCAGGCTCGGAAGTTATCAGACCCTTCAAGCTTATCCTCAAGCTTGGTGTGGTGATACATCTTAAAGAGTACCTCAAATGGAAATAGAAAAAGATTTAGGTATTACCACTTGATTTGCTGAAAACTAGATCTAGAGCTGGATTAGGGTTTGTCAGAGAAACCCTAAAAATTCAAAATTTGAATTTCAAACTTCTGAAAGGATAAAAAGATGCACCTTGCTGAGTTGGTCAAGCTGGTATACTCAGAATTTGAAATCTGCAAATTTTCACCCCTCAAAATTGCTTTTGGAACTTTCGAATTCACTAGATAGGACCTTGAATTAAGGTTTTATTTTCTCGGAGCTTCACCCAACCAAAAAGTTCGATCCAAAGCTCTAAACTTCGATTTTTCAGAGGAGCTTCCAGCTGTGGTCTTGGATTTCAGAAATTCCAACTTTTGAAGAAACCCTAATGTTTAGGTCAAAAACTGAAAATGCTTAGAATTGAATTATGTCTCGACAGAAAGATGCGCCCTTCCAATGAGAGTCAATATAGCCTTCTGCCTTTGATGATTTGTGGAGAGAAACCCAAATATTAAGAATCCCTAGCTTCCGCAGCTGCACAGTGCCTTCTTCTTAGGTCAGCTCTGATACCATGTTAATTTTTTCGATAATTTCATTCCATTATCATTCAAGATCACTAAGAGAATAACATGTACAGCATATCAATCATAAACAAAATAATACAAGCACACAAGAGACACAAAGTTTCACCGGGGAAAACCAAGAACGTGAAAAACCACGCAACTTCCTCAGAGATAAGATAAGCCCCAATACAAGATCACAAGGATCAAACTCAATAAGATGTCTCTAGTAGATGCTCCTCCTCCTCCACATGTGCGCCACTTTATCTCTTAGATATGCGAGCTTGAGAAGTGAGTGAGTGAATCACATGAGAGACACAACCTCTCTATTCATACACTGACTTGACCTGCCAATAATTCATTGGGGCCAACTTGCTACTCAAGTCTAATAACCCAACCACATGACCTAAGTAGGGCCGACCCCACACTGGTGGTCTAATAACCCATTAATACAAATGATGACACTTATAATGTAACTTGCGACACTTGCAAATATAAATGATGACACTTCCAATCAGAGGAATAATACATCTATGTGGGATATACAATAAAGTACAAATGTAATACATAGAAGAATATCTTCCGAAGTTACAAATACATCAACACGTCATGGAGAAGTAGGGCCGACCTAATACAAATATTGGACCACTAAAAATTGAAATTAAAGCTACTAAATGAAAGAGGGGGATGAGACGACTAACCTGCTCCAGACGGTTTGTGAAATGGATGCCCACAGCTTTCAGAATCAATAACTGAACTTTGGAGGTGAAAACTAACCAAAACCACTATTTGGATGAAAATGAAAATGAATTGGTAAATAGTAATTTTTTTTACTATTTATAGTTTTCCAAACCCACTTTTCTATAGTTTTCGCCATATTAAGCTGTTTTGGACTAATATAATGTCTGGGAGTACTATTTTGAACAGATTTTTCTGACAAGAGTTTAATTTTTTACTGTCTCGCGCCTAAGCCAGGTATATTTCACACCCATTATATAAGTTAGATGTCATTTTCACCTAAATTTTTCATTTGACCTTTGACCATTTGTCATTAACCCTAGGTGCGACCCCGCTTTGTAACCAATACGGAACCTTCACATTGTTATAGAAGTGTCATTATTTAGCGGTAGGGCTTGTCCGAACATTTTGGCGCCCATGCCATTCTTTCTCCTTAATATCGGGAGTCCTTTGTAGTTACGACATGACTTTGCGATAAAGACTCATACTCTACTTTGTCTTATGCTGGCCACTTCCCATAAGGACTCCCTCATTTGTTATATCAAGTTGTGATTGCATTGCATCATCTCGCTTGTTGCTCGAGCCTCGTGCTGGCTCTCGCTTACTTAATTGTTAGCCTGGTGTCTGATCACTTTCCTTGTCGAGCCCTGCAGAGCTTTCATTTTCCTTTCACAACTTGAAGACCTTTTGACCCTGAGGGAACACCCCCCCGAGTGTCCACATCCTGCACATGCTTCCTTGCATTGATCATAGGTATTTTCCACTGCTTGGGACTAGTCTGCTCGCTATTTGACACTCGTTCCCTCACTTGTTGTACTATAAGCAATTTTATTCTTTTTCAAGCTTTTCCAAATATGAAAAAGAGCAAAAAATCAAATATTCCAAAAAGACGGACGGGATAATCGTTACATCTTTTTGTTGGCAGCTGTTGTGTCTCCTTTGAATAGATCATTTATTCCACTCCATCCATTATGAGTCGGGACTATAGTAGGACCTTAGGATCTGCACTTATTTCTCAGATTTTACTCCACCAATTGGTTAAGCTTCCAGTCACTATGGAGCCCTTTGTTGATGCCTCCTACATTGCACAGTGTTATTTCGAGTCTATGTTGCCTAAGTCTATCCATCTTCTCATGCTCTTGTTCAAAGTAAATCCTGAAACCAAAGTCGGCCACTACTCAGATCTCTTGACTATTGCATGTCGGCCATCCTTATTGAGTCACTCCGTTAATCCGAATTCTTCCAAATCTTTCAGCATAGCTGTTACCTCGTTCTGGGTGATGGGGGATTCCTTAATGCCCTCCTTCCAGTGATTTTTGTTCCATCGACTTCAACTCATTTATTCTGGGATTGAGACTTAGAGTCGGTTTAGTACTTTGATGCTTCCAGTCATTAGTGGTAGGTTTTCTCGCCATCGAAAATTTTGGGAATACATCAATTTCCCCTGATCGATGGATTCAACTTAGTGTTCGACCTCAACACATCTATTCACACTCTGATGATTGTACTCTATGCCTTGATGCCCATTTTCATTATTGGTGGGTTATCTCGCATCTAATAACGGTATGCATCATTGACAGGTAATCAGATGATGTCACATCAGGTTCGACCTCAACACCTTTATTCACTTAATGGGACTTGCACCACAAATTATTTGTGTAGAAGACCCTAGACGTTAGTAGCATTCAGTATGTTGCTCTTGATCGTGATTGTCCTTATGAGATCTCATTTCTCATACTTAGTAGTTTGTACCTCCAGTATTGCACCAATTGTTTCCTTTTAAATAGGAGACCGTATCTTACTGTATGGGTCATGGCTATGACCACCTATGACATGTATTCACTATATACTACCTAGCATGGCCATTGTATCAGATTGTTGTATTGTACCGACATGTATTCATAGATATCAGTGTATTATGACGAGTGGGCTACTCTCTCAATTTGTGTCTCCATCACTCTACTTCTGAGATTTATAATGTATTTTGGCCATCGTATCATCTTATTTGACCTCACACATTAGGGGGCATCTGTTACAGCGTAATTTTCCACCTTGTTAGCATCAACATTGTTTCGCCTTCAGGATCCATTTCATTGACTTAGATTCACATTGTGTCCTCCAGAAACACATTTTTCCCTGTTTTTCTTCCTATACGCTTGCTGTCCCATTATAGCCAATGTACACGCAGGCTGCACTTAGCTAGCCCATGTACACCAAGTTAAAATGGTAAAAACCAATAGATAATTACTTTTTACCTTCAAAAAGTGGTCTTAGTGTGACCTTTGGCCCTCCATATACCCCGAAATGACTTGATTCGACCTTTCACTTACCTTTGGAAGGTTATATATTGAGCTCTTATGGTGTATGGAAGGGAGGAGAAAGAGAGATCAAGATAACTCTAGTGGATTTTTGACGTGACTTGAGTCTACGCTCATTGATCCTTGTTTTTGTGAACTCCTTATGTTCACCTATTAAAATCCTTTCATAGTTTGAGTTTTCCATTGCATGGGGGATTGAAGTGGTGGAGGCACAAGTGGAGAGACCCAGTTCTTGGTTCAGGTTGGTTGCCGGAAAGAGGTCGTATCATTGTACTTCTTGTTATTTATTAATGGAAATACTCATTTTATCGTCCAAATTGATGTTGTGAATGTTGTTAAATTACATTGGGTTACATTTTGTTTTGATATCATGTATCATGCTATTGATTATGCTAATGTCTTTCACATGTTATATGCACTTGCCTGTACTTGTTGTTGAGACTAATCTGTAGGTTCAAGTGTAGAGGTTGAAAGCTCAATGGGGATCTACTCTGAACATCCGGTTGAAGGTTGGTCTTTTCTCCATTATCTTAGCATTGTCATTTATATAGCATTACATTGGGAATTGAGTTATTTTCTAGTGGTCAGCTATCTGTTGTGGTCTACCCCAAGCTATAGGAAGTTTTCTCCGTAACAATATGATAATGGAGTAGAGTTCAAGTCTCATGAATTTAATGACTTATGCTAAGAGGCATAGATAAGAAAGGAAGTTGACTATACCTTACAACCCCCAATAGAATGGGGTTTCTAAAAGAAAGAATAGAAAAATATACGGGGATACAAAAGCTATGATGTGTGATTAGGATCTCCCTACCTCCTTATGGGAAGAAGCCTCTAGCACTGTTGTTTGTATTCATAACAGAATCCCGCATGCTATCCTGGAAAAAAAGACTCATGAAGAAGTTTTCACTAGTAAAAAACCAGATATTAGACACTTGAATATTTTTGGTTTTCCTGTCTACATTCATGTCCCAAAAGAGAAGAGGACAAAGATGGATCCATCTGGAAAGAAAAGCACATTTGTTGGATATAGCAAATCCTCCAAATATTATAAATTTATGTTCCAATACAAAGGAACATTGAATTCAATAGAGATGTAACATTTCATGAAGAGGTTTCCTTCAAGCGGTCTAAAGAACTTCGGTGTGATTCAGATATGGAGGATCATGAGACTCTAATGATGGAGGATCTAGGTTCTGATTCTCCTCTTTCAAATGTTGAGAGGGAAAATCTAGAAGAGTCCTTAGATCCACTTGATCCTGAAGAGCCAGTATAAATGGTAGAAAGATCACTTGATGAACCTCCTTCTAAGATGAGTTGTGCTTGGTGTAGAGACATTATACAAGAGGTAGAAAATGATGGAGCACCATCAGGCACATATAGAGAGTGAACAAGACCCAAAATATATGCATGATATGTAGCATAAATGAGTCACACCAGTGATTCAGAACCCACCACCTATGAGGAATCTACTAGGTAGCAAGTATGGAAAGATGCCATGGTGGAAGAATACAAATCCACCATGAAGAATGATGTGCGGGAAGTGGTTCCTAAACCTGAAGGGAAGTCAATAGTAACTTCCAAGTGGATTTATAAAATAAAACATGCAGCTAATTGCAGTATTGAAAAATATAAAGAAATATTTGTGGCTTGTGGTTTCTCACATAAAGAAGGAATAGAATATGATGAGACATTCGCTCTTGTGTCTAGGTACACTACTATTCGAGCCATGATTTAACTTGCCTTGGTTCCAGGGTGGAAGCTTCACTAGATGGATGCGAAGACTACCTTTCTCAATGGTGAAGTTGAGGTAGAAGTATACATACAACAACCTGAGGGTTTTGTAATTCATGGGAAGGATTCCCATGTATCATAAACTTAAGAAATCCTTTTATGGGATTAAGCAAGCCCCAAGGGCTTGGTATTCAAGGATTGACAACTATCTTCAGAGCTTGGTATTCTCCAAATATGAAGCTGACCCCAACCTATACTTCAAGGTTGTGAAGAACCAACCACTGATATTGGTTCTCTATGTTGATGAATTGTTCCTTAGTGGAGAGGAACAACAGATAGTTCGGTGCAATATGGATCTGACTTCTGAGTTTGAAATGAAATACTTAGGTCTTATGCACTATTTTCTTGCTCTAGAAGTTTGGAAAAGGAAAGATGAGATCTTTCTTTCACAAGGAAAGTACACAATTGATGTGTTGCGAAGGTTTGGTATGATGGATTGTAAATCCATGTCTACACCAATGGTTTCTAATCTGAAGAAACTACATGAGTCAGATTCAGGATTAGATCTAGTGGATCCTACCATGTATAGACAACTCATTGGTTCCTTAATGTATTTGATACATAGTAGACCATACATATGTTATGCAATGAATATATTGAGTCAGTTCATGTCTGGTCCAAGACATAGACATTGGGTTACTTCCAAGCATGTGCTTAGATACCTTCGAGGTAATATTGCTTATGGAGTCAAATATGCTTCTAGTGGAGGAGTGATGCTACTTGGTTGTGCTGACTTTGACTGGGGTGGTAGTACTGTGGACCGAAAGAGTCATCCATATTTTGTTTTAGCATGGGATTATCTATGACCCCTTGGTCCAACAGGAAGCAGGGCTTCATAGCCTAGAGTACTAAAGAAGAACAGTATATTGCAGCTAGTACCACCTTTCAAGAATATGTGTAAATTAGGAATCTGCTTGTTAGGTTTTTCGGTGAGAAGCTTGAGACTATTGTCATTTGCTCTAACAATCAAAGCTCCATTAAGCTCTCAGAAAACCCTGTGTTTCATGACAGATCGAAACACATTGAGATGAAATATCACTACATCGGAGACATGGTCCAGAGAGGTGCCATAAGACTTCAATACATTTCTATTGATGAGAAGATCGTAGATATGTTGACTAAGCCTCTGTCCTTGATGAAGTATGGCTACTTCCAAGACAAGCTTGGTATGGAAAAGAATGCCTCCATTGTTGGGAGGGAGTGTTCAAGTTACAACATCATGAGTCATTATCCAAGTCAATCTTGTATGCTGAGATTGAACCTCATGTGTCAAGGTAGTTCCTTAGGGAGACTGAGTTGGACTCAAGAAACTTGGAGTATATTCCTGATTTGGACTCAAGAATGACTAAGCCTTATATGTAAAGGTTAAAGCCTCATGTTTTGAGGTAAGTGATTTGTATGTCAAAGTGATGATGTCGTATAGTCTTGCTTGTCAAGGCTAAGGTCTTGTGTGTCAACATAGATCCTCATGTGTTGAGGTAATGCTTTGCATGTTGAAGCACGAACTGTGTGTGATGTACTACTAACCATGGTTGAGCTATTAAGTCTTCTCTAGAGATTGGCCACCTCTAGAGTGAATTACTTTAGCATATGACCACTTGGAACGATAGTAGAACAAGATGATCACATCATTGGAAAAATATCCTTAGTATATTTTATATGATAATTAATTAAGATGGAACATGTGGACCATGTAGATAAGACAAGAGATAAATATAAGATGTGATAAGATAAGAGATAATTTGATTTTCTCACTTCAATAATGAGAATTCAGTTAAATAAGAGAGAACTCGTGATTGTTAAACTTTAGTGATGTTAACAAAGAAGACTTCATTCAATTAAAGGAGAACTTGAATTATTTACTTCAGTGATGTTAACAAGAAAGACTTTAGTTAAAATATTTAACTAAGTGTTAACAAAGAAGAACTAGTTAACTAAGTGTTTGCATGACAACACTTGAGTTGCGACACTTGCATGACGACACTTGAGTTAAACTAAAAGATGTCACTTGAGTTGTGACACTAGAGTTACGACACTTGCATGGCGACACTTATGTTAGGCACCTAACGAAGTGGTATAGCATCCATTTGAAGGGCAAGTTCATATTGAAGTTAGAATACAGAGTTAAAGCCAATGCATGACAAGTATCGTGCACTTTTCCATGCAGGATTGATGCAACCAATGTTAGAGAAAATTCTATTAAAGGCAATTTGTGCATGTGACCAATATGAGAGAATTGGTTGAGTGGAGATTGTTATTATGAGTTATCTTCTTTATCTATCTCCCTTGCTCTGTAATTTCACAAATGGTGCTTGATATTTTATCTTTGATATTGCACCAGGGGTGCTTGATGTAATCTTCTCATTGTGAAGCAATCATTCTCTATTATCTATCAATATACTAAGGAATATTTTGCTGGGGTTTTCTCCCCCAATTTATAGAGGGTTTCCCTAGGGTAAATTTGTGTACCGAATGTGAATGCTTATTCTCATAATTGTTTATTGATTTCTAGTGCTATTGTAATTCCACAATTAAATATAAAAAATCAACAATTATTAATTGTTGGACTCTGGGAAGCTTGAGTTTCTTGCATGTCTATTTTACTACCCACTTCCTCTTTTCATCAAACACGAAGCACTCTAGAGATGCCACTACTTCAAATTTTTATGGTTTAAATCTTCTTAGTCCCATCCCATGCAACATAAAATGTCACGCAATAGTTGGAATATGAGTCTCTAGTGGAATATTAGGATCGAAACTCTTAGCATTCATTTGTTGAGCTTCCTCATTTATTTTATTTTCTTCTTTCTCCTTATACTTCAACTAAACTCCCTATTTTTATTTGGCAATTGCCTCTGCTTCTTTCCATGCCTTTTGGCACGTCCCCTCTTATCGATCCAATGCTAGAAGGGAACATGACGACACTTCTGGGGCTTTTACATAAACTCATCCCATTTCATTAGATTCATACGAATAAAACAGATGTGTGCAGATGAAAATCAAGCAAACATGCACAACGGAAATAAACCTCATCCACACACATTTCATATGCATTTAGCATATCAATAATAGTCATCAATTTAAAACATTGCAGAGGTAAAACACATAGATAGAAAAATACTTATCTTTATTGTGAAATGGTCCCAAGCAACTAGCTATGTCGCTGCAACATTCCACCCAACCATAGGTCTCTACCCAGCCTACATTCGTTCAACACTCAGAGACCAACCCCGAGCTAGGCATGATATCTACAAGGAAAAGGGGACACTCAAGCTCATGCACAACCAAATAAACATTGCATCTAAGCTAAGGCAGTCCACAGCTGGGTTTATCAAGATAAATCTGAACCCTCTTCATTTATGGATGCTCGCACTCAAGCTCAAGCCAAAACAATGGATACCCATAACCCATACCCCAACATAATCTATCTACACACAACAAGCACAATCATTGGCTATGGATACACATTTTTAACAATGGTATTTACAAACAAGATGGACATGGGCTTCCCCCAAATCATGGGCATACCGAAAATGGACTGTGGAAAGGGCAATTCGACCATAGGGATCAAAACCCATTTCTGCCACAGGTTATGAGCATTCCAATGTCCAAAATGGCCTCAATGAAACCCCCAAATCGAGCTCTCTTCCTCCCACCATCTTTGAAACACAAAAACTCCATCTTCCCATCTAGAAAACCATGAAAAACCAGAAAAACATGGAGGGAAAACGCCCAGGTAGCTCCAAAAACGTGAGAGAGGAAAACTCATGGGTGAAGAATGGCTTGGGGAGAAATTTCGTGGCTCTTTTTTTTCCAAGGAAGCCAAACACGAATTTCCATGAAGGGTGGCTTGCCCATACCCGAATTTGGATAGCCATACCTCTCCATTCCCCAAGGCATTAACTATTTCAACCAAATCTTGGGAGAAATGAATGATTGGGTACAAAATTCAACATGGGTAGTTGAGAGTTTATGGGTTCTCTCTTTGACACTTGGCTTGACTTAATTGGTTCAAGGGTTTGAATATTTTCCCTTCCAATTCCTTGTAGAATCATGCCCCCATCTCTTGTTTCATTGCATAGCTAGTTGTGGATATTTTTTTAAAATGCATATTTACATGATATTCGCAATTCCATTGTGCCTGGATAACACGTAAACCATATGCATCACTAAATCGATGGCGGGGCCGTGGCCTTGAGCTCCTCACCATGATTTTATAACAATATTACATCAGTTACATTTTAATTCAATGGGGTCAAAATTGGGATATTACACCTTTAGTTCTTCTTCTCTTGCCTTGGCATCAAATTTCTCCTTATCTTTAGTACTTGAGATTGTGATTTAAGCCTGCTCTTCTCCAAAGAAAATAATTAAAGTAGTTGGACCATTGCTGCTTATTTCTCTAGTTGTTCATGCTTCACTATAGTATATCCTCTTCTTTTGTTCCCCATTCCCATTGCTACTTCATCAAGGGATGTGGCTCTTCTAAGCTATTATTCCTCTTTCCAATGCTCATTCTGATATGGACACCTAAATTTATAGGCATGGAAATATTTGTAGACTATGTATCAAGGATCATTCCTTCTAATATATTATTCTCTACAAACAATACCCCTTCTCCCTTGGAAAAGGATTGTTCTCACTTGCTTATCCTCACTTTGAGTTGTATTATCCAAGCTAATCATAATATTGGTTAAACTTATTCAAACTAGTTAAAGTACAATACCTAAGTTTTTCCAAAGTTAATATTACTTGCAAGATGCACTTGAGAAATAAGATATTTGTCATCCACATGAGTCACATAGAATACATGGCTAGTTATTTGATGAATATAACATAGTTGAGAGATCAATTGGTTTCCAGAGGGATGAAAATTGAAGATGGGTTAGTGTCCTGTAATGTCCCAAAATTTTGCACTGGATCACAATGGCCTAAGCCAATTGGCCATACTCATGGTAGTTTGTCAAATTGGTACTAAAGGTAAAACTAATTTCCAAGCATGATGTCCAAGTTGGTTATAATGTAAAATTAGATCCAAATGGACAATGTGGGTCACATTAGATCAAATTCCCAATTCAAATTTGTAATGTCCTCATCCACAATAAATATCATGGAGGAAAATTTCCACTAGCTTACTAGTTCCCTAGGTTGGGGGTGGAAGCATTAAAAGTTGGAGTGATGGGGATACAAGACCCAAAGTGACCTTAGACTTACAAATGCACATTAAATGGGCCAAATAAATAATTATAAAAGAAATAAGGTGGCATTGGATAATGAGGGAACATAAGAGGTTGTGGTACCCACATGTGGCTAGATTTCCCCACTACACTTGGCATCATTCTCTCACCAATTCGAATTCAAGGTGAAGGGTAACATACTTGGAGGATTTCAAGAGGTATTATTCATGGCATGACTCATCCAAGGTTGAATTGGAGTGTAAGAGTAACTCACATGGAAGAGGAAGAGGCATCTTAGAGAAATTGTGACAGTTGGGCTAGATTCCCTAGCTTCTATGACAACAATGATGAAGATGCTATGACACCTATGCAAAAATCAGAGCTAATGTATTAAATATGACATATATGACATGCCAGGGCTAAAAATAACCTCCAAGAGAGTGATCAAGGGAGTTAGGGAAACTAAGATGCTTCCACATGTGATTTGGTGGAGGTGGGAGACTAGGAATTGTTGTACAAGTGGCATTCTTTGGAATCTCTTCCCAACTTGAGTTGGAATGCATCTCTTGGAAGGAATTATATCCATAGAGAGATTGTAAACTTTATAAATGTCAAGAAAAATGAATGAAGGTAGATTTTTATCATTTTTAGAAATTGCAATTGCATTTGGAGAGAAGAGCTAGTGGAGTGCTACTCTACTTGCCTTAGCACCAATTTCGAGGGTGAAAGATTCCCATCCCAATTGGTAATTGGAAAGGCCATTCAGACATTTCATTTGGAGATTCAATAGAGTCCTTTTTTGTAGGTTTAATCTACAGGTCATATCATGGTCACTTCTAGTTCAGCTTGCTTCTTCAACCATTTCAAGTTTTCTATGCATATTCTTGATCCTTGAGGAATTGCGCCTTTGGTGAGTTAATATTCTCTTTAGGGCAGCTTCTGATGCCCCATTATTTTGTAATATGATTTATATTCTCTTTATTTAATTATCAGAAGAGCCACAAATCGATATTCCAAGAAATACTATGTAAAATTGCTCATTAATGAACAAACAGTGCCATTTTCCCCACTACCTTGTTGCAAGTCAATGATATGTTGATAAATTCGAATGGTTAAGTGAATGAATAATGGATTACTGATAAATTAACTGTAATTTTTGTTTTCAAAGAGTTTCATGTTCATTAGACAAGAATTTGGAGGCATTTGGTTGAGTTTCAGAACATTTAGTGAAGATTTCCTACCATTTTCCCTTATGTTGAAACTAGCAATTCTATATCTGATTTGAGAGAGTTGTAGAAGATATTATAAGCTGAGTGATGATTAATATGAGAGATAATTTATGTCCTTTATATGTCACTAGCCTCTGTTCATAATTTCGAGAGGTTTCTATTTTATTTGGAGAGCCAACTTGTCATTTACCCTAAGGGAATTTGAACCACAATTTGCTAGTAAAACTCCTACATTGACCAGATTTACAAAGTGAGTTGAAGAAATCATTTAAAGGTTGGAAGGAACCTATAAACATACTTATTATGTTTTAACATCATCCATACACCTTCTGGTACAATTTGAGATCATTTGGAGCTATTTGGATCCATCTACCCTTGGGGGTTTGAGCCTCAAAATCACTAGTAAATTACCTGAGTTCTCTTGGACACCTATTCGACCCCAAAACCACATATAATTCTAAAAATATACTTTAATTAATTTCTAATATAATATCCAATTCTCAGACTCATCATTAGTGAAGGTTGTACAGTGTTTGGAAGAGCTTTGTTTCAAGACCTAAGGGGGATTTCCACTTCCCTCATTGACTAGTCTTGTCTTGAAACTACTTCCCTTGAAAATTGCAGACCATGGTTGGGTATATTAATTTATTATATGTATTATATATTTTTTAATGTGTCCCATGACCCCTCATGACCTTCCTCACCAAGTTTGATAGTATTGGGAGGACTATGGAATTAGTTGTATACATATACTTAAAAGTTGATATTTCGTGAATTTGAGCAATTGGGAAATTTTATCCAAAAGGGACATTACAGTGGTATCAGAGCATGATCTTGGAACCTTATTTGGTTTGATTTTAATGAGGACAAGAAGTTAGGGACCACCATTAGATATGGAAATCAAAATTTCTTTTGTTGAAGAGGAAAAAGTAGGAAAAGAATAGTAATTGTTTGAGGAAACTATGACTAGGGATGAAAAGGGAACCTCAGATGATGGTAATAAGATTAGGAAACTCATAAAACCATTTTTTGAAGACATTACAAGTGGTATCAGAGACATAAACAAACAGATGATGAAAGTATTTGAATTGATGGCTAGCCAACTTGGGAGCAAAGGGGTAATAGGAGGAAGCAGTAGTTCTCATCATGAGGAAAAGAAGGTAATGGGTGAGCATATTTTCTCAAGCACAGGACCCCATAATAGAGCTAAATAATTTCAGAGTGCGGAAATTTCGACCACACCTTAATTTCTTGATTCCAAATCAAATATTAATACTCCAATTGATGTGCAAGAACTTCTAGTCGAATGGAAGAATTTGAGTGATGATTGCAGAAACGTCCTACCATTTAATCAATACCTCATTGTCTCAAACAAGCTCGAGAGGAAGGAAGGTAATAAGAATCCATTTCAAAATAGAGATTCCAAATATATTGATCTTAAGGAAACCAAAGGAAAAAATGCATCATCTTGCTTGAAGGATCAAAAGGAGGAGACCCATGAACCACCTAGTTCTGAAATAGATGAAGTAGAAGAAGCAGTACATGAAGAGGATCGAAAGTCACTCCCAAGTGACTCTGAATAAGATGAACAGACATCACATGACCATGAAGAAGGTTCTATTTAAATTTTTGAAGATCATTTCGAGACACATTCTACCTTGGAAATGGAACAAAGAGCATCTACTGAAGAATGCTTAAACTATGAAGGAGTACCTACTGATGGGTGCTCCCACCTCTATGTTGGTGACATAGAGATCACTTTTGAAAGTGTTGCTGCAAGCCAAATTTCCATTAAGCATGAGAATGAAGAACTTGTAGCATTTGAAGAAGAACCAAGATCAACTTCTCCATCACCACTTGAGCTTCATGAAGTTGGTCCAAGCAAGAAGGAAGAAGATGAGGAGGTTCATTTGAAAGAGCCTCATTTTCTTGAAGGGTCCTTGAATATGAATGAAAAAAGGATCCAAAGAGAAATGTGCAAAATCAAAAGTAATTTCATGTCTTTTCCTTTTGATCTAAACAATTTGGTTGAGTTTAATGAATTATTACATGATGCATACTTGAAGAATAATGAGGATATTCATAAACTCAAAATTCAAAATGAGCAACTTCTTGAAAGGTTGCAATATACTTGTTTTTCCTCCTATGTTTCAAATTGTCATATTGTAGATTGCATGGAGGCTTCTTATGACATGGTAGATCATGAGAAACATGGAAATTTTCATGTTCTTGATGTGTTTGAAGATGAGCTTGATGATATCCAAGAACTTGATGTGGTGGAAGACAAACTTGAGTTTCCTCTTGGAAAGGGTGACACAATTTTTTAAGAAGTGTATTATTCCACTACCTTGGAACCAACCTATGAGGAAAGTTTTTCACTTTTGAGGGAGGTGCATTATCCTACCATTATGGAGCATTCACATGAGGACACTACTGCACTTTTTGATCATTTGGGTGAGTTAGTTCATTCTCCTACATCCTACAATTCCATGTTTTGCAGCATTAGTCTCAATGAAGTATGGGTGAAAGGGTTATTTTTTATGGTGCCACGTGAGGAGTATGGAACTCCTAGATTCACTTTTTATGATGACATGGGTGGATCACATTCTTATTCACATTTTCAGCAGCATCCTTTGTTACTCTACGATGATGCACATCTACATAAATGCACCTATGATATGCATTTGAGTCACTTGGAGACTCATGGTTTTTCTTGCTCAACACTTGGTTCATTTGATGTTGGAGGAACTTCATCCGACACTTGGGTGAATAGATTTATTATTGGAGCACATTTTTGTTGGAAGCCACATACTTTGTTATATCATTATGATTCTCACATTCATGGATGTATGGGTGAGACTTCTATGAGTCATTTGAAGTCTCCTTGTTTTTTTTGCTCATTATTTGGTTCATATTTTAGTTGATATTCTTCATTCACTTCTTGGATGAAAGAATACATGGAGGAATATTTTGATGCATATCACATCCTTTTGGAGTAGAATTATAGGACATGGGACCCTCACCTATGTCATTGGAGCAGACTTGATTGGTCACTTGATGCTTGTATGCATTTGGAAAATGGTGGTTTACTTGCTTGGAGGTATAAGCACTTTCATGATTATTTGATGAGGCACTTCCTTGATGTACTTTTTTGTCATGTTGGTATGTACTTTGATGATGTCTCTTTTGTACTTATGATATTTGGAAGAATGCATACAAGGAAATGGGATCCAATAATCCTCTTATCTGATGGTATGGGTTGGAAAGCACTCTTAATTGTTGGGGTACAATACAAACAATGGGACCCTCAAATAATTTTTGTCTCATTGGTTTCAATTTTTTGGGGAAATAAGTAGTATGGGAGGTTGAGTTCCCACTTAATAAAGTGATTTTAATCATAGTAGTGCAACAACAAGCATGGTGGCTCCTCTCTAAAACTTTCATGGAGTCTTGGGGACTCAAAATCGGGCAACTTAGTGGCAGCTTCAAATAGTTATATAGTGGAAAAGAAGGTAGGTTATTCAACACATATGTTTGAAATTGCTTGAGGACAAGCAATATTGGGAAGGGAGGACTTATAATGTCCCAAAATTTTGCATCGATCACAATGGCCTAAGCCAATTGGCCATACTCATGATAGTTTGTCAAATTGGTACTAAAGGTCAAAATAATTGCCAAGCATGATGTCCAAGTTGGTTATAATGTAAAATTAGATCCAAATGGATAAGGTGGGTCACATTAGAGTAAATTCCCAATTCAAATTTGCAATTTCCCCATCCACAATAAATATCATGGAGGAAAATTTCCACTAGCTTACTAGTTCCCTAGGTTGGAGGTGCAAGCATTAAAAGTAGGAGTGATTGAGCTACAAGACCAATGACCTTAGACTTAAAAATGAACATTAAATGGGTCAAATAAATAATAATAAAATAAATAAGGTGGAATTGGATCATGAGGGCACATAAGAGGTTGCGGGACTGTTGATGCCTCAGGTGTGTAGGGTGATGGAATGGGTTCTAAAGCTCTCAACAGAGGAAGAAAACCCAGCCAAAGGATTCAAATAATCCTATGCAAGTATTACCCTATCCTCGAGCTATTTGGAATAGTGATCTCCCACGGATACAAAGGCCGCCGCTGGAACTTTTGGTTTTCATCCTAAAAGGATCTGTCTTCCAATGAAGGAAAACAAAGAGTGTTCAGTTCGAAACAAATCTACCTAGAAGGGAATCTAAGCTAAGTTATACCTACTCTAAATGGTGTCTTGTTTGAGTGCTGATTAACTTGATGTGAAAATAGATAAGTATGTTCATCCACTTGACAAAAATGTAAAGGTGATCAATTTCTTACCTGCTCAATTTACATCCAATCAATCAAAATTAACTAAACGCAACATTAAGTGTTCAAATTCGTTCAAGAGTAACCTGTAACCGATATGTCAATTGAAAAATTAACATAAATCATAATTTACTGCGAATCATTTGCAGAAATAGATAAAATGACTTTCTAAAAGATTGCGGGATTGCGGGATTACGGGATGAAAAATGACTTTCTAAAAGAAATGAAAGTTTCTCGCAACTTAGAAAAACAATAAAAAAACTAGAAATTTTCAAAGGAAAAACTCTAATTAAATCAAAACAATGCAAAGGAATAAAATCATAATAAACATGATAAAAAATCCATAATGATAAAGGAATATAAACCATTACCTTTGCACTTAAAAAAATATCTTGGGGCTCCCGTGTTCCATTATAACATGGAATCTGTTGTACCTACAACAGGGACCCACATGTGGCTAGATTTCCCCACTACACTTGGCATCATTCTCTCACCAATTCGAATTCAAGGTAAAGGGTAACATACTTCGGGGAGTTCAAGAGGTATTATTCATGGCATGACTCATCCAAGGTCGAATTAGAGTGGAAGAGTAACTCCCATGGAAGAGGAAGAGGCATCTTAGAGAAATTGTGACACTTGGGCTAGATTCCCTAGCTTCTATGACAACAATGCTGAAGATGCTATGACACATATGACACAAATCAAAGCTGATGGCTGACATTTGACATATATGACATGTCAGGGTTAAAAATAGTCTCCAAGAGGGCGCTCAAGGGAGTTAGAACAGCTAAGATGCTTCCACATGTGATTTGGTGGAGGTGGGAGACTAGGAATTGTTGTACAAGTGGCATTCTTTGGAATCTCTTCCCAACTTGAGTTGGAATGCATCTCTTGGAAGGAATTTGACCCATAGAGAGCTTGGAAACTTGGGAGAAAAGGGGTAATAGGAGGAAGCAGTAGTTCTCATCATGAGGAAAAGAAGGTAATGGGTGAGCATATTTTCTCAAGCACAGGATCCCATAATAGAGCTAATGAATTTCAAAGTGCAGAAATTCCGACCACACCTAAATTTCTTGAGTCCAAATCAAATATTAATACTCCAATTGATGTGCAAGAACTTCTAGTTGAATAGAAAAATTTGAGTGATGATTGCAGAAATGTCCTACCATTTAATCAATACCTCATTGTCTAAAACAAGCTCGAGAGGAAGGAAGGTAATAAGAATCCATTTCAAAATAGAGATTCCAAATATATTGATCTTAAGGAAACCCAAGGAAAAAATGCATCAGCTTGCTTGAAGGAGCAAAAGGAGGAGACCCATGAACCACCTAGTTCTTAAATAGATGAAGTAGAAGAAGCAGTACATGAAGAGGATCGAAAGTCACTCCCAAGTGACTCTGAAAAAGATGAAGAGACATCACATGACCGTGAAGAAGGTTCTATTTAAATTTTTGAAGATCATTTCGAGACACATTCTACCTTGGAAATGGAACAAAGAGAATCTACTGATGGATGCTTAAACTATGAAAGAGTACCTACTGATGGGTGCTCCCACCTCTATGTTGGTGACATAGAGATCACTTTTGAAAGTGTTGCTGCAAGCCAAATTTCCATTAAGCATGAGAATGAAGACCTTGTAGCAGTTGAAGAAGAACCAAGATCAACTTCTCCATCACCACTTGAGCTTCATGAACTTGGTCCAAGCAAAAAGGAAGAAGATGAGGAGGTTCATTTGCAAGAGCCTCATTTTCTTGAAGGGTCCTTGAATATGAATGAAAAAAGGATCCAAAGAGAAATGTGCAAAATAAAAAGTAATTTCATGTCTTTTCCTTTTGATATAAACAATTTGGTTGAGTTTAATGAATTATTATATGATGCATACTTGAAGAATAATGAGGATATTCATAAACTCAAAATTCAAAATGAGCAACTTCTTGAAAGGTTGCAATATACTTATTTTTCCTCCTATGTTTTAAATTGTCATATGGTAGATTGCATGGAGGATTCTTATGACATGGTAGATCATGAGAAACATGAAAATTTTCATGTGCTTGATGTGTTTGAAGATGAGCTTGATGAGATCCAAGAACTTGATGTGGTGGAAGACAAACTTGAGTTTCCTCTTGGAAAGAGTGTCACAATTTTTGAAGAAGTGTATTATTCCACTACCTTGGAACCAACCTATGAGGAAAGTTTTTCACTTTTGAGGGAGGTGCATTATCCTACCATTATGGAGCATTCACATGAGGACACTACTGCACTTTTTGATCATTTGGGTGAGTTAGTTCATTCTCCTACATCCTACAATTCCATGTTTTGCAGCATTAGTCTCAATGAAGTATGGGTGAAAGGGTTATTTTTTATGGTCCCACGTGAGGAGTATGGAACTCCTAGATTCACTTTTTATGATGACATGGGTGGATCACATTCTTATTCACATTTGCAGCAGCATCCTTTGTTACTTTATAATGATGCACATCTACATAAATGCACCTATGGTATGCATTTGAGTCACTTGAAGACTCATGGTTTTTCCTTCTCAACACTTGGTTCATTTGATGTTGGAGGAACTTCATCCGACACTTGGGTGAATAGATTTATGATTGGAGCACATTTTTGTTGGAAGCCACATACTTTGTTATATCATTATGATTCTTACATTCATGGATGTATGGGTGAGACTTCTATGAGTCATTTGAAGTCTCCTTGGTTTTTTTGCTCATTATTTGGTTCATATTTTAGTTGATATTCTTCATTCACTTCTTGGATGAAAGAATACATGGAGGAATATTTTGATGCATATCACATCCTTTTGGAGTAGAATTATAGGACATGGGACCCTCAACTATGTCATTGGAGCATACTTGATTGGTCACTTGATGCTTGTATGCACCTGGAAAATGGTGGTTTACTTGCTTGGAGGTATAAGCACTTTCATGATTCTTTGATGAGGCACTTCCTTGATGTACTTTTTTGTCATGTTGGTATGTACTTTGATGATGTCTCTTTTGTACTTATGATATTTGGAAGAATGCACACAAGGAAATGGGATCCAATAATCCTCTTATTTGATGGTATGGGTTGGAAAGCACTCTTAATTGTTGGGGTGCAATACAAACAATGGGACCCTCAAATAATTTTTGTCTCATTGGTTTCAATTTTTTGGGGAAATAAGTAGTATGGGAGGTTGAGTTCCCACTTAATAAAGTGATTTTAATCAGAGTAGTGCAACAACAAGCATGGTGGCTCCTCTCTAAAACTTTCATGGAGTGTTGAGGACTCAAAATCGGGCAACTTAGTGGCATCTTCAAATAGTTATATAGTGGAAACGAAGGCAGGTTATTCAACACATATGTTTGAAATTGCTTCAGGACAAGCAACATTGGAAAGGGAGGACTTATAATGTCCCAAAATTTTGCATTGGATCACAATGGCCTAAGCCAATTGGCCATACTCATGATAGTTTGTCAAATTGGTACTAAAGGTCAAAATAATTGCTAAGCATGATGTCCAAGTTGGTTATAATGTAAAATTAGATCCAAATGGATAAGGTGGGTCACATTAGAGCAAATTCCCAATCCAAATTTGTAATGTCCCCATCCAGAATAAATATCATGGAGGAAAATTTCCACTAGCTTACTAGTTCCCTAGGTTGGAGGTGCAAGCATTAAAAGTTGGAGTGATGGAGCTACAAGACCAAAGTGAACTTAGACTTAAAAATGAACATTAAATGGGTCAAATAAATAATAATAAAAGAAATAAGGTGGCATTGGATCATGAGGGCACATGAGAGGTTGCGGGACTGTTGATGCCTCAGGTGTGTAGGGTGCTGGAATGGGTTCTAAAGCTCTCAACAGAGGAAGAAAACCCAGCCAAAGGATTCAAATAATCCTGCTCAAGTATTACCCTATCCTCGAGCTATTTGGAATAGTGATCTCCCACGGATACAAAGGCCTCCGCTGGCACTTTTGGTTTTCATCCTAAAAGGATCTGTCTTCCAATGAAGGAAAACAAAGAGTGTTCAGTTCAAAACAAATCTACCTAGAAGGGAATCTAAGCTAAGTTAGACCTACTCTAAATGGTGTCTTGTTTGAGTGCAGATTAACTTGATGTGAAAATAGATAAGTATTTTCATCCACTTGACAGAAATGTAAAGGTGATCAATTTCTTACCTGCTCAAGTTACAACCAATCAATCAAAATTAAATGAATGCAACATTAAGTGTTCAAATTCATTCCAGAGTAACCTGTAACCGATATGTCAATTGAAAAATTAACATAAATCATAATTTAGTGCGAATCATTTGCAGAAATAGATAAATATTTTAGTTGAACAACTTCAATTAAAACATAATGCATACACAGATCAAACGTAAGGAGAAACCCAGATCAGAGATCTTTGTATGAATAATAATTGCAAAGGATTAAACAGCATAGATAATAACCTGAAGTAGAAATCAATAGTTACCAAAGAAATTTTATCAATGAACAAAATATGATGCAAGAGAATAACATTACTGTATTAGTGAAAGTCTGTAAGAAATTACAAGCTCTATATTAAACAGAGTATCTCCAGTCTTCTTCTGTTGATTTCTACCTAAAATTATCATCCCATGCCTAAAAGAGATCTACCCCTTAAATAGTAATTTACAAATTAATACAAAGGATAAATTCCCCTTAAACAGGGATTACAAAATTGAAATATTCTATTAAGTGAGGAAATATTGCCACTTGGCCCAAATTTCCATCAGTTCATCTATATCTGGATAATGAGGAGATTCGAGCCCCAACTGGGCATCACATGTGAATGCTTCAATATCATATTTGGCCAATTTATGCCACATGAGGATAAAAACATATATATTTCCCCCCATGGAAACAGGTTTCCTGATCAACCAATCCACGTCTTCAATTTGGATGTGTTCAATCCGCATGATTTTCTCTTTGACTTCACCACAACGGGATTCGACCTGTTTTAACATCAATTTTGGTGGATCTTCCTTCTCGATGAGTCCCATTGCAGGGAAGGCCAATATCTCCATGAGATTATTTGAGGCATACCATCTTCTTCTGCAATGGTCTTGAGCCTGGTTGATAGTATCCTCCACCATCTCAATGACATTCTCCCACGGTGCAGAATGATATATGTGAACAGGAGGAGCAGCGGGAGTCCAGTTCCATCCCATATTGGGATATTGAAACTCAGCACAGAAAACATCCATCGCATAGGCTAAAAGAAAGAAAGGGGGTTTCTTTGTAGAAGTAGATTTCTGATACTTTTCAATTGTTGTTTTGAGCTCAACAGATAGAATAGAAGCCCAAGGAAAATATTCACATGTTGTTAAGACATGGTGAACCATAGGAGCACATTCTGCTTTAAATATTGAGCAATTAGGAAGGCCATACAGTCGGGAAAGCATAGCTACCAATAACGAGTAGGGTTCTTTAAACCATAAAATTGGGTATAAGTTGTCAGCCCTAGGCATAAAGCTTCCTGGTTTGTGCATCCAGGATTTGAGCATTTCGTTGAAATTGAACCTGGTGTTAGAGGAATCTTGGAATGCAGTATTAAGGATCTACACAGTTGGTCTAAGGGAAAATGCCCTGATAAATACGTCAGGACGAAACGTAGTTAATTGTGAACCCGCGCTATCATTGAACGAGCGGTCTTTGGGGTTGTCATGCTCTACTATCCATTTAACTACATCGGTATAAGGCAGGATGGCCAGTGTAGCAGCAATTGCATGGAGCTGAGAATCTCTAATTTTCTCGTAGGCTTGGCGGTCATTCTCAATGTCTAATAGGTCATCGTTGTCAAATATGGAGTAGATTTTAGACCAATCTATCTGGTAGGTTTCAGTGATCTTCTCCCTGGTGTCCGAGAAGATGCCAAAATTTGGGTGCTTGTTCAACTAGTTTTTCTAGGTACTCTTAGAACGTGTGTTGTGCGACATGTTTGCAAACTGGAGAAATTCTGATGAATGAATAAACGAAAATAAAAAGCAATCCCAAAATAATCAAAACTATAAATAACCAAATAAAGGAAAAGAGAAAACCAACGTGCTTCAACTGAAAATGGCGGGCAAGGCACCTCTGGTAAAAAACTCACAGTAAAATTCAAGTAGCAAGGTAATTTTCTAAATTCAAAAATGATAGAGAAAAATAAGAAAAATGACCTATTTAATAATTTGAATGGGTGAAATCTGAGCTGTCGGATCAAAACCAATCAACGATTGAGATCAATTGTTGAGATTGTGGGAGATAAATTGCGGGAGCCAATTTCGCAGGTATGTACATCCTTCCCACAATCCGCAATCCGCAATTGCGGGTTGCGAGATCAAAACCACGTTTATTAAATCAAAAGATAATTTCGCAATCCGAAAATTGCGGGTTGCAGGTTGCGGGATTGTAAAGTTTGAAAATTTATTCAACAACTTTCCACAATCCGCAATTGCGGGTTCTAGGTTGCGGGAACGCAAACAACCTTTTTTATATTAAAATCGCCTTTCCGCAATCCACAATCTGCAATTTGTGGGTTGCGGAGACACACAACGCATTTTATTATTTGAGCCACTTCCCTCAATCTGAAATCCGCAATTTGTGGGTTGAGGAACGAAAGGCTCAACACACATATTTACACGGTCTTCCCGCAATCCGCAACTTGCGGGTTGCGGGTTGCGGGATGACAAAAATATCAAAAGGGAAAAAAAAAACTCCCTCAATCCACAATTGTGGGATTGCAAGATTGCGGGATTGCGGGATTACGGGATGAAAAATGATTTTCTAAAAGAAATCAAAGTTTCCCGCAACTTTAGAAAAACAATAAAAAAACTAGAAATTTTCAAAGGAAAAACTCTAATTAAATCAAAACAATGCAAAGGAATAAAATCATAATAAACATGATAAAAAATCCATAATGATAAAGGAATATAAACCATTTTTGTTTTCCAAATGAAAAAAGCGTAAAAGGAATATAAACCATTACCTTTGCACTAAAAAAAATATCTTGGGGCTCCCGTGTTCCATTATAACATGGAATCTGTTGTACCTACAACAAGGACCCACATGTGGCTAGATTTCCCCACTACACTTGGCATCATTCTCTCACCAATTCGAATACAAGGTGAAGGGTAACATACTTTGGGGAGTTCAAGAGGTATTATTCATGGCATGACTCATCCAAGATCGAATTGGAGTGGAAGAGTAAACCTCATGGAAGAGGAAGAGGCATCTTAGAGAAATTGTGACACTTAGGCTAGATTCCCTAGCTTCTATGACAACAATGCTGAAGATTCTATGACACGTATGACACAAATCAAAGCTGATCGCTAAAATCTGACATTTATGACATGTCAGGAATAAAAATAGCCTCCAAGAGGGCGCTCAAGGGAGTTAGAGCAGCTAAAATGCTTCCACATGTGATTTGGTGGAGGTGGGAGACTAGGAATTGTTGTACAAGTGGCATTCTTTGGAATCTCTTCCCAACTTGAGTTGGAATGCATCTCTTGGAAGGAATTTGACCCATAGAGAGCTTGGAAACTTTATTATAATGTCCCTCCTATCCTACAAGGCTATGGTGAGGACACTAGCAATAATATTGGACATCTAGTCCCATACTTAATCAAATAAGCATTCATATCAACTGTAGATGGAGATATGCAAATGCATAAAATCTTGAAAAAACGGAAGAATTTAATTCCATTACACATCCATCATACATTCAAGGCATTCATGATATTCATCAAATAAATAATTGCAAAGTTAACACAAGAGAGTACTTATCTTATAAAAAAGTAGTCCCTGAGAAACCAGCTACGCTTCTGCAACGTTCCACCCAACCATAGGCTAGCGTGCTCCTCAATCTCTCAGCACCACTGCCACCCCCGAGCTGGGCATGATCTCCACAAGGAAAAGGGAAAGCAGGCTCTCACATAGCCAAAGATACACCAAAATCAGCCAAACCAATCAGCAGTGGGGTTTCTCAGGCTGCTAAGAGATGGACAGAGGTGAATTACTAGGCTAGTGGCTCAACCATTGAGCTATGGATAATTTATTGGGCTCATCAAGCCAAATCTTTCCTCTTCCACTTCTAAATCTCCTGCTCACAGGTTCAAACTAAACAGGGAGGGACATAACAGCCAGAAATGCAAGTGCTGGGCATTTTTGCAGTAGGGTGCCCAACGATGGGATTTCAACCAGTTCAGAAAGACATGGGAAAGCCCAAAACAAAAAATTGGAAAATGGGAAAACAACCCCAGGAGCATAATCATTTTCAGAAAAAACGTCCATGGGCATTTCATGGGTAGAAACGGCCTCTATAACCCCAGAAAATCGTGGTTCTCTTCTCCCAGCCACTGTGCTAACCAAAACGAGTTCCCAGGCATGGAAGAATGTAGAGAAATGGTGAAAACATGAAGGAAAAACCCCAGTTCGCCCCAGGCTGCGTGAGAGAGGAAAGATCGTGGTTCAAAATGGCTTGGGAAGGAAAAATGTGGGTGATTTCTTGCCTTGCAAGCAAAAAATCGAATTCCCAGATTGATGGCTTGCCCATACCCGAAATTGGCTGCCATACCTCATCATTCCCAAGGCATTAACTGCCTCAACCAACTCTTGGAATAATTTAATGATTGGGGCATAAGCCAAAATGGGTAGTTGGGATCTCATGGGTTTTCTCATTGACACATGGATTGACTCCATGGCTCAAGGGTTTGTTTATTTTTCCTCCCTATTCCTTGTAAGATCATGCCCCATCTCTTTGTTGCATTGCATAGTTGGTTGTGGGTTTTTCATTAAAATTGCATATCTACATGATGTCCGAATTTACATTGTGCACGGCTAGCACAAGAACCATATGCATCTATTCTAATTTCCGATACATAGAATGATAAATCAATGGCGGGGCCTTGGCCTTGAGATCCTCACCATGACTATATAACAATATTTACATCATTTACAGTATTAATGCAATAGGGTCAAGATGGGGACATTACATTCCCCTCCCCTTGGAATAACATCGTCCTCGATGTTCCAACACTTCGGAAATAAATACCCACTTTACATATGTCCAAAATTCACAAAATGTGGTGGGTTTGTCCTGCATTTCA
The DNA here is from genome assembly GCA_027924585.1 of Larix kaempferi. Lineage (NCBI taxonomy): Eukaryota > Viridiplantae > Streptophyta > Pinopsida > Pinales > Pinaceae > Larix > Larix kaempferi. The sequence continues at coordinate 4,512,759 of BSBM01000968.1, read as the reverse complement.
CCCTTTACTTGGGTTTTTCAGGACTAAGTCCTTTGGTCTTTACAAAATGCTCTTGCTGGCTGGGACCTTCTAGCTCTGCATGAGGACATCATTCCAAAATAATTCCTTCCTTTTATTTTCCTTCCAACTGGTCCACGAACCTGGGGAATTTACAGTTGCTACCCTCTTGATATTATCTTGTTGGGAAGTCATGGAGGCAATGATTTCCTCCACATCCCCAACATTTCATTGGCGGCTTTACCTTTTCCCAGTCTATTTCCTTTGAGTCTTCTCACCTGAACGTTTCTTAATCATACAATTGGATGAATGCTTCTTCATTGATCCACTTTCCTTTCCCTTGCTGATTGCTCCCAAAATGCTTTTTACCTCTTTTTATAGACGAATAGAGTCCTACAAAGCCTCATGGTTTATCTCATTCTGTTTCCTCCGTAGCTTGAGCATCTCCCCAAGATTTTCTTGGGTCTTGGCAATTGTTTGAAGAAGACTTTCAGCCAACTCTAATAGCCCTTGGTCTGCTGCCATGGTCAATGGGCACAACTGAACACACTTTGCTTACTAGCAACACTTTCTTGTGCCAGCTGCAACTGATTGTTTCACTTTCTTACCTGTGAAATTCATCATGGGAATTCTTTGTTAGGACAAGCATAACATAAACATTAAGATTAGTCAATTATTTTTCCAATTGACATGGAATGTCCATGCTTTATTCATGGGACTTCCACACTTTTCATGCTTTTCCAACATACACATGAACTCATTCATGTTCATCCTTTCACAGGAAATTTACTATTTCAACATTCACAATTCATCTCAAGCAATTAAACACAATCTATTTTCAGCCATGATATGCACTCAACAATCTTTTGTTTTATAAATGCATCGATCAAAAGGAAAGAGAAGAGTAGGGGTTTCTCCCTCTTAGTCTTGTTCTATTATGGAGCTACACCGTCGATGTGGTTTCATGCTCCTTAGTCTCTTTCACTTCAATGTGAATGCTTTGACTTTCGTTTCTTGGCTATGACACTTAGTGTCTAAGGTCTTTATATGGATTTTCAGCTAGGGCACCCTTCCCATTATTGTCTACAGAACCTTTGGCTGCTAGGATCCACTCGTATCCACTAGCACCATCTTTCATTACTGCTCATACTGAGCTCTTTAGGACGGTCACATGTCCACATGCATCTCTAGGATGCCTTCATAATCCTTGCTTCCAGCAATACCTACACTCACATGTTTAGTTCATTTTCATAGGGTTTATCTCTAAACAAGAGTTTAGGAAATCATAACCAAATCATATACACATGTATATTCATAAGAAAGAAGCTGCAAGGTAACTGAATACTTATCTGTATTGGATGTCTTGACTTTATTCCACGGGATCCTTCTTTGCTTTACGAGCCTTGGATTTCCCATGAACGCAATAACAAATGTTGGGCTAGCACGTAGGCTACTCCACAATCATTCGAATAGGCAATTCCAGGCTAGTACGCCGACTGGGTTTATCAATCATTTCCTTTAGCAATATGCTAGGCCAGTGCTCCGACTGGTTTTATCAATTTTTTAAGGGATGTTGGGCCAGCGTACATGCTGCTTTACCATACCAAGTAGTTAATGCCCAACTAGTCACTCTCTGGACTTATCAAGAACTTTATAGCGTTCAACCAGCTACTCTCTGGATTTCTTAATAATTTATATTGCCCACTCATTTACTCTCTGGATTTACCAACAATTTATACTGCCCACTCATTTACTCTCCGGATTTACCAGCAATTTATATCGCCCACTCATTTACTCTCTGGATTTACTAGCAATTTATAGTCTTTCAGGGTCTTGCCTTCCTACAATGACCAAGGTTTCCAACAAAGAAACAATAATGTATCAGCTTAGCTGTTAGAAGACTTATACCTTAAATCTTCATTATTCCAAACAAGACATAAATGAAAACGAATGCTTATCTGTATTGTGCGTTTCCCCTCTGGTCCACAGGATCCTGCTTCGCTTTGCAATCCTTGGGATCACCTATGGACTTGGATATGGTTAATGCTTAACCAGTACGCCTGCCCATCGGCTGGATTTACCAAGCATTTGGTGGTGCCCAACCAGTCCCATACCTGGTTGGTCCTCTCCAGTACCGAGCCAACACATTTGTCTAGGTCATCAACTAATGGAAGGAAACTGTGCCACCTACCATTATAGGTCAAGGCTCTACTATGGAGCCATAGGCATCTCAGGGTTTTCAGGCAGTCCTCGGTGCCCGCCCTCCCACTGCTGTCCTAGTAGAGATTTTATGCCTTTACCATTGCCACCACACCTTCTTGTACCATCTGACCATTATAGGTCAAGGCTCTACTATGGAGCCATAGGCATCTCAGGGTTTTCAGTCAGTCCTCGGTGCCCACCCTCCCACTGCTATCCCAGTAGAGATTTTATGCCTTTAACAATGTCACCACACCTTCTTGCACCGTAACCCTCCACACACATCAACTCTTCATTTATACAAGGACGCCACTCCTTCTCTTGTGCAAATTAGTGGTTCCTTTTAGGAACTTTATAGATGACTTTCTTGACTGCAGGTTAACATGACCCCTACTCACACAAGGATGATACCTTTTCTTATTACAGAGCTCTTCGGGCCTGTCCATCCCTTTTGGTAATATTTCATGTGAGCATATAAAGGTTTCCAATTCCCATACAGTCCCTTTGCATACCCTTCTTCACTTTTCCCCTTAATGTGCAGTATCAATCTGCATCTGTGTAGGCTGACAATACAAGAAGGATAAGCAAGCTCATCAGTATTGTTGTTCAATTCTTAACCACATTCCATATCATTCACTACCAAGTATTGAAACACCAGGAATGCGTCCATTCCTTTAGGGTGTAGTCAATATTGAAAGCCCTATCATGAATCAGCACCAGAAAAGGTGTGCACCCCCTTTCTGATGTGCGCCATGTAGGCCCTAATCATACTCAAGTAGTTTGCAATGATATAAATAAGATAGAGCATGCTCTGCATATTAACCCTAATAATTTAGACATGCATGTTCTTGTCTAGGGTCACAGAATACTCATTCATTTTGCAGATGTGTCTCACATGCCTTCTGGGCATAGCTTTACCATCTCACTTTCATGGTTTACCGACATGCGGTTTGGCTGAGACATTATCAATGGTGTTTCACCCGAAACCCATTTCCAAAGAATGGGGTCTTTGCCATCTGGTTTGGATTTGGTAGACCATCTCTCCTGGTCTTCCTGCAATGTGTCTTCAGAAATTGATTCGCTTAGCCATGAGCCTGTTCTTATATCGTTTGGCTCTTGTTCACGGTAGATTCCAATCTTCATCATGGACTTATCCATATTTTCCATGCCCAAAACAATCTACCTGAAATCTGAAACTTCAATCAGCCAAATGCTTTGTAAGTTTCTATGCATATAATATTTCATTGCTGCCACAGTCACTGAAGCATTTTAATATCACCAAAACAATCTACTTCCTGTGAATTATTACCATACTAGAGTTGCATGGCTCGATTTCATCATTTTATGCAATTATTCTCTTGCTCTTAAGATTTATAATAGTTCACCATTCCATCTATTAACTAATTGCAATGAAACATACATCACAATCATGCATTCTCACAATGCATCTCATCATGTGCACCTATACCTATGCATGCACATTTACATCACTCACATAATCTTTTATTGTGCATTCACTCAATGCATAACCACAAGATTGTGCATAATATCTTAATGCACATTTCCTCAATGCTACCTTGCATTACGTTATGAGTACTATGTATTCAACATAATTCAAACATAGTTGAAGGGATCTTACCAAATCCTCTTTCAACATTCATGCAATTTATGCACCAATAACCATTACTTGCATGGCTGTCATTTACATCACTTGATGTTACCTGATCAGTTGGCCTCTTACCAAGGCTACACAATCCTTTTTCCAACCTCATGATCATAGATTTAATGTACCATGCCTTCCTCATATGGTTGTTGGTCATATGCAACAATCATCATCCACATCTTCAGCCATGCTTCGGTTGTATTTGATCCTACGACCAATGCGAACATAACTACTTATTAGCAGCCACAATGACTATCTTAAGTGGCTCATTGCATATGTAAAACCTCACTATTTTACCAAGATGTAATATCATATACATGCACAAACATTTTCACATGCACCGTGCAATATTTATTTTTAATCTATTACTCTCTTGCATTTCCAGCATCCTTATGCCATAATTTTCCAGTAAATAAATATGATAGCGAGAGAGGAGTTAAGGAATTCTTCCCAATTCCTCATTATGTCATGGAGTTCCTCATCCACATCATATCTAATCCTTTCCTTGGCTTCCCTACCAAGCATACAAGCAATCATTAGCTATGATATTATCATGAATTAGCAATTCAACATATACATATATGCAATCATTCATTCTTGTTGTTTTCCAATAAGCAATTCTTATGCTATAAATAGAATTAGTTTTAAGGTGAGAAATTTCTCCTTTCATCTTCCATAATGGATATCACAACCAATTTCTCTTGCTGAGAATTCCACCACCCTTTATGCAATCTGTGCTCCTCATCCCAAGAGTGCATTTCACACTTTCACTGACTGTCTCAGGGGGACAACGGGGGTCAAGGGGGCTTGCCCTCCTATCCTACAAGGCTATGGAGAGGACACTAACAATAATATTGGACATCTAGTCCCATATTTAATCAAATAAGCATTCATATAAATTGTAGATGGAGATATGCAAATGCATAAAATCTTGAAAACATAGCAGAATTTAATTCCATTACACATCCATCATACATTCAAGGCATTCATGATATTCATCAAATAAATAATTGCGAATTTAACACAAGAGAGTACTTATCTTATAACAAAGTAGTCCCTGAGAAACCAGATACGCTTTTGCAATGTTCCACCCAACCATAGGCCAGCGTGCTCCTCAATCTCTCAGCACCACTGCCACCCCCGAGTTGGGCATGATCTCCACAAGGAAAAGGGAAAGCATGCTCTCACATAGCCAAAGATACACCAAAATCAGCCAAACCAATCAGCAGTGGGGTTTCTCAGGCTACTAAGAGATGGACAGAGGTGAATTACTAGGCTACTGGCTCAACCATTGAGCTATGGATACTTCATTGGGATCATCAAGCCAAATCTGTCCTCTTCCACTCCTGAATCTCCTGCTCACAGGTTCAAACTAAACAAGGAGGGACATAACAGCCATAAATGCAAGTGCTGGGAATTTTTGCCGTAGGATTCCCAATGATGGGATTTCAACTAGTTCAGAAAAACGTGAGAAAGCCCAAAACGAAAATTGGAAAATGGGAAAACAACCCCAGGAGCATAATCATTTTCAGAAAAACGTCCATGGGCATTTCATGGGCAGAAACGGACTCGATAACCCCAGAAAATCGTGGTTCTCTTCTCCCAGCCACTGTGCTAACCAAAACGAGTTCCCAGGCATGGAAGAATGTAGAGAAATGGTGAAAACGTGAAGGAAAAACCCCAGTTCGCCCCAGGCTGCATGAGAGAGGAAAGACCGTGGTTCAAAATGGCTTGGGAAGGAAAAACGTGGGTGATTTCTTGCCTTGCAATCAAAAAATTGAATTCCCAGATTGATGGCTTGCCCATACCCAAAATTGGCTTCCATACCTCATCATTCCCAAGGCATTAACTGCCTCAACCAACTCTTGGAAGAATTTAATGATTGGGGCATAAGCCAAAATGGGTAGTTGGGATCTCATGGGTTTTCTCATTGACACATGGATTGACTCCATGGCTCAAGGGTTTGGTTATTTTTCCTCCCTATTCCTTGTAAGATCATGCCCCATCTCTTTGTTGCATTGCATAGTTGGTTGTGGATTTTTCATTAAAATTGCATATCTACATGATGTCCGAATTTACATTGTGCACGGCTAGCACAAGAACCATATGCATCTATTCTAATTGCCGATACATAGAATGATAAATCAATGGCGGGGCCTTGGCCTTGAGCTCATCACCATGACTAAATAACAATATTTACATCATTTGCAATATTAATGCAATAGGGTCAAGATGGGGACATTACATTTATAAATGTCAAGAACAAAGAATGAAGGCATCTTTTGATCATTTTTAGAAATTTCAATTGCATTTGGAGAGAAGAGCTAGTGGAGTGCTACTCTACTTTTTTTACCACCAATTTCGAGGGTGAAAGATTCCCATCCTAGTTGGTAATTGGAAAGGCCATTCAGACCTTTCATTTGGATCTTCAATGGATTCCTTTGTTGCAGGTGTAATCTACATAGCAGATCATGGTCACTTCTAGTTCATCTTGCTTCTTCAACCATGTCAAGTTTTCTATGCATATTCTTGATCCTTGAGGAATTGCGCCTTTGGTGAGATACTATTCTCTTTGGGGGAGATTATGATGCCCCATTATTTTGTAATATGATTTATATGCTTTGTATTTCATTCTCAGAAGATCCACAAGTCTAGATTCCAAGAAATACTATGTAAAATTGCTCATTAATGAACAAACAGTGCCATTTTCCCCACTACCTTGTTGCAAGTCAATGATATGTTGATAAATTTGAATGGTTAAGTGAATTAATGATGGATTACTGATAAATGGACTGTAATTTATGTGTTCAAATAGTTTCATGTTCAGTAGACAATAATTTGGAGGCATTTGGTTGAGTTTCATAACATTTAGTGAATATTGCTTACCATTTCCCCTTATGCTGAGACTAGCAATTCTATATCTGATTTGAGAGAGTTGTAGAAGATATTATTGTTAGTATATTCCTATACTCCATCCTAGTCCCACCAGTATTTTGATCATTTACATTTTCAGTCATGCATGCACTTTTAGGGTTTGCATGCATTATTTAGGGTTTGCATGCATTCCAATCATCAGTCCCACCACCTAGCCCTCGGTTAGCTAGCCCCCAGAGCTTCTTTCCACTCAGTTTCAGCCCTCCTAGCCTATCATGTGCCCATTTCTCACCTTCCACTGAAGAAGGTGCCTTTCTCACCTACCAATCCAGTTTACTTCAGTTAGCCACCAGTATTTCCTTGATTTGAGGCCAGACTGACTCCTCACTGTTGTTATCACTATAATTGACCTCCGATGAGACATGACTACCTGTTTTGACTCCAGTTAGTTCCTCATGCGCCCTCCACTGAGCCTCCTTCATTTAGTTAGTGTCTCCATGTGCCAGTTACATTCAGTTACACCTACCACACTCAGTTAGACTCAGTTTGACTGACGGTTGATAGTTACTTGTGCATTGATGACTCCACCAATGATGAGATAGACTACTAGTTGTGCTCCAATGACACTCTAGTGATCTTTTGATCACTCCATGAAGGATAATTTGAATTGCCACCTTAGGCATTCGAATCCTCATGCATTGTACTATTTATTTGTCCATATTGTGATTAATTAATTAGTGTGTGTGAAGTATTTTTGTTTCTATCCGAGTTCTACTATATTATTATTATGTTGCTCATTATACTGCATTGAACACTCTTCTTCTATTTTCTTGCTTAATCAATTACTTTCTTGTGAGGTATACATCATCTCTTAGATCTGCTGTGAGGATTTTCACATGGTATCAGAGCATGTCGAGAGTATTGTTTATCTCCATTCCTGAGAGTTTTTTGCAAGTTATTATCAAGATTTCGAGTGCAGCAGTTGCAGCAGTTTCTGCACTTTTGCAGTAGTAGCAGTTGTAGATATTCTCTATTGTTTTTGCAGGTCTTCTACAGCTTCAATGAATTCAGAAGAAATACCTCCTCTTTCTCCACTCAACTATGATGAATGGAAACCAAAAATGATAGCATATTTGAAGAGCCATGATCTCTTTGACTGTTGTTTTGAAAGAGAGTTCAAATCTTCTGAAGAGGAGATTGATTGGTTAAATAAAGGTGACGGAGCCTTTGGATCAATGATGCTTGCTATGTCTGAATACATGATATACCAATACCTTGATGTTGTTGAAACTCCAAAAGAGCTATGGGCCCATCTGGATGAAAGATAAGCCAGACATAATGAAGGAATTGGTCCAAACCCTTTCGAGAACAAGCAAAGTGATGCATTCGCCCTCCTTGATGATCTCATTGATCATGAACCAGTATCAAACGCATCTCATATTGAAGTTGTCCACAAAAAACAAGAACTTGCAGATTCTACACTCATGCTCCAAATTTCTTCTCTTTCTGTGCCAGCTCACACTCTAGATATTGCAGAAGGTCCTAAATCCTCTCTTGCACCAGAGTCTATTGGTTTGCATCATGATCACATGATTATTTCGGAGGTAAAATCAGCTATTGGAGGTAATGCATTCGCTCTCCTCAAGCAATCACCTCTTATTTACTACTATATGATCATTATTCCATGCTTTTAGAAGGTTATTGAATAATATAGCCATTGCCATCCGATTGGGATAATTTCTCATGCATCTACTGGTTTTGATCTCACCTCTAATGGTTCAAAGGAGATCTCAAGAAACCATGATTCAAGCCTTGGATCTGATTTGGATTCCAAGCAATCACCTCTCATTTACTACTGTAAGATCATTCTTTCATGTTCTCAGAAGTTTATTAAAGATAATGGCCATTGCCATTCGCTTGAGAAAATTTATCATGCACTTACTTGTTTAGATCTCACCTCAAATGGTTCAAAGGAGATCTTAAGCAACCATGATTCAAGTCTTGGATTTGATTTGGATTCCAAGAAATCTTTATTATTTGATGGTTCTTTTTGGCATAATCTCACCCATGATGGTTTGAAGGAGAAGACAAAATACTATCTGCACATTAATAGATTTGATCCTACCTTAGCTGATTCGAATCATAGGTTCAAGGATGATCCTCATACTTTTGGATTTGTTCTCATCACATTCGATCTGAAGAGCAAGTACAAGCACATGCTTTTTGAGCATGATCCACTTCTTCCCAAGAAGAAGATACCTCCAGACATATGACCAAGCATCACACCTGCTTGAGTTTGGAGCATTTATTTTTTTTATGTGTGCCTTACAGTCTGTTTTGAGGGGGGGGTATTTTTCCCATGAAATTTTTCCCACTTCCTTGGGTTATTGACTGTTATTATTCATTGTATTGGGTGACCTTTGGTCTTAGTTACCAAGGCCTGTGATGGATTAAGGGGGGGTGTTAAGATATTCCTATACTCCATCTTAGTCCCACCAGTATTTTGATCATTTACATTTTCAGTCATGCATGCACTTTTAGGGTTTTCATGCATTTGCATGCATTCCAGTCATCCATCCTAGCACCTAGCCCTCAGTTAGCTATCCCCCAAAGCTTCTTTCCACTTAGTTTCATCCCTCCTAGCCTGTCATGCGCCCAGTTCTAACATTCCACTAAAGAAGGGCGCCTTTCTCACCTACCAGTCCAGTTTACTTCAATTAGCCACCAGTCTTTCCTTGATTTGAGGCCAGACTGACTCCTCACTGTTGTTATCACTCCGATTGACCTCTGATGAGACATGACTACCTGTTCTGACTCCAGTTAGCTCCTCATGCGCCCTCCACTGAGCCTCCTTCATTTAGTTAGTGTCTCCATGTGCCAGTTACATTTAGTTACACCTACCACACTTAGTTAGACTCAGTTTGACTAACGGTTGACAATTACTTGTGCATTGATGACTCCACCGATGATGACATAGACTACTAGTTGTGCTCCGATGACACTCCAGTGATCTTTTGATCACTCCATTAAGGCTAATTCGAATTGTCACCTTAGGCATTTGAATCCTGATGCATTGTACTATTTATTTGTCCATATTGTGATTAATTAATTAGTGTCTGTGAAGTATTTTTGCTTCTATTCGAGTTCTACTGTATTATTATTCTGTTGCTCATTATACTGCATTGACCACTCTTCTTCTATTTTCTTGCTTAATCAATTACTTTCTTGTGAGGTATACATCATCTCTTAGATCTGCTGTGAGGATTTTCACAATTATAAGCTGAATAATGATGCATATGAGAGATCATTTATTTCCTTTATATGTCACTAGACTCTGTTCATAATTTCGAGAGGTTTCTATTTCATTTGGAGAGCCAACTTGTCATTTACCCTAAGGGGATTTGAATCACAATTTGCTAGTAAAACTCCCTACATTGACCAAATTGCCAAAGTGAGTTTCAGAAGTCATTTGAAGGTTTTAAGGAACCTATAAACATCTTTATTGTGTTTTAACATCATCCATACACCTTCTGGTACAATTTGAGATCATTTGGAGCTATTTGGATCCATCTACCCTTGGGGTTTTGAGCCTCAAAATCACTAGTAAATTCCCTGAGTTCTCTTGGACACCTATTCGACCCAAAAACAACATATAATGCTAAAAATATACTTTAATTAATGTCTAATAATAGATCCAATTCTCATACCCATCATTAGTGAAGGGTGTACAGTGTTTGGAAGAGCTTTGTTCCAAGACCTAGGGGGGATTCCCACTTCCTAAATTGACTAGTCTTGTCCCGAAACTACTTCCCTTGCAAACTGCAGACCATGGTTGGGTATATCAGTTTATTATATGTATTATGGATGTGTTAATGTGTCCCATGACCCCTCATGAACTTCCTCACCAAGTTTGACAGTATTGGGAGGATTTTGGAATCAGTTATATACATATACTTAAAAGTTGAGATTTGGTGAATTTGAGCAATTGGGGAATTTTATCCAAAAGGGACATTACATGTCCATTGGTTTGAATGGATTTTATCCACCTTGGAAATAGTTGTCTTGGGTGTTTGTGCTCATGAAAATGTGCCATTGTTTGGAAATTTTTTGGATCCCTTTGCGTAGGAAGAGACAAGGTTGGAATCCAATTCAACCAAAGAAGTTGAAGTAGAAGACCTTCCCAAATTGCGTGAGGCAAGAGAGGAGGAACTATGAAGGGTAAGAAATATGATTCATCCAACTAAGATAAGAAATATTTAAGTCATGTGAAATATTTCATGTGTCCTTAGAAGGGATAGTATTCCAGTGACTGTCTAGAGAAGAATAAAGGGAAGGCTAGGCTAAGCAACATAAATATATTGTAGGGAGTGTAGAGAATTTTACTGAAGTGGATGAGCTAATATCCAAGATTGATATCACCTTCTCCATGGTCTCTTGTATTTATACAAACATATTCTAGTGTTGTATGATATGTGGAGAGTGGTTCTTTAAGAAATATGACTTATGAAAGGAAGATCTTTAGTAGGCTTTAAGCGAAATGTGAAAATCCTCACGGCAGATCTAAGATTTGATGTATACCTCACAATGAAAGAATTTAGGAATAAGATTAAGAGTGGTCAATGCAGTGAAATGAGAAACAGAATAATAATATAGTAGAACTCGGATAGAAGCAAAATAGCTTCACACACACTAATTCATTAATCACAATATGGACAAATAAGTAGTACAATGCATGAGGATTCGAATGCCAAGGTGGCAATTCGAATTAGCCTTCATGGAGTAATCAAAAAATCATTGGAGTGTCATCGGAGTACAACTAGAATTCTTCATCATCATAAGTGGAGTCATCAATGCACAAGTAACTGTCAACCATCAGTCAAACTGAGTCAAACTGAGTGTGGTAGGTGTAACTGAGTGTAATTGGCACTAACTGAATTAAGGAGGCTCAGTGGAGGGTGCATGAGGAGCTAACTAGAGTCAAAATGGGAAGTCTAGTCTCAGTGGAGGTCCATCGGAGTGATACAGTCAGTTGAGAGTCATTCTTTCCTTAAATCAATAAAGAACTAAAGATAACTGAAGTGCAACGGAGTGGTAGTGAGAGAGGACGAGTGGCTTCCTTAAATTAAGGAGGAAGGGCGCACTAAGCTCTAGGAGGGATAAAAATGATCTGAGAGAAGCTCACGGGGCTATCTAACTGAGGGATAGGTGCTGGGACTGATGACTGGGATGCATGCAATTGCATGCATGCATACAGAATGCATGTTGCATGCAGAAATTCATGCAAGACTGTAAATGCAAATAATGAAAATGCTGGTAGGACTAGGATGGAGTATAGGAATATCCTAACACACCCCCTTAATCCATCCTGGGCCCTGGTAACTGAGACCAAAGGTCACCCAATACAATGAATAATAACAACAGTCAATAAATTGAGAAAATGGGGAAGACCTCATGGGAAAAATACCCCCCCTCAAAATAGACTGTAAGGCACACCAAAAATAAATGCTCCAAACTCAATCAGGTGTGATGCTTGGTCATATGTCTGGAGGTATCTTCTTCTTGGGAATAAGTGGATCATGCTCAGAAAGCATGTGCTGGTACTTCCTCTTGAGATTGAATGTGATGAGAACAAATCCAAAAGTATGAGGATGATCCTTGAACCTGTGATTCGAATCAATTGAGGTAGGATAAAATCTATGAATGTGCAGATAGTCTTTTGTCTTCTCCTTTGAACCATCATGGATGATATTATGCTCAAAAGAACCGTCAAATATCAGTGATTGCTTGGAATCCAAATCAGATCCAAGACTTCAATCATGGTTGCTTAAGATCTCCTTTGAACCAATTGAGGTGAGATCTAAACCAGTAAATGCATGAGAAATTATCCCAAGTGAATAACAATGGCCATCATCTTCAATAACCTTCTGAAAGCATGAAATAATTATCATATAGTAGAACATAAGAGGTGAGTGATCAAGGAGAGCGAATGCATTACCTCCAATGGCTGATTTTACCTTCGAAAAATTCATGAGATCATGACGCAAACCAACAGACTCTGATGCAAGAGAGGATTTAGGAACCTCTACAATATCTAGAGTGTGAGCTGGCACAAAATTCGAAATAGAAGAAATTTGGAGCATGAGTATAGAATCTGCAAGCTCTTCTTCTTTGTGGCTAACTTCAATATGAGATATGTTTGATACTAATTCATGATCAATGAGACCATCAAGGAGGGCAAATGCATCATTGGGATTGCTCTCAAAAGGGTTTGGACCAATCCCTTCATTCTGTTTGCCAAATTTTTCATCCAATTGAGCCCATAGCTCTATTGGATATTCAACAGAATCAATGAAGTGGTTCATCATGTAACAAGACATAGCAAACATCATGGCTGCAAGGACATTGTCACCTTTATTTAACCAGTCATTCTCTTCTTCAGAGGATTCAAACTCTCTTCCAAAACAATAATCAAAGAGATCATGGCTCTTCAAATATGCTATCATTTTTTGTTTCCATTCATCATAGTTGAATGGAGAAAGATGAGGGATTTCTTCTGAATACATGAAGCTGTAGAAGACCTGCAAAAATAATAGAAAAATCTGCAACTGCCATTGCTGCAAAAAAAATGAAGAAACTGCTACAACTACTGCACTCAAAATCTTGATAATAACCTACAAAAAACTCTCAGGAATGGATATAAACAATACTCTCAACATGCTCTGATAACATGTGAAAATACTCATAGCAGATATAAGAGCTGATGTATACCTCACAATGAAATAATTTAGGAAAAATATTAAGAGTGGTCAATGTAGCGAAATGAGCAACAGAATAATAATACAGTAGAATTCGGATAGAAGCAAAATAAATTCACACACACTAATTCATTAATCACAATATGGACAAATAAGTAGTACAATGCATGAGGATTCGAATACCAAGGTGGAAATTTGAATTAGCCTTCATGGAGTGATCAAAACATCACTGGAGTGTCATCAGAGCACAACTAGAAGTCTTCTTCATCATCAGTGGAGCCATCAATGCACAAGTAATTGTCAACCATCAGTCAAATTGAGTCTAACTGAGTGTGGCAGGTGTAACTAAGTGTAACTGGCACTAACTGGATGAAGGAGGCTTAGTGGAGGGCGCATGAGGAGTTAACTAGAGTCAAAATGGGCATTCTAGTCTCAGTGGAGGTCCATTGGAGTGATACAGTCAGTTGAGAGTCAGTCTTTCCTTAAATCAATGAAAGAACTAAAGATAACTGAAGTGCAATTGAGTGGTAGGTGAGAGAGGACGAGTAGCTTCCTTAAATCAAGGAGGAAGGGCGCACTAAGCTCTAGGAGGGATAAAACTGATCTGAGAGAAGCTTCTAGGGCTATCTAACTGAGGGCTAGGTGTTGAGACTTATGACTGGGATGCATGCAATTGCATGCATGCATGCAGAAATGCATGCAAGACTGTAAATGCAAATAATGAAAATGCTGGTAGGACTAGGATGGAGTATAGGAATATCCTAACACACTCCCTTAATCCATCATGGGCCCTGGTAACTAAGACCAAAGGTCACCCAATACAATGAATAATAACAACAGTCAATAAACCGAGGAAATTGGGAAGACCTCATGTGAAAAATACCCCCCCTCATAATAGACTGTAAGGCACACCAAAAATAAATGCTCCAAACTCAAGCAGGTGTGATGCTTGGTCATATGTCTGGAGGTATCTTCTTCTTGGGAAGAAGTGGATCATGCTCAAAAAGCATGTGCTTGTACTTGCTCTTCAAATCGAATGTGATGAGAACAAATCCAAAAGTATGAGGATGATCCTTGAACCTATGATTCGAATCAGTTGAGGTACGATAAAATCTATGAATGTGCAAATAGTATTTTGTCTTCTCCTTCGAACCATCATGGGTGACATTATGCTCAAAGGAACCATCAAATATCAGTGATTGCTTGGAATCCAAATCAGATCCAAGACTTGAATCATGGTTGCTTAAGATCTCCTTTGAACCAATTGAGGTGAGATCTAAACTAGTAAATGCATGAGAAATTATCCCAAGCGAATGGCAATGACCATCATATTCAATAACCTTCTGAAAGCATGAAATAATGATCATATAGTAGAACATAAGAGGTGAGTGATCAAGGAGAGCGAATGCATTACCTCCAATGGTTGATTTTACCTCCGAAAAATTCATGAGATCATGCTGCAAACCAACGTGGCAATTTGAATTAGCCTTCATGGAGTGATTAAAATATCACTGGAGTGTCAGCAGAGCACAACTAGAAGTCTTCATCATCATCAGTGGAGTCATCAATGCACAAGTAACTGTCAACCATCAGTCAAACTGAGTCTAACTGAGTGTGGTAGGTGTAACTGAGTGTAACTGGCACTAACTGAATGAAGGAGGCTCAGTGGAAGGCGCATGAGGAGCTAACTGGAGTCACAATGGGCAGTCTTGTCTCAGTGGAGGTCCATCGGAGTGATACAGTCAGCTGAGAGTCAGTATTTCCTTAAATCAATGAAAGAACTAAAGATAATTGAAGTGCAACTGAGTGGTAGGTGAGAGAGGACGAGTGGCTTCCTTAAATCAAAGAGGAAGGGCGCACTAAGCTCTAGGAGGGATAAAACTTATCTGAGAGAAGCTCCCAGGGCTATCTAACTGAGGGCTAGGTGCTGGGACTGATGACTGGGATGCATGAAATTGCATGCATGCATGCAGAATGCATGCAAGATTGTAAATGCAAATAATGAAAATGCTGGTAGGACTAGGATAAAGTATAAGAATATTCTAAAACGAAAGAGGGAGGAATGCCCATGGAAATGGGTGATTATTCCACTTATCTTATCAAGAGATTGGGATTCATATCTCTATGGATTCCTCCAAGTGATGTTTTTGAGTTGAATGATGTTTTATTTAATCCTAATCTAACAAAGAGCCTTATTTCATTTTTTGTATGAGATATTTGAAATTTATGGTTGTTTTTGAAGATTAGCAGTGCATTAAAGATTGTAGACTAGGAATGTTGAGTAATTTGAATAGAGGTGTATGAGAGGGTGGAATTTATAGTTTACTTATTGATCTAAGAGATTTAGTGCATGAAAATGGGTATTTGGTTGAGCCTTCTAGGTTTGAGGAGACATATGTAAATAAAGAATGGTAGGATGCCATGACAAAGAGGTATAACTCCATCCAAAAATATGATGTTTGGGAGACTATATTGAGACAAGTGGGGAAATCATGATTGATTCTAGATGGTTGTATAAGATCAAACATACAATTGATGAGAGTACTGGAAAGTACAAGGCTATGTTTGTTGTTAATTTTTTAGCATTAATTCAATATACTCTAGGATCTTTACTGAGAGAATAACATGTACAGCATATCAAGCATATCAGTCACACCAAGAAATGACAAGAGACAATAGACACACAAAGTTTCACTGGGGAAAACCATAAAGGTGAAAAACCCCACAACGTCCTTAGAGATAGAAAGAGCAATGATACAACCAAGTACAAGAGATAGTCCTCCTAGAAGCTACTCCTCCTTCCTCACTTGTGTGCCACTTTCCGATGAGTGTAGAACTGAATAATGAGATGAGCAAATAGAGTGCCTCCCGCACTCTAATTATACATGACCTGACCTACCTAATAAACTAGCATGGCTGACTTGTCTAACTCAGTCTAATAACCCATGGTAATACTAATCAAGGCCGACCCCTCACTTGGTGGTCTAATAACCCATCACATACAAGTTGCGACACTTGTCAATACAAATGACGACACTTCCGTATAGAGGAATAATAACATCTCTATAGGAGTACAATATACATAGGTGAAATACATTCTGAAGTTACAATTACATCAACACTCCCTCTTAACTAGGAAGGTATTTCTTGACACAGATCTGCTAGCACAAGTATTCTTCTCTAGATCATCATCACTGGATCATCGTCATCGTCATGGCTGCTACTATCTCAATAAATCTCTGAACTACTCATCATAGGAAGTTCTACAGAGCCGACCCTTTTTCATGCTAGATGTAAGCCCACCACCTGTAGGTCTTCATCATCTCTGGTCATACCATGGATCCTCAGGACTTATTACGTGCATCAACAAAAGGAAGTGCCTAGTAGAGATGAATGGGATGGCAACCTTCCTAGATTTCAAGGAGAAGAATGGGAAGTGCCAGCTGAACATTTGCTTGACTTTCATGATTGCATTCATCGGTTGCAAATTGTACATGAAGATGTTAGGATTAAGCTCTTCTGGTTTTCATTATAGGGGATTGAGCGTGATTGGTCCCGATCTTTTCCTATTGCAAGTATCAATTCTCTAGCAAGCTTTCATGTTGCATTTCATTCAGTTTGTAAAGAAAACTTTTCAGCCGATATTTTATACCCTGAATGTTGTCACGAATTTAGTTTGTTGAATAAAGGTTCATATTGTCATGAAGGACATGCTGAAATAGGGGACACCTCTTATTGTGATCAAAATATCAATTAACTTCAGGATGATAATCATATTACAGATGTTCTTGACATTGCATCAAATATATCTACTGACTTAGGGTGTCATGAAGTTGAGATTGTCCCCTTTGAAGACTTGAAAGATGATGAGCAGATTGACAGAACAGTGGGTGAAATTATTGAATCTACAGTAGATGCTAAGGGCAACTCACATTTTTCTGATTTAAAGACAAAGAAAGATTGTAGCATATATGAAGAGGGAGAGGGTGTGCTGAAAATTTCCGATCAGCAGTCCATTTTTTATAACTCTCTAACAGAGGTTGAGCAGTCCATATTCAGCATTGAAGGCATCCAACATCACTTCAATTTTTAGTCGAATCAGCAGTTCAAAGAGGTATTCTTTTATGGTTTTAATGACCCTATCGCAAACTTTTTGGAACTCGTGAACAACATATATGTTAAAGTATTTTGGTTAGATGAAAATTGGCTTTGTCATCAGTTCAAACTACTTTTCTGTTGGCTATGCATTCCATTATTTTTCAGGTCAAAATCAAGAAATAGTTTAGTGAATAAATTTCTAATATGGCTTCATTGGAAGCATGAGTTTACTTGATTAAGCATCGATACAATGGTTAGAGTAGGGTAGCGTAGATGAATAAGCTCATAGCTGAGCATTTCAAGTTTGCATAATGCGTGATGCTTGCATTTAGTATTGTGGTTGCAGTTTTGAAATAAATACTCTGTGCCCAATGGATGTAAGGCGTTGCAAGCAAGTTTACAGTTGAATATTTGTGGATAGATTGCAGAGATTTGGTGGCAGTTTAAAAGACTCCATGCCCAATGGATGTAATTCGTTGCTAGCAGGTTTACAGTTAAACATTTTTGGACAGATTGCAGAGATTTGGAGGTAGTTTAAATGACTCCATGCCCAATGGAACACTAGACTAGGTTCTGTATTTTGTTTATCTGGGAAAGGCATCAGATCTGTGGTTCTTGAAACCTCACAGGGAGTTTTTCATCCCCAAGTAGTAGCCAGATGTTATCTCCCCAAATAAATTTGTCGAGTTGATCATTTTTAGGTGATAGGATGTCATTGGAAAATTCATTTCTAAATTTCTTAAGGCTCATTGTTGATAGCTTTATGCATGTAATAAAGTTTGAAAAACATTAGATTGGGTTCTCATTTCAAAAATTTCAAAAGACAAGTTTCGGTAGCTAAGAGCTTATTTAAAACGGTTCCTAAGACACTGAAAGCTCTGCTTTCGGAAGCTTAAACGAAATTTTCAGGGCTCTCCTAGCCACCGAAAGTGAAAGGAAATTTTAAAATGAAAGTAGATCAGATAAGAAGATACATGTACCATTGCAATTTAAAAAAAAAACAAAGCTTATGATTTTGATTGCTTTGGAGAGGATCCGCAAGTGATAGCTATCATACAATTGTCAAGTCAAGTTTTCCTAGTTGTGCACAAGAGTAAATACAATGGCATCGTGTGACTGTAAATACAATAGCAGAAAATGACTACTCTGTACATGAAGAATTGTAACAGTTTCAATCAGGAAAATTAAGAATGTTCTAGAGATGGTAAATTTGCAGAAGCTACCACTATAACAAAGAAAAGAGGACCTTCCCTCCATTTATGTCTTGCATTCCAAAAACACACATTATTAGGAGCAAAGGAATTTTCTGCCACATGCTGAGATGATCTATAAAGGAGTTTTTTTCCTCTATTTACAACTTGGTTTTCGGAAAATGCCATGGGTATTTCAAGCAAATAGACTGCTGCAAGAGAAGTATTAAAACAAAAAATAGACCAAATGATTCTCAAAAAACTACAAAAATGTAGATTTGTTTCCATATCTTAGGCGAACATGGAAATTTTTCATTAGCTACCGAAAACCCAGCTTTCGGCAGCTTACAGTATGGAAGAAAATTGTCCACAGCTACCGAAAGCACAGAGACAAGCAGAATGATGATATTTTCGCTCTGATCAAATGTTTTCACTTCCAAATCATTTGAGGAATATTTTTAGTGCCTTTTCATCACTTGGAAGATTGCTGCAGCTATCAAAGACACGAAGACTACCAAGATGGAGGCAAGGATATTTGCTGCAAAAATGGCGTTTTTACTATGCAGAGTCATCATTTTAAAATGATGATTCTGAGCGTCTGGAGAATCGTTTTGAAAAAAGCTCAGATTTTTTTGTTCCTAAAATGTCATAGAACAATAACCTCTCTCTATTTTCCTACAGGTGTTGCATATTGAGAGAATAGAATCCGTCACTGAGCCCCATTTTTCGGATCCCAGAATCTGCCTGTTTGACACATGTTTTTGAAATGCAGATATCGGGCAAATGAAAACGAATTTCAAATATCTGAGAGAGTTTTTTACTCACAACAAATCAATGTACAATAACCTCTTTCATGTTATACACAGGTGTCAAATATATGGAGAAATGAACCCATCTATGAGCCTCTTTTTCAGTAGTTTCAGCAAAAATGGCTTTTTTACTATGCAGAGTCATCATTTTAAAATGATGATTCTGAGCGACTAGAGAATCATTCTGCAAAATGGGAGGACATTTTTGTGCCTAACACGTCAGAGAACAATAAACTCTCTCAGTTTTCCTACATGTGTCACATATTGGGAGAATCGAATCCATCTCTGAGCCCCATTGTTCAGCAGTTTGGCCAAATTAAAGAGGATTTTTCCCGTAGTTTATTGAAAAGGGTTTTGATTTTCTATTTTTAGTGATTTCGACCCAGCTTCTTATGATATAGGAAGATGTTGTAAAGGTTATAAAGCCTATAACTTGAGAGCAAGAAAGGGTTGGATTTTGAAGGCTCTAATACACTCTTTTTGTAGAAAAGACCTCTTTTTAATATATTCAGTAATTCAAGCTTCTTTCATTGTCATTTTTAGACCATTATCTCCTTCTTTCTGTACTTATGAGCAGAGGTTCTCTTGTCTATGTTTACTTTAAAGTTGGTGATTTTCATCTCACTTTCATATCAGTAAACTAGGATCATAAGTAACTATTGCTAGTTCTATTGACCCATCATATGTACTATTATATATGTATGTTTTGGTTAATATAGTTAGTTTTTCTCCACCCATCTAATTCAGTGAAAACTTTTGATTAATGGCTTTCGAAGGCCTTGTCCTATCTGGATATTACTAAGTTGTCTTGAGTAAATAAATCAGTGAGTGAGTTATTCATCTTGATCCAATTATACACCCATCATTAAAATAAGATTAAGTTACTAGGCTCTTTTGGCTGCAACCTAGAAAGACTCCTGGAGAGATAACATGATGCATACAATGTATCTACCTAATACATATCATCATACATGATCCACCTGATACATATCATCATACATGATCTACCTAATCATACAATGTATCCACCTGATACATATCATCATACATGATCTACTTGATCATACAGTGTATCCACCTGATACATATCATCATACATGATCTACCTGATCATACAATGTATCCACTTGATACATATACAAATACATGATCCAACTGATCATACAATGTATCCACCTGATACATATACAAATACATGATCCAACTGATCATATCAAGCATCCAACATGATGCATAGAGCAATAACTGGAGCATCATCCTGATGCTCATCATCCAGCGCTTACATCGACAGCCATGGGAAGGATCCTCCTCTCACCATGCTTGGAATGGCCCCTGCAAATGTGTCCATCACTTCTTCCTTGAAGTGTCGTCAATCTAAAGAACACCAAGTCTCTCTCTGAAGTACTCAAACTTCACTCTAGCTAGTGGTTTCGTCAACACATCTGCAACCTGCTCATCTGTCGCAACATGCAGAAGCTTTACTACTCCTCTTTGCACCATATCCTTGATATAGTGATATTTGATCTCAATGTGCTTCGACCTATCATGGAACACTGGATTCTCAGACAGCTTCACGCAACTCTGGTTGTCACAAAAGATACCAGTAGCCTCCAACGGGAGATCAAATAACTCAGACAATAGCTTCCTAAGCCATACTGCCTCACAACTATCCGAACAAGCTGCAACATACTCTGCTTCGATTGTACTCAGTGCTACGCAGGACTGCTTCTTGCTAAACCAAGAGATCACACCTGATCCCATACTGAAGCAGCACCCAGAAGTGATCTTTCTATCTGCAGCACTGTCTGCCCAGTCCGAATCAACATAACCCTGTAGGTTAAACTTTTGATTCGCATCATACTTGAGACCATAATCAATTGTACCCTTCAGGTACCTCAGAATATGCCTTACAGTAACCAGGTGAACACCTCTAGGATCCGTCAAGAACTGGCTCAATGTGTTCATCGCAAAGCAAATATCTGGTCTCGTGTTCGTCGGGTACATCAAGGACCCAATCATCTGATGATACACCATGACATCAACTGGCTTAGATGAAGCATCACACAGAATATTCAGGTTCGATACCATAGGTGTGGCCATGGCCTTGCAGTCCATCATCCCGAACCTCTTCAGGATCTATACTGCGTACTTCCCTTGTCCAAGGAAGATTCCATCTGCACTCTGCCACACCTCCATGCCTAGAATCATCCCCAAGTCCTTCATCTCGAACTTGGCAGCAAGCTTCCTCTTAGTATCAACAATCAATCTATCCTCACCTGTAACAAACAGGTCATCTACATACAGAAGTAGTATCATAGGATTGCCTTCCTCAACCTTGTAGTAAAGGTTGGAATCCGCTTTACTCTTGGTAAAACCCAAACTGGATAGAAATCTATCTATCCTACCATACCAAGTCCTAGGAGCTTGCTTCAAGCCATACAAGGCTTTCTTCAACCTGCACACATATGACTCCTTGTCATGTGTCTAAAAACCAAGTGGTTTCTCCACATACACTTCCTCCTCGACTACACCATTCAAGAAAGTTGTCTTGACTTCCATCTGGTGTATCTTCCATTTCATCACTACAACTAGGGAAAGTACTGATCTGATGGAAGTGTACCTGGCTACAAGAGAAAAAGTTTCTTCATAGTCTATCGCCTCTTTCTGGGAGAAGCCACGAGCTACAAATATTGTTTTGTACATTTCTATGCTGCCATCTACAGCATGCTTGATCTTGTAGATCCACTTGGAAGTCACAACAGACTTCCCATCGGGTCTTGGGACTACATCCCAAACATCATTCTTCATGATTGATTGGTATTCCTCGACCATGGCATCCTTCCATTCTTTCTTTTCCACTGCTTCTTTGTAATTGGAAAGTTCTTTGTTCATAATATCACAGAGTAGGGAAACATAACTGGTATGTGATCTAGCCCTCTTCCTTTCTCTGTGTTCTTCTAGAATTCCATATCTTTATGCATCTTGAACGAGCTCTCTAGCCCATGTAGGTTTCCTCTTGTGAGAGTTCTTCTCACGAGGTGGATCTACAGGTTCTTGCGTATCTTCAACTTCACGATCTGCTTCTCGAATTGATTCAGTCACGATGGTGTCTTGGAATCTGTTTTCCTTTGGTTCTTCATGATCTTCAACAGGTGCCTTCTTTGATTTTATGTATGCTGAGTGCTCATCAAATGTTACATCCCTACTGACATGAATCTTCTTAAACCCTGGAAAGTATATTCTGTAAGCCTTCAAGCTTTCACTGTACCCCACAAAGATGCCCTTCTTTCCTGAAGGATCTAGCTATGTCCTCTTTTCCTTTGGAACATGAGTGTATACTGGACAACCAAATATTCTGAGATGGCTGACTTCAGGTTTCTTACCAAAGAATACCTCTTCTGGTGTCTTGTTGTCCAATATCTTGTGAGGTGTTCTGTTCTGCACATATACATCTGTCCTAGCTGCTTCTACCCATAGATGCATAGGAAGATCCTGGTCATGCAGCATTTCCCATGCTGCTTCCATGATTGTTCTATTATTTTTTTCTATAACCCCATTCTGTTGTGGATTGTAGGGAGTAGTCAACCTCTCTTAATCCCTGAATCACTGCATAACTTCTTGAAATCACCTTAAGCGAATTCTCCGCCATTGTCGGATCTGAATGTCTTGATCTTCTTATTAGTTTGATTTTCCATCAAGGCTTTGAATTCCTTGAACTTATCAAACACTTCATCTTTGTTCTTCAAGAAATAAACCCAAGTCTTCCTAGAGAAATCATCAATGAAAGAGACATAGTATACATACCTACTCAGAGAACTGGATGACATCGGACCGTATACATCGGAGTGGATAATTTCCAAGATCCCTTTTGCTTTTCTTTCACTACTTGGAAATGCCTTCTTAATATTCTTTCCTTTTGCACATCCTTTGCAAACACCTTCATGCTTTGTCTTGATTTCAGGAAGACCCTCTACAACTTTACTTGCAATTGGTAGTGCCCTATAGTGCACATGTGCAAGCCTTCTATGCCAAATTTAACTTGGCTCCATGGATTCATGTACCATGGCATGTGCAGGTTGTCCCTTTAATTTGTATAATCCTCCCTCTTGCTCTTCAATCACTACTGCATCATCTATAGTTTTACCCTTTGGCCACATTAGGACTTGGCCATCTACAAATGCAACCATCATGCCTTTTGCATCCAATGCAGATATGGGGAGTAGGTTCTTCTTGAGCCCGGGTACATATAGGACATCTTTCATCTTCAAAGACTTCCCACAGTCTAGGTTGTAGGAGGCTTCACCACTTCCCTTAATAGGATATTGATAGTCATCCCCAAGTTTCACTTTATGGGGTGACTCATGTTTAGATAAATTTACAAAGAATTCTTTAAACCCAATCATGTGTTTGGAAGCCCCACTATCAATAAGCCAATCATTACATCCATGAGAGATAGTACCTGTGAGAGCAGCGATTAGAACATATTCATCCTCACTTGATGATTCATTACTTTCTTCTCTAGCCTTCTTCTTGGGAGGTTCATCATCCTCATCAGCATGAGCATGATAGCTTTTCTTGTTTCCCTTCTTCTTATTGATGTTGGAATCTCTTTTAGTCTTTGGACAATCTCGGACAAAGTGTCCCTTCTCATTACATGTGAAGCATCTACCATGGGAGGTATTCTTAAATTTCTCCCTATGTGTATGGTGAGAAGATTTCCTATGAGATTTCTCCTTCTTGAATTTTCCTTTCTTGGCATGTGCTGTGAGAGCTTGATATTCATTCCCCATCTTTTCTTCTCGGGCCACAAGCCTAGCTTCTTCTTGAGAGCATTCTTCCCACAACCTACTAAAGGAGATCAGTTTTCTTCTTACATAGATTCCTTGGATGAAGGAGTCCCATAACCTAGGTAGGCCATTCAATGTGGTCATGACAACTTCACCATTGTCCACTACTTTATCCACAGCTTCAAGTTTTTCCTTAATCTGAGAGACCTTAGAAAAATAAGATTGAATGGTCTCTCCATTCTGAAGCTTTACCCCTTTCAATTGGTTCCGCGGAGTCATCTTCCGATTTATGTTCTTCCCTTCAAATAGCTTAGTCAAGGAATCAAACATCTCCTTGGGTGTCTTTAGAGATGACACATGTGGTATGAGATGATCTTTTATGGAATCAGAAATGATTCTCTTTGCCTTGACCAATTTCTTCTTATGTAAGGCCTTAGCCTCTTCTCCCTCTGGGACAGGGACCTCTTCACTTATATAAGTGTCCAACTCATTTTCTTCCGGGATTAACCCAATCCTATACTTCCATGCTCGGAAGTTATCATCCCCTTCAAGCTTATCCTCAAGCTTGGTGTGGTGAGACATCTTAAAGAGTACTTCAAATGGAAATAGAAAATATTTAGGTCTTACCACTTGATTTGCAGAAATCTGGATCTGGTGTTGGATTAGGGTTTATTAGAGAAACCCTAAAAATTCAAAGTGTGAATTTCGAACTTCTGAAAGGATAGAAAAATGCGCCTTGATGAGTTGATCAGCCTGGTATATTCAGAATTTGAAATCTGTAAAGTTTCACCCTTTAGAAATGCCCTTTTAGTCTCCTGGATTCATTAGGGAGGACCCTGAATTAGGGTTTGAGTTTCCCAAAGCTTCACCTAACCAAAAAGTTCGATCCAAAGCTCTAAACTATGATTTTTCCAAGGAGCTTCCAACTATGGTCTCAGAATTCATATATTCCTATTTTTGCGGAAACCCTAATTTTTAGGGCCAAAAATGAAAGTGCCCAGAATTGAATTCTGATTGGACAGAAAGATGCGCCTTGCTGAGGAGAGTCAAAATACCCTACTACCTTTCAAGATATGTGGAGAGAAATCCAATAAACAAGAAGCCCTAGCTTCTGCAACTACACAGTGTCTTCTTCTCAGGTTAGCTCTGATACCATGTTAATTTTTGAGCATTAATTCAATATACTCTAGGATCTTTACTAAGAGAATAACATGTACAACATATCAAGCATATCAATCACACCAAGCAATGGAGTAGGTTTGTGGGCCTTAACTAAACCCTTCAAAGGTTCATCCAAATCTTCAGTAAAGAGAAATACTCATCTTACCATAGATATATCAGCCACCTTAACTGATAATTTTTGAAAATGTACTCATCCAGTGTTCCACTTTGCTTCAACTGTGCTAGTTCTTTGAAAGACATTTCAGGGTCTTTTTGCTCAAATATTTCCAATACATTGCTAACAAATTATTCATATGTTGTAACCTAATAATGCCCCAAGGTTTTAATCCCATGGAACCACCAATCATTGGCTTCTCCTTCAAGATGCAAAATAGCCATTTTTAGAGCATCCTCTTCAATCATTGGATTCAACTGAAAATACACATCTAGTTTTTGTATCCAAGTATTTGCAGAACTTTGAGATGAGCCATTAAAGGTAGAAAGGGGATTTTTACCTATGGCATAATTCAATTCTTTATTTTGAAAAGGAATTATGTTACCTCCTCTCATTTTGAGCTTGTTTGAGACAATAAAGAATTGATCAAATGGTAATGTCCTTCTACAATCTTCACTCAACTCTTTCCATTCTGCTAGAATTTTCTTCATGCCAAATTAAGTGTTGAGATCTTCTTTGGGCTCAAGAAACTTAGGTGTGGTAGCTCTTGTTGAGCTCTGAAATTAATGAGGTTGATTATGAGGCCTTGTCCTTGAGAAAATGCTTCCACCCACTGTCTTCTTTTCCTCACTATAGGAACTGCTATTGCCTCCTGTGGCCAATTTGGTACCAATTTGACTAGCCATCAATTCAAATACTTGCATTATCTTCCTTGTCATATCTTGAAAAAATGGTTTCATGAATTTCCTAAACTCCTCTTTCTCCTCCATATCAGAATTTCCTTTCTCATCCTTAGTCATAGTCTCAACGTAATAGACCTCTTCTCCTTCTTTTTCCTCTTCACCAAAGGTACTTTCAGTTTCTTTTTCTAAGGGTGAGGGATGACTTCTTGACCTCATAAATGGTCACCCAAACTAGGTTCAAGGACCATGCTCTAATACCACTTGTAGTGTCCCCTTTATAGATCTGGAAAAATTGGAAAAATTGCAATTTTTGGCCAATTCAACCCTTAGACTAGTTATGACTCCAATGCTCCCAAATGGCTCCAAATGCTTCCAAATTGGGTTTGAAGGTATTTTAAAGGTATTAAGACATAAAAATGATTTTTATGGATGTTTGGACACTCTCAAAATACTTCTGCAACATTCATTTAACTTCAAAATAAATTGGGGAATTTTACTAGCAAATTCGAGGTTCAAACCCCCAAGGGTAGAGGTCACTAATGGCATCCCAAATGCAGTAATACCCTCCAAAATTTTAGAACATAGACATGGATTAGTTAAAGGACTTCACTAGTCACCCAAATGCATCATTAATCAGTTTCTAAAGGTTGATGCAACATCCATTTATCAGAGGTTTGTGGACATGTCTTCACATAGGGGGAAATGATAGGAAACTTCATCACTTGCTATGAAACTTGAGATTTATGTTCCAAAGGCTTATGTAATGTATATGAAAATTCTTCAAGACATTAATGACTCTCCATACAACATAAAAATCACAGATATGAACTAATACAAATCAAAATAAAGCAACTTCAAGCTCTCATAACAAGATATGAGGAAAATGGCACCATTTATACAGTGTTTGGTATTTTTACATAGTTTCACTTGGTATTTCGACCTGAGGATATTCTGAGCATCAAATACAAATATATCATATTACAAATTAATGGTGTATCTTGGACTCTCCCAAAGAGATCAGCATATCACCATGTGCGCTCTTCCTCCAAGAGCCAAAATATGCATAGAGAGATGTGAGATAGAGATGAGAACAAGTTGAAGAAGAAAGAATCATGAGCTTCCGTGTCGATTCAACCTGCAACAAATAACTCCATTTTAGCTTTAAATGAAAGGTCCGAATGGCCTCTCCAATTTCCAATTAGGATGGGAATGTTTCACCCTCGAAATTGGTACTAAGGCAAGTAGAGTAAGCACTCCACTAACATGGACAAACTATGCTCTCCAATTTGCAAAATGAGAAATGATCAAAATACACTCTCCTTCTTAGTTCTTGTCTTTTATTATCTTCCCAAACCTTCCATGGTTCAAATTCCGTCCATGAGCTTCATGCCAACTCGAATTGGGAAGAGATTCCAATGTGTGGCACTTGTCCATCAATTCCTAGCCTCCTCCTTCACTCAATTCAAATGGATGACTCTTTGGCTTCCCTAACTCCCTTGTGTGTCCTCTTGGAGGCTATTTTTAACCCTAACATGTCATATATGTCAGATGTCAGCAATCAGGTCTAATTTTTGTCATAAGTGTCATAGCATCTTCATCATTATTGTCATAGAAGCTAGGAAATCTAGCCCAAGTATCCCAATAGCTCCAAGATGCCTCTTCCTCTTCTATCGGAGTTACTTATCATCTCAATTTAGACCCTCATTGAGTCATGCCAACTATTATGCCCTTCAAACTCCCCCAAGAATGTTGGACTCCACGTTGGATTTGAATGAGTGAGAGTGGGATGCCATGTGGCATGGGGAAACTTGCTTGAGTGGGCCCCACACCTCCAATGTGCCCTCATGACCAAGTGCCACCTTATTTTCCTATCTTAAATATTTATTTATTCCTCATTCAATGTATTTTGTCAAGCTAATGTCCATTTGGGGGTTTTATAGTCCCTTATTTCAAATCTAATGTTTCCACCCCAACCTAGGAAACTAGTAGATTGGTGGAATTTTCTCTTCTTGAGATTTATTTGAATGGGGACATTACATTCTTTGATTTATTTGAATGGAAGGATAGATCAACTAGGTTGTAGATCCACCACTCCTTGGCTCGTGTGATGCAAGTGAAGACTAAAGCTTGTGTGATGCAAGTGTGGATCTAAGGTTTTGACAATTAGTGTGATGTTGGCTTGTTGTTGATCTCTTGGAGAGGCTAGTATAGTTTGAATAGAGTCCTTGATAAGTCTTGGTAATGACATAAGAAATTTCAAAGTCTCAACTAGATTATTAAAAAGCATGTACTACTCTTCATTGCAAGAAATTCTAGTCTCAATTATATCATTCATAGTTGTAATATATTAAAATCCCATAATCTTCACATGCATTAACTATATTGATAACACAAAAAAATTCCATAATGCAAAAAATATTGCCTGAATATCACATAAAGATTTTTATTCACGGGATGAAATTCCATTATTCTCAACTATATTATTCAAATTTATTATATTCATGTTATCATATAAATCCATACATGTTAACAAATTTAAAACACTAACATTATTTACTTATAAGTAAATCTTTTTTTCCAAGAAAGAAATCATTGTATCTTATATTTACAGAGGAAATCAAAATAAACATCTTCAAGCCTTTTGGTTCAGCAAAACTCCTATACCGAGGACATATACAATCATCCATTGTACTTCAAACACCCCTCCTCATTTGGAGGGTATCCAAGTGAACTCTAGATTCACAACCACTACTAGACCCAATTTACATTTAAAAATTGAAGGACGTTTACATTTAAAAAATATGCAGATTCACAAAATCTTCATGTATTTATAAACTAAAATATGCATTTGTAAAATATGAGATTAACAAAAGCTTCATGTATTTATAAACTAAAATATGCATTTGTAAAGCCTGGCACTTTTTTGGATTATAAATTTTCATTAACAATAAAAACATATAATGATTATCTACAAATGTCTTCATTGAGATTGTTCCTCAGTTTTGTGAATCTGTATTTTTATGAAAAGAAAACAACCTGTAATTTGGTAATAATCCATCCCAAAACTAATATGAATGAAGAAATCTGAATGAGGAGGATAATTATTAGAGCCTTCAGGCCCAATTCTCAGTTCTACGATGGCATGTATGTTGAGGCTTCTATATGTGCTGGGAGCTTCTTGATATCAACTGCAAAACGCTCTTGAACCTGCCTGAGCACATCCTCCTCTGATGAAGAAGCAGAAGAAACAAAGGTAATTGCAAGACCCTTTGTACCAAACCGTCCAGCCCTTCCAACCCTGTGCAAATAAGTATCTGCAGACTCAGGCATGTCATAGTTAATCACAATATTCACTCTTTCAATGTCAATCCCCCTGCCAACCAGATCAGTTGCAACCAAAATCCTATTATTCCCTTCCTTGAAACCTTTGTATCTCAGCAATCTTTCTTCCTGGGGCATTCCAGAATGAATGCAGGTAGAAGGGAAGCTGCACTCCTGTAGAAGCTTGCTTAGCTCAGAAGCTCTATTTCCACTCTTCACAAATATAACCACCTGGTTGAAGTCCAGGG
Source organism: Larix kaempferi (assembly GCA_027924585.1). Classification (NCBI taxonomy): domain Eukaryota; kingdom Viridiplantae; phylum Streptophyta; class Pinopsida; order Pinales; family Pinaceae; genus Larix; species Larix kaempferi. The sequence continues at coordinate 4,482,799 of BSBM01000968.1, read as the reverse complement.
AGTCAAGCAAATCGCTGAGCTTCCTGTTCTTTTCCACCTCGCCCAGTTTTATATAATGCTGAACTAGGCCATGAAGTGTAAGCTTGGCCTCATCATCAACATATATCTCCATAGGATTCTGCATGAATTTTTTGCAGACAGGTCTGATTTCCTTGCTCAGTGTGGCTGAAAACATCATGACTTGCTTGTCATGAGGGGTCATCTTGAAAATGGCCTGTATATCTCTCCTCATGTCTACAGATTCTAGCATTTTGTCACACTCATCCAGAATAAAATGCCTGGTATTTTTCAAACTGAGATCCTTGTCTTTTGATAATGCCAGGATCCTTCCAGGGGTCCCAACAACTATGTGGGGGCAATCATTTTTTAATAATGCCTTGTGGGTTTTGATATTTAGGCCTCCATAGAAGACAGCGACCTTCAGGTCTTTGAGATAAGTCATAAACCTCTCGAACTCATGGCATATCTGGTATGCCAATTCTCTGGTATGGCACAGGACCAGAGCAGTGACTTGCCCATCAATAGGTTCGATCTGCTGAAGTGTTGAAAGCACGAAAACAGCAGTTTTGCCCATTCCAGACTTGGCCTGGCAGAGTACGTCCATTCCCAGGATTGCCTGAGGAATGCACTCGTGCTGGACTTCTGAGGGATGTTCAAATCCAGAGTCTATAATTGCTCGAAGGAGCTCTGGTTTCAAAAGAAAATCCCTGAAGCCCGAGCTATGAATGCCCACATAACCTTTTTGCCCAGCTTCACCAGTGGGCCTCGCAGGGGCAGCGGCGGATTCCTCCAATTCTTCTTCTTCATAGTCCAGGAGCTCCTCATTATAAATCTCGCTGTCATTCACGTTTTCCATGTTTACTCTTTCTTGAGATTAAAAAGAACTAGTGTGGCTTTAAAGAGCTGAATCAGAAAAAGAAGACGATGAAGAAGAAACAGAGAGCAGATTTATAGATGTAGAAAATGAAGAATGATGCAGAACAGTTTTTGTGTAGATGTATTTATATTTTCATTAACCATACATCGAAGCAAAAGAGACATGTCGATTTCGTTCAACTATGATGACTCTTCAAATCACGCCATAACTCAAACCTTATTACCTTTCATTTAGTGTATCAAAATTATCTTTAGTGTATCAAAATGTTGAAAACAAAATCCATAAGTCAAACCTTATTACCTTTGGTTCAGTGTATCAAAACTATATTTTACATTAAAATGTTTGAAAACAAAATCGATATTGTTAGAATTAGATCAATGTTCTCATCAACATTAATCTACAAGAAAATTTCAAATATTTAAAATTAACAAATTAAAAACTATCCATTATTTCCTACTTACGATTAAAATAAAGCCTAAACTAAATACTGTTAACATTTTATTTTAAAATTAAAATAAAAGAGAGTTATATATATATAACTATAACTCATCAAATGAAATTATGGTTAATAAAAAAATTTAAAATATAATTTTATTTTTTTATAAATAGTTTTTGTGTTTCATATATATTAAATAAGAGTTTATGATAACAATATTATAACAAAGGATAACTTTTTATTGTAAAATAAAGAAAGTATATTTTTCGTTTTTAAGTTCATTCTTATTATATTTATATATATAGACTTATTATATCATTCATATTATAAATGGTTTGTTTTATTTGCAAAATGTAAAGTAAAGATGGATAACAAATATAAGTTGAAGGGAAAGTTTTGTCCTTTTTAAATAGAATAAGGTTCAAAGATAATACATATCTTAAAAATAAGTATATTCTATTTTAAAGGTAGATATTTAACATCAAAGTAATGAGCTAAAACAAGGATTGAGGTTCATGGTAATGCAACTCATGCAACAAAGATGATACATCTAATACCTCGCTACACAAATTCTATGCAATCCATTCAATCCATTTGGTAGTCCTTAACTAAAAGAAGGTTCAAGGATAATGCCTATCATATAACTGAGTCCTTTATGATATAGTGTATACGGTAAATCAAACACTTTCAAATTGGATCTTTTTTCATCTCTTAGCCATTTATAATGTGATTGATTTAGGCTAACTTAGAATTTATGTAAAATGCTCCACTTTAAAGATAAATATTCAACATCCAAGTAAAGAGCTAAAACAAGGATTTGAGATTCATGGTGCAAAGTTGTGCAACTCACTTGACAAACATGATACATCTAATACCTTGTGACAAGAGTTATATGCAATTCGTTTGATCTATCTCTGTTTTTTATATTTGTTATTAAATATTTGATACTAAATAATATTTTGAATTAATATATGCATTGTTATTTTTTATTAACATAAAACCAACGATATTATATATGTACACAAAATATCATAGATTTCATGAATTAAAAACAAGAACCATGAGGTGGAAATGTCCCCGCAGTTGCTTTCAGCAATTGCTAACAACTATTGCTATAGTATGATACTTTTGCCACAAAATTGTAATAGAAAAGAAAATTCTTTTTCTACAAAATTGCTTAACCATCGAATTGATTCTCAATGTTTTGACAAAACAAAGATAATTGAAAAAGATGCAAAACGTGTCAACCAAATCCATAAAATAACTGCAACAAGATGCAATATAGCCTCTATATATTCAACGCAACCTGATTCCTGCTTGCAATTGCAGGAATCACTCGCTGGGACAAGATTTTATGGACAAATATTATATTGAAGAATGCAGGTGTCAAGTTCCTTCGAAGGAGTGATGGGAATAAGACCAGACTCTACCAAGGCCAACCCTAAAATCCTATCTACATGTCTATCATGGTCCCCTTTTTTAAACAAACAATCTCAGGAATCAAACCGCTCATTGCTCACAATTGTGTATTACTATTAGTTCATGGCCATTAGTATCAATTCCGAAATTATATATCATTAGATTCATCTTTTAAATAGAAAAACTTTCATTTTTAGTATTAGTAATTAACAAGTGAGTATATTATCAAATTGTCCTTTTAAATTCATTAGAAAGGTGTCTATTAAATATTCTCATGTTAAAAGGGTATATGTTAAAAGGGGTATATTAAATAATCTCATGTTAAAAGGTATATTAAACACGTATTCAACATGTTCCATTAGGGATCCTCACACACAAATGGAGAGACTTGAACTCTTGGCTCGTTTAAGAGCAATGGCTTTCTAAGTCGTCTGTCAACCTTTGACACCACTACCAATTTTCAGAAAATGGATATACATGGGTTTCCAACCAGCCCAACAGGATTACATTGGCATTACCCAATTATCCTTTTCTTGCATTACTTCCAATCTTCAGAAAAAGGGCATACACGGGTTTCCGCAACTAGAACAATAGGCTTACCTTGGCACCACCCATTTACCATTTCCTTACATTACTTCTAATCTTCAAAAAAGAGATATACATTGGTTGCCAACTAGCCAAAATGGCTAAACTGCTTCACAACCCTTATAACATGCAACAATCCAGGTATTAAAAATAAAATACAATCAAATCTATACCTGAATTCATAATCATGTTATATGCGGTTCATTGTAAGGATGAGATGAGTCAATGTCCTCTGAGTGAGGCACAAAATTCGACAATGTTAGTGTTAAAACTTCTAGTGGCTAAAACAAGTTATGTAACTAGACTGAAATTCAACTTTGAAAATTTGTCATAAGATACCTTGTTGTACTGCAAAAGGCCCCATTAGAGAAGCTAAGCGATCGTCAGGAGACTTGGCAAGATACTTCAGGACCTACCAGGCCAAAAATTATAGTTTCTTGGTAAAATATCATGCCCAAGGTTCAAAGTTAAATTACTTGAAAAGACTAATCAAGCTTCCCCTAATATTAACAGGTCTCTCTACAACCTATCATATTGCTGGCAAAACCAACCGATGCTTTGATAAGTCTGTAACCTAAGATAATGGATGACACATGGTATTACAATGAACACAAATTAGTTCATGAAAATACGCATTCAAGAATTTCATTCAAACTATAGTGCATGATATTGAAATCAATACAAAATCAGAACAAGAATAATGAAACACTTGTTGCTCCAAGCTGCAAGAGAGCTTTTTGTATACCCCTACAAGCTTGCCTATAAAAAAATTAAAAAGGCACAATCCTCAAACACCAGAGTATGAAGATGGAAAAATAATTTCCATGCACTATAAATATTATTTTTTAACATAATGTGTCTTTGTTGGACATGTTCCAAATTCCAAGCAGTCACAATCTGTTAGTTTTTTTTGTTATGTTTATTGTCTATAACGTAGTTTACTTGCATTGAAAATAAAATTTTAACTAGCTTACAATTCCACTCATTAATCTCTGTCTTAACCACAAGTCTATCATAGTTGTATCCAGCCCAAGGGTTTATCTCAACCGGTTGTTGTCAATGTTAAATGTTGTTGGGTATTTGGCTACTTCAGTGTCAGTAGGTGCCAGGTTCAAATCCAGGCTCAAATCCCTCTGGGTGAGGCACACCAATATACCCTGAAGGGTTCACTAGGGGGAACTAAAATATATTTAAATTGAAGGCATCTTTTAGTATTCAAGAAGATTTGTTGCCTTAATATTCCCCAAATAGAAATGCCAGGAAGACCACAAATGTAAAAAGCATAAAGTCTTTCCAACGACTGCTTTTCCCATCATAGAGAGGCCCTACAAATTTCCTACTCAAACAATAGGAACAATAAAAATCTAGCTAGTTCGCAAACACAATATCTGTAAAAAAATCGTAATCTGTAAAACTAGTAGAGTTTCTTATTTCATCCTAAACAAGAATAAATCCATACTACTTACACGAGTAAGCTTCAAGGGCGCCTGTAAGAACACATTCTCCAAGGTTTACATTGTTGAGAAAGCCATTTAACATGAAAATAATTATGGAGTATTGTCATCAAATGCTCTAGAAATAGTTATGGAGTATTATCATCAAATGCTCTGGAAATAGTTATGGAGTATTGTCATCAAATCCTCACCATATATAAAAATATATGTCAACAATTTCAAGGACATAACAATGTTGCCTTTAATGACCAAAAATTCTTTAATACTTCGCTAAATTTAACCCTTGAAATTGTTACTACAAGCACATGGTGATGGCTTCCATCTTTTTTCTCTTTTTGTTACCTTGTATATGCCCAATACCCCTTTACTACCTAACTTTTGTCTTACAGATTCATACTATTAATTTTAAAACTCCCTATTCAAGCATATAAGGTGATTTACTGTTAATTTTGATTAATTCTAATGATTTTGGTAAATTAAATTGATTTATATGGCATTCTCACTCATATGGAACTTTCAATACCACTTTCAGCACCAAGATTTGCATCACGTGAATTCCAACTCATGTTTGTTGAAGAAGTATTAAATGTTGCATAAAAAAATCATCAAGGTGGCACACCAACTCCCAGTCCATTTCAGTCTTTTGAGCATCATTAATGGTCAAAAAATTCCCATATGTTCATAGGAAGCTAACTTCGGACAGGTGTTTTGAGAAAACGGTGGGAAATGAAGAAAAACAGTAAAAAACCCACTTGTATAATAGGGTGATTTAGCTTAACAATGGGATTTTCTCCAAATTTGCAACGGTTTCTGAGTTATTTCAGGATATTCAATGCCAACGTTTCCAGTGAATGCCCCAACGGACTTTAATGAAAATTTTGAACAGTTTCAATCTTGGGGATGAGCTGGTACCGACATTTTTAAATGCCACCTTGGTATTTTTAGACACTTCTTTTGTATAAATATATGCAGAGCTCCTATGTCAAATTTTGGAGGGGAAGGAATGAAGCATTGTTACGTTTCCAAATTTCTATTGAACTTGTAATCTTATTTTCTATGCAAAATCCATTTTAGTACCATGTTGATGTTTATGTGTTGAAGAATTTGATAATTTTAATTTAAAGTTAGTATTTGGTGTGAAGTATTCCTATACTTGAAGGAGACTTTCTTTTTCAAGTAAAGTAGGTTAATGTAAATAATGTAAATAAATGAATAACATAGTAAAGATAAAAATAAGTTCAGTTGTGAAAACCAGTTTACTGGAGCAATTGGATATGGGCTTTGCTTGAAAACCGAGAAACCGGTGGGTAAAGTTTACATTGGAGTTCTCTATTCAGCTGTTATTTCTATCATCATTTCCTTCAAATCAGTTTGTTTTTTCTCATGTTGGATGATGAAGTATTCCTTATTGCCTTCCTTCCAACAAACCTTGTCCTATCGACTCCAACACATTATCTAGGATTAATGTTAGAGACTCCCTTCAGTAAGCCAAGATGTGCATGCCTCAATGGAAAGTCCTCTTGCTGATGAAAGTAGGAATACATTAATGTCCTATGTCCATCAGATCCAACAAAGTGACTTGACTTCAGCACACTTATTCATAATTTGTAGGATGTATTGTGGCACGTTGGCACTCATTGACATCATTGGTGAGATGTCTTGCATTGGTTAATAACATTCCTTAATGGTTGATAATCCAATTATTTATGTCTATGTTCGACCTCAATTAAATCTATTCACATAGTTAGAATTGTGCCTTGATGTGGTTTGTGTTGAAGACTATCAGATTTATGTTCTAACTCCAGTTGTTGATTTCCAGTAGATTTTGGTAATTCTATCATATTGAATAAAGAGGAAAAATGAATTTCAAAGCTTCCATCAAATATCAAGTTCAAAAGCTTATTTTCATGATTAGTGAACATCTATCAGCCTCTGGTAGCACCAGGATATCTTATAGAAAAATTTTGGCAACTTCAAATCATTTTTCTGCATTGGTAATGAAACTACTACGAAAAAACCTATAGGTGAGCCTGCTATTTTCACTGGTACCGAAACACCTGTAGATGCAATTTTTGTTTTACCAGTGAAAAAATAAGTACATAAGTGTATGCAGATATGTTTTTGCATGAATTCTCATTCCAACTTATCATCCAAGGTTCTCTTGAGTCGATGAAAGTCCAACACTCAAGATTTTACATCAATTTCAAGCAAGCCACTCTTCGCAAAGTTCATCCATGCTATTTTGTAAGTATGATATGAGGTGAGAATTTTTATAGGTTAATTTAATTTACTAAAAACTAGGAATTAAGTCAAAATGAATAAGTATTCTAATGCTCGATTTCTTTACCTATTTATTTACATCATATCCTGTTTGTATAAACCTACATTAGCTTCCCATAGGTCAACTTATTTGTAAAAATGATTTTCCCTACCCTTGCACATAATTATTGTATTATATGGTTTTAATTTTCCTATATCCAACATCGATTCTATATTTCTTTATATGATACATTATTCCCTATGTAATCTATTACCCTATTCATGACCTATTTTCACCCTGGTAGTCATCAAGCACATCCCCTTCTGAGCAGCTTAGGAGACTTATAGTTAGTTCTGATGAAGAAGGTTGTGCAAGCACTACAAATGAAGATATTGATCATTCTGTCAATACCACTTCTGAGCATATAATTGGAACACAATCTAGAATGGACGATCTAGATGGGAATAAAAGTAAAGAGTTTCAATCAGATCATATACTTGACAAGACAGACTGAAATGGTTACACTAATTCTTTTGAACGTATAGAGGTTGTTCTCTTTTAGTGATAGAAGCAAGAGTTAAAGGAACAACTATATGAATATGTAGTTTTGGGATCAATATGTAAAGTATAAAAATGAAAATTTGAAAGTCCGGAATGTTATTCTGCAAACCAGAATTTAACAGTTGACCAATGAGTGTACTATGCTTCATTCTTTAGCTCAAAAAAAATTAGTTGTGCAAGGATGCTGAGAAGACAATTGAATGGAAGTTGAAGAATCATAACCAAGGTCTGCATATCCTCAGTCATACAGTCAGGATTTAATATTATTTTGTCTACAATTTTGTCTTTACATAGGGACATGCAAAGAACTCGGCATTGGGAGATGATGGCCTCTAGTTTTGTTCTATTTATGTTACCTTGTATATTCCCAATACCCCTTTACTGCCTAAATTTTGTCTTATATATTCATCCTATTAAGTATAAAACTCCCTACTCGATCATATAAGGTGATTTACTGTTCATTTTGATTAATTCTTATGATTTTGGTAAATTAAATTGATTTATATGGCATTCTCACTCATATGGAACTTTTAGTACCACTTCCAGCACCAGGATTTGCATCAGGAGAAGTCCAAATCATGTTTGTTGAATAAGGATTCAATGTTACATAAAAAAATCATCAAGGTGGCACACCAACTCCCAGTCTGTTTTAGTCTTTTGAGCATCATTAATGGTAAAGAAATTCCCATCAGTTCACGGGAAGCTAACTTCAGACAGGTTTTTTGAGAAAACTGTGGGGAATTAAGAAAAACGGTCGAAATCCCACTTGCAGAATAGGGTGAGTTCACTCAATATCGAATATTTTATCCACATTCGCAATGGTTTCTGAGTTATTTCGGGATATTCAATGCCAATGTTTCCAGTGAATGCCCAACTGACTTTAATGGAACTTCTGAACAGTTTCAGTCTTGGGGCTTGTTAGAATATGTAATGATGACTTATGTGATATATTGGAAAAATATCATTTAAAGGCATAAAATAACTCTAATGTTATAAAATAGATTTATCCCACATGCATTATTGTAATTATATCCTTTGTAACCATTCTCTATATAAACAGGAGGAAATTCATTTATCCCACATGTGTTATGGGATGTATTGTAATCCAAACCTCTTGGTATATAGGAGAGGTGAAGGAGACCCTTTTGGGTATGTATTGATTGTAATTCATCACACATCACATGTTGTGTATGTCATTTGTACACACATTGTATGATGGAGATTGATGTGATGCATATGTGAGGATTCCATGTAATCTTTGAGATCCTTTTCATATTAATGGAAGATGCAACCCTTCCCGTGGACGTAGCCCAATTGGGTGAACCACGTATATATGGTGTTCTCTTTTTCTTGATCTCTTTATGTCCATGTTGGTATGTTATTGTTGCTTATATGGGCAAGCTAGTCTAGCTAGACCTTAATCTCTGACATGGTATCATAGCTAGTTGCTATGATCTAGCACCTTCTATAGCTTTCATCAATAACTATTATCATTTGGGCATTGTTTATTTTGTAGATTTGCTTTCTATCTGGTAGCCATTAGGATTCTCTTCAGATCTTGGCATGTTTCTGCATTTTTGTATAACCCTAACCTTGTTGTGTATATTTTTGCTGAAATTTTTCAATGGTTTCTTGATGTTATTTTTGTAGATCTATACGTTTTTTGGTTTTTCCTCAAGGAGATCTCTCTTCTGGTTGACAGAACGATAATTTTCGTCCAATTTTGGTAGACTTTGTGCAGGTTTCTGTGTTCGGAAGATTCGACACTATTTTCGGCTTAAAACTTGATGTTCGTGACTTTTGCTTCGCAGACAGTGCAAGTAACCGCGACTTTCCCTACTGTGAACTCGGGAGTATACTGCAAACCCACGACTTTCAGTGTATAGACCCGCATGTTCCACGACATACTCGCGACTATTTTACTGCAAACTCGCGTTTACTTCAGTATAACCACAACTTCACTATGCAGGGACCTGCAAGTGCTTCGACATAGCCGCAACCTTACTATACAGAGACTCGCGAATTTTCGATCAGAACCGCAACCTTCTCCTTTACAGACTTGCGAACCCGCGAATTCTCTGTGCATAACCCGCGAGTACACGTGAGTTTACTTTGGAAGACCCGTGAGTGACTTTATTTGACACCTTTTCTAAGGGTTGTAGGTAAAGTTTCTATTTTCTAGTTTGGAAAAGTTTCATCTCTTATCTTGGAATTTCTGTCATAAGCTTCTTGATCTCTTTGCATTAGGATTTTTGTTATGATTCATCATATTTACAGAGGTTGTCTTATTCACGTTTATGTCTCTAACCTTCTTTGTGTGGAAGATGTTTTGACATTTTCAGGAGCATGGATCTCTAGTATGGTAATGGTGACACCAATAAATGAACCTATGCTTAGCACTTAGTTGTTTAATGACTATATTTTTATATCTATAAGTGATATTATTTTGGTCTCACTCTTCTAATCATGATAATGAAGCTTTTTATTTGTGTTATCTTGTGATCATTATTTGCTTTATTTATATGTTATTGCTGACCTTTGTGTAAAACAAATTTCAGTGTTTTCTTATAAGCAATATCTTTATGATCATTATATGCTCTTGCTAATTAATTTCTTAAGTAAAATCATTTTTTCTTGAATCTATGTGATATCATATTTTTTGGCTTGTCATAAGTTCTTTAATTGGGATATAGTTTCTTTTTCATGTATTGCAGAGATTGTATCTAACATTCCTATATGGAAGCATTGACATTTTCAAGGCATTCATCTCTTGCATATTAACATCATACTAATAAGAAATGCACCTATGCTTAAGATTAGTTGCTTGATGACTAAATTTTCATATATTTAAGTGAAATCTTGGCTCATTATTCTATCTTGGCATCTATTATGATCACTCATGTTTATGCTCCTCTATCTTTTATATCATGGCATATCCTTTATTGATAATCTTTTACTCAAATTCATATGGTTTTGCATAGAAGCGACATCATTACTTATATATTCTTGAGCAATGTCATTTTCTCATGTCTTATGTCTTTTGGGCTTATCATGTTTTTAATATGCTTTATTCTTGGAAGTTCCTTTGTGCAGTTTCGTTATCCATGTTGTGGGATAGCTTGCTTATGTTATTCCTTCCTTGTTTAAGCATATGATGGTTGTGAATCTCTGGTTCCTCTTAAGAAGGAATGTAATGTTGAATTTTATCATGTTCTATCATATTTCAGTAATGTTGTATGATGGAAATCCATCTTCTACTGTTAAAGTTATGATGTTCATCTGTTTGATATCATTTTCGATGTATAGACCATTGGGGTCATGTTCCTTCGATGTTTGAGGTCTTCTACAGATATTTATATTGCACCTTGATTGGAAGAATGTCTGATATCTACATGCGTATTGGTCATCTGGGTATTTTGTACACCATTGTGGTGTTCTTAGCCACATGTTCTGTTGTATCAGCCTTTAGAAGGTATCTGTACACTGGTGTGGATGTTATATCAGATTTCTTCAGCTATCAATTATGTTTGTGATGACTCTTGTGGTGATCTAGGCATCGTCTGGATCTAGTAGCCATGATGGCTTCTCTTTAGATCTGGGAATCTTGTTGGTGGATTGCGTCACATGTTTGTTTCATCGTACAACTTCGTTCGTGTGCAACTTCATGATTTAGTGAGAAGCGAATGTTGTCTTCATCAAATCCATGAGGTGAAGTGTATTTTATTCACATCTTTTGGAGCATTCTGGAAGTTGTCATCATGGGGGATGTTGGGGTGTTTCCACCTTCCTTCCATTTGTATTCTTTCTCCCATTCATCATTAAGGGAGAGTGTTAGAATATGTAATGATGAATTATGTGATATATTGGTAAAATATCATTTAAAGGCATAAAATAACTCTAATGTTATAAAATAGAGTTATCCCATATGCATCATTGTACTTATATCCTTTGTAACCATTCTCTATATAAAGAGTAGGAAATTCATTTATCCCACATGGTTTATGGGATGTATTGTAATCCAAACCTCTTGGTATATAAGAGAGGTGAAGGAGACCCGTTTGGCTATGTGTTGATTGTAATTCATCGCACATCACATGTTGTGTATGTCATTTGTACACACAGAGCTTGATGCGATGCATATGTGAGAATGCCATGTAATATTTGAGATATTTTTCATATTAATGGAAGATGCAACCCTTCTCGTGGAAGTAGCCCAATTGGGTGAACCACATATATCTGGTGTTCTCTTTTTCTTGATCTCTTTATGTCCATGTTGGTATGTTATTGTTGCTTAGATATGTAAGCTAGTTTAGCTAGATCCTAATATTTGACAGGGCTGAGCTGGTAACAACCCACGAGAATTTTTAAATGCCACCTTGCTATGTTTAGACACTTATTTTGTATAAATATATGCATAAATCCTATGTCAAATTATGGAGGGTAAGGAATGAAGCATTGTTACGTTGCCAAATTTCTATTGAATTTGTAATCTTATTTTCTTTGTAAAATCCATTTCAGTACCGGAAAACTACTAAGCACAAGAAGGGTCGGACGACCCTTCGTTTAGTAGATAATTGTGAACACCGATATCAAGCAATTCACCTGTATCCAGAATGGTGAGCACAAGAAGGATCAGATGACCGTTCTTGCAGTCTAGAACTAGTATGGAAATAATACTGGGCAGAAGAAGGGTCGACCATCCCTTCATTTATGAGGGAATTGTGCAAATATTGAACCTACGAAGGATAGGATGTCAATTCATGTATATCCTGAATGGTGAACACTGCATAAATACTAAGCACAAGAAGGATCGGCCCACCCTTAATTTAAAAGAGAAATGAAAAAAAAATTAATTTGCGAAGGCTGGGATGACAAATTTCCGACTACCGACTTTCGCAGTAAATATCAGCAATCAGGACACTAGCTAAGTTATAACATGCAAACAATATTTATCCCGACTTCCTACTTCCTACAAGAAGGATCGGCTGCTCCTTCGTTTAGGATTTTTGGTTGCGGATTGCGGATTGCGGAACGGTAAGTTTTCTGTTGTGGAGTTTTGCACTTCGGCACCCACAGTTGCGCATTCCGGATTGCGGATTCAAGGTTGCAGATCGCGGATTGCAGAGCGGTAAGTTTTCCTTTGTGTATTTTTGCACTCCCACACCAGCAATTGCATATTTATGATTGCGGATTGTGGATTCACAGTTGCGGATTGCAAATCTGAGCTATTTCGAATGTGTGCGTGTATTCAGTCGGATTTGGAAAAAAAGAAGAAGAAGAGTATCAGGGTCTCCCATCGCCTCTGAAGGACACCGAGGTGATCTAGGGACATTACAAATATTATTTATTGGACAAATCTCTCAATTTTTATGGACATCGTATCATGTATCGGGTGATGTGTTTCAAACATTGTTTCAAAAATTGCAGAACATGAAAGCAATATACTTAGAAACATTGAAACATAATATTTTCTTGACTGTGTTGTGTGTGTGTGTTGAAACATTGAAACATAATTTTAAAATTGGCAATATCAAAAGCAAAATTATGCTTTTGTAACCTGGATTTGGCACTTTTGGAAACAGATTTGGCATTTTCGGAACCGGTTTGGGCACTCTTGGAAACAACCGATTTTCGCAGTAAATAGTTACAGGGATCGGCACATTAACTAACTTATAGCATGCAAACAATATTTATCTCAACTTACGACTTCCTACAAGAAGGATCGGCCGCTCCTTCGTTTAGGATTGCGGATTTCGGAACGGTAAGTTTTTCGTTGTAGAGTTTTGCACTTCCGCACCCACAGTTGCAGATTGCAGATCACAGATTGCGGATTCAAGGTTGCAGATTGCGGCACGATAAGTTTTACATTGTGGAGTTTTGCACTTCCACACCCACAATTACGGATTGCAGATTGTGGATTGTGGATTCACAGTTGCATATTACGGATTGCAGATTGTGTGTATTCAGTCGAAATTGGAAAAAAAAAAGAGTATCAGGGTCTCCCATCGGCTCTGAAGGACCCCGAAGTGATCTGGGGACGTTACAAACATTATTTATTGGACAAATCTCATATTATTTATGGACATCGTATCATGTATCTGGTGATGTGTTTCAAACATTGTTTCAAAAATTGCAGAACATGAAATCAATATACTTAGAAATATTGAAACATAATATTTTCTTGACTGCGTTAGGTGTGTGTGTGTGTTGAAACATTGAAACATAATTTTAAAAGTTGAAATATCAAAAGAAAAAGTATGCTTTTGGAACCTGGATTTGGCACCTTTTGAAACGGATTTGGTAGTTTCAGAACCGGTTTGGGCACTTTTGGAACCGAATTTGGCACTTTTGGAACCGGTTTTGGCACTTTTGGAACTGGTTTTGTCACTTTTGGAACCTGGATTTGGCACTTTCGGAACTGGATTTGGCACTTTTGGAACCAGTTTTGGCACTTTTGGAACCGGATTTGGCACATTTGGAACCCGTTTTGGCACTTTTGGAACCTGGATTTGGCTCTTTTGGAACCGGATTTTGCTTGATTTTGGGGTTGAGAAAGGTTTCTTTTGACCCATCTTTAAATTGACTTGGACTAGAATATGTCCAAGTTTAATGAAATTGGGGTTTCTTGACAAATATCGCAGAAACACCTTGTTTGAACAAGTATAACATCTTGTCGTCGATCCTCCATACGACAAGAGTCTTTTGTATGTCATGAATTAGAACACTTTGTACACCATACTTCTGGTCCTTTTAGTGTGATATATCGGATGGACTGCTGCATAATATCCAGTCATTCTTTGATGTGTCTATCGACAGGAGCCAAAGGATATTCGTCATCCATCTCGATTTCCAAAGCCTTAGTCAAGGTATCTTCATATGAGTTGACACTCTTCCAGCGGACATGCATTTTAATCTTTCGGATAAGACCAGCAACGAACCATTTGATTAATAGTTTTTCTTCAATGAATTAATCAAGCTGGCTCAAGAGGTCTTTAAACCTGTTATCATATTCTTTGACAGTCTTTGTCAGCATTTGGATTGTTGCCTTTAGTTTCTCTGCAGCCAAGTATTTTGCATCCGATGTTTTAAATAAAGATAGGAAGGTTTGCTTGATTTCTACCTTCGTTGCATTTGGTGTTTTATCAATGTAGCCCATGTACCATGTTAGTGTTATTTTTTTCAAAGAGCCTGCAAACTGATGTATTTGACGTTCTTCACTAGTAATTAAGTTATCTTCCCATGTTGATTCACACACGAACCAATGTCTTTGGGGATCTTCATCACCCTCGTAAAACGGAAGGTGAGATGTCGTGTGCGACATGTCTGCTACTTCGACCGATAAATCGACTGGAGGAGACGGTGGATTGTTACCAAAAAACCGAACCACTTGCTAAATTAACTTTGATGGCTACTATCACCAAATGTGTCTTGGGAATGAGTTCTTTACCTTCACTGCCATTGTCTAGAGCTTTGTTCAGCTCGTTGGTTCTCAGAATCCTACTTTCTTCAACTGCTTCGGTCGAAATCCAGGGGAAGTTCTACTCAAAGTGAATTTTACGATTCAATCAATGATGGAAGTGGCAGGGGGGGTTCTTATGCATGCTCTGAATAAAGTAGATGAAAACTTTTGTTGGAAAACTCAGGCTGAAAAGTCACCCAATTTCCTTCTTCTGGTCGATAAATCAACAATCCGTCAACTTCATCACCTTCGTTACTTCGTTGACTCCATATGCCTGACTATCTAGTGTGAAGTCCTAGATCTTCTTCGAAAATATCCTGCACTCAGGCACTCTGATTTAGATGCAGTGGAGAAGGTGGCGTTATTACCTTGGGTATATTAACTTGGAGAGCTCTACCACGCTCTATCCACAAGTCTTCTTCCATCGGTGATAGTTCTTCATTGACGCCGCTTTCATCTCGGGCTCGACTCGACTTCGACATATTTCCTTCTACATCTATCACGATACCCGGTCCTCGTTTCTTCCGGAGCGCACTAGATTGCTCCTTCAGTTCTTCTCTCCTTTTTCTCCTCTTATCCCTCTCGATCTTTTGTATATATGGAGTGATTTTGTGGATCATTGCTCTATCTTTGTCGAATCTGTTGGATCTTTCACTGCTGGCCATGTCGCTTTTTCATCCATCGAACTTCTTCATGCATCTACTCCATCAAAACATGTTTTTCTACCACCCTAATGCCGGCCCGAAGTTCTCTAGGAAACTAGGGAATTACCAGTCTTCATTTGCTCAAGAAGTATTCCCACTCGCGCTCTTGCATGAATTTCTTCCACACTCGTTCTTTGTCTTCCCAATTTGAGTTTGGGAGCGGCGAAAGCAACAAGGGTCGCATCTCGACAATATGAGCAACTCTTTTGTCAATCAGGAACTTGAACAAGAGTGTCAGCAAAGAGCACAAGAAGTGTTCGGTAAGGTCGATGAAAAACTATTTCCTCACGTCGTCAACAGACACTCGTTGTTCAATTGCACATTCCTCACGAAACTCATAGGCAATCTTCTCTCACCATTCTGACATATTTGTACAAACTCCATTCATCAGCTTCGAAATAAATTCATGCTCCTTTTCATCTGGTTGTCTTCTCATCCATAAGCTTCTTCAGCGCGAATGACACGGATTCTACGAACTTCTCACGAGTCTCATAAAATAATTTATCCCTTGCTTGAGCAATCGTCGGCTTGTTTCTTCTTGCATAGTTTTGTAGGTAGTTAGCGATCTTTCTCTCCCACCAATATTTAATATCTTGCTCTGATATCATTGAACATGCTCACTATTGTTTCATGTAAGCATTACCGGCAACGGAACCAATGTTGTAGTCGAGGGGGTTGCATTGTTACCAGTGATGCATCATATATATATAAGGAAGCATACAAGATACAAATACAAATAGACAAGAAGATGGAGAGAATACAAGCCTTTTATTAATCATCAAGATGCAGAACAATACATATAAGAACAAATCTAAGTTGACCTCAAGGGTCGGCTCACCAGCCTATATATATATTACATTCAATTATATAACTGCTTGTCGGTTCAACCGACCAAACCCGACATGTCAACATGTATTACAATAAGTCGGGTGGAGGACCTAGTCGACATGATGACTTAGGCTCCTCCAACAGGGCCTCAACTATCAGCTGAGGCTTGGTTGGGTGGAGATTCCCCCCCCCAAACCTATTGTTGAAGATATTTTTGGCTACTAGAGGAAAAAGGGATAGTTGCAACTAGGGAGCATCTGTGACTAGGTAAGTAGTCTTCTATTTGAGTTAAATTCAATTGTTTAAGGATAATTTTCTAGTTAAACTATTTATTGTTCAATTAAATTTAAAGAAAAAGGAAATGAACTTCCTTATGAAGTTCATTCAAATTGTTTATGTTGAAATGAATTTAATTTAATTTTTGTTGGGAATTGAATACATTTTATTTATGTGTAATCCTGGTAATTAAATGTAAATTGAACTCTTAGGAACTGCCATGTGTAAAATTATGTGTTCATACATATTGACAGTCCTCATAATCATATATATACCATAGAGGAAATTTAACAATTTCCCCCCAAATTATTATACATGTTAGAATTAGATTATATAATGAAATTTCACTTCATTCTAGTTTTTGTAAGAAAATAATGCATATGTCCTTTTCACACCCATATAAAACGTCTGTATATAATCCAAGTATGAATATGATATGTAATTACATTTAATTTGCACATAAACCTAGTTAATGTGCATAGTGATTTAACCTCCCTGGTTCGGAGGTATTGTTATCATTATGGATAACTATGCAATAGTCTTGTTTTATCCAAGATTTGAATCTTATTTAATAAACAATTATGGGAATCTCAACGTAATCTTTATCATTAATGACAATACATGAATGCAAATGTTAATGATGTTCAAACTTGCGATGAAATACTTAGCATTGGTTTTAGATACAAACCATGGCATGGGTAAATAGAACGGTCATATATAAGGGTTGTAAGACCCTATAGCTTTTGTCATTCTTTTAGTAACCAAAACATTATGATAATACTTGGAGTCTGGATTATTATACAAGGAGATGGATTTCACATCAATAAAAAAAATTATTATTATAAGTAAGATGATGTAACATTTAATTACAAGTAATTCACAATAACGTAGCACCAATAATTCTTATACTCTAGCTATATGAAAATAACAACAGATATTACTCCTCATTAAAGACTCTATTATAGTGAAGTAGAGCTGGGTGTAGTAATTCTGACAGAGCGTCTTATAACTATTTAGAAATAAGAAAAAGTAGATATTGGTAATTCAATATCTTTTACTGTCAAAGTTGCAAAATCCAAACAAAGTCTAACGTTAAAATGACGTGATAAGAGAAGACACGTATCATAGGTCGCCTGTGCATTCAAGCTGTCAATCGAAACTATATTTCCAGTCTATTGATTTGGCATCATACAGTATCAACAGATAAACAAAAAGTGGTCTGATTATCATAATCCAGTGACTTGATACAGTACTAAATAAAAGGTATTATGATTACAGCAAGGTATAATATCAAAGGAACAATACTCCATGGTGATACTTAAGTCATTTTGATCAAGAACAAATAGCTAGCATATTCTCATATAAATTCCGACTCGCTAACAGTAAGATTTATGAATATCACAGGAAGGGAATTCTACCTTTACACATTTTGATAACCAACTAGCATATTTAGATTTTACTGACTGAATTGGTGCAGATAAATGAATTTTAACACTTTAAAGATCTAATTGTCGCGACCGCACTTTACCTGTGTATTTGTAAAGAGAAAGACAGTTTGATGCGTTAGCTCGAAAGCTAAGTAAGCCCAGTCTGCTATGGAAACTCCCCCTTGAGGTTGCAAACAACAAAACAATCAGTAACGGAAAAGAGAAAAAAACAATAATAACATTTAAGTACAACAACAAATCTTTCAAACACATTTAAAATCATGTAATTAAACAGACAGTTAAAGGACTGCATTTAATAACATTTATTGTTATCTTAAAAATTTTAATTTTTTTGGAAATTTCTGGGTTTTGACATGTGGTATCAACCAGATTATAAGGTCGGTCCCTACACAAGGTTGTTGATAGTAAACACAAAGATAGAATAATCTTAATTTGATTTGTTCTTTATTTGTTGATACTTGTGATTCTATTTTACTCCTTAAATAGCTTTTTGTTATAGGAATAAATAATAGAACTATGATTGTTTTCTTCTATTTCCTCCAATAAATTTATGTTCTTAGCTGAGATAGATTAGAGTAGTTGATTTCTACATATTAAGAATTAAACTACAAAATTACATTTCATTTTCAATTCAAATATTTAAAATAATAAATTTTTTTGAGCCAGAATTTGGATGAGTTCTCTATACAAAACAAAGACAATTTAATTGGGACTTCTCACTAAAGTGAACTCATATTGTTGAAGATAGCACTTTACATGCATCAACACCTTTGCAATACATTTGTTTGTATCACACATCAATTACGATAACATACGGCAAATGGAAGCTTATAAAATTGGTTCCACAAACATTGTCTAAATGTGTGCACCATTATTGTTGAGTTTGCATTAAGTATTTTTTCAAAATCTATGCATATATGGCAACTCAAGATTAAAAGTGGCACCCAATTTCCAATAGTGGATATTCACAATGTTATTTTAAGATTACGTTGTCTTTCCATAAAAGATAAGATATTCACCAGTGCTGTGGGCTATCTTTGGATGGCAGGGATCATTCTGTAATTTTCCTATCTGTATGTGTTTCCATGTGGATCCTGCTTGCAGGAGACTTATCTGTACTATTTGATTCAGTTTTTTGAATAACAATAGTATGTTTTTTTTTCGCGGAAAAAAAAAAAGATATTCACCAGTGCCATTGACATAGCTCATACTTTTTTCATCACAAACATTATACAATCTTTCCTTGAACTATGAGAAACCACTCATATGTTTCTATACTTAGAGTGAATTCCAAAGTTTCTCCATTTATATTATCTCATTTCCTATTATCTCATTTCCTTGCTTCTCAAATTCAGTCTTCTTTTTTAGATTACAATATCTTTGGTTGATATGCCCATTAAATAGTTCGACAACATTTTTTACAAATGGATAATGCAATACCATGCTATGTGAATACCTCATTTAACAAGTTAATTTTTCTCACTTTAAGGCTTATAAAAACTCAATGAAAATTGTTTCTCATAATAATGCTCAAATTTTGAAAAAGGTCTATTAATTCTCTTAACCTATCTAATTATTATAGGATACTTTTATTCTTGAATATTATTAATACACTCCAAAGCTATTGACGTTATGTCCCTGCGGGGAATTATATAGTTATCTATCAAACCAATTAATTTTTCGGTACAACTAAATGTTTTTCAATTTTCCATGGTTAAATTTTAGAGGACAATTTTTTTATTTAAATCAATTTCTATTTATGTACAATGGGATTGGTTTGAAAAGATGATGATAGTCAGGGATTGTTTCCCACCCCGTGGCGACGAGCTGAGGTCATTCATTGCACTGCATTGTTCTGAAAGCTTTAGCATCCTAGGTTGTGCAATTAGCATGGCGAACTTTCAAACAATTCTAGACATGCAATCATCCAGGCATGCAACCATCCATATTTTGGTTTCCCATCCATATTTTGGTGTTCCATCCATATATCGGGTGAACAAGTGTTTGTTGTGGGTACAGGAGAAAGCCACAGAAGAGGAGGATATCAATGGTGTGACCACTGGATTTGGAGCTTCCTCAAGCAAGAGAACCAACTAGTTGAGCATGGGCTCATGTTTATGAGAATAGATAGCTTCGTCCATGGCTGCTTGGGGGCATCAAGTATTGAACTTTCTAGGTTTCTTAATGGCATGAACTTGTGTTTATAATTTAAATAGTCGTGGAGAAGGATTTAACATACCCATTTTGAATGGATGTTTTTGAATGGATGTGATGCAGGATTTGGAATCTCCAACAACGGGTTCTTTTAAATTACAGACATGTGTGCTTTCAATTGCTTCTTTAGATATTGTAAATAATGAAGACGACAGTTTCTCAAGCTTTGCTTTAAATTTCGGTTCAACAGTAGTTCATACATGCAACCTTTGGGAAACCTGGTAATCATCTTGTAACTCTTCTCTTGCATCATGGCAACACTCAGGACCACCATGGGCAGTATTTTCAAACCCAATGCGAACATTGTGGCTGTAGAATATGCTTCCATGGATTTTCCACCGACAGTGATCTCACTACTAACCAAAGAGATCTGGCTACTTTCTTTGGCCAAATGTCACATGAAACCACTGGTAATGTATAAACTTCCATAAATATTCATTTCGGATAAGTTGAGTGTTGGAAGTTTGGAACAGCACTAGATGTTATTTCAATGCTTACATACATTGATTCACCATTCGAAGAAGATCATATGCCATACATAGAACAGAAGCACCTATCATATCCAGTCATATCAGTAGATAGACATATCCAAAAGGTCATAATCATAGATCATAGCTAAAAAATCATAGCCGATAGCCAGCCAAATCCAATCATTTGCAGTCATAGTTGTATCGAGACAGTCATAGCATAAAAGGTAAGAGGTAAACTGCTATCTTCCATCAAATATCCATACCATTACACTAATTTGATTTTGAGAGAGAAAAGCTAAGAGGTAAACTCTAAATCAATCATACTTCTATTCTGTTGGCCTCGAGCATTATTGTATCCAATACTGCAATGCAAGCATATACATTGTGTTTCATGATCTATTCCCCATTCCTATATCCTCTTGAATCCTCAAATATCATCTTGAACCCACGTATTTCATAGTGATTGTGGTTACTCTGTGTTTTACAACGAATATGCTACCTTGTCAAAACATATGTGAAAAAATTACGATATTTTTTGTCAGTCCGTGGAGATTTTTGTGATTTCACTTCCATTCACATATAAAAATATTAGTTAAAATGAATATCTTGTTCATATTGTTAATTCCCCAAATTCTATTATAATGCAGGATTATCGACGCAAAAATTTCTCTGGAAGCTAAGTAGCTGAGTGCTTGTAGGGTTAGGGATATACTTATTTTTCTCCCAAGGAAGAAGAGCAAGATACATGTATTCCATTATTCAACCATTAGAACTCTCATCTCCACGTCTTTGCAAGATACATTCATAGCTATATTACAAAAGGTTCCTGACATAAATTGCAACATGAGGTCTGAGGCATAGAAGTGAAAAGCTTTGGAAGATTTTAAGCGTGAAAAGGACTTGTAAATTTCCAAAGGATCAAAACCTAATAATATATAATATTTTGTAGCTTAAGGTAGAGACACATTCAAACAAGGCGAAGTTTATGCATCCAAGGAACACCATAAATGAAGTTTCTCGAATACACTCCTCTTTCAAGGAATATATAATTCTCTAGGGGTAGATATTTGGACCATTCCAAGTGTCAAACTAAATATATTCATTGAAATTCAAGTGCAAAAATGAAAACTAAGTGCAGAAATTCAAAGTGCGGAAATAAAACTAAGCAAAATAAATCAAACAAAATAAAAACACAAGTAAACTAAATTAGCTAAAGTAATCTAAATCAAGCTTACAAATAAATATTCCTAAACTCAGAATCCATTCCTCACATACATTTGACAACACAATATTAAAAATAATATAATAAAATATGACATAATACAAAATATACAAAATATAAAATAAATTTCAACATAACAACATACAAAGTTTATTAAACATATACAAATGACCATACATATTAAAGGCACACAAAAATATTAAACAATTTTTAAAACTTGTAAAATTATTAACATAAGAATTAGAATGTGAGCACATAAAATAAAGTTACCATTAATCAATGTATAAAATTAATAATGATAACATTTCAAATAATGTTCTAGAACTCTCAATTCATTAACAAAATATACAATGAAAGAATTTATATTATGAAAAGAAGTATTTTATTTATATGAGAACGAAAACACTCATTAATGTGTATGGAAAGTAATTTATAAAGTTACTAATAAAATCGTTCCAAATAGATATCTTGAGGTGGTTGTTTGCTAACAAAACACCACCATCTCTGAAGAGAGATGGACATAATGATTTGATGATGTTTTTCAAAGAAAATATAAAATTTTGACATGAGGCATAATGAATTGAAGTGAAGTTGTATTTTTATACAAGTTGTAACAAATTCAAAGAAAATATGATTGTGGTTTGAAGAAACATATTGAAAGGAATACGATTAACCAAGAGTGGAGATGATAAATAAATCACGTGATTAAGCCACATTTATGTATAAATGAGGCATGTGTTTTGAGCATTTCTATAAATTAAATTCATGAACCTAGACTAAATTGCAATTTCATATAAATCCAAATACTAAATATACAAAATGAGCTGAGCTCGGGTAAGTTTCTCAAGTACAAAGAATGCTTGCAACATAGGTACAGGAAATATATGTAACATAGAAAGACAAACAAACTAGAACAGAAATCACACAAACTAATCTACCCTTCACAAAATATTAAGATCCACGATCTGGAATGGAGGACCCTTACCAACCAAATCGAGACGTTGAAGATTCACACCAGCTACTAACTATAAATTAAAATCATCAAATTCTTCAGCACATAAACATCAACACACTACTGAAATGGATTTTACAAATAAAATAAGATTACAAATTCAATAGAAATTTGGCAGTGTAACAATGCTTCATTCCTTACACTCCAGAATTTGACATAGGATTTCTGCATATATTTATACAAAAGAAGTGTCTAAAAATAGCAAGGTGGCATTTAAAAATTCATGTGTGTCATTACTAGCTCGTCACCAAGACCGAAACTGTTTAGAATTTTCATTAAATTCTGTTGGGGCATTCACTAGAAATGTCAGCGTTGAAGATCCCAAAATAACTTAGAAACTATTACAAATTTGGAGAAAATATTCGAGATTAAGCTAAATCACGTTATTCTTCAAGTGGGTTTTTAATTGTTTTTCTTAATTCCCCACTATTTGCTCAAAACACATGTATGAAGTTAGCTTCCTGTGAACTGACGAGAATATTTTGACCATTAATGAGGCTCAGAAGACTTAAACAGACTGGGAGTTGGTGTGCCACCTTGATGATTTTGTTATGCAACATTGTGTAACGTACCCACCCTTGGACCCAATGCAAGGAAGGGAACCTGATGCCATTCTATGGGGCTTTGACATAATCTTAGCCTATTCATTAGATTCATACAAGTAAAAACCATTGTGTGCAGATGCAAATCAATCGAATATGCATAGCGGAAATAAACAAATCATCCACACACATTACATGGTCGTCATTCAATTTAACACAGTCAACAAATTAATACATTTGCAGAAGTAATTACACATAAGAAAATACTCATCTTGATGTAATATTGTCCCCAAACAACTAGCTATGTCGATGCAACGTTCCACCCAACCATAGGTCTCTGCCCAGCCTGTATTCTTTCAGCACTCAAAGACCACCCCCAAGCTGGGCATGATTTCTACAAGGAAAAGGGGACATTCAAGCTCACACATAGCCAATTAACCTTTTCATCTCAGCCAAGCCAGTCCACAGCTGGGTTTGTCAGGCTACATTTGAACCCTGGATGCTTGCACTCAAGCTCAAGCCAAAGCAATGGATACACATTTTAAACAATGGGATTTACAAATAATATGGCCATGGGTTTTTCCCCAAATCGTGGGCACCCCAAAAACGGATTGGGAGAAGGAAATTCGACCATAGGGAAGAAAACGATTTCTCCCATAGATATATCAGCATTCAGTGGGCCAAACAGCCTCTATACACCCCAAATCAATTTCCTCTTTCTTCCCAACTAGTATGTAACACAAAAACGCCCTTCTCTCAGTTGAGAAAGAAGGAAACACAGAAAAACCATGGATGGAAAACGCCCAAGTGGCTCCAAACTTGTGAGGGAGGAATACTAGTTGATGGTTAATGGCTTGGGGAGCAATTCATGGCTCTTTTCTTGCCCAAGAATCCAAACATGTTTTTCCATGCAGGGTGGCTTGCCCATACTCGAATTTGGATAGCCATACCTCCCATTCCCCAAGGCATTAACTACCTCAACCAACTCTTAGGAGAAATCAATGATTGGGTACAAAAGTCAACATGGGTAGTTGAGGGTTTGATGGGTTATCTCATTGACACTTGGCTTGACTTGATTGGCTCCAAGGGTTTGAATGTTTTCCCTCCCAATTCCTTGTAAAAACTATGCCCCCATCTCTTGTTGCATTGCATAGCTAGTTGTGAGTATTTTATTAAAATGCATATTTACATGATGTTTGAATTTCCAATGTGCCTTGCTAGCATGCAAACCATATGCATCAATAAATCGATGGCAGGGCCTTGGCCTTGAGCTCCTCACCATGATTTTATAACAATATTACATCATTTACATTTTAATGCAATAGGGTCAAGATGGGGACGTTACACATTGAATCCTTCTTCAACAAACATGAGTTGGACTTCACCTGATGCAAAGCCTGGTGCTGAAAGTGGTACTGAAAGTTCCATATGACTAAGAATGCCATATAAATCAATTTTAGTTACCAAAATCATAAGAATTAATCAAAATGAATAGTAAATCACCTTATATGATCGAGTAGGGAGTTTTAGACTTAATAGGATGAATATATAAGATAAAATTTTGGTAGTAAAGGGGTATTGGGAATATAAAAGGTAACAAAAAGAGAACAAAGTTGGAGGCCATCATCTCCCCATGCTGAGTTCTTTGCATGTCCCTATGCAAAGAAAAAATTGTAGACAATATAAGATTAAACCCTAACTATATGACTGAGGATATGCAGACCTTGGTTCTAATTCTTCAACTTTCATTCAACTTCCTTCTCAACATCCTGGCATGGATGATGTTTCCTGAGCTATAGAACGAAACATAGTACACTCAGTGGTCAACTGTTAAATTCTGGTTTGCAGACTAGGATTATGGACTTTCAAATTTTCATTTTTAGACTTTACATATTGATCCCAAAACTCCATATTCATATAGTTTTTCCTTTAACTCTTACTTCTATCACCAAAAGCGAACAACCTCTGTATGTTCAAAAGAATTAGTTTAACCATTTCAGTCTGTCTTGTCAAGTATATGATCTGATTGAAACTCTTTACCTTTATTCCCATCTAGACCATCCATTCTAGATTTTGTTCCAATTATATGCTCAAAAATGGTATTGACAGTATTATCAATATCTTCATTTGTAGTTCTTGTGAAACCTTCTTCATCGGAACTAACTATAAGTATTCTAAGATTCTTAGAAGGGGATGTGCCTAACGACTACCAGGGTGAAAATAGGTCATGAATAGGGTAAGAGGTTACATAGAATTGATGTTGGAAATAGGAAAATGAAAACCATATAACCCAATAATTATGTGCAAGGGTAGGGAAAATCATTTTTACAAATAAGTTGACCTATAGGAAGCTAATGCAGGTTTATACAAACAAGGATATGATGTAAATACAATAGGTAAGGAAATCAAGCATTAGAATACTTATTCATTTTGACTTAATTCCTAGTTTTTAGTAAATTAAATTAACCTATAACAATTCTCACCTCATATCATACTTACAAACTAGCATGGATGAACTTTGCAAAGAGCAGCTTGCTTGAAATTGATGTAAAATCTTGAGTGTTGGACTTTCATGGACTCAAGAGAACCTTGGATGATAAGTTGGAATGAGGATTCATGCGAAAACATATCTGCAGACACTTATGTACTTATTTTTTCACTCGTAAAACAAAAATTGCATCTACAGGTGTTTTGATACTAGTGAAAACAATAGGCTCACCTACAGGTGTTTCCGTACCAGTTTTGGTACCAATGCATAAAAATGATTTGAAGCTGCCAAAAATTTTCTATAAGATATCCTGGTGCTACCAGAGGCTGATATATGTTCACTAATCATGAAAATAACCTTTTGAACTTGATATTTGATGAAAGCTTTTAAATTCATATTTCCTCTTTATTCAATATGATAGAAATACCAAAATCCACTGGAAATTGGCAACTGGAGTTAGAACATAAATCCGATAGTCTTCAACACAAACCACATCAAGCTACAATTCTGACTATGTGAATAGATTTAATTGAGGTTGAACATAGACAAAAATCATTGGATTACCAACCATTAAGGAATGTTGTTAACCAATGCGAGGCATCTCACCAATGATGTGAATGAGTTCCAAGGTGCCACAATACATCCTACAACATATGAATAAGTGTGATGAAGTAAAGTCACTTTGTTGGATCTAATGGACAGAGGACATTAATGTATTCCTACTTTCATCGACAAGAGGAATTTCCATTGAGGCATACAAATCTTGGGGTACTGAAGAGATTCTCTAACCTTGATCCTAGATAAAGTGTTGGATTTGATAGAACAAGGTTTGTTGGAAGGGAGGCCATAAGGAATCCTTCATCATCCAATGTGAGAACAAATTAACAAACTGATTTGAAGGAAATAATGATAGAAATAACAACTGAATAGAGAACTCCAATGTGAAATTTACCCATCGGTTGCCCGGTTTTTAATAAAATCCCATGTTCAATTGCGTCAGTAAATTGGTTTTCACAACTGAACTTATTTTTATCTTTACTATTTTATTCCTTTATTTACATTATCCTGCTTTACTTGAAAACGAAAGTCTCCTTCAAGTGTAGGAATCATTCCAATGGAGCCATTTGAGGAACAAGATCTCTACTATACACATACCCAAATCTGAAAAGTGTACCTCAATGAATACCAGGGTATGAAATCCTAGCTTCCTTTGTGGAGATAGTGCCAAGAAATTTTGAAACATGGAGTGATGTTGTGGCCTGATGATTACTTGGAACCAAATCTCAATGAAATATTTTTTCCCACAGTTCTCTTCTTTAGTAATCGTATCATGAAATTCTTCGGAAAGTTGGTCATCATGCTCTTGAATGCAAAAAAAAATTGAATCTGGTGACAAGGATGCAAGGAATTCTTCAATTTCTGGATCTAATGTCTACTCTTCTTTTGATTTGGTCCATGATTCTTTGATCTCCTTAGTGGGTTTGAAAGGATGCTAAAAGAAATATTATATATCTTCTTCTTATGGAAATGATTCATGGATCCTTCACTACTTCCAAAGATACAGACTCATCTTTACTGACAATCTTGAACTTTGAATAAGGATTTAAGAAAATTATTATACTAGTATGTGTTAGACATAGTGCTCACTGAGAGGGGGGGGTGAATCAGTGAGCCTATACTTTATTCAATTTCAACTTCAATTACCAACTCTTATATCAGTATATCATATTCATCAAT
Organism: Larix kaempferi; assembly: GCA_027924585.1. Classification (NCBI taxonomy): domain Eukaryota; kingdom Viridiplantae; phylum Streptophyta; class Pinopsida; order Pinales; family Pinaceae; genus Larix; species Larix kaempferi. The sequence goes on along the minus strand of BSBM01000968.1, from coordinate 4,454,807 downwards.
AAGCTAACTATCAATCCATATGTCATTCATCAAATAAAACACATCATCATCAACACATAGCACAAGAGAGACACAATATAATTGTAATGTTTTTGTATTCGATTCAACGGCTACAACCGTGAGGTAATTCAGCACCAACTCATCATCTAGGACCCAGCCTAGTCTTTCTTAGACCCAGCTAAGAAAATGATACAAGACCCTGCTTATATATGGAAGTACATTTCTATATAAGACCCAGCTTATAAGAAAACATACATTCATCACATTACATCAATTATATCTTTGCATTGTCAACCTAATCATATCATTGTCAACATGTCATTAGCATCTCAGCATGTCCATAACCTGTCATATCAACAATTTGTCCATGTACATCCATAGATTTCATCAAACTGTCCGGCATCATATTTCTGTCCATATCAAACTGTCATAACCCAACCAAACATTATGTCCATGTAACATTATCAAACTATCCATTATCATCATCATACACATTCATCCCAAGCACATCATTCTGATCATAGCAAGTCATGTCTTCATCAATCACCCTAGCATTGAGTTTTTAGCAATCTCCCAGCCTATTACAATTATATCCTTGACTTCATTATACATCAGTGGGTTGTCTTCATTAACATCAAGCTAAGTCATAAACACTATCACCAATCAGTCCATGTTCACATACTGTACATTAGAAAGCTATGTCATAAACACCATCAGCAATCTGTCCAATTTCACATCCTGTATATCAGCAAGCTCTGTCATAAACACTATCAGCAATCAGCCATTTCAACAATATGAAGAAAACAAAACTTGCTGCTGTTGTTCCTACTCACACCACCGAAATTTTATGAACCATGCGAACTGCTCCACCAATACAAATCAGCATGTCAAATCCACAATACATCATGAAGCTGTTCATATGTCCTGGATGTCCTCCTGAGCCATGCGAGCTGCTCCTACTGAACCATGTGAACTTCACATCACCAACGCTCTTTTAAAAACAACGAATTATCTCTTCTTTTTATACAAGTGCTTTTCCAGATTTAAAGGAGGCCGACTTGTTCAAATTAAAACAAATAATATTTTAATTTCATAATTTTCTCATCAAGCCGACTTGTCAAATGTATTTTGGTTTACATAAATATAGGTATATTTGAATTTGGTCTTTATTAACACATCCACGTGGTCTTCTTTATGTTGAGAGGGATGCCCACATCACTTCATAGCAACCTCAATAAGCCCGCGAGGGTATTTCTTTTCATGCTCGCAGTGGGAAATATTTCATGCCCGCGGAACCTCCTGTAGCATGCCCACAAGGGCTACATTATGTGCACATAAACTCATGCCCACAATCCATTATTTGATCAATCCTGTGAGTGTGCTATTTGTCATCTTAAGATGTCCGCAAGTGGCACTTGGCATGCCCGTAGTGCCACTTCCAAGATGCCCGTGGTCTTCTTTCATATGCTGGGGGTTTTGCCCTTCAAAAACTGACCTCGCAGCTCTTGTCCAAGATCTTAGACCCGACTCCAATTCATGTGCCATGTCTTGTTTGTCTTGTCCATATCATTGTTGCCATCTCCAGGCCATCTTTCCATGTGTCTTTTTTCACCTCATTATCTAGGGTATTTTGGCCAAATCCAAATGACCACGGTATGGGTCATTTGGCTTAATAGGTGTGCCAATGCCCATCACCTTGTTTGCTTGTCAACGTACATTTACACCTTTGTCATTAATGGTGTGTCATCAATGACAACCATAGACAACCATATTCATCAGTATGTTCTCCTCCACTCAACGAGTCCTTTGGAAACTTTAAATTTGTTTAACTGGTTTGGATATCCTACTCGCAAATGGATTAGTACCCAGGGTTCTTAGAACACCCAAAACTAAGTAATGTATAAATTGAAATAAATATATAATTGCGTGAAAAGAAACATGCTTGCGGAAAAAGAAAGACACTTGCATAAAAAGAAATTATTCTATTGCACACATGCAAAAATGAAACTATTTTAGTGCACACTTGCAAAAAGGAACAACCTTGGCTTTGTAGAAACTCACTAAAGTGGTCGCGTCAGGACATTACACTGGATAAAGTCTGTAGTGAGGTCGTCTTTGCATCTTACTATTTCTCCTTCCCCACGTTGTGTAATTTAAAGTCAATCTACCTAACTACCTAAACTCTAATCCTTTTAGCACCTCCCCGTAAACAGCGCCAAAAATTTCAATCTAAATATATGCACTATTAATTTGACATTAAATTATCAACCCAAGAGTCGTAGACTTAGAGGTGCATGCACTGTATGTGCAGGATTAGAGCCTAGACTAGCCTAATACAATCTACAGCCGACAACACACTTCAAACTTGAAAATGAATTTAATTAACAAGAAACAAACTAAGACCTTAGGTTGAAACCCATTACAGGAAACCATATCTCACGAGTAAGTTTTTTAATCTTCCTTCAATGATATAACTAAGAAATTCAAGTGCAAAAATGAAAATTAATTGTAGGAATTCAAAGTGCAGAAATAAAACTAAACTAAAGAAATCAAACAAAATAAAGACAAGAATAAACTAAACTAATTAAAATAATTTAAAGCAAGCTTACAAATAAATTTTCCTAAACTCAGACTCCATTCCTCACATACATTTCACAACACAATATTAAAATTATTATAACCAAAAATATAACATAATAGAAAATATACAAAATATAAAATAAATTTCAACATAACAACATACAAAGTTTATTAAACATAATCGAATGACCATACATATTAAAGGCACACAAAAATATTAAACAATTTTTAAAACTTGTGAAAGTATTAACATAAGAATTAGAACGTGAGAACATAAAATAAAGTTACCATTAATCAATGTATAAAATTAATAATGATAACATTTCAAACAATGTTATGGAATTTTCAATTCATTAACAAAATATACATTGAAATGATTTATATTGTGAAAATAAGTATTTTATTTATATGAGAATGACAACACTCATTAATGTGTATGGAAAATAATTTATAAAGTTACCAATAAAACTATTCCAGATAGATATCTTGAGGTGGTTGTTTGCTAACAGAACACCACCAGCTCTGAAGAGAGATGGACAGAATGATTTGATGATGTTTTTCAAAGAAAAGATACAATTTTGACATGAGGCTCAATGAATTGAAGTGAAGTTGTATTTTTATACAAGTTGTAACATATTCAAAGAAAATATGACTGCGGATTGAATAAACATCTTGAAAGTAATGTTATTAACCAAGAGTGCAGATGATAAACAAATCACATGATTAAGCTATAGTTATGTATAAATGAGGAATGCATTTTGAGCATTTCTATAAATTAAATTCATGGACCTAAACTAAAGTGCAATTTGATATAAATCCAAAGACTAAAAATACAAAATTAACTAAGCTCGGCTAACTTTCTCAAGTACAAATAATGCTTGCAACATAGGTACATGAAATATATGTAACACAGAAATAGAAACAAACCAGAACAGAAATCACACAAGCTAATCTACCCTTCAAAAAATATTAAGCTCCATGATCTAGAATGGAGGGCCCTTACCAACCAAATCACGAGCCTGAATATTCACACCAACTACTAACTGTAAATTAAAATGATCAAATTCTTCAACACATAAACATCAACACGGTACTGAAATGGATTTTACAGAGAAAATAAGATTAAAACTTCAATAGAAATTTGGCAATGTAGCAATGCTTCATTCCTTGCCCTCTAGAATTTGACATAGGAGTTATGCATATATTTATACAAAATAAGTATCTAAAAATAGCAAGGTGGCATTTAAAAATTCCTGTGCGTCGTTACCAACTCAGACCCAAGACCGAAACTATTCAAAATTTTCATTAAATTCTGTTGGGGCATTCACTGGAAACGTTGGCATTGAAGATCCTTAAATAAATCACAAACCGTTACGAATTTGGACAAAATCCTTGCAATTAAGCTAAATCACCCTATTCTACAAGTGGGTTTTCGATTTTTTTCTTAATTCCCCACAGTTTTCTCAAAACAGCTGCTCGAAGTTAGCTACCTATGAATTGACAGGAATTTTTTTACCATTAATGATGCTCAAAAGACTTAAACGGACTAGGAGTTGGTGTGCCACCTGGATGATTTTTTCATGCAACATTGAATCCTTTTTCAACAAAGATGAGTTGGACTCCACCTTATGCAAATCCTGGTGTTGAAAGTGGTACTGAAAGTTCCATATGAGTGAGAATGCCATATAAATCAATTTAATTTTACCAAAATCATAAGAATTAATCAAAATTAACAGTAAATCACCTTATGTGCTCGAACAGGGAGTTTTAAACTTAATAGGATGGATATATAAGACAAAATTCGGGTAGTAAAGGGGTATTGGGCACATACAAGGTGACAAAAAGAGAACAAAACTGGAAGCTATCACCATGTGCTTGTAATAACAATTTCAAGGGTTAGATTTGGCGAAGTGTTAAAGAATTTTTTGTCATTAAAGGAAACATTGTTATGTTCTTGAAATTGTTGACATATATTTATTTATATGGTTAGGATTTGATGATAATAATCCATAAGTATTTCCAGAGCATTTGATGATAATACTCCATAACTATTTCCAGGTTAAATGGCTTTCTCAACAATGTAAACCTTGGAAAATGTGTTCTTACAGGCGCCCTTGAATCTTACTCGTGTAAGTAATATGGATTTATTCTTGTTTGGGATGAAATAAGAAACTCTACTTGTTTTATAGATTATGATTTTTTTATAGATACCGTGTTTGCGAGGATATCTAGATTTTTATTGTTCCTTTTGTTTGAGGAGGAAATTTGTAGGGCCTTTCTATGATGGGAAAGGCAATCGTTGCAAAGACTTTATGCTTTTTACATTTGTGGTCTTCCCGGCATTTCTATTTGGGGAATCTTAAGGCGGGAAATCTTCTTAAATACTACAAGATGCCTTCAATTTAAATATATTTTAGTTCCCCCTAGTGAAACCTTCAGGGTATATTTGTGTGCCTCACCCAGAGGGATTTGAACCTGGCACCTACTGACACTGAAGTAGCCAAATACCCAACAAAATTTAACATTGACAACAACCGGTTGAGCTAAACCCTTGGGCTGGCTACAACTACGATAGACTTGTGGTTAACACAGAGATTAATGAGTGGAATTGTAAGCTAGTTAAATTTTTCTTTTCAATGCAAGTAAACTACCTTATACACAATAAACATAACCAAAACAACTAACAAATTATGACTGCTTGGAAGTTGGAACATGTCCAACAAAGACACATTCTATTAAAAATTAATATTTATAGTGCATGGAAATTATTTTTCCATCTTCATATTCTGGTGTTTGAGGATTGTGCTTTTTTAATTGTTTTATAGGAAAGCTTGTAGGGGTAGACAGAAAGCTCTCTTGTAGCTTGGAGCAACAAGTGTTTCATTATTCTTGTTCTGATTTTGTATTGATTTCAATATCATGCACTATAGTTTGAATGAAATTCTTGAATGCGTATTTTCATGAACCAATTTGTGTTCATTGTAATACCATGTGTCATCCATTATCTTAGTTTACAAACTTATCAAAGCAATGGTTGGTTTGGCCAGCAATATGATAGGTTGTAGAGAGACCTGTTAATATTAGGGGAAGCTTGATTAGTCTTTTGGAGTAATTTAACTTTGAACCTTGGGCATGATATTTTACCAAGAAACTATAACTTTTGGCCTGGTAGGTCCTAGAGTATCTTGCCGAGTCTCCTGACAATCGCTTAGCTTCTCCAATGGGGCCTTATGCAATACAACAAAGTATCTTATGACAAATTTTCAAAGTTGAATTTCAGTCTAGTTACAGAACTTGGTTTAGCCACTATAAGTTTTAATAACTAACATTGTCAAATTGTGTGTCTCACTTGGAGGACAGTGATTCATCTCATCCTTACAATGAACCACATATATCATGATTATGACTTCAGGTATAGATTTGATTGTATTTTCTTTTTTATACCTGGATTATTGCATGTTATAAGGGTTGTGAAGCAGTTTAACCATTTTGGCTAGTTGGCAACCAATGTATATCTTTTTTTTGAAGATTAGAAGTAATGTAAGGAAATAGTAAATGGGTGGTGCCAAGGTAAGCCTATTGTTCTAGTTGGAAACTCGTGTATGTCCTTTTTCTGGAGATTAGAAGTAATGCAGAAAAAGGATAATTGGGTAATTCCAATCTAAGCATGTTGAGCTAGTTGGAAACCCGCGTATATCCTTTTTTTCAAAATTGGTAGTGGTGTCAAAGGTTGACAGACGGCTTAGGAAACCATTGCTCTTAAACGAGCCAAGAGTTCAAGCCTCTCCATTTTTGTGTGAGGATCCCTAATTGTAACGCCCCCATCTTAACCCCATGGAATTTAAAATTGTAAATGATGTAATGTTGTTATGAAATCATGGTGAGGAGCTCAAGGCCAAGGCCCCGCCATCGATTTATTGATGCATATGGTTTATGTGCTAGCCAAGCACAGTGGAATTGCAAATATTATGTAAATATCCATTTTAATAAAATACCCACAACTAGCTATGCAATGCAACAAAAAGATGGGGGCTTGATTTTACAAGGAATTGGGGGAAAACATTCAAACCCTTGGAGCCAATCAAGTCAAGACAAGTGTCAATGAGAGAACCCATCAAACCCTCAACTACCCATGTTGACTTTTGTATCCAATCATTGATTTCTCCCAAGAGTTGGTTGAGGTAGTTAATACCTTGGGGAATGGGAGGTATGGCTATCCAAATTCGAGTATGGGCAAGCCACCTTGCATGGAAAAACGTGTTTGGATTCTTGGGCAAGAAAAGAGCCATGAATTTCTCCCCAGGCAATTACCCATCAACCAGTTTTTGTCCCTCTCACGTTTTTGGAGCTGCCTGGGCATTTTTCCTCCATGTTTTTCCTGTGTTTCCTTGTTTTCAGTGGAGAAGAGGGAATTTTTGTGTTGCAGAGCTGCTGGAAGAAGAGGGAGCTTAATTTGGGGTTTCAATGAGGTCATTTTGGCAATTTGAAATGCTCATAACCTATGGGAGAAATCAAGTTTGCTCCCTGTGGTCGAATTCCCCTTTCCACAGTCCATTTTGGTGTGCCTACGTTTTGGGGAAAACCCATGGCCATCCTGGTTGTAAACCCCATTGCTGGAAATGTGTACCCATGCCCAGGTTTTTCGAGTTTGTTGAGTGTAAGAGAATGTTGGGGTTGAGATGGGTATCCATTGTTTTGGCTTGAACTTGAGTGCAAGCATCCAGGGTTCAAATGTAGCCTGATAAACCCAGCTATGGACTGGCTTGGCTTGAATGAAATGATTAATTGGCTGTGCATGAGCTTGAATGTCCCATTTTCCTTGTAGAAATCATGCCCAGCTTGGAGGTGGTCTCTGAGTGCTGAAAGAATATAGGCTAGGTAGATACCTATGGTTGGGTGGAACGTTGCAGTGACATAGCTAGTCGTTTGGATAATTACACAAGGAAGATAAGTGTTTTCTATCTATGTATTTACTTCTGTACTGTTATGATTTGATGGTTGATTTAAGATGTTGAATGCATACAAAAGATGTGTGTGGATGAAGTTTTAATTCCGCTATGCATATTGATTTAATTTGCATCTGCACACCTCTGAATTTATGTGTATGAATAAGATGAATGGGCTGAATTTTTATGAAAAGCCCCAGGAATCGACATCACATTCTCTCCCTTGCCTTGTATGGATGGGTGGCTATGTTACACTAATGGAACATGTTGAATACGTGTTTAATATACCCTTTTAAAATGAGACTATTTAATATACCCCTTTTAACATGAGAATATTTAATATACCCCTTTCTAATGAATTTAAAAGGACAATTTGATAATACAATCACTTGTTAATTAGTAATACTAAAAATTAAAGTATTTCTATTTAAAAGATGAATTAATGATATATAATTTTGGAATTGATACGAATGACCATGAACTAATAGTAATACACAATTGTGAGCAATGAGCGGTTCAAGTCCTGAGATCGTTTGTTTAAAAAAGGGGACAATGGTAGACAAGGGACACTGGTAGACATGTAGATAGGATTTTAAGGTTGGCCTTGGTAGAGGCTGGTTTTATTCCCATCACTCCTTCAAAGGAACTTGACACCTGCGTCTTTCAATATAAAAGTTGTACATAAAATCTTGGCCCAGCTAGTGATTCCCCCAATAGCAAGCAAGAATCCGGTTACGTTGAATATATAGAAGCTATATTGCATCTTGTTGCAGTTAAATTATGGATTTGGTTGACACGTTTTGCATCTTTTTCAATTATCTTTGTTTTGTCAAAACATTGAAAATCCATTCAATGGTTAAGCAATTTTGTAGCAAAAGAATTTTCTTTTCTATTACAATTTTGTGGCAAAAGTATCATATTATAGCAATAGTTGTTAGCAATTGCTGAAAGCAACTGCAGGGACACTGCAGAGACACTGTCACCTCATGGTTCTTGCTTTTAATTCATAAAATCTATGTTATTTTGTGTACCTACATAATATCATTGGTTTTATATTAATAAAAATGAAAATACATATATTAATTCAAAATATTATTTAGTATCAAATATTTAATAACAAATATAAATAATAGGGATTTTCTTTTAAAACCAGAGCTCCTTCAAGCAATTATAGACTCTGGATTTGACATCCCTCAGAAGTCTAGCACGAGTGCATTCCTCAGGAAATCCTGGGAATGGACGTACTCTGCCAGGCCAAGTCTAGAATGGGGAAAATTGTTGTTTTCGTGCTTTCAACACTTCAGCAGACCGAACCTATTGATGGGCAAGTCGTTGCTCTGGTCCTGTGCCATACCAGAGAATTGGCAGACCAGATATGCCATGAGCTCGAGAGGTTTATGACTTATCTCAAAGACCTGAAGGTCGTTGTCTTCTATGGAGGCCAAAATATCAAAACCCACAAGGCATTATTAAAAAATGATTGCCTCCACATAGTTGTTGGGACCCCTGGAAGTATCCTGGCATTATCAAAAGACAAGGATCTTAGTTTGAAAAATATCAGGCATTTTATTCTGGATGAGTGTCACAAAATGCTAGAATCTGTAGACATGAGGAGAGATATACAGGCCATTTTCAAGATGACCCCTAATGACAAGCAGGTCATCATGTTTTTCAGACCCGTCTGCAAAAAATTCATGCAGAATCCTATGGAGATATATGTTGATGATGAGGCAAAGCTTACACTACATGACCTGGTTCAGCACTATATAAAACTTGTCGAGGTGGAAAAGAACAGGAAGCTGAGCGATTTTCTATACTCCCTGGACTTCAACCAGCTGGTTATATTTGTGAAGAGTGGGAATAGAGATTCTGAGCTAAGCAAGCTGCTACTGGAGTGCAGCTTCCCTTCTACCTGCATTCATTCTGGAATGCCCCAGGAAGAAAGATTGTTGAGATACAAAGATTTCAAGGAAGGGAATAATAGGATTTTGGTTGCAACTGATCTGGTTGGCAGGGGATTGACATTGAAAGAGTGAATATTGTGATTAACTATGACATGCCTGAGTCTGCAGATACTTATTTGCACAGGGTTGGAAGGGCTGGACGGTTTGGTACAAAGGATCTTGCAATTACCTTTGCTTCTTCTGCTTCTTCATCAGAGGAGGATGTGCTCAGGCAGGTTCAAGAGCGTTTTGCAATTGATATCAAGAAGCTCCCAGCACATTAGAAGCCTGAACATGCATGCCATCTTAGGACTGAGAATTGGGCCTGGAGGGCATAAGAATTATCTTCCTTATTCACATTTTAAATTTTTTTACTGAAAGAAACAATGTCAATGAAGGCATTTGTATACCATCATAATATCAGTATTATCTCATGTTTTACTCGTGTAGATTCCACATACCTCAATGTGATTTACCTGAAAATTGGGTATTGCAAGTAAAATTATTAATGCCTTACATTTTTCAGTGTAATTAATATGTAAATATTTATTTATATTTTAATTTTTTTATATCTAGATTTAAATGAAAAAGTGAATATAATGCAAGTATGAATACTATAGTTATTAATATGTAATGATTTACTTTAAAAATTATATAGTTATTAATATGTAAAGATTTGCTTTAAAAATTATAAATCTCTTTGAATGGATCAATGTATATGTCCTTAGTAATATTATGTCTGCCATAAATAATATTTTTGATTATGATGGAGATGTTGTAACGTTTGTCGAGTATAATGGAGATGTTGTAACGTTTGTTCAGCCATAAATAATATTGCCAATTATGATAGAGATGTTGTAACGTTTGTTCGGCCATTAATAACAAATATGAAAATCTGATCAAGTAATCTAATTTTAATTTTTCATTTTAATTTTTAATTTTAATTTCAACCTTGTATCAGCGATCAACGAAGTAGCAACTTTATCTTAAACTTATGTTTGTTTTCTATCGAGTCCTCCCTCCACAACATGCATCTCCCCGTATCCACCACTTCTGCCCTCCCTCCGCAGCCTGCAGCTCCCCGTATCCACCCTGTGCCTTCCCTCCACTCTCCCGCGACCTCCTCGCCTCCCCTCCTCAGCAGCAGCCCTCTCATCCTCCTCCGCGACCTCCTCACCCCTCCTCCGCGACCTCCTCACGTCCCCTCCTCCTCCGCGGACCTCCTCCCCTCCTCTCTCCCACGACCTCCTTGCTTCACGCCACCTCCCCTCCCGTCGCCGCCTGCACCATCCTCCCGCCACCGCCTGTACCATTCGTCATCGACACCATCCTTCGTCACCTGCACCATATTATATTTAATTTTAAAATTAAATTAAAATTAAAATATAATTTACAATTATATTTATATTTATATTTATTTTAATATATATATTAAAATTAATTTTAATCTTAAATTGAAATATAATTTATATTTATATTTAAATTTAAAATTAAATTAAAACATAACTTTTATTTATATTTTATTTTAAATTTAAATTTAAATATAATTTAATATTTATATTAAATTTCAAATTAATATTTATATTAAATTTAGGTCCAAATCCTAAATTTAAAATATTGATTGTTATTAAATTTAAATATAAATTTAAATTAAATTTTAAATGGATCTTAAAATTCTTGTTTCAAAGGTATAAATATAATATATATAGTTTAACTCCCAGACAACTGGGTGTAACCCATTGGTAACACATTATGGTGGTCATAGGTAGGTCAAGAGTGAAATCCTGTTGATCCACCCTTCCCCCATTTTCGCCAAATGTAATATTATTCAAGTTTATATATAAGTTATTTACTATTTGTAATAAGAATTACCTGTGGTATAGTGGTAAGAGTGTTGGGATGATGGGCGTGAGGTCCAAGGTTTGATCCTCCCAAATCACCTAATTTTTTTGAAAATATATTGAATTGTATACTTGCATAGATTTCATTGTATGGTTTTTTATAATTGCATAGATTTCAATGTATGGTGTTTTATCATTGCATAATTTTCAATGTAGCAGTTATTCCATGGACGCATTCATTTCAGTGTAGATTCCCTAGATGCATAAATTTTGGTGTGGATTTCATAGATGCATAAATTTCAGTGTATATGTTAATGTTTGACATTTTTTATATAGAGTCTAAACTAGAAATGGAAGATGTGCATGCGGAAGATGCTATGAGACAAACAGGAGAAGAACAAAAAATACAAAATGTCAAATGTCAAAAAGCATATCAAGGAAGAAAATATAACGAAATGACAGCAAAAAAACGAGAAGAAGACAGGAAACGAAAAGCATATCAACAAAAAGAATAACGAAAAAGAAAGTTGGACGAAATGACAACAGGAGAACGAGAAGAACGACGAAAACGAAACGCAGATCGACAAAAAGAATATCAAAAAAGAAAGTTAGACGAATTGACAGCAGAAGAACAAGAAGAACAAAGAAAATGAAACATTGACCGACAAAGAGCATTATCATGTACAGTGAGTTTTATCCTTGCATAGATTTCAGCGTAAGGTGTTTTATTATTGCATAAATTTCAATGTAGCTATTAATACATGGACGCATAGATTTCAGTGTAGATTTCATGGATGCATAAATTTTAGTGTAGATTTCATAGATGCATAAATGACAGCAAAAGAACGAGAAGAAGACAGGAAACGAAAAGCAGATCAACAAAAAGAATATCGAAAAATAAAGTTGGACGAAATGATAGCAGAAGAACGAGAAGATGTCAAACCCTACCAAATCTTTAACTTGATATTTGGTAGGGTATGACATTTACAGCAATATCTCGAGTTAAATATTTGGCAGGTCTAGATTTCAAATATTTGGCAGGGTATGACATTTACAGCAATATCTCGAGTTAAAGATTTCGCGGGTCTTCTACTACACCTTATTTGGTTAAATTTCATTCTAACCCTATCTCTTCCTTCACAAAGTCATACTAAATATTTCCAAGTGTCAACATATTTTCACTAGCACAAATACCCTAGACAAACTATTTCCAAGATGGATAAAACCCATTTAAACCAATGGGCACCAATTGCTCATCTTCAATTTCCATCCCTGTGGCAACCAATTGATATCTAATTGATTCTTTGATATTCATCAAGTAACTAGCCATGGAATCTAGGTCACTCATGTAGATGGTGGAGATCTTATTTCTCAAGTGCATCTTATAAGAAATATTCACTTTGGTAAAATTGACATATTGTACTTTAACTAATTGTAATAATTTTAACCAATATTGTGAATAGCTTGGACAATAAAACTCAGGGTGAAGATAAACAAGTGAGAACGAGCCTTGTCTAAGGGAAAAGGGGTATTGTATTAAGAGAGAAATAGATCAGTTGAGGCATGATCCTTGAGACACAGTCTACAAATATTTCCATTTGTGTAAATTTAGGTGGCCATATCAAAATGAGCATTAGAAAGAAGAATAATAGTTTAAAAGATCCACATCCCTTAATGAAGTAGCAGTAAGGATGGGGAACAAAAGAAGAGAATCTATTGTAGTGAAGCATGAACAACTAGATAAAGAAGCAACAATAGAAACAGAAGAAGCAAGGGTCCAAGGAGGAATTTGATGCCAAGGTAAGCAAGGAAGAACTAAAGGCATGGAAAGAAGTAGAGGAATCTACCAAAGTAGAACAATAATATAAGTTGAAGGATGACGAGGAAGAAAAAAAGAAAATAAATGGAAGCTCAGCAAATGGATGTCAGGACTTCCAATCTTGATATGCCTCTAGAGAATCATGGTCCAATTATTACAGGAGGACATTTTCTGATGCACAATATGGGCCTCGGAAGCTTCACATCATCACAATCTGAAGTAGTGGCATATTTAGATTCCCATGTGTTTGATGAAAAGAGGAAGTGGGTGGTAAACCAAACACACAAGAAACTTAATCTTCTTGTAGTCCCACAATTTACAATGACCATCAAAACACCATTGGTCACTGATATACAAAATGATCTGGCTATTGTAGCATATATCGTTCGTAGTTTATTTATGCCAAGCAACCGAGCTTAATTTTGTAATGTACCCAGTAGCCTCTGCCATCATTGAGCGACGAGGTAACTGATTTCATCCTTGAATCACTCTCTGATACGAAAATAAAGATGTTACCATTTGAAAACTATATTAATTATTTTGGTCCATCATATGTGTGTAGTTGGAGGCTAAACTCTACAGGTTACATACTATAGGAATGAACAAGCATACCATGCAAACATGTAATCATATACATATAAAGGATTGTGCAATAAACCTGGAAGGCATAGAAATAATATAATATATGCAAAGCAATTACAATAGAAAACAAAGTATAAGATTCATCAAAATAAGCATGCCTATAGCAACTAAACATACAATCCTTAACACAACTATATATATATATATATATATATATATATATATATATATATATATATATATGTATGTATGTATGTATGTATGTATGTATATGTATGTATGTATGTATGTATGTATGTATTGGCAACATAGTCCAACCATAATTACTCGAGACTTCAAAGGACAATATTACTTATATTAAATTACTCCAATTGGATGCAGCAATCGTACATTCCAACCAACCATAGGCTAGCTATGCCAATGCTATATCTCAGCATAATAGTCAGTTCCCTGATATGGGACCAATATTCCACAAGGGGTTTCTCTCTCAAGAAATTACAAATTTAATCTCTCAGACAATACCCCTACTGCAGGTGTACAAGCCTCCATGAGAAAAATCAACTTGCATTCACATTCGGGGTTTCACAATTGGGGTATTACATTACCCACCCCCTTAATGTATTGCATTGTCCTCGATGCAAGAAATAGTATGTACAACATAATAATAAATCATTATAACTAGGAAATCAACTAGTATAGGACAACGAACCGGCTTCTCAAGATCGGCTCTGCAACTAGGGTTTGAAAGTCGGCTTCCGTGATATTTTTGGCGGCCATGGATCTTTCCATGGCCTCTTTCCTCTTTCTCCCTTGTTGCTTTCTTCCATTGGCCGACTGAAGGTGTTTACAGACAGTTTCATACTTCTCTTTGGAATGGTGGCGGTGCCTTCGCGCGGAGACCCATTGGGTAGCGGGATTCTCCTGCTTCCCAGTGGTAGTTTTTGTGATTAAGGGAGTTGTTTCGGGGCTGGGCATCCTTGGATACGAGACGACGGTGACAGCAGAGGACTGTAGAGCACACAGGCTCCATTTTATTCACTAACAATGGTGGAACCACTGAGGAAGCTGCTCCATGGGACTCTCATGACCCTAGTTCGAAGATGGTAGCGGGCGGCTATTAGAGCACGGGCTCCCCCTGTCAGCGGGCACTTGCTCCTCTGAGGCAGTGTCGGCTGCTTCCAGGCCGAGGGGAGCCGTCTTTTTCGACTTCATGTTGGCTTTCAAGGAGAGGCTTACTCACGCTGGACTGGGTTTTCATTGTAGAAGCTAGTGGCTCTGCTTTCTTTTCTAGAGTTTTTGGATTTCATTTTTACCTTGCTTCTTTCTTTAATTTTATCTGCAGCACTTTCTGCTAGTTCTTTCATTGTATTTGAGCCATTCATGGCTTCCTTGATATAGGGTTTTAGATGCAGGTTTCTGAGGTGCCTTGGCACTTGCATTTTTTATATGAAGCTGAAAAGGTGCTTCTGGAAAGGGCTCGTAGCAGCTTTGCTGCAATTTTTGATACTTCTTAGTAGCATTTACATTCTTCAAGAGTGTTGAAGATCCAATGTAATTTTGTACTCGCAAGATGAAATAAAATTACGCTTTTTTTTCAAGGGAAAAAAAAATCATTATAACTACATTCATATTGATAGTTGGGGTATTATATTACTATCCCCCTTTAAAGAAACATCCTCTTTCTTCTTGCAATATGGTTTAGATCTCACTTTGTTTTTACCTACTTAAATATGCTTTGTCTTCTTGTTGTTCTAAGCAATCTTCTCATATTGTATTAGTGTACCTTCATCTAACTACAACAACTCAACAATATAAATATGATCTTATAACTTTCTATGCAATAAGGATTCCATTCATGGAAATTCCCGTTCACATTGGAAGTATTTATTCACAACTCGAAAAATTAAGAGTATGCATTGCAACTTAAATACTTGTCTTCAAGAATAAGCTCCAACTTCATATGGCTTCCATGGTGAGATTAAGCTTATGTTTTCCTCTTCCTTGCCATACTCTTCCTTGCCATACTCATATTTCAGGATCAAGAATCTCCTTCACTGCTAAGCAGACCCTCGGGAGATCCATCTTGCCAAGGCTTCTGTGTGCAAGAAGAGCAGAACAATTATCAATATAATAGCATCATCTCTAGGTCTTTTAGTTTCAGCTACCATCTCATATCACCCATATCATATACATACAATTATCATGAGATATTATCATAACCATTTCAATTAGACATTCAAATCTATTTTATTTATAGCTAGGGGTTCTTGCTCATAGTGTTTGGCCTTTGCAAGTATCAATACGCAATCCTTTCATGAGATTACTTTTACTACCATGCTCCAATACTCCATATCTTCACTCTGTCGCTTCTTACAGAAATCACACTTAGCCAACTAATATTAGTATCATCAAAATTCATTATAATAAACCTAATCAATAATGCAACCAACATTGCACCAATTACAATATTCTTATTTTTTCACAGTGTAAAAATGATCTCAAGATCATTAGATCAATCCATTCAGCTAGATCTACTAGAGGAATCTATTTTTAATAATATGAATTAAGAAATCATATTCAAGCCTATTACTATTATTGTAAGAGATGAAAAATAAATATTTCTAAATATTGTGGTTAGTAACACAAGTATTCAAGGATACATTGAAGACGATTCATACAACTTTTTAAGTTAAGTAAACACATGTTGAACTATTATCAATCCATTTTAAGTGTATATATTAAACTTAGATTAACTATTTCAACCAAATAAGATATATAAAGGTTTATAATGGTCCATGTTAGAAGGACAACCTCCCAAAAATTAAATTTGATTTTGTAGAGGTGTTCATAATCCTCCTCTAGACACTGGATCTTGTTGGAGATATAACCTTTTGGCTATAATTTAAAACCATGAACATAAATATGCATTGGAAATATTTTAATTAACTATACAACATTAATACACCATGAAATAATGTTAAGGATCCCAATATCCTGCTTTGAGATGCCTAAGCATCATGGATATCAATTTTTTATATAAAATTATGAAATTTGGAATTTTTAAAATCTATCCCAAAAAATCACTACACATCGATAAAAAAACAAAAAAACAATATACATTACTAAATCAAACCTCATTGGGCTTTAGGACTATATTAGAAAATGTGAATCAATAAAGTGAAAAGAAAATAAGAGTAAATAAGAAAATCAATCATACAAATTAACACAAAAACATGCTTATAGTGGAAAACCTTAACATCAATTTAAGACCATCATCAAAACTCCTCTCTTTTGTATTTCATCAAAATGCTTGTATTGTCAAAACTCCTCTCCTCTTTTGTGTTTCTTCAAAATCCTTGTGTGTTATCCTCTTTACAAAAATAATTGCATGGTCAAGTAATCATTAGGATTCTCCTCTCTTGTTTTACACTCTTTACTTAAGTGTGAGTTATTGATTTAATCTTAAAATTAGATTAGAAATGAGGTGTTGATATAACCTAAACATATTTTTTTTGTAAGTAAGAAGTTGTATTAACAAAAAACTGAGAATGTAAAAAAATAGTTACAGTCGATACAGGTTCGAGCATCCAAAACGAAGTGGCCTAGACCTTGAAATCGCTCAAATAGCTTATCTACTTTCATAGTTCAAAGATTTTACAAAAATAAAAACAACTAAAAGACTCATAATTTTCACCATGGCACTCTAGGCTCGAAGAGTGAACCAGTACACGATGGACCTTAAAACAAAAAACTAACAGACTGCAGAATTTTCTACCCGGCTAAGGCATCGTTCTTTCATTCCTCCTCAAGGTTTCTTGCTTGAAAGGGGACCGAGGGAATGATGATTGGCATTCTGAATGAATGTTCTCCCAAGCCGAGGCCTTGAGTGAAGATGTCCAACAAAATTTTCCACATGCACGCCATCTATTCCATACGGAAGTGCAAATGTGTGATGTCTTTTCTCATCTCAAAAATTAGTTGAAGTTCTTCTTCATTAAAACGTCCACAAGCACTTCTCTCGCACTGTAGGTGAACCCAATTATGTTGGACATGGGAGCCCTTAGAGGGAATCTTGGCTTATCAGAATCAATACAAACATAGTAGTGGAATTGATAACTTTCCTTCCAGTCAGGAAAGGTGACTAACTTTGCAGGGTCGAAATGCGCAGCCACTGTTGTTTCATCCCAGGCGATTTTACAGCTCCACGGATCCAGGTTCTCTTTTACCGATGATTTGTTTCCCATCGACATATGCTCCATTTGTGGCCCCGTGTGCTTGGCTCCCTTCTTCTTGACGATGCCCTTGATTTTCAGAATCCTTCTCCTTATGCTCTACTCATGACATAACTGATTCCGTGGAGGAATTCTTCCCCTAGTCAATATCTTCCTGGATATCCTCGCTACTTGATTTTCCTCGAGAGTATTCTCCTAGTTACAAGGGAACTATCTTCCTCTATTGGGATCCCACGCCCTCCGCTAGGGCCTTCCTATTTCTCTATACTGCGGCAATCCCTCTACGATAAATCACTTAAAGTAATGAGGAGGGGGATATATCAACTTGCCGCTCTGCAAATGGATCCCAAGTGTGACACCCACTATTCAACAGGATCATTGTAAATGGGTGAAATCATTCACAGTTGTGCTCTTATGGCATAATAATGGATCTATGAGCCATAGTAACATCGAACTTGAATGCTTGAGCCATTCGCATCAAACTCCAAATATCTCCCGCGCATTGAGTACAATGGATTTGGCAATGGGATGAGGTGCAGGTACTCCCCCCTTTAAATGATCCCATCTCCTCATATCCTATGCAACACCATGTGCCAAGGTTGTTGCATGGCTTATAGTATGTCTTATCTGCATCTATTGGCATTATGGAACCCCACTTAGGGAGTGGCGTTCCTGAGTGGCCAAACTGATGCATTCTTGAAGGATTGGATGCCCTTCTTAAAGAGTTGTTGGGAGTTCTAGATCTTGGTCTTTCAATTCAACTCCCATGTTGGCTAGTCTATCTATAGTACAATTGGTGTCCCTTCTGATGTGAGACGGAATTAGAACCCAGGTGTTTCTTATCATGGATTTGAGGAGATCGAGATTGGTAAGAAGTATCTAGCTTGGGGAGATCTTGGAAGGTGTTGAACCATGCAAGAGTTTGGTGAGCATATTGATGATGATTTGTGAATCACCTTCCACAATTAGATTGTGAAGGGTGTGCTTGATGGTTGTTTGGATTCCATGGATAAGAGCCCAAAGTTATGTAGCATTGTTGGAGTCTAAACCTTGGCTTCCTACTACAATGAGATGGATATGTCCTTGATCATTCCTAAAAACAACTCCAAAACCAGCTGGACTTTAGTTACCTTTGGAGAGCCCATCAAAATTCATTTTGAAGAATCTCGTTGGGGGGAAGACTAGTAAGAAGGACTATGGAGGAGGGGGGGATCTCTTGAGGTTGAGGGTGTCTGACAACATAGTCAAGCTCATATCCTAGTTGCTCAGAATTGATTTTTCTTCTTCATTGCACTCAAATTCATCGGCACTCCATTTGTCTGCACGAACAGTTTCTTTTATATTGTTGTAGATTTGAAGCCATATTGTTTTCCAAGGAAGATGAGCATATTTAAAAATTATTCAATTTATTTCCTTCCATATTTTCCATACCAGAGTGCCTGGCAGGATTTGCCATATTATGTTGAGAATTGGATTCTTGTACACCGAGGGGTGCCATATAAGGGAATTGTGTTCATGATGTTGTCCCTTCTACAGTTAGACTATCTAATTAATTGTGCTACCCGATCCCACATATGGGAGCTGTACGTGCATTGATTGAGAAGGTGCTCCATAGTTTCCTCATTTTGAGAGTAGAGGAGTCATATGGAGGGATCGTTGAATCCTCTTTTCTTCAGATTGTCCCAAGTTAGAATACTATGATGCATCATTAGCCATAGGAAGGTGCTAATCTTGGGCCATAAATTAGCTTCCCATATTTTCTTCCATATTTCTTTTTTGGGAATAAGATGGAGGCCAAATTTTATTGAATAGGATTAGTTAATGGTGAAGATGCATTTTTTCAAGTATCCCCATCACAAGATGTCCAACATGTGCTTAATTAAGACCTTGCAAATATTCGACTCATCTTGTTATGGGCCTAGATCTATCTCATTTTGCAATCGCAGCTCCTCATGATTTTTTTTCCATGTCTTCCACGTGGTTCCAGAAGTATTGTTAGTCTAGAATTCTTTTGTTGAGAGGGGGGGTTCGAAGAAACAATCTCTCAAGGGGCAAAGAGGATCAAGTTTATTTACTAGAGGCAGTTGTCACCAAGAGTTTGACCAGAAGTGTGCCTCTTTTCCCTCTTGAATATCCTAGAAGGACTGATCTTGAACCAACACTCAGTTGTTCCAAGAAGCGTTCCAGATTAGAGACCCATTTAATTGATCGTTCCATCTGATCAGATTTTATTTTGCAGTTTTGGGGGCATATTTGTTCCTCCAAAAGCGTGCCCAGAGATCACTTGGATTTCTTAGCCATTGTTTCCAGATCTTGGCCCCCATTGTCTAATTCAAGAGATCTAGGTCCTTGAGCGATAAACCCTCATTCATATTATGTTTTCACACTTCTTCCCACTTGATAAGAGCCCTTTTTTTTCCCTCCTGCATACCTACTAGAAGAATTTTCGTTGGAAATTGCAGATAATTTTGAGGATGGATTTCATAGTAGCAAGGGTAGAGGAGATGTAGATCAGGATGGACTAAAGGATCAACTTTAAGAGCACTAGCCTTCCAGCAAGATTGAGGGATAGAAAGGTCTAGGAGTTAAGATGCTTACCAAGGGAGGTGAGCAGGTCCTCCCATGAACTATTGTGGAGAGCATTGTCGATTAGAGGAATTCCCAAATGCTTGGATGAAAGGGAGCTTCGACAGAAATTCAAAAGTATGGAAATGTGCCTTTGAATATATCTGGGGGTATTAAAGAAGAAGAGTTGTGATTTGTTTGAATCGATGGAGGTTCCTGAGGCTTCACTAAAATCTTGGAGGATTCATTTCAGACAAAAGGCTTCTCCAACCGTTGGGTTTCCCATGAGGAGGATATCAATCAATAAATTGACTATGTGAAATCAAAGGATGGATCCATGAAGGGGAATGCTTGACAGGGAGCCATCAGCTATGGAAACTTTTATGTAACGGCTAAGACCTTCCGCCATTATGAAAAAGAGGAAATGGGAAAGGGGATCTCCTTTCCTAATTCCTCTTGAAGGTGAGAATGGAGTAGAGGGTGTTCCATTGATTAAAATTGAGAATAAATCAAATGAGGTTAGTGCCATTACTTATTTTACCCAATCTTCACTAAAACCAAAGGTGAGGAGTAGCGATCTCATATACTGCCAACTAATCTTGTCGAAGGATTTGGAGAGGTCTAGTTTGAGGAGCATGCTTGGGGTTCCTGTGGATCTCAGGGAATGAATAACATCATGGGCCAAAATGGTGTTGTCCATGATTTTTCATCCTTCTACATATCCTGCTTGTTCATGAGAAATTATATAAGAAAGAGAGGGTTTAAGCCTTTAAGAAATTACCTTTGTAATGATTTTGTAGATCACATTGTAGAGTGATATGTGTCGAAATTTCTTTGGATGAGCGACTTTATGCTCCTTGGGGATGAAAGTGAGGAAGGTGGCATTTAGGTTCAACAATACAATTAACACTTTTTCTAGAGTATTCTACTAATTTACAAACCTACTCACAAACAACATACAAATAATGGTGGAAAAAATACATTGTGGAGTCATCTGGTCCAAGTGCTTTTCCTACTGGCATGTCATGTATTGCCTGGTCTACTTCCTCCAAGGTAATGGCCGCATGAGGGCTGCATTTTTCTCTCCTGTGATAGTGGCACGGATGTTTTGAGTGATATTCTCTATTTCCTATGATCTACTTAGGCACGGCTCAGTGAGAAGGTTGTGATAGAATTCCACCAATTATTGCTCCAATCCTTGGTGGTCCAAAATTGGCTAACCTTAGGCTTCTTCCAATTTTGTGATTATGTTGATGTGCCTTCATTGTATTACGGATCGGTGGAAGAAATTGGTGTTATTATCCCCTCCTTGGGCCACTAAACTTTGTACTTTTGCCTTCAGAGGACCTCCTCCCTTCGATGTATTTATTCTAGTTTTTGCTTTATGCGGTCCTCTTCTGCCTTTAGTTGGTCATTATATCCATGAGAAAGAGTTTTCTATTGAATCCCTTGCATTTGATGCTCCCCCAAAGACATTTTTATTCCAACCATTGAGATTATATTTGAATTTTTTAATTTTTTGTTGAAAATTGTACATTAGAGTACCATATTTATGGTCGTGTTCTCCCACGATTGTTGGTCATTATCATGAAATTCCAGGTGTTTTAGACAAAACTTTTCAAAGCGAAAGGGATTTCACTTGGGAGATTCTGCGATCTCCATCCATAGCTGAACAAGCCAATGATATGATCCTAAGACCGAGAGGATGCTATATTATGTTGCAAGCCCTTCCTGCATGAATGCTTTCAAGATAAGAAACATGTCAAGGAGAAAAGTGATCTAGTGGGATACGTTCCTTCTGTTGGTCCAAGTGAAGTCCCCATTGATATTATCAATATCAATTAGTTGAAGATTGGTCAGGATGTCCTGGAGTGAGGTGATGTCTCCTTCTATTCTTTTGATTCCACCTCGTTTCTTTGCTAGGGAGAGGATTATGTTGAAGTCTCCCCCAATTATCCAATGGTATCCTTGAATGGTGTCACTCAAGCCGTTGATGTGTTGCACAAATTGGATTTTCTCCCCTAACAGCTGCAGCCCATAAACATTTGTTATATAGCCTTCCCTGGTTGATCCATTCATTTGGTATATGTCTTAAATGGTCCATTTGGTAGTGAAGCATTGATCTAAGATAAGTGTGGCTATGTTCCATAGGATAACAAGCCCTCCTGCTTCTCCTCTTGAATAGTGTTAATGAACTGCCCCTGATGCCAACATTTTGATAGGATGGTGTTGTCTTCTATACTTACACATTTTGTTTCCTGAAGGAATAGAACATCGAGATTTTCCTTCATTATGTGGTTTCAAAGAATTCTTTAATTTGTTTTCCTCTCCCATTAAGGCTCCTTATATTCCAAGTGATCAAATTCATAAGGAAGGATGCAAGGAGATGGAATGAAGTTGTCTATGATCAGTTGTATTTGGCCTGAGTTTATCAATGTATTTCCCACGTCTTGGATGACTTGTTGTGTTGTTTTTCTTCCTTTTTATTATCATTATTTAGTTGTCTCCTTGAATCCTTCAGTGGGTCTCTATGTTATAAGATTTGAGCATTCATAGATCTAGGTGCAAAATCTAACAAGATATGATGATTAAATCAAACATGAACAGTTGTGCAATAATATATATGAATCATTACACATTAATTTTGAAGAGAAGAAAGACAATGATTTTATTATGAAAGTAATGAATTAATGAAAAAAGGTTACAATATATAGGATACCAATTCTAATTAGGTTAAGGATCAATTTGAATTGTCCATGCTATGTATAGAGGGTTCATGCTATGCAAAAAGGGCTAGTCAGGATTAACTGAGATAAAATAACCCCAATAAGTCATGCATGCACTCCTAGATTGAGTTAACTGATAAAGGAACTCACTTATCACTCATTTAATTGAATGACAACATGCATGTCCCTAAGATCTCTCAAGAAGGGCGATATAAACTTAACTTGGGTGCTAATGAATGTTAAGGGTCAGTTAGAGTTAATTTTAGGCTAAATCGGTAGAGTAGATTTAGCTCTAACTCGTGTTCTTCCTTAAATCATGTAAAAACTCCCCCAAATCAGGGAATTCACCCTCAAACCAAGGAAGGAACCCCCAAATCTAGGTATTGGTCTATTGGGTGATTCAAGAAATGATTTTGGGTGTGGCTTGGCCCATTAGACTCATCGACACATGCTCTATGAGGGTTATTTACTCTAACACCCCCCCCATAAGCCTAACTAGAAAACTAAGTAATAAAAAAAATGGGTCCCAACAATTTTCAGCCATATTAAATATCCATGCACACACAAAGAAGAATTCTTTGTAACTTGGGAAAAAAAAACAGTGGGGAAAAAAAACCCATAAAAGAGAATATAAAAGCAGAGAATTAATCTACTCAAAAAAATTGTTGCGGAAATTGGTGAGTAGTAGGAGCAAAATCTAAGGCTCCATAGACTAAAGATACATGTTGTCACGTCCCCTCCCATCATACCAGCATGATGGAGAGGACATGGTGCTAAAACCGGGCAATTAGCCCCATGAACTTCTATCTAAGCATTCACATAAAAGACATATGGAAGTGTACAATTATAAGAATACACAGCGGAATTTATTTCGATTACACATCCATCATTCATTCAAATATTCATCAAATAACAATTGCAAGATTAACACAGGAGAATACTTATCTTGACAAGGTAGTCCCAAACAACCAGCTATGCATCTGCAACGTTCCACCCAACCATAGGCCAGTTGTGCTTATCAACCTCTTGATACAACTGCCACCCCCGAGCTGGGCATGATCTCTACAAGGAACCAGGGAACAGCAGACTCACACATAGACAAGCATACACCAAGATGATCCAAGCCAATCTACAATTGGGTTTATCAGGCTGCTAGGAAATGGAAAGGAAGAATTGCTAAGCTAGTGAGCTCAACCACAGAGCTAAGGGTACCCCTCCCAAATCTATTCAGCTTGGCACTCACAATGCCTACACACCCAACACAAGGAAGTATTCTCTTCACTGCCACACAGTCCCTCAAGCCATACCTTCCTTTCTAGTGCTCTCAGGGTGTGCATAGAAAAGTAGCCAAATCCCTCTTGATCTTCTTGAGAGGTTACTCCCTCCACTAGGTTTATCAAGCCAATTCTGTCCACTACCAGTCCAAGTTTCTTGCTCACAGATTCAAACCCAAACAGGGATTCACATAACAGCAAAACCACAATGGCTGGGCATGAGGAAAATCGTTTGTACAGTGACAAGCATGAAAATGATTCCCTAAGCTTCAGAAAAATGTGGGAAGGCTAAAAATGAGCAATGGAGGTTTGGGGAAAACCCCCAAGAAGCAGAAAACGTTTTTAGGAAAAATCACCCATGGAAATTCTGGGACAAAACGACCTCCATGCAGTCCCAAATCGCAGCCCCCTCTTCCCAGCTACTGTCCAAAACCAAAAACCAGTTTTTGGGCAAGGAAAACCCTGTGTTTTTTATGAAAAACGTGAATGTAACTTCCAGCAGTCTCCATCTGCGTGAGAGAGGAAAAGCTATCTGTTCATAATGGCTTTGGGCACCATTTCGTGGTTTTTTTCTTGCCCAAGAAGACAAAACACGATTTTCCAGGTTGATGGCTTGCCCATACCCGAAATTGGCTGCCATGCCTCTTCACTCCCAAGGCATTAACTGCCTCAACCAACTCTTGGGAGAATTAAATGATTGGGTCCATAACCCAAAATGGGTAGTTGGTGGTTTATGGGTTTCCTCATTAACACATGGATTAACACCATTGGCTCAAGGGTTTAAATAATTTCCCTCCCTATTCCTTGTAGAATCATGCCCCCATCTCTTTGTTGCATTGCATAGCTGACTGTGGGTATTTTTCATTAAAATTCGTATTTACATGATGTCTTATTTACATCGTGCCCATCTAGCACAAGAACCATAGGCATCTATTTCTTTAATTGCCGATACATAAAACGCTAAATCAATGGTGGGGCCCTGGCCTTGAGCTCCTCACCATGATTAAGTAACAATATTTACATCATTTACGATTTAATGCGAAGGGGGTCAAAAATGGGGACGTGACACATGTGGGAGGTCTTCTTCAACAAGAACCTGATTCGGGACAAATTCTCCAATGGCCTCTTTCATCTTCTGAATGTAAGTGAATATGTCCTCCTACGACATGAGTTGTGAAGCTTATGGGACCTCCTTCAACAAGACTAGATATAGCATACCAACTGTGTAGCAACTGAGTTGGGGAGATAGGATATCCATGGCTGCAAAATCTCTCTTTGATGGCTGAAAAAAAACTGTTTGATAGCTTCTAAAGCTCTCTTTGGTTGTTTCAAATGATCTCTTCGTTGGATACAAGTACACTTCTTTGATGGTTGTAAATGAGCACTCCTTCGATGGCTGCAGTTGTACTTCTTGATGGTTGTAAATGAGCACTCCTTCGATGGCTGGAGTTGTACTTCTTGATGGTTGTAAATAAGTTTACTATAAATGTGATCTTTTGTGGCTGAAAAAACCTTCTTTTGTGGCTGAAAAAACCTTCTTTTGTGGCTGAAAAATCCTTCTTTGGTGGCTGAAAAAAGAATTCTTTGGTGGCTGCAAAAATCCTTCTTTGATGGCTTGCAAAAGTCCTTCTTCAATCTGCAAGAGTAGTGGCCGTAAAATCCTTCTTTGGTGGCTACGAAAGAATTCATTGGTGGTTGCAAAATCCTTCATTGGTGGCTGCGAAAGCCTTCTTGGGTGGCTATGAAAACCCTTCTAAATGTACAAAAACTTGATAAACAATACTAGCATACTAGCTAGTTTAGCACCCCCTGCCTCTGATACCATATAAGATTTGAGCATTCATAGATCTAGGTGCAAAAGCTAACAACATATGATGATTAAATCAAGCGTGAACAGTTGTGCAATAATATATATGAATCATTACACATTAATTTTGAAGAGAAGAAAGAAAACGATTTTATTATCATAGTAATGAATTAATGAAAAGAGGTTACAATATATAGGAGACCAGTTCGAATTAGGTTAAGGATCAATTCGAATTTTCCATTCTATGTATAGAGGGTTCATGCTATGCAGAGAGGGATAGTCAGGAATAACTGAGAGAAAATAAACTCAATAAGTCATGCATGCACTCCTGGATTGAGAAAACTGATAAAGGAACCCACTGATCACTGAGTTAACTGAATGACAACATGCATGTTCCTAAAATCTCTCAAGAAGGAAGCTATAGACTTAACTGGGGTGTTACTGAATGTTAAGGGTCAATTAGAGTTAAGTTTAGGCTAAATCATGGAGCATATTTAGCTATGACTCATGTTCTTCCTTAAAACATGTAAAAAATCCCCCAAATCAGGGAATGTGCCCTCAAACCAAGTAAGGTGCCCCCAAATATGGGGATTGGTCTCATCGGTGATTCAATAAGTGTTTTGGGGTGTGTTTTGGCTCATTAGACTTAGCAACACATACTCTAGGAGGGTTATTTACTCTAACATGGGTATCCCTATCTCTTTCCCTAATATGGATGTTTCCCCTACTTTTGAGTTTAGATATATCTTGTGGACTTTTCGTAGTTGCTTATGGGAGGGGGACATCAGAGTATTATTGTGATAAGCCTCTTCTAGGCTTGCCATGTCTATGTCTTCTAGTTCTTTCTCATTGATTTCAATCTTCATCTCACCCCCTTATTCAAGACTTGGATCAATGTTTTCTAACTATGGATTATCTACCAATGTGTTATACTTTTCTTTGTCCTCTTGAGATGGATTTTCCTTTTTTTTTCTGGTTCTGGTTAAAATTATAGATCTACGCCTTCCATTTCCTAATTTTTCAGTATTTGATTAAGCATGTTGAAGGAATTCTCAGATTGGTGGTTCTTACCTTGCATCTAATTCGTTGTCTTGTAGGCGGCCATTCTTTTTCCTTGCACATGAATGAATTCATTTTTGTTCTTTTATGATTCATTTCCTTCTTCTTTGGATGAGCTGTTGAGAAGGAATTCCCTAAAAATATGGTCGTGCTCATGGAATTTTCGGCATCTGAAAGGGATGTGTTCATAGTCAATGGTTTGTATCCAATCCTCATCTTGAAAGCTGAGGCAGATGGATCCAGGGAGGGGCTTGGAGACGTCCATGTATACACAGATTCTTGCAAACAAGATGTACCACATGTGCTTGGTGGTCTCTGTTATTTTGAAAAACTTGCCCAACATGCTCCCTATCCCTTGAGGGATTTATTCTAACCAGAATTCATGTGGTAGCAAGTATAGTCTTATCCAAACCGGGGCATGCATAAAATCCTCCTTATCTGGATTGAACCTTTCAATCCAGTACTTTAGATATAATCCAGCTAAATTATAGAAAAATAAATCCCATTCTCAAAGATTCGGTCCTGGTCCTTATCGTTGTGGAAGATGGTGGTGAAGAACCTTTTTGAGTCGAGTTGTAAATCAATGTGCCCTTTTGGCTTCCACTAGAATTTGATCCATCAAAGTAGGTCTTTCTCAAATGGTCAGAGGATGAGGAATTTCCCTATAAGCATGTGATCTCTCATGTATTGCATGTGGGCTCCGATTCTATCTGATTGGATCTCATATTTTGGCATGGATTCGGCCTGTGGGAGACATTTTCCTGGTTCCCAAGACCAAGACACTATTGGATTGGGAGGATCCATCTCAAAGTCCACCGCTTTTCTTTTGCTTGTTTCACCAGAGGATGGGTTGGAGAATGGTGGCGTGTGAGGCTATTCAAAGGGAGCTCGCTTCCCTTCTGGGCCGTCAGAGCCTCGTCCACCATGATTGGCCATCGCCTCCTTGTAGGATGGGGATCGCTCCCCCTAACCATAAGCTACCCTGAGCACTGTCAGATCATGCTGATGTTGATCAAATTCGAGTTGTCAAGTTACAGATATTTCCTCCAGAGATTAGTTAACCCTAGCCGCAGAGCTCACCCTTATTATCTTCCAATTTCTGCTCTCTCTCATCTACCCTAAACATCTTAGGCTTTATTCTTATTTAAAATTAATATTTCAACAAAATCATTTGAATGCATAATTCAAATAAGAGGATTGTCTCAATTTTTTAGATGGTAATGTAGGAATCAAAGGCTTTCCATCCCAAATGTCATTGTTAAAGCATGATTTAACTTGGTACTTATGCTCTCACAACAATAAATCATAATCACATTCTCATTATAAACAATATAATGAAAGGAATTTCTCGTGAAGGTGCATTATATACATTATTCACTAAATTGAGAATACCACACCTTGGTGCTTACTTTATTCAATCCAATGCTTTGTTCATTTAACATGCTAAATGTTCTTTATAATATTTCATTAATCATTTAAATTATATATATAAACATCATCATATGTGAAGTCATTTGATAAGTGCACTATGAAAACCCACTTGATGCCTAATTGAACTAAACTTTGTTAGGATCATAAAAACAATATTGATTATGTTAATCACTATGACTATACATCATGTTTATACTAAGATTTATTAAAAATGAATACATGTAGCTTTATTATCTTCAGAGAGTTCTAACATCCAAGTTTGACTATAAATTATCTTAGATTTCATTGTTGATTTTCATTTAGGTTTATTAGTCCCTGTCATAGGTAGGAGTGTTGGCAGGCGGTTTGGTAAGTTGGTATCGCAGCATCTTCGATGTTGCGACAAGGCAGAAGATGGCATGAAAGGCGACGGCAGAAGATGATTTTGTGTATGGGTGGGTCAATTGTACCGCGGATCGCGGGCTTTGGGTCATTGGACCACATATTATGTACTGTCTAGTTAATTATACCGCAGAATGTGGGTTTTTGGTCGTTTTTGGACTAGGTCAGTTAGAGAGTGGGTCATTTGTCCATAGTGTCAGTTAGGAAGTCGTTAGTAAGTGGACAAGAGTTGTAAGGCGGAAGCCTATATATAGATAAGAATTGTAAGTGTTAAAGGGAGAGATATACAACTTGCTGGAGAATAATGCGAAGCTCTGATGTTGGTTGTATGATTTTCGGGTATGTTTTGATGTCGAGAGTCATTGCGGAGATCTAGTTTTTGCAAAGACATTGTATCTGGGTTGACAATGATAATATGTTGAAGCTATTTTGGTACAATCTCTGTGTTCAATCTATTCAGTTGTGGTAATGTGATGTTGCAATATACGAATAATGTCATGCTTCTTTGATGCAATGCTTGTTTTACAATTACTGTCGTTGCAACGATGAATGTTTGGGTTGAATATTGCTTTAATACTATGTTCAATGCCTAAAGATCTCTGTCCCGGTTATGCAATAAGTTTAAGTATTACAGCCGCAACCATCCTCCTTCATTCGGCAGAAACATGGTTTCGTCTGCCCTTCCTGGACGCCTATGGTGAGACCTCATCTGCTCTACAGGTGTTGCTGGGTGGGCTAAACCTATCTGGGCCAGTCGCCAGGGAGACTACGGTATGCGTTAATAGTGAGTGGGACCCCTGTCGACTGGGTTTGAGCCAACAAATGGTTCAGTTGCTGAGACCGTGTTCGAAGTGAATGGAGGAAATGTTGTGGCACCCGACGAAACTGGAGATCCAAGAATGGTTTGATCAGAAGTTGCAGGAATTCATTGAAGAGGAAAGCCAGAACACTCAATTGACAGTAGGACATTGGGTAGATAGATACATTCATGGTGGACCGCATGAATGGTTCTTTTGTGAGTTCCTGGTTCTATTGTTCGAATGGTTGGCAAAGTTGACATTCCAGAAGAGGAACTTCCAAGGTGGTGAACCGACAACCTGGACCCCCGAATTGATTCAGGAACTGCAGGAAGTTGATAATAAAGCATCGCGGGATGTCGAAGTGTGGTTCGATAGCATCCTAGAAGGCTATATCACAGAGTTCGCGGTTGATACTCAGAAGTCTTATAGTGAAGCTGAAAGATATTTTTTTTGCGAACCTCGGGGAAGGTTCTTACTGTCGCTTCAACTGTCGATCAAGATGCTTATTTGCGAAAAAGGTATATTGAAGATGCATCTTGATCAGTAGACAGCATGGTCGGTAGAGGCCGTGGGTATCGTGACGGTTGGGGGGCGATGCATGGAATGTTAAGGGGTAGATGAGTGCAGGTCATGATGAGACTGTGAGTGAAGCCAAGGAAGAGAGTGGTCTTACGAGGGGAGGAGCGAGGTTCC
The DNA here is from genome assembly GCA_027924585.1 of Larix kaempferi. NCBI lineage: Eukaryota > Viridiplantae > Streptophyta > Pinopsida > Pinales > Pinaceae > Larix > Larix kaempferi. The sequence goes on along the minus strand of BSBM01000968.1, from coordinate 4,424,128 downwards.
AGCAGGAAAAGAGGCAAAGGACGGGAGAAGGTCCTGCTGCGGTCGAACCACAAGGCCATGAAGGAAGACCACATGGGATGAAGCGACCCCACAGTCCTAACAAGAATGGCTAGGCTACGCCCAAGATAGAGGCAGGACCAAACCCTAGCACCAACATACCCACACCTCTGCTCACTATCTCTCAGATAGCAAGAAATACCACTTCGACACCGCCAAGTTCGTCAATCCCACATAAATTAATTGGTAGTAGTACAATGAAAGGAAGAAGGAATCCTAGAATGGCGGGCGATGATGCTAAGTTACCGTTGTTCCATGGGAGTGCGATAGAAAACCCCGAACAGTATTGGTTTTTGTGTGAAGTGGTCTAGACCATCAAACAGATCACCGATGATGCTGCTAAAAAAGGGCAGTTAGTGACGACCCTACGAGGTCATGCATTAGATTGGTTTATGAAGTTTTTTCTAGTCACTACAGGAGCCCCAGAGAAGTCGCTGGATGAGATTCAGGATGGGCTGATTTCTAGATTTAGAAGGCCCAAGTCTAAGGCTCAATATATTACAGAATTGAAAGAAATTAAGCAGTATCCCAATGAAACGGTATGGGATTTCGACCAGCGATTCAAGACGCTGATGGAAAAGGTTAGTTTCGATACGAGCGCCGTCCAACATCAAGAATGGTTCATCATGGCGCTGCTACCACACATTCGGTTACCACTAATGCAACAAAACATCTTGACGCCCAGTGAAGCTCTGGAGATTGCAATGCGATTGGAGACATCACCGATTAGAGAAAATGCAACCAGGATGTTGCAGATACAAACACATCTTGCTAACTTAACTATACAGCTGCAAGATTTGAAAAAGGGAAAGGAGCAGCGCGACGATGTCTGGTGTACGCGATGTTGAGAAGAAGGGCATACGAAGGACAATTGCCCAGACTTCCGCAATTATTTGGTTTCAGGAGTGCCAAATACATTGAATGGTGGTAGCATGCCATGGTGTCACATCTTCCAGGTGTATGGGCACAGTCATGACAATTTCCCATATATGCAGAAAATGGTCACCACCCCGAGGAATCTCTATTGTACATTCTGCAAATCGATGGGTCATGATGATAAGGATTGTCGTGCATATGGGTTTCTACAAGAAAGAATGTGTGATTCATTTTATGTCAAGGACGACCAGCGTGCCATACAACATCCGCAACCGCAGATAGCCCAGCCGCTACCTCAACCACAGATGCAGTTTGTACCGCAGTAGCAGCAACCGCCGCAGTTCATGCTGCAATATGCTCCAATGCAGATGGCTCCACAACATCCATAGTATGTAAAACAACCACAGTATGCACCACAAGGACAAGGAATGCAACCGACACCAGTGCAGCAACATTTTAATCAACAGCAGGGAGGATACCGGGGTGGTCGTGGCAGTGGATTTGGTCGTGGAGGAGGATGAGGTGGTTGTGGACCTGTTCAATGCTACCACTGTGCGGTATGGGGACACTACCAACGAGACTGTCCACTACTGCAGAACCAGTGTACGTTCTGCTTTGTTAATGATCACATGGTTGAGAATTGCCCACCGTTGATTGCGCAATGGCAAGCAGGAAATACTCCCCAGTTGCAGAACCAGCACCAAGCACAGTAGCCTGCCCAAAACCCAGTATACCAACCAGTATAGAACCAGAATATGTGGCTGAACCAGAATTAGAATATGAAGCCACCTGGGAATTCACCGTTGAACCAGACCCAGAGTGCAAACATCGCGACAATTTCTGCAGAACCAAGACCGCAGGATGCTTCTGTTGCTGTGGTCACTCGCGGAGGAAAGACAACTGGAGTGGACAGCTCCATGATCAGTTTATCCAGACAAAAGAAGGTAGTATTTGACGTTGATGAGGAGCAAGAGACGTTTATTCAAACATGACATGCACTAGAAAATGATCAAGGTAAAGCTGTTATGTTTGACATGCCTTCTACTTTTGATGCCACTTCGGAGGCTGGCCCATTACAACGGTCCAGCACGCTTCGAGCATTTTTGGAACATTGTTTGTCCCTAGCCAGAGACCCCGATGCTCTTGATGCGATTGAAGCCTTATTGCGACGACTGACCCAGGATCGACAAGAGCTCACTGTTAATTCCCTGCAATGATGGAAGACTGGTAAGGAGATGTGAATGAATATTCAAATTGGCGACTACAATGTTGATTCGTTTATTCTTGACCTTGGTTCAGATGTTAACATCTTGACCAAGCAGGCTTGGCAGAAGATGGGGAGCCCCCCATTGAGTTGTTCTCTTGTATAGCTCCAGTTAGCCAATCACACTAAAGTAACACTAATTGGGAGAGTTCCACGAATGGTGGTGGACATTAAGGGAATGAAAACATATGCCGACTTTGATGTAATAGAAGTAGTCGAGGGAGGAAGCTGTTATCTAGCATTACTGGGGATTGGATGGGCTAATGATAGTGGAGCTGTAATCAACTTCAAGCGATGAATGATGACTTTTGAAAATCGCGATCTCAGAGTTATCGCCCCGTTGGATCCGGCTTAAGGATGCTACTACATAGAGCCAGTGAAGGACGATGATCCTAGCGGATGGGACCACGCATTCAATATTTCTGAATATTATATCCATCTGACTGCCAACGGCGAGCTAGCATGGCGCAACGATAGCTCTGCGTCCTCCGACTCCGATGATGCACTAGAATATTGGCAGAACCACTTGCACGAGGTATCGCTCCATAAGTGCGGGTTGGTTACACAATCAGTATGTTGTATTGCAACTGAAATAGTTACACTCCCAACATATGATGGGCTGCCTGGAATCTCTGACTTTCTAACAGAGTTTGAAGAAAGAGTTTCCAAACCTCAGCGATTGCTGGTGTTGAATGAAGCATTGAAGGCTGCTCCAACACGCTGGTGGGAAACATACAAGGCATCAATTGATGGGTGGTCGAAATGTAGAAGATTGATGATGGTACGCTTTGGTGATCCCAAGATCTACCACACTGGGAGGCATGATGGTCAGGATGACCCTGGTGGTCATTTGATGGAGTGTCAACAGTTATGGGTATCGTGACCAAAAGATGAGTGGGTCCATGCTTTTATCCATACTTTGGATGAGATGCCATGCTCATGGTATGCTGCAGCTGAGTTGCGAGGGAAAATTTCTACTTGGTTAGAGCTCACTATGTGTTTTACCCATACATTCAGATTTGCGAATGACGATCTCGAGGTCAATAATGCATTACAGCTCATCCGCGATGTCATTCTACAGGTTGTCCAGGTGGCCTATCCTGTGGATCCACATGCGCATTGCCAGATGCAGTCTCTCATGGAATGCTTCAATATCAATGGTGGGCCAGAAGATGGTGATGATCCGCGGAATGTGAATATCCTGGAATCCGAAGGAAGTCGTGTGTGGTACCACCTGATGCACCAAGCAATCCTCTCAGTCAGCCGCTGAAGATCCGCAAGATTAACATTGGGACAAAGGACACTCCGAAGTTCGCCAATGTTGGGGATTACTGGGATGATGAGTTGATAAGCAAGGTCACTGATATGCTCCACGAGTTTCAATATGTATTCCCGACAAAATTTTCTGACATGAAGGGGATTTTGGGCGATTTAGGGGAGATGAAGATTCCATTAAAACCAGATGCTAAGTGTTAGGTTTATATGAGCATACATATTTTAACTTGCAAGAGAAATAAACAGAAATAAGCAATCACATAATAGAGACACATAATTTACCCTAGAAACCCCATGCAGGGAAAACCATCACCCAATGAAGATCTTCATTACATGGCTAAACCGGCCATCCGGACCAAGTGAGCTAGCCACCGCTCACCTCCAGGCCACTTTACAATGGAGCCTCCTCAAGCCTTTTATAGGATTTATTACATGCAATACCTTGGGCCAATACCATGGGCTAAAACAAACCATGTGCCCAAAACATGTGCTGGACCTAACCAACTTTGACTCGTTTTCGAGTCAAGGTTAACCCTAACAATCACCCCTTTAAACTTGACTTGGAGTAATCACCAGCCCCCCTCAAAGTTTTAACCGAGGAATCTCACATACACCCCCCTATCACCTAGGTCTTTCTCCTGACTTTACAGGTGAGTAACCAGGGGTATGCATGCCTTACTAGGTCTTACAGCCATATGCCCTTTTACATGCAAACTACTCCATTTTTATTTTATTTTTTTCCATGTGTCTTCATGGTGACTACACCATCACCATCCATTGCTTCATCCTGACTCTTTTTCATGCTCTCTTTCTTGCTCTTTTTCTGCCATGCTCAACATCCACCATGATTCATAAATCCATGAACCATAACATATGCAAAGAACTAAATTCTCCTCTTGCCATTTGCCATTATTTGACCACAAGTTGTCTCAATCATATGCTCGGTTTCCTCTGCTTAACTGAAACCTCCAAATCCACAACCCAACATTAAATTGGACATTAAGGCTCCATTCCTACACCATCAAGTGGTGGTCTCCTCCATGGGTTTCTTTATCGACCCAAATGTGCATGTCATGGGCATGGGTCCTAATATTCTTACCAAAAAAAACTCACTTTTCACATATTTAAACTTTTCATAATTTAATATATTACACCTTTTAAAGTGACCTGGAGAAAAGAACCTTTAAAACATATTCATATCGATGATGTGAACCCCTCTTAAGAAAGAACTTAATTAAATTAAATTCTTTCAACATTTATGGTTTCACCAAGGTTTTAAAACCCACATGAATTTTTCTTCTTTTGTTTTTTTTTACATAGACTGTGGCTTCTCTTCATGCTAAGTTATAAGTTATCCTTGAGACATTCTCCTCTCGGTTGATGCCAAACTCTCGCGAACTGATTTTCACGCAGAAACTTCTCCCTTTAGATGGACGGATCTTTTGGCTTCTCTTTCCAGCGGATTGGCAGCTTTCTCTTTTCACAGCTATGGGGGAGGCTTGTCTTAGAGAGCGATCTCCGCTCCTCTCACAAAGCTAGTAGCTCCTTCTCGTGTTCTGCAAACCTCGGCACCAACAATTGATGGATCTCCCTCATGGGTTTTTCAATGGCAAACTAACAACTGCACCATTCAAAATGATTATTAAGTAACCATTTCATCTTTGCTCATTCGATCCACTCACAAGCTATGGATTTCCCAGATCTGGTGACTTCTTGGACAATGGTGGCATCAATCTTCAACGCAAGCTATGTATGGATTTCTCCATCGTGAGCTTCACTTCATTTCAGTACTGGAAATGGGGTAGCAGACTCCATATGCGGCCCCAACATAGACAACATTGGCTCTATTTTCTTGTGGCGAATCCCATCTCCTTTCAGACGGCTGCAATCTCCATGCGCCTCACAACATTGGGGTTGCTCTCCACCAATCCTCTTTGGATCGAATTTTTGTGGGAATTTTCACACTTGTTTTCCAACTGAAAACATTTTATGTCATGCAGATTTCTTTCACATGCCGAGCACCACACACCTTCACGCAAATATCATGGCACCACTACCACGAAGGGAAGCAACAAGACCTAAGGGGACTTGAACCTTTGAGCTCCTAACTCTGTACGTCTCTCTGCACATAGAACACCCACTAGCACAACATGCCAAGCCATGGCTCTGATACCACTTGTTAGGTTTATATGAGCATACATATTTTAACTTGCGATAGAAATAAACAGAAATAAGCAATCACATAATAGAGACACATAATTTACCCTGGAAACCCCATGCTAGGAAAACCAGAACCCAATGAAGATCTTCATTACATGGCCAAACCGGCCATCCGGGCCAAGTGAGCTAGCCACCACTCACCTCCAGGCCACTTTACAATGGAGCCTCCTCAAGCCTTTTATAGGCTTTATTACATGCAATACCTTGGGCCAATACCATGGGATAAAACAAACCATGTGCCCAAAACATGTGCTGGACCTAACCAACTTTGACTCATTTCCGAGTCAAGGTTAACCCTAACACTAAGCCAGTCCGACAGCGACCCTATCGGCTAAATCCGTGACATAAGGAGAGGGTCAAGGCAGAACTTGATCGCATGCTGGACGCTGGTATTATTGAACCAGTCGAGGAGTTGGAATGGATCTGTCCTATGGTGGTGCAGGACAAGAAGACTGGAGAGGTGCGCATCTGTGTGGATTTATGAAAGTTGAACGATGCTTGTTTGCATGAACCCTTTCCGACCCCATTTACTGACGAAATGCTCTAAGGAGTGGGCGGCCAGGAGATGTACTCATTCACAGATGGGTTCTCTAGCCACCATCAGATCCGCATTGCCAAAGAAGATCGCCATAAGACAACTTTTGTTACCTAATGGGGCTGCTTTCAGTACACCGTGATGTCATTTGGCTTGAAGAATGCACCTGCAATATTTTCATGGGTTGTCGTTGCCCCATTCAAAGATTTCATTCAGAAGTTCTTACAGGTATACATGGATGATTGGACGGTCTATGGGTTGGTTTGCGATCATCTGACGAGTCTGCAATTGATGTTGGAGCGATGCCGACAGCACCAGATATTGCTGAATTTGAAGAAATGCATCTTTTGTGCACCGTTTGGCATACTGTTGGGTCATATTGTGCGTAAGCAAGGATTTTTGGTTGACCCAACAAAGATCGTGCTTATTCTGAGTTTGACACCATCGACTAATGTTAAGCAGTTATGGGCGACGTTGGGACACACAGGGTATTATCGCAAGTTCATCAGGGGTTACGCTGCGATTACTGCCCCTATGGAGAAGTTGTTGAAGAAGGATGTAGCATTCCAGTGGAGCCCGGAATGTCAGGATAGCTTTGAAACATTGAAGGTGAAGATGGCGTCGGCACCGATATTGGTATTTCCGAACTGGGGTAAGGACTTCCACGTCCATGTAGATGCTTCATCGATTGTGTTGGGCGTCGTATTGGCTCAACCAGGAGAAGGGGATCTCGATCAGCCCATTTTTTTTGCTAGCCAGAAGTTGTCATCTGCAGAAAGAATCTACACTACTACGGAGAGGGAAGGTCTGGCCATGGTTTACGCTTTACAGAAGTTTCGCCATTACTTACTGGGAGGCCATTTCAAGATGTTCACCAATGATTCTGCATTAAAATACCTGGTCAATAAGCCTGTGTTGGGGGGTAAGATATGCCGCTGGCTACTTCTTTTTCAAGAATTCGATTTTGAAATTATTGTGAATCCTGGCCGGTTGCATGCCGGTCTTGATCATCTCTCACGGATCGATACAGGAGAAGCGTCGACCAACATTGAAGATGGGTTACCGGATGCCCAACTATTTCGGGTTGAGGTTGCAGATGGCTACTTTACAGAAATCATTCAGTTTCTGACAACGGGTACTGCACCCGACGAGTTCACCACCAGTATGAAGAAGCAGTTGGTAGTTAAGGCAGCGAACTTCCAGCTAATTGCAGGAGAGTTATACAAAATGGGTACCAATGAGGTATTGCACAGATGTGTCTTACCACATGAGCAAGCGCAGATATTAGCAGAAGCGCATGGATGAGTAGCCAGAGGACACTATGGTGATTGGGTGACTGCTAGGAAAGTGCTACCTGTCGGACTATGGTGGCCCACACTACATAATGATGCGACAGACTATGCGCGGTCCTGTGATGTCTGTCAGCGAACAGGAAAACCATCCCGACGCAATGAGATGCCACTCATGCCTCAGTTGACATTACAACCGTTTGACAAATGGGAAGTGGATTTTGTAGGACCAATCAATCCACCACGGAAGTGCACGGGTGCACGCTACATTATCACCGCGACAAAGTATTTTACTCGATGGGCCGAGGCAGCACCAGTAAGTGATTGATCTGCAGCAACGGCGGTGCAATTTTTGTTTGATAACATCATCACTCGTTTCGGCTACCCCAAGATACTGCTGAGTGACCAGGGCAACCACTTTCTTAATCGCGCCATCAGTGCATTGATGGAGGAACTGTAGATACAGCACAAAAAGAGCACACCATATCATCCACAAGCAAATGGCACGGTGGAAGCCTTCAGCAAGGTATTGGAGCATGCATTGACAAAGGTGTGCAATACGAACCGCGACGACTGGGATCTTAAAATCCCAGCGGTGTTGTGGGCCTATCGCACCACATGTAAACGGTTGACAATGAAAACACCATTCAGGTTAGTATATGGACAAGAAGCAATTATGCCCATGGAGTATATTGTCCTGAGTTTGCGCATCGCGGCCGCAACAGGCCTGGATGATGCAGCAGCCCTAGATGAAGGTCTAGAGCAGTTGGTGAAGTTGGAGGAAGATCGGTTCATCGATGGGTTCCACCAGGGGGTAGAGAAGGATCGCTAGAAGGCATGGCATGATCAACACATCAAGAACAAATAGTTTCAGCAGGGAGACTTGATGTTGTTGTATGATAGCAAGTTTATGAAACATCTAGGAAAATTGCAGATACATTGGCTTGGTCTGTATCACATCAGTAGTATTACTTCAGGGGGTGCAGTTCAGCTGCAGCAGCTGGACTGGGCGATGCTCCCCAAACTGGTGAATGGTCATAGGTTGAAGCCCTATCAGTCGGGCTTGGAACAACGCGATGCCTAAGTCGCATGAAAAAAAAAATTGTGTGTTGCAGGATGATCAGTGGCAGGATGGTGCACCGACAGAGAAACAAACGTGCCAGCAGGAGGGCTTGTGTCACAAGTGAAAAATGACCTACGACAATTAGCAGTGTTGCCCTCAGGTCACATCAAAAATCATTACACAGCCGACATCTTTATTTTTTTGGGAAGATCTGTTCGTTAGACGAATCAGACCATGTCAGAAATACGCACATGTGGAATGAGGAATACACCAAGGTAGCATGGCCAACGGCACCTGGAGGGATGGGTTGCAGGGTTGGCATGAGGCATCCACCATGGCGGTATGGCCAAAGGGATGCTTTGCACACTTTTGCACACAGGATGACAGGCGAGGGTATGATCGCTCCACCCACTTCTGATGTCTGAGTAATGGAATCTTATGATTACCCTGGAGCGTGAGTAGGAGGTGCACGGGATTTCCAAGGCAGACGAACGATCAAATGCGGTGTATAAATATAGGCCCCAAGGATAACGGGAGAACAGAGGTTGTTTTCGTTCAGAGAGGTTATGTTACGAGACGTTCAGGCATCTAGCTAAGTTCAGAATTCCAAGGAGGTTGTGGAAATGATCAATTTTATTTCCTGCAGGAGCACACCAGGTGCGTTGAGGGCCTGAACCATGAGTGTACATGAGCAGTTAGAGAATGCTGCGCTTCAGACACTCCGGCGTCACAATCATGAAGTCTCATCCGAGATGTCTAGGCAGTTGGTGATGGTTTAAAGTCTCGTGGTCCCTACAACCACACAAAAGGGGGGGGTTGTCAACCCTGGGTCCTTGTAACATATGCTTACTGGTGTGAAACAAATGTGCCGGAATCGCTGGCCTATTTTGCACCATGGCATTGCTTGCAAAATTCCTCTCCGTCTACAATTGGTCTCTCGAGACTGGAGGATGAGTTTGCAAAGCCTGCAGTAGTAAGCTAGGAGGATTCCACCTTTGGGTAAGAATTACATGACAACGAGCAGACGATCAATACCCCAAAAGGAGCAAAACAACATCGCGCGTGCATCGCGCGATCCAGATAGCAAGAACAATTGCAGAACTCGAGTTCCGCCCTAGTAGAGTAAAGACGACCAAGTACACTGTATCCAGTTGACGTGGCTCGAGGGTGAGCCACAAGATTGTGTTGGGGGCCTGTTGGCAGGCGGTTTGGTAAGTTGGTATCGCAGCATCTCCGATGCTGCGACAAGGCAAAAGATGGTGCGAAAGGAGATGGTGGAAGATGATTTTTTGCATGGGTGGGTCAATTGTACAGCGGATTGTGGGTTTTGAGTCATTGGACCACATATTATGTACTGTCTAGTCAGTTATACCGCAGAATGCGGGTTTTTGGTCATTTTTGGACTAGGTCAGTTAGAGAGTGGGTCATTTGTCCATAGTGTTAGTTAGGAAGTTGTTAGTAAGTGGACAAAAGTTGTAAGGTGGAAGCCTATATATAGATAAGAATTGTAAGTGTTAAAGGGAGAGATATACAACTTGCTGGAGAATAATGCGAAGCTCTGATGTTGGTTGTATGATTTTCGGGTATGTTTTGATGTCAAGAGTCCTTGCGGAGATCTAGTTTTTGCAGAGACATTGTATCTGGGTTGACAATGATAATATGACGAAGCTATTTTGGTACAATCTCTGTGTTCAATCTATTTAGTTGTGGTAATGTGATGTTGCAATATACGAATAATGTCATGCTTCTTTGATGCAATGCTTGTTTTACAATTACTGCCATTGCAATAATGAATGTCTTGGTTGAATAGTGCTTTAAATACCATGTTCAATTCTTAGAAATCTTTGTCCCGATTATGCAATAAGTTTAAGTATTACAACCGCAACCATCCTCCTTCATTCAGCAGAAACATGGTTCCGTCTGCCCTTCCTGGACGCCTTGGGTGAGACCTCATCTGCTCCGTAGGTGTTGCTGAGTGGGATAAAACCTATCCGGGCCGGTGGCCAGGGAGACTGCGGTATGCGTCGACAGTGAGTGGGACCCCTGTCAATTGGTTTGAGCCAAGAAGGAGACTATATGTTCCGGTTGTTCCTATTAATTGCAATCAATTTTTTTTTTCTAAAGTTAAATTAATGTTAACATCAAATTTATATTTATAATTAATTAGAAAAAAAGAAATTACTACCTTATAATTGGACAATAACGTTGAATTGACTATTTTTCTCATTGCGCGACATTAAAATAAATAAATAAATAGATAAAAAAATAAAACCTTACCTTAAAACTTTACCTGAAACTTCACGCTCTAACTTACTTGTCGTGCAAGCAATCACCTGCAATTTCTGAGGGCTGCAACTTCAGATCAAATGATTCCATGCATGGATTTATGTCTGCGTGCAGTTGAATGCATGTCCTCCACCTGTTCTCAGGAACACTTTACCTGTAAATCCATATTCCTCACCAGTTCTGCAATTGTTTCTACGAAGGTGCTCTCCTTGTGCCACCTTCCAGAAACCTGCAATGTCAAAACGTTGCTCATGAGTCAATGAGGAGGTGAGTTCAGGTTTCTATAATTTTGTTTTGTTGTGTGATGTATTTGGGGTTTGCAAAGTTTCTTGCTATCTCAATTTAGTAAAGTGTAGCATTGTTTTAGTAATTTTGTGAAGCCTTGAATTAGTTAGTTAATGGCTTCCATGGCCATAAAAGGTATGGCATTTGTTCTTTCCTATGGGCCTGTTTTTGAACAATTATGTTTATCTCCAAAGAATCTGTAACTCTACAATTCATATTTTTAGATTATTATTTGGTTGGATCAATATTCCTCTGCTACAAACCTTTTAAGTAAGAGAAACTGAAGTCCTCGAACCCATGGGGAAATTGGCAAGACAATGTCTTTGGAAGCATTTTATCCTTCTTTATTTCTTTAGTTGAGGGAAGCGGAAGCAATATTATAATTCCCCGGGTCGATCCCGGTAGCTCATAACGACAGAGAGGCTTTCGAGTAGCAAGCAAGTTGAGGAGAAGTAGAGTAAGATATAGATGAGGCTATTTTCAGCTTTTTATTTTTATAATGTGAGAGCAAGAACATTTCTATTCATTATTACCTTTAGTTTTAATTTTTATGAGGTCATAATATTTATATCCATCGATTTGGTTATGTACAATCTTTATGATGTGAATCTCAGAAATAGAGATGATCTCTTAAACCTAAGGTATGCCATAATATTTATATTCATGGTTATGATTATGTACAATCTTTATGACGTGCATCTGAGCATTGAGAAATCGAGATGATCTATTGAGTCTAAGGTATGTCATTGATCGAACAAAGACGATACTCATTGACGTTGCAGCAAAATGAAATTAGGGTTACATGATGCTCTGAATCCAAAGAGAAAGGCTTGCGAGGTTCAGTTTTCTGAACAATAATTTCATTTAAGAATGAAAGTTACATAGATTCAATGTGCCTGCATCTATGGTCGTGACTATGTTGCTATTGTATGAATTTTTTATACTTCCCTTTGGCAAGTATAGTGTAATCACTTTGTAGTCAACAACTTTAATTGACTTTCAATTTCAATTAAGTTGTGATGTGAAATTTTTTTTAATCCATGGTTTTATAAAGTCTTGTTAGAAAATTGCATATTAAATAGAATAAATTTAAAAAAATCCAAATTTCTGAAATATAAATTTCTATTTTTTTATATTTTTCAATTAATCTAAAGACCATTTTTATTTACTTTTAAATCTAATTATCAAAAATAAAATAAAAATAATTAAAAACAAAATAACATTAAAAACCTATTTTATGTTTCATCAATTTTAATAAATATTTATGAATCCAATACAATATCAAATTCCATCCAGATATCATATATCCAAAACATAAAACACATACTTCAATATATATATCTTACCATAACAAATTTAAAATAATAAACATGTAACACATACTTAATTTAAAATAATAATAATTTGTTTTGTTTTTTTTAAATACAATTGTTCACATTAACCCATAAAGATAAGCTCAAACATGACCTAGACTATGTTAATTGCAAGCTCGTACATCGAAGAGTGCAGGCTCATAAATGCGAAGTACAATTGGACGAGTGTTAAGCCAACAACCCTGTCGGGGTAATGTGCTTCGCTTGGTAATTGATGTCCATATAATGGGTGAATATTATCCATTCTGTTGTAGGCCATTTAATGGGGTTGCAACAGGTTAGTTGGCCCTTGGATCAGCAGGTTGGTTGGCAGCTGCAGTGGCATTAAATGGCCTACAACAGGTTGGATAATATTACCCATCTAATGACCATCCATGCATTCAAATTATAGGCTTTCATATTTAATGACCATTAAACCTATAATTATTCAATAAAAACTGGATAATATAAAGGCTAGATAAACAAGATTCAATAATAATTATATAAGTCTGGAGAACCAATATCTCTATGGAATTATATTATGAATAAAAAATTGTAAAATTATATTATAAATCAACGTGAATAATAAAGAGGTTAAAAATAATTAGCCCATAAATTTAATTATATTTACTTTGTGAAGTTGATAATGATGTAACATTTTCCACGGAATCATATCATGTAATTATATGATGACCTTAACACTAGTAGGTTTCAAAGTTAGGCTTGGCTATATCAAAGACATCATTCAATGGGTAAATGACACATACATATAACTAATCAAGTTTACAATATGATTAATTAATAATATTTTTATATTATTTTTATAAAAATATATTTAATATTGATTACGTTAGTTATTAAACCAGGTTGAGCTCATTTTTAAATGCAGTTGTACATAATTTAATTGCAACTAATGAAACAAAATAACAATAAAAGATGTCTATCTTAATAAATAATCATTATCAACTTTAAAATTATAATAATAACTAAAGATATATATTAAATATATTAAATTAATTCAACAAAATAACATTAATGTTAATTTATAATCAATTTTAATATTCTATTAATCTCATGTTTTAATAAATAATCATTATCAAAATTATAATTATAATAATAACTAAAAGTATATATAAAATATATTAAATTAATCAAAATTATAATTATAATAATAACTAAAAGTATATATTAAATATATTAAATTAATCAAACATTAGCCAAACTCATAAAAAAAAAAGCGGACCCCCGATGGTTAATAAAAACATCAAACTGGGCATAAGAATTCGACATAGAACCGGCCATGGAGGACAAGGAAGTAGCACAAGCCATGAGAGTTGGAATGTGTAATGTCCCCTCCTACCATACAGCAGGATAGAGAGGACGTGGTGCTCAATCCGAGCAATTAGCCCCATATCCATTAATTAAACTTATTGACACAAGACATGTATATGTGCAGGCTATAGAACACAACAGAAATTAAATAAATCCTGTTGATATCTACCATACATTCAAGCTATTCTGTGACAGCGATTAAATAGAGACCTTTGCAGAATTATACAAGATCATATGGAAATGCATAAACTTTTAAAAACACAGCGGAAGTAAATTCGTTTAACACATCCACATACATTCATAATATTCATCAAATGATAATTGCCAATTTACACAAGAGAATACTTATCTCAATAAGGTAGTCCCAAGCAACTGGCTATGCAACTGCAACATTCCACCCAACCATAGGCCAGTGTGCTCCTCAATCTCTCAGCACCACTGCCACCCCCAAGCTGGGCATGATCTCTACAAGGAACCAGGGAACAACAGACTCACACATAGCCAAGCATACACCAAAATGTGCCAAGCCAATCTACAATTGGGTTTATCAGGCTGCTAGGAGATGGAAAGGAAGAGTTGCTAAGCTAGTGAGCTCCAGCACAGAGCCAGGGATAACCTTGCAAGATCTATCTAGCTTGGCACCCACAATACCTACACACCCAGCACAAGGAAGTATTCTTTTCTCTGCTATACAGTCCCTCAAGCCATACCTTCCCTATCTAGTGCTCTCAGGATGTGCATAGAAAAGTAGCCAAAGCTCTCTTGATCTCCTTGAGAGGTTACTCCCTACACTAGGTTTATCAAGCCAATTTTGTCCACTACCATTCCAGAAAACTTGCTTACAGGTTCAAATCAAACAAGGATGCACATAACAGCAACTACACTTGCTGAGCATGAGGAAAACGTTTTCCACAATGGGATGCAGAAGATGGGGTTTCAACTAACTCAGAAAAACGTGGGAAGACCCAAAACGTAATGGAAACTAGGAAATTCGACTGGGAGAGCAAAACCCATTCTAGAAAACTGCCCCCGGGGCAAAAACGACCTCTCCCTTAATCCCAAATCGCGTCCCCCTTTCCCCAGCTGCTGCTCACTACCAAAAACGAATTCCTGGGCATGAAAAATGCAGGGTTATGGTGAGAAACGTGAGGATAAAATCCAGTGGGCTCAGACTGCGTGAGAGGAAGGACGTTATGCATTAAGAATGGCCTTAGGCAGCATTTCGTGGGGGTTTTCTTGCCCAGCAAGCCAAAAATACGATTTTCAGGTTGATGGCTTGCCCATGCACGAAAATCTGCTGCCATACTTCTTCATTTCCAAGGCATTAACTGCCTTAACCAATTTCTTGGAAGAATTAAATGATTGGGTGCATGAGACAAAAAGGGTAGTTGGTGGTTTATGGGTTTCCTCATTGACACATGGATTAATACCATTGGCTCAAGGGTTTGAATAATTTCCCTCCCTTTTCCTTGTAGAGTCATGCCCCATCTCTTTTGTTGCATTGCATAGCCGGTTGTGGGTTTTTCCATTAAAATTCATATTTACATGGTGTCTTATTTACATTGTGCCCATCTCGCACAAGAACCATAGGCATCTATTTTTAATTGCCGATACAAAATGCTAAATCAACGGTGGGGCCTTGGCCTTGAGCTCCTCACCATGATTAAATTACAATATTCACATCATTTACGATTTAATACAAAGGGGGTCAAAATGGGGACATTACATTCCCCTCCCCTTACATTAGCACTGTCCTCAGTGCTCATCAAAATTGAACAAAAATGGATATGCCACTCTCATGGCATCCTCCAGCTCCCATGTAGCCTCATCGGGACCGTAGTACTTCCATCGCACCTTTACCTGTCCGATGGCTCGGTTCCGGAGCAATGTTACTTTCTTGTCTAGGATGCGCAATGGATTGGTTTGGAATTCTCCCTCGGGTTCCACCTGGATCACATCCCAATTAATCACATGGTTAGGATCATGTACATATTTCTTAAGCAAAGAGACATGAAAAACATTATGAGCTTTAGTGCTAGCAGGCAAGGCAAGTTTATATGCAACTAGCCCTATTCTTTCAAGCACTTCAAATGGTCCGCAATATCTAGGTGATAGCTTGGCACAACTCCCAAGCTTCAGGGAACTCTTCCTTGATCTCACTCTAAGATATACATGATCCCCAACATTGAATTCCCTATGCACTCTATGCTTATCTGCATAGCTTTTCTGTCTATCCTGGGCTGCTTTTAAATTTTGCCAGATCTTTGCAACCTCTTGTTCCATTTCCTTAAGCAATTCTGGCCCAAGTACAATTCTGTTTACTGGATTGTCCCAAGTCACTGGTGTCCTACACCTTCTGCCATATAAAGCCTCATAAGGACTCATTCCCAATGATGCTTGTTGCCCATTGTTATATGCAAATTCTACCAAGTGTAGATAATCCTCCCACTTGGATGGTTTGTCCATTACATACATACGGAGCATGTCTTCAAGCACCCGATTTACTCTTTCGGTTTGACCATCTGTTTGAGGATGGTATGCGGTACTAAAGCTTAGTTGTGTACCCAAATCTGCAAAGAGCCCCTTCCAAAAATTGGAAGTGAACTTGGTATCCCTGTCAGAAATTATTGCCTTAGGCAACCCATGTAATCTGAAAATTTTCCTCATGAAAATATTTGCAATGGCATCGGCTTTATGTGTGGATTTAACCGGTATGAAATGTGCTGCCTTTGTTAACTTGTCCACCACAACCATGATGGAATCATGTTGTCTCTTAGTCATTGGCAATCCTGTAATAAAATCCATGGATATTACTTCCCATTTCCATTCTGGAATTGGCACTGGAAGCAATAAACCTGTGGGATGTTGGTGTTCACTCTTCACTTGTTGACATTCCATGCACTTAGAAATGTATTCAGCAACATCCTTCTTCATGCTTGGCCAGAAATAATATTTCCTTGCGGTAGCAATTGTTTTCTGATATCCTGGGTGACTAGAGTATGGAGCTTTATGGATCTCATCCATAACCATTCTCCTTAAATCTGCCGCATTTGGAATATAGACTCTATTCTTATAAGTAAGAAGTCCGCCTTCTTCCAAATGATAGCCCTCATACTTCTTTTCAAGGTTTTGCTGCTGCAATTTTCCCTTTATCTGCTCATACACTTCATCCTCAACCATATGGTTAACAATCTGTTGCCTCAAATCTGGTTGGCAAGTACTAAGCGCTGCCACATGCATTTCACGTACCTTCCTGCTGAGTGCATCAACCACCTTGTTTTCTTTCCCTTTTATGTGTTTGATCTCAAAATCAAATTCACACAAAAATTCCAACCATCTAGCTTGCCTAGCATTTAACATTGGCTGATCAAACAAGTATTTCAGACCACAATGGTCTGTCCTTAACTCAAATTTTCTTCCCATTAAGTAATGCCTCCACATCTTTAAAGCATGTACTATGGCTGCAAGTTCTATATCATGAGTAGCGTAGTTCTTCTCATGCTCCTTCAACTTTCTTGACTCGTAGCATATCACGTGGTTGTCTTTCATAAGAACTCCTCCAAGTCCTTGATTGCATGCGTCGGTACACACCACAAAGTCTTTTTTCGGGTCTGCAATCTTCAAAATTGGTGCACTTGTAAGAAGATTCTTCAACCGTTGAAAACTTTCCTCACATCTCGGTGACCATTCAAACTTTATCCCCTTCTTTTGCAAAGAAGTGATCGGGTTTGCAACCTTAGAGAATCCTTCGATAAACCTCCTGTAGTAACCAGCAAGGCCCATAAAAGATCTCACATCAGTCACATTCCTTGGAGTTGGCCAATTCATAATGGTTTCAATCTTCTCAGGGTCTACAGATATCCCTTCGTCGGAGATGATGTGACCCAAATAGTGAATTCTATCTTTATAAAAGTCACATTTGCTCAACTTTGCATACAGCTTATGCTCCCTTAGTAATTGCATTGTCATTCTTAAATGTTCTTCATGCTCTTCTTCATTCTTAGAATAGATGAGAATGTCGTCTAGGAATACAAGAACAAACTTGTCCAAATATTTGCTAAAAACATTATTCATGAGACACATGAATGTAGCTAGTGCATTTGTGAGACCGAATGGTACCACTACAAATTCATAGTGTCCATATCTCGTTCTAAAGGCTGTCTTATGAATATCTTCTTCTTTGATTCTTACCTGATGGTAACCAGACCTCAAGTCAATCTTTGAAAATACCTTTGCTCCTCTCATTTGGTCAAAAAGGTCATCAATTCGGGGCAATGGGTATTTGTTCTTCACATTGACTTTGTTCAACTGCATGTAGTCAATACATAACCTGAGTGTTCCATCTTTCTTTTTCACAAATAGAACAGGTGCTCCCCACGGGGACACACTTGGCCTAATATATTTCTTTTCCAGCAACTCTTGTAATTGCATTTTCAGTTCTAGCAATTCTGGTGTACTCATCCTGTAGGGTGTCTTAGACACTAGTGCCGCTCCTGGCACAAGTTCAATTGTAAAGTCAATGTCTCTCTTTGGAGAGAGTCTTGAAATCTCATCGGGAAAAACATCCCTGAATTCTTGCAATACATGATAGTCCTCCAATCTAAGAGTTTCATTCTCTGCTGCCTCTACAACATGAGTTGCATATAGTTGACATCCCTTCCTACAGAACTTCTTCAGCTGCATGGCTGAAACCTGTCTAACAGAAGTCATCTTTGGAATGCCTTTTACAAACCTCGGGTTTCCTTCTTCGTCCATGCATTCAAACGTCTTGTTGTAGCAGTCAAGTTTAACCCTATGTGCTTCTAACCAATCCATTCCAATGAGAATATCATAGGAACCCAGTGGTAGAATATTCGGATCTACATAGGTGAATAGCCCATCCATCTCTAATGGACATTTCTCTACTATTTCACTAACTTTTCTCTTGGTTCCAGTGGCTAGTTGAACTAACCATGATTTACTATGCTTTAATTTCTTGAAAGCACAAACCTCAACAATTCTAGGAGTGACATAACTCTAAGTAGATCCAGGATCAATCAAAATAGAAACAGATTGCTTAGCAATCTTACCTTCAACTTCAACCACGGTTGATTGATGATCTGCCTGGTGGTCTTCTACTGCTGCATAGATTCTAGGGATTGCTCTCGCCACTTGATCCACAGTTCCAACTCCTTGGATGTTGTGAACTTGATTCGCATTCCCATTCCGATGTGGACAGTTCCTAAGCATGTGGTCTCCTCCACAACCCCAACATTGAAGTGGTTCTCTTGGCTCCTTTGGATCTCTTGGCTTGTCTCCCATCATCCTAGTTGGCTTAGTCACAACCTGTGATGGTTGCCTTTATTGATTCCGGAATTGAGGAGGCTTGAACCCCTTCTTCCTTTGATCAAACTTCTCATTTTTCCTATCTTTCCATGCCTTATGGAATTCTGGTTTGCTTTTGTTCTGATCAAAGCAATACTTGGCCTTTCTTATGGCCTCCTCTAGAGTTCGAGGTTCATCGAACTCAATTCTGTCTTTATATGACTGGGGCAGTCCACTTAGGAAACGCTGAATTTTGACCTTATCATCTCGAATATACTTAACATACCTCAGCAGATCCAAGAACTTGTTTGCATATTCTTCCATGGTCGATTGTCCCAATCTCAGCTCATGGAATTATTTGATCTTATCATCATAGTACCTATCAGAGAGGTACTTCTGCTTGAAGTATTTCTTGAACTGCTTCCACACGATCTTCCTTTCGTTGATCTTCTTCACTTGCCTGGTGTGTTCCCACCATATAGATGCTCTTCCATTCAAGTTGAAGATGGCTACCCTTGCCTTCATATTTCCCGAGTAGTCTTGGACTTGGAATTACTTTCTCATCCCAAGAAGCCAAGCCTCAGCTTCTTGACCGGACTTTACTTCTCCATCAAATGTAGGAGGTTTTTCCTTCTTAAATTCCCCATGTGAATTGTTCTTGTAGTGCTTCTTCCTCTTGCTCCTGTGAGATGAAGAACTTGAACCCTCAATGGATTCTTCAGAGTCAGATGATTCATTAGAGGATATTTCTGGAGTATATGTTTTGTCTGTAGAAACTCTTCTTGGGCTACTGGCCCTCTTGCGGGAATTCCTCCTAGAACTACTCCCACCCCTTTCTAGATTTGATATCTGATGCCTAGAGTTTATTTGCCTTTGGATGTCTGTTAAACTCTGCAGCATGGCTGTATTCAGCTGATTTTGTTCTTCCTGAGCTTTAATCATCCTTTCATTATCTTCCCTACAGCTTTGCAATTCCACCCTTAGGCTTCTCATGGTGGCTGCAACATCTGGAGGGGTCTCTTGATTTCTTCTCCCATTAGATTCTATTTCAGCATTCTCAACCTATATGTTTTCCCCCATGGCATTTGTCTCAGGTTCATAGGGATCCTGTGCATCATTCATTATGTTCATTTTCTTGGCCCAACCAAGATCCAAAACTCTCTGACTGTATTATCTAGAGCGTTAACCTGCTGTAACTGTGACTCTCTGAAATGTGTTCATCAACACAATTGTTAGTTGCATTACATTCTCAGAATTCACAAATTACATCATGCACGTGGGAAAACATTACATTGACAATCACATAATTCTTTTACAACGACATATGAGGAGAAAAAACAAAAAGGGGGTCAAGGGGGCTTGCCCCCTTGTGCAGGGCGGGTCGAGGGCAGCGCCCACATTTTTTTTTTAATTTTTTTTTTACAAATCATGCCGCAACGGCAGTTCACGGAACGCACTCGAAATTGCGTGGTGGTTGACTATAGGCTTCCGAAATTGTGAGCCGGTTGACGGTAGGCTTCCACAGTTGCGGGCCGGTTGGCTGTAGGCTTCCGCAGTTGCGGGCCGGTTGGCTGTAGGCTTCCGCAGTTGCGGGGTGGTTCGGCGACGGCTTCCGCAATTGCAGAGCAGTTTGCCGAACGCTTCCACAATTGCGAAGCTGTTCGCCGAACGCTTCCGCAATGGCGGGGCAAATTGCCGACCGCTCACGCAATTGCGGAGCCATTCGGCGGAGGCTTCCGCAGTTGCGGATCCATTCGGCGAATGCTCCCGCAGTTGCGGAGCCATTCGGCGAAGGCTTCCGCAGCTTCGGAGCCGTTCGCGGAATGCTTCCGCCATTGCGCGGAATGTTTCCGGGGTTTTCGGGTGGTTTTTGCGAAAATCTTTTGCGGAACGACTTGAGGAATGCTTCCGCAATTTCAGAAGAGAATTCCTTCCGAAATTTCGGAAGAGAAATCCTTCCGAAAAATTCCTTTCGACGCCGACACTTAGAAAAAAATTTCACTGAAAAAATTTTCTCCGCTGTTTCGGAGCCGTTGGCTGAATTCTTCCGCAATTGCGGGAAGGTTCCCGGAACCTTTCCGCAGTTTCGGGACGACTTCCCGAAACAGACTTAAAACCAAAAATTTCCAGAAACAGACTTAAAACAGAAATTTTCAAAAACAGACTTAAGAAAATTTTGAAATTTTCCCCTGTAATTGCTATCAGGTTTGGCCCATAGAGGCCCAATGCTGCAACGCAACTCTGATACCAAAATGTAATGTCCCCTCCTACCATACAGCAGGATAGAGAGGACGTGGTGCTCAATCCGGGCAATTAGGCCCATATCCATTAATTAAACTTATTGGCACAAGACATGTATATGTGCAGGCTATAGAACACAACAGAAATTAAATAAATCCTGTTGATATCTACCATACATTCAAGCTATTCTATGACAGCCATTAAATAGAGACCTTTGCAGAATTATACAAGATCATATGGAAATGCATAAACTTTTAAAAACACAGCGGAAGTAAATTCGTTTAACACATCCACATACATTCATAATATTCATCAAATGATAATTGCCAATTTACACAAGAGAATACTTATCTCAATAAGGTAGTCCCAAGCAACTGGCTATGCAACTACAACGTTCCACCCAACCATAGGCCAGTGTGCTCCTCAATCTCTCAGCACCACTGCCACCCCCAAGCTGGGCATGATCTCTACAAGGAACCAGGGAACAACAGACTCACACATAGCCAAGCATACACCAAAATGAGCCAAGCCAATCTACAATTGGGTTTATCAGGCTGCTAGGAGATGGAAAGGAAGAGTTGCTAAGCTAGTGAGCTCCAGCACAGAGCCAAGGATAACCTTGCAATATCTATCTAGCTTGGCACCCACAATACCTACACACCCAGCACAAGGAAGTATTCTTTTCTCTGTTATACAGTCCCTCAAGCCATACCTTCCCTATCTAGTGCTCTCAGGATGTGCATAGAAAAGTAGCCAAAGCTCTCTTGATCTCCTTGAGAGGTTACTCCCTACACTAGGTTTATCAAGCCAATTCTGTCCACTACCATTCCAGAAAACTTGCTTACAGGTTCAAATCAAACAAGGATGCACATAACAGCAACTACACTTGCTGAGCATGAGGAAAACGTTTTCCACAATGGGATGCAGAAGATGGGGTTTCAACTAACTCAGAAAAACGTGGGAAGACCCAAAACGTAATGGCAACTGGGAAATTCGACTGGGAGAGCAAAACCCATTCCAGAAAACTACCCCCGGGGCAAAAACGACCTCTCCCTTAATCCCAAATCGCGTCCCCCTCTCCCCAGCTGCTGCTCACTACCAAAAACGAATTCCTGGGCATGAAAAACGCATGGTTATGGTGAGAAAAGTGAGGATAAAATCCAGTGGACTCAGACTGTGTGAGAGGAAGGACGTTATGCATTAAAAATGGCCTTAGGCAGCATTTCGTGGGGGTTTTCTTGCCCAGCAAGCCAAAAATACGATTTTCAGGTTGATGGCTTGCCCATGCACGAAAATCTGCTACCATACTTCTTCATTTCCAAGGCATTAACTGCCTTAACCAATTTCTTGGAAGAATTAAATGATTGGGTGCATGAGACAAAAAGGGTAGTTGGTGGTTTATGGGTTTCCTCATTGACACATGGATTAATACCATTGGCTCAAGGGTTTGAATAATTTCCCTCCCTTTTCCTTGTAGAGTCATGCTCCATCTCTTTTGTTGCATTGCATAGCCGGTTGTGGGTTTTTCCATTAAAATTCGTATTTACATGGTGTCTTATTTACATTGTGCCCATCTCGCACAAGAACCATAGGCATCTATTTTTAATTGCTGATACAAAATGCTAAATCAACGGTGGGGCCTTGGCCTTGAGCTCCTCACCATGATTAAATTACAATGTTCACATCATTTACGATTTAATACAAAGGGGGTCAAAATGGGGACATTACAGAATGTGACTCTAAAGTTGTAAATAGACTCTTCCCCATAAAATTTAATATCAAATCACATTATAATATTTAAAAATACTCTATAAATATTTAAAATTATTTTATATATTTAAACTTATCAAATATATTAGATATTGAAATTTCTTTTCTAATCTAATATACATTACTAAATAAAATTTAATATCAAATCACATTATATTCTTTAAAACTATTCTATATATATTATTATAAATTCCATATGATTTATAAATAACATTATTATATAGAATATAACCAAATTAAAATTTTAATGAAAATATTAAATAGATGAAGTATCTGAGAGTTGATATCATTAAGTTATAATTTGTTAAATGATTTTTAAGATTTATTTAATAGTTTATGTATTACTAACTCTTGTGTTGTATAGAATATAATGAATTACAAGTTCAAGAAAATTAAATAGTAACAAGGTATGGAATATCTAAGAGTTAAAATCATTAAGTTATTGTCTTTTTTCGGGTTGATTTCACATTTATGTCGGTATGAGATTTATTTTATTGTTTTCTTCCAACAAGTGCCCCTTGAGGATGCATGTGTTTGTGGATTCTTCTTATCAACACTTTAGTTTTTATGTAGCTTTTCTCTTTATATTAAATTTTCATTAAATTTTTAATTGAATTTAGTACTAAAATTCTTGAAGTAGAAATTTAGTAATCAAGCAATAATAGGATACAATGTTACAATGTAAAGATATATATACTTTTAATTATTTTTTTAAAATAATTTGTTTTTTTATTCTTTTATATTTTTTAATCTAAATGGCAAGGACTAAGCTGCATGCAGATCTTGTTGTGATTATTTAATCATCTTTGATTCAAATGAAGCTATTATAGAGGTCAATGGTGCAAAATTAACCCATTGTGGTATAATTTTTTTAATGCCCGGCACTTCCAAATTGAATGTTCTCTACATATTCTTAATTGTGGTTTGTCTTTGGTTTATGGGTTTTCACCCCTCTAATTGTTTCAATGTTCAAAGATACTTCAATCTTTCAAAGTCTTCTATCACCACTTACATTATTCGGTATATTAATGAGGAGGATGCCCCAATAAATATCAATATAGTAGTTGTGTTTACAAAAGAAGATGTGGGGTATTTCACATTTGTCTTACAAATAATAATGACTTTATTCTACCTTAATAATGAAAAATGAATTCCTGGATGCAGGTGTCACTTTGATTTAAATGTTGAGTGCGTAGAGCAACACAACGCCACCACACAGCTCACCAAGTGGAATATGCTAGCTCAACAAGTTAATGCCATTAAATGGCCACAAGTTTCCATGTCTCGGGATTTAATGCTCTTAGGCTTTGGTGCTTTGTTCAGCTGGGGGAATGGTACTACACTAATCATGGATCTATGCATCGATCCTACGACTCCAAAGGTGGTTAATTATGCGGGTTTTGGTCAAGAATGTTTCCATTCTGTCATTTGCTTTGCTTGGCATCCAGTCTGTGTTTTCGCTTAGTGCGTAGAGCAAAATTTCACTCTAGGCTTGGTCAAATTTAAACCCGTCGCCAAACTCTTCAAGCCAGATTTGAAACCAGTTTGGTTCCTTCTCGCTTGCGGAAGGTTCTCCAATTTGCAACAACTCAAGAGAACTCTCCATTTTCAACCAGCAAAAATGTCAAGAAGGCTCAAAGCCACCCCTCGATGCGTGAGAAGAGGAAGAGGATGCTCCAACCGCTGTGAAACCAGAAATTCTCCGGAAAGTGATTATGGAAGTTCGGTTCTTTCCCACATGAGAAATATTTTGGATGACTGGGAGGAGGAAATGTTCATACAGCAGATGGTTGGCCAACGTGCTAGAACGTGCCACAAGAATTATTGGAAGGTCAACAATTTGCTAGCTCAGGTGCTCTTGCAAGTTCAGGATGACAACAAAGAAAATAATTCTACCTCCTCTCCTTCTCTGGATCCGATTGTCCGCTCCTCCTCCTCTCAAAGTCCATCGTTGATCTCCAAACTAGTGAAGACTCGAGAATATCACAACGACAAGGTGCATACTATGGCACATGATAAAAGCTACATTGCCTCCACTAGCGGCAGCAAAAGGAAGAAGATGGAACATCGTGGACCGATGGACCTCTCCTCCCTCAGAAAGACAGAAGTGCACCCAGTCAAGGCAACCATGGACAGATCCTCTAGCTGGGAAGAATTCAAGTTGCCCATAATGGAAGAGAAGCTAGAAGACGCCGAGGAAGAACGAAATGCTACATATTTCTCTCTGCCAGTTTTTTGGTTATTTCCGGTACTAGAGAACTCACAGTCTATAATTCTGCTAGTATTTTGTTAAGTTTTTATGCCCACAGAGGCCGTTTGAACAAACAGTTTATTTTGATTTTGTACTCAGGATTAATCCTATTAGTTAGCTTTTTGGACACCCATGCTTGGAGATTGCACAACCACAGATTTAGAATGTTGCTTCATGCAGGGGATAGGTCTTTTTGTCTCAGATTCGGCATTTAGAATTATGAACTGCCAGGGAAAGCTGATAAACCACTTGAAACTCTTGTGCTTATACTTATTTTTGTGTACACTAATATAATTTCTTCATGGAGCTTACAAAAAATAAAATTGAATCCTATAGAAGAATCTCACCTACCTTACTGTTGGGATCCGATGTTGTTGGATATTTGCTCAGTTCAACCATAACTGCAAAAAGAGTAGGGCAAGTTCCCCATTATTTTTCCACATCCCTCTTTACTCTACACTTCATCCTTTTAAACCATCCTCTACTTCATGTTAATCTCTATCCAAGTAAACTTACACACCTTCATTGTTTTTGGATTTCATGAGTTTTTTGGTGAACCCCTATTCAAACTTCACAGCAAACTTGATCACCCATTTACAGTTTTCAATATCCCAGTTTATATTCCTTAAAAATATTCAATGGAACTTATATGAAATATGGTGTATATTTTCTTCTAGTGTGTGTGAATATATGATACTTCCAAATATGTGTAGATGCTTCATAACGTGCTTTCTTTCACTCTTACCTTCTTTAATGATCACATACAAGACTAACTTTGTAGGGATAATGTTGATCAAGGAAACTCAACAACAAATCATTTTTGTAATACATGTGTTGCCCTTCCTTAGACACAAGTGTAGGCATGTTTTAATGGATTCTCTTGAAATACTAGCACAACAATAGAAAAGCAACAAGAAAAGCATGTCCATGAGTTTTATTTCCAATTTATTTTTAAAGCCCAATAAAAAACCATGGCTTTATATATTTGAAACATGCAATAATGCATAAACAACAAAATGTCACATATGATTATACATGTCACAATATTGTAATAGACGTATGATGTTAATGAAAGTACAATTGGAAATAACATTAAAACAAAAAAACCAAGATAAATAGTTTTCCAAAAGCAAATACTTATATTTTCAGCACAATGATTGTTTGGAAAGGATATACAACTCATCCATAGCTTCACATAATGTAAAGTCACACAAAGCCCACTCAAACTAAGGCCTTACATGTGACGAGGGTAACTTATTCTCATTCCCAAACCTAAGCAATTATTTGAGTAAATAACAACTAATACATAACATAAATGTTCATTAACAAAACTTGAGGAAACAACCACATAAACTAAAAGAGTCATTTTGAATCTAACCATGACAAAGTAATTATAACTTAATAAATACATAGGAACCATTTCTATCCATAATATTTCTCACTCATCACCGACCCTAATCAAATTAGAGTTATAAATCCTCTCTGGTAATGTTTACTAGTTACTTCCTAGAAATCAAGACTAGTGCTTATGGTGACACTGAAGTCCCTTGCTTCATTTCTTTACGAATCATCCATCCTCCCCAAAATGTAAAATCTAATCTACCATATTACAACTGTGGATTAAAAAAAAACTTGACCTTTAAACATAAACACTCTTTCAACCAATAAAGAGATGAGAACACCTTTTCCTCTTACTTGACCTCTCACATAGACTTTTCCACTTATCTCAAAGACCCGCTCTCCCTCTCCCTATCCACTTCATTATTACTCCTAACACGTATATGCGTTACCTTTTATTAACAAAAAACATAAACTTGTCTTTTATTGCATCATAGATTGTTGCTTTTGTTTTCTAAAAGATTCATAAATAGTGAGGCCTTTGCCAATGAGCATCCATTATTGAAAATACAACGTTATTACTCCTAACATGTGTATGCTTTACCTTTTATTAATAAAAACATAAACTTGTCTTTTATTGCATCATAGATTGTGTTTTTGTTTTCTAAAAGATTCATAAATAGTGAGGCCTTTGCCAATGAGCATCTCCATTATTGAAAATACAACATCAAACATTTAATACACTTTGCTTAGCCATTTATTTAGTGTGGGGGCAAATTTTGGGTATAGGTACATCCTATCTCCCTTAGAAACAAGTAGTTACTTGTAGCATTACCTGTCCATGAAGAAATTTGTTGTAGACCAATGCAATAGTGGTGGTTATATTTGTAATGCATATTTGTCATAGCAAATTTGTTGTAGACCAATGCAATAGTGGTAGTTATATTTGTAATGTATATTTGTCATAGCATTTATTGTTGCATTTCTGCATCACATTTCTGTCACATTTCTGGTTTGTTTTTTTGGAACTCAAAATGTTGGTGATAGTGAAACGACATGCAATATTGTCATTAGTGCACGTTGAAGGGCATGTGAAATTGTATCCACAGAACTTGTCATTGTTGTTTTTACTGTAAATACAGGAAAATTTGCGCACTCTTGCAACATTGCTACCAGAAGAGAAACATGACATGAAATAAATTGAATACTTCAAATAAGAAGAACACTTTAATTAATAGCACCTTATGATAACAATTTTTACTAAGGGGTCCTTATAATCTGCAAAATGTTTTCTACGTGTAATATAGTCTGGATTGAACTGTCCCTCCTTCGATTTAATCAATAGCACCCTATGATAACAATTTTAATTTACTAACGGATCCTTATAGTCTGCAAAATGTTTTCTACGTGTAATATAGATTGACATGCAAACTGTCCTTCCTTCGAGCTATTGTTTGCATGCATGATTTACAGTTGTAAGCTGTGAAACTTGAAATGGTGAAAAAAAACTAAAGTGCATTGTACCTATTCGAAGTTTGAGAAAGGTGATTTATGGCCATGTAAAAACAACGTTGAACAAGTGTCTAGCCCGAGCGTCCAGGTGGTCAAAGTCATCCTAGCCATGTTTCTTTTACCCTGGCATACGATCAAAAATTGATGATCGTCCTTTTGCAATTGCTCAACTCGTGGGTACCTTCATCTGTATTGAGCAAGCATTGATATCTCCCATTACTCAATTTCATGGAGCCAAAACACATCCATAAACCCTGATCATCGTATCCTGTAGCATCTAGCTTCTCAGCATGAAATGTCCATCCTTTGAAGGGAGTTGTTACAATCTGTATGTGCTCAGACCTTAAAGGAACCTTCAAGGATACCATACATATGGAAGCAGCATGTTTCTCAATTTGGGAAAACAAAGGAGATTGTTTGGTGACCCCCTTGTAGCAGCAAGGTGGTGATCATTTGCAGCCTTGTTATAGTGATCAGCCTTGGGAGACCCTAATCTGTGGTTTGGAGAACATATCCCTTGGCTTCACAGAGATTGATAAGCCTTCATGACAGTCAATGTAATGGATGTCCTTTCTTGACGTTGTTGGAGGAGTAAATTTGAAAGGGTGTCTTGAATCAACATTTCATGAGGATATGCTATAGCTTAAGTCTATATTCATGTAAATGAGAGATGGATCTACGAATTTTTGTTCTAGAGAGATCAACCCAAATTGCAGGGACAGACGCTCAGACTCCCAGCTTGAAGTGTAAAATGTGGATAGAAATTTAACCCAATTTGCATGGTGAAAGTACAGATGTCAGTTAGTTTGGTGTAATATTTACAATTTGGAGCAAAATGCATAAGTGGAGCGCAGTGTTACCAGAAACGGAACGCAGTCAGTTGTTTCCCTCCAAAAACGGCCAAGAAATGGAAATGTGATGGGAAACGCCATTTTCTACGGTCATTTCCATTTCTCCTGCCATAAATCGGTTTCTCAGGAAACGATGTTCGTTTCTCTTCGTTTCTAAGGACCGTTTTTTTTTATTTTTTAAGGTTAATGTGGTAGTTTCAATATGTTACAACTTCTATTTTTTCTATGCACGAAAGAGGTGAGGTGCAGAATTGGTGTGTACAATTACACTGTCTGCTACTTGACATTTAGATGTCCGCTCTAGAGTTATATGTAAAACTTTGATTATATTATTAAATATATACATATACCTTTATAATAGCTTCGTACATTTTAGTGGCCACATGTGAGGAGTTACCCGTATTAGGATCATTAGGTCTACTTACGCTTATTTAACCCTACACAGCTAGTTATTTCTTGGTTGGTGCCGGCTAAGAATAGATCCTGTACATATTTGTGGCTGCTACATAGAAACCTATACAACAAAATGACCTTATGAATCAATCCTGTAGCTCATAAACACAATTATATGACTATATGCAGGACATACTAAATGCCTCTAACGCTCCACCTGTAAGACAAACCCTAACTGGAATATCATGTCAACATGGTGTCAATGTTAGTTTATGATAAACATTAGGTTTTCTTTAAGATATTCAATGACAATTTAGTAAGAAGTGAGATCATGTAATGATAAAATATGTACTCGTTTCAATTGATACTTTCTCTTAGCATTTAACACTAGTTCAATTGGCAACATTATGCAATATTTAGGTTTTATGTGAAGATACATTGACTGCCTACGTTAGGTTTTATGTAAATGACGCATCATGTAATTGGTAGAGCAATTGAGTGTAATTGGTAGAGCAATTGAGTTAGTTAGCAAGAAGGGTGCGGTGTAATTTATTATGAGAAATAAAATTTTGGGAGTTTAACCATTTTCAAATTGTTCTACCTCTCTTCTTCTACCTGGATTCATCCTCTACCTACAAATTGTCAAGATTCATCCTCTTATTCAATATCGTTGTTTTTTCTCTCTCCTCGTTTCTTACATGCGCGAAACCTCCCAACTCCGTTTCTCGTTTCGTTTACGTTTCTCGTTCTGTTTCCCGTTTCTCATTTCTGGTAACACAGGGAGGTATGGAATGAAAAGACTGAACATGCCGGTGGTATAGAGAGGAATGAATGGTCATCAAATGCAACACTAATAGCCAGGCATGCAGGGATGTTGACAAATTTTATTTTAGCAACGATGGTAGAAGGCTTGAGAATCGGTTATAGATATTATGCAAAATTGTGTTGCTTGGATGTCTTGTAAGTAATTTTGGCTGGACCAACCATCTTATGTAATATCGTATTCAATTATATGAATATCAGTGCTTTTTTCATACACCATTGAATCGGGATTTAGCTTCCTTTGTTTGCTCTATTTTGAAGGAACAAGGAACCTTTGTTTGCTATATTTTGAAGGAACAGGGAACCATTGTTTGTGTGGCAATGTGCCATTCATAATTTGTTTTTATGTGACAGTCGGTTCATCTAGCTATGGTTATACAACATATTTGGTGCTACTGCTAGGGTTTCCACGGCATGTGTGGCGTTCCTTGCCCCAAGTGTTACAGTATTGGAGAAGTTTTTTTTTGCCACCTATATACCCCGCGTGCCGGGGCCAACCTTCGAAAAGTACAAGATCTCAAATATGGGTACAGTCACCATGGTAGTAGTACGAGCTTTTTCTGGAGTGCAGTTTTCTAAAGGAGCTTACGCCCGCCGCACCCCAAGAAGTGCAGTTTTCTGAAGGAGCTTATGCCCCGCCGCACCTCTTAGGGTGCAGTTTCTGAAGGAGCTTACGCCCGTCGCACCTCCCCCGCAGGAATTGAAACTGGACTTCTATCAGGGAAACCATCAAACCCCACCAATGCCCCTACAGCCCACCCCATTAGACCCCACCAATGCCCCTGCACCCCACCCGTTGGAGAAGTATTACAAAGTAGGGGGAGCATTAGCTTCAGTAGCGACAATTCCAAAGCTTTGGACAGTATGACAGTATTGTAAACCTACCTTTTACCAATGAAGGTTGGGCTATTCCAAAGATTTGGATAGTATTGGAAACCTGCCTTTTTCCGCATTCTGCTTCTTACCATGAGGAGGAAGGTTCACCATTGCAAAGCTTGAGGAGTACGAACTCAATCTAGCATATACAATTCTAACACTAAAAGCAGGTATAATGCTTTCATTTAATCTTTGCAACGAATATATGTATACAATAGTAATTAATGTATCATCTTTAGTTGATATTGAATCTATGTATACAATATTAATTAATGTATCCTCTTTAGTTGATATTGTGGCATTATATTATTTGATACAAAAACATCATTGCAAATATGGGTTTCCTTATCTTTTGCAAACATTATGTCCTTGAGATTTCTTTAGCTGTGCATCAAACCTTCTGATTGAAAACAAAGGTATGGAGATTTTAACTCACAGTGACTTATATAGAAGCGAACGATATCTATTCTTAACCAAAACCGACCGTGGGTGACCTGTTCTTTAACCAGAACCGACTGCCAGCATAAGTGCATGCTGCTACTAGAGACCAACTTGTGTCCTTCAGGCCAGAAATCTATCACAGGCAAGAAATGGACATGAAATATGTGAACAATGTATATGTGAACAACTACGCTCATGTCCTTCAGGCCAGAAATCTATCACAGGCAAGAAATGGACATGAAATATGTGAACAGTGTATATGTGAACAACTACGCTGCAGCATCATCTTGGCTTGCAGATTTCCTCAATTACTCAATATGGAATTCATCTTGGCTTGCAGATTTCCTCAATGACTCGATATGGAATTCTATCATTTGGCTTGCATATTTCCTCAATGAATCAATAAGGAATTCCTCATTCAACTTATAATGGGATGGATGTTGTGCATCAAGATATGCAATGGAGGCGGTGCATGAAGCTTCGGGAGGGGCGGTGCATGAAGATATGCTATGGAGGCAGTGCAGAAGCTTCTGAAGGGGCAATGTAGGAAGATCGAGTAGCGATCATTGAATTCTCATCAAATGCACATTAAATGTTGGGCATTTTTACTGAGCAATATGTTTTCGGCTTGGCAATAACATCCCAAATATTTTAGCCAATGGTTAGAAAATGAAGTATTTACAAATTTAGAATAGAAACACTCCATAAAATTATGGATTTGAAAAGTTTGATTAAACTACAAAAAATGAGCGCAAAGTAATGCACGGTCAACTTAACTAATGGCCAGTCAACGATTATCAAAAACAATCTTTCCTTTTCCATATCATGTATAATAACACCATCATCGATATGGTGTTGCTTATGTGTAACATCTTTCCTTTTCCATATCATGTATAATAACACCATCATCGATATGGTGTTGCTTATGTGTAACATCTTTCCTTTTCCATATCATTTTTTCAAGGTTGTAATGCTTTTATTGGAAACTATTCTTTTAGGTTTGTAATGCTTTTTATTAGAACTTATTCTTTCGAGGTTATAATGTTTTTATTGGAACTTGATGAATTGATTTTACACCAATACAATTTTCTTGTTGAGAATGTGCAAAGGTTCTATTTATAGGTCTCTTTCTAATTTCATTCAAGTTAAGGATCAATCAAGAGCATGACTAGAATTAGATATATAGTTAAAAGGTCACATAAAGTATTCCTTATTCTTGGGTGTTAAGCATCAAGCACATATCAAGAAGTGTGATATTATGTAAAATTGTATGGAAAATAACATGCCTCGCCTAATTGGCCATCATGACCATGCTATTTCAAATCATGAAACATATCACAATATTGTGGGGAATATCACCATCCCCTCTTGACTAACTAGTCAAGCCCCTAGTGGTGATTAGATAAATATTATTCAACCATAAAACATGAAACACGTGTGTCATATTATTAAATGGTAATTCAATCATATATGCAACTTGCCTATTTCATTACAAGATCTCAACTAACCTCCAATTTTTTTAGTGACAACAATAAGTAATTCCCAATCTTTAAAAAGATTTTCTTAGGATTAACCCTTAGGAACATGTGCTCCTTAATGGAAAATTATCGTTGAACCTTGAGATCAGTTTCACAACTTTATTGAAAATTTTGATAAGCCTTTGAATGTTACCTTATTTGTGTCGCCTAATCTTCCATATTCTTGAGTATATCTAGCCCAATCAAAACTCTATTAGTTGGGTCACTCTATCTTAGGGGGTATTATAACTTGTCTCATCAAATGCCTCAAAGGGATCATTCTAGTAACATATCAAAACCTTTGCTGTAAGCAAATTCTACTAGGTAGAGATACTTTTCTTATTTGAATGCTTTGTCCATGGCATACTGTCACATACCCCAATTTTGTAAAAATTATGTAATTATTTCATTATATTCCTGAGACATTATGTTAAATTAATGCTAAGGAGGAATTGATGACTCAGCAGAGTCACTAGAAATGGAATGTAATTCTGAATATTTTATTATTAATAAATAAATTATGGAGACAACAGCATGGGAGAGCTGTTAAAAAGAGGTTACTGTTCAAACTGGTGGATGGAACTAGGTGGAAAGGCAAAAGACAAGTGGCAGCATCCTCAAACACTTCCTAAGTTGCAGGTGGCAACTTCCCTATATTTGGGGTCATGATTCCCCAAGGAAGTGGAATCAGAGCAGGTGGCTCATTAATGACAGATAACCCAACAAAGACCTAGGCAATCTTTTAAATAGTACTCAATGAACTGAGCTGGGGGTTCGAATTGGTTCTAGAGGGAGAAGGCATTCAGGTGAATGTTATTCAGGAATCCCATTGAGGAAGAGGGAATTATAGTAAGGAAGTTGTTTGAGAGGAATGTTGCAGAAACTTGGTTCCATTATAGCTATTTGGGTTGAGTGAATTATTTTGCTGCACCTAGTTCCAGCCAGGGAGACCAGAGCAAGCTCGAGGGTCCTGAGAAGTGCTATCTGGGCACTCTCCAGGAGTTGTTAGGGAGGAACAGCCTCCCATTGCTGTTGTTGTCCACAGAAACAGGTTCTGTCATTTACTTCCTTATGTTTGTCAAGTCTGAATAAATGTATGATGAGTTTATTTTTAAATGTCTGAAGAGTAATTAGTTAGTAAAATAGTATATCAGAGTAACAGTAGATAGATTTGGTATAGTTAATGTGTTTCAACATTCCTTAATATCATTATTATCCTACTGATAAGGTAACTTTAATGCATGTTGTACAATAGTAATATTGTAATCAATAGTTTATTATCGTAATTTTAAACCTAGTTAATTATAACAGTTACATAGATAAGTAGGGTTTAAGTATACAGTAATTATTCTCTGGAAATACAAACTCGTTTAAACAATCATAGGAACAGAAATAAAATATAAACAGTTAAATTACAGTGTTATTATCATTATCAATAATTTGCAGAAGAATTGTAGCCGTAGTTCAAACATCTATTTTTTTTAGTATAAACCCTAGAGAAAAATTAACCAGCCGTAGTCTATTAATTAAATTAATAAACAAACCCTAATTAAGGTTGAACAAGTCTTTACATAACAATTAAACTATTGAGCAAAACCCTAGCAGGAAGTTATCACAAAGAATCTATCATTGTTAAATAATCTAGTTAATGTTTTGAAAACAAAAGAAATAACAGAACCCTGTTGTCGAGCTTAAACATTATCATAATATTTCTCACTTGACTCTCATTTGTCGATAGAGTCTTAATCATAGAACTTAGTTATTGTTTTAAAACCAAAGAAATAGCAGAACGATAATTAGCTCATTTATCGAGCTCAACAGTATAATAATATCATTCACTTGTTTCTCAACTTTCAACAGAAGCATAATCATTAGGACAGAACAAGCAATCAAATTAAATCACAACTGTAAATTTTGGATCGAGCCCTATCTCTTATTCAACTCACAACATCAACAGAGTCATATTTCAACTGATAGCTTAGCTTTTGAATTTAAATCATAACTGTAAATTAGTTCGGGTCAAACCCTAATAGCCCAGTTTAATCAAACGAGGGGAAATCTCAGTTCACAGGTTCACAACTCCTTAACCTAAAGACTTTAACAGTTTCAAATAACCTAGTTATCATTTTTAACAAACAAAAGGAGCAGCAGATCCATATTTAACTCAGTACCGAGTTTAAATATTATAGTAATAACTTTCATTTGACTCTATATTTCCAACAAAGTCATAATTGTAGCAACAAAGTAAGCAACTACACAAAATCACGACTGTGGAGCTTGATCTAAACCCTATCATTCTAGTTTGTGAAATAAAATAAATACTAAAAACTTAAGACCACGATTTCACATACGGTCGTAGCTCAGGTTCACTATTCAGGTGGTTTAAAAACTAAAGATTTACTTACTACTGTACATAGCTGGAAACAAAAAGAAAACGCATGCAATAAACAAGCCCATTGTACAGGCAGAACTTTATATTAAGTTAAATTACAAAAAAAACCCTGGGTAACACCCTAAGCAAAATTTACGAGTACAGTATTAAAACCTAGAGGCCGTAACCTCATCTGCAGATAGGCTCACAGCCTTGTCTTCTCTTCTTTTTATACATTAAAACTACTGTAGCAAAACCCTATCTACTAAAAACAAAAAGAATAAAATTACAATCTTGACCGAAGCCGTGACATTTCCTTCACATCACAGGGTGAACCTGACAAGGAGTTTGTGGTATCAAGCAGTAAAAAGACCCAACAGAACGGTGATAATCACAGGGTTGATTCTTTCAAAGCCCAAACTCTAACCGCCTTAATCAACCAACAAGGAGGAAAATGCCATGGTGAAAACCAAGCTTACCCGGTAAGCCTATCGTCGAAGCTGGTGTCCTCCACGCTTTGGAGAAGGGCCAAGACCTGCAACGATAGAGTGGTTTTCGTTAAACATTAAATTTGTTAAAAACCATTTCCTTTAACTATCAGAGCGTGGGAGTATTTAACTTACCAGTGAATTTGCTAAAAGCTCGATCATTATAACAGCCTGCTAAACCACGAGCAGCACAAGCAAGAAAAATATAAACCCCACCTTGGTCACCAAAGGAACGAACTGGCAGAGCAAGGGAATACCTTCCACGATGGGAGCCGTGATAGAACAAGTCAAAAGATGTAGACGATGGAAGCCGTGACAGGGTTAATATGGGTAACAAAAAGGGTAAACCCTAGGTCATAACAACCTCCCAGCTGCCAACAGCAAAAACAAATGACTCCCAAACAAATACATTGGACAAGTACGAAGGTTGGGAGCAGCATAGAAGCTGCTAGCACCCAGTAACAGCAGCACAGGTAAAACCCTAGGTGCTTAATAAAATTTTATCTGCCGACAGCAAAGATACAACGAGTTCCAAACGATACAGAGGACAAACATGAAGG
The DNA here is from genome assembly GCA_027924585.1 of Larix kaempferi. Taxonomy (NCBI): domain Eukaryota; kingdom Viridiplantae; phylum Streptophyta; class Pinopsida; order Pinales; family Pinaceae; genus Larix; species Larix kaempferi. The sequence goes on along the minus strand of BSBM01000968.1, from coordinate 4,387,559 downwards.
ATTGTGGAAGCATAGAAGCTGCTAGCACACTGTAACAGCAAAACTCAGACCAAGAAGTTCCACAGAGCGACCGAGCCCGAAGGCGAGGGAAAAATGACAAGGTAGGGTTAGGTTAACTGTTTTATATCACCAAATGCATGGCTCAGGAATAAACACGTAGCACTTTAATTTTTCCCATGCAGTGGGTCGACACTTCAAAGTTCTACGATGAGATACCAATTATTGTTATGCAATTAAAATCATAGCAGGAATGTTCCAATATGGTAATGAACCATAGTTCAAACTTGCCAATCATTCCATGTTAAAAACAATGCTTCGAACCTCGCATACGTGAACAATAACACTTTGCCCTTGTTAACACTCAAAAAGTGTTCACTACCTCATCTACCACATTATATGGCTTATTTGTCCATTTTCCTACCATATTTCCCTTAAAAACCCAAAAAAATCCCACTAAAAAGCCTCCAAAAGGCCACAAAACCATCAAAATAGCCTCATAAAGGCTAAAAAACCCATGTTTCCTCCAAAAATATCCAAAATTCCTCTAAAAATAGCAAAAACCCCCTAAAAGGGGAAGAAAAAATATAAAATAATGAGGAAAAGGAGGAAAAAACCCTATACAGCTGCCCTAAACCATGTGTTTCCCAAAACCATGGGTCAGCGCTCCATCACTTTGCTGACCCATGGTTTTGGGAAACACATGGTTTAGGGCAACTATATAGGGTTTTTTCCTCCTTTTCCTCATTATTTTATATTTTTTCTTCCCTTTTTAGGGGGGTTTTTGCTATTTTTAGAGGAATTTTGGATATTTTTGGAGGAAACATGGGTTTTTTTAGCGTTTTTGAGGCTATTTTGATGGTTTTGTGGCCTTTTGGAGGCTTTTTAGTGGGATTTTTTGGGTTTTTAAGGGAAATATGGTAGGAAAATGGACAAATAAGCCATATAATGTGGTAGATGAGGTAGTGAACACTTTTTGGGTGTTAACAGCCCTACAATCATTAAATCATGCAAATTGTCAATAAAGTTCAAGATTTCGATGAGATTCTCCTCATTGTTGCTAAATAGAAATTATATCTTGGGTAAATAAAATATTTGCATGGTTACCTATAATGGTTGCAACACCATAGTCCCCAGGTCATCTTTTTAACAATTAAAACATTGGATTGATGCCTTTAAATCTTGCTTAATGTTTAATGAGACTTTGTCTTACGTTCCATTTATACTATGCATTATATTAACGTTCAAAGTCAAGTTTTAGGATGTTAAAAAAGATATGGAGGACTTGATTTCTTTAACTATAAAAATCCTAAGGTTATAGGTGCCAAGTAAGTTAGATGTGGTTCATAGAACTTACCACGACATTGCCATTCCCCTATTTTTTTTATGTGACAAGACATAGATTATTTCGTTAAGATAATGCAAAGATATTAGGGTTTAACTGTTACCATTCCACTACTATTTGCTGATGTTATAGCTTTGCACAGATGATTCAAGACTCGTCATTTCTTCATTTTGGAACTTTCGTTGGTGGAATTCAAGCTTTACAACTCACAAAAATTGTACTGAGAGTACCCTAATATACTATTGCTATCCTTAATATTAACGAGTTTAATCAATTATGATAACTGAGGACTATTACAATAAGTGCTTATAGATTTTATTTAAGTGTTATTTATGAAACAAAAGTAGTTTCCAAACAATTTAACCCTTAAATGATAATAGAAAACATGTACTGACAGGTATTCCTTGCAATTGCTGAAGGTAAGAAAAATACAAATATAGTGGTATTATTAACTCCAAATCCTTTGCAATTAAAGTATAAATCAAAACATATTCAGAATTTGAACTTGGCATGATGCAAGAAGAGTTCTACCTTTAAGAGGTTTGATAAACCTGGTTAGCATGTTATACTTTTTACTGAATGATTTGGTACTGCTAACTGATATTTAATACTTGAAAGATTTAAATGTAGCGACCCGCAATTACCTGTATATCTGTAAGATAAAGAAAATCGATTGCATTAGCTCGTAAGTTAAGTAAGCCCAGTCTGACATGGCAATTCCCCCTTGCGGTTGCAAAACAGAAAAACAATCGATAACTGAAAAAAGAAAACCATAATAAAATTTAAGTATAATAAAAGATCATTCAAACACAATTACGATCACGTAAGCAAAACAAACAGTTAAATGACTGCATTTAATAACATTACTTGCTATTTTAAAAATTTTAAATTTTTCGAAAATTTTGGGTTCGTGACACATACATTCACAACTTGTCTTCCAACACTAGGTTCACTCTTTCTTTTTTTCTCATCCATCTATGAATAATAAGATGTGTTGAATGTTAATGTAATTGTAACTTCAGAAGATATTCACTTGTCTATTTTATGTTGTATTTGTATTTTATTATTGTACCTCCGACGGAGATGTTTATTCCTCTGGTCGAGAGAGTCATTATTGTACTTGAGTCATGTAAAGTGATTGAGGTTAACGCTCCATTGTAATTCAAGGAAATAGACCCCCGAGTCGGCATGTATTAGGGTTATTAGAATCTCCTATATAAGTCGGCCCAGTCAAGTACAACTAGGAGCCGACCTGTTTGGTGTAAAGGCCAAGTGAAAGTAAAAGTATAAATAGAGAGGGTGCTCCTCTCTATTTGCTCATTCACTCACTCATCAAGTTCGCATTAGTGAGAAGGAGGACAAGTTCGCACAAGTGAAGAAGAGAGAAGTTGTTGAATACCATCTCTATTTTTGGGGTTTACTTTTCTGCTATTGTTTTGTTGCTCATTTATCTCTGAGGAAGTTGCGGGGTTTTATCCTTTATGGTTTCCCCGATGAAAATATTTGTGTCTCTTGTCTCTTGTGTTTAAATGTTGTGCATGTTATTCTCTCAGATAAGATCCTAGATAATCTTGAATTAAATTGTGAAAATTTAACATGGTATCAGAGCTAACCTAAGAAGAAGACACTGTGCAATTGTTAAAGCTAGGGCTTCTTAATTTTTGGGTTTCTCTCCACAAATCATCGACAAAAGGAGGCTAGGACAACTCACCTAAGGAAGGTGCATCTTTATGTCGAAACAAAAGTTGACTATGAGCATTTTCAATTTTTGTCCTGTCACTACTACAAGAAATTAGGGCTTTTCACAGAAGTGGAATTTTGGAGTGCAATCAGCATAGGAAGGTGCTCCTTAGCAAAATCGAAATTTAGAGACCAATATCAAAGTTTTTGGTTGGGTGAAACTCCTATAAAGTCAAACCCTAATTTGACTTTGGACCAAAAAAACCAGAAAACCAAAAGAAAAAGCCCGAAACTGCAGATCTGAAATTCGCAAGTCAATTTTCAAGGGTGATTTTTTGGAATATTCAGAAACCAAGTGTACCAGCATACTCGCCTCATCCAGGTGCATCTTTCTATGAAAACATAATTCAATTCCGAGAATTTTCATTTTTCAGCCCGTCACTACTACCGGAGGAAAACTAGGGCATCAGATATTTTGGGTTTTTGTTCACAGATTTAGGGTAGTGAGTACATTGGACAACTCACCTTGAGGAGGCACATCTATCTGTCCAACTAGAAATTCAAATTCCAAGTTTGAATTTTTAGGGTTTCTCTGTCAAACCCTAGCCAACTCCAAATCTAGTTTCAGCAAATCAAGTGGTAAGACCTAAATCTTTTCTATTTCCATTTGAATTTCTCATTAAAGATGTCTCACCACACCAAGCTTGAGGATAAGCTTGAAGGGGCTGATAACTTCCGAGCATGGAAGTATAGGATTGGGCTTGTCCTAGAAGATAAAGAATTGGACACCTATGTGAATGAAGAGGTTCAAATTCCAGAGGGAGATGAGGCTAAATCCCTACACAAGAAAAACATGGTTAAGGCTAAGAGAATCATTGCATATTCTATCAAGGACCATCTCATACCACATGTGTCATCCCTGAAGACACCTAAAGAGATGTTTGATGCCTTGACCACCTTATTTGAAGGAAGGAATATAAATAGGAAGATGACATTGAGGAACCAATTGAAGAATGACAAAATACAAAATGCAGAGACCATATAGTCCTACTTTACAAGGGTCTCTCAGATAAAAGAACAACTTGAAGCTGTGGGAGAAGATATAGAGAATGGAGAAATAGTGATGACCACCTTGAATGGTATCCCTAGGTCATGGGATTCCTTCATTCAAGGGATTTGTGCAAGAAGGAAGTTAATCACATTCAGTAGGCTGTGGGAGGAATTCTCATAAGAAGAAGCTCGACTTGTAGCTTGAGAAGAGAAGATGGGAAATGAAGACCAAGATCTCACAGCACACACCAGGAAGAATAACAACAAAAGGGAACATCCTCATCACAAGAAGGAAAAACACCAACACCAGAATCAGAGGGAGAACTTTAAAAGATCCAGAAAAGATCTATCTAACATTATATGCTATGCATGTGATGAGAAGGGACACTATTCCAGAGATTGTCCCAGAAATAGAAGTGGCTCCAACAAGAAGAAGACCATCAAGAAAAGACATCATGCTCACACTGTAGAGGATGATGAACCTCCAAGGAAGAGAACCAGAGAAGACAATGAAGATTCTTCAAGTGATGAAGAATATGTATTGTAATGAAGGTAACCAGTTACATGGGTTCATTCAGAAGGTTCCACCTCATAAGGTGTAACTAGAGATGACTTTCAGTATTACATGAAAGGAGTAGAAGAAGCTACTGTAGAGTTGGACTCCAGAAAAACAAATAAAGATCAATAATCTATGGAAGAACCTCTCATCCATTTTCAGCATTGGTTAAGGAAGCAAAAGATCAAGAGGGAGCACACTCCAGTAGTTCCTACAAGGAAGCAAAGATTGAGAGGGAGTCCACCCAACAACCAAACAAAGATAAGTATTTGAATTGTCATTTCTTGTATATCTAATTACTTAAATAATATTGTTCAATCATGTACATACTTATGCTCTTAGATTTAGGATGTATATCATGCATGTTAGAAAAGTTGCATTAATGAACAAGATACTACTAAAATGTAAGTAATGGGTAAGTGGCCTATGGTACTGTACAAAATCCCATTGCTACTTATCAAGAATGAAACCTCTTTGTTGACATGTTGGGAGTAGTGCACACTCTTAACAATGTTCTGGTAGAGATGGAAGGCATCTAGGAAGTTATCATATGAATATGGGATATGGATGAATGTTGTGTTGAATCATTGGCTAAGATAGTTGCATGACTGTGTGACCTATGTCTTTATGCATAAGAATTTGTTTTGAAAAAATATGAAATGTTTCTAATCACACAACTAAATTGACTTGTAGGAATGATTGTGTACTACAAGAGAGACTTGTTTCGAAGAACAAGTGACAATGATTCAGCTAGAAGATTTATGAAGTCAAAAAGAAGACACTTAAGAACCTGAAGTTCCTAGGATCCAAGATACAACAATGGAAGGAGTAATTCCTAAAGACCATGAAGAATGTGAGATGGGAGACCCACAGGAACCTGTAGATCCACCATGTGAGAATAATTCTCACAAGAGGAAACCAACATGGGTACGAGAAGCAATTCAAGATGTAGAGAGATATGGTCCTCTAGAAGGAATGCATAGAGAAAGCAAGAGACCGATAACATTCTCCATTTATGCAACCCTGTTGTGCGACATCATTGACAAGGAACCTGCCAACTATGAAGAAGCAACAGAAAGGAAGGAATGGAAGGATGCCATGATCGAGGAGTACTAGTCGATCATGGAGAATGATGTCTGGGATGTGGTCCCGAGACCAGTAGGGAAGTCTGTTGTGACTTCCAAGTGGATCTACAAGATCAAGCATGTTGCAGATGGAAGCATAGAGAAACACAAGGCAAGATTTGTGGCACGTGGCTTCTCCCAGAAGGAAGGGATAGATTATGAGGAGACATTTGCACCTGTATTCAGATACACTTCCATCAGATAAGTACTTGCTCTGGCTGCAGTGATGAAGTGGAAGGTACACTAGATTGATGTCAAGACAACGTTCTTGAATTGTGTAGTAGAGGAGGAAGTGTATGTGGAGTAGCCACTCGGATTTGAGACACATGACAGGGAGACTCATGTGTGCAAATTGAAGAAGGCCTTGTATGGATTGAAACAGGCACCCAGGACGTGGTACGGCAGAATAGACAGCTTCCTGACTAGTCTGGGATTTACCAAGAGTAAAGTGAATTCCAACCTTTACTACAAGATTGAAGAAGGGAACCCAGTGATACTTCTACTTTATGTAGATGACCTATTTGTGACAGGTGAGGATGGGTTGATTGCTAACATGAAGAGGAAGCTTGCTGTCGAGTTCGAGATGAAGGACTTGGGTATGATGCATTATTTTCTAGGTATGGAGTTGTGGCAGAGCACAGATGGGATCTTCCTTGGACAAGGGAAGTATGCAGTAGAGATCCTGAAGAGGTTCGGGATGATGAACTACAAGGCCATGGCCACACCTATGGCATCGAACCTGAAGCTATTGAGTGATGCTTCATCAGATTCGGTTGATGCCATGATGTATCGTTAGATGATTGGATCTTTGATGTACCTGACGAATACGAGACCATATATTTGCTTTGTTGTGAACACATTGAGCCAATTCTTGACGGATCCGAGACATGTTCACTTGATTGCTGCAAAGCATATTCTAAGGTACCTGAAGGGTATGATGGATTATGGGCTCAAGTATGACGCGAATCAGAAGATTAACCTGGAGGGTTGTGTTGATTCGGATTGGGCAGGCAGTTCCACTGATAGGAAGAGCACTTCGGGGTGTTGCTTCAGTATGGGATCAAGTGTGACCTCTTGGTTTAGAAGGAAGCAGTCCTGCGTGGCACTGAGTACAGCTGAAGCAGAGTATGTCGCAGCTTGTTTAGCTAGTTGTGAGGAAGTATGGCTTAGGAAGCTACTGTCTGATTTGTTCAATCTCCAGTTGGATGCAACTTGTATATTTTGTGACAACCAGAGTTGTGTGAAGTTGTCTAAGAACCCGGAGTTCCATGATCAATCGAAGCACATCAAGATCAAGTATCACTATATCATGGATATGGTGCAGAGAGGAGCAGTGAAGCTCTAGTATGTTGCGAAAGACGAGCAGATAGCCGATGTGTTTACCAAGCTGCTGGCCAGAGTGAAGTTCGAGTACTTCAAAGAAAAGCTTGGTGTAGTCCATATCGAGGGGGAAGTGATGAGTCTGGAAGATGTAGATGCACAGGAGCATTCTCACGTGGTGGTAGGTGTGTCCTCCCATGGTGTAGATGTAAGGGCTGGAGCCTTTCCTGAATGGTGGTATATTTTCTCTCCCATGTCGGGTGATGTAAGTGTTGTGTGATGTGCATATGGGCTGTGCTCCATTGACATAGAGATGATTTGGACGTGATGAGGTGACAGTAGGGTACTCAGGTTTTGCAAGGCAATGTAATCAGTCCGATGATGTACACAGGTTTTGCAAGGCAATGTAATCAGTCCTGCGATGTACACAGGTTTTGCAAGGCAATGTAATCAGTCCTACGATGTACACAGGTTTTGCAAGGCAATGTAATCAAGCCTGCGATGTACACAGGTTTTGCAAGGCAATGTAATCAATCCTGCAATGTACACAGGTTTTGCAAGGCAATGTAATCAGTCCTGTGATGTACACAGATTTTGCAAGGCAATGTAATCAGTCCTGCGATGTACACGGGTTTTTTGCAGAGACAATGTAATAAGTCCTGAGATGTACCTACTTGATGGCTTGCTCGTAGAGATGATGAAGACCTACATGGAGGCTAGGCCTACATCCAACATGAAAAAGGGTTGGCTCTGTAGAACTTCCTATGATGAGTAGATTGGATATTGATTATTGAGATGATGAAGATTGCAGCAGCAGTGACAACGATGATCCAGTGTTGATGATCCAGCGACGAAGACTTGTGTTGATGACTGTGTCAAGAATACCTTCCTAGTTAAGAGGGAGTGTTAATGTAATTGTAACTTCGGAAGATATTCACTTGTCAATTTTATGTTGTATTTGTATTTTATTATTGTACCTCTAACGGAGATGTTTATTCCTCCGGTCGAGAGAGTCATTATTGTACTTGAGTCATGTAAATTCATTGAGGTTAACCCTCCATTGTAAGTCAGGGCAATAGACCCCTAAGTCAGCATGTATTAGGGTTATTAGACTCTCCTAGAGAAGCCGGCCCAGTCAAGTACAACTAGGGGCCGACCTGTTTGGTGTAAAGGTCAAGTGAAAGTAAAAGTACAAATAGAGAGGGTGCTCCTCTCTATTTGCTCATTCACTCACTCATCAAGTTCGCATTAGTGAGAAGGAGGTCAAGTTCGCACAAGTGAAGAAGAGAAGCTATTGAAGACCATCTCTATTTTTGGGGTTTACTTTTCTGCTATTGTTTTGTTGCTCATTCTATCTCTGAGGAAGTTGTGGGGTTTTCTCCTTTATGGTTTCCCCAATGAAAATATTTGTGTTTCTTGTCTCTTGTGTTTAAATGTTGTGCATGTTATTCTCTTAGATAAGATCCTAGATAATCTTGAATTAAATTGTGAAAATCTAACATTGAAGTTCAACTGAGTGCTCATGGTATTAAGCATGCTCTTCCAATTGTTGGAAGTGAACTTCATATCTCAATCTTATACAAACTTCGTAGACACTTGATGTAATCAAACTATCTCTTTTGTATAAATTATCAACTATGTCTGAAACTTGTGAGTATAATGTGAGTTTATCCATAACCACTATGATAGAATCATTACGTTGCATAATCTTAGGTAAGCCTATGATAAAATCCATTGAAATTTGCTCCCATTTCCACTTACTAAGGGGCAATGATTGTAATAGATTGGCCCAATCTTAGGTAAGCCTATGATAAAATCCATTGAAATCTCTTCCCATTTCCACTTACTAATGGGCAGTGATTGTAATAGATTGGCCCAATGTTGAGATTATATTGTTAACTTATGGTATTCAAAGCATCACCAGTATACTTTGTTGCATATTTATTTATATTTGGCCACATGTACTACTTCCTCAAATTTGTTATAGTTTTGTAGTGGTTAGGATTCCCTACATATGACATATTATGCAATTATATCAAGATCGTTCATCTTATTTCAACATTGTTAGGGGCATAACTATATCCATAACACTATAAATCCTTCTTCAAAGATCAAACATAATATTTTGATTGAGATATTTGAATGGCCAACCAACTACGGTAGGTTCCCACGTACCATAGTGAAAACATAACATTATTCATCTCCAACCTTGACTTTGGTTTTTTGTTTAATTCTAATCTTGATTATGAGGTTACTCTCACATTGCATAGATATTGGATCAATCTAGTGAGGCAACATTATGGTAGCCGAGTCCAAGTTGTTTCCCAAGAGGTTGAGGTTGGGGTAGTGTGATGAATCAAAGAGGAATGTGATGAGCATGGGATGTGATATTTGAGGTGGGTTCTTACATGATGGACAAAAATTGAATATGGATAGATGTTACAAGGGGCAACTGAAGCAATACAATGTGGCTCAATATGGGTTTGTCACCCATGATGAATCATGCATATGCCTAGATGAGCATGTGATAGTTGTGGTGATTGTGTCTCCAAGTATAGTGAATTAAAAAAATGTCAAGTAATTTTGGATCATAAGCCTAATTATCAGAGTGTAGATTGGAGGATGGAGGGTTCAAGGTCTATATCAAGCACTCTTTTGGTAAATGATTCTACTTGCAATATTGACCAAATATGTCCTAGAAATTTTGGATAGTTGGTTGGATAGCATGTTGTAGTGATTAAAATTATTGCTTGATGCCAGAGGAAGGTTCAAGCATTGGCGTAATAATGTCTAACGTTCCATCATAAAATTGTGTGATCATCTATAAATTTTCCTAATAAGTGCTCAACTTTAGGTCATTCAACACGAAGCAGATTAATGGTGGAAAGGATTAGAGAAACCATTGTATACACTAATATTTTGGGGTATGTGTACTACTTTCAAATCATTTTCTTCATCTATGATTAAAATCTTTGAGCAACTCAACTTGTTTTTAATGGATATGTATGAGCATGGGAATGCTAGTGGATGGTTGCACCATATCACTCTATTTATGTAAAATCTCATTCTTGATTTCCTAGAAAGTTGTTGGGATAGATTGCAAGGGTTCCCAACAAAGAATATCATGCTTTCTCAGTGTCCTCTTGAAATAAAAGATTTTAAATTATTCCATGGTGGTATTTAGCAAAAGGAGTTCCAAAATTGTATGCATTATGATCATGTGATCATATGATCGTATGCATATAACTCTCTCATAAGGTGGCACATGTGCAAGGGTGATGTTGTTGACACCAACTACTGAATCATCCATAAATAGAGTGGCACTAGAGCCTCAACCAAATGTAGAAAATTGCAGGGGTACCAAGGTAGTCTTATAAGCTACTGAAACCACAATTATAAAGGTGCAGGCAAGTCTAGGAGAGAGAAGAGTCTCCAACCTCAAGATAGTATTGTCTTCTATGATATGTTTGGACAAATTTGCAACTCTTCTACAATTACCTATAAATCCTCTACGGCTTTTGCATCCACCATATTGCAATGAACAATGTATAAATCATGAGTAGATGAGCAATCATGGAATTGTTCTCATGGAGAAGAGTAAGGCTATGGATTTGGGTTCTATTCATGAAGAAGGTGCTTACCAACCTCATCCCAATGTTGGTGGCATTTGGCCCTAGATTTAGGAGGTGAAGAGTGAAGCACATGTTCTTGAGGGCGATGAGAAACTCAAGTAGCCATGTAGCATACAGCATGTTTTTAGGCCAAAACTAGTGTTTGTGGGTGTTATAACCCTAAACTAGATAACATCAAGGGATAATACAACTTAGTGCACACTAAATCAAATAAATAATCCTTACCAACATGACCATACCAATAAATTGAAAGTAACCAAAGTTGTGCACTAAACTAGAACAATAAGCAATCTATTGTACTAATTCAAATATGCAAAAAAACCCAAAGAAATGTATGATACACATATGTTTATGGATATATAAAGATCTTATTATGCATTCCATAGCGTAATATAATATGATACAAGGGTCTCACTTCATTGCCTTTATCTACGCAATTGCATGTATAAATGCATTCTCATCAAGTCATAGCCACATTATTTGGGTCCACAAATCAACCCCCAAGTACATACAAATGCATAATTGATCCTATAATGGCATGTAGAACATGCACAAATACATCAAATTTATAAAGAATATGTAGTTTTAGGGTGCAAAGGAATTTTAGCCCAAGGGCATATCCTAACTCACATCAAAATTTACAAAGAATATGTAGCTTAAGGAAGCAAAGGACTTTAATCCCAAGTGCATATGCTAGATCAATAATATCATTTGCCTTCATTGAGTGTTATTTTCACCTCAAGTCTTTGCTCTGGTAGCCTAGTGGTCGTGCAACGGCGCTAGGTAGCTTCTTCTGCTCATCACGAGTCCTAAGGGTGCCTTAATATGGTTCACCCTAGGCCTGAAGTTGATTTTATTGGCTCGGAAATATGTTATGGTTATGCATGTAAGTATCCATTGCAACCATGGTTCCACTAAAGGAAACTATTGCAACCATGGTTCCACTAAAGGAAACCATTGCAACCATAGTTCTTATGTAGGTGGAATTCTCAAGCCTCCCTTTACAGTTTTGGAATTTTTGGATTGTATCTCAATGCCTATAGGGAGTTTTTTTTCCATTATTTGGGTGAAGGCTCAAGAGAAGCATTCATCTCTAGATTAAAATGTCAAATGACTTGAAAAAATTGCTTATATATTGGTCAAGGGTAAAGAGTTTAAAACTAGTGAGGTGCATTAACCTCTCAAACACCTACTTCAATTGCCAATGCCTTGATCATTGAGTTCAAGACTTCCCCCTCACAAATTCAATTAAACTTAACTCACTACCCCTTGAAATAACCTCTATTTCTTAGCCTCGAGCCCAAAAGGCCTTTCATACAACCAATGATGATGGATAGGCACAAGTGGTGCAAAAGTATTCCTAGAGAGAAAAGGTGGTGATTTCCCAAGGTCCAACTAATGTTTTAAAGCTCAAAACCAGACTTTGAACCAGTTGAAGTTCAACTCGGCTCGGAACCGAAACTGGCAATGACTTGGAGCGGTTTGATTTCAATGACTTGGACTACTAAAAACACATAAAATTTTACAATTTTAATGAAAATATATATATTAAAGATTCCAAACTATTAGAGACAAAATATGCAAAGTCTACTCATGCGTATACCATGTAAGGGTGAATATATCAAAATAGCACCAAGTGCAATACATATCTGAATCAAAATTGAAAATACATAATCATCAAAATCATTGCCTATATTGGGATCATATTCATCAATATCACCCTATTCCCCCCTCCTCTACGCTCTATCCCTTCTCTTTGCCTCGAATCTCGAAGTTGATCCTCCAAGGACATTAGTCAACATCCTACAATTTTGATGAAACTTCCTAATCCAAGCGTGAAAATAAGGTAGAAAAAGCTTCACATGCTTAATAAGTGATGTTTCTTGACTGAAGAGTACATTTTATTAAGGTTATGACAAAAGAGTTTAATCAAATTCAACAATCAGATATCAATGCCACCAACATCAAGGTACATAGAGATTTCGATGTGCTTGATTAAATTCCAATCCCTTACCCTCATATATGATAGAATCCAGTGGAAACGTTGGAATCCTGAAATTTTAAAAATTATTAAGTCTATTGAATTCTAAATGGGATCTAATATTCTACTTTTTGCATATGAAGTCTAACGAGGTTGGAACCACTCTCAAACATCCTAAAACAATTAATGGTAAGTAGAAGGATAGAAAATGAAAGATAAGGAGAATGCCACCTTTACTTTGAGAATTTAACATTATCATTTAATATTACTAACTTCAATGTCACTTGTACAAAACTGGTCAATTTTTTTAAAAATATTTGTCTAGCCTCCACGCGTTCTCCCCAGGCAGACTTGGATTAATTTGGGCGGTTTTCCACGTGCTCGATCAATTCAATATCGAATCAGTCTCCAAACCGATTTTCATTTTGATAAAATGTTGTTGAGGGTTAGACCGATCAACTCAGTCGGTTTTGGTTTCGAGTTGAATGGTTTTTAAAACATTGGTCCAACTAGCAAAAAATGTCTCTAAATCAAACTAGCCTTAAGAAACCCACAACCTTGGCCACTAGGAAAAATATAAAAGGATAACATTTTTATATTCCAAAAAGCTCATCTTCTTGTGGGAGTAAGGAAAGGGCATGATCTCTACCTTCATGTTGAATCCTTAAATGGTATGAGAGGATGAGGAACTTTTAAAGCATCCCAAGCCTTATACACTCAATGAGTGGCTACACATGCTTAGCAATAAAGGTTTGGTCTCACCAAACTATTTCAAGGTGTTGGTCGAGATAAATGAGGAAGAAAAGGATATGGTCTATATATTTATTAATCCTTAATGAAGGTAGCATAATGGAATGTTGAGGGGGCTTGTGGCCTCTTATAAAAAAACCATAGGTTGGAGTATTCAAAACATGATTTCTAATTTTGATATTTTGTGTTTGTAAAAAGAGATTTTATTTTTATTTTTATTAAAAGAAACCTAGAATGTTATATGGTTGAATGCTATGTTTATGTTTCTAACCATATCGATGGCAAGGGAGGCATTGCAACATCAACCTTTCCAAACCTTATAATAGATGTGGGATGGGGAATTGACCAAACTCAGTGATTGGTGTGGACAATGTTGAATCTAGATGGTTGAATCCTAGGCATGGCCATCATCTATGCTTCAAATGATGCTAAATAAAGTAGCTCCTTTTGGAACCGGATAGTTGATGAATTGCTCGATTGCCACTACCTATTTATGGAGATTTCAACTTGGATGAGACCCAAGATGATGAAAGGTTATTCCCTATTCAAATCCCTCGGGGATAGAGGGTCACCTATAATGACCTCAAAGCCATGCATGGCCTATATGAACCCAATAATATTAGAAGGCATGAATCATTTGAACTTGATTCACCTAGTTGAAATTTTTAAAAGGCATTAAAACACTATTTGGAAAGGCCTTGACTGAACCATGCTCTCAAAGAAAATGTCTTTTTATTTTATTGTAATGAATGTAGGGCAGTTCAACATTAAGAGCGTTGATTCTCTTAGACCATCAAGCCATTGTCTTCTCCATTTCATGGGGAGATAAGGAAATATGGAGCCATAAGACCCTTTCATGTTTCACATATCACACCTACAACACCCTAACTGTGTGAACCCCATTAAAAGGGTTTGGAATATTTTTTCAAGTCTGAGGGGGGATGAGGGTTGGATTACCTAGTGGGGAGATGCCAACAATTGAGTCATGACAATCTTGTATAGCTACAAGATGCTTAGGGGAAAACATCACATAAACATCAAGGATTAGTTGAAGAAACTAAGCTATAATATTTAGTTTAGCCCATATGATGAAGAACTCAAAACTTGAGTGACCAAACTTATAGAGTAAGGTAAGGCATTGTCAAGTAAGAGGTATTGTTAAGATTTCTTCTTCCCCTTTTCCTAACTCGGTCCAAGGCCAAGGAAATAAGTGATGTGGTGAGTACTAAGCAAGGTTAATGTTGTTTAAGTGCTTAATAGGCGTATATGGTCAAGACAAACGCATAGATAATGGAAAGGAAGACTTACATGACTATCTTAAGATCCCCAAGCCCTTTTCGATACTTCTAAAGCGGATGAATATTATCAAGGAAAGGGAGCCTAATTGTGAGCTAGATTGCACTAGATAAAATTAGAGGATAGGCCAAGAAAATCTTCTTTGAAGCTTTGGGCTCTAAAGAAGTTGCAAAAATAGTGTGACCCTCAAATTGGCAAAATGGCACATCACCAAGCAAGTATGTAATGAAAAAGAATTTGTTATTCATTACATGATTATTTTCAAATCATAAGAGATCACTGATAAGCATAGGGTGACCATGCAAATGTGCTCGGATGTCATGTGTCACCTATCACTTGAACAAAAGAGGATGTATGATTAGGTGTTGATCTTAGTTGCACTAACAATTATTATGATGGAGATGGCCAATGAGAAATATCCCATGTGAATTCTAAAATGCCACATGGGATTTTATTGAAACTAAATTGCTACAAGTATATAGTTTATTTGTAAACAATCATTGAGGCAATATAAATTAATAAAGCCATAATTAGGTTTAATCCCAAACCTGGTGAGCAAAACTCATTACCAATTGCAATCCTATAACCCTGTTCAATGTGTCGTATAAAATATTGGCAAAATCCTTAGCATTGCACATAAAGTATATCCTCCCCGTGATGATGCATCTGAAACAAACAAGCTTCCTCTGAGTTGCTTCATTCTAAACAACACGATTGTTGTTTGAGAAGGAATGAATCCTATGATAGAGTTGAGTGTCCTTCATCATTGGAATGCTCAAAGCCCTTGGGTTTGGTTTAAAACATTATTTATAAAACAATTACATGTTTATCCATTAATCATTCCATGCATGAGGAAATTGGCCTTTTTAGGTTAAATTGTAAAGGTTGGCTCCCGATCCCTGCCTTGAATGTCATTGTTACAAAGTCCTTGGGCTATCTACTTCATAGTACAATGGTCTAAGGTCTTATCAATGGGATTTCTCTCCCTAAGGCCAATTGGTCAATGGCCCAACTTATTGATGATTATTTTCTTGCCATTCTTGAGGACACAACCTTTATGGAAAACATTATGGATTGCCTTCAAAATTTTGGTGAGCTTCAAGCTCGAAGCTTCAATGGACCAAAACCCAATGTTATGTACAATGTACATGTGAAGAGTCAACCTAGTTGGTAACTCAAGATGTTCTGGGATCCATCTTGGGAAAGGCTTTAAATTTAAGGGGATCCCATTTACATTCCAAGCCTCTCCAAAAGAGCATGAAATGGGATCATCCAAAGGATGGATAAGAAAATTGAATAGTATATAACCAAGCCTTTGAATTTGGTTTCTGAGTTCCAAATATACACTAATGTCTTTATTAGTACTCAAGTTGATTATTATTTTTGCTTGGTTCCTTCTATTACTACCTATCAAAGTCTAGAAAAAACACTTGTAAATATTTGTGGGGCAACACTAAGAGAGGGGAAGACTTTCATATAGCTAATTGTACCCTATGTTGCCTTCACATGGATTGGGGAGGTATGGGAATTATCAAAACTCACACTCAGGCACAATCCCTATGTGCTAAATGGGTCCTTTGCAAGGTTATTAACGAGAGGGAGGCATGTAAAATGTTATTTAGAAACTGCCTAGAAAGTACCTAGAAAAGTTTGAATCTCTATACTCTTCTAGATACCCTTGCCCATGTAGAAAATAAAAAGGAATGTTTGTGGCTAAGAGTATCTAGAAATCCCGAGAGTCTATTAAGCCAAAATTATGTTGGAAAGGTTACTCTCTCAAATTAAAGTCTACTTCAATGAACATTATATTTGGCAGTCACCAGTGTTATTGTGTTATGGTTAAACCTTGGCAAAAAATGTGTTGTTTTTAACACAATACGTTTGTCAACGAGGCATCAACAAGGTCACTAACCTCTTTGACTCCTAGGCCTACGACCACAAGGCATGGCGTAATTGAACGATGAGTTCCCACGACCCAACCTAGATATATTAATTGTAGAGCATGTCAAAGAATTGATTCCTAAAAATCTCTTCAATAAGCTCAACCTACATGCTCATGTTGGTTGGTGGAGGGATTGGAGATGGAATCACTCAAAGGCCTTTAAGAAATATAGGCTTGCCAAATAATGTAAATGGTTGTGCCCAAAACCTATCCTGGACACTGAGGTCAATCAATTGTGGAGGCTCAAGTCAAAGGAAAAAATTTGTCTCTTGAGACTCAAAAGTATTTGGAAGCCTTTCATGGAGCCAAAGAACGTGGCCCTTTTGCTTAGTTGTTAGGGGTAGGGAACTTGGATATGGGCCAATAGGGCTTGCACCTATGGGTCACCCAATGAAAATGCACCTTTTTCAAGAAAAAAAATTATGAAACATTTATTCTAGTTTTATAAATTTGCCAAGTTGACCTAGGCATGGGTTTCTATGTTTTGCACTCAATTCCTCCCCCTGTTTCCTAAAAGATTTCCCTTTTAGGAGATAAAATTCCTTGGACATCAAGCTCAATGCAACATGGCAACATATTACAATATAAATTCTCTTCTACATGTGGAAATGAGAGATTGAATATTTATTTGAAAAAGTTAAATAGTAAATGCTTTACCTAGTATGATGGCTCCTGATATGTGCAAATGTTCATTTATATATCACAATGAAGGGGCGAAAAGTATAGATGGAAATGGCACATTTGTGCCATCTATTGGAGTTTTGGGTTGGTGCTCCTTGCACCATCAATAATGAACCACCTATTGATTCTCTTACCCCCTCAATGCATTCTCACCAATCCTAGCAGTGTGGAGGACAACATACCATTATGTTGTTCAAGTTGTTCGAAAGCATCAAGATGCCATAACTAGCCTCCCTCGCCTCTATTTGATTACAACATTCCCATGTCTCAGTTTAGCCATTTCAGATGTTGAAAAGTTCCCTTGGGCCCAAGTAGGGCAATGATGGGTGGGTGTAATGTCCCAATCACAATCCTTGGAATGATATACATTTGATATTGGATATGTTTTAGATGCTTTGCATAGACAATTTTTATGCTCTATTATACCATGAGAAAGAATTAACATGGTGATTGTATATAATTGTTGATATGGACATTTTGCAATTAATAAAAGAATCAAAACTAATTGAGCATGAGCGTCTAAAGGGGCTATGATACCACAAGAGGCGAAAGGTTAGGGGGTCCAAGGGAATGTTAAAATGTCTTATTTATCTTGTCATTACCAAACTCTTTACTCTTTTATGATGTTGAGCTCAACTTAATCTTTAAATTGAGATAAAAGAAAATGGACTTAACTATATTTTAAATCTAGGCAACCACTTCCTACATTGTAGGAAATTTTAGGAAATTTGTCTCCCATTCATTATTAGAACCAAGCAGAGTTGGATTAGAGTTGGATTAGGACTCTCTTTGCCATCCTTCATGCATGAGAAGAAATGAGATTTGAATTGGGAAAAGGGGCCAGTTTAGAGAGAGGGTAGAGAAGAGGAAAATAGTTTTTTAACTTGAAAAGAGGAAGTTGCCATACTAAGAAAGATAACAGCCATGAAAGGAAGGCATTAGGGCCTTGGAAGGAGCCAAGAACCAAGAGAAAACTTTGTTGTTAGTGAATGGACAATGATATAAATAATTTAGTCCACTAGAGGGAGAGATTTCCAAGGGCTCTGTTGAGCAAAGAAGGAAAAACCACTCCTTGTGTTGTTCTATGGGCAGGTATTGTGGATAATAACAACTGATTTAACTTAAAACTTTAGCAGTAGTACACTTGGTAAATCCTTCATTTGTTTTGAGTGGAGAAATTGCCTTGAATTTCTTGTATGTTTCCTTCTTTGCCTTGTGGTATCATTACCTAGGGATGATATCTACAATAAATTGTCCATAGTTGGATGGGAATCGCGCTGTCTCAGTCAGTTCTTGATATCCTGTTTGAAGAAAAGATAAGTACCTTCTTATTATTCTTAATATTTTTGCTTATCATGATTGTAAATATGCATTACTAGTGCACCCCACTGGTTAAGATTGAGGTGCAAATTTTTCATAACTGTTTTGCACATTTACCATTATAGAGTTATTCAAGCCTTGTTTTCCTCGTAACTTCAATTTTAGTAGTGTCATAGCCCTGGTGTAGTGGTGTAGTTGTGTTGTATATTTGTTATGTAGGGGTTTATTGCTCGTAGTTAAGCTTGCGAATTGTTTCTGTTTCTCGTGTATAATGGTCTACTGCTCCTGGCCAGAGCCAGAGCCTCAAAGTTAGTCCAAAATCCAGGGCAATTTTAGTCGTCACAGGAATTGTAAGTTTATTCATATTGGTCGCTACATTTGGAGATTTATAAGACTAGGAATTAGAACGAAGTGGGTTGTCCCTGAGGCAATATACACACTAGTCCAATCACTTTCTTAGGTTGTATTTGGAGCGATAGTTGGACATGAGAAGAAATTCAAAGCTACAACATGCGAGAGGTATGGGGATTCATGAACATCTCCACCTTGTGTTACACTGGTTATAACAAAACAATTGACGGGTTTCAAAAGTTACAAATTTTGTTTAAATTTTGCACATAGTAGTCCAGCTGACCTAGGGCATCCTCCAAATCGCCCTCCTTTCACCGCTGAAAATTTTGGATGTTTCATGCTTGTATCTTAGAGTAGCATCTAATAGAACTTTTACTGTTCACATTGTAGTTAGTAATTATACTTTCATGAACAATAGTTTCAGGTGAGCATCAGAAAATGCAATATGGACAAAACATATATCATGGCGCATACCCGGAAAAAAAATGCTTGTGCCATAATTGAAATTCAGAGTCTACTATATTGTGTTCATACCATCCTGTGTTTTTCAGTACTAGTCGGAGCAGGTAATTAAATGGCACCACAAACACGCTTGAGTAGAATAGGAGTATCATTGCAATCATCCAGTTCTAAATCACTGCAAGAAGGGAAGGCATCACACCAGATGTCTGGTAGGATGCTTACACAAACTACAGAATTGGTGTCTTAAACCAGTGTTCGAGGAATACTGTAAGATTCCAAGTAGTGGGAACTGCTCTTGGATATTTTTTTGCATTGGCTAATTTAAATAAAGGACTGATTTTTGCTCAACAAGAATCTCAACCCAGCCTAATGGCACGCCATTTGATTTGACAAATTGACAATATCCAACTTGGAATCCCAAGGATCCAATAGAACTATCTTTAAAGAAGAAATAAGGCTAATTACTTTACTATTGACAAAACATCAGACCTCAAAATTAATATAAATCTGACCTTTGGCAGCGTATATGATTTGAGAGGATGGCTGTAGCAGCTGATAATAAAGTGATCTTTGAGCTTGTAATGCGTATGCCGTCCAAGAAGAGATCCTCCCAAATGCCGAGTCTTTGGCAGCATATATGATTTGAAAGGATGGCTGTAGCAGCTGATAATAAAGTGATCTTGAGCTTGTAATACGTATGTGTAGTTTGAACAATATACTCTTGGAGGAGAGTTGGCTGCCACAGTTGTAAATAATGAGCAGCAGAGAGAAGGCTTCTTGGAATTGATAGTATGCTGCCCACTCACGTATTCCCTGTAATGATATCTGTCCTTAAACGCATGCATGCAAACCCTAAGGAGGAGGATGCCCGAACACTTGGAACTTGTGACCTTATTACCCACAATTTTCTCCAACAGCAATATGCCTCCTCTGTTATTGTTTGGGTTCTCTGCAATGATTGTAGTTTAGAGTGAAGCGTGATCTTTCATTTAATAGGTTGCTGCTGTCCTGAGATGCTTCACGTGAGGTGGGAAGCGCGAAGCTAGAAGAAGAATGCGCCCTAATCTGAAGGGTTAATTCTACGCTAAAAGGAGGGAGGTAAGTGCTGTCTTTCAATGGAGGTTGCGCCCTCTGTACAAGGAAGAAGGACTGCCCATACTAATCATGCCCTCAACAGGAAGTCGCAGAAGTGATAAATACTTTCCTCCAAACCCTTCAGCTGTCTTAAATGCCCACGATCCTTGAGAAAAATGCTGTATGGATTGTAAATGATGAATAACAATGGTAGACCTAGGTGATCTACCCTTAGAAGCGATTAGGGAAGATGGATTTTGCTGCCGAAACACACTTGATGGCTAAGGTGGTGTGCCCTCAACCCTAAATGGCTCTCAGAGCTCTCAACACAATTCTCAATGATCAATAATTATTAATAATAATGGATACCGAGCAACTCGCTTTTTCCTTCTTTTATCATGTTGAGATTGCATGCCCTAACTTTTGCATGCCCTGACTTGCTTTTCTTTCTTTTATTAAGTTGAGTTGCATGCAACTCACTTTTTGCATGCATGCAACTTAATTGATGCATGCTCTTGAGTTATGGCTCGCATGCTCTGCATGTCAGTTGTTCCGGTTTATCAAAACTGAATATTACAAATACCAATGCTTTGCTGGAATGAGAAGTTTGATGTTTTGCTGAAATGAAATCTGAAGTGTTGGATTTGAGCAATTTGATGTTTTGCTGGAATGAAATCCGAGGTGTTGGATTTGTAATTTATTGATCAGTTTGATATATCTTTTGTGAAAGAATATGATTATGCCTTGATGCATCCTCATGCTTCTGTAGTAGTAATTGTTTAGGGAACTTCCGAAGCATTAAATTATGGACTAAACAAATCATGTTGGAATAGGGATATCAAGAGAAAAGTAGGTTTCTGTTCTACAGAGGATGAGAGCTTTTTATAAAACTAAACCAAAATGAAATCCCATTTTGAGCTGTTGTATATGAAATTTGAGTGCCATTGCCTGACAATCTATTGTTGGGATGGAAGGTTGGCTCTAAAAATAGTATATATGGAATTCGTGTTTAAGAAGGATGTGCAGTGTTACTGCATAATTCGGAGGGCAATACTATCCTGAATCAATTATAATGCATATAGCTTTGTTTTTAGTTGCCTTCTTGATAAGTCTTACACACCTAGACTACAATTATTTAAATATTGAAATACACTATGGTTTTTATCCAGACACTCAAATTTCACATTCATTGCAGAGGAGTTTTATGTTGTCACTTGTCACAGAATATACTCCATAGTCTGTTGATTCTTGCAGCCCAATCTCATAATTTGATTACAAACATGGATGTTAGGAGTTCAAGAGTGACCACTAAATTGGACACAGTGTGTAATTTTCCTTGTTATTTATGGAGAGATTGAATAGTGCTTTACAGGAGGAAAGAAAAAGAAAATATTGCTATGTAGTATATATGTGAAAGGTTTCGCGAAATCTAGTGTCTTAGTCTGAGGTATTTATAAATAATTGAGCTGCTTAAATTCAAGTTTACCAAGCATCCTCCAGGGTATGAAGACCTGAAAATATTGCAGCAGAGCAAGCATGTAAATTGTATTGGCCAATGGTCCATATTTTATCATCTTCTTTTGTGTTTTTTTTTTAACAAGCTATGGAAATGCCTTCTTAATCTTTTGCGTTTCACCTTTATGTTAAGATATACAAAACATATTTTTTTGAAAGACTATTAGGTTGTAATTAGCATCTATAATCATTATTACTGATTCCATGAAGTCGGCAGTCACAAAGAATGGTTCCTTTCTTTCTAATTTATCATTCTTCTAGTCTTAGAAATGATAAACTAGTTTGGATTCATAATTTGCTTGCATTTCAATAACCAAAACAATGGTTTATTTTAGATTTTATTATCCTTGCAATAGTGACATAAGAAACATAGCTATTAAAACATAGTAATTAATTCTTCTTACTAGCTATGTTTTGATCAAATTTATATAAGGGACATTATAGTGGGAGCCCATCATCACTAATAGGAACCTATTGTCGTCCCCAAGAACAAGATTACCCACCACTGTACGTGGAAATAGATCATGTTTCTACGTAAGTTATATTTTGTTTGTGGATGGACGATGTAGGTTGGTTGGCCCCTAACTTTGTAACCTTTTTATATACTTGTTCTTTAAGCCTTCAAGAGACTTTTGTATTTGTTTTGTGCTACCTAGGTCTATAGGTTCCAAAGGCTACTAACATTTGGAGATTGTTTAAAGCTGCCTACTTTTCCTTTTTTTCTTTTTGTATAAAACGCCCTATATGTACATATTTTAATTTTCAATAGTTAAAGAAAGCATTTTTGCACTAGGAAAGCCAAAGACAATGGATATATATATATAATTTCCACCCCTCTATAAGTGGCAGTGTGTTCATGTGGCCAGATAAATGTTTGGAATATCTGTAATTGAGTGGAGGTGCCATATCTACAAGTGTAAGGGCAGGTCATTATTGCAAATATTTCCAATTTTTATCTAATTTTTTTAGCTTTTCAAGTAAATATAAAATTTGAGTTTTTTTAGGTTGTAAATATGTTACACTTTTTAAGTTTTTTAAGGCCATGTTTACAATTGTCAAACATTTTCAATAAGTTCCTTTCCAAACCCTCGCAATATGCAACATTAAGACAGCGTGTAGGGTAAATTTGGATGCATCTCTGCACATCTTCCAGATCATAGCAACAGCAATATGGCAACATATCTATGTAAGAGCATGAATAGTAAACTAGAGAACAGTCCCAAAGCATTCCAAGGTATGCAAGAGACAATATGTGGCTCAATAACTGTACAATCTATTACCAATACAAATGCTACAATTCTGAGTGCTATGACTGTAAAGTTGAGAAGCAACTCTGTATGGCCGGATCCTTGAGGACATGGATGTGAGGCCAGTCCACTAATTAAGGAACAAAAGAAGAAAGTCAAGAACGATCTGATCATTTATAAATGAGGTATGATACAATGTTTATACAAGCTCATGAGTGCTTAAATGCTCAATTGAGGTCCCTTAATGGTTGGTCTTGTGCACTGTGACATGGGATAATCACTGCGTTCCCTGAAATCATGTTGGCCCATGGCATGATCAAACTTGATCACCACCTTGGGCACTTAACCTGGGTTGATCTGGCCCACTTTGATCACTTGTGAGTTGTGATATCATTTGTGTAACCCATTTCGGTTGTTAATTTTTCATCTGGTGGTGTTATGGTGCATTGAGTTGTCACTGAGGTGGACCGTGGTTCTAGGCATTGGCTGATGAGTTGGCACGAAAGAAATTTGACAGTGTCATTGATGGTCTGGTACAATGATAATGTGATGCCTACAGCACAAGCAAGGTCTGGTTGTCCAAAAACTGGCATTGGTTGTGCAAGAAGGCTCTGATATGACCAACATGGCAGATTGTTGGGTATGGCCTCTAGTGAAGTTGTGATGTGGTGCATTGAGATATCACTGAGGTGGCACTAGGAGCTGATCAGTGAGTTGGCACCAAATAGATTTGATGCGGTCATTGATGCTCTGGTGAATGGGGGTGTGGCACCTATGGCACAAGCAAGGTCTAGTTGATGGAAGACTCACATCGATTGCTCAAGAGTCAAGTGTGTGTTGTGACCACTGGGGCAGAATATTGGGTGCAGCACTGCTCTAGTGGAACAAGAGAGCCAAACATTGACTTTTCTTCACATTGAAGATAATCCAGTTTGCACGCTCACACCTTGTTGAGATGCTGCAAGTGGGGAGTTTCTATTCTGCCAAAGTCAACCAAGACTTGCACCTAGCTCCAACCACATGAAATGGCCTGTCCCAGCTTGGCTTGCACAGGAGAGACAGCCCATGAGAAGCAAAACATGTCTATAGGGGATTTGAACCTTGTTGGAGGTATGAAAAACCCCTCCTTTACCATCGAACCGATACCCATTGATAGAGACTCACACTTTGCGAGCAAACAAAGCAAAGTGTAATGTATTGAGGATTTATGCAAATCTGGCTCTTGGAATGCAAGGATATAAATACTTGGAAATAATTGTGATTGAAAAATGCTTAAAGAACAAGCTTGCTATATGAATTTCTGAATAAAAGATATCATTGTGAGAAAGAACGATGAAAATCACATGCATTTTATTAATTTTAAGAACATGAACTAGCTACCTATGTCTGCCTGGATATCTTCTGTATATGTACCTTGTAAGGAAACATCCAATCAAATTACAACAAATTAATCAAACCAGAGAAAAAACATTCTATGTTAAAGGAATTGATAATATATTCAAAAGAGGCAACAATCAAGCAAACATTTCTACAAATTGATCAACATCAGATTTGATGGCACTCAGTAGACCTTCTGATGTCACTTTTATGTTTCCATCACCAATTGTCATCAAGACTTTCGCCTGAAAGGCATTTGCATAAGCATTGGGATTACAAAAAATCTCTACATGAGTACCATCTTCCGAGGAATGTTGAAATTCAAGATTTTCCCATCTTTGTGGCTTCCCTGCTGCTGCCTTCCCTTGAAAGGTCTGGAACAAAGTGTCCATGGCATTGCCAAGAGCTACAGCTGCTTCTTTGGAAAAAGGAATTGTCACTACTGTTTCACCAGCATGAAAGGTTACTTTTTGATTTGCTAAAAACAGAGAGAAAATGTAAGTCAGAGACTACTGATCATTTTGGACTCAAATACGCACACTTACAAGTTACAACAAAGCAGGGTGCTTTAATGTTAGAACCTATACAAGAAATGTAAGGAATACAATCCCAGATTTAACGATAAAAGTAGATCCATAGAAAGAAAAGGTGAAATATAAAAGGTATACAAACAATTCAAACACTATCCAATATGAACAGGATTATGAATCACAATAAAATAACTCTTCTTGCTGCCTTGTTGAACCCTTTCTCAAAGCCTCTGTTTCTAAAATTCTGTTTCATCTAAGACCATTTATGTTTGAGCAGACTTTATCAACATGCAACCATACACAGGTGGGTGTGGGTATGGGTAGTTAACTGTATATACACATATACACTGCAAGGGGAAATCCAAAATTCCAAATCTTACAAAAAGATTCCGACTTGTGCAGAGGGTATTAGGTGTTCCCTTTTGATGGGTACAGTCGAGGGGTAGCATGGTTTCATGATATCATTTCCTTTAGAAGGTTCATGTTAACATGGTAACTCATTCCTCTTTCTTTGATCCAGTTTGTTTTGTTTCTAAAAACAGAAACTCCCACTTTTTTGGCCAGAATTGCCATTGGGTCATATTGTCAATGTCCCAGGATGTCAATCCTGGGATTCCTGGGTAGTTGAGAGCCTGCGAACACTGAAATCCTGGAATTCGAACCTGGACCAGTGTAAACTACCACAAATTTACTAATGAACCACAGCCATACTGACCTCTGATTAGTTTTTTTTACTCCCCAATATCTTGCAGTAGACTGGTGGGAGTTTACCACAATTAGCCCAGGTTAAATTCTGAGCACATCCATGTCTGGGCTCTACTTGAGAATCCTTGAAGCAACACATCCCAGGAGATGCAATCCCGCTCTGGCCAAAAACTGGGTAGTTTCTATCAAAAAATATATCTTGTATGCACTATATTGTAGTGCCTATGAATTCTCCTCACTTCTGAGTAGTGTCTATGTATTTGTCGTTTCTTTTACTTCTACCCTAACGAATCTTCTGACCTTGTTATATGTCAAGTAGCATATCAAGTAGTGTTTCTTACCTTGATTTTTCAATGGGGTGGGTTTCCTGCAGAATCAAGCACTTCCCAGATTTTGGATAGTATCATTACCTCTTATCAATAGAATCCATACAATCAATGTCATAACCTGGAATTACCAGTAGGTCAGCTCAAAGCTTGTTGCCACAGCTTGGAGTTGGGGCAGAGGATCAAATTCTTCAAGATCAACATTTACACAAATTGTGATTATTGCAAAGTGAAACAGGTAATCACTTTCATCCTAAGAGACAGGACACGTCCCAGGGGGTCCCCGTGTCCCGTGGGCCACGTTTGGGCGCGGACACGCTGGCCCCACGTGGGGGACACGCAAATTTTCGTGTCCCGAAATCGGGACACCCGTGTCCGAAGTCTGCGCGGCGTGGGGATTTTCCAGGACACGAATTTAGCGAAAAAGTGCGCCCGCGTCTCCATAAAAACGATTTTTTTGTTATTGTTTTGTCATTTGCTAATTGATGGGAGTGTGAGGGAGAGCTAGAGTGAGCCCAAAGTCAGTTTTTTTGCAGGTGAAGGAGATTCAAGAGTGTTTTCTTGCAGGTGGAGGAGATTCAAGTGTGATTTCACCATCAAGATTGAAGGAAAATGTCTCAACCAGCTAGGGCAGCAGGTAGAGGGCAAAGGAAAGGGAAGAATGCCCCATCTATTCCCTCTCGTCCTATTCCTCCTCCAAGCACATCCCCTTCTGCTCCTAGTAGTGCTCCAACCGGTTCTAGTGAAGCTCATCCTCATTATAGCCATGCTTTGGCAAAACAACAAGCACAAGAGAAGAAATACCCTTTGTGGAAGTATGTGACTGTTGGAGCGAAGCTTGGTGGGGGAGGCAATGTGTGTTGGACTTGCAATTTTTGCAAGCATGAATTCAAGAGCACCTATTACCGGGTTAAAGGCCATTTGTTGGCCCTCCCTTGTGGGATTTCTTCATGCAAAGCTGTGAGTGTTAACCAAAGGAGGGAGATGGAAAGAGAAGACCATGTTGGGGTAGGGAAGGTGGCTGCAGCAAGCAAGACATTTCATCGTGAGGATCCTCTTCCATTCTTGAGGAAACCCTCTAGCACTAGGAGTGGGGTTGATGCTATTGCTTATCCAACAAGAAAGAGGCCAAGTTCAAGAGGTCCAATGGATAGGATTTTCCAACATGAGGCACGAGAAGAGGTAGACCTCTCCATTGCATTTTTCTTCTACCTCAACTTCATCTCATTCAATGTTGCACGGTCACCATTGTACTTTGAGATGTGTCGATCTATAATGGAACGAGCTCCAACTGGTTATGTGCCTCCTAGTTCAGAAAAACTTAGAACCACATTGTTGGTTAAGGCAAAGAAGGAGGTGGATAAAATTATTGATCCAATTAAATCAAAATGGTCCACATGGGGTGTTAGTATTGTTTCTGATGGATGGACGGATCCAGCACGCCATCCACTCATCAATTTCATGGTGTCTTCCACAAATGGACCGGTGTTCTTGAAAGCGGTAGATGCTCTTGGGAAATACAAGGATGCACAATATATGGGTGATTTGTTCATCAAAACCATTGAAGAAGTAGGTGTTGATTCTTGTGTACAAATCATCACGGACAATGCACCTGTTTGCAAGGCTGCTGGCATGATTGTGGAAGCTAAACATCCACAGGTATGTGATTGTTAATTTACTCATTTATTTGAAATTTTGAGCTGTTAGTAACTTAGTAGTTAGTTGTAGTCTTGTAGAGTCTAGGAGTTTAGACTCAATGACTCATTTATACTTTCTTTTATTGATCTTACAGGTATTTTGGACACCTTGCATTGTCCATTCTTTGAATTTAGCACTGAAATCTATTGCTTCAGATGTGCCATGGATTGGCAAACTTATTGAGGATGCACGCCATATCCGTAACTTTGTACAAAACCACACCAATGCCCTCACAATCTACAAAGAGTACACAAATCTTTCATTGTTGAAGGTTGCAGATACTCGGTTTGCTTCCTCATTCATCATGCTCAAGAGATTGAGAGAGGTAAAAACCGCTCTTGGGTCCATGGTGATTTCAGAGTTTTGGGCTTTTTGGAGAAAGTCGGATCAGAATGCTTCACAAAAGGTGAAGGACACAGTATTAGATGATGGTTGGTGGGATAGGGTAGTCCTTAGCATCAAGATCATGGAGCCAATCATTTCTTTGTTGCGGTTTGCAGACACGGACCAACCCATCCTAGGAGATGTTTATGAGGGGTGGGATTCCATGATTGAGTCCATGAGGACCATTGTTATGGAGAATGAGTGTGCTGAGTATGAGACATCGGCAGAGAACTTATGGTCCATCATACAGGGCATTCTTATCTCCAGGTGGGATAAGAATTGCACACCTTTGCATTGCTTGGCCCACTCATTGAACCCTAGGTTCTACGCTCAGGATTGGCTCAGTGGTGGGTCGGGGCACTCATCCAGAGTCCCTCCTCACATGGATGGAGAGATCTCAGAGGGGAGGAAGATAGCATTTAGACGGCTACTTCAGGATAGAGACCACCTTGAGGTGGTGGAGGAGGAATTTTATGAGTTTTCTAGTGGCACCGGGAGATTTGGAGGATATGAGGTGATTAGAGACATGGGGGTTAAGAAACCCCTTGTTTGGTGGACAACTCATGGGGCAACATGCCCTATTCTACAAAAGATAGCCTTGAGGGTCCTCTCTCAAGTTACTTCATCCTCTTGTTGTGAGAGGAATTGGAGCACATATGGGAACTTGTACAGTGTGAAGAAGAGCAGACTTGAGCAGTCCAGGGCAGAGATGATGGTGTATGTGCACTCCAACCTTCGTCTTATTTACAGGAAGAGGGAGGAGTGGGTGAAGGGAAAGACACGGATGTGGGATGTCTTTCCTGATGAGATGGGTTTGGACAGCAGTACTGAGTTGGCATTAGCCAACATGGATCTTAATGATCCAGTGCTAGAGCCGGTCACTTTTGATGAGGGTGATCGTATGGAGGGGTCATCCTCCACACCAGCAGATGCAATTAGTCAGATTGGCAGAGAGGAGGAGGAGGAGGAGGAGGAGGAGGAGGAGGAGGATCAGGGCAGTGATGAGTTTGTTGATTCAGGCATGGAGGAGGACTATTGAGTCATTGATAGATGGGATTCTTCCATCTTGATCCACCCCTTTTTTGTATTTACTATTAGACTATTAGTCTAGACTCTATTTGGCATTTGCTAGTGCCCAGTGGCATTCCGACATCTATGTAATACATTTTGATTTTGATGACTTAATGAGAAATATGGTTCCGAGTCTCTGACATGCATCTATGTGTCTCAATGTCTCATTGTGATTTGTGATTGTGAATGACAAATGTGTTGTGATTTGTAAATGATCTAATTTCTATTGAATATTGAATATTTGTAAATTGTAAATGTAATTTCTATTGAATATTTGTAATTGTAAATGTTAAATTTTATTGGATCTATATGTCTATATTTTTAAATTGTAATATATTTTAAAAAAATATATATGTATATAAAACGTGTCCTACGTGTCCTGATTCCGGGGGTCACCGTGTCCCGTGGGGACACTCGTATTTTGGGGACACTCGTGTCCCGTGTCCTCGTGTCATGTGACTTAGCTTTCATCTTTAGGGTCCCCGTGTATTATGAAACCTTAGAGAGTTCCAAATTTGTCTTTTGAGATATAGGTGGCTTGCTCAAGTTTTTCAGGTACAAGCATAAAAGTTGTATGGCCTTATTTGTTAGAGACATCTTTTTGCAACATTTATCATTTTCAATTTATTGACAAATAATATCATGAGGATTGATGACTTCTCTTGCATCACCTCATATTATGATTCCCTTGTGTCCACAACTGGGCAAAAGTACTATCCTGATTCCTGATCATGTTGATACTTCATGATCTATATAGCTCTATAGCTCCTTGACAATCAAGCATACATATCCCACCTCACAGGTGTTCTCCAAGGACAATAGTCACATACTCTAAGAGTCTAAACAACCCAATATATCTATGATTATCAATTTTTTCACTGCTACAATAGGATTAAACTGAAATAGCAGAGGAGATATTTAATCAGCGTCAACAACCTATTCAATGCTCCCACAGGACCTTGCCATCTTACTGCCTAGGACTAAGCATGAGACTCTGCTATGGCTAGACAATGCTCTTCAATAGATTCTAGGAAAATTTATAATGGATCCCAATGATGAGTAGACCTAGCATTGGTCCACAGTTGTTGACTCTAATACATTCCTTTAGATTATCAATTTTTGCTCCTAGAAAACTGAGGTGCTCTACAGCCAGGGGTGGGAGAGATATGTGTGTGTTTGTCTGCCTGTTTGTGTGTAACAGTCTAATAAAATAAAATGATAAAAAAAGAGTTGACTTCTGTGTCCACTAAGATAAAGAAAGGCCAGGTGCAAACCTCAATGTTTATTAACTAGTATCTGAGGGTGCAAAAACATTGATGTTTGCACCTCAAGTTTTTATTAATCCTTCTCCGTGCTTAATAGAACCTAGTTTAAGATAGATCTATGCTAGTATTTCTAATTTTAAGCTATAACCTATACATTCCCTTGCTTTATTTATACATGTTCTAATTCCCAATGCCACAGACTGACTTTAGTTGGAAATTCTATATTTCATTGTTTCTTTATATTTATGGCTTCTTCAGGCATGGCGGTTATACTGTTTTCCCACCTTAGTTATTAGGCTATTAGTTATACTAAAATCAGTGTTATGTGACCGCTTGAACATCTTTCTTGGTAATCTTTGGATAGAATAACTACTTATGGCAAGTCTTGCTTATTGCAAAGTTGCTCATCATATTTGTATGATCATATTCTATATTTTGCATTTAACTGTTACATGCTCCTTGAGACATTTGAGCATTCTTCCTCTTTACGTCCTCCCTAATCATCAGCATTCTGAATCTCAGAAGCTCAGTCTTAAAGGCAATTCTGACCCACCCTAGTTCAATGTTTCTTCAATGCCTTTTTAACTATATAGACCTAAGAGACAAATTGTTAGCTTTTAGGATTGCACGATGCTTGCAGGTGCTTCACGTGATGTAGGATAAATGGTGTGTTGATTACCCTTGGTTGTATCATGATGGACATACACATCGGAGATAGCTTGTTCATGGATTGCTAGATCTTGACTTTATGAATGTGTGGCATTCTTCCTTGGAGCATTGGAGACCTATATGGCTTAGTGACTTTCTTCATGAACTGCACACATGGATTTGTTGGTTTCTTGCTTTGGAGGGCAACTCACCTTGGAGGAGAGTTGGGCATCTTGCTTGGAGGAGTGCACTGAGCCCTACATGGCATGGGGACACTTGGTTGCTTGCATGGAGGCGTGTACTTGACATAAGGACACTTGGGTTGAGGAGTGATCTTGTAGGTGTGGTTGACCCGGAGGTACACATGGCTTAGGAGGTAGTGCTGGAGCTTTGGAGGCCTTTGGAGACCTTTGGAGGAGGCACATCAAACCTTTCTTCAAGAGCATTCAACCTTGGAACCTTGCTTTTTGGACGTGCACAGCTTGGAGCTCAACATGTATCACCTAGAGTTAGAGCGCTCCACATGTGGGCGTATTTTGTGTAGAGTTAGGTTGGTTGTAGTGAACTAGGTCTGATTTGTATTTTTGGCCTCCCTCACTTTTTATATAAATAAAGGGAGGAGAGAATCCTTAGACAATTCATCATTAGTTCACTCATATACTTACATGCTTGAGTTAGAGATGCAAAAACTAAGGCGAACTAGCCTCCGTGTACTCTTCTTCATTTGTATTTTCTATCTTTGTCTTGAGCACTAGGATTCTTGAGGAAATTCAAGGGAAAACTAGGGTTAGGGTTTTTTCCCTTAGGAGACAAGGAAGCTAGGGTTAACTAGAAAGAAGCAAAGGAAGTGCTTGATCTTGTAGCTTTTGTGAGAGAAGAAAACCAGGGTTTGCGGCACTTGGAAACCCTAGTGCTACTTGAAGTGCTTGATGTGGAGAAGATAGAGGGAGACTATCTTGTCACTTGTATCATGTAAGTGAAGATACCAAGGAGGACTTGCTGGTGTGTATGTACTATGCTAGTTTTTGGTGGAGTGACCAGCTTTGGTTGGGAGTGATTCCTAGCTAGGAGTTGGTGGATATGGTTTTCTTATGGTTTTCCTAGCTAGGGTTTGGAGAGCTTGACTTGTACCAGTTTTGTTGTAAGCCATGGTATGTACTTGTACTTCATCTTTTATATATATATGAAGTGGTCCAGCTGTCCAAACATTGTGTACTTGCAGATTTGAATTTCAGCTTATGCTATCTTCATTATTGAGTTGTTTCTAGTGCTGGTTATGCATGTTGACTTGACATAACACAGAGCAGAATTTGTTTAAGTCATTTAACAAACACCTAGAAGCTAAAGCCATATTGACTGCCATAATTATTTGCTGTAATAAGTCATTTTCAGCTCTATAATTTGCTTGGGAAGTATGCCTAAGGGCTCAAACCAATGTTCCACCAAGTTTTTGGGATGTGGGGATGTGGCAACAGGGAAATGGATTCGGGGGAAGTGTGGAGACACATTCCAAAATATAGGGAACATTGTGGAGGATCTAGGGGTCCCCTGGCATAGGGATCCCATCTCTAAAATTATTATAAAATAAAAGTTTTTAATGATATGAAAACATAAATAATACATCTAATTGTATTTCATAATGAAGAGCTTTATAAAGTAAGGCCACTTAGGTTAGCATTTTAGGATTTTGGCTTTCATTTATCTTTTGCCTAGGCATCCCAGATTTCAGGTGAGGGAGTCCCCAAGCGTCTCCCATGTTACCGGGCAAACTAGCAGGACTAGTTCCTGATAAGCAAAAATAAGAAAAGTGATCCAATGTCACCTCGATCACGATTCTAACTTCTTCAAAGCGTCGGAACCTCCAAGGAGAAGTACCCTTATAGACCCTGTAGAACACTGGTACAACCAACAGACTATATTCTCTATGCAATTATTAGTTAGACCAGTGCCTAAATGGAGTCAATTAGTAAATGAAGAAAACATGCAATTCACTCTTGGGTGTGAGAAGGATAAGGAACATTCATTGAAGTGCCAAGATCAACCAATTATACCATCAATCGCTCAGAAGATCATTTACCAACATTCAGGATGTATTGTAGCAATGTATAACCAATAGATCATTCAATGATAACCATCCACCAATGAACATGAGAGCTTCTTGACAACGTCAATTACATATACAATAACATTTACCAATATATATCAAAGTTCAAATTACTCTCAAAGTTAATAATTAAAGATCAACAAATAATATGTAAAGATGTATCATCAAACAGATCCAAATGTCAGTGTAATGTATTCAAGACTATGCGAACTCATTTAGCATTAGGACCTTCTTTGTATTCAATAGATAAGAACCAGCATTAGCCAATAAGATACTAACTGTAAAATCCACTTCCAAAAAGATAAATAATTCAGACTTATGTAACAGCAGTAAGTAAGTGGTTTCAGACCTTGTGATTATGCCAAATAGGACAGCCAGTAAACAGTGAAAAATGTAACCAATCTCTAGCTTCCTTTTTGTGGTTTTGGTATAGTTAAGATTCTTCAGAAAGTGCAACAAATCAGACCTTTCTTCATGCAAAATTCATATCACAACCTTAACTAACTTACTGATTCAATTGTCTTTTTTTCTGTATGACTGTAGGTGCATAAAAAGGGGCAAGAAGGAAGGACAGTTGGTCTGAAATTCTATTGCAGACCTCTGTCAAGTGTAAAGAGGAGGCTCGGATGGAGGAACAGCAGAACAGAGAGGCCACGGGTTAGAGGAAGAAGGTAGAGAAGGGAAAGGAAAGGGGAGAGAAGGGGGAAGAAAGGGAAGGAGAAGTAGTGAAGGTGAGAGATGGGAGAAGGAGGGGGCTACGGATGGAGTAAAAAGGAGAAACGGTGGCGAAGAGGAGGGAGTAGAGGAAGGAAAGGAAGAGAAGGAGAAAAGGGATGAAGGAAGAAGGGAGAAGAGAAGGCTGCAGTTTGAAGGAGGGCAGCAGGCCGAAGTTGGGGACACAGCAGGAGAGGCCACAGGCAGCAGGTCCAAGATCTGAAAGGGGGCAGCGAATGGCTTAAAGTGGAGGTTGAGGGCGTGTAGGGGTAAAAGGGAGGAGGCCGAGGGCGTGTAGGGGTAAAAGGGAGGAGGCCGAGTAGCTAGGAGAGAGAGGTCAGGGCAGGAAAGGAAGGTAGGGTTAAAACGTGAGGGTTGGTAGGTCTGTAGTTAGGGTTTTATGCAGAAATTAGGGCTCCCTTTGGGTCAAAAACTTAGAAATTAGGGTTTTTTAATATCTAAATTTAAAAAAACTAACTCAAAATCAAAGAATTAAGACTAATATAACATAATATTTACAAATGGAAACTCAGAAAATTAGGTTGAAGATGTAGAAGAACCACTTAGGGTTTCATTAGTGAAATTTATCTAACCCTAGAGCATCAAAGAGGATGGCCCTCCTCTTGAGATGGTGTTTGCGAAGTTTGGAAAACTAGGGCTTCCTCAACAATTACAAGAGTTGGTTGATGATGCCCTAGCTAAGACAAACTTTGGAGACCTAAAACTCAAGTTGACAATGCTAGGGTAACTAAAGGCTAGAAAGTGACTTATGCTAGGGAAAAATGCAACACCAATGGCTACCATTCAACTTTAGACAAGCTCACATCCAACATTTAACAAAAAGACATCAAGAGAAAGACTTAGATACCTTCTTGTGTATGTGTCAAGCAAACAACTCTTAGCATCACCTTAGCAAAGAAACAAGAGCAAAGACTTCAAAGATTTGTCCCCAAACTAGCAAGCATGATTCATCCTCAAGAGGTGCGCATCACTCAAAGATACCTAGTGAGGGCAAAAATCAGAAATAAAAGTGTAATCCCATAAGTTGATGTGCAAAAATGAAGTGAGGAAAAGTTATTTATACCTTTTCACACTCACTTTACAAAAATAAAATAAAATCCAGGCCGACGTGCCTTTTTAAATGTCAATTTGAAATTATAAATGTCAACTTAAAATTAAAACAAAAATAATATAAAATAATCGAAATAATGGGCAAATTGGGGTGTTTTCCCCAGATTTGACCCACATATGACTAAAATGGCTAAAAATGAGCAAATCAGTCTGTTCTGAAGGCCAGACTGCAGAGGGGGGGTCGTCATGCCCCAACTAACCCTAACAGAAGTGAATATCCCTCAACGGCCCCCCTTTATCAAGCATCAAAGTCTTCCAAGAAGGATGACGTCATCATCTGAAGGAGGGCCCAAAGAGAGGGCGTTGGTGAATTGGAGGGCCAGGAGGGTGCTGGAGGTGATCTGGATGAGGAAGAGATGCCTCAGTGTTGAAAGATCTATCACCAGAGTACTAAATCAAGGTTGGAGTTATGTGACCCAATGATCCACCCATGGAAGCCCTGGACACCAACCTCAGGGCTTCAAGCCCTTTCATGAGGTAGTTAGCGATGCCACTAAGCCATAGTACTTCCAAGGGAGAAACCAGAGGGTCTGCCCATAACTCCTACCCAGAGAAAGCTGGCTAAACACCCCTCCTTGCGAGAAAAAATGAGCTCTCTCCCTGGGGCACCTCTGCAGGTGCGTTGGTACTGGTACCATCGTAACACCCCACATAAGCAAAACATCACTCATTTCATGTGAAACATTTTGCAGCGTGTTTCATCGAGTTCCACCCTAAGTTACACGAAACGGGGAAATGGGGATGAAACGGGGAAACGAGGAAACGTTGGAAACGCAACCCCCCCAAATTTTGGAAACGAGGAAACACGATATATATAGATAGATAGATAGATAGATAGATATGAGCAAGGACAAAATCATTATAAAACATAAACCATAAATTATTAATTACATTTAGCTGCAAGCAACATTGCCAAGTGATAAATGTTAAATGATATAGATAAAATTTAAATCATACATGTAACATCACATTTTACTCATGAACCAAGTCTATATCATTTCATTCATGCAAGTAGTAATATCCAAAAGCAACCTTTATAAACAAGGCTATATACTATATATCCAAAATTAGCCTTTATGTATGAGGCTACAAGTACAATGTATCAAATTGTAAACAATGAACATACTAACATAGAAATAAAAACATGAACTCATACTAATAGTCATCCTCATCTTCATAGTCTTCCTCAAAAACAGAACAAGAAGCACGCTCAACAACAGAATGTGGACTGGAAGAAGTATTTCCAATTCCACTTCTAGGTTCCTCAATACTTAGTGCAGCAAGAGAGAGGTCCAAGTCAGCAAATTTTGACTCGACATCCCAATCTGCACAAGGCCCATTGCTATATTCTGGGCCCTGAGTGCTCAAGTTGCTTGTGTGAGGAGAGAATGAAGTGATGTTCTCTTTATAACGTTCTTCAACCTAATTAGAAGCATCTAGAATTAAATTTTATATTCAAATTCAATGTATTAACCCTTCATTATTGAAATCTGTGGGCGGAAAGAGACTTTAAGGGCTGGTTTTTTAAGTGATAGACTTTTATTTGACAGGAAACACACTGTACAAGAGAGGAAACGTGAAAGAAACGCATTTCCGTCAATACAGGCGCATTTTTCATACAAGAAACGTGTTTCGTACGGACGAAAACGAGTTTCTGTCAAGTACCATATGGGTTTCCGAGTTTCAGCGAGTTTCCGAGGGTGAAACGGGTGCCAAACGAGTTTCCTGCAACTTAGGTTTCACGTGGAGTTTCTTCATCCCGAGGTTGTGGGGAGCGCGTTGCCAACCCTAGGGAGCGCTTCCCCATGTAACAATCAATGAAACTTTGTGGGATTGAAGTATATTTGATTGATATAGTTTGTTGGGCTGCCTTGTGTGTTGGGTTGAAAAAAGTGAAGTATTTGCTGCTGAAAATTAAAATTCCAGATCCACCCCTAAGGTTGAAAGTTCATAGAAAATAGATCTTTGAAACCTCAAAGTTTGATGTGAATTTTTGAATTTGCAATAAAATTCAGATTCTCAAAATATCTACATGGTATCAAAGCTGTTGTGACTAAGATTGCTCTCTTGGTGAAGAGGGAGTCAGATATTTGAGTTGTTTTGTACCTAGGAGAGATGCTTGACCTAGTACAAGTTGATTGGGTGTGAAACCCTTGTGTGTTTGGTAGCAATCCTTGAACCCTAGAAGGGTTCTGTTACTTAATTTGTTGCTAATCTTGCTTTGAGGTGTGATACAAATTTGTAGGATGACTATTCTTAGTCTCAGAGAATGTGAGAGGTCCGAGGGTGCTTCCAAGTTCACACTATGGAATTACATGGTACAAATTCTTTTGGAGGAGGCTGAGATTTGAGAGTATGTTGAGAAAGAGATCATTGCACCTATTGATCCAAAACTATTGACTGCCCATAATTAGAAGGAGGCCAAGGCAAAGAGAATCATTCTTGATTCGATGAAGGATTGTTGATTTTTGTAGTAGCCTCAGACAAGTACTTCTGCATAAAGCCAAGTGTCAGGGATGCACGAGTTGTCAAGATCACCTCTCTAAGAGCTTGATTGAGAGAGCAAGAGACTTTTGTATCTCATTCCTAAGTCTAACTTAGGAGAAGCACATTATTAACTTAATGTTGGCTAATGACTAAAAAGTGAACTTAAGATTAAGTCACAGCCGTTGATCTTAAGTGAAGCTTGAGATCTAATCTCAGCCATTGATCACTTTGGAGATCTAGGGTTAGGGTTTTAGTCATTGAGAAGATATAAAAGGAATCCTAAGGAGAGGAGGAGATACACAACAATCACACAAAGTGAGTGAGATCTCATTGATTGGTTGGAGAAGGACTTTCAAACAAGTGTGCAAG
The DNA here is from genome assembly GCA_027924585.1 of Larix kaempferi. Taxonomy (NCBI): domain Eukaryota; kingdom Viridiplantae; phylum Streptophyta; class Pinopsida; order Pinales; family Pinaceae; genus Larix; species Larix kaempferi. The sequence continues at coordinate 4,349,427 of BSBM01000968.1, read as the reverse complement.
TGCAAGGGTAGGGTCAAAGGTAAGGTGCAAAGGGGTAGTAAGGGAGATAGCATCCAACCAACAAGATTGAAGGACTGATCTTGAGGTTTGATAGGCTAGGCTAGCATTATGTCATTGTATTTTTCCTCAATGAGACATTTTCTCGAGATGGGAGCCCAAGATTTTTATCTTAATTAAAATCATATGTTGTTGGTTTTTCCCTAGTTGGGGTTTTCCAGGGTAAACCTATGTGTCAGAATGCATGTGATTTCCTGTATTATTTCTATTGCGTAATTTGTTAGAACTTAGTGTATTTTCAGTTAATAATTGCAAGTAAGTTATTCGGGACTATAAATCTAATCTGGGTTCTGAAAATTAACATGGTATCAGAGCCGAAGTTTTCTCTCTAAGTAGGAAATCTATTTGACAAGGTTTACAAATATTTTGAAAAAATAAAAAAAGAGGTGGAAACCGTATGGTACGATCGCCATGCAACAAAGTACAACCCCGTGCAGCCGCATCGTGGGCTATGCTACAGCCGTTGACAGACTACAGGTGGATCGTACTGCAGAACGCGATGATCAGGCTCGAGTTGGAGCTGCGGGAGAAAACAGCAGTCGCAGCTGCAATAAAGAGGACGCAGGCAGAGTAACAGACAGACAGGGTTGTGAGCCGGAAGGAGAAGACTCAGGAAGAATGCATCGACATAGGGAGGTTGCGTGGAGACCGGAAGGTGACGGCTGCAATTAACGTGAGCACACAGAAGGGAATGGCAAAGGGAGCACGCACAGGCGGACAAGCAGTAGCTAGGGCCGCAGGCTGAGGTTGGGCAAAAGTGTAGAGCTAACAAAGTTGTCAATGCATAGAGTCGTCGGTATGTTGCAAATATGCAAAGGAGAAGGGGCTACAGAAGCAGTTGCATCCACCACAATAGAAGGTTGCACGAAAATCGCTAGGCCAGTGAACAGAGAAAGTCATGGGGAGTCTTTGCGCCGAGAGGCGGAGGTTGTGGAGCTAGGAGTCACAAGAAGTGACGGGAGAAGCGGTTGGTTAAGGACGAGCTGCAGCAGGCAACCGCTAGTGGGAGTTGAAGGTGGCGAGAGAGTGAGTTGAGCAAGCAGAGTGTTGCTAAACAGGTCAAGCTTCCAGCAGTAGTTAGAAAGGGAAAGCCGGCGAGCATCGGTAGAGGCAAAGGTAGAAGCCGTGGACTTATGAAGTAGTCGCATGAGGAGGAAGCTGGGACAGAGGAGTCGCTAGAGGGCCAAGCTGTCGAAAGAAAGACAACAGCCAGGGAATAGCCGAGCAAGCCCAACAGACTTTCAGTTAGCCACCAAGAAAATTCGAGCTGACCCAACAACATTCAAGCACCAGAATGGGGTTAGGGCAACCTCGGGAAACCCAAAACAGACACCAAGCAGCACCCAGAAAAGATCAGGCAGCCCAAAAAAGAGTTCGGGTAGCAGTAGTAGGCTACAACAAGCTTGGGCAACAGTAAGCTACAAATCCGGGAAACAATAGGTTGCAAATCTAGGTAGCAAGCAGTAATCCAGGCAGCGAGCAGCAATTCAGCAAGATGACTGCAACAATTATAAGAAACAAAGATAGGTTGGAGGGTGCCTCCAACTACAGCCCTCGGAAGGCGAGGGTCACATTGATTCTCATGGAGAACAGGTTGTGGCATTCACAAGCCGGCGGTGACCACATGGACAGATCCTAAGGACCTGGAAGCTCACAATTTGAAGGATGTGAAGGCTAGGAGGATTATCTTAGACACGGTGAAGGATCATTTGACCCCTCACATAGCTAAGAAGATGTCAGCTAAGGCATTGTGGGATTCTCTGACAAGTCAATATCAGAGTAACAACCACAACAAGAAGATAGTGATGAAGGAGGAGCTTAGAAGCACCAAGATGTCCAAGACTGATACTGTAGCTTCTTATCTCACTAGGATCACACAAATTTGTGATAAGTTTGCAGCAGTTGGGGAGACAGTGGGAGATCCAAAGTTGGTGAGGATTGCCTTGAATGGCTTCACCAAGCAATGGGCACCCTTCATTAAAGGAATCGTTGCACGAGAACATATTCCCAATTGGGAGAGATTATGAGATGACTTCATCCAAAAGGAGATTCGAGAGGAATCTCTATCTGGAGGTCAACAAAAGGATGATGATAAGAAGAATGTTGCTCTTTCCAGTCAGGAAAAGAGGAGCAGGAACAGTATAGGTGGAGAGTCAAATTCACAAGGGTGAAGAAGAAGAGGGACATAAGCAAAGTCAAGTGCTTTGCATGCCACAAGTGTGGCCACTATGCTTCACAATGTCTAGAATGGAAGAAAGGGAAGAGAAAGTCTCTACAAGTAGTAGCAATTGCAGAAGCTCAAGTTAATGAGTTTGTTGAGTAGTTCGAGAAAGATTTTGCATCAATCTCTTGTATTTCTGGCACAGTTTTCAGTGGTGCCTGGTTCGTGGATAGCGGGGCTTCTCATCACATGATGGGGACATGTGAGTTGTTCACCGGGTTGTTAAGGACAGACCCAGATTTGCATGTGGAGCTTGGCACTCATACCAAGTGTGTTGTGAAGGGAGTTGGGACAATCAGGATTCAACTAGAGTCAAGAGGATCTCTAGAGGTGACAGATGTGTTGTATGTATTGTAGCTCAAGATGAATTTGGCCTCAATTTCAGCATTGGAGGACAATGGATACTTCATCTCTTTTAAGAGTCGACGGGTTCTCATTCGACTGATGGGATCTGGCATAGACTTAGCACGAGTTCTTGGTGTCAGAGAGAGCAAAGTTTACAAGTTACAGGGAAATATGTAGTTGGATCCAAGGGGATCTTGGATCATAGATCGATGTCAGTGACAAAGATCAAGGAGCAGAAGACTATGAAGGGTGAGCAGAGTTCATAGACTTCCAGAGTGGGGAATAAACCTTCAAGGGGGAAAAGGGAGTTAGCCCCTTTCAGTTCTGCCAAGAGACCTAGTTGGTACGAGATGACATTGATGGATGCTCAGGAGCAAGAACAAGCTCCTAGGAGCACAGTGAGGGAGAGCAGGCCTTTGATGAAGTTTTCAAACTTCTTGGCACTGATGTGTAGTGTCATCAATTCTATGATTCCGATGATCAGAAAGCAATTGACCAGCAGGGTTGGAGGGATGCCAATGTGCAAGGCAATGTATGCGACAATGTACCAGGGTCAGAGGGAGGACCAATTTCAGGTTGCTCTTGAAGAAGTACCTTCCTCTCTAAGAGGAAGTGTTTTTCTTGTAGCCTCAAACAGGTACTTCTGCATAGGCAAAGTGTCGGGTATGCAGGAGTCAACCAGATCACCTCTCTAGGAGCTTGCTTCAGAGAGCAAGAGACTTTTACATCTCATTCCTAAGTCTAACTTAGGAAAACTACATTATTAACTTAATGTTGGCTAATGACTAAAAAGTGAACTTAAGATTAAGTCACAGCCATTGGTTTTAAGTGAGGCTTGAGATCTAATCTCAGCCATTGATCATTTTGGAGATCTAGGGTTAGGGTTTTAGTCATTGAGAAGATTTAAAAGGAAACCTAAGGAGAGGAGGAGATACACAACAGTCACACAGAGTGAGTGAGATCTCATTGATCGGTTGGAGAAGGACTTTCAACCAAGTGTGCAAGTGCAAGGGCAGGGTCAAAGGAAAGGTGCAAAGGGGCAGTAAGGGAGATACCAGCCAACCAACAAGATCGAAGGATTGATCTTGAGGTTTAATAGGCTAGGATAGCATTCTATCAGTGTATTTTCCTTAGTGGGCCATTTTCCTAGGACGAGAGCCCAGGATTTTTATTTTAATAAAAATCATTCGTTGGTGGTTTTTCCCCAGTTGGGGTTTTCCAAGGTAAATCTATGTGTCAAAATGCATGTGATTTCCTGTATTATTTCCATTGCGTAATTTGTTAGAACTCAATGTATTTTTAGTCAATAATTGCAAGTAAATTATTCGGGACTCTAAATCGGATCTGGGTTTTGAAAATTAACAAGGATCACTTTATCACTCAAATTGTAGAGAAGACAACCAATAAGTTGATGTATGAGACTTTGGTTGGGTTATATTAGAGTTATGATGCCTCTAGACAAATGCTCTTGAGAAACAACCTTTCAACCATTCGCACGAGTAACACAAATGCAATGGTGAGCTATTTAGCCAAGATCACAAAGTTGTGAGGTCAATTGATTGTCAGAGGGACAAAAGTGGAAGATAAGGAGTTAGTGTCCATTGCTTTGAATGGACTTGCTCCATCTTGGAAACCTTTTGTCCAAGGTGTTTATGCTCGTGAAATGCTACCTAATAATGAAAAGATTTGCAATAACCTTACATAGGAAGAGATCAAGTTGTAATCTTATTCATTGCAACAAAAGGAAGTAGAAAACCTAGCCCTTATTGGGAGGACGAGGAAGGGAAGCAAAAAAGGCTAAAAGAAGGGTAAGAAGGAAGAATCAAGCCAAGGTAAGAAGGATTTGAGTAAGATGGAATGTTTTAGGTGTCATCATTTGGGCCATTATGTCAGCCAATATCTAGAGAAGAAAAGGGACAAGGCCAAGATGCAAAGGTAGGTTGCAAGGAGTGCAGGTACTATAGTGAGAGTGGATGAGGTGTCATGCAAGCTTGAGACCACCTTCTCTATAGTGTCTTATTTCTTCTAACATTGTGTCAAACGTTAGATGGTATGTGGACAGTGGGGCATCAAGACATATGACTTATGATAAGAAACTCTTAACTTTAAGTAGGTTTCAGGAACAAGAGGGAGAAATGAGTGTGGAGTTGGTTGATGATACTACTTATCATGTGAGAGGATTGGGCTCCATTTCCTTCCAGATGACATCAAGTGATTTTCTTGAGTTGACTGATGTTTTATTTGTTCTTGGTTTGAACAAAAATCTTCTTGGAATATCTTCAGTGTAGAGTTGCATTTGAAGGACAACAATGCACTATTAGTGATTGTAGCCTAGCAATTCTAAGGACTTTAGCTATACGTGTGTGAGATGATGGCTTTTATAGGTTGCTTGCTAATCTTGTGGCACTTGTACATTCCAGTGGGAAGCTAGATAAGCCTTCTAGCCTTGAGGAGGCATATGCGTAGCATGTATGGAGAGATGCCAGGGAGATAAGTTCAAAACATAATGTGGAATCAGTAAATGATTCCAAGCTTGTAATCGATCTAAGTATTAAGAAGTACTAGGATAGGGTTGTTGGATTCTCTCAAGAAGAGGAAGTTGACCTTGATGAGATTCTTGCTCTAGTTGCCAAAGGATTCTCTTGGAAAGAGAAAGTTGACCATGTTTGAGAGTTTTGCTTTAGTTGCTAGAGGTTTTGAGGTGCATGAGCAAGATAGCCATGTTTACAAATTGTTGAAGGCCCTTTGTGGATTGTTATTTACACTACAAGCTTGGTATTTCAAGATTGATGAGTTGACTTGTGCAAATTTTTATTGTGTTTTTGATAGATCTAGTCCACTTGTCTTCGTCTTGTATCGAGATGTGATTGTCTTCGCAATCATGAACAACTAATGATGTGGTGTCTAAAACATTTTGACCTATGAAGTTGATGTGAACGATGTTGGAGTTTAGCAGGTTGTTGATGGTCCAACATTATGTTTCTTCAAGGTCACAAGTGGTCAGTGTTCTTTGAAGGTTCTAGATGTTGTGATAGTATCTTGTTTTATTGAATACAATGAAAAGCTTACAAGATCTATAATCCAACACAATGGAATATTGTGGTCAATCGAGATGTGAAGTTCGATAGCGATGTGAGGTCCTTTAGTTCATAGGTGTCTCCTTTAGAGATGAAGGGAGTGAGGAGGTTGTTGTTCCATAGGTTGATTTAGAGGTTAGGAAAGAATCAAATCAATGTGTGGAAAAGTTGATATTGGAGATTGATATGCCCTCACCTTTTGTTCTAGCACGCACGAAGAAGAGATGGCTTACCTAGACATTACAACATGCACAAGAGCATGTAGGAGCACCCAAATCTTCAATGAGGACGAGTATGACTCCTAGGAGATATGTTAACCATATTGCATCGGCTTCTTCCATTTGTGATCCTTCCAGTTGTTTTGAGGAGGTGACATGTGATGCCTTGATAGAGGAGTGTGATATTTGAGGGAGAATTCTTTTCCAAGAGACAATGGTTGACTTTGAGACTGTAGCAAGTTCAAATTTGCATATGGTAGATTTGGTTGAATTACAAAGGTAGCAAACCAGTGTTGGTGAAAGCACTTTTTTTGTAAAGAGGGAGTGTTAGCTTTCGGGATTATTCCAAAAGTGTTTACACCATGCTTAGGGGTGCTTCATGTGATGTGGGTGCATGGTGTGTTGATTACCCTTGGTTGTACTATGATGGACCTACACACTAGAGATAACTTGCTCATGAATTGCTAGATCTTGACTTGATGCTTGTGTGGCATTCTTCCTTGAACCGTTGGAGATCTATGTGGCTTACTAAATTTCTTCTCGTAGTGCACACATGGAGATATTGGTTGTTTGCTTTGGAGGACAACTCATCTTGGAAGAGGAGCATTGGGCATCTTGGAGGAGGGTGTCGAACCCTAGATGGCATGGAGACACTTGGTTGCTTGCGTGGAGGCTAGTACTTGACTTGCGGATGCTTGGGTTGAGAAGTGATCATGTAGGTGTGATGGACCCGGAGATACACATGGCTTAGGAAGTAGCATTGGACCTTTGGAGGCCTCTAGAGGAGGAGCACTGGACCTTTCTTGAGGAGTGTTCAGCCTTGGAACCTTGCTTGTTGGACATGCATGCCTTGGAGATTGACATTTGTCACCTAGAGTTGGAGCACTCTGCATGTGGGCCTATCTTGTGTAGAATCGAGTTGCCAATAGTGGACTAGGTCCACTTTTTATTGTTGGCCTCCCTCACCATTCATTCGAGCTTTGTAGTAAGCTATGGTATGTACTTGTACTTCATCTTATATATATATATATATATATAAAGTGTTCCAGCTGTCCAAACATTGTGTGCTTGCAGAATTGAATTTCAGCTTATGTTATCTTCATTACTGAGTTGTTTCTAGCATGGTTGCCGAAGCGTCCCCCCCCTCGGTTCCATGGGCAAATTCGCACTCCGAGCGAGTTTGTTCCCGATGCAACCTCCAAAGCGCGCTTCCTAAAAACTGAACCGCGAACTGGGCAAAAAAAAAAACGATTCCTGCCACTGGCGGAAGCATTTTCGCTTCGGCACGCTCCGAACTCCGGGAAAAACGCTTCGACTGCGAACTGAGAGCGCTTCGGGCCACGAACTAGCAGCGAACTCCAGTCGAACCCCGAGCGCTTTGGAGGGGAGTCCGTCGAACCCACGAAAGGAGGCCGAAAAGTAAGTTTTTTTTTTGGTTTTTTTTTTTTTTTTTGGCTTTGTGGGTGGGCCCTAGGGTTTTTTTAGGGTTAGAGAGGGGATATAAGGCAAAATATCCCCCTCTTTCTTCCTCATTGTTTCATTTTGGAGTTGGAGTGGAGAGGGAAGGAACTCTTGGAGTCTTGGTGTTGGCTTGGTGTTGGAGGCTTGGAGCAAAGTTGGAGAGCTTGAAGAGGATTTGAGAGAGCTTGGAGGAGACAACAAAGGGTTCCATCTTCTTGCAAATCAAAGGAGATCAAAATAGGTATGCCCAATGTGTATTTTTGTTCAATATTGTTCACAAAATGTCTTGTTTGTTTATTGTTTATTGTTGTATTTGTTTCTTCTCCTACATTTTCCCATTTCCCTCTTCCTCCTCATTCTATTGCAGGTTGTCCATCTAAAACTTGAAGAAAATGTTGTTCTTGTGGTGTTTGCTTCCATTTTTGGTTCTCATGGTGTTGGTTGGGAATAGGCGTGTGAATGAAGAAGAAGATAGTGCTCATTCTCATAGTGACCCAATGAATGAAGGAGAGGAGGGTGGTGAAGAGGGTGATCTTGAAGCTGATGGTGGCAAAGCTTCATTAACCCCCTTGTGGAGGTTTGTCACAAAAATTGAGGAGGGAAGAGGTGGTGGAACCTCTAAGTGGATATGCCCACATGGTTGTCGTCCAAATAAACCTTATAGCGGTTCATACACTCGTGTGAGGAGGCATCTTTGTGGGGTGTTAGACAGTGATGATAACAAAGGGTCCCTTGGTATTACAATTTGCCCCAGGATAACACAAGTAGAGAGAGAAAACTACATTAAGATAGCGGATGCTACACAAAGAACGAATGCTAAAAAACAAAAGGTTCACTCTGATGCTTCTTCTAGCTTTGGGAGCCCATTTTCATCTCCTACTTCACCTGGCGGAAGGTCCTCAACTGGTAGTGGAAGTAAAAGAACCATAGAAGATTTCCTTGATATTGGTGGTAGGGAGGATGTGGATGCAAAAGTGGTGAGGTTTCTTTATGCATGTGGTGTGCCATTCAATGTTCTCCGCTCCCCTTATTGGCATTCCATGGTTAAAGCCATTAACAAAGCACCTGCTGGATACAAGTCCCCTGGGTATGAAAAAGCTAGAACCGTGTTACTTGACAAGGAAAAAGCAAAAGTCAAAAGAGCTCTTACACAGTTTACAGATGGGTGGGAAGATACTGGGGTATCCATTGTATTCGATGGTTGGACAAATGTTAGAAACCAACATTTGATAAATATCCTTGGTGTTTCGTCTAGTGGTGCAGTGTTTCTTGGAGCGCAAGACTCCTCATCAATCATGGCCTTTTCTCAGAACATAGCAAACATCTTACTGAAAAGTATTGATGAGGTTGGTCCTACTAATGTGATTCAAGTAATCACTGATAATGTAGCGAATTGTAAAGGAGCAGGAAAAATCATTGAGCGGAAATATACTCACATATTTTGGTCTGGTTGTTTGGTGCACACAATGAACCTTTTAATGCATGATATTATCAAGCACAAAGAATGCACATGGATGAATAATTTGTACAAGCGAGGGAAGAGACTCATTAAATTTATCACCGGGCATACAAGGGTCAATGCCTTTTATGGCACTTACTCTAAGTTGCAATTACTTAAGCTTGCCAAGACTAGATTTGGTAGCTATTTCCTCACCTTCAAGCGCCTATTGAGGGTAAGACAGGCTTTGGGTGCTATGGTGATGAGTGATGAGTGGGATGAAATTAACACTGATAGAGATGGCATGGATGCAGCAAAGGAAACTGTTGTTAATAGCTACTTTTGGTCACGGGTCAAGTATGTTTTACAGTTCACCAAGCCGATTTATAACATGCTTCGGTTTGCAGATTCTGATAGACCGGTCATTGGGGAGGTGTATGAGCAAATGGACACTATGCTAGGACAAATTAAGGACATTGTTCAACCTAAAGATGAGAATTTGTATGATTTGATCCATATAGAGGTGGAAAAACGGTGGGAGAAGCTGAATATTCCACTACATGCCTTAGCATATGTGCTTACACCAAAGTTCTATCATATATCATGGCTTTAAAACCCAGCACCAGGTGGTGATGCAAAGAGAAAACCACACCAAGATCCAGAGGTTCAAGCTGGTTATATGCAAGCATTGGAAAAACTGTACCCAAATGTTGAGGAGTGTGATAGCATTCGGCTACAGTTGAGCCAATACATCAGTTGCACTAGTGCCTTTGGGAGCAACCATGCAGTTAGAGATCGAGGGAATTTGCCTTCTCTGGCGTGGTGGGACATGCATGGCACTAGTTTCCCACAGCTACAATCTATGGCAATGCGGGTGCTTTCATAGGTGGTGAACACTTCTTCAGCAGAGAGGTGTTGGAGCACATACAGTTTCATCCACGATGTCAAAAGTAACAAGTTGTATGTACAACGAGCAGAGACCTTGGTCTATGTGCATTACAACTTGTGATTGCTGTCGCATTACTGTGCGGATCCAACTATAGACAAATCAAATAAGATATGGGACTACAATCCAGAGGAGGACAACTTGGGGGATGGAGCATTGGTTTTGGAGGAGTTGGAGAATGCTCTTTTGGATGAGGATGAGCGTGCTGAGATGCCACCTCCATCCAATCACAGTGCGAGGTCCCATGGACGTGGCCCCTTGACTAGCACTCCAACTTTAGAAGGACCTTCACAGTCACAATCAGATGCACATGCTTCATCTTCACTACCACCACGTGTACCCTCATGAGGCAATCGTGGTGGTGGTAGGAGGAACTAGGAGAAATAGATTGTTTTTGCATTTTACAGTTTAGTAGATAGGATTTAAATTTTAAATCATAGCTCAATTTAGTTATGCAAACTTATGCTTCATGGCACATGCAGATAGCCAATTTTTGTAAACAAAACTATTTGAATTTTGGTACTTAATGATGTACTTCCCTATTTGGTACTTTACTACTTAATGATGTACTTCCATAAGTTAATGATGTACTTCCCTATTATATGGTTCTAAGTTCTAACTTCTAAAGGTTGTATGTTTGTAATTGATAGAATCTAGATGGTTTGTTTTTGTATTTGTATAATGTATTTCAATTTTCAATTCGCAACTTTGTATGTTTATAATGGAATCATGAATTATGGAATTTAGATGGCATTTCATATATTGGAAGTAGCATTAACATACATGTTTCATAAATTTTGCATCTAGTTTGGTATTCTACATGTTTTTTTTAATATATATATATATATATAAACACTTCGGAGACGCTTCGCTTCCAACCATTTTTTGAAAAATGCGCACCCACGCTCCCGCTTCCGCTTCGCTCCCACGCTTCGGCAACATTGGTTTCTAACTTTCTAGTGCTGATTATGCATGCTGATTTGACATAACATAGAGAAGAATTTGTTAAGTGATTTAACAAACATCTAGAAGTTAAAGAGGCAGATTTACTGCTGTAGTTATCTGCTGTAATAAGTCATTTTCCGATCTGTAATTTGCTTGGGAGGTGTGCCCTAAGGGCTGACACTTTGTGGCTTGAAGTACACTTGATTGGTATTTATTTTCTTGGGCTGCCTTGTGAATTGGGTTGAAGGAATTGAAGTATTTTCTGCTGTAAATTAATATTTCAGATTCAGCCCTAAGGCTGAAAGTTCACAGGAAATAGATCCGGGAAACCTTAAAGTTGAGATGAAATTTCTGGATTTGCAATAAAAGTTGGATTCTCGAAATTTCTACACTAATGCCTCTTAATTTAATCATCACAGCTGTCTTCACGTATCTAGAAATTGACATTATATGCAACTCATCAATTTTTACTTGTGCATTTTCACAAGTATCCTCTTTAAATCTAAAGGCCGGGTCACATTAAATATTCAAACTAATTAAAGAGAGGCTATGCTTCTAAAAATAAGCAGCTTGGGATAACATATATTGCGGTATTATAGGAATTAAGAGAACCATTTCTTGGAAAATAGAAGGAGCATTAGTTGTGGGAGGCTAACTCTAGCAGCAAGTGGAATAGAGGGGCTGTGAATGGTCTTTGTTACTTAGGAGTTAAGGTGACAAGAGTATAAAACTTAAAAACTCACTAGCCAAAAAATGAAAATATTTATCTATCACCTTTTAAAAGTCTGTATGACATTGGTTTTCCTTGCAAGCAACGAAACACCTGCAGAAATTTGTCAGCAGAAGGGGTTGAGAAATTTAGAAGCCCCTTCCTTTAAGAGGTGCGATGCAATCACAGCCTAAGCCTCATATTAGGTACTCATAAATTATAGAATCCACGTTATCTTTGGATTTGGTCCCATCACTTTACTTTTTGCATGTTTAAAGTTTGCCTCCGACCTGATCCTCAACCATCCCAGTGATCACTCAAAGTTGTAAAAATATCGTAATTGCCATTTCAAGGAGATACTTACAAGAGGTATAAAACGTAGATGCCAAACATACAGGCAAAATATACATCAAGTGTTGACATTAAAGAATAACCTGAGATCCAATACCTGAGATCAGTCAGTAACATGCTGGAGCCGAGGAAGAACAACAGACGACTGAGCTTCTCCCAAAATAGAGAAGCTAATGCTAAATAGGTTATATACAGTCATTTCAAAATTCAAACACAATTATTATATGTATGCCAAGCTCGGAGGTATGCATTCCAAACCCAAATGATCTTCCCCACATGAAAACTTGCATATCTGAGGTGTCAAAACACCAATCCAGCTAATCTCCTTGGTGCCAAAACACTATAACAACCTTGCCACATATCAAACTTTGATGGAAATGCACTGGAAATCATTTTAGCCTTGAATCCTATTTCCTAAGGTTTCTTCATTATTTTTGCCTCATGGTGTCTTTGGCATGGGAATTAGACATTTCCAACATATTTTTTGATAATAATTAACTCTGATTTAAAATATTTCACCCTAGACAAATTCCCAGAAATGCCTACAGAATCTGGTTCTTAATAGAGTGGCCCAGGGTACGTCTAGGTCATCAAGAAAAGAAGTTATAACTGAAACAGAACTGAACGATAATTGCCATTAAGTACTTATCACATGTACAGTAATTTTGTCACCAAACATGAAAAAAAAATCATAAGGTTTTCAAGGAAACCTGTGGGACAAGGAATCAAGTAATTGGCAATCTTAGAGGACCCTCAATCGATAGCAAGAGCTTCAGGCTGTGGATAGCATGTATTCTCCGTAGTTCAACCAATTAGAGAGAACAGCTTGTTCAAATTAAACTGAGAAAATCGTAGTCCTATCTGGAAAGATTGGTGATGATGTTAGAGCAAGTCATCTATGGGTTACAAAACCAAGGACTCTGTTCTAATATTTGGTCACATTACTTTGTTGCTTACTAACTAAATACAATTCCAAGATCATGGGACCACATGGATTAGATTGTGTTGAGGGATCTAGAATTCCCACTTTTCTCGTTAAGTCCTCCGTACTTGGGTCGTTGGTTCTACATAACACTCTGGTGATAAAGGATCATTCTCGGATATTTAATGTATTGTTAAAACACTAGCATATAAATAGCCAAATAAAAATAAATTTCCCAAAAACAGCTACAAGAAGTGAGCAGGGGATTGGTGAAAGTGGATTTATTACAACCTTCACCAAGGTTTGAATCTTCAAACTCTCCTACCTGCCTCAAAGTAAGAAGGTTGTTGTATTAATTGAGCGGCCATGGCAAGAGGGTGTTGTATTGATTGAATGGTGATGACTGATGACAGTCTACGTGAGGTCAACACTGTAAGAAAGCAGTGTGAACTTTTTGATAGGTCTTGATTACTTGTCAGTGTAGTGTGAGAGGGAAGGTGTTTTAATCCTAATAGTTGATTCTCTCTATTATCTAAAACATTTAACATGTCTAACCAATCAAACAAGCTACAAGCCAAAGTAATCTAAGTAAAATAAATATGATAAGAAGTAAACTCCCAAGCATACTCAGATTTCTGTTAAGGACTAAGACTTGGGCAAAGATTTCTGTTGAGGAGTAAGGCAAAGATATTGAGAAAGGAAACCTTGAGTTGAGCAGAGGACAAGATGAGAATGTGAATAAGCCCGGCTTCTGATTTTCTGAACTTGAAGAAAACTCCTCTGTTGCCACCGGTGAGAAGAACAGGAGGATTTCCACACTACAGATGAAGGCAGTACACTAGCACAAATTTGCGGTACAGATGGTCGGCATTGGGAATCGATTGCGGGGATTGAAAAGCCTCCATGGTTAAATCCCATAATCATTCTCAGACCACTTCACACTCTTGTCTGATTTACCTCCGCTGATGATCTTGACGTTCTCCCTGAAATATCACATTTTTTTAAAGTACAAAATGTTAACTGACCTCCCAGATGGGGCACATGGTCATCCCAAAAAATCATAAGTTGTGTAATAACAGCAAATAGCAATGCCAGGGAAAGAAAACAGGAGTCCAGAGACTGAGAGCTTCTGAATAAAATGTATTTTACCTTTGATTTGATATGCAAGACGGAAGAGCAACTCGGAAAAACACAAGGTGTTTCATGTGGCCAACTAATAAACTAACAGTGAACTACCATGCATGCAACAGACGGGCATTTCATATGTAAAGCAAAGATCTATTGTCCACAAACAAATTGAGAGGGATTTAGAAACTGGATGTTACCCACCTATTTAGCTGGCCGGAGGAGTTCGACTTCTGCTTGTCAATGCTCCAGATGACCTTGGACACAATGAGTGACAATTCCCTACCCTTAAAATCTTAAAGACATTGTATTCAGTGCAGCATGATAATGTATTTTATTCCAAAAGATTCCTTTATATCTTTAAAACTTCAAAGTTGATCCTCGATCTTCGAGAATAAACAAATGAGTAAGTGAGTTTTTGGGTTAGGATATGGAGGGAGTTTTTTTTTCTTTTTTTTCATAGAAAAATATAACTTACATATATTATTAATTTTTTTAAATATTTAAAATAACTCCCTCCATAACTTTTATAGAAAAATGGAGGGAGTTATTATGTCCTTGACATATATTATTCGGAGAGCACTATTAATTCAGGTTCAAGATGAAATATTTAATAGGGCTAAGGTAAAAAGCTTAGTGAATATTGTTTATTATTAATTTTTTTAAATAAATAAATTATTTTTCTTTGATTTTATTGGATCCGGACAATGATGTGTTAATAATCAAACAAAATGAAAACCCTAATTTATATATACTGGAATCTCCTGATTAAAACAATGAGTAGAAAATTAATAGCAGAAGCATACCTAAATCCATTGAAGGAGAAACCTTACAGGAAGAGAACCCTTTGAGATGATCTTCCAATTCTAGCCACTAGATTCTGTGTCAACTTCTCTCTGAGAGGATTTTCAGAAATTGGAATGCGTCGTGGTAGAATGGGGACCATAACCCTATTTATAAACCGATAGGGCAGTTCACAATAACCGCTAGGGCAGTTTTAATTTTATCACAATTATATTTCCGCCCCTCATAGAAATAATAATTATCTAATGGTATCTACACAATAATCTCATGACAATTATACCCTTAAGCCAATTAATCAATTATTAATTAGATCACTATATTTAGGCTTAATTAAATGATAGCACACACATTTTAATTATTTACATGTGTGGCCCAAATTATAGATTAATTACAAAAATTAATATAACAATCTCCCACTGGGCCACATGCATATGTAATCAAATAAATGTGCTTAACCTTATGAGCTCAAAATTTGCTATCATGTCCTTAGGGTATATCCGAACAATCTGGTCCATTAACTATACTGACATAGGATCAAGGTGGCCCTTGTTACATCAATCGTTACTAGACCAATCAATGGTCACATATATTTGCACAACTAAATGACATAGATCAATCATGAGTGCATAGCATGGAAATTACATGCAATGTGATCTATTCATGCTTATTTCCAACTGGTCCTACTTAACTTTATTAAGATCAAATCTTTAGCATAATTTAACAGAGTGCAATAAAATGAATACTTTATTTCTGCAAAACACAATCCAAATGTATAGATAAAGTCTAAACATAACATAGAGCAATATACAATGAATAATATAAACTCCCACTAAATTTGGATATCCTCAAATGAGACCCATATGAGCAGTGTGCTCATGAAAGACCTTGGGTGGTAATCCCTTTGTAAGCGGATCCGCTATCATGGAGTTTGTTCCAATATGCTCTATGGATATCTGTCCACTCTGTACTTTTTCTTTTACAACTAGGAACTTGATATCAATGTATTTTGATTTTGTAGAACTCCTGTTGTTATTGGAATATAAAACTGCTGATTTATTGTCACAAAATATCTTCAGTGGTCTTTCAATACCATCCAGAACACGCAGCCCAGTGACAAAATTTCGTAGCCATATTCCTTGATTGGATGCCTCATAACATGCTACAAACTCTGCTTCCATGGTGGATGAAGTTATGAGTGTCTGTTTGGCAGACCTCCATGAAATTGCTCCACCAGCCAACAGATAAATATAGCCTGATGTGGATCTTCTGCTGTCTTGGCATCCAGCAAAGTCGGAGTCGGAATACCCAATGATCTCTAACTGATCCGATCTCCTATATGTAAGCATGTACTCTTTTGTTCTCTGTAAATATCTCATAACCCTCTTGGCTGCTCTCCAATGATCCATTCCAGGGTTACTTAGATATCTGCCTAACATGCCAACAATGTACGCAATATCCGGACGTGTACATACCTGAGCATACATTAGACTCCCCACAGCCGAAGCGTAAGGAATCTTCTGCATTTCTTAACTTTCTAAACTATTTTTAGGGCATTGATTAAGACTGAATTTGTCTCCTTTAGCGACAGGGGTATCACCTGGTTTGCTATTTTGCATGCCATACCTTTGGAGGACTTTATCAATATAGGTCCTTTGTGACAATCCTAAAATACCCCTAGAACGATCTCGGTGTATCTGGATTCCTAAGACAAAGGAGGCATCACCAAGATCTTTCATCTCAAAATGTTTTGATAAAAATCTCTTGGTGTCGTGCAATATGCTAATATCATTTGTGGCTAGCAATATGTCATCGACATATAAAACTAGGAAAATATACTTACTCCCACTGAATTTGTGATACACACATTCATCCATAAGATTTGCCTCAAAACCACATGAGACAATAATTTGATGAAACTTGAAGTACCACTGACGAGAAGCTTGCTTGAGCCCATAAATGGATTTAGTTAATTTACAAACCATATTCTTTGAGTCTTCGGACACAAAATTTTATGGTTGTACCATATAAATTGTTTCATCAATGTCACCATTGAGAAACGTTGTTTTAACATCCATTTGATGTAACTCAAGATCATAATGTGCAACTAGTGCCATGATTATCCCGAAAGAGTCCTTCGTAGAAACTGGAGAGAAGGTCTCTTTGAAGTCAATTCCTTCTTTTTGAGTAAAGCCTTTAGCTACAAGACGTGCTTTATATCTTTCTACATTACCATTTGAATCCCGCTTGGTTTTAAATATCCATTTACAACCAATGGGCTTCGTACCAACTGGTAATGGGACAAGTTCCCAAACTTTATTGTCTTGCATAGATTTGTACTCTTCATTCATGGCTTCAATCCATTTATGAGAGTTGGAACTTTTCATGGCTTGCTGGAAGTTGATTGGATCATCTTCCATCATTCCACTTTCTACCTCACGTTCCTGGAGATATACGATATAATCGTCCGAAATTGCATTTCTCCTCTCTCTAGTGGATCTCCTTAATGGCACATTTTCTTGAGGTTGTTGAGTTTGTTCTTCAGGAGCAATGTCCTCATTTGCAATTAAGGGTTGAACAATATTGTCTGTTGGTTGAGGATCCAAATTTACTTCTTGATCAATGATAGGTAGTGAAACCTGTACATTATCAAAAGCTATAGTAGATCCCTCTTCCTCCTCAAGGACAATATTCCTAACCTGATTTCTCCCCCCAAACTCAACATCCTCAAAAAATGTTGCAGTTCCCGTCTCAAAAATTGACCTAATAGCAGGATCATAAAATTTAAAACCCCTTGATCGCTCTGCATAGCCAATAAAGTAGTTGCTAACTGTTTTAGAGTCCAATTTCCTTTCATGAGGCTTATAAGGTCTCGCTTCAGCTGGACATCCCCAAATATGAAAATGCTTTAAACTGGGCTTTCGACCCGTCCAAAGCTCATAAGGCGTTTTAGCAGCCGCTTTAGTTGGCACCCGATTTAGGATATAAGCTGCCGTTTTGAATGCTTCACCCCAGAGTTTTTCGGGTAAAGTAGAATGACTAATCATACTCCTTACCATGTCCTTAAGAATTCGGTTTCGTCTTTCTGCTACACCAGAATCTAACCACCATGTGTTTCTAGATACTGAAGCTAAATTAACTTCAGAACAGACCAAAGTAAGAAATATACCTTTCTTAACACGCCAAGCAGCATACTTGGTACATTCCTTCTTAGTATGTCCAGGCTTATTACAGAAGAAACATGTTACCTCAACTTTTTGTTTCTTTTGTTTTGGACCCTTAGAAGCAGCAACCTTATTATCCTTATTCTTTCGTTTGCCCTTATCCTTAGAAGTGCTAGCCAGATGAGCACTTTCGGTCTTGTCTTGCTTCAATCTCTCTTCCTCTTGCACACATAATGAAATGAGCTCATTAAGAGTCCATTTATCCTTTTGACAGTTATAACTGACCTTGAATTGATTAAATTGTGCAGGAAGAGAGATAAGAACCAAATGCACGAGTAAATCATCAGATAAGTCGAGTTTCAAAGCCTTAAGTTTTGAAGCAAGATGAGACATCTCCATGATGTACTTTCGAACATTACCCTTGCTTTTATACTTCATTGAAATCAAGCTTGCTAAAAGCGTGCTTGTTTCAGCCTTATCGTTTTTGGCAAAACGTTTCTGAATTTCCGCAAGGAAGTCACTGGCATTAGTAACCTCATCGGTTACCGCACCCCTGAAAGCTTCTGGAATGCCGCGCTTCATGATCATAAGACTTAGCCTATTTGAACGTTCCCACTTACCCCAATAAACCTCATCCTCTTGAGTACTATCCTCATTGAGTTCATCGGGTTTGGGCATTCTCAAGGCTAAATCTATATCCATGCAGCCTAAGAGAATCATCATATTCTCTTTCCAGTCCTTAAAATTAGTCCCATTTAACATAGGGACATTATTGATGTTGGAAGATATAGAAGTAGTTGATATAAAAGCTGAATAGAGAACAAAATAAAATGAATCAAATAAACCATCATGCTCACATAAAATAAGCAATTAAACACATAATCTTTAAATTTAAAAACAAATTATGACATTTCAAGATACCTAGCACAATATTAATATCAAGTCTTTGGACAGTAATATTAACTGTAAGTGGTACTCTTGTTGTAGTGATCAAACATTGATGATAAATTATGTCAAATAATAATTCTATCTTTGGATTGATTTATTATTCACATAAAGTTACCTTTATAATCATCACATATTTATCACCACGGGTATGTATGCAATTTGACCAAATATTAACTTTCCTTTGGGCCAGTCAATACCCGCATGAATCACATACACACAAATATCTAACACCTCGAACAGACTAATCTACACGAAAGATGTCACTTTGGTGATTTTCCGCTTTAATTAGCCTATTTAAAATGCTAGATCAATAACTTAAATATTAATATCATAAAATGCTATTAAATAATAATAATAATAGTAATAAAAAATCAAATTCAAATTCAAATTCACAGTTTTGATCAATAATTAAATACTAAATACAATAATTGTGCCAAACCAAAAAAAATTTATTTAATACAAAAATTAAATTAAAACTTAATATATTATTATAAGAATATGATAAATATTGCAGCAGCAAGGGATAAAGGCGTTTTATACTCATATACATATATATATATTTGAAACTTTAACAGAATCATCACCTACTATTCCCAAAGAAATTTCTAAGATAAATCATTGGAAAGGTAATACTTTTGACTTCAAATACAAATTTTTCTGCACCTCTCTTCTTAACCAATGAATGTATCTATGTATACTCTTATAGAAAAAAATAGCTAAAAACACAGAAAGTAGGAAAATTTCCAAATGTATTTATGTATATTCTTATATTAATACAATCTATTTCTATTGACTTTATCAAAACGATCCACTGGTTTGTCAAACGATTTATGAAATGATTTATTGGTTTATCAGATGATTTATCGGCAGAATAAATACAATCGATTGATAAACTAATAGAAACCGATTGCAGAATAAAATATATATATATATATATATATATATATATATATATATATATGCTTATGGATTCAGATTTATGAAATATTGGGTTAATATATATATATATATATATATATATATATATATATATATATATTAACCCAATATTTCATAAATCTGAATCCATAAGCATATATATATATATATATATATATATTAAATTAATAACTCAAAGAATTAATCAAGAAGTAGGCTCTGATACCACTTGTTAATAATCAAACAAAATGAAAACCCTAATTTATATATACTGGAATCTCCTGATTAAAACAATGAGTAGAAAATTAATAGCGGAAGCATACCTGAATCCATTGAATGAGAAACCTTACAGGAAGAGAACCCTTTGAGATGATCTTCCAATTCTAGCCACTAGATTCTGTGTCAACTTCTCTCTGAGAGGATTTTCAGAAATTGGAATGCGTCGTGGTAGAATGGGGACCATAACCCTATTTATAAACCGCTAGGGCAGTTCACAATAACCGCTATGACAGTTTTAATTTTATCACAATTATATTTCCGCCTCTCATAGAAATAATAATTATCTAATGGTATCTACACAATAATCTCATGACAATTATACCCTTAAGCCAATTAATCAATTATTAATTAGATCACTATATTTAAGCTTAATTAAATGATAGCACACACATTTTAATTATTTACATGTGTGGCCCAAATTATAGATTAATTACAAAAATTAATCTAATAGGTCTCGTTTTCTGTATCCCGGGCTCTGGCGGTGCGCTGAGCTCATCGTATCTTGCCCAGATTTGAATCAGAAATGTCCGAATTGTTAAAAAGCAAAACACAAAGACCCGTAGTCGTCCCGATACAGAAAATCTCAGAACTTGGGAACCCGTGTTGCAGGTAATCTGCCCCGTGAGTCGTGACCCGTCCCCCCTTTTCAATTTGAGTACAGAACTCCTGGTTCCACTGCTTGCCCTGACTCCTTTTACATCCCCATTCTGACTAATAGCCCATTGTTTTCTCTGGTCAAAAGGATACCTAATCGGTATTGTCAAAGTTTAATCTGGCTCCCATAAGTTGCTGGGAAATGGGCTGGAGCGTAAGGACAAGCATAGTACGCACCTGTTTCCTGTCAGGCTATTGTAAATGGAGTTGATTGATACTACTTACACATGACACACATTTTCTCAAGCAGTTGCTGTTGGGGAAAGGGCATGCGATTCTCTCTCTTCTCTGTTTTATTCCAGGGAGCATAGGCTTCCATGAAGAATTATATAACTTCATTAATTCCACAGATCGTTGCCTTTCCTCTTGTATTTGGGTTGAAAAACAAAGGCAAAAAAGGTCTGTAAAGAAGTCATTTGGAGGAGGAAAAGAAATGGTGGTGACAGAGATTGCATGTGACCTTGGTTTGAAAAGCATTAATTTTAAAGGTAAACACCCCTAACTGGTTTACTGTTATTCTGCCATATGATGCCAATATGCTTTTTTTTTCGTCCAGTGCAGTTCATGATTGCATATTTAATTCCTTTCCAAGCCATCGCCTTACTCTAATGATGCTAGCCATAGGGTTAATGGTGTTAGTGGGTTTTGATGTTGTTATTCTCTCTGATCAAATTAGTAATATATATCTGTTTTACCTTGTCATGTCTATGCATCAGATTTTGCTCATTTTTCTTTGTTTCTTAGTAGCAAGGTGTTCCTGCCAGATATTGTTTAGTTCCGTTTCAAAGCATATCTTGCCAGTTCTAATGCCTGATAGGTGTTTTCTTAAATAATTTTTATATTTATGCGTGTTGGTTGTGGGATTGGGAATTTCCAACATATCTGGGATTGGGAATTTCCAACATATCTCCACAACAATTTGATTATAGAAGGAATGGTTTTAAGATCGATTCGAACATATCTCCGACACCAACAAATCAGAGCTGCTACAACGAGGCACGAAATGGCCAGGAAGCCTTATTTTCTTGTTTGAAATGGCCAGAAAGGGATTTCTTGTGTTTGCAGGGAGGAGTACTAGTTCTCTGATTTAAAAATTAATACAAGAAAAAGTAGCTACATATCTGCAACTAGCACGCAGAGGCCGCTAAGACTATGCACGGAGAAAACAGCAGGCCCATTTTATCATTAGATTATAATCTCATGGTTTCAACAACTTCCACCTGTTGCTCCAGTACTCATGCTATTGTATGATTCTATACTTGGATTTCTATTCTCATCGTTGGCCATAGATCTAGTTCTCTGCATTCTCTTCCGGGGATCCACTCGCCCTCTCACCGTTACCTTCTTCTGCGTCACGTCCACCACATAGTCCAACAAATCTGTCCAAATGAAATATAAAATGAGGCAAATAAACTCATGGCACACTGAATATTCTAGGAAGAAATTAGGCCTCCCCTTCTTTTTTTAAGGATTAGGTGGGATTGGATTCAACGAATGTCAACATAAAATCAAAATTTTATTCATATGTAGAAAAGGTTGAACTAATTAGTAAACTATTCAGTGAAAATTTAAACCCTGAATCTATATGAGAAACAGAGATATTTATGAACACCACAAAGAACTCTAAATGATTCATGAATGGTTTTATTGCCATTTGCAGAATTAAATGATATGAAGAAACATACCGTCCATTTTGGAAATCACTTTGGAGACTTTGTTGCGACACTCTTGGCAGCGCATATTTGCATACAGAACAATCACCTGAACTTGCAATCTTGTAAATTCGTAATTAACATCATACTTAACAATTCAGTTCATATATATATATGGTATGAAAATAGAAAACGAGACCAATACCGCGCCAGTGAAATTGAGATCAAGTGGAGTTGAACACCTTCCGAAAGAGATGAACACCATGAAGATAAAGAATGACAAGGTGATTACAAGGTTTAGGTTATTTGAAAGAGAACAATCTGTTACAGTGTTTGTATTCCCTCATGCAAAAGAGTTTTATTCTGACATGAAAGTAAATTCTGGCATCAAATCAATTTTCCTAATGGGCAAGTTCCTGCAGGAGATGGAAGAAGAGGCAACTGTTGTAGCTGGAAATGTAACAGAGGCGGGGCATATTATTGCAACCACCATTGGAGGTAGAAATGGCGAACCTAAACAAGTAAGTTATGTTTAACATGAGGCATTTTTTAGGTGGGTTCATATACATGTTACAGATCCTGTATACAAGAAAGTAAGAAGCAACCCTCAATAAAGCATGAATATTTGAGTAGTTTATATAGCTTGTTTAATCTACCCTCTAAACAAGTAGGTAGTTATATGTAAGGTGTTTTAGAACTTCGGTATTGACACAGGATACATCAAGTAGGTTGAGACAGCCTTGAGGTAGCTAAGCTGCAGAATTTTTGTGTACATTTTTATTGTAACTTAGTCACATAGTTCCTACAGGGTCTCTTGAGGATGTAAAATAAACATATTCTATTCTATTCAATATAAAATCTCAGAAAAAGGTCTTGATATATTGGAATCCATTTTGTTTTTACCCAACAAACCATCAGCTATATGGCAGAACGAGTGGTGGGCACAAGGTCTTTGGGAATTGTGTTTCAAGTATGCTCGGTCCTCCCCTTAGTATCTTGTTTATTTTGTTTATTAGAGTTGATTTGAAAATGGATCTTTTAACATTTGTTTTTACTTCTGCAGGCTAAATTATTAGAGATGGGGGAAACAGCAGCTATTAAAAAAGTTTTGCAGGATAGACGGTACAAAAACAAAGAACTGCAGACAATGCTTATTCTGGATCACCCAAATGTTGTTTCTTTGAAGCATTGTTTCTTTTCTACTACTGATAAGGATGAGCTATACCTTAACTTGGTACTGGAGTATGTCCCATGCTTCTTTTACAACCTATTTTCTTTTGTTTGAGCAACTTCTCCATGAGACTGACGTCAGATGGGAGATGGAAAGAAATAGGCTCATTGTTCTCAATTGTGTCCTTGTAGCAAGAAAGAAGATCTTTTCACTACACGTTGATCCATGCTGCTTTTTGATCATCCTCGAAGGGAAGACATGGAGAGGGGTGTCCATCACAAGTGTCGAGAGTGGAGGCTCTATCACAGTGTCAATGTTTGCATCTGTTAGGTGTATCCTCTACTTCAAATTGTTTGTGATGGTGTTTCTTACCTTGCTGCAAGGTGAGTTTTTTTGGATTTTGTTTTTTTCCATCCTTGCATGTCACAATATTTGCGCATGATGATGCCAAATGACCATGCTTGAAATAGGATATACACTCAAAGGCCTCCTACACATAGTTAGTCTTTTCCTTTGACGTCATACCTGCAAGCTTTGAAAAAATATTATTTGGCAAGCCAACAACAAGTTCCATCTCTTTTTAAATCCTTTTATAGATTGAAATCAATCTACCATTGATTTCTAGGGCACAATAGAAAAACATATCCCAACGTATTTTCTATTGAAGCTAGGGGTTTAGGACCCTGAGATGGCCTGAAAATGTAATGGAAAATTAGATAGCCTTGCCCAAAGTGGTGCTAAAGAAAGGGAGTCTAAGGAGGGACCAAAAGATGGAGTCAATGGTTTCAATTGTTTAACCCTTGCACATTGATTCTTCGAGGACAAAGGCTTCAATGTATTTCAAGGAGTTCTATTATTCTTATTTAGTTGATTGAGAGTTTGGGAGCTCATATTTTGATCTTTGTGCCTGTTGGGTACTTGCCACTATTGTAGTCTATTATTATTGACACCGTTATCCTCTTTACTTTATACAATTAGT
The DNA here is from genome assembly GCA_027924585.1 of Larix kaempferi. Classification (NCBI taxonomy): domain Eukaryota; kingdom Viridiplantae; phylum Streptophyta; class Pinopsida; order Pinales; family Pinaceae; genus Larix; species Larix kaempferi. The sequence continues at coordinate 4,325,046 of BSBM01000968.1, read as the reverse complement.
CGATATGCTCAGTATGCCCTAACAATATTCAAACTGTTTAAAATCTGTCGAAAGTAATCTCTTTATCACTTTGACCATGCCTTTGAATTGATATAGAAAAATACTAATTATCCCTTTGTTTTGTCTGCAGTGAAGCTATATCAGGTCATGGAAGACAAATTTTGTGTAATTTTCTACCTATGATGAGAGAATATCCACCTTACAAGGCAAAAGATAATACTTTGAACTTATAGTCTCCTTTTGTTTTTGTAAACATTGTTTTGGATATGCCTTCTACCCTTATCCTAATTTGGTGAAACTTTGCACAAATCAATTTTGGTATAGCGTTGTGCATTGTTCAGTTGATCTAGCTAATCATTGATTAGTGGTATCTTGAGCAGTAATTTTTTTATTGTAATAGCATAACCCATGCTTTTCCCATACTAGACTCTAGTAATGTGCAAGGAAATAAATTGACTTTACTAGGAATTATGTGATTTGACCATGTGGGTATAGATTGGTTGCTTCAGTTTCTCAATAAAAGAGACCGACTCTTCGGGTCAGGGGCAGAATTTGAAAACAAATCCACCCTGCAGATCTGGCAGTTTTTCCAATAAGATCGAACATATTATACACTTCAATGAACATTTATTACGAGTATTGGACAATTGTAGCCATATTTGACAACCACATTAACTCATGACAGGTAATTTGGATGTCAAATTCCATCACTACTTAGGGGAAATGTTGCATCTGCAAATTTCAACTAATCAATGCATATAGTCCTTATCTAGATTTTCATCTGGTATGTTTGATGCTTATATAGAATTTGAAACTTCGTCCCTCTGCACAATTTCTATTTCTTGAACAAATAATGACCAAAATCAGTGGTCTCCATATGACCTTATAAACCTGTGGCATAATGTGTTAATTGAGCTAACTGTACCTTGCCAGCAACCTCGAACAACTAAGCTGCATGACCTGGTACATAATGTTAAAATTTTGATGTTGCAAATTGTTCACTCCTATCCAAGATAATTTTAAGTTCCATTGCCTCTATATGATCTTTCCCATCCGGAAAGAAAAGATGAATGTGTTGAATTCTTCTAGTTGACATTGGAGAACCAAAGCATATTTATAAATCTTCTTCAATGGCTACATTATTGGATACTTCCAAAAGGAATTGCTAGATAAAGAGCATAAACAGAGCATTTGCTCAAAAAAACAAATAATATAAATCTATCCCATAAAAGTTGACTGCCAAAAGCAAATGCCACATGATGCATTGCAACAACACTCATAATATTTTGAAAAGTAGTTGGAAGTAAGTGGTTCTTTAATTTAAAGATAAGTCAAACATTCTTAAGACACCACTCATAATATTTTGAAAAGTAGTTGGAAGTAAGTGGTTCTTTGAATTTAAAGATAAGTCAAACATTCTTAAAACACAATATGAAGGAAGAATCCATCATGAATGTGTATAAGTTAAACATTCTTAAAACACAATGTCAAGGAAAAATCTCTGAATATGTATAACTGTGAAGATGCAGTGTCACCTATAAAATTCATAAAGTTTTACTGTCTAAGAAGAGTAAATTCTTTTAGACCCAACAAAAAAAGTTTTATTTCAGTGAAGATCAAAGAATCTTACTCTTCTCATTCATAGAAAACTCTCATCTTAAGAAGAGTAAATTCTTCTAGACCAAACAAGAAGTTTTATTTCAGCTAAGATGAAAGAGTCTCACTCTTCTCATTCATAGATCATGTTGTGAATCTTACTCTCTTCTCATTCATAGATAATGTTGTGTAATTCCATGCTTTGAGTTCAGGTATCTCTAATTGAAGACAATGATGCTATGTGTGTTCTCATTGGCAAGGTGCAAAAAAAGAGTCTCTGATGATGATATAAATGCACATGCTTTGATTCATGTTTTCTCAGAATGCTGGTCTTCTTTGTTGGCGGCACATTATTGGGGAAGGATCATGATGAACAACCCATTCTCGCATTACCCTCACAATCTACAAATTACCCATAAACTCAAACTATCACATCATCACTTTCAAAAAACAACAAAAGCATGATGTATGTCTATTTCGAAAGAATGTATACAATTTTTGTTGCATTTAATTATATGTTTTTATATTTTAAAAAAAAGGAAGAAGATATTTTCAATTATATGGTCTAATTTTTATGGAGTTTTTCATTACACAGTGAATGGAAGGGCTAAGGTATGTACATCTCCATAAACTAAACAACTGAATTACTATACAAATAAGTCCCTTTTCCCACAATCGCAAAAGTCTCATACCTCAATTGAACCTCTATCTCTAACCAAGTTGTGATCTTAAATTAAATTAATATTATATTAAAAATAATTTCTCCCTAGTGAAACCAACTACCACAACTACTTTTTATTCTCAAGAATAACTTTTTAATGGAAAGTTTCCCACACCCACACTGACAAAGACAAGGTTCGCCCACATTAAAATAATATTCAAGTGACACAAACATAAGGTCATATAACTATAATGTTTAATAAGTAGTTCACTTAATCACCTTGGAGAAACATCCAAGGTTGGATAATCTTAGGTTACTAGGCATTTCACTCTTTCAAATTCGAGCACTAGCAATTACCCTTAAGGTCAATAAAATGAGTAATTTCAAAAGAAATGTTATTTTAGTTTATTCTTTCATTACATATGATTGAGTTTAAACAAGGTTGTATACATAATTTTGAATGTATGTTATTGATCAAATGTATACCTTTTAATTGGTCTTTGTATTCTTAATCATTGTTATCAAATGTATGCTCCCAAAAGGAAAGGAAAAGTTTAAATAGAGTATGGGATTGACATGTTATTGGATGCATGTAGATACAAGCCTATCTTTCAAACCTTACCGTGAATCACTTGAGTCGTACTAAGAAATATTGATTTTACTTTCAAAAGGCACCTCTCTCGTCTAATGCACCAAACAATTTATAGTCATGGTACTTCACCTAATGATATCATGCATCAAGAAGTTCAGTGTGTGAACCAAAAACCCTTACCAAAATATGTTAAAGGTACATATCCTCAATGATTTCTCATCCCACAGGAATTAAACTTTAATTAATTCAGGATCTAGTTTGGCATAAAATTTGCTATCATGCTATCCAATCGCCATATTTTTTGGCACTAGCAGTATAATTTGTCTTCAATATGATTGTTTGGCACTCAAGTAGAAGAGGTAGGAATTAAACTTTAATTAATTCAAGATCTAGTTTGGCATAAAATTTGCTATCATGCTATCTCTACAAAGCTGTCCAATTGCCATTTTTTTTGCACGTGAATCTGCTAAATCACACAAGCATGAAATCTGAAGATCATATTCAAAAATTGAGAAGAAGAAACTCTCCTCAAATATTTTAGCTAGTGAAAGAATAGTGCGTAGTTTATCATGCATAAATATCATTAAAAAGCAAAGACATTTACAAGTATCATTTTTGCACTAGTGACAATGTCAAGGACATCGCCACCTCGTGGCTCTTGTTTATTTAAATATGAGGATTGATTTATTTATTTTAGTGGTATATTAGTTTTTTTAATAAATTTTGATAGTATACGAGTTAAAAAAAAATCTAATAGTTAAATAAGTTTGATAAGGAAATGGTGTTCCTTCATATCCAAATCTAGACATTTAAAATGATCAATTTCATATATAATGTCTCTCAACAGTGTTTTTCCAAAACAATTGCATAAATATTTAGGTTTGATTACTATAATATCTAATAATAATATTAATAACAAATGAGTATACAAAAATTAATAGAATAATTATTATTGACAGTGATAATATAGATTTATATTAATCCCAAAATTTAAAGTATTTAGAAATTTGTTACTATTTTTATTTTATTTTTTTATCAATATTTAATAGATCTGCATTGAAATAAATTTATATTCATAAGTATAAATAAAAAAATGATATGACTTTCCCTTTAATTATTATTTATATTAAAAAATAGTGCAAAAATATATTCAAACATGATGTCTATTTGAAGGCCAAAAGGAAGGGCTTTAAATCATATCATACCAACACAAAATCCACAAAAATATGTTCAAACAAGTCATTTATTTGAATGTTACCAATCATAAATGTATTATAAGAGTAAAAATAATATATCTAAACCACTCGTAACATTCATAAATAATTATGGCATTACATTGCACAATAACATTATGCATATACTTTATCATCATATAGATTGATGATTAGATCACCTAGTTATACACTTGATATATTTCCTATCTATTTTGTGTCCATGTAGCACTCCTCACAAGATTCATAGCCCTCGTATTGATATTATGCAATTATTATTCCATCTAATGTATTCTCTTCTTTTCATATTATGCAATTATTATTCCATCTAATGTATTCTCTTCTTTTCAGTTGTAAGATGGGTTTTTGGATTAGTTATAACAATTATGTTTTAGTAATTTTGTTTTTCTTCAAATCAATTAATATAGAGCATAATAGTAAAACAAAATTCAAGTTACCAATTGTTAATGTTCATAAGTGAAATAGCATTCTCGTGGGAATTTAGCTAAGAAAACTAAAGAGCATAATTCTGTCTGATTTAGGTAGAAAACATAGTAAACAACCAAGAAAATACATATTTTTTAGGTTGAAAATTTTCTTTAGTTGTAGTATAGGTTCAACCAATAGGAAAATACCCTTGAATTTATCCTTGCCACTTGCCCAAAGTGGGAACAATAATCCACCCTACCAACCAAGAGCCTAGTCAGCTTCCCAATTCCAAGAAAAACATTTTGGTTTCTTGCCCCTCCATGCCTCGGATCTAAGAACAATTTTCAACAATAAGTCTTTTGAATAGAATGTCACAAATAATTGTTTCTTTCCAAAAATCTCTAACACCTTATAATTCTTCAATTTATTAATAAAGGATAGGACTATTAGACTCCCCTCAACACTTCCTCCTCCCCCATTCTTATCAATTCCCATGCACATCCCCTTAGGCCTCCTCAACTACCCTCATATTTTTTTTAGCTCTAGGGGAATCGATAACTGGTCAGGATTACCTAGAAGAGACCCAATTTTGAATCCAATTGGTTAATACTATAAACCCTAGGTTATGTGCAATACTATGCAACCCATACCTAGCAATAACTTGGGCCTCGACCCAAATTCGAGATGCCCCACCTAGGAGGCACTTACCCTTTCAACCAAGACACAACATGCCAATCTTGGTGTAACCACCTCACCTTTAAGATCCTAGGTAATCAATTGCAAATGGTAAAATCCTTCAATCACATGTTGAATCATTAACATATTTGGCATTTGCATCAAGATTAACAAAAACCAACCATACTCATCACTACTGCAATACCAACCAACCAGCAAATTTGATGAATGTCTATCATGCTTTTAAATATTTTAATTGCATACAATATAATTTCTTAAAACACCAATTAAGTAAGCAAGTAATACTCCTAGTTAGAGACTAATTCATTAACATAATCATATTAGTATATATAAATGAGGTATGTTCACATAGCTATCTTACACATACCTCACATGTGTGTTAATAACAATGAGCAATCAATGCTTATAATGCACAATTCCTTTGTGTCCATGAAGATAATTAAAGTGTATTATCTAATCCCTTCCATTAATAGTAAATGACATTTCATTTAATTTGGACTAATTTTAGTCTAAAACCTTTAGAGATGGGCCAAAATTGATGTTTCCAAGTGCAAAATTGAGGTTTCCAAATTGCAAAATTAAAATCCCAAAATTGAAAACTGGATTTAGAAAGTACAAAATCAAATTCAAAAAATGAAAATTAAGACTCAAAAAATGCAAATACATAATCCCTAATACCTATTTATTTCAGTTAATTGTTTTCATAGGTTTTTTTCAAAAGAAAAAAGCTATACTTTTGATTAAGTATATAAATCATGATATATCAAGTGCATTCTTCGTCATATGGATTCTGACTCACAAAATATCAAAACAGAAATCCCTTTCAAAACTAACCAAGACCGAGGAAGAGATTCAACATACCCAACGCCAAACTACTAAAACACGACATTAAAATTAGGATTTTACAAACCCAATAGTTCTACCTGGGGAAAGCAAAATGACCAGTTTCAATACAATTCTCTAAAACCACAAGAAAAAAAATACTTAATCCATCCAAAGATCAACTCTAATAAACATTACACATCATATCTCCATAAGAGAAATGGAGCCTTCATAATAGATAGTTGAGTCACAAAGTTCAATATAATATAAAAATCCTTCTGAAAGATTCAAAGCAAGCTTTGTAAGACTATCAAATTCCATGTTAAATTCTCTGAATACATGTTGAAAATATATGTCTGAAAAAAAAAACCTGCAGTCTTAAGATTTTTTGTTTCCACCTTGCAAGAGAAGTAACTTGAAGTTGACACTTTTGATTGACCCAACTATTATAACTTTTGAATCGTCGACAACCTACAATTGAAAAATATTATTTGAATGAAAACATATATTCATAGTTATATATTCAAATAATAAAGCACAACTCATTAACCACACATTGAAAATAACCAAAGTATAAGATACATAACTATCAGATTTCAAGACATTTATCATATTCAAATCAATAATTTTCAAATATTTCTCTTTTTGTTCAATAATTGATATTAAGAATGTAATGCATCAACACCTTATTATTGAAAAACTCAAATACTTTTAATAATCGTAGAAACTTCACATATTCATAATACAAAACTCTTTTTAAAATAGTAAAATTCAAGTCACATTTAATTTATATCTTTCAAAGCTTTTAAAATGGATGTCACATTCATGTTTTCATAATTATAAGACTATAATAATATAGACATTTGCATCATTACATATATTACTAAATTCCTTGGAGTCCTCTCCATGAATTGTGTTTCTACAACCATAAATGCCATTAAATACAATGTTTCAAAACATTTACCCAAAATATTTAATATCAAAGTGCAATTCCACGATTGAATTTGTCATTATTGTGTTTTTTATAAATATCACTATAGTACTGACACATAAATATTTCAACACAGTAACAATTAATGAATACATAATACTAATACTAATGAATACATAATACTAATGTATATGGGATTTGTATATCATAAAAAAATTATGTGCAACTACATGTATGGAGATAAGTGTTGAGATATTGTAACTTCTAAGAATATTATTGTAATGTACCCACCTGCTGACCCAATAGGAGAGGGAACATGATAACTGTCTGTGGGGCTTTTCATAAAACTCAGCCTAGTCATTAGCATCATATGAATAAAAAGCATTGGTGTGCAGATACAAATTAGGCAAATGCACAGCAGAATTGAAACTAATCCACACACAATTCATGCCCATCCAGCATATCAAAAAAATTAATGCATTGCAGAAGTAAATACATAGACCGAAAACACTTATCTTCATTGTGCAATTGTCCCAAGCAACTAGTTATGTCGATGCAATGTTCCACGCAAAACCGTAGGCTCTTCGACAGCATATACTGAGTCTGTCCGAAGGCCACCCCCGAGCTAGGCATGATATCTATAAGGAAAAAGGGGATTTCAAACTCTTACACAGCCAAACAGCCAAATAGTCATTTGGATCTAAGCCAAGCCAGACCACTGCTGGGTTTATCGGGCTAAATCTGAACCCTCTTCAATTGTGGATGCTTCCACTCAAGTTCAAGCCAAAACAATGGAAACCCATTTCAACCCCAACAATCTCCTACACACAGAAACTCATAAACTGGGCATGGGTACACATAACAACAACATCTCAAGTATTGGGTATGAAGGGAAAACGTGGGCAACTCAAAAACGAAATGAGGAATGGGAAAAAAACCCTGGAAAGGCAAATTTCGTTTGCAGAAAACGTTTGGGGACAAACCAGGAGCAAAAACGACCTCCATTAAACCCCCAATTCGTGGATCTCTTCTCCCAGCCACTGTGCTAACCAAAACGTGTTTGCAGGCATGGAAAAATGCAGGAAATGGTAAAAACGTGGAGGATAAAACCCCAGCAAGCCAAAACGCCCAGCAGGCTTCAAATAAAAACGACCAACAAGCCAAAAACGCCCAGCAAACTCCCAAAAACGCCCATCAAGCTAAAAACGCCCAGCAGGCTTCAAGAAAAATGCCCAGCAAGCTCTCCAAACGTGAGAGGGTGAAGTCTAACGATGAAGAATGGCTTGGGGAGGCAATTCGTGGGAGTTTTTTTGCCCAAGAAGGAGGAACACGTTTTTCCATGAGGGTGGCTTACCCATACTCGAATTTTGGACAGCCATACCTCCCCAATCCCCAAGGCATTAACTTCTTCACCCACCTCTTGGGAGAAATGAATGATTGGGCATCAAAATCCACATGGGTAGTTGATGGTTCATGGGTTCTCTCATTGACACTTGGATTGACTTGATTGGCTCAAGGGTTTGAATATTTCCCTCCCAATTCCTTGAAATATCATGCCCCCATCTCTTGTTGTATTGCATAGCTAATTGTGGGCATTTATATTAAAATGCATATTTACAATCCCCATGGCTCACTAGCACATGGGTTAATTAATACCAACATAATTTCCTCTTCAAGATCAAGCGTTCACTGGCGGGGCCTTGGCCTTGAGCTCCACGCTAGGAATCATACAAAAAAATGCATACAATATTTACATTATAGCCCAAATATTACAAGGGTCAAAATGGGGGACATGACAATTATATTTGTACTTTATTATTCCGGAGATGTTTCATTCCTCCGTGGAGACCCTATTGTATATCCGAAGATGTTTATTCCTCCGATAGAATGTGGTAACTAGGGTTATTAGACCTCCCTTGTGGGGTCGGCCCTGAGTTAGTTGTTTAGGGGTTATTAGACTCTCTTAGGAGAGGTCGGCCCAACTAGGGTGAAAAGTCAGTTAGAAGATGAGTATAAATAGAGGAGGTGTGTTCCTCATTTATCACTCATTCACTCACTTGTGAGTGGCGCATAGGAGAGAGAGAGATATCTGCTATGGAGGAGAAGGAGCTCATGTTTGGGGATTACATCTTTGTATTTGCTGGTCATCTATATTGAGGAAGCTTTGCTGGGATTTCTACCCCATGAGGGTTTCCCAGGATAAATCTGTGTCTCTTGTGTTTATATTGTGCTTGTTGTTCTTTCAGTGACCCTGTATATGCTATTGTTGTGAAATGGAATGTAATACTGATGTTATCTATCTTAGCATATTAAATCTTAACATGGTATCAGAGCTAGCCTAAAGGAAGGAAATGTATGGCACTTGCAACACTTGCTTCACTTGAGACAATTTGAAAGTTAGGGTTTTGTATAGCAAAAACCAATCATCGTGGCAATTTCTCTATAACTCAGTTTTGGTGAAGGTTCAGACTCTGAAACTTCTACAGGCCAAAGATGAAATGTTCATGTACCTTGTGTCCGAATGTCAGCCTCAGATTCATTGTACTTTGTGAGATATGATCCATACAAGTTAGGGTTTATGCCTCTTCCATAATGCAGTCCTAAACAGGTGACCTAGGGAAAAAGGTCATATCTCAGGCTAGGAAGCTCCAAATGAAATTTCGTAAAAATTAACAGGTAGGGAACGGATTGTAGTTTCATAGGTTCAGGTTTCAGAGGCTGAAGTTGAAACAGTGACATGTGGCACTCCATACAAGTTCGCTATGTTGTTTCATCCCATAAATAGGTCATGTTGCGACACTTAGCATAACTCTCTCTCAGAGAATCCATTAAATCTAAAACCTGTGGGGTTGGAAATATGACAGGCCAGGATACTACAGGCCGAAGTTTCAGACCTTGCAGATCCAAAATTGCAGAGATACACCAGAAAAAAGATGACACATCTGAATTGGCTCAATGGAGGAAATCTAAGAAGAGGAGGAAGAAGCCCTCACTTAAGGTTTTCAGTTTTTAGGTCTGGAAGGACCTGATACAATGTTGGAGACACCTGATACAACATTGAAATATTTGATAATGGATTTGGAATCCATTTATCACAGATATTAATCCTCCATCAAAATGTTGTGGGAGGAAGGAGATTGAAGATTAGGGTTTCCAAGTAAGAAGAAACCCTAGCAAAGTTGGGAGACTCAGAGGGCAGTGATGAAGAAGGTTTAAATGGCATTGATATTCTATCATCATTGCACCATGAACATACATAATATGTTTACAAGTGATCTACCTTGGATGGTTAGGTTTTTACCCTTATAGAGAAGACTACTCGACAGGTATGACTTGAGAAGATACACGTATGTTTTGAAATCTATTTCATGATTAAGTTCATAATATGTTTGTCTTCATATTATTGAGGTTAGTACAATCATGATCACCTTAGTAAAAGTATGAATGCATGTGAATGATAGAAGACATTCATTGGTTAGGGTTATGACACTTATGATTGTACTAATGCACTTGTGGTGTTGTATGACTATGATCTTGTCTGCTAACATGAAAGATACATCAAGAAAGACAAATCGAGTTCTATGACCATGATGACATGAAGACAAAGACTCATCCATTGTCTTTGATCACATAGAATCTCTACTTACGAGGTATGCATGACTTTGTTCTACTATGCTTAACTTATGAGATATGCAGGTTCCAGCACAAGGTCTCTAAATCATTGAAGAGAACAAAGAAGATATTGTTTGGGTATGTTAATACATAACCAGGTATAATAATCCAGGTATGTTTTCCTATATCAAGTTAGAATCCTACTTTGTGTTAGGATCTTAGGTAAGTATACCTGTGTATGAAATGATCATGACCATACATACTCAATATTATAATGTTTTGATAGTATTGAGATTATACTAATGAATGTATGATTATGTATGAGATCATGAGGATGACACTAGTGCACACTTAAGCATGCATAGTGGGACAGAATGAATAGAAGTTCAAAGACATATAGAGATCAAGCGAGAGGCAACCACACAAACATAAAAGATAAGTATTTGAGTTGTTATTTGAATATTTGAAATAGTAAATGATATTGCTCGTAATAGTTGTATGCATATTTGTATTCCTAGAATGTATCATGCATAGTGTAAGCATTCATATAGCATTGAACAATATACTACTAATATGCATATGATGGGTAAGTTGGACAAACATTCCATTATTGTTTATCTAGAATGAAACCTCTTTGCTGACATGCTGAGAGCTGTGCATGCTCTTGACAGTATGTTCTGGTAGAGCATCCAGATAGCCACTGTATGCATACAGAATATGGAAGAGTGTTATGCCAAAATATGGTCAAGATAGTTGCATGACTATGCGAATCATATCAGTATGCATAGTAGGTTATCATGTCAACATAATTTGATGATTATGAAGTATTATTAATCATGTGATTAACTTTGATTTGTAGAAAAGATCATGTGCTGTGATCTACAAAAGAAGGATGATGAACACCTATTCCAAAGAACGAGTGATGGATGTTCAACAAGAAGGCTTACAAATCAAACATACTATAGAAGGCTCGTGGATAGAAGATTCTCTTAGAAAGAGGAAGAGGATCATGACGAGATGTTTGCTCCAAGTGGCTAGATAAGACCATTCTCTTAATGGTGTAATTGAAGAAGAAGTACGAATCACGAAAACTCCCAGGATTCAATTGAAGAAAGCTCTATATAGGTACCCAGGATCGATAGTCATTTGATGAGCTTAATGATCACCATGGGTGATGCGGATTTCAACCTTTGCTACAAGGTTGAAGATGGTGTCTATATACAGATGAAATTCTTCTCTTAGATGGATGCAAGAAGGAACTCACCATAGAGTTCGAATGATCTTGAGGCTCATATCAATAGACCCATATGACGAGAGATGGCACGGATAGATATGCAGAAGATCACTCAATGTAGAGTGTGAATGATGTTCAGAGGGAAAATTGATAGCTTCTTGACAAGCTTGGGTTTTACCAAAAGTAAAGTTGATCCTAACCTTTACCTTAAGGTTATGGATGATGAACCTGTCATACAATTACTGTATGTGGATGATCTCTTTCTGACAGGGAATGAGAAACAGATCATGGAAAGCAAGAAGAAGCTAGCGACAGAATTTGAGATGAAAGATCTCATATTGATGCATTACTTCCTAGGTCTGGAAGTATAGTAAGGCCTAGAAGGAATCCTTCTCAAACTAGAGAAAGTATGTCGTGGAAATCTTGAAAATATTTGATATGTTGGAATGCAAAGCCATGGCTACTCCCATGGATTCCCAACTTGAAGCTATTAGCTGATGACTCATCAGAGTTAGTGGATATGACTCTGTACAGACAGATTATTTGGTCATTGATGTATCTGACGAATACCATGCCATATATATGCTTTGTTATGAACACCTTGAGTCAGTATCTAGTAGAACCTAGGTATGTTCACCTAATAGCTACAAAGCATGTGATGAGGTACCTAAAGGGTACGATAGACTTTGGTTTATGTTATCATGGAGATCATGACTTCAGATTGTATAGCTACATAGATGTTGATTAGGCAGGAAGTGTATCAGACAGGAAGAGCACATCGGGCGTATGTTATTGTCTGGGATCTGCCATGATCTCGTAGTTTAGCAGGAAGCAATCTAGTGTGGCTCTCAGCATAGTTGAAGCGGAATATATAGTTGCTTGCTCTGGTAGTTGTGAAGCGACATGGCTTCGAAAGATGTTATCAAGATTGTCTGAATTAGAGATGGACCCACTGTGATCCTGTGTGACAACCAGAGTTGTGTCAAGATGACAGAGAATCCAGTGTTCCATGATAAGTCAAAGCACATAGAGATCTGATATTTTATATACGGGATATGGTGCAGAAAGGAGTTATAAAGATCGAGTATGTGATCACTGACGAACAAGTTGCTGATGTATTGACCAAACCCATGTCTCGAGTAAAGTTTGAGTATTTCCGAGACAAGCTTGCTGTAGTTCAGAAGGACCCTCCTCGAAAGGGGGAGTTATATGGTCGTTGATGATGAGATTTCCTACATCGACGGTAAGGTCGATGATGTGGATACTTATACTTGTATCGATGATGAGGATACTTGTGTCGATGGTGAGGATACTGTATTGATGATGAGGATACTTGTATCGATGATGAGGTTACCTGTTTCGATGATGAGGTTGATGTATGGTCTCTATGTTGACGAGTGGATTCTATCATCCCTGGACACATGTCCTAAAGAGATTCGTAGACTCTTGTCTTCGAGAAAGATATTGGTAAATCCTAGATTTGATCTAGGTCACATCCAGTATGAAAAAGGACTGGCTCTGTGGTGGTAAATCCTAGATTTGATCTAGGTCACATCCAATATGAAAAAGGATTGGCTCTGTGGTGGTAAATCCTAGATTTGATCTAGGTCACATCTAGTATGAAAAAGGACCGGCCCTGTGGTGGTAAATCCTAGATTTGATCTAGGTCACATCCAGTATGAAAGAGGATCGGCTCTGTGGTGATAAATCCTAGATTTGATCTAGGTCACATACAGTATGAAAAAGGACTAGCTCTATGGTGGTAAATCCTAGATTTGATCTAGGTCACATCCAGTATGAAAAAGAACTGGCTCTGTGGTGATAAATCCTAGATTTGATCTAGGTCACATCCAGTATGAAAAAGGACTGGTATCGTGATAGGACTGCATCATGCCTGAACAGTTGGTTCAAAATGTACGTGATAGGACTGCATCGTCCCTGAACAATTGGTTCAAAATGTATGTGATAGGACTGCATCGTCCTTGAACAGTTGGTTCAAAATGTACGTGATAGGACTGCATCGTCCCTGAACGTTTGGTTCAAAATGTACGTTATAGGACTGCATCGTCCCTGAACGCTTGGTTTAAAATGCGCGTGATAGGATTGTATCATCCTTGGACTTATGTCCTAAAGTGAGAGGGATTGATCATCCCGTAATTAGATCATGTGTGTTGCAGGGTATGCTGCTATGATCGGAAGATCCAAATTATGAGGCTGTTGATCGAGAGATCCAGATGATGATGTTGTTGATCGGGAGATCCAGATGATGATGCTGTTGATCGGGAGATCCAAATGATGATGTTGTTGATCGGGAGATCCAGATGATGATGTTGATCGAGAGATCCAGATGATGTTGTTGATCGGGAGATACAGATGATGATGTTGTTGATCGAGAGATCCAGATGATGTTGTTGATCGAGAGGTCCAGATGATGTTGTTGATCGGGAGATACAGATGATGATGTTGTTGATCGAGAGATCCAGATGATGTTGTTGATCGAGAGGTCTAGATGATGATGGTGTTATAGTTTTTCGAGTGCTGCAGAAGATGAAGACTCAGTACTGAAGATGTTGATGTTCCAGTATTGAAGATCTTAAAGATGTTCCAGTAACTGTTTGAGTTACTAATGATGTATGAAGAAAGCTTCCAATGATTTATAGATGTATCATGTATCATGTAGTTGATGACTCCTTTCTCCTGCAGATGTTGTTATAATATCCTTCTCCTTAAGGGGAGTGTTGAGATATTGTAATGCAAAGCCATGGAAAGAAAGAAGAAGCTAGCTACATAATTTGAGATGAAATATCTCGGATTGATGCATTACTTCCTAGGTTTGGAATTATAGCAAGGCCCAGAAGGAATCCTTCTCAAACTAGAGAAAGTATGCCGTGGAAATCTTGAAAATATTTGATATGTTGGAATGCAAAGCCATGCCACTCCCATGGATTCCCAACTTGAAGCTATTAGCTGATGACTCATCAGAGTTAGTGGATATGACTCTGTACAGACAGATTATTGGGTCATTGATGTATATGACGAATACCAGGCCAGATATATGCTTTGTTGTGAACACCTTGATTCAACATCTAGTGGAACCTACGTATGTTCACCTAATAGCTGCAAAGCATGTGATGAGGAACCTAAAGGGTATGAAAGACTTTGGTCTATGTTATCTTGGAGATCATGACTTCAGATTGTATAGCTACATAGATGTTGATTAGGTAGGAAGTGTATCAGACAGGAAGAGCACATCGGGCGGATGTTATTGTCTGGGATCTGCCATGATCTCGTGGTTTAGCAGGAAGCAGTCTAGTGTGGCTCTCAGCACAGCTGAAGCGGAATATATAGTTGCTTGCTTTGGTAGTTGTGAAGCGATATGGATTTGGAAGATGTTATCAAGATTTTCTGAATTAGAGATGGACCCACTATGACGCTATGTGACAACTAGAGTTGTATCAAGATGATAGAGAATCTAGTGTTCCATGATAAGTCAAAGCACATAGAGATCCGATATTTTATATACGAGATATGGTGCAGAAAGGAGCTATAAAGCTCGATTTTGTGATCACTGACGAACAAGTTGTTGATGTATTGACCAAACCTATGTCTCGAGTAAAGTTTGAGTATTTCCGAGACAAGCTTGGTGTAGTTCAGAAGGACCCTCCTTGAAAAGGGGAGTGATATGGTCATTGATGATGAGATTTCTTGCATTGACAGTAAGGTCGATGATGTGGATACTTATACTTGTATCGATGATGTGGATACTTGTATCGACGATGAGGATACTTGTGTCGACGATGAGGATACTGTATCGATGATGAGGATACTTGTATTGATGATGAGGTTACCTGTTCTGACGATGAGGTTACCTGTTCTGACGATGAGGTCGATGTATGGTCTCTAAGTTGACGAGTGGATTGTATCATCCCTGGACACATGTCCTAAAGAGATTCGTAGACTCTTGTCTCCGAGAAAGATGTTGGTAAATCCTAGATTTGATCTAGGTCACATCCAGTATGAAAAAGGACTGGCTTTGTGGTGGTAAATCCTAGATTTGATCTAGGTCACATCCAATATGAAAAAGGACTGGCTCTATGGTGGTAAATCCTAGATTTGATCTAGGTCACATCCAGTATGAAAAAGGATTGGCCCTGTGGTGGTAAATCCTAGATTTGCTCTAGGTCACATCCAGTATGAAAAAGGACTGGCCCTGTGGTGGTAAATCCTAGATTTGCTCTAGGTCACATCAAGTATGAAAAAGGATCGGCTCTATGGTGATAAATCCTAGATTTGATCTAGGTCACATCCAGTATGAAAAGTACGGGCTCTGTGGTGGTAAATCCCAGATTTGATCTAGGTCACATCCAGTATGAAAAAGGACTGGCTCTGTGGTGATAAATCCTAGACTTGATCTAGGTCACATCCAGTATGAAAAAGGACTGGCTCTATGGTGGTAAATCCTAGATTTGATCTAGGTCACATCCAGTATGAAAAAGGATTGGCTCTATGGTGATAAATCCTAGATTTGATCTAGGTCACATCCAGTATGAAAAAGGATTGGTACCGTGATAGGACTACATCGTCCCTGAACAGTTGGTTCAAAATGTACGTGATAGGACTGCATCGTCCCTGAACAATTGGTTCAAAATGTATGTGATAGGACTGCATCATCCCTAAACAGTTGGTTCAAAATGTACGTGATAGGACTGCATTGTCCCTGAACGTTTGGTTCAAAATGTACGTGATAGGACTGCATCGTCCCTAAACGCTTGGTTTAAAATGCGCGTGATAGGATTGTATCATCCTTGGACTTATGTCCTAAAGTGAGAGGGATTGATCATCCCGTAATTGGATCATGTGTGCTGCAGGATATGCTGCTATGATCGGAAGATCCAGACTATGAGGCTGTTGATCGAGAGATCCAGATGATGATGCTGTTGATCGGGAGATCTAGATGATGATGCTGTTGATCGGGAGATCCAGATGATGATGTTGATTGAGAGATCCAGATGATGTCGTTGATCAGGAGATCCAGATGATGATGTTGTTGATCGAGAGATCCAGATGATGATGTTGTTGTAGTTTTTCGAGTGCTGCAGAAGATGAAGGCTCAGTACTGAAGATGTTGATGTTCCAGTATTGAATATCTTGAAGATGTTCCAGTAACTGTTTGAGTTACTGATGATGTATGAAGAAAGCTTCCAATGATTTATAGATGTATCATGTATCATGTAGTTGATGACTCCTTTCTCTTGCAGATGTTGTTATAATATCCTTCTCGTTAAGGGGGGTGTTGAGATATTGTAACTTCTAAGAATATTATATTTGTACTTTATTATTCCAGAGATGTTTCATTCCTCTGTGGAGAGCCTATTGTATATCCAGAGATGTTTATTCCTTCGAGGGAATGTGGTAACTAGGGTTATTAGACCTCCCTTGTGGGGTCAGCCCTGAGTTAGCTGTTTAGGGGTTATTAGACTCTCTTAGGAGAGGTCGGCCCAGCTAGGGTGAAAAGTCAGTTAGAAGATGAGTATAAATAGAGGAGGTGTGTTCCTCATTTATCACTCATTCACTCACTTGTGATTGGCGCATAAGAGAGAGAGAGAGATCTGCTATGGAGGAGAAGGAGCTCATGTTTGGGGATTACATCTTTGTATTTGCTAGTCATCTATATTGAGGAAGCTTTGCTGGGTTTTCTACCCCATGAGGGTTTCGCAGGATAAATTTGTGTCTCTTGTGTATATGTTGTGCTTGTTGTTCTTTCAGTGATCCTATATATGCTATTGTTGTGAAATGGAATGTAATACTAATGTTATCTATCTTAGCATATTAAATCTTAACAATAAGTATGACTAAATTGTGTATGTTCCAACACAGTTTGGATGCAGACTTTCTTGATTGTTTATCACAGGTGATGCCATATAAAGTGGAAAATATAATGGATGGTTTTAAATATTTGGGATATTTCCTTAAACCTGCATGTTATAAGGAAAAATATTGGTTATGGTTGATTGATAGATTTGAAAAAAGAATTAAACATTGGACCTATATATTTCTATCTATAGGTGGCATACTAATTTTGATCAAGGTTGTTCTACTTGGAATTCTAGTTTATTGGCTTTCACTTGCACAGATTCCAGTGTATGTTATTAATATATTTAGAAGAATTATCTTTAATTTTCTGTGGGATGGAAATGTGGAAGGGGGTAAATTAATGATGGTCAGTTTGGAGAGACTATCTAAACCCAAATATTGAGGTGGTTGGGGCATTAAAAACCTCTACTAGTTTGGGATGGCCTTAAGACTTAAAATCCGGTGGAGGGGACTTATTGGATTTGGTTTATGGACATAGGTCTTATCTGCAAAATATTTAAAAGGAAATATCTTGAGATGGATCAAAAATCATGTTAAAAAATAGAGGAATGCTTCCATTATCTGGTCTGGCTTCATCAAGATCTATCATTGGTTGGGAAAAGGTCTTTCTTGGAAAGTTGGAGATGGTGCTAATATCCTGGTGGGTGTGGACCCCATTGTTGGCATGGAATAAGACTATAAACTTCCACCTTATATCACTGAATATTTAGCAAAGATTGGCTATCACACCTTGAACAAAATCAAAAGACCTACATGGCTGTCGCATTCTAACTCCTATTGGCTTACTGCTAAAGATTTGGGTATTGGTGATCATGGGGCTACAGAATGGGATAACTATATTGGAAAATTGAATTCCACGGGATGCAGGATTTATAGGGGGAAAGATAAAATTATTTGGTCATCCAATAGGAATTCTAGTATTATCACATCTAGTTCTTCCTATAATGTTATTGTACAAGATTCTGGGTATATTGTTCCTAAGTGGTGGTATAAATCTCTCTGGAGATGGAACCTTCCTTTAAAAATAAAATGCTTTATGTAGTTTGCCTTTGAAATAAGTCCAAAGACTTGGGACAACCTCTTAAAAAGAGGCTGGTATGGGCCAAATTTCTGTTACTTGTGCAGATGCAATCCGGAGTCTGTGGAACATATTATGATAGATTGTCAGTTGACTAGGCACGTCTCCAGACTGACATTTGTAATGCTCTCAAAATTCAAAATGCATGGGAACTTAACAGGTTTGAACAAAATTTCTACCTATAGATGAAAAATTGTTATGGCTTTGATACTTTACCAGTATGTATTGCTTGGAATATATGGTATACTGGAAACAGAGGTATATTCGAGGAAAATAAACGTATTTGTGAAAGAAGTTTGCATTAGTACAATCAATATTCTCAAGGATTAAATGAATGCAGAAATAAAAGGTGATGACAAGAGACAGGTACAACCTCTACATGATTTACATTATGCTTCAGTCTTCTTTGATGGGGCAACAAAAGATGGAATTTGTGCAACTGGGGTGATAATTTATCTCAATGAATCTCATAAATTCATATTTCAGTTTAATTGTGGTTCAAGTACAAACAACAAGGTTGAAATTCTGGGATTGTGGTGTCTCTGCAAGACGACAATACTATTTGGTATTGATACACTTCATGCTTTTGGTGACTCTTTGGTTATCATAAATTGGGCATGCCACAAGAAAAATCTACAGGTTGTTTCATTACTTAATTGGTGCAATTATACATAAGATCTTATTAATTCCTTTCCTCGGATTGAATTCAGACACATTTCAGAGAGCTAAATAACAAAGTTGATATATTATCCAAGGATGCTTTGGCAGGCGAGGAAGGACTTGTCAATTGGGAGGAATATATGAATAACTCCTTATCTGACATGGGCACAATTAACATCTTTATGATGTAATTTTGACTGGATGTTTTTTGTTATGTTTTGATTTTGTGAACTAAGTCTTTGGGGCATAGATATTTCCAGTTAAATATAGTAGATGATAGATGGATGAATATATGATGATTGAGGAGAATAGCATTATTTTTTGTATTGTTAACATACAGTCGGACCTTCTTGGACTGTATATATGGTTTCGAGATGTATGTTTTGATTTAGAAATGAATAATAAAAGTATGTTTTTTTCTTGCTGAAAAAAAAATGGAATTACAAATCAACACTCATAATGTTTTCATTAATTAATTTTTATTTAGATGGAAATACTATAAAATTATGGTTTCGAGATGTATGTTTTGATTCAGAAATGAATAATAAAAGTATGTTTTTTTCTTGCTGAAAAAAAAATGGAATTGCAAATCAACACTCATAATGTTTTCATTAATTAATTTTTATTTAGATGGAAATACTATAAAATTATTAAAAGTAGTGTTAAAATTATCAAACACAACCAAATATAAAATAAATAAATAATCAAAAGATCTTATTAACCATATAAAACATTGTCTCACACATAAAATATTACAGTGAAAATACTAAATACATTATTTAACATGGTTTCAAGTTTTTTACAATAGATCTAAGATCACTAACACCATTCAAGTATAGCAAGCATAACCACAATTGCTCTAACAAATATACATCATTCACATTATCACAATTATAACTTTATGCAATTACATAGTTCCTTTCATTAATACAAATATATTTTTCTTTCAAAATATTTAAAATCACCACATTTTTAACATTATAAACATTCTTAAAGATCTCACAAAGTTTATTTAAAAGTTTGAGATTTACTTATGAATTCTCCACACCAACATAACCCTTTCTAGATATCATTTTACAATTATCTTGTATTAAAATTACTTTAAATTGATCCCTTTCAATCTTATTCTCTCAAATAAATAAAAAATGACAAAACGCATTCATGTTTTTATCTTGTGTCCACATCCATAAACAAACCTCAAAAAAATACTAAAGCGTTGTCCAAAGGATTCTCTAACCCTTGGGCACATAAAATAAATTTGTGTACTCGTATGAACGTTTGGATTTATTGGGAATGACTTGTACTCGTATGAACGTTTGGATTTATTGGGAATGACTTGTTTTGTAAAAATCCTTTATGAATTACATGTAAGGAAACTCCATTCTTATGGAATATAATAAATGGTTTACTTAATTAATATATTGTACCTACGGGCAAAGAGATACAACACACTAATTAATATATATATATTTGTATATTGCGAAATTATTAGGTAAATATGAGTACAAATAGGGGATGCAATTTTAAAAAATAATACACAATTTACATATCATTAGTATTTTTGTCAATAATTAATTTATAAAACAAATATAATTTATTTTTATATTAAAAATCTTGCATTTTTATATAAAAAATATTGCAATAAAGTTATGTCAATTTAGTAATATAGACATATTAGATATGTTATTCAACCATAACAAAGATTATTAAATTAATAATTAAATTACAATAGTTACTTGTCATAAGAGATAGTGGTTTTGAATGTTTCTAACTACTGCATCGTCTTTAGACAGGTTCCAAATGATTCAAAAAAATACAAAATTGTTTTATATTTCAATCTATTTTATATGAACCATCAAATGTCTAACTTAATGGCAATTTGAAGCAATCATGTGTCACTATTTTCTTCTAAATCATATTGATCTCAATCTATAAACAATGTGTTTGATTTTTTATGTCCATCTATATATTGCAAAAATACAATCCTCCAATAGTGTCTTGTAAATATGTATTACTCCCCTAATGTACGCATACATTGTTGAATGATACAAATTGTGTATGCATTGTCAGCAACACCAAATAAATATGAACTTTCATCATTCAACCAATCAAATTTAATCATGAAGTATTTTACTTCCATGTAACTTAAATATGCAAACCACAAGGCTCATAATGCTCTAATGTAACATCGATAACATTGAGACTAAACATCCATGTGTAATATAGATAATGATCATACATGAAAGCAAGTTGTCTATAGTATGGTCTTTTTTTGTTGAATCCTAGAACTCCAAGTAGCAATCCCTTCACTCCCAATACCAATTGTTTCTTTTGAAATTAAGCTTGCCTTGCATATAAAACCATAGCTACAAATATAAATTTAATAATGTATATAAATCGCTAAATTAAAGAAGTTATTTGATCCATAATCTCTCGTGGATATTCCATTGGAATAGTTCGTCACAATGGATCTTACAACTTAGCTCTTATTTTATTAGCTTATTTTTATTAAATGCCAAATAACTAGAACTAAAACAAGAATAACTAGAGAAAATAAGTACACAATCCACACAATAACACAAGATATACCATGGGAAAACCCACTATGGGGAAAAATGTAGCCACAAATGAGGACTATGCCTTGCTCTTTATGTCAAATTGCAAATACAAAGGAAATAGTACTCTCTATGGAGTTACCTTTGACTCTGTGGCCATAATGGCTATTACAAGATCTCTTATCTCCTATTTTCTACTCTAACATCCACTTTCGTGATGTTGTTCAACTATGAAACAATGCAATTCATCAAAAGAATGGAACCCCCTTCTCTTCTAGCAGCTTGATATTTAACATAGCTCGATAGTCGCCTAGGGTTAAGTTTATGGTTTTTGCATGCCCCAACTCCCGATTAGTGTTAGGTTTTTGGTCCTTCTAGAATGTTCTCGAAGTTCCACATGTATGAGAAATTAGAGCTGACGTGGGATCCACTCGGTACCATGGACGTGGTCAACTAGATAGGTCAACTTGCGGGAGGCATAAATTTTGCATACGGACTCCGTTTGAAGTGATTTTTAGATCGTTTGAAAGGTCTTGAAGTGTAGAATCACATGGAGGGGCATTGACCAATAGATGAACTTTTGAACCCAAAAAACATCATTTAGACCCCTCAAATAGGCCCTAGAAGGTTTCAAGCCCCGAATATGCAAATTGAAACCTGCCCATAAAATGGGCCCTACAAGCTAATTCACCCAATCTCTTGACCCCAAAATCTCCAAGTAGGTGACAAATTATATATTGATCCATTTTGGATCATTATTCATACTAAATTTGTAACTAAATTAAAGAGTTGCCATAAATTATAAATACATAACAAAATAAATGAACCAACAACATATATAAATCATTAAATTAAAGAAATTATTCATAATGAATATGCAATAAAAATATGCCAAATTAGTGTAAATAATGTTTGCTTTCATAAATATGAAAGATAATTAATAGTAATAGTGATATAAAACTTCTAGGGGTGGCAGGTGTGGGAGGGGTCATCCTTGACCCTAGAGGAAATGAAGGAGTTAACTTTACATGAGGACTTAAGAGAGTGACGAACAATCAATCAGAGATTCATTCCCTCTGCCTTGGCTTCTCCCTTTTAATTTCTAGAAACATCAAGACTTCCATCATTTTTTTAGGTTCTTCTTTAATTATTGGATTGGTTAAAATGAGACTTCTTACAATTGCTCCACACTCAAAGAAATAACAATAGCAGAGTGGGTATGCTCGCAAATCAAGCTACATGGTTAGATAAGATACAATGGTGGAAAATGGGGAAGCCCATAAAGTGTTTTTATTACCATAATACCTCATGAGCCAAGCCACTAAACAAGGTAAGAAATATGCATTGTCTTTGCATGGAAGTCGCATCACAAGCATAGATAGATGTATTTGGAAAGAATGAATGGAGGCATATTTTATAATGCCCTAGGTGTAATCTTTTAACCATAGTCATATCCACCTCCAATGGTGGATTCACTCATAAATGTTGCATTGAATACCACATGGTCTGTATTTGGGATATTTGCTTCATAGGTTTATTTGTTGTTGTTATGGAAAGTGAGGCTGCATGAGAGGATATTGGAGGAGACCATTATTGAACCAACGCTTGGCTAGGAGCGTATTAGCCACAGTGGGGTTGGTGATTTTCTCTCAAGTAAGTGTTCCCCTCCCGAGACTCTACAATTTATATACATTGAAGAAGCATTCAAATTGGGTGTGACCCTTTCCCATTAGGTCCTAAGTTGCATTCAAGGTAGTTCGCAGTTGAATCCTATTTGGGATCTCAACTTGAGTGTTTCTTGGAATTTTGTTATATCTACTTTGTTTCTAGTTCCCCCTTAGATATTTTCCCATGTTTCTTAGATACATCATAGCCCATCGAAATGGATAGTGACAATATCCATGAAATTAAGAAAAACCTTATATAAATGACCTATCAACTTGAGGGCATGAAACAAGCCAGAGAATACTTACGTATTCATATGGAAAAATAGGAAACCAAGAAAGACAATATGGAAACTAAGTTACAATAACTGAAGATTAATTATGATAAAATTTCTTCAAATTCAAAGATGCACTACAACATCATTTTGAGTTTCACTAAAGGTTCACAATCAACAACAAGTTTTCCTAGTGTTTCAGTTGCTTCAATGAAGAAACACTTTTATTGATGAAGACACGCTACAACAAATTGCCTTGGCTTTCAATAGCACACCAAAAATCAAGAGGACCAAGGACAAGTCAAATAAGAACATCAAATGGAAGAATCCCAAAGCAACAACACTCTTGGTTCTTAATTTCCTCATATATGTAGATTGCTTGTTTTTTTTACTAAGTTGTTATGTAAAATGGTATAACACTAGATATGACATGCATAGAGTAGGCTCTACACGAAGGTAGAAAATTCATGGATAGTTAACATCTTTGTTGAAAAGTTTTGCAGAGGAATATTGTTATAATTTTAAAAAATTTGTACTCTTTTTGTTGTTTAGTTCATCAACGGTCTAGCAACCTTTTATAAATATATAATTACATGTTCTTGTGGAAAAAAAGTAATTGAAAACTTGAAATGATTAATGAAGAATGAAAAATTTACATAGTAAAATTAAAATTCAATTTGATAATTTCAAAATTACATTATTATCATAGTCGTAGTTTAAACGCTCTATGACTTTGTCATTTTCCAATCACTCAAAACTGAAAATTGTCTCCACGGATAGATGCACTCTCCTAGGGTGAATTCCAAAACATTATTTTTCAGTTTGATCTGTGGCTATAAAGGCTCAAAACTGGAAGCCTTATTTTCCTGGTTCTGACAAGAATTAGGTCAAAATTGTATTTAAAAAAAAATTGAGATTCAATTTTTTTTCCAACCCTATTTTTCTGGGCCTAATTTTTCGGACCATAATTTTCCAGTCCTAATTTTC
The DNA here is from genome assembly GCA_027924585.1 of Larix kaempferi. NCBI lineage: Eukaryota > Viridiplantae > Streptophyta > Pinopsida > Pinales > Pinaceae > Larix > Larix kaempferi. The sequence goes on along the minus strand of BSBM01000968.1, from coordinate 4,300,169 downwards.
CGTGCCTACTTTTTGGGGCCTTTTTTTTCAGACCTTCTTTTTCATACCTGCTACTTTTTCGAACCTACTTTTTCAGACCTGCTACTTTTTCGGACCTACTTTTTCGACCCTACTTTTTGAAACCCCTAGTTTCCATATCAAGGCAGAGATAGTCTCTGGCAATGGATTCTATTTAGAATTGCTCTAATACCATGTTAGATTTTTAACATAACAATATAATTTTCATCTCTTTTAACTTTAATTTCATAATTGATTTTATCCCACAATTATAACATCATTCATTTGCAACGAAAAATAAAACAAGGATCACTGAAAGAATAACCATGCACAAGAGACACAAATATTTATCCTGGGAAACTTGAACTTGGGAGAAAAACCAACAAAATTTTCTCAGAAGAAAAAATCAATCCAATACAAGAATAATACCAATCATGAATATTAATCCCTAGCACAAGAGAGTGTTGTTCTTCCACAATAAACCCTAGGGAGGGTAGATATCTTCCAAGAGAATAAGAGAAAACCCCAAAATTACTTCATGTGACTTTTGTTAGTCCTCCTTGAGAAGTGTACACCACTTGAGAGAAGAAGATGTGATGTGAATGTGTGAAATGAATTGTGAGAACACTTCTATGTATATTCTTCAGTTGACTACAAACTTCCACAATTAGGCCAACTTGTACTTTTATTTTATTCTTTATTTATATTTTATTTATCTTTCAGGTCGACTTGTCACTTTGTCTTCTAGTATCAGTTTACATTAGAGCAAATTTGGGGTCTAAAATAGGCCGCATAAGAATACAAGCCACCGTGTAAGAAAAGAAGCCACCTTGTAAGAAAACGAGCCACCTCATAAGAAAAAGATCCATTGAATTCAAGAACCAATAGAATTTCAAGAAAAGAGTCAACCATAATGGCTGACATATCATATTTGACATTAAAAAATTACTTTTTTATTTTGTATTTTCAACATATATCCATGTCATTTTACTCAAATTTCGAGCGGGATCACTCATTGGATGCGGAATTAAATTTCACATCCAACAAGTACCCACACTCCATATTTCTTAGGTACCCCGGCCCACGAAGAACGAGAAATACATAAAAAAAAAAGTGTAACATTGAAAGTAACACATTTTTTTGATGTATTTCTCGTTTTTCGTGGGGTGGGGTACCTCAAAAGTATGCAGTGCCGGTACTTGTTGGATGCGGAAAGTAACACGTTTTTTTATGTATTTTTTTGTGGGGTGGGGTACCTCAAAAGTATCCAATGTGGGTACCCGTTGGATGCGGAATATGCGGAAAATAACACGCTTTTTTAATGTATTTATTGTTTTTTGTGGGGTGGGGTGGGGTAGCTCAAAAGTATGCAATGTGGGTATCCATTGGATGCGGAATTTAATTTCACATCCAACGAGTGCTCCCACTCGAAATTTGAGTAAAATGACAGGGAGATATGTTGAAAATACGAAGAAAAAATGTAGTTTTTTTCTCTTTTCCTCCAAAATTCATAAATGTTATTTTATTATTTTCCTTAGGAGGTCCATTTTAGACCTCAAATTTTCTCTAATGCCCCTTTTGTTGGGGCAGTTGTGCTATGTCTAACCTTCCACTTTCTCTCGGACTTCTTCAATGGATTATCTTGACTCCTTGGTTATTTATTCATCATAGAAAAGTTCTCCCTTGTTGATATCTCCTCACATGTGGTCACATTCCTTTCAGTAGAGCTCTAATGTTTATTTGACCATACTCTAAGAAGTCCCAAACAGTTCTTAGAGCCAATTATCAAATTCAACATTAGATTAGACTTTGTCTAATATACAAGGAGATAAGATTTCCTTGTAACGTAGACAAGTCATCTCACTCTACGAGAATGTATCACTCCCGCTACGGAGCACTCCCACATGGAGTACGCAATGTGACCTCTAACCCCCTACAGTCCAATCCACATGATTGAATGAGGCTAAGCATCTGAGCCACAAACAAGGTCTACGATGGGGCCATTCTCTCTGGGCCACGAACACATCCAAGAGAATGATCTGCGAAATGTTTTCCCAATGTTGGAATCATGGAGAACATGAACAATACCCTAGCTTGGTTGTGAGACATTCCGATGCACTATTCCAAGACCATATCAATTCATCCTCTTCATTAGATAAACAAATAACATTGTGCTCGAGCAACAAAACATAAGAGTTCTATTCTTCTATGAAGTCACCCTATAGACCCAACTGTCGCATCGAGGCCCATTTTTGTAGCCAATCGTACAGTGCTTCTTGTCTCCCTACACCAACCAACTTAGTGATACCTCTATCGTTTAGGGCTTTTTCTTTTTTTTGTACTAGGGTAATCAGCAACTGGGATGGGGCTAGTACTCGCGTGACACGGGTTCCAGGGGTCCAATCCCATCTGCTACTACTATACCCCTAGGTTCAACCACCGATCCCGCCACAATGACGCACAGGTTATCCAAGGTTTGAACCAGCGACCTCTTGCAAGGCTTGCACGGGCTTTGTCGACTGGTCTACACCTCGACAGGTTGTTTAGGGCTTCTTTTAGATCTAGATAAAGCAAATTGTTCCCAAAGACAACAAACCACAGATCCTCTCCTAAGATAACCCTAACCCTTCTACTAATATACCAAGCCACAAATATCCCAAGAACATGGAAGGCCTTCACTAGCCCCTTTGAGATGTTTAATGCTCCTTTGAGTGATTTGGGCTTCAATCTAATTCATTGATCTACTAAGTAGTATTTTAAATACTTTTTCAACTAGTAATCATAATTTACTAAAACATAAGAGAATGGATCCCAATCAATGGAAACACAAATTACAATGAGAAAAACCTCATCTTAAGGGAAAAAAACCCACTTTCTTCAATAGTGGTACTTATATTAATCAATGTCTTGCAATCTAGCTGAAAATGCTTACCTTTCCACAATGATCATCATTTCGATTGTTTCAAATGTACACAATCACTTTTGATAGCTAATAATTCAATTACAAAAAACATAGCATCATCAACAACAACATTAATATCATTCTACTCTGCAATCTATTACCCTTCTTGATTATATTGATAACCAAGTAATCCCCTCCTTTATTCTTGCTTTATCCCATATGGGGTTACATTTGTAGCAATTATTGTTAATAATCAGTTTTCATATTATTTTTTCACATAACTAAAAATTTCATCTATCATATAATGAAAGAACCATACCTCTAGATGAGGTATTGAGTGTCAATTATGTGATTGCATAAACGTTGGATCCTTCTTTTGCAAATATGTGTTATTTCAAAGGAAAACCAAACTCTTTACATGTTGGTATATCATTTTTTTAAACTGAAACAGATATTTTATATTAAAAAAAAGAAGAAGGAAAGAATAGAGCTGTGGCTATAGCCAAATCCAGCTGGATACATTGATACATTGATCTGATTAATGTCTCTAATAACTGATAATTTGGCAATTACATAAAGAATTTGACTTCATATTTCCAATTTGCTCATTAACCATTAATTCCTTTGAGAATGATGTTAACCGATGCTGCAATCTTAGAGGATGATGGTAACTGATTGACAGTTGGGTTGCGTCTTTGAGTCCTTCAATCCCACTTTTGATCTTAAGTCCTTCAATTCCGGAGATGATCCTTCATTAGAATCAGCTTCTCTGCTGCACATTCAACAATCAAAATCCAGAAAAAAAATTAACTACACTACGTTGTGATCCTTCCTTCCTTGGTTGTCATCAAATGCTGCGATTCCATTATAGACTTAAAATGCTGCAATAAGATCCTTCTTTGCAAAACAAATATCATCAGCTGCTGCGATACGAATTTGCATTTGAAACCCAGGTTTTCCTGCTGTGTATTAATTTTAACCAAAAACAAGCTACAGCAATTAAACCAATATCAGGTACTATTTCCTGCTGTGTAAAATCCTTCCACCGTCCAATTAAAATACCCAAAATCCGAAATGAGAAATCTCATAGGGAGTGATGGGTCATCAAAAATGGCAATCCACTAAACATCTCTATGGCAGGCAACCATAATTTAGAAAAGTTCATCGAGTTTGCTGGGAACGATGAATACAGAGGGGATTCGTGAGTCAGAGAGCCTTGTATTGAGCTAAGGAGCATAATCAAGGAATTTGTTGTATTTTACTCACATTGTTAATAATTAGAGTACCATGGCCGAGCTTGGAGCCAACATCTGCTTCCGTATCCGCTTCATTGTTTAAAATTCTTAAGATATGATAGGCCCTGAACTCCACAAATGTGCTCGCTATGCCCTGTATTCGCTGAATAATTCGATTTAGCTTAATATTATTGAGATTGTTGTTTGAGTTGATAGCTCTGATAATTATCATGGAGTCCCCAAACACATGTAGTTTTTCACTCTTATGCTCTTTGGTTATCTGGCATCCTTTCCACAAGGCTAATGCTTCCGCTGTGTTATTAGAGCAAATGCCTAAGCCCCATTTATATTTCAATCTCATTGTTCCTCCGTTTAGCCACAATACTCCTCGAGCTCCTGCTACACTAGGATTTCTCTTGGAAGCACCATCGAAGTGAAGGCTGTCTGTTGCTTGATTGTTTCTCTAAACCATAAATTCATTGTTAGATAATCTGATTTGCCATTCTGGCAGATGTCGTTGTTGGATTATCTTGCTTGGGCTAGGGAGAGTAACTCCAATCCAATTCTTTTCATCTCTGATGAGGGTTGCATCTTCCTTGTAATTGGTGTTCACAAGAGATTCAATCAGCAGGTTTTTGGCTTTACCTGCGGTTTGAAGAGGAGTGTAGTGCTTGTCCTGAAAGATGATATTGTTTCTAGCAATCCAAACTTTCCAGCATATGTATTTGGGGATGGAGATCCAAATATGATACCGGGTTTTCTTATTGGAAAGGGAAGAAGGATACACGGATTTCCAGTCTTTAAAGAGATGGGTGATGGAAGAGAAGAACGACATGGGGAAATTAAGATCATGGAGCAAATGGTTACAGACAAGCTTGGTATACTTACATTCTATAAAGAAATGATGAAGAGTTTCTTCACTGTTTCTGCAGAATGGACACCAGAAGGGCCCATGGAAACCTCTCTTGGTGAGGTTATCACCGGTGAGTACTTTGCAATGTATTAAAGTCCAGGTGAAGAAGTTGATTTTGGGGAGTCCAAGAGGGTCCCATACAAGATTCCATATATCATTTCTTTCAGTTTCTTGAGTATGCAGAGCTTTATATCCGAGAATAGAGGTATAGGAACTTGTGGGACCCCAGCTCCGATCATCTTTTGCCAGCAGGTGTAAGGGGGATCAACCTTTCAATTTGTCAATGAGGATTTTTTTGGCAAACTCAAGATGAGGGGGGATGGATCTAACCAAGGATAATTTTAGGGGCGAAATTTAGCCCATGGGCTATTTTTCCATGTTTAAAAAAAAAAAAAATATTCACCAATTTGTATTTTTTGAAGCCTCATTTCACCCAATTTTGATGGGTTAAACTTTTTTCACTCTAAAAATAGCCAAATTATTATATAAACTATATAAAATCCTTAGAAACTGAAATTTTTTTAGAAAAATATCGCCAAATATTTTATAGTTGACATTTTAAGAATTGGTAAGATTCGCCAAGGTTTATACCCTTTTAAATAAGTATGGGTCCTTAAAATTATCTCTGGATCTAACACTCCAGCTTTGCCAGTTGACATGCCTGTCCCACGCATTGAAATCATTCAAGGTAGTGATCCCATTGTGCTTGAGCCATGCTGCAATATTACCTAATTCATGTGTGCTTTGTAGAGTATCATTGCTCATGATCCTATCCATGAAGATGTCAATTTTACTACCATTACCGGGAACCCAGTAAAGGCCATTTGAAAAGAACTTCCATGCTGCCTTGCATAAATTCCATGTGCTGGAGCCTTTGGTTGTTGGCTTAAGGTCAAGACATCTTAACCTATTACCCTGTAAATATTTCTTTCTGAGCACAAGACTGACTAGATTACTTTTTTTGTGAATGATTTGCCATAAGAGCTTGCCACCTAGTGCTAAATTAGCATGGAAATTATCATGAATTTGGAGGCCACCAGCGGATTTGGGTTGCTTTATGATCTCCCACTTCACTAAATGGATTTTGTTCCCATTGTTTTTCCCACCAGACCAAAGGAAATCTCTCAACAATTTACTTATCAAATTTGACACTCTTTTTGGAGCGAGGAGGATGGAGAATTGATAAATAGGCAGCGCAGAAAGGACGGAGTTGATAAGGATCAATTTTCCAACCTTGCTGAGCCAATACCCTCCCAGTCTTCTAATTCTGTTTATCGTTCCTTCCCAATTCTCAGCTTTTGAGAGACCTTGTGTGATTGGAAGGCCAAGATACATAAAATTGTCCCACTGGTTATGGACTTTGATGCCGAGTATTCTGCTGATTTTGGCTCCCACGTTGTTATTTAAGTTCCAACAATATACAACACTTTTATGCAGGTTAATCTTGCCTCCAGATGCTTTGCAATACCAATTCATATTTTGATTGAATTTCCGAGCTATGATGGAGGAGGCACCACCCAATAATAGAGAATCATCGGCGAAAAGGGTATGATTTAGGGGATGGGAGTCAGCAGTCAAATGTAAGCCAGGGAGGGCTCCTGAGAGCAACTCATGGTTCAGCTTTCGACTAAGATAGTCAGCTAGGATAATGTACAAGAAAGGGGATAAGGTGTAGCCTTGCCTAATGCCACGCATGGCTTGGAAGAATTCAGATGGCGTCCATTGATAAGAGGTGCGATCCAGGGTTTGTGAATGCAAGCTGAGATCCAGCTGATGAGAGTGTCTTCAAAACCAAAGCATTTCAGAATTTTAAAAAGGAAAGAATGCTTTACCCGGTCAAATGCATTTTCCATATCTAGCTTTATTAACATACATTTTTCCTTTCAGGCCTTGCTGGAGTGGATTGCTTCTTGCACAAGAATCACGTTGTCAAGTATTTTCCTTCCTTTCAGAAAGCCACCTTGGTTATCCGAAATGATGTTGTTGAGTAAAGGCTTCATTCGAAGTGCTAACATCTTGGAAATAATTTTGTAAGAGGAATTACATAACGATATCGGTCTGAATCTGCTGAATGTGCTGGGATTAGTTTCTTTAGGGATGAGAGATAGGAACGTTGAATTTGTGCAGCCACCGATTTTAGCCTTTGAGTAGAAGTTCCTTATCATTCTCATGAAGTCCTTTTGATATACTTCCAGCAAGCTTTGTAAGAGTGGATTGAATAACCATTGGGACCCAGTGCTTTGTCAGATTCAAAAGAGTTGATTGCTTTGAGCACTTCTTGTTCTATGAACGGTTTATGCAAGTTAATATTATCATCCATCATAATCCTCTTAGGGATGTATTCCAAAAAGGTCAGCTCGTCCTCTCCACTAGCGCTGTCGTCATCCATAAATAGCTTGGAGAAATGGGTGTATGCTGCATTTTTAATATTCGAATTCCCTTTGACAGTCATACCATCTTCGGTTTTGATCTCAACAATATAATTTAGTGATTGTCTGACTTTAAACTGCTTATGAAAGTATGCAGTATTTTTATCCCTTGATTTGAGCCACGTGCTTCTCGACTTAAGCCTCCAATACTCCTCTTCAATTTGAAATTCCTGAAATGCATTGGTCTGGCGATTGACTTCTCCCTGTAGCGTGGTAGCTTCAATGGGTTGTTCTTCCATCTCGAATTGGATATCCTGAAGAGCGCTAACTGCAATTTTCCCGGGATTTGCAGGGGTTGGGCAATTGGATTTGGCCCAAATATTAAGTGCATTTTTGGTATTAATGAGTTTTTTTTCCCAAACGTAGGAAGGGGATCCAGTGACAGGGATTTTCCATGCCTTTTCCAGTGTGCTCCAAAAACTATCATGTGCAAGCCACTGGGGGCTGAACCTAAAGGGAATTGGACCCAGCTCCTCCTTTTCCTTAAAGATAAGTTCGATGGGTTTGTTGTTGGAGGCTAGATTGGCAAAAATGCTAGATGAGATGATATGGTTATCAGACAGAAGATTGCTATGGACGAAGAACCTGTCCAATCTGGCCATAATATTTCCTTTGCCAATACGCTTGTTGGAACACGTATACTTCCCTTTGTTGGGTTTGATATCAATTAGATCCCATGCTTGGAGAAGGGCTTCAACCTGAGATTTGAAGCGATCAATACCACTGCTACCCCCCTTTTTTTCAGAATTGGAAAGAGTAATGTTCATATCACCAGCCAGAATGATATTCTGAGGGCCATATGCCTGCAGAAAGTCTTCAAGTAGGTTCCAACATTCTTTTTTCTTAGAGTAAAGATTGGGGATGTACATGTTGAATAGGGCGAATTGCTTGTTGCTTTGAATATGAGTGAGATCCGTATAAATCCAATGCTGCGTAGCGAAGGATATATGGAGATGGAATTTTTCAGGAGACCATAGTGCTACCAGGCCGCCCGAAGCTCCCCTAGTGCTAACTGCATAACAGGTGATTTTCTTCCAAAGTTCTTTTCCGATAGTTAAGACAGCAGTGTCTTTGAGCTTGGTCTCTTGGAGTAAAAGGAGATCTGGCATATCTATTCTTTGAAGATCTTTTACTGCTTCAAGCTTGCTAGGGATGCCAAGGCCTCTGCAATTCCAAGAGACCATCTTCATCATTTAGGATTATAGATGGAGGAGGGGGTTCCTCTTGCCAGGTCTCTGTTTTTCTTTCCTGCTTGCATGGCTCTAGTATTTATGCTAAAGACCATATCTATAGTGGCTTGGGAACCTTGGACTTTCTCACGCTCCGTTTCTTCTTCTCTCAGCTCTTTGGTTGATTTCCGACCAGGATTTTTAGCAGATTTATCTATGAATTCTTCCGATGAAGACGGTGAGATGGGAGTTTTAGCTTTAGTGGTTTCAACATAGGAGGGGGATTCTTTGATTGGGGTAGATCTTGAGGGGCTGGATGTATTCTTAGGCATGGGGATATTCAAATATTCTAAGCCGAGGGGAATAGCTTGAAAGTCTTGTTGTTCGCGTATTTCTCCTTCTTCTTCGATCTCAGGGGTCTCTTGATTCTCCGATATTTCTAAAACTTTGAAGCTATTCCTGTTGCTTGATATCGTCGGATCTTGATGTTGATGATCTGATTTCTTGTTATTTAGACTTTTTGGGTGGGATTTTGTTCTCGATTTATTATTTTTCTGGATGGTCGTCCATTGTTCTCTCTTTCCTTCTGATTCTGGATCCCCAGGCTTCTTTTTGTAGGACCAGGCAAAGTGCCCGTACTCATGGTAGAATCTGCATTTAATTGGTATCTGTTCGTAGTCCAATTCTTGAATATGGGACCAATTTGTCACGATAAGGTTTATTGCTTTCGGAAGTCCTTGTTCCAAATCCACTTCAACGCAAATTCTAGCGCATGCATACTGATCGTTTTTATCAGCTTTGTCGATATATTTGCCCAAGGCATTTCCGATAGCTTCTAGGGATTCAGTATTCTAGCAGTGAAGGGGTAGATGAGGGAGTCTCACCCAGACGGAAACGACAGAGGGTATGTCAAGGGTTGGATCAAAGTTCAAGGTCCACTTATTCATATAGAGTCCTTGCGGTCCCATGAAGTACAGTCCATTTTTGAAAATGAGCTCGAGATCCTATTTGCTTTCGAACATGAATGCGAAGTATCCTTTGCCAAGAAAGAAGGATTTCACATCTTCCGAGATTGAGGGTATCCAATTCTTTTGCACCCAATGTTCGGTAGCCTTGTTACACCCAAAATCTACTCATCATAAGATTCAGTGTATACACCCCTGAAGACACCTGGACTAAATAATCATCCTGTGAGAATTTGTACCCAATTGTGCTAGGTTTTGAAGGGTTGTCACAGGTTACACACTAGCAACATGCGACATCGCATCTTGCTCCACTGCAGGGTGCGACGAGGTCAGTTAATGGGAAAAAATAGCTTATTTGAGATCCTTCTCGAAACTTGCTCATTTAGGGGCTTATCCCTGACCTCTAGGGGAGCTGGTACTCGACTCCTGACTCTTTGGGAGGATCCCCTATCTCTCTCCTACCATCTCTCAACCTATCCTATCCATACCCTATCCATTTAGTCCTATATAAATGAAGCTCACTCCCATCCCAAAGGGAGGAAGACTATGGTATCTACATGCTGGTGAAATCTCTCTTAGAACATCTCCACTCACCTATTGGAGAACTCATACTTCCATGGAAGGGTATGGCAATCGGCTTTGTCGAAGAAGGGCTACAGTGTTAAGCCTTGGTTGTGGTTCTATATCTCTATCATGTACTCCTCTATTTGCAGTAATACAAATGCTTTCCACCAATGTTGTTCATGTTTGCAACGATATTGAGTAGTTTACCTGCTTAACTGTTTACTTAGATCGCTTATTGTATAGATGTTTTTTACTGGTTTCTCTTGTTTCTTGTCTTGACAGGTCTTGCAGCTTGGATCCGACGACTGTGGGACGTGGAGTAGCATTCAGGATAAATGATTGCGAAATAAAAGGTAAGACATCTAGTACTTGATCCTTAAGTAGATCTAGGAAATGCACTTGTAGTCTGTTCTATTTGTTCTAGACTCACTTTGAGCTAGGGAGATCCTGCTCGCATCCGCTCGAGTGGATTGTCCGATAACAAATTTGGCGACCATACTGGGGAGTATAGAATTTGGTCAGTAGTTGTCAATTTGAGAGTCATTTTCAGTTGATTGCTTGACACAAGCCTTTTATTTTTTGCCATCTACTTCTTGGAGTTGATTTCACTATCAGACCTTCACATTGAAGACTCTGATCTACTTCCTCTGAGTCCATACAACTCATTCCCAAACCATTTCATGGTTCATTGCTGATAGATCTGATTCATTTTGAATCTAGACTTCGCCTGTCACACCTGGGCAGTGGAAACAGAGCGACACTGTGTCATTCTGAGTCTCTGTTCTTTACCTGTTGGATACTCGTAGCACCCCTTGCACTGGCAAACTGCAACATCATCACACTTCCCATGTAGACAGACTGCGACGTCGCACTGTGTAGAAGGACAGAGTGCACCGATTTGTCAAATATTTTGGCATACATGCATCTCTTCTGTGTTTGACAGTTTGTACTTTGGTTTGTTGTATGAACTCTCTCTATGCTGCAAGATCCAGCCGAGGATCCCATTTGTTATTTGTGTTTTGAGTGTTTGGCTCTGTTTGGATTGATTTTGGGTTCCATTTTGGACAAGCTTGAAGACCGGGTAGCAGTGGATACTCTTGTCTCCTCCACCTTCATCCGTTCACCCTTTCATTCCTTTCTTTCCATCCCTGATCTGATCAGTATATTAGATCAGCTTCCAGACCTCATCTACATTTGTTTTGAGCTTTGCTTGCTTAGTTTGCTTGCTGTTGCTTGATTTTGAGTTAAGTGTGTCTTTCAGCTTGGTTGAGTGCTTGTCTTTTCTTGATTATTCTGAATGAACTAGTGCTGCAAGTAGTGTTTTCTTTTCAGTCATTTAGATATGAAAGCTTAGTTGTTATCAAGTTTATTTTTTTATGCATCCATTGAAAAGTTAAAAGTGCTTCTTTCCCATCATTTCTTGAACACTATTGAAGAAAATTGTTGTGCATTGGAAAATTCTTGTTTATGTTTTGGAAAAGTTGAATGAATGTATGATCTATTGTGTTTTTCTCGAATTATGAATCGCTCATTTTCTTGAAAGGCTCAAAACACGCTTCGATTTTTGCAAAATTGATTCCATGCTAAGGAAAGATAGATGCATTTTTAATTTTTGTTGCCTTTAGATCATTGAAAGTGAAATTGAAAAACTTGCATATTCCATTTCAGAATCCTCTCTTTTCATTACCTAGTGTCGTTTTGATTTGAAAAGAAAAAATGCTTTGATTTGGATAGTAGTGTTGTGATTTTTTGTGTTTCGTCGAAAAGGAAAAGAATACTTTCATTGTCAAATTTGTTTGAATTGGGATCGTGTTGCATTGAGTTTGTTTTGGCAATACTATTGGAAAATATTTCTCCTTTCCATAGCTAGAATTCATTGAAAGAAAAGAATATTTCATGCATGTAGCCAGGGCTTGCATTATGCTTCCGATTATGTACTCACCTCATGCATTCACCTAACCGTCCAAGATAAAATTAACGGTAGAACTAGGTAAAATTTTTAGCAACTTGTGTGTAAGTTAGAGATGTGTTCCGGCGTCGTAAAGCATGGTAGCTGTCATTATTTGCCAGCATTGTATCCTGGGGGTATTGTAGTCTTCCACGTACTTATCGGTATATCGAACTCCTTCACGTACCTACCAAGTACCATAATTTGTACTTGGCGTATATTGAAGGGTGTATCACGTATTCGGTAGTATATCGGAAGGTCTCTTGCCGAACGGTTGTGCATTAGACATCACCACTACGGATTTGAGCTCCCATGTACCTTGTATATATCGGGAGACACCATTAGGATTCCTGAAACCAACCGAGTTAACCATTTGGCTGTCTTGGCAAAGCAATACACCGAGAACAGCACTCGGAGAGATTAGCACGCACGTACTGTCCAGGTAATCGGGTATGCAGGCAAGGGTATGGTCCCAATCCTCCTTGTCGCGTCATATTGTTGGACCCTACAGTATATCGTGGTTTGCGATGCCTTGATAATCCCGTGAGGTTCCAGACTTTTGAATCCACTCTGTCACATAAGTTTGCTTGTTGCCTTAGTTTGAGTAGGTTTTTCTGGACTGCTTTTCTTTTAGCATACCCTTAGGAGAAACGCTGTTTCAGCCATCCTGGCTGATCATCCTGACACTTTGGTGGATTTTCCCTAGAGAAGGTCCCGTAGGATCTTAAACTTATCACCCGAATATCCCCTTAATCTAGAGGCTATTTCGAGGGTAAGAATGGATCAGCATAACGTGGTCGTAGTTACTGAAGTGGAAAACCCCACTTTGAATGTTGGAGGACTCTTGTTTCCACAAAATCCTCTAGATTCACCTGCCTCTCATCCCCTGCAGGATGAAGGAGCACAAATCCCCGTTTCACAAGACCTTTCTCCCGTCATCCCGGGAGAACCTGGATCGTTGGAATGGATAAATCGACCCCAGGATGACCCTACAGTAGCTTATTGGACATCTTCTACAGACCACCCAGTGGCTCATTTTTCCATCTCATCCCCACCTAATTGGACTACTCCAGAGTTCTCTAGGCCTTACTATAGGCCCGAACCCGCCGAGATTTTCGACCCCATCCATGAACGTTTGGAACAGTTACGCATTAGAGGAGATGAGCTTCGAAGACAAAGTCTCGAGCAACATTCTGACGAGTTTTGGAATCGCCATTTCCAACTAAGATTTGATGACGGAAACATCCCAGTTCATCCGACATCTTTCGGATCACCTGAACCACCCCACCACGAGACCACTAATAAGACTGGTCAACCCTCGCAAGAGTCCAGTCCTGCACCTCAAGTGAACCAACCGGTGGAAGGACAATAGTCCAACACACCTGTCACTACCACGGTTACTTTACCAGTTCCTCCCCCACCTCAGAATTCAAGGGGAGGGTATTCCATTCCCACGGATTATCTTATTGGTAATGTTATTACTACGGTAGCTAGTCAACAACCTATGTTGGTTCAACCTTTGAATAGTGGTCAACCTGTTGTGGCTGGGGGGAAACCCCTGTTTCCTAACCAGAACGTAGGCGGTGGAATCCCCAACGGACCTTCCCAACCGGCTAGACCGTCCACCACGGGATTATCTCATGTTGGGGGGCCGTCAAATGTAACTCAACCCTCATGGAGTCAAGCGTATCCAGGTTCTATTAACCCTGTATCGGGCCAACCTAATCTTAGAAACGCACCCTACGAGATACCTTATCTCGGGAATCCATACACTCTATGGGGGAAACAACCTGTGTTGCAACACGGACCCCAATCGACTATCCCTCAATTACCACCACCCCCGATCGACCCTCCCCCACCTCCTGCTGTATGTGGCAGGCCCCCACCTAACATTGGTGGAGGCCCACCTCATTTTACCTACAACATCCCTCACCCTTCCGGCGGGTGGCGGGAATGGCCCCCCACCCCCTCCCGGCGAAGGCGGCGGGGGACCACCCTATCATGGTGGAGGAGGCCATTTCCCTTCGGGTGGCGGAGGTGGTCCACCACCCCCTCCAAGCGGAGGCGGTGGAGGACCTAATTACTATGGTGGTGGCGGTGGTGGTGGAGACCCTCATCCTTCCAGCGGCGGAGGTGGTGGGGGCTCCCATTCTTCTGGCGGCGGAAGCTGTCCACCACCCCCTCTAGGCGGAGGCGGTGGTGGGAAACGTCATTACGGTTATGGACCCCCACCTCCTCCCGGTGGTGGCGGCGGACCTCCACCCCCTCCTAGTGGTGGAGGTGGACCCCCACCTTATTGGAATGGACCACCTTATGCTGGCGGACCTCCTTACGGTCCGGGCGGCATACCCCCCTACGGTCAGTTCCCTCCTGGTACACCTTACGGTCAGTTTGGTCCTTACATGCCTTATCTGTATTATCAATACGTGCAGCCTAATTCACAACTGCCCTTCCTAGCTACTTTGGACATGCCTGACCTATCCCATTTAACCAGCGATCCTATTTACCATGGATCTAACTACCACCGATTCCAGTGAAACTTCCGTCTGATATCCCCAAGTTTGACAGTAAGCCGGGTGAAGACCCTAAAAACCACGTGATGACATACCACTTATGGTGTTCATCTAATTCCTTAATGGATGATTCAATTCGTCTTAGATTGTTTCAAAGGACTCTCACCGGTTCGGCTGCCAAGTGGTACATTGAGTTGCCACCACACTCTTTTCCTGATTTTGGTTCTCTTGCCATGAACTTTTTGACACATTTCCAGCTGCCCATACGGTATGAGACTGGTACCGAGATTTTAACCTTGCTCCGTCAGAATACCGCCACTCACATTTCAGATCATATCCACGAGTGGCAAAGGAGATGATGTCTCATTAAAGATCCCATTCCAGATCAGCTCCTAGCAGACTGGTTCACAAAATCCCTCATCCCTACCATAGCAAGAGACGTTGCTATGTGAGGTGCTGTCACCGAAGTATAAGCCATCGCAAGTGCCCATGTGCTAGACCTATTCTACATTCAATCCGGCACTTTGTTTGATATTCTGCTTGATGCACCCCGTGACGTTAATGACCCTGCGAAACCACATAAGGGATTCCAAACTGATGGAATCATTGGTTCCCTTAACACCCAGCCTGCTGCTAGCACTATTGGATCATCCAATCCGACCCCGGCTGGCCACAGCACCGCCAAGTCAACCGCTCCTGCTATAACTGAAGAGGTGAAATCTGTCCAATCAACTTCATTTCAGAAGTCTGGCGGTAAAAAGAAGAACAAGGGGAAACCCAAAAAGTCTTCTGCCCAGCAGGAACCAAAGAGCACTCCTGACGATACCAAGCAGAAACGGAAAGTAAAGTATCCTTGTTTACTGTGTGGAGATGACCATTTCTACAAAGAATGTCCCCATAGAGACGAAGTGCAAAAGTTTCTTAGGGGAAAACCAACTCTCGCAGTCCTCAATGATCCGTTTCCTACTCAGAAACAATAGATGATTGCTCAAACCCCCCCAGCCAAGGGGGAACCATCCAATACCACGCATGTTCTCATGCTGCGTAACGAGGCGATCAATTTGAATACTCGCTCGCGATCTTACGAACTGGTCCCTTCGAAGGAATCCACTGGAAGTAATGCTAAAAAAACTTTTGACTCCTTAACTGATGTCACTGTACCATCAAATTCTCTCACCGTTGAGAAGCCCTCCTTAGACTCGATATTGCGACCGCCCAAGAGTACGATTCGAAAAGCTTTTTTCAATCCCAACGCTTGGGCGGCACAAAATTACAATATCGTAGAAGACTTGGCACAAGCTCCTTGCACCATGTCTACCCTGGAAGTTTTGCATAATTTTCCTAATCAACGCAAAACTATCCTTGCAGCCATCGGTGCAGTCGACCCAGATTCCTTGAATACCATCATGTTCCGACATGACAACTTTAAGTCGAGGCTCTCACACCAACTTGCATTCCAAGTTTCTGCGAACATTGCTGGGAAGATTGTCCATCATACCCTTTTGGACGAAGGCGCCTCCACTTCTGTTATGTCCATCGCCTGTTGGAGAGCCATTGGCTCCCCCGAATTGAATTGTTCTCCTACCACGTTGAAAGCATTCGACGGGCGTGGCTTTCAACCTCATGGGATCTTACAAGCTCTTGCAGTTGAGTTAGGTGGAAAGACTGTAACCATTAACGTGGAAGTGGTCTCAACCCTGTTAAATTATAATCTCTTGCTTGGTCGCAATTGGTTTTACACCATGAAGGCGGTAGCTTCTTCAGTCTTCCGCATAGTACAATTCCCCCACCAAGGACGAATTGTTACTATCGAACAATTAGATTTTTGTACACCAGACGCTACTACTCATCCCGGTGACCATGTTCCTTCCATTGGACAGATGTCAAAATAGTATGAGAGTGTAGGGGTTATCCTTTTGAAAGATTCATCTCTCATGGGCGTTTTTCCAGTCGCGGACCCCCTAATCATGTTGCTACGGTGAACATAATCTCCACAGAGATTTTATCTCACTCTACCGATGCTTGGCTTGTACCAGATGAAACCACAACACACTTGCTTGGAGATATAATGCCTCTTTCACCCGCTGAACGTATTTACAAGGCTATCCAATTAGCACTGGAGGACCATTTAACCGTGGCCTCCCCATCCTGTTCTCTACGACAGACGTCATCTCTACCCAATCTCTTACTTCGGACTTTTCATTCAGACAAGTCCATCATGGAAGTTATGAATGTTGACGACGGTCCGTGGGATGATCTCTACCATAGGTCATCTTTTCTTCCTCCTTTGGAGTACATAGAGGACAACATTCACACCCTCTTTTCACCAGATAAGTACCCGTTCCCTCATTCCCCCATCCTTACATGTCTTACAGACACGGAGAGAAACTTGGCCAACATTGAGCCAACCACCCCGGTAGACATCTCGGTGAAACCTGGTATAATGAAACACATTCGCATAGGCCAGAAGTGTTCCCCTGAAGAAATCGCTGTTAGCACGGCCTTGTTCAAGCAATTTCGAGACATATTTGCTTGGTCCTATGAGGAGATGCCTGGGATAGACCCCGCGATTGTTTCTCATGAAATAAAAACCTATCCTGACATCAAACCTGTACGCCAAAAATTGCGACCGGCACACCCCCGGAAGACTGCGACAATTAAGGCAGAAATTGAAAAGCTCTTAAAGGCTGGTTTTATTTATCCTGTGCCATTGACGGATTGGATCTCAAACGTCGTCCCTATGAAAAAAAGCAGGGTACCATTCGCGTCTGTGTCGATTATCGGGACCTTAACCGGGCTTGTCCAAAAGACAACTACCCGACCCCCTTCATCGACCAGATTATCGACAATTGTGCTGGAAGCGTCATCTTCTCATTTATGGATGGCTTTTCTGGCTACAACCAAATTGAGATCAAGCCAGCCGACCAACATAAGACAGCTTTCATCTGCTCGTGGGGAACATTTGCATACCGCAAACTCCCGTCTGGCCTTCAAAATGTTGGTGCCACGTTTCAGTGGGCTATGTCGTACGCCTTCCATGACATTAAGGACTTTGTGGAACCTTACTTGGACGATCTCCCTGCTCATTCAAAGCAGCGCGAGTTCCACATTGATCATCTGACGGCCATTTTCCTCAGATGTAGACGGTACAATATCCGTCTGAATCCTCATAAGTGTATCTTTTGCGTTGAGTCCGGACGCCTCTTAGGATTTATCGTTTCGAAGGATGGGATCCATTTTGATCCCTTAAAGGTGGAGGCCATCATCAACCTACCACCCCCGACTGATGTGACGGAACTTCAAAGTCTCCAAGGGAAGGCGACTTATTTAAGACGTTTTGTTTGCAATTTCGCGGAGAAGACTCAGGGGTATATGAGACTGCTCAAGAAGGATGTCCCGTTCATCTGGGACGACCAAGCTCAAAAATCCTTCGACAGTATCAAACATGCCATCATGCATGCCCCCGTGCTCCAACCGCCCAATTATTATCGAGATTACATCTTATATCTCGCCGCTTATGCTACCACTATCGCCATGGTTTTGGTACAGGAGGATCAAAACACCTAGAAACATGTAATATACTATGAAAGTAAGGGTCTGGCTGACGCTGAAACTAGATATTCACATGTCGAAAAACTCGCATTCGCGACGGTCATCGCCGTTCAGAAGTTCCAGCGCTATATCTTGCTCCGCACCACCACTATCATCGCCGACTCGAACCCCATGTACCACGTACTGACACGTCAGGTGCTTGGGGGCAAGTATTCACGCTGGATCGTGATACTGCAAGAATTTGATCTTCTTTTCAAGAAAGCTAAGTCCAAGAAGTCTTTGGTGTTTGTCGAGCTGATTTGTGACCTTCCTTGTCGTGATGCAGAAGTTGAGCACAATGACTCCTTTCCAGACGAATCATTGTTTCTCATCAGTACGATTGATCCGTGGTATGGAGATATCTCATTGTATCTTCAAACCCAACGCTTCAACCCTTAACTCTCTTGCGACGACCGTCGTAAGATACGTCACCATGCAAAGTATTATTTAATCATCGATAATACTTTGTATCGTCGTGGCATTGATTCAATTCTTCGACGTTGTCTCACTCATGATGAGGCCGAACGCATTTTGAATGACTGTCACGCTGGGGCATGTGGCGGTCACCTCTTTGGGATGGCTACAGTCCAGAAGATTTTGCATGCAAGATATTTTTGGCCTACTATCTTCAAAGATTGTATTGAGGCCGTCAAAAAATGTCCTCCTTGCCAACACTTCCATACAAAGAAGCGCACTCACCCTGCCCCGTTACATCCGGTTATTGCCGTTGGCCCATTTGCAAAATGGGGCATTGACTTTATGCATTGTAAGCCTACCTCGGCCAGGGGGCATAGTTACATCATTGTAGCTGTGGATTACTTCACAAAGTGGGCCGAAGCTATGCCTACATACCAGAACGACGACAAAAATGCTGCACTCTTCATGTTCAATCATATAATAGCGCGGTTCGGAGTTCCTCAAGTGATCGTTACCGATCATGGTTCCCATTTTCAGAACCATATGG
Organism: Larix kaempferi; assembly: GCA_027924585.1. NCBI lineage: Eukaryota > Viridiplantae > Streptophyta > Pinopsida > Pinales > Pinaceae > Larix > Larix kaempferi. Next base: position 4,280,979 of record BSBM01000968.1, on the reverse strand, counting down.
TTGATGAATTGAGTGACAGGTTGGGTTTTCGCCATGAAAATTCAACATCCTACTACCCGTAATCCAATGGATAGGTCGAGGCCATTAACAAGGTCTTGAAAACTATGGTCCAAAGGATGGTAGGGACACATAAGTCTAATTGGCACAACATGCTCTTTTCAGCGTTATGGACCTACCAAACTTTCATCAAAACCACCACAAGCTTAACTCCCTTCCAATTGGTATACAGATTGGAGGTTGTCCTACCTATAGAGTGCAAAATTCCATCTCTACAACTCGCTGTCGAACTTCTTCCTAACACTATTGTTGAGGAAGAACGTCTCTTGCACTTAGCAAAATTGGACGAGTCCCGCCGAGATGCCACTCTTGCTAATGAAGCACACAAGAAACGCATCAAATCCCAATACAACAAGTTAGTTGAACCTCGTATCTTTAACGCGGGCCACCTGGTCCTCACTTATGACCAGAAGCACAACAAACTAGGAGCAGGAAAGTTCGAATCCATGTGGCATGGACCTTACATAGTTAAACATGTTTTGGAGAAGGGAGCTTACGAGCTTGAAGACTATGACAGAATCTCTTTGGGTGAACCCCGCAATGGGCTTTACCTAAAGAGATACTATGCTTAAATTCATCATGCTTAGACTTTCTTGTATATACTGTATATGGCGTGTTTTTTGTGTTTTTGTGTGTGATGTGATGCTTTTGTTTTTGAGTGTCTTTAGATCTTGTTTCCGCTTCTTATACCATGTTCTGTCTGCATGTGCAGATGGCAACGTGCTATGGATTCGCGGACGGCGCCAGCCGGCATACCCGTAACCTTGCTTCAGCATCCTGGGTACTATATTCCCCAACAGGTGAGCTCATTAGCTCAGGAGGAAGTTGCCTAGGGTTTGCGACCAACAACGCCGCAGAGTATCAGGCAGTAATCAGAACCCTAGCTAACTCCATTTCCTTGGGTATGAACCAAATTGTCATCCACATGGATTCTCAATTAGTGGTTTCCCATCTTAACCGGGTTTACGCCATCCGTGATCCCATCTTACTCCGTCTCTTCAGACGAGTACGACTCTTGGAAAGGTCATTTGAATCCATTCAATACCTGCACATTCCACGAGAGTTAAACACAGTTGCTGACTCGATGCCCAACTTCATTTTAGATTGGTACATCACACACACAGAACACTCATAATATATAAAAGCATTCACGACATGTAAATACAATGTATAAAAGCAAACATGTAAACAAGATCACATCACTCATCATTTTAAAAACACATAATGTATAAATTGTTGATAATGTCTGTATATATATATATCGCTAAAAAAGTAGTGCTGGTACAAAATCTGAAGCACGATGGCTTTCAGTGAGTCTCTACAAAATCTGAAGCATCATAGCTTTTAGTAGTACAAAATCTGAGGCCTCTAAGCTCTCAGTACAAGTATAATAGTGTCATAAGAACTGATGCCTGACCCGTACACCACCCCTAGCTTGAACAGCTCGCTGTCGTTGGGTGAGGAAACAGTCTACGGTCCGACCCACCTTGCCGAGTAAGGCGTTGAAGCGCACGGACGCTCCAACCCCAAACCTATGCATAGGCCTCGGCAAGTCATCAATAGCTGGCTCCGGTACCTCCACGATCAGCTGGGATAGGTTCCTATACACCTACTCCATCTCCTCGATGGAAGCATGAGCACCTGCAAGAACAACTGCCTCCCCGCCTCTGTCTCTCCTCGCCAGAAGGGAGAGACCCACCGACCGTACGAGACCCACATCTGCACACACATATTATGTACTTGTCAGCACTGCATCAAAAAAATGATATAATATACAAAACTAAAAATACAAGGATAATTTTGTTCTCACCGATGTCACCCCATGGTGCACCCTCCGGCTGTTACACCTAAAATATACCCATCATTATGATTTAGTGTATACATCCCTGAAGTCACATGGACCAAGTACTCATTTGGGAGGACTTGTACTTAGTTTGTACAACCTTTTGAGAGGTCGTCGCAGGTTCACACTAGCAACATGAGACGTCGCAGGTTGCTCCATAGCAAGGTGCGACGAAGTCTGTTAATGGGCAAAAATAGCCATTTCGAGATCTTTCTCGAAGCTTGCCCATTAGGGGGCTTATCCCTGATCTCTTCGAGAGATGGTACTCGACCCCTAACTCATTGGGAGGATCCCCTATCTCTCTCCTACCATCTCTCATCCTATCCTATCCATAACCTCATCCACTTAGTCCTATATATATGAAGCTCACTCCCATACCAAAGGGAGGAAGACTATGGTGTCTACATGCTGGTGAAATCTCTCTTAGACACCTTCACTCACTTCTTGGAGAATTCATGCTTCCTTGGAAGGGCTTGGAAATTGGCTTGTTTGGAGAAGGGCTGCTACGTTAAGTCATTGGTTGTGGTTCTATATCTCTATCATGTACTCCTCTATTTGCAGTAATACAAATGCTTTCCACCAATATCATTCTTGTGTGTAATGATGCTGTGTTGTTTACCTGCTTAACTGTTTACATAGATCTCTTATTGTATAGATGCTCTTTACTCGTTTCTCTTTTCTATGTCTTAACAGGTCTTGCAGCTTGGATCTGATGACATCGGGATGTGGGGCAACATTCGAGAGAAAGGATAGCGAAACAAAGAGGTAAGACAACTAGTACTTGATCCTTAAGTAGATCTAGGAAACGTGTTTGTAGTCTATTCTATTTGTTCTAGACTCGCATTGAGCTAGGGAGATCCGACTTGCCTCCGGTCGATTGGATTGTCCAGTAACAAATATGGAGACCATACTGGGAGTATTATTGTCTAGTGATCATTAATCTGAGTCATTTTCAGTTGATTACTTGTCACAAGCCTTGTTGTCATTTCTTTTGCCATTTTCCTTCTTAGGATTGATTCCATTGTCAGATCTTCACGTTGAAGATCCCGATCTTCTTCCTTTGAGTTTATATAAATCAGTTTCAAACCTGTTGGTGGTTCATTATTAGGAGATCTGATTCATTTTTTAATCTAGAACTCGCCTGTCGCACCTGGGCAGTGAAAATAGAGCGACACTGTGTTTTTTTGGGTCTTTGTTCTTTGACTGTTGCTTGCTTGTCGCGTCCTGTGCATTAGTAGACTGCGACATCGTCGCATATCTCGCGCAAGTAAAATGCGACGTCGCACTGTCTGCAAAGCCAGAGTGCGCCGATCTGTCGAGACTTAGCATACAGGCATCCATCCTCTTGTTTGACAGTTTGAGCCTTGTTTTGATGTATGAACTCCCTCTGTGCTGCAACATCCAGCTAGAGATCCCATTTTGATTTGTGTGTTGAGAGTTTGGTTTATTTGGATTGATTTTGGGTTCCGCTTTGGACAAGTTTGAAATCGGTAGAGGTGGATACTTTTGTCTCCCCCACCTTCATCCATTCACTCTTGCTTTCCCCTCCTTCCATCCCTGATCTGATCATTACATTGGATCATCTTACAGACCTCATCTATTTTTGTTTTGAGCTTTGCTTGCTGCTGCTTGATTTTGAGTTAAGTGTGTCTTTTTGCTTGGTTGAGTGCTTATCTTTTCTTGAGTTTTCTGAGTGTATGAGTGCCGCAAGTAACATTTTCTTTTCAGTTGTTTAGATCTATAAGCAAAGTTGTCTTCAAGTTTATTGCTTTGATACATCCATTGAAAGATTAAAAGTGCTTCTCTCCCATTGTTTCTCAAAAAGTTATTGAAGAAAGATCATTGTGCATTGGAATGTTTTGGAAAAGATGAATGGAAATATGATTGACTATGTTTTTCTTGAATAATGAATTATTCATCTTCTTGAAAAGCTCTAGTACATTTCATTTTTTCACAAAAGTTGTGTCCATGCTGGGGAAAGATAGGTGCATTTTTTATTTTTGTTGCCTTTAGATCATTGAAAAGAGAAAGTGAAAAGCTTGCATTTCCATTTCAGAATCCTCTCATTTCATTACTTAGTGTTGTTTTGATTTGAAAAAGAAAAGAAAAGAAAAATACTTTGATTTGGATAGTAGTGTTGTGTACGCTTGCGTGTTTCATCGAAAAAGAAAAGAGTATTTTCATTGTCAAATTTGTTTGCATTGGGAATTGTGTTGCATTGAGTTTGTTTGGCAATACCATTGGAAAAAGCTTTCTCCTTACCATAGGTAGAATTCATCGAAATAAAAGAATATTTCGTGCATGTAGCTAGGGCTTGCATTCTGTTTCCGATTATGTACTCACCTCATGCATTCACCTAACCGTCCAAGATAAAATTAATAGTAGAACTAGGTAAAATTTTTAGTAACTTGTGTGTAAGTTAGAGACGTGTTCCAGCGTCGTTAAGCGTGGCAGCTGTCGTTACTTGCCAGCACTGTAGTCCAGGGGTATTGTAGTCTTCCACATACATTGGTAGGTATATCAAGCTCCTTCACGTACCCACCAAGTACCATAATCCGTACTTGGCATATATTGAAGGGTGTATCAACGTACTCGACACGTATATCAGAAGGTCTCATGCCAATGGCTGTGCATTAGACACCACCACTACGGATTTGAGTTCCCACGTACCTTGCATATATCGGGAGACAACATTAGGATTCCTGAAAGCAGCTGAGTTAACCATTTGGCCATCTTGGCAAAGCAATACACTGAGAACAACACTCGGGGAGATTAGCATGCACGTCCTGTCCAGGTAGTCGGGTATGCAGGCAAGGGTACGGTCCCAATCCTCCTTGTCGTGTCATACTATTGGACCCTACAGTATATTGCGGTTTGCGATGCCTTGATAATCCCGTGAGGTTCCAGACTTTTGAATCCACTATGTCACATAAGTTTGCTTGTTGCCTTAGTTTGAGTAGGTTTTCTTGGACTGCTTTTCTTTTAGTATACCTTTAGGAGAAATGCTTTTTCGGCCTTTTTTGGCTGATTTTCCTGATACTCTAGTGGATTTTCCAAGGAGAAGGTCTCATAGGATCTTGAACTTGCCACCCAAATTTCCCCTTAATCTGGAGGTTATTTCGAGGGTAAGAATGGATCAACATAACGTGGTCGTAGTTACTGAAGTAGGGAACCCCACTTTGAATATTGGCGGACATTTGTTTCCACCAGATTCACCTGCCTCTCATCCCACGTGGGATGAAGGAGCACAAACCGCCACTTCACATGACCTTTCTCCTGTCATCTAGGGAGAACCTGGATCATTGGAATGGATAAACCAACCCCAAGACAACCCTACAGTAGCTATTGGTCCTTCAGCAGCTTACTGGACATCTTCTACAGACCATCTAGTGGCTCATTTTGCCATCTCATCCCCACCTAACTGGACTACTCCAGAGTTCACTAGGCCTTACTATAGGCCTGACCTTGCCGAGACTTTCGGCCCCATCCACAAACGTTTGGAACAGTTACGTGTTAAAGGAGATGAGCTTCGAAGACAAAGTCTTGAGCGACACTTTGAAGAGTTCCACAATTGTCATTTCCAAATAAGACTTGACGATGGAAACATCCCAGTTCATTCGATATCGTTCGGATCACTTGAAGCACCCCACCCCGTGACCACTAATGAGACTGGTCAACCCTCGGAGGAATCCAGTCCTACACCTCAAGTGAACCAACCGGTGGAAGGACAACATTCCAACACACCTGTCACTACCACGGTTACTTTACCAGCTCCTCCCCCACCTCAAAATTCGAGGGGAGGGTATTCCATTCCTACGGATTATCTTATTGGTAATGTTATTACCAAGGTTGCTAGTCAAGAACCCACATTGGTTCAACCTTTGAATAGTGGTCAGCCTATTGTGGCTGGGGGGAAACCCTCGTTTCCTAACTAGAATGTTGGTGGAGTCCCCAACGGGCCTTTCGTTGGACCTACCTAACCCGCTAGACCGTCCACCATGGGATTATCTCATGTTGGAGGGTCGTCCAATGTAACCCAACCCTCATGGAGTCAAGCTTATCCAGGTTCTTTTAACCCTGTGCCGGGTCAACCTAATCCTGGAAATGCGCCATACGGGATACCCTATCCCTGCAAACCATACACTCTATGGAGGCAACAACCCGTGTTGCAATGCAGACCCCAACCGAATATCCTTCAAGTACCACCACCACCAATCGGTCTTCCCCCACCTCCTGTTGGAGGTGGCGGGCCCCCACCTAACATTGGTGGAGGCTCACCTCATTTTACCTACAACACCCCCCACCCCTCAGGCGGTGGCGGGAATGGTCCACCACCTCCCCCAGGCGGAGGCGGCGGCGGACCACCCTATCATGGTGGTGGAGGACATTTCCCTTCGGGTGGCAGCGGTGTTCCACCACCCCCTCCAAGCGGAGGCGGTGGGGGACCTAATTACTATGGTGGTGGCGGTGGTGGTGGAAACCCTCATCCTTCTGGCAGCGGAGGTGGTGGGGGCCCCCACCCATCTGGCAGCGGAAGTGGGCCACCACCCCATCCAGGCGGAGGCGGTGGTGGTCCACCTTATTATGATTATGGACCTCCACCTCCTTCCGGTGGGGTGGCGGACCTCCACCCCCTCCCGGAGGTGGAGGTGGACCCCCACCCTATTGGAATGGACCACCTTATGGTGGCGAACCTCCTTACAGTCCGGGCGACACACCCCCCTATGGTCAGTTTTATCCTGGTGCACCTTACGGTCAGTTTAGTCCTTACATGCCATATCTGTATTATCAATACGTGCAGCCTAATCCACAACTTCCCTTTTTGGCTACTTTGGACCTACCCGACCTCTCTCGTTTAACCAACTATCCTATTTACCATGGATCTAACTGGCCACCGATTCCGGTGAAACTTCCGTCTAATATCCCCAAGTTTGACGGTAAGCGAGGTGAAGACCCTAAAAACCACGTGATGACATACCACTTATGGTGTTCATCTAATTCCTTAATGGACGATTCAATTCGTCTTAGATTGTTCCAAAGGACTCTCACCGGTTTGGCTGCCAAGTGGTACATTGAGTTGCCACCACACTCTTTTCCTGATTTTGGTTCTCTTGCCATGAACTTTTTGACGCATTTCTAGTTGCCCATACGGTATGAGACTGGTACCGAGCTTTTAACCTCGCTCCGTCAGAATACCGCCACTCACATTTCAGATCATATCCACGAGTGGCAAAGGAGACGACGTCTCATTAAAGCTCCCATTCTAGACTAGCTCCTAGCAGACTGGTTTACTAAATCGCTTCTTCCCACCATAGTAAAAGATGTTTCCATGCAAGGTGTTTTCACCGAAGAACAAGCCATCGCGAATGCTCATCTGTTAGACCTGGTCTATACCCAGTCTGACACTCTGTTCAATATTTTGCCTGACACACCCCGGGACGTTAACGATCCCACGGAACCACATAAGGGACCCCAAGCTGACGTGATCATAGGTTCCCTTACCACCCAGCCTGCTATTAGCCCTGTTGGATCATCCAACCCAACTCCGGCTGGACACAACACCGCCAAGTCCACTCCTCCTGCTATAATTGAAGAGGTGAATTCTATTCAATCAGCTTCATCTCAGAAGTTTAATGGCAAAAAGAAGAACAAGGGGAAACCCAAGAAGTCTTTTGCCCAGCAGGAAACGAAGAGCACTCCTGAAGATACTAAGCAGAAAAGGAAACTGAAGTATCCTTGTCTACTGTGTGGAGAATACCATTTCTCCAAAGAGTGTCCCCATAGAGACGAAGTGCAAAAGTTTCTTAGGGGTAAACTGACTCCCACATTCCTCAACGATCCGTTTCCTACTCAAAACCAGCAGATGATTGCTCAAACCCCCCCAGCCCAGGGGGAACCATCCAATACCGTTCATGTTCTCATGTTACGTAACGAGGCAATCAATTTAACTACTCGTTCCTGATCTTACGAATAGGTCCCTTCGAAGGAACCCGCTGGAAGTAATATTGAAAAAGCTTCCGACTCTTTACTTGATGTCACTGTACGATCAACCTCTCTCACCATAGAGAGACCCTCTTTAGATTCGATATTGTGTCCACACAAGAGTACGATTCGAAAAGTTGTTTTCAATCCTAATGCTCGCGCGACACAGAATTACAATATCGTAGAGGACTTGGCACAAGCTCCTTGCGCCATGTCTACCCTGGAAGTTTTGCAGAATTGTCCCAATCAAAGCAAAACTCTCCGCGCATGTTCTCATGTTACGTAACGAGGCGATCAATTTAACTACTCGCTCGCGATCTTACGAATAGGTCCCTTCGAAGGAACCCACCGGAAGTAATACTGAAAAAGCTTCCGACTCTTTACCTGATGTCACTGTACGATCAACCTCTCTCACCATAGAGAGACCCTCTTTAGATTCGATATTGCGTCCACACAAGAGTACGATTCAAAAAGTTGTTTTCAATCCTAATGCTCACGCGACACAGAATTACAATATCGTAGAGGACTTGGCACAAGCTCCTTGCGCCATGTCTACCCTGGAAGTTTTGCAGAATTGTCCCAATCAACGCAAAACTCTCCTTGCAGCTATTGGTGCAGTTGACCCGAATTCCTTGAACACCATCATGTTTCGTCTTGACAACCTTAAGCCGAGGCTCTCACACCAGCTCGCATTCCAAGTTACTGCGAACCTTGCGGGGAAGATTGTCCATCGTACTCTTTTGGACAAAGGAGCCTCCACTTCTGTCATGTCCATCGCTTGTTGGCGATCCATTGGCTCCCCTGAATTGAATCATTCTCCTACCACATTGAAAGCATTCGACGGGCATGGCTTTCAACCTCATGGGATCTTACAAGCTCTTGCAGTTGAGTTGGGTGGAAATACCGTAACCATTAACGTGGAAGTGGTCTCAGCCCCGTTAGATTATAATCTCTTGCTCGGTCGCAATTGGTTTTATACCATGCAGGCGGTAGCCTCTTCAGTCTTCCGAACAGTACAATTCCCCCACCAAGGACGAATTGTTGCTATCGACCAGTTAGATTTTTGTACACCGGACGCCACTACTCATCCTGGTGACCATGTTTCTTCCATTGGACATATGTTAAAACAGTATGAGAGTGTAGGGGTTGTCCTATTGAAAGATTCATCTCTCATGGGTGTTTTTCCAGCCGCGGACCCCCCTAAACATGTTGCCACAGTGAGCATGATCTCCACTGAGATTTTATCTCACTCAAACGATGCTTGGCTTGTACCAGATGAAGCCAAAACACACCTGTTTGGAGATATGATGCCTCTTTCACCCGCTGAACGTATTTATGAGGCTATCCAATTAGCTTCGGAGGACCATTTACCTATGGCCTCCCCATCTTGTTCTCTACATCGGATGTCCTCTCTACCTGATCTCTTACTTCGAACTTTTCATTCAGACGAGTCCATCATGGAAGTAATGAATGTTGACGATAGTCCGTGGGATGATCTCCATCATAGATCATCTTTTCTTCCTCCTTTGGAATACATAGAGAACAACATCCATACCCACTTTTCACCCGATATCTACCCATCCCCTCAGTTCCCCATCCTTACATGTCTTACGGACACGGAGGGCAACTTGGCCAACATTGAGCCAACCACCTCGGTAGACATCTCGGTGAAACCTGGTATAGTGGAACACATTCGCATAGGCCAGAAGTGTTCCCTTGAAGAAATCGCTGTTAGCACGGCCTTGTTCAAGCAATTTCGAGACGTGTTTGCTTGGTCCTATGAGGAGATTCCTGGGATAGACCCCGCAATTGTTTCTCATGAAATAAAAACCTATCCCGACATCAAACCTGTACGTCAAAAGTTGCGACTGGTACACCCCCGGAAGACTGCGGCAATAAAGGCAGAAATTGAAAAGCTCTTAAAGGCTGGCTTTATTTATCTTGTCCCATTGATGGATTGGGTCTCAAACGTCGTTCCTGTGAAAAAAAGCAGGGCACCATTCGCGTCTGTGTTGATTATCGGGACCTTAATTGGGCCTATCCAAAAGGAAACTACCCGACCCCCTTCATCGACCAGATCATTGACAACTGTGCCGGAAGCGTCATCTTCTCATTCATGGATGGCTTTTCTAGTTACAACCAAATTGAGATCAACCCAGCCGACCAACATAAGACGGCTTTCATCTGCCCATGGGGTACATTCGCTTATCGCAAGCTCCCATTTGGCCTTAAAAATGCTGGTGCCACGTTTCAGCAGGCTATGTCGTATGCCTTCCACGATATTAAGGACTTTGTGGAACCCTACTTGGACGATCTCTCTGCTCATTCAAAGCAGCACGAGTTCCACATTGATCATCTGACGGCCATTTTCCTCAGATGCAGACGGTACAATATCCATTTGAATCCTCACAAGTGTATCTTTTGCGTTGAGTCCGGATGCCTCTTAGGATTTATCGTTTCGAAGGATGGGATCCGCATTGATCCCTTAAAGGTGGAGGTCATCATCAACCTACCACCCCCGACTTATGGGACAGAACTTCAAAGTCTCCAAGGGAAGGCGACTTACCCAAGACGTTTTGTGTGCAATTTTGCGAAGAAGACTCAGTGTTATATGAGACTGCTTAAGAAGGACGTCCCGTCCATTTGGGATGATCAAGCTCAAAAATCCTTCGACAGTATCAAACATGCCATCACACATGCCCCTGTACTCCAACCGCCTAATTATTATCAAGATTACATTTTATATCTCGCCGCTTCTGCTACCACTATCGCCATGGTCTTGGTACAGGAGGATCAAAACGCTCAGGAACATGTGATATACTATGCAAGTAAGGGTCTAGCTGACGCCGAAACTAGATATTCACATGTCGAAAAACTTGCTTTCGCAGCAGTCATTTCCATCCAAAAGTTCCGTCATTACATCTTTCTCTGCACCACCACTATCATTGCCAACTTGAACCCCATGTACCACGTACTGACACATCAGGTGCTTGGGGGCAAGTATTCACGCTGGATTGTGATACTACAAGAATTCGATCTTCTTTTCGAGAAAGCTAAGTCTAAGAAGTCTTTGATGTTTGCTGAGCTCATTTGCGACCTTCCGCATCCTAATGCAGAAGTTGAGCACAACGATTCATTTTCGGATGAATCATTGTTTCTCATCAGTACGACTGACCCCTAGTATGGCGATATCCTGTTGTATCTTCAAACCCAACACTTCGATCCTCAACTTTCTCGCGACGATCGTCGTAAGGTTCGTCACCATGCAAAGTATTATTTAATCATCAATGATACTTTGTATCGTCGTGGCGTCGATTCAATCCTTCGACGTTGTCTCACTCATGATGAGGCTGAACGCGTTCTAAATGACTGTCACGCTGGGGCATGTGGCGGTCATCTCTCTGGGATGGCTACAGCCCAGAAGATTTTGTGCGTAGGATATTACTGGCCTACTATCTTTAAAGATTGTATTGAGGCCATTAAAAAATGTCCTCCTTGCCAACACTTCCACATGAAGAAGCGCACTCATCCTGCCCCACTACATCCGGTTATTCCCATTGGCCCATTTGCAAAATGGGGCATCAATTTTATGCACTGTAAGCCTACCTCGGCCGGGGGGCATAGTTACAACATCGTAGCTGTGGATTACTTCACAAATTGGGCCGAGGCTATGCCTACATACCAAAATGATGGCAAAACTGCCGCACTCTTCATGTTTAATCATGTGATAGCGCGGTTTGGAGTTCCGCAGGCCATAGTTACCGATCATGGTTCTCACTTTCAAAACCATATGGTTGATGAATTGAGCGACAGGTTGGGTTTTCGCCATGAAAACTCGACACCCTACTACCCGCAATCCAATGGATAGGTTGAGGCAATTAACAAGGTCTTGAAAACTATGATCCAGAGGATGGTAGGGACACAGAAGTCCAACTGGCATAATATGCTCTTTTCAGCATTATGGGCCTATCGAACTACCATTAAAACCGCCACATGCTTCACTCCCTTCCAGTTGGTATATGGATTGGAGGCTGTCCTGCCGATAGAGTGCAAAATCTCGTATTTACAGCTCGCGGTCGAACTTCTTCCTAACACTATTGCTGAGGAAGAACGTCTCTTACACCTAGAAAAGCTTGACGAGTCTCACTGTGATGCCACTCTTGCTAATGAAGCACATAAGAAACGCATCAAGGCCCAGTATGATAAGTCGGTCGAACCTCGTATCTTTAACGAGGGTGATCTGGTCCTCACTTATGACCAGAAGCATGATAAACTAGGAGCAGGGAATTTCGAGTCCATGTGGCATGGACCCTACGTTGTAAAACATGTGTTGGAAAATGGTGCCTACGAGATTGAAGATTATGATGGAATCTCTTTAGGTGAACCCCGCAATGCGCTTTACCTGAAGAGATACTACGCTTGATATCTCATGCATAGAATTGCTTGTATATATTGTACATGGCGTGTTTTGATGTTTTTGTGTGGTGTGACGCATTTCTTTTTCGAGTGTCTTTTGATCTTGTTTCCGCTTCTCATACCATGTTCTGTCTGTGTGTGCAGATGAAAACGTGCTATGGATTCGCGGATGGCGCCAACCGGCATACCCTTCACCTTGCTTCGGTAGCCTGGGTACTATATTCCCCAATAGGTGAGATCATTAGCTCAAGAGGAAGTTGCCTAGGGGTTGCGACCAACAATGCCGCAGAATATCAGGCAGTAATCGGAACCCTAGCTGATGCTATTTCCTTGGGTATGAACCACATTATCATCCACATGGATTCTCAATTAGTGGTTTCTCATCTTAACCGGGTCTACGCCATCCGTGATCCCATCTAACTCCGTCTCTTCAGATGAGTACATCTCCTGGAAAGGTCATTTGAATCTATTCAATACTTGCACATTCCACGAGAGTTAAACATAGTTGCTGACTCAATGGCCAATTTCATTTTGGATTGGTACATTGCACACACATAATACTCATAATATGTAAAAGCATTCACAACATATAAATATAATGTACAGAAGCAAACATGTAAACAAGATCACATCACTAATCATTCTAAGAACACATAATGTATAAACTACCGATAATGTATATATATATATATAAATCACTCAAAATTAGTGCTGGTACAAAATCTGAAGCACGATGGCTTTCAGTGAGTCTCTACAAAAATCTGAAGCATCATAGATTTCAGTAAGTACAAAAATCTAAGGCCTCTAAGCTCTCAGTACAAGTCTAAAAGTGCAATTAGGCTGGACGCCTGACCCGTACACCACCCCTGCCTCTAACAACTCTCTGACGCTAGGTGAGAAAGCAGTCTATAGTACGAGCCACCTTGTGGAGTAAGGAGTTGAAGCGCACAGACGCTCCCACCCCAAATATCTGCATGGGCCTTGGTAGGTCGTCGATGGCTGGCTCTGGTACCTCCACGGTCAGCCCGAATAGGTTCCGGTATACCTCCTACATCTCCTCAATGGTAGGATGAGCACCAGTAGGAACCACTGCCTCTCCACCTTTGTCTCTCCTCACCAGAAGAGAGAGACCTACTGGTCGCACGGGACCCACATCTGCACACACATATAATGTACTTGTCAGCACTACATCAAAAAAATAATATAATTCACAAAACTAAAAAGTACAAGGGTTTTGATCTTACCGACATCATCCCATGCTGTACCCTCTGGCAGCACTAAGTCGGGGCCCTCCTGAAAGTCCGTGCCACCGTATGGGAAGTCCTCAACCATAAGTAACTGTCCTTCTAGCCAACTAAAGAACTCGGGACCAAAACTGATGATGGGACCCCCACCATGGCAGGTCATCACCTCTGCCCACCTGAGCATGTGTGGATCTCTCAGATCCCTGTCATCCAGTACCACCTGCGGGTGCAAGAGAGGAACCCACTCCAAGAGGAACGACACTATGATCGATCTGTATCCAAACTGCTTGAGCTCCCCACACCGACACTTGGTCAGCTGAGCTCAGATGTTGGCGAGGAGACCCTCGCACCAGTTGAACACCATGGGAGACATACAGTCTTCCGCATACAACATCTGAGTCTGAGTAGCCGTATGTGGAGCTTGGCTACCCGCCACCCTGGTAATAGTAAGCAGTATGGTCCTCAGTGGATGACTCACCACATCTCTGATGAGTATCTTCCCACTGGAAGGACGAGAAGAAGCTATGCAGTGTTGTGCCACCATGTCCTCCACTGTACGATCGTTGGCTCGTGTCCCAGTGAGTTGGACAACGTCCCCTCTTCAGGACAAACCGGTCAGAAAGTAGATATCCTCAATATCAATTGTGAGGATATGCTCACCTATAACAAAGTATTGTTGGGCTGCATCCCAACTCTGGAGCATGTGTGACAAGAACGGGATCTGGGCTCTCATCCCCTGTATCTCGAAGAATTTGAGCAACCCACAGTTTCACAAAGCAGCCACACATTGTCGATCGTTTGTGGCTTGCTCATCTTCCACTTCATGTTCTCTTTCTCACCACTCTAATACCATCTTTGCTTGCTGGGAACCTGCCGAAAGGGGCATTTAAAACATGTTAGGTCCTTTCCCAACTTGCACAAACTCATTTTTTGGAATATTTTTGATGTTTGAGTTGTGGGTTTCCGTCGTCGCACCTCACCTTCAGGTACAGGGCGACGTCGTCGCAAGTCCCATTTTGGAGGCTTGCGACGACTCAGGCTTGTCGCAAGTCCCGAAAGGGCCACTTGCGACAAGCTGAGGGCGCAATGGCCCCTCCCCAAATCATCAAAAAACTCAAAAAATGAACAAAAATGCAAAAAGTAAACCACTGGAAAGTTGCAAGACAAGATTTAGGCCTACCTGGTCCGGACGGCTGGTGAAATGGTGGATCGTAGCTCCCGAAATCGGCAAAGGAAGTTTTGGCTCCAAATTGGTACTTCTCCACCCAAATTGGCAATTTGAACAATGTTTCTATTTTTGGCCCATATTTCTATTTATATAATAGAATGGAATATTCCTTTTCAAATATTTTGATGCTTTTGGGCCATTTACTATAGTTTTGACCGTTTGTCATTATATTTGGGGCTATTTGACACTTTCTCTAGTGTACAGGAGTCGTAAAGTGGTCTTTTGTAGCGTTTCTCGCATTACCAACGGTAATTGTAGGTATGAACACTCCTTTGAACATTTTGTCATTATTGTTTTTGGTTAAGTCGTAATTATTGCATGAGGATGAGTTTACTCTTTGTTTGTTCTCGTACTCATCGAATCATGAGAACAAGTACCGAGTTATGATTTATCACTTTTTCAGGCTCGTTAAACTTCCATGGAAAAGGACACCCACCGGAGTCCATAGTTAATCTCTTTTCAGACTCCCTAAAATTGAAAAGATTGCCAAGCGAACTTGTCGCGTTCACGCTTGTTAAAGTATTTGAATGGTCGTCTTCCTAGTGATATTTTACTCCTTTTTCAGACCAAGGGGCACTAATTACGAAAAAGGAATACTCCAGCCAATCATGACTGGAAGAGTCCTCTCCCGCGTTGTTTTACCCTTTTTCTGGCGATGAGGCTAACTTTACGAAAAAGGACCATTGGAGTCTTCTTTAGTTCTTTTCAGACTCTCTAAACATGAAATGACGATCGAGTTTTCCTTCTATCGACTCGTTAAATTTCCACATTGAAGGGCCCATCATGGGACGAACCCCTCCTATCCTAGGTTCAGAAAAAATATTTGGGATTGCACTCATCTATGAGATGAGCTATACCGAGCATCTGGTTACCCTCATCAAGCTCGTAAAAAACACATGAGGCACTCATCATTCATGATGGGGAAAAAGGAAAGTGTTTGTGTTACATACCTTAGTGGCAGTATATAGTCGTTCTTGAACATGGCACTCATCTACATTTTCATACCGATACTTGGGTCATATGTTTGTCTATGAGTCCCCGCTTATTTTCTGAGTCCTGTTACTCCTCTGAGTCATTCGGCGAAAGCTTCCACTATCAGTTGCATTAGAAGTTTGCGTCATTCTCATGTCAATACTGCCAAGTCATTCCATGCCCATGTTCAAGAACACATTCATCACTCATCATTTTCAGTCAGTACACACGTCGTCATGCCGTTGTCACTTTGAGTCAGTCTCACATGTTGTTGTACCATATGATCCACTCTACACATCTTTTGTCATGTTTCGTGTCGATTGATGGGGGATTCATTATGTCCATCCTTCGACGGATTCATCCTTGTCGAATTCAGCTCATCATCCAAGGATTGAATCTAGAAACTAGTTAAGTACCTTGGTCCTGCATGCCTCAATGGCAGGTTACCTCGCTTTCATCATGAGTTTACATCATTGACTCTTAATTGAGAGATTTCATCTTGCGTTCGACGTCAACTCATTTATTTACGCTCAATGATATGTACTGTGATACCTTGGGAATCATTGACATTAATGGTGATCTCCCTCGCACTTGTTAACGGTTTACATCAATGGCCGGTAATCAAGTGGTTTCTACCATGTTCGACGTCAAGACATTTGTAATCACATGGATAGATTCGTATCATTGCGAGTTCAACTTGAAGACCCTGGGGAGTCATGTTTTACCCAGGTTGCGATGGAGTTTGTATTGAGTCATATTACATGGATCCACTTTTGTATTGGTCGTGGCTGTGTTATCATCTCATCATGGATCTACGCTTGTGTCTAGTAGCCATGATTGTGTGCAGTCGGTCATTACTCCCATGGATCTGCAATGTATTGGTTGGCAGCCATGTTGTACTACATATGAGATTGTCAGTTCAGAGTCAGTTGTACTGCAGCAACGTCCTTCATCTGACAGGTCTTTTGCCATTATTTCTATCACTGCACTTCACCTGTACATCCTTAACAGCTTCATGCTTTGGGGGGCATTCTGTTACACCTAAAATCCACCCATTATTATGATTTAGTGTATACACCCCTGAAGTCACTCGGACCAAGTACTCATTTGGGAGGATTTGTACTCAGTTTGTACAACCTTTTGAGAGGTCGTCGCAGGTTGCACACTAGCAACATGCGACGTTGCAGGTTTCTCCATAGCAAGGTGCAACGAGGTCTGTTAATGGGAAAAAATAGCCATTTCGAGATCTTTCTCGAAGCTTGCCCATTTGGGGGCTTATCCCTGATCTCTTGGAGAGCTAGTACTCGACCCCTAACTCATTGGGAGGATCCCCTATCTCTCTCCTACCATCTCTCATCCTATCCTATCCATAACCTCATCCACTTAGTCCTACATATATGAAGCTCACTCCCATACCAAAGGGAGGAAGACTATGGTATCTACATGCTGGTGAAATCTCTCTTAGACACCTTCACTCACCTCTTGGAGAATTCATGCTTCCTTGGAAGGGCTTGGCAATTGGCTTGTTTGGAGAAGGGCTGCTACGTTAAGTCATTGGTTGTGGTTCTATATCTCTATCATGTACTCCTCTATTTGCAGTAATACAAATGCTTTCCACCAATATCGTTCTTGTGTGTAATGATGTTGTGTTGTTTACCTGCTTAACTGTTTACATAGATCTCTTATTATATAGATGCTCTTTACTCATTTCTCTTTTCTGTGTCTTAACAGGTCTTGCAGCTTGGATTTGACGACCTCGGGACGTGGAGCAACATTTGGGAGAAAGGATAGAGAATCAAAGAGGTAAGACATCTAGTACTTGATCCTTAAGTAGATCTAGGAAACATGTTTGTAGTCTGTTCTATTTGTTCTAGACTCGCATTGAGCTAGTGAGATCCGGCTCGCCTCCGGTCGAGTGGATTGTCCGGTAACACCGGCAGCATCAAGTCGGGATCCTCTTGGAAGTCCGTGCCGCTGTATGGAAAGTCCTTGACCATGAGTAACTGGCCTTCCAGCCAGCTGAAGAACTTGGGACCAAAGCTAATGATGGGCCTGCCACCATGACGGGTCATGACCTCAGCCCATCTGAGCATATGGGGATCCCTGGGCTCCCTGTCATCAAGTAGAAACTGCAGACGTAGAAGAGAAATCCGCTCTAAGAGGAATGATACCACGATCGACCCATAACCAAACTGCTTGAGCTCTCCCTGCCGACACTTGGTCGACTGAGCTCAGAGGTTTGCGAGGAGACCCTCGCACCAGTTGAAAACCATGGGGGACATGCAGTCCTCCGCATAAAGCATCTGGTTTCGAGTAGCCGTGTGTGGGGCTTGGCTACCCGTCGCTCTAGTAATAGTAAGCAGTATGGTACGCAGTGGGCGTCTCACCACATCCCTGATGAGTATCTTCCCACTAGAAGGTCGAGAAGTAGCGACACAATGCTGTGACACCATGTCCTCAACTATGCGGTCACTGGCCAGTGTTCCAGTAAGATGTACAGGGTCCCCTCTTCAGGACAAATCGGTAAGAAAGTAGATATCCTCAATGTCTATCGTGAGGATATGCTCACCAATCACAAAGTATTGTTGGGCCGCATCCCAACTCTGGAGCATGTGTGCTAGTAGTGGGATTTGGGATCTCATCCCCTAGATCTCAAAGAACTTGAGCAACCCACAGTTTCTCAAAGCATCCATGCATTGTGGATCGTTCACAACTTGTTCATCTTCTAGTTCATGTTCTCTCTCTCACCACTCCAATACCATATTGGCTAGCTGGTAACCTGCCAAGAAGGACATTTAAACACTGTTAGGTCCTGCTTCAACCTCCACAAGTCCATTTTTTGGATTCTTTTTTATGTTTGGAATTTGCAACTCCGTCGTTGCACTTTGCCCATTTCAGTCATGCGACGACTCGGTCTCATCGCAGGTCCTGAAAGGGCCAACTGCGACGAGCTGAGAGCGTAGTAGCCCTTCATGAACTCATCAAAAAACCCAAAAAATAGACCTAAAATCAAAAACTAATCCACTGGAAAGTTGCTGGATGAAGTTTAGGCCTACCTGATCCGGACGGTTGGTGAAATGGCGGATCGTAGCTCCTGGAATCGGCAAAGGAAGTTTTGGCTCCATATTGGTACTTCTCCACCCAAATTGGCAATTGAAACAATGTTTTCTATTTTTGGCCCATATTTCTATTTATAGATAGAATGGAATATTCCTTTTCAAATATTTTGATGCTCTTGGGCCATTTATCATAGTTTTTGACCATTTTTGTCATATTTGAGTCTATTTGACACATTCTCTAGTGTGCAGGAGTTGTAAGTGGTATTTTGTGTTGTTTCTCATATCATAATGGTCATCACAGGTATGAATGCTCCCTTGAATGTTTTGTCGTTATTTTTGCAACGGTTAGTCTGTAATTAATGCGTGATGATGAGTGTACTCTTAGTTTGTTCTTGTACTCACGGAACTATGAGAACAAGTACCGAGTTATGATTTATCACTTTTCTGGGCTCATTAAACTTCCACAAAAAAGGACACCCCCCGGATTCTACCGTTAAGCTCTTTTCAGGCCCTTGAAAAACGAAAATATTGCCAAGCGAACTTGTCGCGTTCACGCTTGTTAAAGTATTTGAATTGTCGTCTCCCTGGTGATAGTTTACCTCTTTTTCGGACCAGGGGTCACTAATTACGAAAAAGGAATACTCCAGCCAATCATGACTGGAAGAGTCCTCTCCCGCATTGTTTTACCCTTTTTTGGGCGATGAGGCTAACTTTACGAAAAAGGTCCGTTGGAGTCTTCTTTAGTTTTTTTCAGACTCTCTAAACATGAAATGATGACCGAGTTTACCTTCTATGGACTCGTTAAAATTTTCACATTGAAGGGCTCGTCACGGAATGAACCCCTCCTATCCCAGGTTCGGAAAATATTTGGGATTGGACTCATCTATGAGATGAGCTATACCAAGCCTCTGGTTACCCTCATCAAGCTCATAAAAAACACATGAGGCACTCATCATTAATGATGGGGAAAAAGGAAAGTGTTTGTGTTACATACCTTAGTGGCAGTATGTAGTCGTTCTTGAACATCGCACTCATCTGCATTTGCATATAGTACTTGGGTCATCCGTTTGTCTATGAGTCCCCGCTTACTTTCTGAGTCCTGTTACTCCTTTGAGTCATTCAAAGAAAGCTCCCATCATCAATTGCATTAGAATTTTGCGTCATACTCATTGTGTCAATATTGCCAATTCATGCCATGCCCATGTTCAAGAATATGTTTACCATCTATAGTCAGTACGCGCGCCATCATGTCGTTGTTACTCTAAGTCAGTCTTACATGTTACTGTACCATCCGATCCACTCTACACATCTTTTGTCGTGTTTCATGTCGATTGATGGGGGATTCATCATGGCACTCCTTCGACGGATTCATCCTTGTCGACTTCAACACATCATCCGAGGATTGAATCTAGAAACCAGTCAAGTACCTTGGCCTTGCATGCCTCAATGGCAGGTTACCTCGCTTTCGTCATGAGTTTACATCATTGACTCTTGATTGAAAGATTTCATCTTGTGTTCGACTTCAACTCATTTATTCACGCTTGATGATATGTACTATGATACCTTGGGAATCATTGACATTAATGGTGATATCCCTTGCACTTGTTAACGGTTTACATCAATGCCCGGTAATCAAGTGGTTTCTACCATGTTCGATGTCAATACATTTGTAATCACATGGTTAGATTCGTATCATTGCAGGTTCAGCTTGAAGACCCTGGGGAGTCATGTTTTACCCAGGTTGCGATGGAGTTTGTATTTGAGTTATATTACACGGATCCACTTTTGTATTGGTCGTGGCTATGTTATCATCTCATCATGGATCTATGCTTGTGTCTAGTAGCCATGATTGTGTTCAGTCGGTCATTACTACCATGGATCTGCAATGTATTGGTCGGCAGCCATGTTGTACTTCATATGAGATTGTTAGTTCAGAGTCAGTTGTACTGCAGTAGTGTCCTTCGTCCGATGAGTCTGTTGCCATTACTTCTATCAAAGCACTTCACCTGTCTATCTTCAACAGCTTCATGCTTTGGGGGGCATTCTGTTACACCCAAAATCTACTCATCATAAGATTCAGTGTATACACCCCTGAAGACACCTGGACTAAATAATCATCCTGGGAGGATTTGTACCCAATTGTGCTAGGTTTTGAAGGGTCGTCGCAGGTTGCACACTAGCAACATGCGACGTTGCATCTTGCTCCACTGCAGGGTGCAACGAGGTCAATTAATGGGCAAAAATACCTTATTTGAGATCCTTCTCGAAACTTGCTCATTTAGGGGCTTATCCCTGACCTCTAGGGGAGCTGGTACTCAACTCCTGAATCTTTGGGAGGATCCCCTATCTCTCTCCTACCATCTCTCAACCTATCCTATCCATACCCTATCCCTTTAGTCCTATATAAATGAAGCTCACTCCCATACCAAAGGGAAGAAGACTATGGTATCTACATGCTGGTGAAATCTCTCTTAGAACATCTCCACTCACCTATTGGAGAACTAATACTTCCTTGGAAGGGTATGGCAATCAGCTTTGTCGGAGAAGGGCTACAGCATTAAGCCTTGGTTGTGGTTCTATATCTCTATCATGTACTCCTCTATTTGCAATAATACAAATTCTTTCCACCAATGTTGTTCATGTGTGCAACGATATTGAGTAGTTTACCTGCTTAACTGTTTACTTAGATCGCTTATTGTATAGATGTCTTTTACTGGTTTCTCTTATTTCTTGTCTTGACAAGTCTTGCAGCTTGGATCTGACAACCGTGGGACGTGGAGCAACATTTAGGAGAAAGGATTGCGAAATAAAAGGTAAGACATCTAGTACTTGATCCTTAAGTAGATCTAGGAAATGCACTTGTAGTCTGTTCTATTTGTTCTAGACTCACTTTGAGCTAGGGAGATCCTGCTCACGTCCACTCGAGTGGATTGTCCGATAACAAGCCTTAGGAGAGGGCCATAATCTTGTGAACTGGCCGATTAATCCACGATCCGACATATTGAGGGATGTCCTGCAAGGTAGATCGACTGGTAAAGCTACCATCAGGATATCATTTAGTTTCTTCACGAACTTCTGCTAAGTAGAGGAAGGAGGCTTCTCGCCCTGATTGGCTATCAGATTCAAAAAGTTGGAAAGGTCAGAAGAAGGGCCGACTGCTCCCAACGCCATTGGAGGCTGGGGCAATCCCTAAAAGAGGGATCTGGGAGAAATAAAGAAAAGATCCAGGAGGGATCCCTTCAAGCAGTCGAGCATTCAGGAAGGACGGCTAGGATGGCCAACAACAACTCTAGCACTACACCCTGTCAAGCAAATGCTGCCAAGATTGTGATCAGTTGCAGAAGCAATCAACCAACGCTCAAGAGCACGCAGCCATCATGCTCACGCAGTCCTTGTTTTTCCAACTCAAACCCCGAAAACTTCTTTACATGTTGGTATATCAAGTAGTGGTAGATATTGATCTTACTACTCCATTTCCATGTGAATAACAATGGTATTTTACTCTTTAATGGAATTCTATGACACTATATAACAAAGAACTCGGTGTAGAGATCATTTGAATAATATTTATAAACCCCAAAATATGGGTATTATGTTACATAGCTCTTAGTTTATTTGTGGTATTAGGAGAATGTTTGTTTAACCATATGTGCTATATACATATGGAATAAAATAATGCAGGTGCAAGTTTCCTCATTTGAACCAACAAAAGATAATAATTCAAGGACACGAGTGTCTATCCCCTTAGAAATATAGTTAGTCATATCAATAATAACAATCTCACATAAGAGAAGTTGAAGAGAGGTAACGTTGTTTAATGTGTATCACAATGAAGAGGGATAACTATAATGACAAATAAGGTGTCTTTTATCTTCAAATACCATTGTATCACCAATTTCTCTTGACTTAATATAGATATACAATATATTTGTTGCAGCCATGGGTAATTTGTTTTTTGTAAGCATGAGCATATTTATATTACTAATGGCAATATAATACATAGACTTCAAAAAAACACAAGTTGTCCCTCCATAAGAGGAAAATAGGCAAGTCCATGAGCACCCAAAAACAATTTTTTTCTAACTAGGATCCCAATGGACATAACTAGATACCCACAGACTAACATAGTTGCAAGTTTTCGAAACAGACTGCAAAAAACTTCTAAGATAACACTGACTATTCTACCTAAGATGTTGTTGTTGACTATCATTCTATAACGATTATAATAACAATTATCAAAACCCAAAATATGAAAATGAACCAGTTAATCAATGACCAAATTAGGGGGCCGCAAGGGGGTCTTCATCTCCTTCGTCAATGATATGGTGTGTGTTTGGAGTGCTATCAGCTGGGGGGTGCACAGTTTCCAGCTCTATGTCCAATTTAGAATCAACGAACCTGAGCTCCAGACACATATGCTTTAGAGGGGAAAGATCCTCCTTCAAGTCTACAATTTATTTGTCTCTATTCGACATTGGGATGCCCAACAACGATTAGGTGGTCCAATACAGATTGAGAGCTTTGTGAACAAATCCATCCTCGACCTAGTGTCCAATGGGTCTACAATCCACTCTGCCATTACTTCGAATTCCCTTCCTTCGGTCTGGGTTGAGTTGCTAACCTGAACTCTCTTCTCAGCTTTCCCTATTTCCCTCTTAATCGATAACATAGTGTGCTTGTAATAACAATAAGTAGCTTCCATGACCTTTGACAGTTATTTAGTGTTGATGTATATGTAACTTCGGAATGTATTTCACATATATGTATATTGTATTCCTATAGAGATGTTATTATTCCTCTATACAGAAGTGTCGTCATTTATATTGTAAGTGTTGTAACTTATACTTGATGGGTTATTAGACCACCTTGTTGGGGTCGGCCCTGTATAAGTCATGTGGGTCAAAGGGTTATTAGACCACCCTAGTGGGGCTCGGCCCAGTCAGCATTATGTTAAGTGGTTAAGTTGAGGCCGACCTAGTTGAGTAAAGGTCAAGTCAAGTCAGTGTATAAATAGAGAGTGTGTCTCTCTCATTTTACACATCTATTCTCTCACTCACACTTGGGAGAGTGGCGCACTTGTGGAGGAGGAGGCTCTATTGCTAGGAGAAGACTATATCTTGTATTCTGGTTGTATCATTTCTCTATCTATCTCTGAGGAAGTTATTGGGGTTTTTCACCTTTATGGTTTTCCCCAAGTAAACTCTGTGTCTCTTGTGTGCTTGCATTATTGTGTCCATGATCGATATGTTGTAGATTTGCTGTACATGTTGTTCTCTCAGTTAAGATCCTAGATCATATTGAAGCAAATTCTGGAAATTTAACATGGTATCCGAGCTAGCCTGAAAGAAGGCATGATATGGCATGTATGACACTTGTTGCACTTATGATGCTAGGGCTTAATATAGCAAAAACCAGTCATCGTAGAACTTTCGCTATAAATCCATTTTTGCGAAGTTTGCGGATCTGAAACTTTTACAGGTCGAATATCAGATCCCCATGTACCTTGTGTCCAAAGGAGAACCTCTAGTTCGTTGTACTTTGTGATTTCTGATCTGTACAATATAGGGTTTCTGCCTCTTCCAGATCTGAGTCAAAATCAGGTGACCTTGGGAAAAAGGTCATAACTTGGGCTAGGAAGCTCCAAATGCAATTTCGTGAAAAGTGATAGGTAGTACAGAGAATTTACTATCTCAAGAAAAGTTTTCAAAGGCCGAAGTTGAACCAGTCACATGTGACACGCCGTACAAGTTCGCTCTCCTGTATTATCCCATAAACAGGTCACGTTGCGACACTTGGAATAAATCTCTCTCAAAGAATCCAATTGAGTTCAGACTTGTCGGGATGGAAAGATAACAGGTCAGGATATCTTAGGAAAAATTTTCAGACCCTGTAGATCGAAATGTTCGGAGTTACACCAGAAACAATCAGGTACATATTTCTGTCAAAATAGAATTATTTTTGAGCACCTTCATTCATGGCTTCCGGAATTTAGGGCTTCGAAGAAAGTTGGAATTTCTCTAATCGGAGACCACGGCTGGATGCTACTCATCAAAATCAAAATTTGGAGACCAAGATCATATTTTTCGGTTGGGCAGAAAGCCGGGCTTGATCAAACCCCAGTTCAGGACTTTGATCGGAAAGATGGAAAATTAGGGCTTTTGCAAAACTTGGAATTTTGGAAATCTGTGACCACGGCTGGAAGCTCCTCAGAAAAATCAAAGCTTAGAGATTTGAATCAAATATTTTGGTTGGGAGAAGCTCCGCGAAACTCAAACCCTAATTCAGGGTCCTCCCCAGTGAATCTAGAAATCTAAAAGGCAAGTTCGAGGGGTGAAACTTTGTAGTTTTCAAATTCTGAATATACCAACTTGATCAGCTCATCAAGGCGCATATTTCTATCCTTTCGGAAGTTTGAAATTCAAAGTTTGAATTTTTGGGGTTTCCTTGACAAACCCTAATCCAGCTCCAGGTCCAGTTCTTGCAAATCAAGTGGATTGGGTTAATCTTAGAAGAAGATGAATTGGTCACCTGCATAAGGGAAGAAGTTCCTCTCTCAGAGGGATATGAGGCTAAGGCCTTCCATAAGAAGATTACAAGCAATCTTGACAGGTATGGCTTACAGGTATGTTTCATGGTTAATTTTATCATATGTTTGTCTTCATATCATTACAGTACAATCTTGATTAATTACTAGACTTGTCGTATCACCTTAATAGAAGATATTCATTGATTAAGGTTTTGACACTTATGAATGTACTAATGCATTGTGATGTTGTATGAGGTTTATGTTGTTCGCTAACATAAAAGGTACACCAAGAAAGACAAACCATGTTCTACTTCAAGAACATATGATCATGGTGACATGAAGACAAAGATTCATCCATTGTCATGGATCACATAGAAGATCTACTTTCGAGGTATGTATAACTTGGTCCTACAATGGTTAACCTATGAGACATGCAGGTTACTAGCACAAGTCACTGAAGAGAACTAGAAGACATTATGCGGGTATGTTATACATAACTAGCTAGCATGCTAATCCAGGTATGTTTTTCCTATATCGAGCTAGAATCCTACCTTGTGTTAGGACCTTATACTGTTGATAATGATTATTCATGAAGTCATAGGTTTGAATAGTCATGGTTGTATGCATATTATGTTTCTTACCATAATTGATGATATGACTAACCAAAAGAATCAAGAAGCTATAGGTTTGAGTAATCACGGGTTTATGCATTGATGATTTAACTAATCAGAAGAGTCCTATGATCAAATAAGAATATGCATGAGTAAAAGAAGACTTCCCTGAAAACTTGAATACTAATGTTTATTATCTGTGAATGATCATGACTATACATGTTTAAGATTATTGTGTTTTGATAGTATTAAGATTATACTAATAAATGTGTGATTATGTATGAGACCTCAAGGATACACAATGATGATACTAATAAGCATGCATAGTGATTAAGGATGGATGTAAGTTCAAGGACAGGTAATCCAAGAAGCAAAGATCAAGAGGGAGCACACTTTAGTTGTTCCTGCAAGAAAGCAAAGGAGCACACTTCAGTAGTTTCTGCAAGGATGCAGATATTCAGAGGGAGTTGACCATCTTTCTACATTCTACAATAGAAAGGTGTAGAAGAAGCTACTTCAGCAGCTCCTGCAAGGAATCAAAGACTCAGAAGGAATCCACCCAGCAACCAAACAAAGATAAGTATTTTTAATTATCATTTCTTGCATATTTGTTTGTTTAAATAAAATTGTTCAATGATGTATATGCTCATGTTCCTAGACTTAGGATATGTATTGTGCATATTAGAATGATTGCATTAATGAACAGTATACTACTAATATGCATGTGATGGGTAAGTGGCCTATGGCACTGTACAACATTCCAGTGCTACTTAGCTAGAATGAAACCTCTTTGATGACATGTTGGGAGTAGTGCAAACTCTTAACAATGTTCTAGTAGAGACTGGAAGGCATCTAGAAAGTTGTGGAACATGGATAAATGTTGTATTGAAGCATTGGCTAAGATAATTGCATGACTGTATGACATATTTCTTTATGTGTAAGATTTTTTCTGAAAATTATGAGATGTTTCTAATCATGCAATTTAACTTGTTTTGTAGAAAAGACCATATACCTTCAAAAGAAGGACTACAACATTTGTTCAAGCAACAAAATTATCTATTGAAGATATTGAAGTTCCCAGGATACGGGAAGAATGCCATGATCCGTCGATCATGAAGAATGATGTTTGGGATGCGGTCCCAAGAGCTGAAGGGAATTCTGTTGTGACTTCCAAATGGAACTATCAGATCAAGCATGCTGCAGATGGCAGCATAGAGAAATATAAAAGTGATGAAATAGAAGATACACCAGATGGATTTCAAGACAGCGTTCTTGAATGGTGTAGTCATATATGTGTGCAGAACTTGGTAGGATAGACAGCTTTCTATCCAGTTTGGGCTTTACCAAGAGTAAAGCGGATTCCAACCTTTACTACAAGGTTGAGGAAGGCAATCCAGTGATACTACTATGTGGAGGACCTGTTTGTAACAGGTGAGGATAGATTGATTGCCGACATGCAGCGGAAGCTTGCTGCCGAGTTCGAGTTGAAGAACTTGGGGATGATGCACTATTTGTTTTTGGCATGGAGGTGTGGCAGAGTGATGGAATCTTTCTTGGACAAGGGAAGTATGCAGTAGAGATCCTGAATAGGTTTGGGATGATGGACTGCAAGGCTATGGCCACACCTACGGAATCGAACCTGAATCTTCTATGTGATGCTTCATCTGAGCCGGTTGATATCACTATGTATTGTTAGATGATTGGGTCCTTGATGTACCTGATGAACATGAGACCAGATATTTGCTTTGCAGTGAACACATTGATCCAGTTCCTGACGGATCCGAGCAGTGTTCACCTGGTTGTTGTAAAGCATGTTCTAAGGTACCTGAAGGGTACAATGGATTATGGGCTCAAGTATGAAGCGAATCAAAAGTTTAACTTGAAGGTTTATGTTGATTCCGATTGGGCTGGTAGTGGTGCAGATAGGAAGAGCACATATGGATGTTGATTCAGTATGGGATTAGGTGTGATCTCTTGTTTTAGCAGGAAGCAGTCCTGCGTAGCACTGAGTACAGCTGAGGCAGAGTATGTTGCAGCCTGTTCAACTTGTTGTGAGGCAATATGGCTACGGAAGCTACTGTCTGAGTTATTTGATCTTCTGTTGGATGCTACTGGTATCTTTTGTGATAACCAGAGTTGTGTGAAGCTATCCGAGAACCTAGTGTTTCATGACAGGTCGAAACACATAGAGATCAAATATCACTATATCAGGGATATGGTGTAGAGAGGAGCTGTGAAGCTCCTGTACATTGCGACGGACAAGAAGATTGCAGATGTGTTGACGAAGCCACTAGCCAGGGTGAAGTTCGAGTACTTCAGGGAGAGGCTTGGTGTTCTTCAGATTGATGACACTTCGAGGAAGAAATGATGGACACATTTGCAGAAGCCATTCCAAGCATGTTGGAAGGAGGATCCTTCACATGGCTGTGGATATAAGCGCTGGATGATGAGCATCAGGACGATGCTCCAGTTACTGCTCTGTATATGCATCATGTTGGATGCTGGATATGATCAGTTGGATCATTTATATGTATATGTATGTACGCATCATGTTGGATGTTGGATATGATCAGTTGGATCATTTATATGTATATGTATGTATGCATCATGTTGGATGCTGGATATGATCAGTTGGATCATTTATGTATGTACGCATCATGTTGGATGCTAGATATGATCGGTTCGATCATTTGTATGTATTTTGTATATGCATCATGTTGGATGCTTGGATCATGTATCTGTATATGTATCAGGTGGATACATTGTATGATCAGGTAGATCATGTATGTTGATATGTATCATGTATGATCAGGTGGATCATGTATTTGTATTTGTATCAAGTAGATACATTGTATGATCAGGTGGATCATGTATGATGATATGTATCAGGTAGATACTTGGTATGCATCAGGTAGATGCATGATATGATCAGGATGATTGTGGATGACAAGCTTCAGGATGTTGCTCCAGATGACTTGCAGCAGAATTTTGCAGTGATGATGATCAGGATGATCATGTATACATCAGGATGATGTATGGTGAGTATCAGGTTGATACTCTATGGTCGTGGATCAGGTTGTGCAGATGAGCATATAATTTGGCCCTGGGAGATTTGCAAATAGTCTTTTGAGGTTTTGCCTATGGCATATAATTTGGCCCTGGGATATCTGGCAAATGCTCTTTTGAGGTTTTGCTCTGGGAGGACATATAATTTGGCCCTGGGAGATCTGCAGATAGTCTTTCGAGGTTTTTCCTATGGCATATAATCTGGCCCTGGGATATCTGGTAGATGCTCTTTCGAGGTTTTGTCCTATGGCATATAATATGTCCTTGGGAGATCCGATAGGTTGGGCTGTGTGCCTGTAATAAGTCCTGGGATTCTCTTGCGAGGTTTTTCCATGACCACATATAATCTGTCCCTGGGAGATCCTATAGGTAGAGCTGTGTGCTCGTAACATCCTGGGATGCTCTTGCGAGGTTTTGTGGTGACCACATATAATTTGTCCTTGGGAGATCCTATAGGTAAAGCTGTGTGCTCGTAATAGCCTGGGATGCTCTTGCGAGGTTTTGTGGTGAGGTCACATATAATATGGCCCTGGGAGATCCTATAGGTAGAGCCGTGTGCTCGTAACAGCCTGGGATGCTCTTTCGAGGTTTTGTGACGCACGTAATAAGTCCTGAGGATTCCACAATATGGCTAGTGATGACGAAGACCTGTAGGTGGTGGGCCTACATCCAGTATGAAAAAGGACTGGCTCTGTAAAACTTCCTATGACGAGTAGATTCAGAGATTGATTGAGATAGCAGCAGCAGTGACGATGATGATGACTCGATGACGATTATCCAGTGACAATGATCTAGAGAAGAAGACTTGTGCTAGAAGACCTGTGTCGAGAAATACCTTCCTAGTTAAGAGGGAGTGTTGATGTATATGTAACTTCGGAATGTATTTCACATATATGTATATTGTATTCCTATTGAGATGTTATTATTCCTCTATATGGAAGTGTCGTCATTTATATTGTAAGTGTCATAACTTATACTTGATGGGTTATTAGACATGGGTTATTAGACCACCTTGTTGGGGTCGGCCCTGTATAAGTCATGTGGGTCAAAGTTTTATTAGACCACCTTATTGGGGGATGGCCATGTGGGTCAAAGGGTTATTAGACCACCCTAGTGGGGGTCGTCCCAGTCAGCATTATGTTAAGTGGTTAAGTAAAGGTCAAGTCAAGTCAGTGTATAAATAGAGAGTGTGTCTTTCTCATTTTACACATTCTATTCTCTCACTCACACTTGGGAGAGTGGCACACTTGTGGAGGAGGAGGCTCTGCTGCTAGGAGAAGACTATCTCTTGTATTCTGGTTGTATCATTGCTCTATCTATCTTTGAGGAATTTATTGGGGTTTTTCACCTTTATGGTTTTCCCCAAGTAAACTCTGTGTCTCTTGTGTGCTTGCATTATTGTGTCCATGATCGATATGTTGTAGATTTGCTATACATGTTGTTCTCTCAGTTAAGATCCTAGATCAGATTGAAGTAAATTCTAAAAATTTAACGTTTAGAATTTCTTGGCCCTCTAGTGACCTTCTTCCCTTTCACCTTCCTCATTTTCTTCTCTGTCGCTTTCCCCTTCATCTTCCTTACACCACTATGCTTCCTCTCTAAACAAGCCTGGCAAAGCACTCTCAAGTTGCAAATGACCGGCTTTCTCAACAGATGGGATGAACAAGAAGATGGGATAGGATTTTGTGATTTTTAAACTCTCTGCCACCTTCTGATTTGATTTCCATTGATACGAGGTTCCATAATGTCCATCTCTTCCACACACAGAGCTCCCTCCTGAGCGTAAATGCCATTGTCCTTCGATATCTTCTTCCCTCACGCAAGCATTAAAACATTGGATAGGTAATCAATCAGACCGTTTGATAGTTGCATGACATGCATGCACCACTAATATGTCAACCAACACATGATCCTTGAGACTTGTGCCCTCCCATCCACTTATTCATCGGATTGGGTCTCATTCCGCACTTGCCATGGGGAGTAGCCATGGGTAATTTAGTATCCTCTTTATTTTCCTATTTTTTCCTCTTCTTCTCTAGAGATTTTGATTATTTTTACTCACATAGAAAAGTGTACATTTGTGCGAAATGATTTGGTTGATATTTATCAATTTCAACAACATTTTGTCTTAATTATTTTTACTCACATAGAAGAGTGCACATTTATGCGAAATGATTTGGTTGATATTTATCAATTTCAACAACATTTTGTCTAGATACCAATTGAGCTTTATTTAAATTTCCATCATGAACATACAAGTATTCATTGATAATTGCTCAAGTGATTCATTCATACAAGTATTCATTGATAATTGCTCTAGTGATTCATTCATCTTGGACCTACTTGCAATATTGTGATAATTTTGTTTGCTTGGACATAAGGGTAAACTATTGTTCCTAACCAAACAGAGCCATCTAATATTTCAATCGTTCATTGCTACATATGTCAAAAATATACAAACATTCGCCTTGAAAGTTCTGCAGAATATTAAATTTAAATATTTAAAAACAATTTGAGCACATTCATCATAGTGGAGAAAAGTTTGCAAAATAAGATTTATACCTACCATTTCAAACTATTGTATCCCTTCCCTAGGTGGCTTGGCCTATTACAATATATATATTCATTTCTTCCTTTCTTTCATGACTCAATCAATGTAGGGGTGCTAGCCAAATTCTTTTTGGAAATATTATGTTGTCTACGTAGTTTAGAAATGGTACTCCGTGGCACGTTAGTATGAAGTAGAGGACTTTACAGTATTGGAATTTGGATTGAATTGAATAATAATTTTCTAACTTAATATTTCCTTCTTGGTACGTGGTACTCTATCCATCTAAGATACTTAATTTTCATGTGAAAAATGAACTTCTTGTTTATAAATTTGTGGAAAGGCATCATAATAGCCTTTCTTATTGTTTTTGATAAATTTGTGATAAGCAACAAAACCAATCTTCCCACATTTTCTTCATTTATGTTATGTTTCAGAATTACGAATTGGGAGATGCAATAACACATCTATTAACATCAGAGGAGAAATTTTTTTCATGAAATAAAAAATATTTTATTTATTCCTTGTGAATTATCTATGATTTATTATAGCTTTTGCTAGATTTATGCATCATCATCTTTGTGTGACGCTTTCAAGGGCTTGAAAAAAGACTTACTGGTATCTTTCTTAAGTCTTCGATACAAGATATTCTAAGAATTGTTAGGCTATTTTCATGATAAACATTAGTGATCTTATTCGTCATGTTAATTAGATGTCATACAAAAGACATTGATTTTGTTAGAAACCTTTTTCTTAAGATTGTTGAATTACCATTTTCAACTTTATTTTTTCTTTAGTTGTCCCTCATCAATTGGATTTGTCATAATATAACCAACCATTGTTGTGCAAATGATATCTCTCATCGGAGTTGTTATTTATCCTTAGATCTAGACAATAAGTAATAATATAAAGATCAATTTATAGTAGAAAACAATTGTTACTCTCAACAACCTCAATTTGGACAAGTAAAATTTATTCATTACTCACATTTGTAGACATGACCAAAACAATAGAGATAACATTGCTCCCTTCAACTTGGTAAAAATATAAATATGTGTTGGAATTGGTTGGTTTGTTTAACCATATAACATTATTGCAAAAGTATAAAATGCAAGTGAAACGTTATATGAGATAAGGTTGATCAACCCTTCCAACTTATTCCAATTTATAGGATATATTAATAAAGAAAATGTCCTAAATAATTTCGTGGAGAATGTTCTAGTGACCCTTCCATACATTGGAAATCCTTCAATACTCTACCTCTAACTGAAGCATCTTTTTTGTGCGGTGGATTAAGAAAATTGGAAGCATATATGGTGAAAATTAATTCTACGAGTGAGAGAGAAAGATTAAAATTTTTTTATGGGGAAGGGTCGAATTAATATTCTTCTTTATTTCATTTCCCCAAGTCTCCCTCAATGAGAAGATCAATCTATAAGAAAGGTTAGTTGATCCTTTCCCAAGATTTCAATTAGTGTAGAAGGATTCATTAAAAACTTCTATGGGAAAAGGTCAATCGACCCTTCAACAAACCTCCCCTCAATGAGAATATTAATATAGAAGAGGGGTTGACCAACCCTTCTTCAAGTTTCCCCTCAATGAGAAGCTTACAAACTTGACTCGAGTGGCCCTTTCCAAGGCTTCCCCTCTACAGGAAACTTATGAGCTTAAAGAAGGTTTGACCAATCCTTCCCCAAGATTCCACTCCATGAGAACACTAATCTAGAGAAAGGGTCAATCAAACCTTCGATGTGATTCCTCTCAATATGAATACTTATATAGAGGAAGGGTCGACCAACCCTTCCAAAACCGTTCCTTTTGAAGAGAATTATCATCTAGAGGAAGGATATATCGACCCTTCCCTAGGCTTCCTCTCCACTAGAATACCAATATAGAGGAAGGGTCATGTTTCCCTTATCCAGGCTTCCCCTCCACGAGAATCCTAGCATAGAGGAAGGGTCAACCAACCCTTATCTAGGCTTCCCCTAAATGGGAATACTAGTATAGAGGAAGGGTTGACTGACCCTTCCCTAGGCTTTCCCTCTATGAAAACACTATCCAGAGTAAGGCTTGACCAACCCTTCCCTAGGCTTACCCTCTACAAGAAACTTATGAGCTTGAAGAAGGGTCAACTAACCCTTGATGAGAATACTAATATAGAGGAAGGGTTGACCTAACCTTCCCAAGGCTTCCCTTATATAAGAAACTTACAAGCTTGAAGAAGATTCAATCGAACCTTCCCAAGATTCCCCTTGTTGAGAATAATAATATTAAAGAATGGTTAATCAAACCTTGCCTAGGATTTCTCTTAATGAGAATCTAGAGGAAGGGTCGATTGACCCTTTCCTGGGCTTCTCCTTGATCAGAATACTAATCTAGAGGAAGGTTAAAATAACCCTTCCCCAAGCTTCGACTTGACAAGAAAATTATGATATTGAAGCTGGGTCGGTTGAACATCCCCCTAGCTTCCCCATTAATGAGAA
Source organism: Larix kaempferi (assembly GCA_027924585.1). Taxonomy (NCBI): domain Eukaryota; kingdom Viridiplantae; phylum Streptophyta; class Pinopsida; order Pinales; family Pinaceae; genus Larix; species Larix kaempferi. Next base: position 4,246,944 of record BSBM01000968.1, on the reverse strand, counting down.
TATTAATCTTGAGGAAGGGTTTGTCGACCCTTCCCTGGGTTCTCCCTTGTCAAAAATAATATTGAGGGTGGGTTTTTTAGAGGTTCAATAAAAGGGATATTTGGATAAGGGGCGTTGACGACGAAATATCCAATATATTGCCTTGTGGAAGCATAAATTGGCTCTTTGTTCGAATGCCCCTTGATGAGATTACTAATTTGGAGGAAGGTTAGTCAACCTTTCCCTAATATCCCCCTCAATGATATTACCAATATGGAGGAAGATTTGGCCATCTCTTCCCCAATCTCTACCTCAATGGGAGTACTAATATCAAGGAAAGGTTAGTCGACTCTTCCTCAAGCTCCCCACTTACAAGAATACTAATATGGAGGAAGGGTCATCCTACTCTTCCTCAACCTCCCCCTTGATGAGAATAGTAATCTAGGGGAGGGGTCGACCATTTAAATAGTGTATGTGAAGGATCATTGAAAACCTTATAATGGGGAAGGGTTGGTGTAATACCCCTAGTTTTGACTTGGAATGAATTTATCCAAAATTATGTAAATCATGTAAATATGCTAGTGCAAATTCCTACTTCGGGGCTCAAGGCCAAGGCTCTACTAGTGAATGTTAGGAATGTATGATGTATATATTTTATTTGCACTATTTGGTTGGCTTATTATGTTGATTTAGAAAATATATAAATTTTATGTGCATAAATAATATAATAGTCCAAGAATGGTTGTGTAAAGAGCACTAAAGGGGCTATGATCCCACTAGAGGGGAAGAGGAAAGGGGGTCTATGGGAGACTAAATCATTGCTGCCAAGTGTCAACCTTAGAACTCGCCCAAATTTTGTCATGTGCTTTGAATAAGCCAATTATCTCATTTTTTTACTATTTTTCCAATCATTAATGCATGTGTGAGGTAGGTGGGAAAAATCACCTCATGCAGTTATTGAAGCATGGGACTGACTGCACTTTTGTGACAATTCTGTCATAACAAAAGTCAGTTTACAGCTACCAGGAGTCCTTTGTTCTACTGTTAGAAATTATGTTAGTTGTCTTTTCACCATTTTCTCATATCCCTTGGAGTCAACCCTCATTCTCTCATTCTTGAATGCATATTTAGACTATGCAGAGCTCTCCATTGTTGTCCATGAACTTACCATGCTGTTTTGAACCCATAAATTCGAACTTGGAGACCATGCTGTGGATTTGGAAGGGAAAATTGATGGTTGTAGGTGAGCAGAGAGGTTGGGCAAGCTAGGAACCCTTACCCATCGAGTTATGTTGCTCGTAGGTGCTTGAGAAGCTAAAAATTGAAGCTACAGGTGGTTCTATAGCAGCACATATCAAATTGGACTTATTCTATGCCCACACTAGAAGCACCATGCAAGATGGATTTCCCAAGAGAACCGTGGATAGGTGAAGGGGATGCCTGATCCAAGAAGCGTGTTGTGTGGGGCAGGTATTGTGGAAGCCAAGGTTGTTGTGGCTAAGTGAGACTGTTGTAGAGCTCTGTATGAGCATTTGGCTAAGCATAGAGAGCATAATGGGTTGTGGGCTGAGAGATAGAAGCATGTAGGTGTTCCTTCGCCCTAATGGCCTCATAGCCCAACTTGGGGGTGGCCTCCCAGCATAAAGAGCATATGTTGGACGAGGTGCCTATGGTTGGGTGGAAAATCGCTCTTACACAACTAGTTGCTTGGAACTGCATTGGATAAAGATAAGTATTCTCATGCATTTGAATTTGAAATGTTTTTATTTGATTCCTGTAATGTTTATGCTTTTATTTTCATGCTAGATGTGTGTGGATAATTCCGTTGTGCATGTTTATTTATGTTTATGCACACATCTCACATCATGAATTCGTTTTATGGATTTTGGGTGAAATTTGAGAGCCTGAATTTAACTAATGTCTCCTCTTGATGGTCGGATTAGGTGAGGGGGACATTACATAGTGGTATCAGAGCTCTTGGCTGCAATACCGAAGTTATATGGGCCAGAAATAACGATTTATATGGTTCATAATTTTAAAATTAGTTTTGTTATATATATTTTTTGCAGGTTTGAGGGTTTTGTCTCTATTTGCAAGTTAATGGTGGATTTATTTTAGGGTTTTACATCAACATAAATGGCTAAAAAATGAGGGGCAAGTTCAACCAATAAATGGGTATATTTTTGTGTAGCATGGTTGTATATCCCCATTAGTGATTTTCTTCATGTCATTTTCAATTTAATATTGTTCTTTATTTATTAGTTCTTTTTTCTCTCTTTTTTAAATTCATTTGAGGGTTTTACATTATTTGTAAGTTAATTGTGGATTTGTTTTAAGGGTTTACATCAACGAATATGGATAGGAAATGAGGGGCAAGCTCAACCAAGAAATGTGCACACTTTTTTGCAACATGGTGCATGTCCAAAAGAGTTTTCACCTCCCTTTATGTGGAAGTTCATTAGTTTCTTCGACCTACAAGGTGTTACTCTTGGTGTTATTGGAGCACTGGTGCTACCCTTTTGTCTAAGAACATCAATGCTTCATTTTTGTGTTGGAGCACCAAAGCTTCTAGTGCTCTTCAAACATTTTTCATGTAACAATTGAGTGGTTTTGTAATTACAACAAATCCACTATTAAGTGGCTTTAGTGGTTTGACACTCACTATGGTTTTGTATGGGTGGTTTCACTACCATTAGTATATAGTAATGCTTAACATTTCAATATTAATTATTGCACATTTTCATAATTTTATTCATCTGTTTATTTCTATTGTCTTATTTCATATGCTTTCAACTATAATTTTTTATTTAAAATAGTCAAATTATAATTTTTTTAATATTCTGCAAGTATTGTTATTTCTTTAAATGTAAATTAGAGATTCATTAATAAAAAAATTGATAAGAAATAATACTTGAAAATTTTAAAATAAAAGTTATGCTATCGATACATTTTAACAATCATGTATTTATTAATTTCTTCAATCAATAAATATTAAGGAAGCATGGAAATTATTATATACAAAACAAATTAATTATAAAAATGACTAAAAATATTAATAAATTATTAATTGCAATTTTTTTTTATAATAAATAATTGAATTTTTATTTGATATAACCAGTGCCATATTTAATCATTGTAGCATCAATGCTTCTTTTAAGCATAGACTACAGACATCAATGCTTCACTTTGGTTTGGGCACACCAATGCTCCTCTTTGATCCTAGAGAGTTGACATAGGTGCTTGATATTGGCGTGGGTGCACCAGTGTTCATCTTTTAGGTATGGGTGCAGCAATGCCTTTTTAAGGAATAGGCACATTGGTGATTGTATTTAGGAATTGGTGCACCAATGCTTCTCTTTAGGAATTGGTGCACCAATGCTTCATTTTAGAAAGAGGCGCACCAATGCTCATATTTTAGAAATTGGCGCACCAGTGCTAAAAAATGGCCTTAGAGCACCAACACTTGTATGATTAAACACATGCACCAGTGTGCATTATATACTATAAAAAAATCTGCTATAACCTTCAGCCACCCAAAAAAAATTAGTTTAACTAAATATCTGCTACAACCTCCGCTACCAATAATAGAGGTTGTAGCGGAGACCTTTTTGACAATTTTTTTCACTCTTATGACACTAAAACCCTTCTTTAGGAGGTGTTTCCCTTGTAGTGAATTATTGTTTTGGGAATGGAGTTGTAGTGTTTATTCCATTGATATCTATGAAGCAATCATTTATTATCAATTGTATCCATCATTACATACCCAATTTTTTTCAAAAAGAAAAGAAAAAACATAACTTGATATTTTAAGTATACAATCAAAGTTACATCCGGTTGTCTAAGAACTAGGTACAATTCAACATATACAATCTAGCAATGTCCATATTGGATCAAACCTAGAGAAACATCTTAGAACTATAGTACCATTCCATCTTTACAAAAAAGAAACAAAAAAGGTCTTCAACCTCCTCATCCCAAGAACCGAAAGAAGAAGATAACCAAGTATGGAAGCATAAGCCCAAAAAGATCCCAGATCTTTCTCCCTAGAAAGCTCGCTTGGTGCCCTGATCAACAACCATGTTGTCCAGGTATTCCATATTGTGGAGAAGCCCATCCATAGGCCCAACTGCTTTCTTAGATAAGAGACCAGCCTCCATGTTTGCTTCACGAAGAATGTGTTTACAACTGATTTAAGCGAAGGTAATCTTTAAACTTTCCACCTCTTTAAGCCAAGATTCCAGTATAGTGACCTTGATCAGATGCCTACCATTGAACCAGTCAGTTACCACCTGGGAATCACCATAGATGGACAAAGAAACATAGCCCCTCATAAATGCAAACCATAACAAGCACACATCGCTAGAAGCTCAGCTTTTAAGAAATCTCCATTTCCAACACCTACTCGTATGCGAATAATGTGATTCTTTCGTAAATAAAAGATAACCCTTGCTCCGCACATACCATGTTTTGAAGCCCCATCAAAGCATCCACAAATGGTGTCTTCTTCAATCACAGGAAAGGAGACAAGTCTACATTTCCTCCTACTGACAACCTCCGGATATTCATTCCAAATATCCAAGATCCTTTTGCAGATTATTGATATCGAAGGAGTTATATTTTCGAAGATCCCTTCATTTCTGGCTTTCCAAATGCATGCTATTAAGAACATAGGCAAAGTTTTGAAAGAACCACCATAGCGAAGCCAGTTGATCAGTTAATCATTCAAGCAATCACCTTTCCATTCATTCAGAGGATATATCCATTTCCTCAGCTTCGTCCAGACTTCCTTTACAAAGCTGCAATGGACAAAAAGATGTTGAGTGTCTTCAAAATCAGTCCTGCATAGAATACAAAAACCAGGGCCTTGAAAACCTCTTTTCATAATATTATTCCACGTGAGAATTTTATCCTGTAAACACAACTAGAGGAAACATTTTAGTTTAAGAGGGATTCTCCACCCACAAATCTTAGTGTGCCACCACATCGAAGCCGGTTGAGAAAGTAAATCCTGAAGCACCAGTTTATAAACACAACTCATAGTCAAAATTCTGTTTGATTTCGGGCCATCCCAAGTCAAAATGTCAGGGAGGTCATTTAACTTAATACCCGCAAAAGTAAGACAATCAATATAAGCATCCCACACAGGAGCCCATCAAGAGGAAAGATTTAGATCCTTGGCAGAAAGCCAGCGGGATTTGTGCAATTCTGAACTTCTTTGATATACCTGTGAAAGAACAACAATCTTCTGATTGTGTATTTCATTAATTAAACCTCCCGGAAGAACATATGCATTAGCATCACCGATGAAAGGATCTATGCCGATAAATAAATTAGTGCCCCTACCAATCTTCCACTTAACCCATGGACCGATAAACTGATAGGTACTGATGAGGATGTGTCAGATCGCAGAGGCTTGTGGACCAGAAAGATTCGACTTGCGTAACCAATGGATCGTGGAATAAGTTTTCAGATATTTGACCGAATGACGCAACTCCATAGCCCCCCATCTGTCAGAGCTCTCCACAAACTTTTTGTCCTCATCGCCACATTGAAGCACTCAAGATTTTTTAGCCCCCAACCACCTTTTGATTTTGGGCATGACAGACTTTGCCAAGAAGCCAAGTGCCATTTTTTCAAGTGAGGCTTACCCGACCAAATGAACTGAAAAAGTTTGCTACGAACATAGTTGATAATCGAGGAAGGGACCTTCCTCAGTCCAAACAAATAAACAAGAATACTTTGTATAATCGACTGAGCCACCGATGGATAACCACCTCATCGCCCAATTGTTAATCCTGCAATCAACTTTTTGTATCATCCATCTCCAGTCCACTACCTTATAACAATTGGATTTTAAGAAATAACCCAAGTACTTGAACCCGGTGTCAATGTGTTCGAAGACATAAGGAAATATTGACTTCATAGAATCAATAACTTCTTCATCAATACAATTGTACAAGAAAGAAGATTTGCACATATTTATAGCCATACCTGAAGCGAAGCAGAAAGCATCAAAAATAAATTTATAATTCAACCATTCATTTAAAGAAGCCTCCCCGAAGATCATAACATCGTCCACAAATAACAAATGCGTGATGGTCATAGCTCGCGTGACTTTTATGCCTATGATTTTTCTGTCAGATTTTGCTTCCAGTATAAGCCTGCTCAAACCGTTTATAGCCAGAATAAACAACAATGGAGACAGTGGACACCCTTGTCTAATACCTCGGCTGCAAGTAAACACATTTGTAGGTACTCCATTTAACAGGACCACGAAAGTAGTGGATGATATACAAGCCATAATCCACTGCACCACAGATAAGGGAATGCCAATCTGAATGAGGATAAAGCGTAGATACGACTAATCCAGATGGTCATATGCCTTTATGAGATCTAATTTCAGAATAAACACTTATAAGTTCTTAACTTTAACGTAATGCAAGCATTCTTGTGCCACCCCTACTACATCCAAAATTTGACGATTGAACAAAAATCCAAACTGTTCCATAGAAATGTGTTGTGCCAAATATGGTTTGATGCGTCTAGCAATGATTTTAGAAATCAGCTTACAGGGAGTATTGCAAAGCGAAATAGGGCGGAAATCACTGAAATCCTCTGGTCGGTCGTTCTTAGGGATCAAGGAAAGAAAAGTGGCATTAAGCCTCTTGGGAATGGTAGCTTTAACACTTGACTCATCCACAGCAAGTAGAATCTCATGCCCCATCAGGTCAAAGAAATGAAGAAAAAATTCCACTGTCCAACCATCTGGACCGAGGATTTTTTCTTTGACAAAAGTCCCTAAGGCTTCCTTAATCTCTGCCAGAGTTACCTCTTCGCCAATCTTCCTACCATCCGCCTCACTGAAGAAACTAGGGAATAACTTGGCGATCTTCAATTGAGCTTCCAGGTTATGAACCCGATCCTATTGATAAGAACCACTAAAATACTTCTTCGCCCCCCGCTGAATGGACTCATGATCCAAATGGTACAAGCCATCCTCACCTTTAATCTCCCATATAGTGTTCCTATTCCTCCATTGATTGGCGAAATTCTGGAAGAAAGGAGTATTTCTATCACTTTTAGCAATCCACAGGGCCCGACTCTTCAATCTCCAAGTATTTTCTTTATGTCCCAACAAAACCTCCTTTCTCTTAAACAGTCCCAACAATTCATCCTTCTAAGCTGAAATTGGGAGGCCCTTGGATTTGAATGCCCTTAGCTAATCTTGGATAAATATGCAAACTTGAGATATATAATGTATTATTGGAACCAATGTTTTAACTATCAATTGAATTATTGTTTATGAGAAATGTTAATAATATTCAAGAATTTGTGGCCAACAAAGTATAGTAATGTAATAATCTTGTTATATAGGTAAGCATGGCATGTAGTAATTTTGCCAAAACTTAGTGAACGATAAGATAATATGAAGCTTAATAAATCTTTTCTATGCATATAGTAGCAAGGAATCTGAAGCAATACATAAGGAAGCTAGACCAAAAGAAGAATATTGAAGTATGGATGAAGAAACAAATAACAAAGAAAAAACACTAGAATTGCAGAGTTAGGGCCTGAAGATCACACTAAAGGAGATATGATATGTGTATATCAACAAACGTAAGTCAAAATATGTATGCTTATCATTGATTAAGAAGATTTAAAAAAAAATTATTGTACATCTCACTTTTGTGACCAAACAAATTGTAATTATCAATATTATGTTATCCTCAAAATTATGTTGGATAAACATATGCGGAAAGTGTTAGTTATGGCTTACATTAACAATCACAAAGTTAAATTGTCTCCATTATTCATATTAATCATTTAGGATAAAAGTGATTTATCATAAATGATGACTAAGAGATTTGGTTAAGATTTCCTAACCTAATCACCACACATGGTGTTAGGATCTAGAACAATTCTCTCATTCAGGTGACATTATCCATTGTACAATATATTTGTATCTTTGGTGTGAATACAATTTGAGTTGGCTAGTGAGTCTTTTCCCATCATATTGTTGTTCTTGTATGTTTTAACATGGTATCAGAGCTCAAATCTGGAAGTGAACAACTGCCAATGTCTGAACATTTCGTAATTATTTGACAATCTCAACATATGCCAAGTAATTTAGCTAAAAGAAACTAGTGTCTTTTGCTAATTGGTGAGCATGTAGTATCACCATTTTATGTGTTAACTGATAGTAGAATGGTGATACTACATGTTCACCAATTAGCAGAAGATGCTAGTTTCGTCTAGCTACATTACTTGGCATATGATGAAATTGTCAAGTAATTAGGAAATGTTCAAACATTGACAGTTGTTCACTTCCAGATTCCAACTCTGATACCATGTTAAAACATACAAGAACAACTATATGACGAGAAAAGACTCACTAGCCAACTCAAATTGTATTCACACCAAAGTTACAAATATATAATACAATGGATAAGGACACCTCAATGAGAGAATTGCTCTAGATCCCAACACCTTGCATGGTGAGTAGGCTAAGCAACCTTAACCAAATCTCTTAGTCATCATTTAAGATAAATCATTATTATCCTAAATTATTAATACAAATAATGGTAATAATTTAACTTTATGATTGGTAAGGTAAGCCATATGCTAACATTCTCCCCCCCAATCACAAGTCTATATATTTGTATCAACTAAGCAATAAACACGAATGCAAAAGTTGATATGTTGGATCTTTCAAAAGCCTTGATCTGTGCTTCAATGAAAAATATGCCTAACAAAATCATCAAAGTTGATGCTAAATGGTTCATTTGAAATGAATTGGAAGAGAGTTGAAATCTGGAAGCGAACAACTGTCAATGTTTGAACATTTCTTGATTACTTGACAATCTCATTGTCAAGTCCCCTCCCATCAGACCGACCCAGGGAGAGAACATGGCACTAAAACTGGGCATCTAGCTCCATATCCATTAAGTAAAACACATTGATTAAAGACATATACATATGCATATAGTAATTAAACACAGTGGAATTAAAATCATCTACATATCTAACATACATTCAACTTTTTCATGACAGTCATTAAATAAATACATTGCAGAATTTAACACAAGAGAGTACTTATCTTAAAACAGAGTAGTCATGAGCAACTAGCTATGTTGTTGCAACGTTCCACCCAACCATAATCCAATTGTGCTCATCAATCTCTCAGCACAATTGCCACCCCCGAGCTAGGCATGATTTCTACAAGGAAAAGGGAATAACAGATTCACACATAACCAAAATACACCAAAATCAGCCAAGCCAATCCATAGTTGGATTTATCAGGCTGCTAAGGCAAAGGGAGGGAATGAATTACTAAGCTAGTGAGCTCAAACACAGAGCCCTGGATACCTTTACAAGATCTATCTAGCTTGACACCCACAACGCCTACACACCCCACTCAAGGAAGTATTCCCTTCACCAATACACAGTCCCTCAGGCCATACCTTCCATTCTAGTGTTGTTCAAGGTGTGCATAGAAGAGTAGCCATCCCTTTTGATCTTTCTGAGAGGTTACTCCCCTCACTAGAAATCAAGCCAATTTTGGTCCACTTCCAGCCCTAATTTCTTGCTCACAATTTCAAACCAAAACAGGGATGCACAAAACAACAAGATTACAAGTGTTAGACATGTAGAAAAGCGTTTTTTACAGTGGGATGCCCAAAATGGGGTTTCCATTAGCTTCAGAAAAATGTGGGCAACCCAAAAACGAAATGGAAGATGGGGAAACAACCCTGGGAGAGCAAAATCGTATCCAGAAAACATTTATGGGCATTCAAGGGGATAAAACGGCCTCCATAAACCCCAAAATCGTGACTCCCTTCCTCCCAGCTCCTGTGCAATACAAAAACGAGTACCCAGCCATGGAAAATGCAGGAAAAAGATGGAAAAAGTGAGGGAGAAAGCCCCAGCTAGCTCAGACTGCGTGAGAGAGCAAAGTCCATGGGTGAAAGATGGCTTTGGGCACCATTTCGTGGGTGTTTTCTTGCACAAGAAGCAAAAATACAAATTCCCAAGTTGATGGCTTGCCCATGCACGAAATTGGCTGCCATACCTCTTCATTCCCAAGGCATTAACTACCTCAACCAACTCTTGGAAGAATAAAATGATTGGATGCATAAGTCAAAATGGGTAGTTGGTGTTTTATGGATTTTCTCATGAAATTTGGCTTCAAAGGTTTGAATAATTTCCCTCCCTATTCCTTATAAAAATCATGCCCCCATCTCTTTGTTGCATTGCATAGCTAGTTGTGGGTATTTCATTAAAATCCATATTTACATAATGTCTTAATTTACATTGTGCCTATCTAGCACAAGAACCATATGCACCGATTTTTAATTGTTGATACATAAAACGATAAATCGATGGCGGGGCCTTGGCCTTGAGCTCTTCACCATGATTAAATAACAATATTTACATCATTTACAGTTTTAATGCAATAGGGTCAAAATTGGGATATTACACTCATAAAAAATGACAAATATGTAGGAGAATTTCAAGATTCTAGGAGGGGGTACCCAAAGATTAGAGGAAGTTAGAAGGTTAAGAGGAACCAACAATCTCTCATAAATACAGTCCTTGTACTTAGAATGGGGGCTTTTACTTGACATTGCAAACTTGTTTGTGTTAATGGAAAAACCATTATTGGCAACAACAAAAAAGCTTGGAGATTTATGGTGTTGATGTGAAATTAGTATAGATTGTTCTTGTTGTTCATGGTGGTCTAGAAGGTTGTAATAATCAATATCTATTTACTGTAGATTTCTCTCATGTATTTGGCATATTTTTTTATTTACCCTAATATGTTTTGCTAGAAAATGGATATGGAATTGTAGCTTTCAATCTTGATTATAGGTTTACCTCGATTTGTTGTTAGTAATCTAGGAATTCATGCAATTTATAATTTAATTAAATTGTTTCTATTTGTTTCTTGCATTCATTTCTTAGTCCATATCTCTAAGTTCCTTATTAGATTAGTCCAGATGACTACATTATGCACTTCACATTAAAATTCATAAAGCTAGAATGGTAGTTGAGCCATAATCTAGAGGGTTTTCCATAACAAATAAAGAAATGTCTATTTGGGCCCTTTTGTTAGGTGAATCGACGATCTTGAATATGGGACATTTTCCCACATCATAGGTTACATGCATTAGATAATGTACTATCATCAAGGCTTCAACTAGACCAACCATCAATTGCCAAGCAAGCAAGTAGTAAAACCATATGATGTGCAATAATCAAGATCAAAAGTGTAAAATCCAAACTTGTATGCCAATCCTTACATATTATACCATCAATGTAGATAGGGCCAAATGCTAAAGTCAATCAACCAAAACACTTATCCTTCCAACAATATACAGTGCAATCAATCCATGAATCTAATGTTGGGTTTTCCAACTATTTATGAACTCATCACATCCTTTAACCCATGCCAACATTAGCTCATTTCCACCATTTTCAATACAAGGATAGCAAAGTAATTACTTAGTTTAGGTCAATCCAAGTGTGCTTAGTAAGTCATATCACATGCATGAGAATGGCATTTCAAAGCTAATATGATTATTTAATTTGAAGATATAAACTCATCACATCCTTTAACCCATGCCAACATTAGCTCATTTCCACCATTTTCAATACAAGGATAGCAAAGTAATTACTTAGTTTAGGTCAATCCAAGTGTGCTTAGTAAGTCATATCAAATGCATGAGAATGGCATTTCAAATCCAATATGATTATTTAATTTGAAGATATAAATTATAAACACTTTAACCATATTCATTGATGTGTTCAAGCAATTACATATTGTATTATATTCATCCCAAGCATCCATTTTGAGAGGGCCTTGTTAAAACTTGGAGAATAATTAAATTTCATGCATAAATTAAACTTGTTCAAGAATTGGAATTTCTTTTGCATTTTATCAAGGCCAATTGGAATTCTAGTTAGCCTACAAATTTTAAAACATTTTATTTAGTGTTGTTTATACAATATTGCGATAATGAAGAAAAGATAATGTCATTATTAATTCCATCATCATCCCATCATGTGTAAACATCCATACAAGCATCAAAATAGGAGTGATATGTAAAGATAATATTAAGATAGAATGTATGTTTTATATAATCAAATTACCTATGATGTCCAAAATAAACAAACATCACCAATATCCCATTCCTTCATCATAATCAGTCCCATCACTATATGCAAAATGTTACCACGCTATTTGAAAGATTCATTAATAGAATCCAAGAACCTAGACTCAATCTAGGTTAATAAACCAAGGCTCAAGGAATCAATAATGTTGAAATATGATCACACATATATCTTATCACATGTGAAAATATATGTAAGCAATGATCCTAAACCATAATCAACCAGAACTTCTAAAATATTCGAAATAAATTGTACCAGCTTTATTTTAATGAATTTAGTTCTATTTTAAAAAATTGCACTAGCTCTATTTAAATTTAACTTTTAATCAATAAAATTAAACGTGTATTTGCTTTTAAAACCAACCTTATCTTTTTTATGTAAATAAACACTTTTAGTTTAATATAAACAAAGTTAAAATCTTAAAAAAAAAATTTAAAAAATTAACAATATTGCTTTCTCGTCCCTTACTTATTATATTCTCATTCCTTACTTATTAGTAAGGAAACCTTAGTGAAGATATTATACATACATTTTTGCACCTCATTATATTTTGATATCAATGAATATATACTAACATAAATGTCAATCCATGAATCTATGAAGTATTGAGATATAAAAACACTTATAAGCCTTTTTTTTTAAGATTTGGAGTTTAAAATAAAGTGTGTACGGTTCACATCTTTGAAGTATTAAGAGGGATAAAACACACTTATAATTTTTTTTTAATTTAGAGTTTAAAATAAAGTTGTTTTTTCCTATATATTTTTCTTTCTTTCATATAAACAATCTTAAATCTATTTTTTTTGTTTTATCTACTCATTTATGAACATAATAATATCTTTTCACAAGCACTTTTTATAATGCACTTAACTTTTTTTAATGCAAAAAATATTAATTAATTTGATATAGTGTTTACAAGTTTACTTGGTCTAAGATCATGGAAATTAAATTCATACTAGCATCCCATTGCATTCTTAAATAAACTCATAAAAACTTATTACAATTAAAGCATGTATCCGCTTGTTTCAAGCATATTTAGTTTAAAATGAACTAAATGTGTTCTACAATTTAGTATGGCCTATATGTGCTCTACAACTATGTGCTCTACAACTCAGAATGGTAAAAATGTTGTAAAGTTCCTAATATTATTCTATCAAAAATAAAAATAAAATAAAAATTTATGTCAACTTATAAAATAAATTTTAAATTAAAAAAAAAACGGGAAAACCAAATAAAAAGTTATTAAAAAAATCCTATGTTGGCTTATGAAATAAAAATAAATAAATAAAATAAAAAATAAAATCAATCTTAAACATTGATCTATCAAGCAATTAAAGATCAAAAATTTAGATCCTTCTCGGTGCTTGATAGATCTAGGTTTGACATAGATCTATGCTGGTCTATAAAAAGTATCATACTTATATGTGGTTAATGCAATTCTTAAAAACAAGGTCCAAGTTTGAACAAAACACCAAAAAGAATCATTTTAAGTTAATAGTATTGGGAATGTCAATACTATCATAGGGCGTGGGATAAGGGGCACTGAAATCGCCCCGCTTTTCCGGTGATTTGTTCCTTAGATCTGGTTATAAAAACCGGCAGAATCATAGTTCCACCCAATTTACTGCGGAATTATGCCATGGAACTGTGCCCGGATTTGGCCCATTTTAAGACGACCGAGATCGTCAAAATTCCAAAAAAATAATCGGAAAGAGGTGAAACTATGCCTCACCAGAAAACCGTTCACCAAAATACCGAGATGATTTAAGTGCCCCTTATCCCATGCCACATCATAGGTATAAGATTGTGAAGAAAGATGACTTTGCCTATACTATCATGATATATAAGATGGGATTAAGATATTAGCTTGTAATGGAGGACACGGCCACGAGGTCTAACTATAAAGTCTTCAATCGGGTAGAAAACATCTCAAGGTTTACCTTTACCTCTGTCAATTCCATATGTTTTTAAAGGTGATAGTTAATATTCAAATTAGCCACCATGATGGTGAAGAAAGAAGACTTGGCCAATACTATCATGATATATATAGGACGGTGAAGAAACACTTAACTAGTAATGGAGGGCATGGCCACAAGCTCCAAGTACAAAGTCTTCAATCAGGTAGAAAACATCTGTAGATCATGATAGGATGGTGAAGAAACACTTAACTTGTAATGGAGGGCATGGCCACAAGCTCCAAGTATAAAGTCTTCAATCGGGTAGAAAACATCTGAAGGTCTACATCTGTCAATTCCATTTGTGCCTAAAGGTGATAGTTAATATTCAAATTAGCCACCGTTTAGATTTTAATATAGGAATCCCTATTACAAGTTAGTATTCTATCATTTTCAAATATGCAGTGTCAAGCAGTTCTACGTTTTAGACCCGAGAAGTGCATTGCCGGAACTGGGTTGGAAGGTCAAGCAGCTCTAGATTCAGGAAGTGTAGTTATAGCTACACAAGAGGGAAGGATCAAGTATATTGATGCTACAAATATTACTTCATCGATTAATGGAGACACTGTGCGAACAGAATGAGTTATATATCAACGTTATAATATCAATACTTGTACGCATCAAAAACTTCTCATTTTCACATCAAGCAATGTCATGGAAAATGTTGCACTCAGTCTAAGTGGGGCTGGATGAACCAAGTTGATTGAACATACAATTCCCATTTTATCACTTCTATGCATTTTTTCTGCGAAGATGATAAATCACTTTTGGGAGATTAAAATTACATTATGTAGATTACAACTATTGAAATAAAAAGTTTTCACTCTTGAGAGCAAAGTTATTCAATTTTGAGATTACAAAGTAAAGTTTGTAAATGATTAACACTAAGCTGACTAGTTCCAAATCCCTTGAAATCCTAAGAAGCTGATAAGTTGGAAGCTGATTTCATCTTAAGAATTTTGAAAAATGAAGTTTTCAAATCCTAAAATCCCTAAATAATAGTGTTGAAAATGAAAAAGATTGCAGCAACATCACACAGATGGAGCAAAAAATATACAATAAATTTTGCAGCACGCTGCTTGTTATTATGTACCATGAACATGTATATATATAACTAAGGGTTTGTCAATTGGGTTTAGCTTGGTTGGTTGAGAAGAGAAATTATTATCCTTCTCACCTGGGTTCAAATCCCACTTAAGACATGTTTGTGCATGATAGTAAGACAAGATATTGCTTGTAAGCTTTAAACTTTTAAGCACTTGAGGTTGGGACGGCGTTTTATTTACAAACATAATAAAATAAACCTCATCACCGGTTGGATGTATAGCAGTGCATTTGTAACACTCCCTCTACAATTAATCATCCAACCAATGAGGGCTCCCTCACAACAAGTATCAAACTACCAATGCACGCATGCACCTCCTCCAGTCACCTCTTCCACTGGTGAAAGCTAAGATTTAAAGTTTCGCCACAACTTCAACACTCTTGTACAAAAAACCTTCAAGCACCCAAAAAAAATGTTCTCGTACTCAACTGTACACCATAAACACCTTTTCAAATGAGCATTGTTGATTCCTTTCAGCTCTTCAAAAACAACTCATTGCTTCTATATTACACTAGAAACACTTTTACAATACAATTTGTTGTCCAACAAACAAATATGAAACTACCAAAAGAATGCACAAATCCTCTACAAGCATATCACCATGCCTGACCAGCAAGAGCACATGAGCACATGTAGATCATGCATCCAAGCGGCATGCTGCACACAAAACGGAGTATGCACGTCTTTCAACACTGCACCAAACGAAAGTTGCCATCTTATATGCACAAAAACAACAATACTTCACTAACACATGCTTCAATCACCGCACAGGTTAAATTCATCAAACAACAAATCAAACTTCAGGGACAACTCCCATAAAATAAAAACTACTCTCGTCCACAAAAGATCATGCTCTAGAAATCTCCCATGATTACAGACCGCTCTTGTGAGAGAGTTCAGGCCGTACAAGCTCTGATAACAGATGTTAAAGAATGGGAAAAATTGCAGCAATAACACAAAAAAATAAAAAAAATAAACTTTGCAATGCACTGAGTTTCGTTATGCACCATGAAAGTTACCTGAACGGAATACAAACCAGCCAGCGCATTTTATTTACAAACAAAATAAAATAAATCTAACTGGTTGGATGTCCAGCTGTACATTTTCAACAAAAACAACATTAATGCTTGCAGCTCAAGGGTATCATTACCATCGTATTGATGGTCAGGTCTACAGGTGTGGAATACATAATGTCTTTATATGACATGGGTATTTCACAAGACAAAAACATTTAGTTTATCGGAGGATGCTTGTCAATGTCGTAAAGCAGCGATCATCAGATGTCTAAATTGAGCTCTAAATTAACTTAACTTGAATGTTGATTGTTAATCGTGTAAGGTAATAGTCTTCTCATGTCTAAATTAGTAAATTCTGATTTTTCCACAAGTTGGAGACACCTCTTGAAACCATTTAGAACATGCCTGTAGAAGGGAACAATACCCTAATTAGAGCCCACAAATATAATGGTAAAGTCATTGTACCAAAAGAAGCGAGGTGTTATTACAATTTTGAGTGAAGAGATCTGTGTTACAACATGTCAGCTGTGTGATGCTAATAAATAAAATTAAAAAATGGCATCTAACATTTAATGTCAAAAAAATAAACTTGTATTTAGTTTAAACTTTAAACTAGCATAGATCCATTTTAACTCAGGATCGTTTAAGTGGTAAGGACTTTACCCCTGTTTTTTTTGTTCCTCTAAGTGACTAATAAATCTGGGGTTAAGATGGATTTTTCTATAAATGACAAAAAAATCCCAAACGATACGCACAGTTGATTTTCATTCCTAAATAGAAAATCCATTAGCAAAGTTGAAATTGCAAAATATCCTATTATGGTGAGTTATAAATTCAGTGTCCGATAGTAGCACCACAAATTTAAATATTGATTGAAAACAGCCAGAAACCACAACCTATAAAAGAGCTGGAATCTGTCAGTTGTAGCCAAAAGGCAAAGTCCATCAACAATAGCTACTGGATCTTCCAAGCTCTGTCTGAGATGGAATAATAATTCATCAGTTCCGATGATGACTAAGTGATGCTCACTAGAGTGGGCACAATAGATTTCAAAAATCCAAAGGGTTTCTAAAGGTGATTTTGGCGGGAATCTGTCAGTTGTAGCCAAAATGAAAGCAAAAGGCAAAGTCCATCAACAATAGCTACTGGATCTACCAAGCTCTGCGGCTCTGCCTGAGATGGAATAAATAATTCATCAGTTCTGATGATGACTCGGACTAAGTAATGCTTACTAGCCTTGGGCACAACAGATTTAAAAAATTCAAAGGGTTTCAAAACTTAAAAGGTGATTTTAGAGGCCTTTAAATGAGATCGGCTTCAGAGAGGAGCTTTGTGATCACAAAACAGACTCTCCAACCTGTCTGATACACTGATATACAAATTATAATCAGAATTTGTATGCTAGAATTCAGATTCAGAAGTATACCTTCTAATTGCTAAACTGTCCACGAATGTCAATCTAAGCTCAAGGGTATGCACATCAGTTCCAAAATAATTGCCGAACACAACTTACAATTCTGGTTTGATTATACTTCTGATGATTGAGAGTAGCTCCAAGTGAAATATGGCTTCCTCTGTTAATAAGTAGATAAAGAAGCAAAACCTTCCACATTGGTTACAGGTATCATTCTTTCCCATTATATTTTTCCCTGTTCATCTTCACTGAAACAAGCCGGTATGAACTCAGGACTATAGTCCATCTAAGCAATGTTTACTTGATGTGAAGTTGAATATTGAAGTCTTTTGGACTCACTGCTTTGTTAGTTTTGGGTAACTCTTGAAGCTTGAGTCCCCCAATGTTTTGCAAATGCCACTTCTGAATTCTCTTCGGCTTTAGTGGAGTCCTTTCACAGCAAGCACTATTTCTGCCTTCAATAGGCCATGACATATCAATTCGATCTAAATTATCCTGCCTATGGTTCATCACTCACATCATGTTTGCAAACAACTATGACCTACTTTTCCAAATCAAAGAGCCTGTCTGCCTTAAACTCCTCTGTATTTTATAAAAATACACTTCTTGCTATTATCCTTGAGGTTATGTCCTGTTCCTTTAAAATGACTAACCCATCGTTTCCTACCTGCAAAACTGCCAAAACTACTATACAAGCACCATCCTAACTCTCTCTATTACTCTGTGTTTGACCCCATTAGAGGCACTGATCTATGCTTTAAGGTGTTTGGAAAGAATTTGGCATCTACTTGGCAGGGACATTACAGAGCTCTCCCCTTGGGACAACATTGGATCCCGAAGAAGTTAGAAGATTGGACAAAGGTGACAGTAATCCAAGTTTCTTATGTGATTGCCTTTCACTTGCAAGTCTAGCCTGCTAGTTTGAATGGTAACACACCCCTTACTAAAGTTGTGAAAAAATTCACATTTGGATACCCATGCAAAATGTGGGGTAACACCCAACAAATGAGTATGTTAGAGGAAACACAGTATATAAAAACCTATATAGTATATATATATAACATATTATCTTGTAAGAAAATAAAAAAGATACACATAAATGACTTTGGAAGGAAAGCCATAGCCGATCATTGATTACATTATTCAAAATCCAAAGTTCACACCCAAAACAATCAACAAAAGTGCTAAAACACGTCCATATAGGCCGAAACATGACCAAACGTTTTTTAATGGCAATGTGGCCAGGAAACATTTTGAACGTGCATAGTACGTGTGTAATACCCATACCCACATTTTTCGGCCTAGTAACAAGGGGTGATGTTTCCTGCAATTTAGCATTTCACCATGTATACTATGTCATCCCCTAATGTAACCTTTACTCCTTCACTTTTATTGTCATCTAAATGTTATTTAATGTGACAAACTAGTCTTTGTTATGTGTCATCTACTTAGTGGCATCCAAGTTGTATACCATACATCATTCAATGCATTTGTGTTCTGCAGTGAAACAGAAAAGAGTTTACACACTTTAACTCTTACACTGGTGCCATCTTGTTCTTTTTCAATGAGGTTATTTTAATATGTTTTTTTCTTTAACTGGAATAAGAACATACTTTGTTTTTCTACAATCTGTTTCAAATGACTACCTGTTTAGTAAAAACACTTGCCTTTTTTGAGTTGCGTTTCCCCTCTTTGAATCTTCAATTCCTGGCATTGATTTCTCTATGATTTTCATTCCTGTCTTCTAGCTAATGAAGGCTCTCTCCTTTCCTTTGCCGTGTTAATTTTTCAATTCTTGCTGATAAACTGAGGCTTGTAACGAAAGTGGTGGCCCGATACTTGAGTATAAGTGTTCTGATTAGGGTTTGAGTTATCATGGGTATTCTGGAGGAGCAACAGCTATGGAAATTAAGGGCAGATATTAGCAGCAGACAGAGGCCCTGCTTGGCAGATACAAATTAAATGTTGGCTGAAGATTTTGAGAATTATGAGCAGGCTTGGCAGATACAAATTAAATGTTGGCTGAAGATTTTGAGAATTATGAGCAGGCTTGGCAGATACAAATTAAATGTTGGCTGAAGATTTTGAGAATCATGAGCAGCAGGTGCTCCAATTAGATGTTCATTGGTTCGTTTAGAGGACATATCGATCAAAGAAAATCTCCTCTTCCAGACAGGAAACTAGGTCATTGAAGGTTATAGATTCCAAGCTGGATGAAGTGGATTATGGTGAGGATGATTTTACCAGTCCGTCAGCAATATTTGGATCACATGAAGAGCTTGTAAAGATACGGAAGGATGCTCGCACATTTAAGGAAGAAGATTTTAGCCCAGGTTAGTTTTCAAAATGCGGATCTCAAATGCCAGATAGTGGAAATAGGCCTACGTCTAACAAAATCCAGATCTCTGGAGGTAACGAAGTGGATCTTGTTCTTCACATTCTGCATGGTTTTAGTCAGGTCCCGACAGACTAGCTGTCTCCTGGTCAGGATCTGGAGGTTTCGACACAAAGAGAGATAAGTCATGAATCATCTACGCTGTACGGAAGTTCCCCTTTCACCTTTGGCTCCTTCACAGTCTGATCTTCCAAATCCAAAGAAAGGCCAGGGTTTGGAAAGGCCGAGGAAAAGCAAATGTATCAGACCTAAAAAGGATAGGATCAAAATGGTGTTAGGGTTTGATGTGGGTATGGGGAGGGTTGAGGGATTATCAAAGTAGGCTTTAGTAGGTAGATTTTCTGGTAAAATGGTGAAAGTTGAGACTCTGCAGCGATGGGATATATCCCACAGTTTCATCTTCTCGTTAGGGGATGGATATGTTTCGAGTTCATATCCGCAGAGGATGCAGACTTCATTCTAAAACACGACTGGCTTTGTATCCTTCAAGCCTGGTGCTAGATCGTTGGAAGCCGGGGTTCAATCCTAGAAGGGAACCCATGAATTTAACACATATTAGGGTTCCGTTGCCTGGGTTCCCACTTGACTTTTGGAGCGAGGAGATTTTGAGATTAATTTGTGCTCAAGTTGCAAGATTCATAGTGGTGGAGAAGAATTTTTGGACCCTTCCCGATAAAAAATGGTTAGGATTCTAGTCAAAGTGGATATAAGGGACAGACTCCCGACGGAAATTGAAATTTCTAGAGGAGATTTGGTCCAGATTCAAAGATTAGATTATTGGAGGGTACCATTCTAGTGCACAAATTGCAATGAGGTAGGTCATCTTTGGAGGGATTGACAATCTTTGAGGCTGGGTTACCAACATGCTGAACGGAACCCATCCACAGTCAACGGATCCCGTGTGGAATATGCTTGACTTGCTCGACTACGCGGTGTGCGCTGTGGGCTGTGGGCTGCGTTGGGGATTGCTTAGTAAATTTCACAACACGTGGATAGAGCGTAGAGCATTCCATAGTCATGAAAATAGATCTCGAAGGTGCGTTCTCTTTGTCGTGACGAAAAAGGGTCTCGAAGCTACTTTCCAAACCTTCAATAAATTATGACGGCTCCATAAAAAAGGTCAAATTGAGCTGTGGGCTGCTTAGCTCTGCCCATGTGTCCCCTATGGGCGGTGTGCGCTGTGGGCTGCGTTGTGGATTGCTTCGTAAATTTCACAACACGTGGATAGAGCTTAGAGCATTCCATCGTCATGAAAAAAGGTCTCTAAGTTGCATTCCCTTTGTCCTGAAAACGAAAAAGGGTCTCGAAGCTACTTTCCAAACCTTCAATAAATTATGACGACTCCATAAAAAAGGTCAAATTGAGCTGTGGACTGCTTAGCTCTATCCCATGATCTCTGTGTGCGCTATGGGCTGTGTCCCGACATTGTCCACAAAAGCTTATGAAGTCGGCCGGCCATGCAGGTTTTGTTTAAATTTTTTATTGACTATGCATACTAAATAGCATAGCATAAGTGTAGCCGTGAATTTATCATGGGAAGAGCTAGGTGGGTGTCTTAAATCCCGGTATAACCGTCTACTTTTTTTTAAGTAGCATAGCATAAAGTGTAGCCGTGAATTTATCATGGGAAGAGCTAGGTGAGTGTCTTAAATCCTGGTATAACCGTCTACTTTTTTTTAAGGATTGATAAAATTGTATTAGTATTGGTAAATAGTAAATCTGAATTTGGTCTCTAGTATTTTTAACAAGTGTTTACATTTTATTTATTAATATTTTAATAAAAAGATGACATTCTTAATTAGTAAGACTAATATTTCTGATAAGTAACATAAGTAATAATATCAGTTTTTAATTCATCTCATATTAATGATAATAAGTAACATAACTAATAATATTAATATATTAATCTTTAATTCATATTAATGGATGTAGAATGGTCATTTGAATCCAGGTTGTTTTCATGGATAATATTTTTTTTTTAATATTTTTATATTTTTTTGTACTTGCCATTTCCTTGCCATAACCGGATTCTAGCTTTTCAAAAATCTGGCAAATAGATTTCTGTATCCGTGTATGGGTGTAACTTAGCTCTAAAGGTTCCCCTGGAGTGTGCGGTGCAGGTACCATCCTTTTCCTAGACAGTTCTCATTCCTTTCTTTTGAAATATGATGATGGAGCTGTAACTACTAATAGAGCAGAATATTAGTAGAATTCTATGCTCTGTGGATTCTGTTGAAGACAGCGATTGACAAGGAGGTTTATAAGCTGCAGGTCTTTGGCGACTCAAAGTTATTGATTGATTGGGCAAATAGGAAAAATAACATAACAAACTTAGCTTTGGGCTGACAAGGAGGTTTATAAGCTGCAGGTCTTTGGCGACTCAAAGTTATTGATTGATTGGGCAAATAGGAAAAATAACATAACAAACTTAGCTTTGGGCTAATAATGGAAAATGTTTTGGAAAAAAAAGCTTTTTTTGAAAATGTTGTTTGCTCATATTTACAGGGAATAAAATCAGAAAGCAGATCAACTTTCAAAGGATTCTCGCTCTATAGAGAGGGTTTCTGATCGAACAAGAAGTTGGGGACAATATCCCTTCGGAGGCAGTACAATTTTCTCTTTTCTGAGGATGACAGTTTGTTTTGTTATGCTAAAGTTTGTCTCTGTTGATATAGCACAGTCAAGTCTGTCTAAGTCAGTCTAGTGTTTGTATGTTTTTAATGTCAGCACAGTAACTGTATTTTGACTGGTATGATTCCAGTAGGGCTCCCTTATTTAGGGATGAAATATGTATATGTTTCAGGTTTAAGGTGAAGGCAGTTTGCTAGTTTTTTGAACTGAGATGAAAAGCAAGCAAATGTATATTTTGATTTCCTTCGTAAAAATGTCAAATACAATTTTCTTTTTTAAATAAAAAACTGAGACTTGTAACAAACACCTATAAAGTATAAGGTAACTGTTAAATGTGGTAGGGATTTGACCCCTGTTTTCAAACAATCAGGTCTCCTGACCTGTTATATTTTTGGGTCTGGTAAGATAATCTGTAGCTGAGTCAGCTTCATCCTTCCTCAAATATAACACCTTCGTTGAATTAGGATTCTCATAGAAGGCCTTCAACTTATCCCAAGCTTCTCCAGAAGTTCCTACATCCTTCACACATGGAATAATATCATATGCCTATGCAACTGATATGTTGATGATTCTGGGTGCTTCCTTATATTTATCCTCATGACCTGCTTCTTTATCTGCGCTGCCTTTGGTTTCTTTTCCTTCCCCTCAACAATATCCCATATCCCATAACTTCCTAAGCGCAGAAATATTCTTTTCTAGGGCATAAATTTTTCGATTAAACTTGCTCATACATGGTAGACTAACACTTTAACCACTTTCAACATGATAAATATTTGTCCGAGAAATGAACTCAAAATAATAACTTTGTTCAAGTCTTTTATAAAACTTTGCCCTTTAATTGCAATAAGAGAAGTCAAATACACTCTACAACATTATTTTAAATAAAAAAATGCCATTTAATTGACCCAGAGAAGTTAAGTACACTCTACAGTTTGGGTGGAAAAAATACCCTTTAATTGCACCAAGAGAAGTCAAACACACTCTACAATTTTATTTTAAATATAAAAAATGCCATTTAATTGACCAAGAGAAGTCAAGTACACTCTACAGTATGGGTGGAAGAGATGTGTAGTAAGTTAGTAACCTGCCATTTAATTGACCGAGAGAAGTCAAGTACACTCTACAGCCTGGGTGGAACTTTGGAAGAGGTGTAGTAAGTTAGTAACCTTACATCGTGTGTGAGCTAATAAACTAAACTAGAAAAAAAATGATGTAATGTGAAAAAAAAGTGAAAGAGTAGTCTTAAAATAAATAAATTAATTAAATATATAACTACCTTAATCCCAGATCTTAAGCAGAGGGAAGTATGCAGTTGGAATTTTTTGGATCTCTCAATGCTTAATAGATTTAAAATTGGTTAAGATAAATCTATGCTTATTTTTTCCTTTAAATAAAGAATCTTTAACTTCAAAATATATTAGTTTATCTTCCTAGTGTATATAACTTTGATAAATTAAAAAAGCTTAATTATATTAATGAATAAATCTTATCTGACAGTTGTTTGTAACTTTGTCTAAGTGGCGATCAATCACACACAATATGCAGATGATACCCTCTTACCTGGCAGTTCCTCTGTGGTCATCGCACAAAGATTCAAGAAAGTCCAGATAACTATTTAAACACATCCAGGGGACAGATAAATAAATCCAAAAGCAACATATATAGCTGGGACACCCCGGATATACAATGCTGCAAACAGCCAGGGCACTAGAATTTTCCCTGGCTAGTAAATAGAAACCCTTCAAATTTTTGAAGTTCTGATTGCGCTATCTCACACCAAGGCAACAGATTGGTCACCAATACTTCAGACGATCAAGAACAAAATGACCAATTGGGGCTCCCAATGGCTCAATCCATTCAGAAGATCGACGCTTATCAAAGTCGTCCTATCATACCTCCCAATCTACCTTGGCTCAGCCCTTCTAGCACCAGCAAGCATCATGCAAATGATAGGGAAGGAAATAAGACGATCTAGCTGGCAAGGGAGAAAAGCAAATAGTAAAAAATTCCACTTGGTAAACTATAATATAGTCAAAGCGCTATATGATTGAGGAGGGTTGGCCATCAAGGACCCATCTCTAATGAATCAAGCACTCGGTGCCAAGATTCTATGGAGGCTCATTTCGAATAAAAGGGAGCAGTGGAAAGATGTGGTGAGCTCAAAAAATACTGACCAAAGGAAGGCTGAGAAGCTTAGATGGTCCTTCAGTGTCCACCAAACACTAAAGGCTACCCAATCTGGCGTCTCTGTAAGGCTTCAACATCCAACGTTCAATCACATATCTCATTGCTTCCAGGAAATAGAAAATCCATTAAGCCACGGGGCGAGGCACCCCCCTGTCCCATGATACAACATTGACAGGCAGAAAGGAATGGCTAACAGAACAAGGGATAAAAACGTTCTATGACTTATCAAGATGGGACCACAGGGGAGAAAGAAAGTGGGCAGGCTGGAAACACCTTTGTCCACCCGCAGATCAGGCAGAACAGCTTCAAAAATTATTTTCCTTCTCCGAGGAGGGCTCCAATAGATAAAGATTCCAAGGACAGTGAAGGGTGGACATAGAATCATAAAAGTGAAACATTGATACTTATCCACATTATCCACCCAAGACCTCCCGCCCAAATTGATAATCTGAAATCAGATATGGGAAGGAGACTGCCTCCCTAAAATGCAATTCTTCTGCTACGCTATGGTTCAGAAACAAATCTTAATAGTAGAGAATATAAGAAGAGAGGATTCAGGCACCCACAAGATGTGCCCTCTGTCTCGCTGCAGAAAAAACAGCAAAACATCTATTTCTGGAATGCACATGTACCAATCAAGTATGGTAGATAGCACCAGAAAATCCGAGGATAACACTGACAATGCCCAAATACTGGTAACAGATGATTCTGACTTGGAAAAAGTCTTATCCAGTAGCCTAGTGAACAAGCAGTTGTTGAAAAAGAGTCCGATTAGCAATACCAAAATACATATCCTGGAAAATGAGGCTAGCAAGGAATTATGCAATATTCCGACAAGAAACTACAATTCCCAGGAAAGCCCTTAACCAAGATTGAGAAGTTTTGAAACGTTCGGGTCAAATGGGCCAAGGACAAGCAAAGTAGCAAATTATGAGGTGGCGGAGAAAACCTAGGTTAAAGCCATCATATCACAAGCGACCATCTGCAACAAACAGAAAACAAAACCAGTTGTCCAAATAGCAACTTGGAATGGGGAATCAAGATTTCGAAGAATGGAGATCCAGTTGGGAACAGTACACCGTATTCTTTGATGAAGCGTCAAAAGGTAACACAGGGGTAGCAGGTTGAGGGGGATCAATTATGACCTAGACGGACAAAAGGAAATACAGTTTACCAGGGGCCTAAGTATCGCAACAAACAATGACATGGAAGTGCTAGCAACCTTCAGGGCCTAATCGTGCTTAGAGACAAAGGAGTTAAAAAGACCACAATGATTAGGGACTCAATGGTTATTTTGTGAGCCCCATACCACCAAACCCCTCCTCAAAACATCAAGCTTTGCAGATTCTGCCAAAGGATCTTCTTGTTAATAAAAAAGAATTCGAGAAAATCATTATTTTCCACAACATGAGAAAGAAAAACGTGAGTGCTGATTCACAGGCCAACCATGGCACACAGTTGCAAGAAGGGGTATATACGCTAAATGGGGTGTCAATCAACTGAAGTACAGGCTAACCATGGCACACAGTTGCAAGGGGTATATGGGCTAAATGGGGTGTCAATCAACTGAAGCACTACGATACACCTTCCATGATGTGCAACCGTACTGTGAAATCTCGTCACTCATCAACACATGGCTTTTCATGCAGGCGCAAAAGGAGAAAATTCCAAGCCAGGGTAGAGATGGCACACTGCCATTATCACAGCAAATGTTGTATGTTGTGCGAGCTTAAGGAAGTGCAGCGGACATTGAAGACTCGTGAACGGGAGGTCGCTGAGGCCCATTGTAGTGTCATGAATTCAACCCTGTGGTGGAATAGATGGAAAGATGGTTTTGAGCAGCAAAACCAGACAGCAAATTGTGGTAGAGACCAGTCTATGATTGGAATAGCAAACCACATTTTGGAACTGAGGAAATGGGAGGAGGAAGTTAGATCTTTCACGCTGATACACAGGGAAGCATTTGGAGATGGCATCTCAGTTTGCATCCATTCAACCCATGGTTGGTCACATAGTGGTTCCAGTTCTATTTAGCCGTATACGTGATGTAAATACAAATATATACGCCTCAAATTGTATTGTAAATCAATAAATTTATGTGGGATATCTTAGACAGACTTGTGACTAGACAGACTTGTGACTGATTGTATCATGTATTATTTGATTCAACACTGAATATCAATAGTATGTTTTTTTTTGCGGAAAAAAAAATCAATAAATTTATAAATTGTTTCATGTCTGCCTTTGCTAAGAAAAAATGAATATTTTTATGTATTCTAACAACTCCTTGAGAAAGCTTCCTACATGCTTCCTAGAAAATTCAACAGAGCATGCAGCCCCTTTGGAGGGAAATCGATGCATTGAATGCTCAAGTCTGAGTTCAACATATCTAGAACAATTTAGCACCAGACGAGTTTCATCTTTAAAGAATTGTTCATCACATAGAAGACATTTGTGTTCTACTTTTCCATTTGATTCCATCATGTTCTAATTTCTAGGTTTTGTGAACCCATCCTTATCTTACATATCAATTGTCTTTTGAAGACTGAAATGGGCTTCTGTTAGTATTTATATCCCTCATAAAAAACCATAGGATTTATATCCTTACTGTAGAAGTTCATATGTTCCTTTGATTTTGCCAGGTTTTCTCACTTACTTTCGATTGAACTATATCTTTAATAACTACTGGCAATGATACAATGATTAAAGTTATAAAGATTTCAAAACCAACTACCTGTGGATATCGGTCCAGACAAACAGGTAATATATGACCTAAATATCATACACAAGAGCCAATGAAACCTGGATTAATAAGAAAAAGTAGGACACTTTACCTCAATCTATGTCTTTGGGAGCTAGAGCTTCAAGCATAGAGACAACATCTAGCATTAAAGGTCTTTCTTGGGGTTCAAGAGCCGTGCAGAGGCATCCTATTTTTAGAATCTCCAATACTTCCTTCTCTGAATGCTGGTCAGAGTTAAATGATTCTCTAATTCCTTCATCCAGTAAGTCCATGTGTCGATTCTCTTCCAATAGTCCGTGCACCCAACCACGGAGAGTCCTCCTGCTGCTATCCTCCTTGATACAAAGGTTTGGCCTCCTTCCAGTGGCAATCTCCATCATCAACATTCCAACGCTGTAAACGTCAGCTTGCTTCGTAGCAATAGATCCACATGCATACTCTGGAGGCATGTACCCCAGTGTCCCAGCTACTTGGGTGGATATATGACTATTTTGAGGATTTATTTGCCTAGCCAGACCAAAATCAGTAATAAGAGCTTCAAAATCATTGTCTAGCAGAATATTACTGGCTTTTATATCTCTGTGAATAATCTGGGGTTCAACGCCATGATGCAAATATGAGAGCCCAGCAGCTACACCACGGATAATCTTAAACCTTTTATTCCAATCAAGTACTCTCTCTGGATCTTCTCTTTCGTGCAGCCATTCATCTAAGCTGCCATTCTCCACAAATCTGTAGACCAGTAATCGTTCTTGCCCTGATTTACAATACCCCACAATCTCAACCAAATGCTTATGGCGGATCCTCCCCAGAGTTTCCATTTCTGCTTGGAATTCTCTCATCCCCTGGCAGGCATCCATGCTCAGCTTTTTCACAGCCGCCACCTTCCCCTGGGGTAAAAATGCCTTATACACCAACCCAAAACCGCCATACCCAATAATTCTGTCTTTGTGAAAATTATCGGTAGCAATCCGCAGATCGCCCATTCTCATGCGAAGTCGTGGCTCAAAAGGCGTGCTGCTTTCTTCGTCTTCTTCATTGCTTCCATAGGGCACAACTATCCTCTGCTCTGAACTTCTACGCCTTCTATTCTTGAAATGGTTATAAGTCCGTTTGGTCCACGGTACAAGCCACGCAAGAAAAAGAGTTAAACTCCCCACCACAATAAAACCACAAACACCCCCAAGGGCTATCAACAAAACAGTTCTCAACGTGTTTTTTTTTGCACGATCCTTCTGCGCAGGAGAGCTTTGTAGCAGCCTGCGGCTATGGTCACAGATATGATGGAAATTATTGGCATCAAAACCATTTTTCGCAATACCCAAATGCATCAGCATCATCAGACACAGACACAGACACACAAGAATCCCTGTGACCATAGTCATGCCCCTCCTACCAGCCATCGAAGGCATTGGGTATCCCTAATCAATGAATAAAAGGATGTCTGATAACTTGGTTTTTGGTATATCTTGTAAAATCAGACCACATTTGTGGTGGTTTCCGGGGATGCACGCATGTTGCTTGCATCTTTGGTTCCTTCCAAGTTCTTTCCCCTCAATCACCAGTCAACTCAGCTTCCTCAAGTCAATTTTATTTAAGTTGACTCTCATACTTCCACAAGTTTCTGACCATGAAACGTTTTTAGCCACAACTGTCCATCTTATTTACTTACTGAGCCCAGCTGACTGTGCTGATAACATCTTTTTCTTTCAACTGCACCTTCATTTGGGGTATTTGTTAGTGGAGTCCGATAACGAGGCAATAATTTCGTTTTCTGGTCCGGATTGTTGAAGATTAAATCAGCGTTTTTATCAGAAGTAGGGAAATAA
The DNA here is from genome assembly GCA_027924585.1 of Larix kaempferi. Taxonomy (NCBI): domain Eukaryota; kingdom Viridiplantae; phylum Streptophyta; class Pinopsida; order Pinales; family Pinaceae; genus Larix; species Larix kaempferi. The sequence goes on along the minus strand of BSBM01000968.1, from coordinate 4,217,519 downwards.
ATACTTTTATTTTAATCTACACATTGTATAATTCAACAACTGAGTAATTTTTCAATTGGAATTTTGATAAAATTAGGGAAAATTATTTGTGTTTAATGATTTCAATGTAATATTGTACAAACTCAGAATCCGAGGCACCAAATTGAAACAAACTTAAATATGTAAAACAAGTCAAATCATCGACTCAGTGGGCGCAACCTACTCCCTATTAGGTATGACAAAGACATGACAGAACAGAACACACGTTTTCTGGTTCTATATGTACCTGTCATTTCATGGTTTTGTGGGTAATTTTCTGTTTGGTAGATATTGGACACTTACAGGCTTAAAATTATGAAGATCACAGAGATGTTTTGATTGGACTTCAAGTCCATTAGCAACGAGGAACTAGATCAAATCCTTCACTCATGTGTTGTTTCCATTTAGTTTTTAATTTATGATTAAAAACTTATCCATATATTTGTTTATAATTTACTGTGTTTTTTTTTCTCGAAAAAATATCACAATTTTGGTTTTTATTGAAAACATAAACCATATTATATTGTTTATTTATTTATAATTTATTGTGTTTTTTTTATTTTGGTTTTTATTGAAAACATAAACCATATTATATTGTTTATTTATTTATAATTTATTGTATTTTTTTCCCAAAAAAATCACAGATATTTAGATAAACCTCCTAAAAAATGATAGATCATATATGTCTCACACATCATATCTAGTTACTATGTATAAGATTCTAGAAAGTAGTCTATCACATATAGATACCTAAATAGACTGTCCTGTTAGGTAGAATAATAATTTACTGTGTTAAAGCTATGAAATTAGTAGAATAATTGTGAAAGGAGTTGTTTAATAATTTAACAAATTCAATTTTCTTTACCATGGTTAAATTTAAATTGTTTTATAAATTAAAGTGTTTTTTTAATTTTAACTATTTGAATTGTTTTAAAATGGATTTTAATGTTCAAATTTCCATAAAATACTAATAAAATCTAAAATTGTTTTTGATTGGTTAATAGTTTTTCTTCGCACTTAACTAAACATGTTAATGGCCCAAAACTCAAAGATTGCAAGAGTAAAAATGTAAACTCTTACCAAATACTAGTGGTTTTCCTTTGAATAATGATGATGAGTCAACTAGCATTTATAGATCCATTTCACAACTTAGTTATAGACCCATGGGTAATTTGTCCTCACTACCCATTTCATAGTGAGTGATGGTGTCAAAGTGCCCACCTTTCCCAAAAGAAAAAAAGAATACTTAAAAGATAATATCCACTTTTTAACTTCCTACTTATAATCAAATTTCACATTTTTCAATGTTTTTTCACTTTAAAAAATCATTTATTTTATAATTATAATAATATATTTTTAAGGTCATCCCAGATGGGGTGATAGGCATAGAAACAATGGGCATTTATGATGACAGCACAAGGAATTATGAGCAGACAGGATGGCGAGTGAGGTGGCGTCGATGGCAACTTCGCTTGTTGTGCAACATTAATCCTTTGCCCTCCCCGAGACCAGAAATGACGAGCTCGCACAAGTGCATTCATGGCGTGGTTAATATGGGTATCAATTTTGGCTTATGGTTTAATACCTCCACGACAGACGATAACGCATTCATTCCTGCCCATTTCATCCTTGAAGTCTTGGGCTCTGGCAATTATTTGATGCCTTTGCAAGTTGAGGGTGACAAACTACAAGCAGTCTATGGGTGGGCGAGCGTAGAAGAAAGTTGCAACATGGTCCGGGAATTCCATAGAGCCCCTAGCAGGTGTGGTCGTGGCCGCCAAGAACGTTCGCAAGGAGCAAGTGGCGGGGGCATAGCTCGTCACCTTGCTGCGATGACAAACACCTTATTGGAAATTCAGAACGATGTCAGGGAGGTTGAGGAGGATATGAAGATTCGAATCCAGGAAATTGGTCATCGCATGCAAACCATAATTGACTGGTGTGCCAATATCACCAAGCTCTTCGGCCTCCCATCGTCATTGCTCGCGGTTGTTGGGGATGATGGTGTGGTCCGTTGGGGACTAGAAGCGGAGGTGGCGAATGAGATGCAACCTATAACGTACAACGTTCGGGTCAACAACCCCTTTGTGGTGAAGGAGGAAGAACAAACGATGAAAATTGAAAGCCCTGTGCAGATAGATGGACCTGCAATGGCCGGCACCAGTGGAACCAGCACGAAATCTCGAGCCCTAAATTGTACGTCCTCAAGCCTCCAAAGGCCAAGCTACAAATGGATCTCGACCCCTCCAAGTAGCACTCTTGTCTTTATGCTTTTGATATGTTTTGGTCTGGTTGGATAACCAGTCTTGTATATCATAGTCTTTTTGTTTATCTTAAATCTCAGTATGTCTAGTGGCTACCAATCCTATGTATGGAGCCCAGTAGAGATTATCAGAGATTTTTTTGTCATTTTGTTTTCAGCTCAAAAGACTATAAACCTAGGTTGTTTTCTCCTGATGAGAGGCCTAGTTGGACTGTATTTCTATGTAACTATTATTGTGATATAATGTAAGTACTAAATTACCAAAACAAAAAAATCTTATTCTTAAGGTCATAGCCAAGCTAGACACCAATTTGGTGGATGAGATAGGAGACCCCTTGATTTGTGGGAAAATGCAATGTATAAAGTCTACATAGGTGTACATACCCTATCCCCCTCTGAATTTCTATGACCTCCTAAGAGGAAACAAATGTTCTTAGGCCTACTCATGTTGTACTTTTATTTATTTTTAAGGTCACCACCAAGTATGATACCCCTTGTTTATGGGACAAGGGACTCCACGCAGAGGTGTACATACCTTATCCCCTCCATATTTGAATCTTTGACCTCCTAGATAAAAACACATATTCTTAACCATTAAACCCACTCGCATAAATATTTATTTATATTAATTTTTGTAAAATTATAATATAAAAATACTATAAACAATATTTTTGTGTAATATACTTATATCACACATAACTTTATTTAATTTAAATAGCTTTGTTTTTTTTATATATAATTTACTTTCTATATACTATATCAATAATTATTTAATTTTTTTTTTAAATTAAAAACATTTTCCATATAACTTTAATCTTATTAGTCCCTGCTCAGCAGGGATTATAGCGATCGATAGGTCGCCAAATTTCGTTGACTGGCATTGTTTCAATTTTTTAAACCTAATGTTGATTAAAGTTTTCCAACTTTTTATTATTAAAATCAATTTACTAAAAATTAAAAATAAATTTTTGAAATTTCAAAATTAGATTATTTATTTTTTGATTGGTGCACAACATAGATTTGACAAACTACCCCTGGTGTGAAAAATAATTATAGAATTATAAAAATAATGAAATATATAAAACTGATAATAAAAAAAAAAAAATCCTTCATTTAATACATTTAAAGTGATATATGAAAGATTTGACAACCGTTGTTGTGTCTCTCTCCAGCACCTTGTCGGGCTTTGCCATGTCTTGGCGTTTCGGGTCGATCAGAAAAAAGCTTATCATGCGTGGTTTTTCCTTAAGCAAGCCTTTGTTTGTTGGGGTAAGATACACAATCCATCCACCGGTGTATCAAACTTTCATTTTGATTAAGCGAAATCGATTCATTCTGCTTAACTTATAAACATATTCAATTCTTTCCCCAAATCTGATCTGTAAGAACTTCTTACATTGCATCCATCATCCAATGTTATCCTCATGAGCAGCCCACCACCTCACAGGAGTGGCCTTCAGGGCTACATCTAACGCTAAGACTCGCTGCTGTTCTGGGACCTAAAGTTCAAACTCTGTAAGAAAAAATCTAGGTTTACTAAGCCATCATATAAAAAATGAATAGAATTTGGACGGATTTTTGGAATTATTATTAATTTAGACAAATACAAAAGTAACGCTCAAGCATGGAGAGCATTATATTAGAGAAATTGATCACTTAAATCTCTGAATTCGAACATACCAGGCCTTTGATGATCCGACACACACGCCATGAGACCCGCACGGCTAAAGAACTTTGCGACAAATACAGTGGCATGCCCTTGGGCTTCCGGGCATTCGATCCACTGCAGACAAGGCCAAAGAATGCAAGTCCCTTCACATGAGGGTAATCAGTAAAATCCCTTATCTGCAATGCTGAAGAATGCAAGTCCCTTCACATTAGGGTAATCAGTAAAATCCCTTATTTTACAGGCAGCTCAACTGAAACCATTCTCACATCTTCACATTTCACAATCTTTTGCAAAAATCAAAGGCGACTCAGCTGAAATCATCCTCACATCTTCACATTTCACAATCTTTTTCAAAAATCATAGGCGGCTCAGCTGAAATCATCCTCACATCTTCATTTGCCTTCATAATTTTCTTTATTTCGCGTGAGACCATGGAGGGTAATTGAACATTTAGAAGGCATGTAAACAATCCTAATCTATAGATATCATATATAAAATATTTGCAATACTCACTTAACAATTGAGTTCACACAAATGCTTGGAAAACTGGAAGAGTTTGCAGCAAGACAATAAACTTGCTTCGGATCCGTCGCTTTCTCAGTCTCTGAGTAGTGCAGGCTCCATCGATTTCTAAGTCTCTGAGCAGTGCACCCACCTTCAAGGAGACGATGCCTTTGGCCATCCCCGACAATGGGTCTACTACTGTCAAGGAAGCAGCTTGGCCTCAAGCCTTCAATATTGTTCAGAATGGGTTAGTGCCATTATCCACCACTTATGTCCTTCATTGGCAACCGAAATTTAATGTGTTATTCCCTAACAGAAAGTAGGAGATAAAATTGACAAACATATTTTTTCTTATTGCAATAAGGTTCTAATAGTTGCAATGGCTTATGGCATAACTGTTCCTATTACCTAGTAAATCAAATAGCATCAGAACTTCTTGGGTTTTACCAAACAACATGGATGATGACCAAATCCACTCACCCAAGAAAGTAAGTGGACGAGTCCCAATATTTGTTGTGCTATGCTTCTCTACCCGCCTTTGGCCGCTGCCCAACAATATTTCTTGTATAAGGGTTTTGCTATCAGTGCTTCTTCATATAATATTTCAAATGCAAACACAAGCAAACTGCAATTTGTGACCAATACTTACCCCTGCACTATTCAAAATCATCCATGAAGGAGGCTCCGCGGAGCATGCCCTTATGTGTTGGTTTTTTTGTTTTTTTCGTCCAACCGCCCGCATAACCTTCTATGCATTCTATTTAGCTTCCTTGCATGTAGTACTTTGTCACATGTGCAGGTTTCAGTAATGTTCATTGTCGAATATTGTGTATTATTATACCTGCCGATGTTTGCAGCACTAATTGTAGCCTACTTATCGGATTCTATTGGTTAAGCTATGATATGAAGAAACAGATGTTGAAGCACCCATAGCCTGCAATAAACTGGCTTAGAAATTAAACTCTGGCAACGTGTTTTGGGCAGCCGAGTTATGTTCCTCATGTTAGATAGCTGGACACGTTGTTTACAATGATACAACTCACAGACACATACAGGCACGTACATACTTGCATGAATCAACCACGCGGAGGAAATATCAAGCCCTAGGGAAACTTGGCGGAAAGGTGGCAGAAACAAAGTGATACAACGAGGAAAATGGAAACCTTAGCAACAAATGGCGATCAAGGTGTATTCAACGATGTACGAATAGTCACATTTATCAAGGCTTAGCTACATTTTATTTTATAATTTATAATTTATAATTTTATTTAGTGTTAAGTTACTATATACACTTAAAGTTGGTCTCCATCCGTCTATGTTGTTGTCACATGTTGAAGACCTGTCAACAACGTTTGTTGTTGCAGCTGAGAAATTTCAAATGGAGCAGCAAGAAGTACCTGTTCTTGAACTTAGCGAGTATCACAGTGTTCTTGCTCCAAGGGCAGGAATGCTGACCCATTCCCTTTACCTCTCCATACTTTTAAGACCTTACCAACAAAAATATGCATCTTTTGTTTTCTTATTTTGTCGATGCCAATCAGGTTTTCGATGCATTCTCCATAAGGGTAACCCACCCATTCTTGTAAATTATCGAGGTATGTCGGTGGCAGAGGTTATGGAGCATCATGTAGCTGCAATGACAAAGGTTAACGTTGTCAAATAACACATAAAGGATAAGTTCCTTCAACTATTGGATACAGACGATGTGTATTTTGCTTGGAATCAATTTTTATTTTGCCTGTTTCGCATTGAATTACTATTGTTTTAGCTCGATTTGACTTAATGCAACCAACTATGCGAACTGATCAATAGACTTTTTGTGCCTGTTTTACACATTTTGCAGTTGCAACGTATGCCAAGAATAGTGGAAGGACCCTGATCAGCTTCAGTTTCACGGAGGCAATGAACATAGCAAAACATCTATAAAGTCATATAAGGTGGTATAAACTACTTGGCATCAATTAGCATGATTTTTAATACAACATATAGTCGGTGAATGCTTCAATACATAGTCGGGGATTGCTGCATAGTCAGGGAATAATGCACAAAACCCTAAACATAAGCCTATTACCCTTACCTTTATTGGAATGTCTGCGGGTACACCTGCCCTTGCCTGCAATGTCTACGGATACACCTATCCTCAAAATACTTATGCTTACACTTCCAGTAGTTATTGTCCTTCCCTAGAGAAAAATCCCAGAGAACGATGCTAAGAGAGTAGCTCTTATCCTTCCCTTACGTGGATATCATATTAGAATTTTTGGGTTTGTCATTCAGGGGATCAACGTTCACTCTAGAGTAATTGGTTTTCACTCTAAGAGAAGGTATCTTAAGCAGTTGGGTTAGCGTTTAGGTACACTAACCTTTAAGCTCTTAGGAACTTTAAGCTCTTAACAAATAAGGCCACGTTCATTAAGACAATTTTACCATCAAAATGTGTCACAATGTGTTCCTCTACCGGTGTTGCTTTCATTGTTGTATAGCAGTGCCATCCATTGAACATCATTAAGGCGGAGATACAATTCAAAAAATTTAAAGAAATAGCATAAAAAAATGCCATTGCAAAGTCATGTGTTGAACTGCAGTTGACCAAAAACTTTGTGCTAACAAAAACTATTTTCTTAAAGGCTACGTGAAAGGTATTGCTACCACGTAGCCTTCATGAACTTGAAGGTCCCAAGACTTAAGTAGCAAGGGTTCAATATTGACTAGGGCCCAATGTTGCTATCGGAAATTAGTGAACTGATACTTACTCCTCACAAAGTAAAATGCAATATAGTTGTCTATGTATGCCATGAGACTTACACTACATGCATCTACTTTAGTTTTCTATGGATTTCATGAAACTCAAAGTAAAGTGCAATTTAGTTTTCTATGTATGCCATGAGACTTACACTACATGCATCTACTTTAGTTTTCTATGGATGTCATGAGACTTAGAGTACTTGCATCTACTATATGTTTTAAGAACATGTTAATGTTGTTTCTCATTTTCTTTTTCACCACAGATTTGAATTATTTGAATGCTTATAGTGCTTTTTATTTTTTTTCTTGAGAAATGGATTTTGGCAAGTTGATCTATTGGTCTTAGAATTTTTTTTGTTGCATGTGATTAAATTGTTGTTCTTGTTTGTTAATTTCCATGGCTGAATCAAAGAAAAATAATATAGTATATAGCAGTTTTGACTTATTTTTTTCATTAACGGAACCAAGCAAAGCCTATGAAAAAAGAGTGAGAATGACAAACAAAAGCACTACCAATGTGTGTTTTATTTCCATTGCCACAAGGATGGCATTATTGCTAAAGATTAAAGTTGAAGTATGTTCTAAATTTACTGATACAAATCTTTGCAGGAGAGGACTCTAGCAATGGTTTGTCATTCATTGCGTGTGTTATGGCGTTTGGATTAGCTATAAGGTGTCTGATGGTTCAATCCATAACATTGAACTGATAGCATTTGTTCATGTATATGATAGTATGCAAAGGAATTAAACACAAAATATTCCAAATTCCGTCTTCATGTATATGATGGTATGCAAAAGGCATTAAACACAAGATTAAAATTCCATTGCCAAACATTTATAAAATATTTGTTTGCTTCAAGATGCTCCAAGAAACTAAATATCTCTCATTTTGGAGTGCACAAAAAATGCATATAAATAGAGCATCCCAAAACCCGCATATGTCTATAATCTTAAACAAACAAGACAGTTAAGCCAATCGATGGAGTATGTCATTGCAAGACCAACTGCAGTAGTATAAAGAGTGTGAAAATTTAAAATATGCCAATGGTCATTGCCCACTTCACTCCAAATTCTAACAACTATTTTAAGAGTAAGGGCTACAACCTGTTAAATTTAAATAAATTTAAATAAAGTTGACTTCTGTTAGGCCATTTTTTTAGTTTAACTAAATCTACTAAATTATGTGCATTTTTAATATTTCGGAACATACCTAGTAACAATTTTAGGGTGACAATAAAAACAAGTGAGAAACCTATGTTTGCAATGGTTGTCTAACTAGGAAGGGATTCAATGCATTTACACATAAATGTTTGTAACATAAAACTGCAGCCATGCTGCAATTGTTGTTTTGCACATTCAACATGTACAACAACATGTTTAAATCAAAACACTTTGAACAAACCTACGATTCTACCTACCGAGCTAACCTCGGCAGGTATCCGTTGCCATGCAGCCTTGCTATTTATGAGGATGTATGTATATGTTAATTTAACTTGGAATATATCTAAAATTGAGAAATGTATCCACCTTTGTTAGAGATGCCACCTACACCATTGTATAGAAAGTTTAATTCCACGAATCAATGGAAGAAATCTCAACCACTTGCCCTGTTGTTTGTTGTAGCAATTTCAGAGAAGGCCATTGTTTGTTGTAGCAATTTCAGAGGAGGCCACCTTCCTATTGTTCATTGTAGCTTAACTCTAAATAAGGATTGAACTTTTAGTAAAATAGGGTTAAGATACTATTAAATTTTAAATAACATAATTATATCACGAGAGAAAATAAACACTACTATCATTTTGTACTCATGCAAAATATGTGACCCTATATTGTGGATGAACAAATATGTAAAAATATATTCATAATGTCGGAGGTTGGTTTGTGGTTTTCGCATGGTTGGGTGAGAATTTCCACAATTAAAAAAAATGAGTACAAAACGCTACCACTAGTTTCAGGTCCAAATCTGAAAAGGACAAAGCTATTGCTCACATGTTCAATTTTCAATATTTTCATAATTTCAAATGACAGAATATGTTCCTACAACAAATGGTTCCTAAACTTTCGTGCACATGTTGACAACTTGCCTAAGATACTATTCAACAAATTCCATTTCGTTGCTTCGGGATTTGTTTACTATAACAGACGCTTCAGAAGTGACGACTATGGCTGGTGAAGCCGTATGCAATTATTTCCAGGAAGATTAAGACGGTGGGTTGGAAATGCTTTCCATGGTGTTTATTTTGTGAGAAATTCTGAATAACGGTTTCACATAAAGTCTAAAAATCCGATGATTTAAAAAAACTTAGAACATCCAAATTTTTTGAATTTGAGAGTTGTAACCAAGGTTCTAAAAATTTCTGTTCATTTTTTTCAAAATCTGACCAAATCGTCCGCAGGGTTTGAAAATCATCCTACCAAACATCCATGAGTTAATTACAAGTTAGTTATAGGTTTAAATAATTTATTAGCATATCCATTTATGATTAAAATATTTTTAATTTATATCTTAATTTCTTAATTTTTTAATTTTTTATATATACATTATGAAACTTAACTTTCAACAATATTTCAATCCGTTGATTGAAAATTTCAAAATCAACTACTCTCACACTTTATGTCACCGACAATTTGATGTTATCAATGATGTGATTAATTATTGTCATGCTTTAATCTTCTACTCCTAATATATGTCATCATTTGTACAATCGAGATAAGGCTTTCCGTTATACTCGCCAAACCTCAAAGAAATTAAGGTTGTCAAACAAGGGAAGATACGCATAGTTAGAATAGATTCACACTTGTGGGGTCCATATTGTAGTATCGATTCATATACTTGGGATATATTCTTTCAAGTACTATTCATCTATCTCCATTCGTTGCTCTAACATACTGCAATACTTCTCATGCCATTTTTTATGCCTTGCTTAGTTAACTTAAGATTAATAAATGATTTTCTTACTGTTTTCAACCAAAGTTGATTTGATTCCTACTGACAAGGATCGTACTTTCCCCTTTTTCCTATAAAATTGTTGTCTCTATCAATGGAAGCATCCCCTTAATTCTCGAGTCACATCTCAATCTTCATAAAACGACATTGTGTTTAAATTCTCGAATTATCAATGGAAGCATCCCCTTGATTCTCAAGTGGCATCTCAAGCTTCATAAAGCAGTATTATGTTTAAATTCTCGAATCACTAATTAGAAGAAATGAATCTTCTAAATATTGGTGAGGGAAAGAGGGATGTTGCTTTTTTACAGGTATAAGATGCCTAAGCTGGTGTCAAAAATTGAGGGATGAGGTAATGGCATAAAGGCAAATCTTGTCAATATGGTAGATATGGTTAAAGCTTTTGCTAGACCTCCTCCTTATACAACAAAGTATTTTGGTTGTGAATTTTGGTTTTACATCTCTATGATAATCACACGTGATTGCTTCTTTACTTTTTTAATATTCCACATAAACCATATTTCAATCATAAACATAATTTTAAAGCAGAGACTAGCTGCTTTGCAGCTATTTCTCTTGTTAATTAAATATCACCATCCATTTACTTTTAATTTTAATGTACTTTAAATATAATATACCAATAATTTCCTACAAACTATTTTTTTTAAATATCCTACCTTGGCCGGGTATAATAAAAACAAAAACATTTTTATAGCTAACTAAAATGCTGACATATAAAATCGAGAAAGGTTAAAAGTAAAACAACTCGGAGTAACATAAAATTATTACATAAAACCCAAAACAAGAAAAATAGCTGCAAAGCAGCTAGTCCCTGCTCTAAAATAATGTTTATAATTTGTTAAATTGCTTACAAAAATTTTAAAAAACTTATTAGAGAAATTTAGTTAAGTGTTCACAATTGCTTTAAATCTAATATAGAACATTTGAATTGTTCCATTATTTGAAATAGAACATTCGAATTTTCTCATTATTCGATTTATTGCATTTTGACATTTATTGACATTAGTGTAGGTGTTTTCTCATTTTGACATTTATTGAGGGAAGTTATCAACTCATCCAAGGTTAGGGATTGGTCACATGTCCTTTTCTTCTTCTTGAAAACTTTGATGAGAATTATGTCAAACAATTATGCATGGTGTACTTTCTATTGTCTATAAAAGTCTGGTATTGAATAGTTGTATTTTAGTGGGTGACAAACTTATGTTCATTCACCTCTTGTTCAATGATATGCCTTTAGCCAAGTTTGAGGGTTTCTAATTACTCTTCAACCTCCTTGATGGATAGGAATTTGAAGAATGACTATGTGGATCGATCTATCATTGGATCAATCTATAGCTTGAAGACAATGTAATTAGGCTCAACTTTGGGATCTTTAAGTTCTTCAATTCTTGTCCACACTCAATAAGTGGTGTAGCTTGGATACTTGCACTTACTTTTGTAGATCCAAAGAATTATATTGTAGCTTAGGACGGACCTCTTCAAATTCTTTCTGCACAAACTTATTGCAATTATAGCAAATGGTAGCAATATTCTACCCATATCCTCTCATAAATGTTACAATACATGAAATAACATCAACACACTGCAAAATTCAGCTTGCCTCCCTAAGAGAATGAGGGAGAAGACTCCAAACTATTTGTTCATAAGCGATGAAAGACAAACTATAGTATAATAGGTATTCATAATATACTTGTTTGATTACATGCATTTTCTACATTCCCCATTAAATATGAAACCATATTGTTTGGTGGTCAAAAGAGTGGTGTTTTTAATCGCACACATTGGTTGTATGTTAGCGACATCAAAGTAAAAGTAAGTATTTTTAGACAGCAGGGCTTGGTCTAGGCTCTGTTAAATTCTTTCATGTCCATAGTGGAAGTTATTTCGAGTGAACATGATTCCTATTCAGTCATATGGTGAGATCCATTGGGGTCATACAACTCAAGTTCATATATGAGGGAAAACCAGGGCACTTTCTCGCCACACAGGATTCTGGTCAATGGGATATTCTAGATATTTTACCATATTGAAACCCTATTAGAGGATCTAGGGGGCATCTGAGAGTTCTTCTATCATCCATCACCAACCCATTTCTCTCTCACGTGAATAATTTGTAGCATAAATGTTGGTGAGGTTGAGAATGCAACAATCCGGATTGAATAAGACCAAGGTAAATCATTGAGAAGGATATCCCTCCTAGTCAATTACAGCCCCAATGAGGTAGGGAGCAATGAGAATGCCAATCCTTCCCTTGGCTTCAATGTGGTTAGGAAAAAAAAACATTTTGGAACCTTAACAAATAACTATTAAGGTCATTGCCAACATAAAACCAATATTTTTGACTTCTTATAAACATAAAAAATTAACCTCATAAATTTTAGACAAAACTAAGTGGATACGGTATATTCCCTGTTGTGGTCACTTAAGCCTAGAACTTTTTAAGAGATAACCTTCAATTGGAATAAATAATATCTTGTGCCTTCTTTTCATTAGCATTGAGGCCATGGAGAGCATCAAAAGAGTTCGTACATGAAATTGGAACCTACTTTATGGCCCACCGACACGGTTTGTTTTATCCATAATTGTTTGGATATCATTAAAATTTTAAAATTTAACTGACCATGACAAGACTTGCATGGACACGTGACTAGGTCCATGCATGAGATACGCGTGGCATGACCCCGATCTGCTCACCAGAACCATTCTCTCAACGTGTGGCCTCATCAAGTCGTCGCCTCTCCCTCTAAGTTTTCACACTTCCTCTCATGCATGACAAGTGGTATCATGCATGAATTACTCTCAGGGTGGCCTCAGGCATGAATTATCCTCCACGGTCTCACGCGAAATGAAGAAAATTATGAAGGCAGATGAAGATGTGAGGATGATTTCAGCTGAGCCGCCTGTGATTTTTGCAAAAAGATTGTGAAATGCTCATTTTGGAGCTTACTTAGCGCTCATGGATTCATACAGAACAAAATAAGCGATGCACTTTACAGAAGATTGACAGCAGCTGCCATAAGTAGAAGAGATACCTTTGATTTCCTCGTGGATATTGTGCCAAGAGATGAGTTGAACGAGGAGGGTATTGGGATTCCTAGAGATCCTGTGCCTGTTGTAACTCCAACTGAAGCTATACCATGTTATTATGTTCCTCAGTAGCATCCAACACAGGTTGTGCCTCCTGAAATGGTCCTTGGCAAGGTAGTGGATCGTGCAATGTATGATCAACAACCTCGTCCTCCTGTTTCTTATATGCAGCCGCAGATGTGGCCACAACAACAAATGCTAGAGCAGTCTAGGAATCCATCCCATCCTCTAGCAGTTAGGTTATTTGGGTTGTTTCTTGTTGCCAGCAACAGGTAGATGCAGGTAGATGGTAAGAGGGAAAATGACAAATCCCTATTTTGATTATGTGGAAAGGCGTATGCTCATGTTCAATCTGGTAAGAGTTGTTTGACCTGCCCTGTAGAAATGATTTATGACTTGCGTTCTCCAATCATCTCCTCATGCAAGCTCAGTGCAAATATGATAAAAATAACATGATATAAATGGTTAAAAAATCGAAAGAACTATCACGTATGAAGGAAGAAATTTTTGGCCACCAACTTGTTAAAGAAAATTAGTCAAAGCTCCTTCAAGGCTGCGAAATTTCCTTGTCTTCTTACTTATATAGCTTGTCTACACTATAAGAATTGTAAGACCGATATTGTTTGATACATAGACCTAAAATAAAATAAAATATATCGAGGTTCAGATTATATGGAAAACCTGTGTCTATACAATGTCTATAAATTTGAAGATATTTGAATTTCACCTGTTATTTATTTATAAGATTTTATTGTATCTACAAAAAATTGTAGAGTAATTAGTTATGGAGGAATGTTTTTTTTTAAATCTTTTAAATCATAAATTTCCGTTGAAGATCAATGTTATTATTCAGTTTGTATTTTAACATTATGAAAATGGAACATGACCGATTCAATTAAGTTAACATGTCACTGTCTTCTTTTAAACGAGCTGTTCAAAGGCTGAGTGTTGGGTTTTTGTGTTTCACTCAACAAAAGTTGACTCATAATTATTTTTTAATATCTTATTTTTATGGGTAGTTGCCACACACCCCATTCCATGAACATGCGTGGCTCGTAGAGAGGAACGCATCATATTCTTTTAAACGAGCTGTTCAAAGGCTGAGTGTTGGGTTTTTGGGTTTCACTCAACAAAAGTTGACTCATAATTATTTTTTAATATCTTATTTTTATGGATAGTTGCCACACACCCCATTCCATGGACATGTGTGGCTCGCAAAGAGGAACGCAGCTCATGCAGCAACAATCCTTTTAAAATAATTGCAAAAAATACTTCAGCTAATCCAATGTACATGCGTGGTTCATAGAGAGGAATGCAACTCATGCAGCAGGTGTTAACCTTTTAAAGTAATTGCTAAAAATAATTCAGCTAATGGATTATGCAAGGTATGCATTTAATACATTTGAACACAAAAAGATCTACCAATGCACATATACCATATTTTTGCTTCTTTCACCAAATGATTTCGCCCATAGTTGGAGATGCAGGGGATTACTTGCTTGAGGAGTGGAGGGGGAATTATGCTATCAGTGCAGTGGAGATCTATGGAGATCTTATCCAATGGTGAAAGTTTAGATGCCTTCTTTTATGCAAATATTTTTTTCAGTGTAACAAAATGACCGTCATGAAGATTGCCTGTAACAAAATGGGTTTTCTGAAAAATCCATAAATTTGGCCAAGGTTCAGGGTTTGTGTATTCTATAAAATTCACAAATCTCGTTAGGGTTTAGCTATTCTGTAAAGCGCATAAATCTGGGTAAGGTCCAAGCCTGGGTATTTATTGATTTGGGGTAGCTAGTTCCATTTCTAAAAATGGCAGAAGGTTGGTGCTCTGAAGAGGTGCTAAAGTCCGTTTTCCCCCTCATGAATGGAAAAGACCTAGCATCATGTATGTGTGTATGCACACGGCGGAGAGATGTATCCAAAGATGATTATTTCTGGAAGAATTTGTGTGCAAAGAAATGGCCATCTATTTTCAAAACCAAGGTGTCTCCTCCAATTGGGACCTCTCGGGGTTATCACAAACTTTACACGAGTCTCTGCAAGCGGCAACGCAGTCCCCTCACGGAATTTGCGATATCATGAGGGATCATTTGAGAAGCCTAACTTGCAAGAAGAAAATTCCCATGAGTCCCAGGTTCCGGGTTGTGTTCAGTGAGAGCATTCATGTTTCTCTTCTCGTAGGACGAAGAGACAGTGATAAAGTTGCTTGCATTATTGATAAATATGGGTTCGATTATGTTGATGGACCGGCATACAGGGTGCTTGCTTATGATAATTTGCAATTTTCTCCCTCATATCCGTTTGTATCAGAGATCAGAGCCTGGTTTGCATTGTTGGTGGTGGATGCTCAAGATGGAAACATGGACATCTTTGGCATTGAAGTGGAATTTTGCCATGGTGTGAACTCCGACAGCGAGGTGCGACCCACAAAGGATATGAAGGCTAGAGCAAGTGTAGCACCCGCAGAAGTAGTAGAGAAGGCATTAGAATCTACAGTGGCCTGTATTGATTGGATTTCTACTGGTATGGAGGTAATTCGGTGCTTTCACTGATGCCGCTTTGGGTGAAAACATGAAGTTGGGAAACAATTTTGGCTTGTTTTTGACAAATAAAACTGCCAAATTTTATGTTTTTCAACTTCGACCTCTTCAAACCCATATCTCCCTTAGGAATTTCAACTTGAGGTAAACACAAAGGTTTTAGAAAATTGAATTAGCTTTCTACTCGTATTTTTTTTTTTTAAATTTATGGACATATCGTGGGACAAATTTGTTGTCAACATACGGCTTATACTTGAAAATTTTAGGTATGGATAATGAGTGACCCATGTTGACGACAGTTTTTTGATAGATGGTTATTCATTTTAGGGAAAACAATTGTAGTTTCATAATCTACACACACTACGCTGGATCCTGGACTATATTTTGAGTTTTTTAAGACTTGGGAACTATTTTTTATTATTTATCGAAACAACGTATGTTTAGAAAATGGTGCATTATCGACACATGTTTTTGTCTTCACAATTTCTTTCAAATGTGACTCTTATTGGAAAAACTAAAAACAACCCATTGAAGAGGACACTTCAAGGAACAACCTTGTATCTTTTAAAAAAAATTTGGCTTAGTCATTGTGACGATATTGAATTTTCATTGTGACTAATTTTTTAGTCACTAAATTTTTTAATGATAAAGTTTAGTAAAAAATAGTAATCCTAAATGAAATTAAAAAAAAATTATACTATGAGAAAGTAGATTGAATGATGTATCTACTGGTATAAAATACGACATGTAATTCTCATGTTTTGCAGTGGCCCAACCTTGTTAAAGTGACACATTTTTGAATTCTGCAGAAATGGTGTTGGAATTGTTGACCAAAAACTCTCGGGTGAGAAAATGTCTTCCAAACTCTAGGCTGAGAGTTTAGTTCAAACTCTCATCCGAGAGTTTTTTTAAAAATACAGCGTGATTGGTTCAAACTCTCGGCCTAGAGTTTTTTTAAACTCTCAGCCGAGAGTTTGAACTCTCAAAACTCTCGCCCTAGAGTTTAAAAAACTCTAGGACGAGAGCTTCAGGTTGACTTTTTTTCCCCTGTTCATCTGCGTGCCCTCTTTCCCAACTTCACGTTTTTGTCACGGAATTGTTTCCCAGCTTCGCGTTTTCACCCCTTTGTATCTAGCAGAGGGCGAGGACATAATGATTTTAGAAAAAATTGACGTAAGGTGTGGAACCGAAAACTACATATTAAGCAATTGGAATGGGTGCTTTGCTCATATTTCAGACGTCGATCACAGGATTGAAAGAACAGTGATAATTGCAGGTATGCCCACAACTTAACAAGACTTAATGGCTTGACTGAATAAATTATGTGACCCTACTACCAAAAGGGTAAAGAAGCTTCTCTGATAGCCAGAAAAAGCACCAGAAGAAGAGCTTGATTTGCAGAGAAGCTTCTCTGATAGCTAGAAAAAGCACCAGAAGAAGAGCCTGATCTTTGTCGGCAGAGAAGATTCTTTGACTAGCTAGAAAAAGCACCAGAAGAAGAGCCTGATCTTTGTCGGCGGAGAAGATTCTTTGACTAGCTAGAAAAAGCACCAAAAGAAGAGCTTGAGCTTTGTCCTTCTGAAAACTCTGGTGGATCACCTGCAAAGGAAGAAGGCGTGACCTCTTAAATAAGTGCATCATTAATCTAGCGAAGCATTGGGGAGTAGTCAACTTCAGGAAGCTTCTCAGTGACCAGGTAAGAAGCATAGTTTGGAGGATTAGGGTTATTGTTGCTTAAATTTCGGGCATATATGACTTCATATTTAGGGCATGCAGTTTAAGGCTAACCTAGTTGTGCATCTAGCATTGAATCTTGTTAGTGCCATGAGGCACCTGCTCAGGAAGAGCCTCGACCTAAGATCAAGTCTCACTATCCCCATGAAGTCAAGGGGAATGTTGGGCATGCTACTAGTTTTGGTTAAGACATTAAATCTTGAAAGTCGAGGGTAGTAATGTTTAGGCGTATATATATTTTGTAACTAAGAACTTCACATTTATGATTATTTAATAATTGAGGCAGTGAGTGTCAATAATTGCAAAGGTAGACATTGTAAAGATACGATTTAGATATGAAATGATATCTTAGTTTGAGGCAAATACAAAATCATACGAAATAACATCTTAGTTTGATGCAAATTGCCCTGGTAGAGAGATCGTACTATGCCAATTTAAACTAATGTTTGACTGCAATTAGATGCAGGGCTGCACCATATTTATGACTCGAGTGGATGGACAAGAGCTGAGTGTTTTTTTTAAAACATTTGTCAAATATTCGATATATCATATTGAATGAATGAATGATGGTTTCCAAGTGTCGTATTAAATATATGACTCGAGTCGATGGACAAGACCTGAGTGGCTTTTTTAAAACATTTGTCAAATATTCAATATATCATATTAAATGAATGAATGATGGTTTCCAGGTGTTGTATTAAATACTTTGAATGAATGATCGTGTGTTGTATTAAATACTTGAAAACACTTGACAAGTTTATATTTTTTGTTTTTATTTATATTTTTTATTATTTTTATAGATCAATAATTATTTTGCACACCAGGGAGAATTTGTCAAATTCCTGTACGGCACCAATCACAAAAATAATTGATCTAATTTTGAAAACTTAAAAAAATATTTTTAATTTTTAGCAAATTTAAAAAACTTTAATAAACATTAGGTAAAAATATTTGGAGACCAACCGATCGCTATAATCCTTGTGGAGCTGGTCAAAGAAATTTGGAGACCAACCGATCGCTATAATCCTTGTGGAGCAGGAACTAATAAAACCAAAACATGTATTATTGGAAGAAAAAAAACAATAAAAGGGAATGTAAACCCACAATGAGGATGGTTAAAAAAAAGGAGAGCAAAGAAATAAAAAAAGAAAAAATCTTATTTTCATGTTAAAAAAATAAAGAAAGATAATTTGAATTGAACATATTAAGGAGTTTACTAATGGTTCATAGTCAAAAGATATTATTAAATACAAATTATGAATAGAAGAAAAGTACAATAAAGTAATGAAAAAACAATAAGCAATAAAAAATGGTGAAGTTGATTAACATAAGAAATAAGGAGGGAAGTGAGGATAAAAGTTAAAGTTTTTTTTCACAATAAAAATATGTATACTTCTATTCGAAATTGAAATCAAAGTATACGTATTTGTTTTTTTGGGAGTCCTTGCTGTGCACAGACTTATCATCTTCCTCCTGGATGTGCTCAAGATTATACATACAAAAAACTAGTGTAAAGTTCTATCCAAAAATCTTTTTTCAACCTGTTCTAATTCATTCCAACAAACTTCTGAAAAATTAATGTTTTTCATGCTGTAAACATCCAAGAGACCAAATTTCTAAAATAGACCAAATGGTGAGCAATTTCCCCTCGATGTGAACAGTAAAGGGATACACATCGACCTCCATCAATAAAATTCCAAGTGACCTACATCAACCAAATGGACTGCATGCCACTCCTCGAAGAGTATAATGCCTTCCCGAGAGTAAAGTGCTTGCTTTGACAGTGTATCCGCTTGGGAGTTGTGTATCCTGTAGACATGAAAAAACTGGAGGAAATTGAAGCGAGTTTGTAAATACCTGATACGAGCCTTCCACCCATCAAGCATGGTAACATGAATGCCAACCTTTCTTAGCACCCATTGCATTACCACCATAGAGTCCCCTATGATTATCAATGATGTGAGATTCCTTGCTGCTACAAAGTGTAAAAGAGCCCCCAAGTTGAGCAGCTCACTCTTGGTATTCGTCCCTCTGCTGCATCCCATCCGCAACTTGAAGTGGTGGATGCCATCTATTTTGAGGATAATCCCTGCACCTAAGATCTCCCCTTCATCTTGAGTTGAGCCATCGAAATAGCCTATAGGGTATCTTCCATCAAACAATGGTGGAGACCGTATGCATGAATTCAGTTGACCGCATTCCTTTTGGTAAATTCTCAGTGTTTGGAGATTTGAGTGCAATGGATGAGCTCCTATCATACATGTCTTCAAATAAGAGGTTGTTTCTAAAAATCCAGATGTGCCAATTTATGAGTATCGGTAGCGATGCCCATCGTGCACTATAAGCTCGCCAGTTTTGGAAACAATACTCTATGGAGGGCCCTATCCAGAAGAGTTCATGTTTAGTGAAACTTCGAATGTCTATCCAAACTTGAGAAGTAAATGCGAGGAACCTTCAGCAATTAAATGATGAAAATGCACGATATATTTGAAATAACAGAACACAGAAGGAGTTTATTGATCGCAGGCCACTTCGAGGGGGAAATCTCCTTTGAGCAAGCTCAATACAAATAACTCGTAGATGCCTTCCTTGGCCTCAACACATACTTATATACTAAGTCTAAGCTAAATAACTATTACTCCCCATGAATGTGGGATAATACAATATACTCATGGGACGACTTACAGAGCATATGCATCCAACAACAATATACTAACAATGTGGGATAATACAATATACTCACGGGACAACTTACAAAGCATATGCGTCCAACAACAATATATTAACAAAGTAAAGAGAAGGGTTGACACGAGTTCCTAACATCCCCTCTCCCTTAGAAAAAGCTTTGTCCTCAAAGCTTTAGATGTGGAAATTGTTGCTTAATCTGAAGGAGTGGTTCCTATGTAGAATCCGTTGATTGCATTCCGTGCCACTGAATTAATATCTCTATGATAGATCGAGAGAGAAGCTGACGAGTGCGCCTATTGAGAATGGCCTCCGACTCCAAAATGATGGATCCTTCATTATCTAGTTATGGTAAAACAGTTTGTTCTCTGATGATGGTGCCAAGAACTTTCTTTAGACAAGAGACATGAAATACTGGATGAATGCGGGAAGAAGGAGGAAGTTCCAATTTATAAGCAACAAAACCAATCTTCTGAAGAACCTTATATGGCCCATAGAACTTTGGAGCCAGCTTATGATGTCCTTTGAGTTTTAGGGAGGATTGCTTATAAGGATATAGACGAAGAAAAACCATATCACCTACTTGAAAAGTGCACTCAGAATGGTACTGATCGGCTTGTTGTTTCATTTGATTGCTTTCCATGTGAAGATTGTCCTACAAAATGCGAAGAATCTGATCTCGGATTCAAAG
Source organism: Larix kaempferi (assembly GCA_027924585.1). NCBI lineage: Eukaryota > Viridiplantae > Streptophyta > Pinopsida > Pinales > Pinaceae > Larix > Larix kaempferi. The sequence goes on along the minus strand of BSBM01000968.1, from coordinate 4,196,612 downwards.
AACCGTGTCAACTTCCTGTACTGGTGAACTGCTGGGGGTGTATGGAAGAAGCACTGGCGGTGCTTGACCATAGACTGCTTCATATGGAGTCATTTTAGATGCAGTGTGGTTGGAGGTATTGTACCAACATTCAACGAGCATGGGGCCACTTTTCCCATTGATGTTGTTGTTTGGAGGTGAAGCAACAGAGATAAGTTTCGAAACATTTGTTGATAACTTCAATCTGACCATCTATTTGTGTGTGATATTGTGAACTCATATTTAGTTTGGTGCCAGTGTGGCGAAATAGTTATGTCCAAAAATAACTAGTGAAAGTTGCATCGCGATCTGAGACAATGGAAGAAGGGATTCCATGAAGACGGAAGATCTGGTCCAGGAAAATCTGTGCGACTGAGGAGGCGGTATAGGGATGGTTGAGGGCACAAAAATGACTATATTTGGATAGGCAATCAACCACAACCAAAATCATTGTCTTCCCTCCAGATTTAGGGATCCCTTCAATTAAATCCATAGAAATATTCGTCCAAATCCGTGAAAGAACGGGAAAGGGTTCTAGTAATCCCGGAAGGAGTGTCGTTTCACCCTTGTTGCGCTGGCAGGTATCACATTCAACCACCATTTGTTGAATTGTCCTTTTCATTCCCTTCCAAAAGAAGTTACGGCGTGCCTACTCATACGTATTGAGGAACCCAGAGTGCCCTACCGATGGAGAAGCATGGAGTTCATAGAAGACAACCTGTTGAAGACCTGTGCTCTGGGGAAGCACTAGGTGACCTTTGTATCTTAGGGAAGCACCATCCCAAGAGTAATGTGGTAAAACATAATGATTGTTGGCCAACTATTGGATGATTGGAGATAATGAGGAGTCATTGACATAGCCCTGCTGAACAAATTGCAACCAATTTGGAACAAGCATAGAAATAGCTGAAAGAGAAACTTGTTCATCAAATGTGAGAGAAAGAGCATCTGCCACAATATTTTCCTTACCCTTCTTGTAAGTGATCTCATATTCATAACCCATGAGTTTGCTAACCCTTCTCTGTTGTGCCGGGGAGGAGACCCGTTGTTCCAAGAAATATTTCAGACTCTGGTGATTTGTCTTGATGCAGAAATGATTCCCTAATAGGTATGGTCGCCACTTCTGTACTGCAAGAAAAATAGCCATCATTTCCTTCTCATATGTAGAGGCGACTAAATTCTTATCGAAAAGAGATTTGTTGGTGAATGCAATGGGATGTTCATCTTGAAGGAGAAAAGCACCAAGTCCATTGTCGCAAGCATCACTCTCAATAGTGAAGGGCTTGGGAAAATCGGGCATAACTAGAACAAGTGTAGTACACATAGCTTGTTTTAGTTTTTCAAATGCACACTCCGTAGCACGTGTCCATGTAAAAGCATCATTTTTCAATAGAGTGGTTAATGGAGCTGCAATATTCCCGTAATCCTTGACAAACTTGCGGTAATAGCCAGTCAATCCAAAAAAACCACGAAAGCTTTTGAGTGTCTGAGGATGCGGCCAATTTTTCATTGCATATATTTTGGCAGGATCCACACGGACCCCTTAGCTGAAATAATATGCCCGAGATACTCTACTTACTCCTGTCCATAAACACATTTAGACTTTTGGGCATGGAGATGATGATCAGAGAAAAGTTGCAGTACAAGATACAGATGTTGGAGATGCTCAGCCCATGTTTTACTATAGATGAGGATATCATCAAAGAAGACCATAATGAATTTCCGCAAGTAGGGCCATAATATTTTATCATCAATGCCTTGAATGTGGGGGGAGCATTAGTGAGGCCAAAGGGCATGACCAAAAAATCATAGTGGCCATCATGTGTGTGGAAAGTTGTTTTAGGGATATCATCCTCATGAGCCCGAATTTGGTGATACCCAGAACAAAGGTCCAACTTGGAGAAAAAATGAGCACCATGAAGCTCATCAACAACAGGAATTGGAAACTTATCCTTGATTGTGAGGTGATTAAGTGCTCGAAATTCAATGCAGAGGCTCCATGTCCCATTTTTTTCGGATATGAAGAACTGGTAAAGAAAAGGAACTGGTATTAGGGCGAATAATACCTTGCTTTGGTAAGTCCCAAACAAGCATCTCAATCTCTGTCTTTTGGTGAAATGGGTGGTGGTAGGGCCTAATGTTGGAAGGAACGCTTCCAGGAAGGAACTGAATACGATGGTCCTCTAGTCTTGAAGGTGGCAATCCCACTGGTTCAGCAAAGACACATGCATATCTATCAAAAATTTGTTGTAGATCCAAAGGAGTAGTGGAGACCCTGATGGTGCATCTGAATGGAATGGAGCTTAGTGACGACACCATGTGAATTCTTCTTAAGGAGATTTTCCATGTGATGTGAAATGATGATGCTGAGATACCCTGGTTGTAATCCCGTCAATGTGTGTTTTTTTTCCATTGATTGAAAACTGCATCCAAAGTTCAGCAAAATCCCATAAGATGGGGCCAATTGTGCGGAACCATTGAGCGCCCAAAACCACATCACATCCGCCTAAGGGAAAGGAAAACATGTCGGAGCGCAGGTTATAATCTCCCATAGAGATATGCACATTGCGACACTTCCCCTTGCAAGGTAAGGTGCTCCCATTGGCAATCATGACTTCAAAGTTGGAGCAAGGATGGACAAAGCAATCAGCTTGTTTAGTGATCCAACGATCAATGAAGTTATGCGTGCTACCATAATCAATGAGTATTGTAAGAGGGAGCTTCTTGAAGTAACCCTTGACCTGCATTGTTTGGGGGGTGTTGACTTCGGCTAAAGCATGGAGATATATCTCTGGGTGGTCTCCCTGAGAATGAGGGTCAACAGGCGGCTGTTGAATGTCGACCTGATCATCTACTGTATCCTAAGCTTCTTCACAAATGTCAGTTGCAGGCGGAGAATCCACATCCAAGAGATAGAGATTTTGCTCAACGCATCCGTCCCCGAGTGGATTTCTCATCACAATTATAACAAATCCCTTTATCTCTACATGCCCGCATCTTTGTTTCAGATAGATGCTTGATAGGAGTTTCTCTAGGAGTTGGCGTGATGGGAGGTCGTTGGGAAACCATAGTTCTTAATGGAACAAAAGTGGATTTGGAGCGATGTTGGGTTGTGATCTTGTCCTCCACCAACTTATCCAAACCTAGGGCTTCCATCATTGTGCTGGGACAGAACATCTTAACCTTGGATCAGATTGCATCCTTCAGACCACTGACAAAACAACTCCTGTAGAATTCATCAGGCAATTTTTCTGTGTGATTGGCCAGTTTCTCAAATTTTCTTTGATACTCTTTCACAGTGCCAATTTTGCTAAGTTTAGTGAGTGCTCTTGTGAAGTCATCAAAAGCACTAGGACCAAATCGTTGCAAAAGGAGTTGGCAAAAATCTGTCCATTTTGGCTCTTCATGAGCCTTGATGTACCAATAGAACCATTGAAGGGCTTCATGTTCCAAATGAAAGGATGCAAGTGGAACTTTGTTGACATCAAAAGTATTATGCGGACTGAAATATTGTTCTTCCTGGTATATCCATCCAGTCGGATCATCGCCATTGAATCTAGGAAAATCAAGCTTCGGCCCACGAAAATTGCTGGAAGAAGAGAACCTAGTGTCGGCAGAAGACTTTGGATGTCGTCTATTGTTCATGGTTGAATGTTGAAGATGGAGGCCAAGAATATTTTCATTCAGATCTTGGAGTTTGGTCTTGAGGGCTGCAAGTTCTTCCTCTATGTTTTTTGCTCCTGCGCGGGTGACAACCATAACCAGGAGTTTTTTTTTTTTGAAGAATGGGTAGCAAAACAAAAACAAAAACTTCTTTAGTAAAGGAAAATTTGGATTTGGGAAAAAATTTGATGGGTAATTGGGGTTTGACTAAGTTTTGGACACTTTCTAATGGACAGGGAAGCATAAAATGGGGATTTCAAAAGCGGGGTGAAAGAATGGGAAAATTTGTCAAAGAGGGACAAAGAAGCAGAAATATAAAATGAACACCGTGGCAAAATTTGAAGGCGATTAGGTGAAAATCGAAGAAGTTATGGAAAACCCTAAAAATATACAAATGTGGGATTTTGAGCTTCGGGAAGTGGAATTTGGAATAGGGTCCTCAGGATGGAAATATGTAGAATGGAAGTGCAGGGGTTCCAGTAAATTTTCAAGGGAAATGGAGCTAAAGCAAAGAAGATATGACAAAAAAATAGAAAATTGTACTCTTTCTAGAATTGATCTACAATGACTCAGAATTGATCTGCAATGAATCGGAATTGATTTGCAATGGCTCTGGACAAATGTAATATGTTGTTTATCAACTGGAAATAGATATGGACCCCAGGTATGCTCGACTTCCTAAAGGTTCAGGGGATTCACTCGGCTACCAATGTTGTCTAACGGCTTGTGTATTGGGGAAGTACCCCTCACTCCACGGCTCAGGTAAAAATGATAATCACTTTGGCACAAACAACAGCTCTTGGTATACCTCACGGGTGGGAACTAGTCAATTAGGTAGGGGCCGTTGCCCTTTTCGCTGGAAGGTCCTCTCAATGGGCCAACTACTTCGAGGTTCCTGTGGTATTCCTCACAAAGAGTCTTAGGGATATGCCTAGGTACTTCCCACAGTTAAGCGGATAGGGATTATTCCCAGATCTGAACTTGCAATTGAAAGGAACAATACATATGCAAAGAAAAATATCTGCTGCAATAATCGCAACGCCTGGAAGCCACTACGAAAAACAAATTGGTAGAAATTCCACCCATCAACCCCAAGAAAGTGCTTTGATACCAGATGTGAGGAACCTTCAACAATTAAATTATGAAAATGCACGATATATTTGAAATAGCAGAACAAAGAAGGAATTTATTTATCACAAGCCACTTCGAGGGGGCAACGTCCTTTGAGCAAGCTCAATACAAATAACTCGTGGATGCCTTCCTTGGCCTCAACACGTACTTTACTAAGTCTAATCTAAACAACTATTACTCCCCATGAATGTGGTATAATACAATATACTCACGAGACGACTTACAAAGCATATGCGTCCAACAACAATATACTAACAATGTGGGATAATACAATATACTCATGGGACGACTTACAAAGCATATGCATCCAACAACAATATACTAACAAAGTAAAGAGAAGGGTTGACACGGGTTCCTAACAGTAAAGCTGCAGGTGGTGAACAAATGATCAGTTGTTTCAATGTCCTTGTGGCATAACACACACTACCCAGGTCCCATATAACCCCTTTTTGAATAATTTTCCCACGTCAACAAATTGTTCTGTATCAGAAGCCATCCAAAACATTTAAGCTTATAGGGGCACCTCCATCTCCAGAGCCAATTTGTCCACCAGTTTCCCTCACCGTCCCAAATCTCCATCATAATAGTTTGATAAGCTAGTTTAGTCATCACCCGTTCCTCCAGATAATTCCAAGTCCAAATAATGGAGTCTTCATCAGTGTTGAGACAAATTCTAGCATGTTTTAAGTCTGAAATATAATGATCCGATTCTAAGCATCTCCGCCCTCTATCTGCACTTCGTTGGTTGATATCTAGCTCATCATAATCTGTTGCAGATCAAGGTTTTTCGAAGCCTATGCCAAAACAAAGATTTCTCTATTTCTCAGAGCAGATTGGAGTCCGACGGATAATTGGTAATTGTCGATCCCCACTATATGATCTTTACCAATTCTTATCTACATTATGTTTCCTAGACTCCATTCCATCCATGTAAGCACAACTTATGATTCCTTCATTAGACCCCTCTAGATGTTCGATTTTTTTTGTGAGGAGCGAAAGTTGTTCCTGATCCAATACACAGCCGATCCGACATGAAGATATTTGATTCTCATAACACCACTCGACATCCCGCCTTGAAAAAGGCATCTCTAAAGAGATTTTGCTCTAAGCGCCTGCCCAAAACTGAAGATGGTGTTTAACCCCTAGCCACCGATCTACTTCGATCTAGCTAAATATATTATAGGTAGAAAGACGTTAATTAACATGGAAGGAGGAGAGGGGTGAGGGGCAAAGTTAAAGATATATATAGTGAAGTATGAAAATGTTTACCAAAAAGGAAATGGAAAGGGATAAGGGAAAAGGGTTATAAGTTGGGAATAAAAGAAGAGAAAAAATGAAATTAACTAAGAAATAAGAAAGGGGGTATTAAAGTTGAATATAGAAACAATTAATATCCACATTCAAATTCATGAATTGCATTAACCATCCAAATAGGTGGTTATGTTCCATATTGCATGGCTTGGGTGCTCTTGTCCGTCCTCTCCCCAGGTAGCACAAATAGATGTTAATGAACACCTCGGTGAGGAGATGTTCCAAGCAATGGGGCATCACTTTACCCAAGGACTAGATTGAATTCCTAGAATGGCTCAACCCCTCACTATTCCACATACCTATAGCCTTAGTCATAGTGAGCACTCGAGCAAAGAAATGGTGATTAGGTTATGTTGTATAATTTTGGGTACAATAGGTATTGTCCTCACCCTCTTGGAATCAAACAACAATGCTCCAAAGCGTTGTTGTTGTGATGCCCCCAAATATTTTGATTAGTTTTTAATTTTCCAAACCATTAGGAAGCCTCCAGGTATGTGCATTAGGTGTAATTATAACTCATTAGAGCATGCAAGAAGGGACCTACTTGTTGGTTCCTAATTATTGCAAGCTTGGGTTACAATATTGGCCATCAAATATTGGCATCCCATAGACATTCTGGAAGATGCATTCATTCGAAGCTCCAAAAAGTTATCAAATTATGCAAGCGGATAAATGAATGGCAGAGGTCCTAAGCAAATGGAACAATGGAGAAAGGTCTAGGAGAACTAGAACACTAGAGAGGTTAAGGTACTCAGAAGGCAACAAATTTCACTGAAGGAGAAGTTAGAGGGAATCAAGAGCAAAATTTTAATGTTGGATATAGATAGTGAAACTCAAAAGGAAAAGTTGGAAGAAGAGGCAACCAAATTCTAGGAGCTCTAGGAGGGATCCACATAGCTTGAGTTAGAGTAGAGGTTAGCATTCAAATCCTTTGAGGCCCGAATCTTCACATGAAGCTTCAATAAGGTCTCCAAGGATAGATTCCATTGAGGAAGACATGGTGGATCAAACTTCGGGAGCTAAGAAGCAACAAGAGCACTCCTTCCTCACCTCAAAAACAAACTAAGAAATGTTGAACACATTTGGGCAAGTTTAGTATGCCTACCTCTTTTGATGTTTCGCAAAATTGTACTCTTACTAGATCAATTTTGTAAGGTTGTACACCAGTCGTAGTCTGAAGTCTTTTAGGAAAATAATTTCAATTGAATGGGATTTTTTAAAAATCCCCCAAAAGTATTGTAATGGACACTATATCATTTTTGTTTTTGGTACTCACAAGTTGTATTGTTTGACCACAACCCATCTCTTTTTTCAATACAAATTATCAATTGCTCTTGTCAAAAAAAGGAGAGAAAGAAAACAAAGTTTATAAGGAAACAAGGAGGGCGGAGAGGACCAACATTAAAGATACATACAATTAAACCTAATAACTATGAAAGTGTTGACCAAGAAGAAGGAAATAGAGAAGGGTAAAGAAAGGGGGGTTAAGAATCTATATAACACAATTTAAAGGATAAAAGAAGATAATGAAAATAAAGTTCATTAGAAACACAGAGGGAGTAGAGGACCAATGACAAATATAGAAATAATTAAGTCTTTGAACTATGAAAATGTTGACCAAGAAGATGGAAATGGATAAGGCTAAGGGAAGGGCCGTTAAGAATCTATATAACACAAGTTATAGGATTACAAAATAGAGAAAAAAATGAAGTTAACTAAGAAACAAGGAGGGAGGGGAGGCCATGAACCTCTGAACTATGAAAATGTTGACAAAGAAGAATAAAATGGAGAAGGGTAAAGGAAGAATGGTTGTCGACAATTCAGAGTTAGAAGTGGAGCAGGTAGACTACATTCCAAACCCAAATGAAGGTCATTCGATATTCTTGGATAGAGATTCATAAAAGGGTTTGCAAGGTCAAAGTATCAAGGGGAGGGGTTTAGAGGTAACTAGGTCTACAAAAGTAGGGATTAAAGAAGGTGTTGCAGATATTTCAAGAGGAAATCACAAAGGTACTAACAATATTGAAATTGTTTGGAACAAAGGTGATATGACCTACTACTAGACATCGAAGGTTTTGAGGCTAGATAATATTTTACTTACAACGGTGACTTTGGTTCAATGCTTAAAGGAAGGAAACGGTTATGTTAAAATGGAATGCTTTATGGTTCTTAAATTGGAGGAGGTAGAAAATGGGGAGAAAGGTGCTCAAAAGACAAAGGATATACCAAGGGAGGATGGTTTTACAATTTTGACAATTATAACAAAGCATTCAAGTGTAGAACCAATAGAAAACTTGAAGAAAGGAGTAATAGAAGGGGAAGCAGGTATAAAATAAGGAGATAAGATATTGGGAGGATATTTGAAGGTGGAAAATGGAATTGTGGTTACTACGAGAAGAAGAATAAAAAAATGCATGAAACTAGTGAATTCAAAACCAAAGCTTTTTCCAGGGGAAGATGTAACAATGACTTGGGGTTTGGAAATGTTTTGTAAGACTATAATAGGGACATTTTGTGAAATGCTAAGTCACAACAGATCTAAAGAGCTGAGGATACCTCACAAAGAAAGAATGAGCAGAAAAATTGAATAAGAGTGAAAATTGCAGTTAAAAAAGAGCAGAAGAATAAGAATGTAGCAAAACTCATATAGGAGCAGAATAATGTCACGTGTTCCAATAATCAGTATAATAAACAATGATGTTACAATGGAGAGAATTCAAATCATGTAGGAGAATTCGAACCTCAGTTGGTCTAGCATAGGGATTATCACCACTAGAGTGATCCGGAAGACTCAAAGTTAATTGAACTGAACCTAAACTCAGCTAACTGAAGTCACAATCAATTAACTGACTAAGGAGGGTGCAATAGTGAGTATGTCATGCATACCAGTCAGAAAAGGGCGCATGAGGCCACAATCAGTGGCATCCAAATCTCTAACCCCCCACAAGAGTCAGATAACTCAGGTGGACTGGACTGGAACACTTAGTGGGTTCCTATAAAATAGGGAAATGACTGAAGTGATTCTAAAATGATGCATGCAAGGCTCAGAAGGTGGTAGATGGATCCTGGATGACATCTGCACACCACTAGGCGACATCGGACATCATCAACAACTAGTAAAAATAAATAATGCTAGGTAGGACAAGGATGGAGTATTGAAATATCCTAACACATTTTATGGTAGGTTTATATCTGAGAAGTCATTCGTTGTGTTGATTGAGTAAAGGTCGACTATTATTTTAGTGTATATGTTATGGCACCATACCATGGTAAAAGGATGGGTGGCCTTCCATTTCAAATTTGAAGAAGCCACAATAAAAATCCCAAGGAATTGTTAGTTTTGGGGCAATGAAACATTAACTCATAAAAAATGATCACCATACTTTGACCCTAGGTCAGAAGCTAACCATGCACTTAGAATGGGTAAAACTTCTTGGCTTAGCACTAGAACTTTGGATAGTAGATCTTTCTAGGTCTATTGGGAATACCATTAATGGGGTTTTTCTATAAGTGGATGAGTAGTATGTACAAAGTGGAAACCTCACATTCAATGGATCAAATATTGGTTGATTTGGACCTAAAGGATGGGTTAGTATGGGTTATGGACATTGAGATAGGAGACAAGTGTTATGTTCAGACCTTGGACTATGTTGAAATACCCTTTAGATGTGCAAGATGCCATTTCCATGGGCACTTATCCATGGAGTGTCTTGTTAAGTTTAAAAAAAGAGAGTGAAAGAGGAAAAGTGATGAAATAAGTAAAGTGACGATTAGATGAAGAGAAAATGACATAAAAAAAACTAGAGGGGAAGCTGGAATTAGGTCAAAATTCAAACCCTAAAAATACCTCAAATGAAAGTGATATTGTGAGTTTGGAGGAGGAAAAAGAGTGCTAGAAGTACTTGCTGCTAGAGATGAGAAGAGAGATTCTAATTTAATGATTATGGCACCCGAGGACTTGCAAACAGGGTTCTTCAAAATGATTTCTATCCAAGATCTAGTTCAAAATGGAACAAGATGCCAACAAAGCATGGACCAAGCCATCCTCCAACCATTGGTACAAAATTGTCAACTAAACTGTTCTCTGAACAATTCAGATGTCTTAAAGAAAGATTATTTAAATTTATCTCTTGAAGGATAGCATGGGTTGGAAGATTATAAGTCTTTTTCCATTAAAACGACTAGAAAAAGAAAATTAGGGGAGGGATGGGGCACTTTTTAATCCTAGGGATGAGGTAGTTAGGGGTGGGGAATCTAAATATGGTTCCGGTAAAGCCTTAGTTGAATCCCTAAGACCGTAAATAGAAAATCCTATGCCTATGGACTTAGATGAGGATTCTTCAAGTTGTAATCATGATAGATATCATCTGATATCTACAAAGGGAGGTCAGTTAGAGAATGGAGAAGTATTTGTAGGGGGGTTACATGCAAATATAAAGAAAGATGGGTCCCTACCTGGTAGGGGTAGAAAACCACATATTTCAGTTGTTGATAATCAATCCCTTCGAGGGGCATTGGAAGGGAACACAAAACCTTGAAAGGGGCCCTTAAAATAGGGTGAGCCTTAGAAATAGTTACCTAATGTTAATAGTGTCCGTTATTGAAAGAGGGACGGGTAAGCCCTCCAAAAAGATTTCATTATGTGGGTTATTGGACAGGCATAAGCCTAACATAATATTAATACAAGAGATAATGGGAGAGGGTAACAAAACCATGGAGTATATATCAAAGTCATGGAAGGAATGAGGATTTATTGTTGTTGATTCAATAGTACAGTCTAGTGGGTTGTTAATTAGGTGGAGAGAAAAATCAATGGGAATGATACACTATGATTTATTGGTTTTAATAATTGGATATTAATTCTATTCTCTGGAACACGGGAAGATATTTATTATGGTCAATGTTTATGGACCCTATGAAAACCAAATACATTAATGGGACTATTTATTGGACTATAATATTTTAGCAGCAAAAAGGCTCATAATTGGTGGGGACCTAAATTTTACTATTGAAAGAGTGAAGTAATGGGGTCTGTCTAGGGAAGACCCTCTAACTAATGATGTCCTTCATAAGCTAGAGGAAGTAGGATTGGTAGATGTTGATCTAATAAAATTTCCTCCAATATAGAGAAATTGAGGATGGTGAGGATATAATTGCCAAAAGGCTTGACATTTTTTTGGTATCTGAAGTTGTTATGAGTGACTCAAGAAGGATCCAATATTTGGTGTGGATGGGAGGAGAGTATGATGATCTTCCTATTTTTCTTCAAATAGAGAAGGAATATAGTAAATCCCCTATCCCATTTAAATTTAATTCCCAATGGCTAGAGGATGAAGGGTTCCAAGAATTAGTAATGGAGGAATGGTTGAGGTATGATGCAGATTCAAGGGTATGCTAGTATTAAGTTTTCAAGACATTTAAAAAGAGTTAAGAAAGTAGTTATCTCCTCGGATCATGAGAACAAAAGGAGGGATGGGTAAGCTGTGATCAATTTGGAGGACCAAATTGTAGAAATTTATGCTAGTAAGTATGAAGGAAACCATGATGAAGTTGTAAAGAAAAAAGTTAAAATTTTGTAATAATCTAAGAGAAAGTTGTTGGAGGAAAATGAAGCATAGTTGAGGTTAAAGAGTAGGGCCTTATGCTTCACCAATGGATATGAAAATAACATATATTTCCATAATTATGCTAATCATCGGAAAATATAAATACTTTATGGGAAATGAAGAACAAGGATGGGGAAATAGCATGGTCATTTAAGAGATGACAAATATGGGAGCTACACGTTTCAAAGGACTATAAAAGAGAAAGAGAGGGTAAATATAGTTGAAATTGTGAAGATTGCTCCTTTCTTTCCTAGTTTTATAGGAGAGGAGGAAAATAAAACCATGATCAAGGAAGTGCCAAAGGAAGAGATAATATCCGTGTTGTCCACCTCTAGAAAGATAAAATCTTGGGATCATATGGGTGGGCAATTGAATTTTTTATTGGGTTTTGTTGATGTATATGTAACTTCGGAATGTATTTCATCTGTGTATTATATATATATTTATTGTACCCTTATAAGAGATGTGTTATTCCTCTATAAGGAAGTGTCGTCATGTGGATTGACAAGTGTCGCAAGTGTGTGTACTTGCCGATGGGTTATTAGACCACCTTATGGGGTCGGCCCTAATTAATATATAATATAATGTGGATGTACTCAAGTAGACAAGTCGGCCCCAGTAGGTCACTGGGCAAAAAGGTGAGTATAAATAGAGATAGGAGATCTCTATTTTACTCACTCAGAAAAGTATCTATCTCTCTCTCTGAAAAGTGGCGCACTAGTGAGGAGGAGGAGGATCATCTGCTAGGAGACTATCTCTGTATTATTTGGTTGTATTTTGGTTGAGCCATTGCTCTCTCTATCTCTGAGGAAGTTGTGGGGTTTTTCACCTTAGGGTTTTCCCCACGGAAACTCTGTGTCTCTTGTCTCTATGCTTTTGATTCTTGTGATGCTTGTGATGCTTGTCATATTATGATTGTCATGCATTGATATACTGTAGATGTTATTCTCTCAGCAAAGATCCTTTAGTATTGTGATTTAATACTGAAATTTAACATGGTATCAGAGCTTAACTGAGAAGAAGACATTTTGCAGTGACGGAAGCTTGTATTGCTTGTTTATTGGGTTTCTCTCCACATATTTTTGAAATTCAGTATAGTAGATTGGATCTACTCATCAAGGCGCATCTATCTGTCCAATCAGAATTCAGTTCCGAGCATTTTCAGATTTGGCCCTAAAAATTAGGGTTTCCACAAAAATAGGAATTTCTGGAAACTGAAGGTACAGCTGGAAGCTCCTTGCAAAAATCGAAGGTTTGAGCTTTGGATCGAGATTTTTGGCTGGGTAGATCTCCGAGAAACTCAAACCCTAATTCAGGGCTCTCCCCAGTGAACCCGGGAGGACAAAAAGGCAATTTTGAAGGGCAAGACTTTGCTGATCTCAAATTCTGAATGTACTAGGCTGATCAGCTCTCCAAGGCGCATCTTTTTATCCTTTTGGAATTTTGAAATTCACATTTTGAATTTTTAGGGTTTCTCTGACAAACCCTAATCCGGGACCAGATCCAGTTTTCAGCACTTCAAGTGGTAAGTTCTAAATCTTTTCTATTTCCATTTGAAGTACTCTTAAAGATGTCTCTTCACACCAAGCTTGAGGATAAGCTTGAAGGGGCTGATAACTTCCGAGCCTGGAAGTATAGGATTGGGCTAATCCTGGAAGAGAATGAGTTGGACTCATATGTGAAAGAAGACATCCCTATCCCAGAGGATGAAGAGGCCAAGGCATTGCATAAGAAGAACTTGGTCAAGGCAAAGAGAATCATTGCTGATTCTATCAAAGACCATCTCATACCCCATGTGTCTTCTCTCAAGACACCCAAGGAGATGTTTGAATCCTTGACCAAGCTATTTGAAGGAAAGAACATAAATCGGAAGATGACCCTGCGGAACCAATTGAAAGCAGCAAAGTTTCAGAATGGAGAAACCATTCAATCCTATTTTTCAAGGGTCTCTCAGATCAAGGAACAATTGGAAGCAGTAGAGGAAATGGTGGAGAATGGTGAGGTGGTAATGACTACTCTAAATGGCCTACCTAGGTCATGGGATTCCTTTATTCAAGGAATTTGTGCAAGGAAGAAGTTGATCTCTTTCAGTAGGCTTCGGGAAGAATGTTCTCAAGAAGAAGCTAGAATTATAGCTCGTGAGGAAAAGATGGGAGGTAAAGATCAAGCTCTTGCAGCTCACACTAAAAGAAGTAAATCCAAGAAGGAATCATCTCATAATAGAAGATTCTCTCACCATCATCATTATCATAAAGATAAGAAAGAACTCAGATGCTTCACTTGCAATGAGAAGGGACATTTTGCTTCAGATTGTCCCAAGAAGAAGAAAGACAACAACAGCTTCAGTAAGAAGAAGAAGGGCAGCAAAAGAAGTTTTCATGCTCATGCTGCCGAAGATGATGAACCCCCAAAGAAGAAGGCTAAGGCAGAAAGCAGTAGTGATGATGACTCATCAAGTGAAGAAGAGTATGTTTTAATCTCTGCACTCACTGGTACCATCTCCCATGGTTGTAATGATTGGTTGATTGATAGTGGGGCTTCCAAACACATGACTGGGTTCAAGGAATCTTTTATGAACCTTTCTGAACATGAATCACCCCATAAGGTGAAACTTGGGGATGATTATCAATATCCAATCAAAGGAAGTGGTGAAGCTTCTTACAACCTAGATTCTGGAAAATCTCTGAAGATGAAGGAAGTCCTCTATGTACCTGAACTCAAGAAGAACTTACTCTCCATCTCTGCTTTAGATGCAAAAGGTATGAGGGTTGCATTTGTTGATGGCCAAGTACTAATGTGGCCAAAGGGAAAGACCATGGATGATGCAGTAGTGATTGGAGAGCAAGAGGGAGGCTTGTATAAACTAAAGGGTCAACCTGAACATGCCATGATACATGAATCCATGGAGCCAAGTGAACTTTGGCATAGGAGACTTGCTCACATGCACTATAGAGCACTTCCAATTGCAAGCAAGGCTGTAGAAGGTCTTCCTGAAATCAAGACCAAACATGAAGGTGTTTGCAAAGGATGTGCAAAAGGTAAGAACATTAAGAAGGCTTTCCCAAGCAGTGAAAGCAAGGCAAAAGACATCCTGGAAATCATCCACTCAGATGTATGTGGCCCCATGTCATCCAGTTCCCTAAGTGGGTATGTTTACTATGTATCATTCATTGATGACTTCTCCAGGAAGACTTGGGTATACTTCTTGAAGGGCAAAGATGAGGTGCTTGATAAATTCAAGGAATTCAAAACCTTGATGGAGAATCAAACTGACAAGAAAATCAAGACATTCAGATCTGACAATGGTGGAGAATTCACCTCAAATGACTTCAAGAAGCTTTGCAGTGATTCAGGGATTAAGAGGGAGTTGACTGCTCCTTATAATCCTCAACAGAATGGAGTTGCAGAAAGGAAGAACAGAACTATCATGGAAGCAGCAAGGGCAATGTTGCATGACCAGGATCTTCTTATGCATCTATGGGCAGAAGCAGCTAGAACAGCTGTATATGTGCAGAACAGAACACCCCACAAGATATTGGACAACAAGACACCAGAAGAAGTCTTTTCTGGTAAGAAACCTGAAGTCAGCCATCTCAGAATATTTGGTTGTCCAGTATACACTCATGTCCCAAAGGAGAAGAGGACTAAACTAGATCCTTCAGGAAAGAAGGGTATCTTTGTGGGTTATAGTGAAAGCTCGAAGGCTTACAGAATATATTTTCCAGGGTTCAAGAAGATTGATGTCAGCAGGGATGTAACATTTGATGAGAATTCAGCATTCATCAAATCAAGAAAGGCACCTACCGAAGTTTATGAAGAACCTAAGGAAACAAGATTTCAGGACACTACCATGACTGAAGCAGTTCCAGAAACTGCTCGTGAGTTTGAAGATCCACAAGAACCTGTAGATCCACCCCGTGAGGATAACTCTCACAAGAGGAAACCTGCATGGGCTAGAGAGCTCATTCATGATGCAGAAAGATTTGGCATTCCAGAAGAAGAACACAGAGCAAAGAAGAGAACCAGATCACACACCAGTTATGTTGCTTTACTCTGTGACATCATGAACAAAGAGCCTTCCAGTTATGAAGAGGCAGCAGAAAAGAAAGAATGGAAGGATGCTATGGTTGAGGAATACCAATCAATTATGAAGAATGATGTTTGGGATGTTGTCCCAAGACCTAAAGGGAAGTCTGTTGTGACTTCCAAGTGGATCTACAAAATCAAGCATGCTACAGATGGCAGTGTGGAAAAATATAAAGCAAGATTCGTAGCTCGTGGTTTCTCTCAGAAGGAAGGAATAGACTATGAAGAAACCTTTGCACCTGTAGCCAGATATACTTCCATCAAAACAGTACTTGCCCTGGCTGCAGCAATGAAATGGAAGATACACCAGATGGATGTCAAGACTGCTTTCCTGAACGGTGTAGTAGAAGAGGAAGTATATGTGGAACAGCCACTCGGCTTTGAAATACATGATAGAGAATCTTATGTATGCAGATTGAAGAAAGCCTTGTATGGCTTGAAGCAAGCTCCCAGAACCTGGTATGGTAGGATGGACAGTTTCCTATCTAGTTTGGGCTTTACCAAGAGTAAAGCGGATTCCAACCTTTACTACAAGGTTGAGGAAGGGAATCCTGTGATTCTACTACTATATGTGGATGACCTATTTGTGACAGGAGATGACAGAATGATTGCAGATACCAAGAGGAAGCTTGCAGCTGAATTCGATATGAAAGATTTGGGAATGATGCACTATTTCCTAGGTATGGAGGTGTGGCAGAATGCAGGTGGGATCTTCCTTGGTCAAGGGAAGTACACAGTAGATATCCTGAAGAGATTTGGGATGATGGATTGCAAGGCCATGACCACACCTATGGCATCGAATCTGAAGCTTCTTTGCGATGCTTCATCTGAGCCAGTTGATGTTTCTATGTATCGTCAGATGATTGGGTCCTTGATGTACCTGACGAACACGAGACCAGATATTTGCTTTGCTGTGAACACATTGAGCCAGTTCCTGACGGATCCGAGGAGTGTTCACCTGGTTGCTGTAAAGCATGTTCTGAGGTACCTGAAGGGTACAGTGGATTATGGGCTCAGATATGAGGCGAATCAAAAGTTTAACCTGCTGGGTTATGTTGATTCGGATTGGGCTGGCAGTGCTGCAGATAGGAAGAGCACATCTGGGTGTTGCTTCAGTATGGGATCAGGTGTGATCTCTTGGTTTAGCAGGAAGCAGTCCTGCGTAGCACTGAGTACAGCTGAGGCAGAGTATGTTGCAGCCTGTTCAGCTAGTTGTGAGGCAGTATGGCTACGGAAGCTACTGTCTGAGTTATTTGATCTCCCGTTGGAGGCTACTGGTATCTTCTGTGATAACCAGAGTTGTGTGAAGCTGTCCGAGAACCCAGTGTTTCATGACAGGTCGAAACACATAGAGATCAAATATCACTACATCAGGGATATGGTGCAGAGAGGAGCTGTGAAGCTCCTGTATGTTGCGACGGACGAGCAGATTGCAGATGTGTTGACGAAGCCACTAGCCAGGGTGAAGTTCGAGTACTTCAGAGAGAGGCTTGGCGTTCTTCAGATCGAGGACACTTCGAGGAAGAAGTGATGGACACATTTGCTGAAGCCATTCCAAGCATGTTGGAAGGAGGATCCTTCACATGGCTGTGGATGTAAGCGCTGGATGATGAGCATCAGGATGATGTTCTAGTTTCTGCTGGATATGATCAGTTGGATCATTTTTGTATGTACGCATCATGTTGGATGCTGGATATGATCAGTTAGATCATTTTTGTATGTATGTACGCATCATGTTGGATGCTGGATATGATCAGTTAGATCATTTTTGTATGTATGTACGCATCATGTTGGATGCTGGATATGATCAGTTGGATCATTTTTGTATGTATGTATGCATCATGTAGATGCTGGATATGATCAGTTAGATCATGCGTATGTATTTTGTATATGCATCATGTTGGATGCTTGGACCATGTATCTGTATATGTATCAGGTGGGTACATTGTATGATCAGGTAGATCATGTATGGTGATATGTATCATGTATTTGTATCAGGTGGATACATTGATGATCAGGAGGATCATGTATGATGATATGTATCAGGTAGATACTTGGTATGCATCAGGTAGATGCATTGATGATCAGGATGATCATAGATGACGAGCTTCAGGATGTTGCTCCAGATGACATGCAGTAGGATGTTGCAGTGATGATGATCAGGATGATCATGGATACATCAGGATGATGTATGGTGAGTATCAGTTTGATACTCTGTGGCTGTGGATCAGGTTGTGCAGATAAGCATGTAATTTGTGCCCTGGGAGATTTGCAGATTGTCTTTCGAGGTTTTTCCTATGGCATGTAATTTGTGCCCTGGGACATCTGGAAAATGCTCTTTCGAGGTTTTGCTTGGGAGGACATATAATTTGTGCCCTGGGAGATCTGCAGATAGTCTTTCGAGGTTTTGCCTATGGCATGTAATTTGTGCCCTGGGATATCTGGCAGATGCTCTTTCGAGGTTTTGTCCTATGGCATGTAATTTGTGCCCTGGGAGATCCGATAGGTTGAGCTGTGTGCTCGTAATCAGTCCTGGGATGCTCTTGCGAGGTTTTGTGGTGAGGTCACATATAATTTGTGCCCTGGGAGATTTGCAGATGGTCTTTCGAGGTTTTGCCTATGGCATGTAATCTGTGCCCTGGGACATCTGGCAAATGCTCTTTCGAGGTTTTGTGACGCACGTAAAAGTCCTGAGGATTCCACAGTATGGCCAGTGATGACGAAGACCTGCAGGTGGTGGGCCTACATCCAGTATGAAAAAGGACTGGCTCTGTAGAACTTCCTATGACGAGTAGAGACAGAGATTGGATGAGATATCAGCAGTAGTGACGATGACGATGACGATGCATCGATGACGATGATCCAGAGAAGAAGACTTGTCTAGCAGATCTGTGTCGAGAAATACCTTCCTAGTTAAGAGGGAGTGTTGATGTATATGTAACTTCGGAATGTATTTCATCTGTGTATTATATATATATTTATTGTACCCTTATAAGAGATGTGTTATTCCTCTATAAGGAAGTGTCGTCATGTGGATTGACAAGTGTCGCAAGTGTGTGTACTTGCCGATGGGTTATTAGACCACCTTATGGGGTCGGCCCTAATTAATATATAATATAATGTGGATGTACTCAAGTAGACAAGTCGGCCCCAGTAGGTCACTGGGCAAAAAGGTGAGTATAAATAGAGATAGGAGATCTCTATTTTACTCACTCGGAAAAGTATCTATCTCTCTCTCTGAAAAGTGGCGCACTAGTGAGGAGGAGGAGGATCATCTGCTAGGAGACTATCTCTGTATTATTTGGTTGTATTTTGGTTGAGCCATTGCTCTCTCTATCTCTGAGGAAGTTGTGGGGTTTTTCACCTTAGGGTTTTCCCCACGGAAACTCTGTGTCTCTTGTCTCTATGCTTTTGATTCTTGTGATGCTTGTGATACTTGTCATATTATGATTGTCATGCATTGATATACTGTAGATGTTATTCTCTCAGCAAAGATCCTTTAGTATTGTGATTTAATACTGAAATTTAACAGGTTTTATAATATGATGAAAGAAGACTTGATAAGGGCAGTGGAGGATACAAGGATATCTACAAAGGTCTTAGGAGAATTTTATTTTACCTTTCTATCTTTAATTCCCAGAATATATCATTCACATTCCGTTTATGACTTTAGGCATGTAGCTCTTTGTAATGGGTGAAGAAAATCATTTTATAGACTGTTACAAAAGAACAATTTGGATCTTTACATGGGAGACACATTAATGAGGCCATTGGGGTGGCTTGGGAAGGTCTCCATATTTATTTATTTTTCAGGAACTTCCCCTCATTTCTAGGATTATAACCAGTGTAAACTCTAGATTCTTAACCTAGAACAAGGATAAGTCAACAACATAGCTCAAAGCCATTACAACAATATATTGATTATGAGATCAACATGTCACTTGCGAGAATATAACCTAGGTAGGGAGGATAACACTCCATCCCACAACCACTCGAGCTAGACCTAATTGACATTAATTTTGGGTATGTGTTATATTCTTTGCATGTGGGTTGCATCACCTTACGATTCCTCTATGTCTAGTGTTACGCCATATGCATTGAGCACATGCATGAGGGTTTGTGTCTGTCAATGCCTCCCCCTGCTTCACAAAGTGGGTTTTGGTGAGGGGTGATAGCCCCGAATCGTGGGGTTCAAGGAAACACCTTGATATTTATTTATTTTAAATTTTTTTTGCAAAATATGTAATTAATATTGATTAAGGGACTGGGGTCTCAATCTAATATGCGTTAAAGGATTAGGGTTTTGAATGTTATGGAATACCTAAATATTGTATTATGAAGGGTTAAGAAAACACAATGAGAAATATAGAGGTGCATCTCTAAGTTTTGTTGGTTTTTTGGGTTAAGACTTTCCACGATAAATTTGTGTATTGTATGTGTGTCATTGTTTAATATCTATTTTTCTTAAGAATTATTATGCATCATTTCACTTCACAGATTTAAACCTTACACGTGGTATTAGAGCTTGATTATTGGCTTCAGGGGGATGCCTTTGTTGTTGAGGGTTCGACTCATTTGATAGAGAAAGTTTGTCTTGGGTTTGTGATAAACATGGGTTTAGTGGGAGCTTTGTAGTGGTGATTCATGTGTTGAAAGAGAATGACAAGTAGTTCTAGAATCGAGATTGAGAAATTTAACAGCCATATATTTGAGCTATGGAAGCTCAATGTAATGCCCGCCTCAGCACTTATGTTTGATTTTGGTTATTTTAGACTTATGATTGATTAGATTGTTTGAGACCTATGATTGATCAGACTACTTTTGAGACCTACGATTGATTTGACTATTTGAGGGCACTAGTTTGAAGTGACTCGGAGTGATTGCTTTAGATTTTATATGCAAAATAAAAATGGCTAGATAAATGATGATTTGTTTATACTCGACTGACTGAGAAAATGAAAAATGTTGAAGTTACTTGAAATGAAAAAAATGATGATTTGTTTATACTCGACTGACTGAGAAAATGAAAAATGTTGAAGTTACTTGAAATGAAAAAAAATGATGATTTGGTTATACTCGACTAACTGAGAAAATGAAAAAGATGATACAAATGTTTTATAGTGCAACGCTACTAATATGCGTTTGAGTGTGTGTATAGTGGCAGGTAAGACGATTTACCGACTGACCCACAATGGAATTATAGGGGTCGTAAGAACGGAAATAACACTTAGGGGTACGACGACTGACTGTCGACCCTGAATTAGTAATCCACGCATAGGTGAAGCCGTTTCAGCTCACCCAGGGAAGTGTATGCCGTATGGGCAAGACCATAATGATTTGGTCGCGTATGATGAGTTGAGGGGCACGCAATAAGGAGAGCCTTATCCCTTGACATCCCTTAGTCTCCAAGGAGCGTAGTTGAGAGATCACGGTAACGACTCCCGATCGCTACGCAGTGCTCTCCATAAGAAGAAAGAAAGATACTGTTGAAAGGGCCAGCCGAAGAGGTACCTAGACAAAGAAAAGTGGGAAAACAAAATTATTCATGCACGCATAATTAAAAAATAAAATAAAATATGTGTGGAGATTCTAGAAAATTTAATATTAAAAGAATTAATATTTTATTGTTATTACCATGAGGGATTTATTACTAATTTATGAGTAGATATAGTTAGAAGTATTTAAATTGATCCACATACATACTTTTATTAATTTAAATCCATCTCTTTTATAACAACTATGTGTTATGACAAAAGTGAAAGAAAATGAATGAGTACTATTATATCTAGATATGATGGAAATTAATTGATTACCTATGGGTTCGTATAATGGCATAAGCTTTGATAAATGTTCTTCTTAAAGACAAAAGAGAAGAACAAATTATGTTTCTTTAGATATGGTACTATTTAGATTTGATATTGCATCTTTTTACGAAATTTTTAATACAAAAAAAAATTAAATTTTACTCGCCTTGAGAGACCCTACATTTGGTATCAGAGCCTGGTTGAACCTAGTTCGGACCGAAATACTTCCACAATATTTTGATAAACTGTTTAACTTTACTTGCTTGCCAAATCAGACTTTGCCATGGATCGACAGACTCGTCGAGGTAGGACTGGGAGGGGACGAGCGCAAGCAGCATGTCCACCAACCCCTCCAGTAGATACTCCACCTAGAGCCGAAGAGATGATTAACTTGCCCACTGGCGAAGTCATGAACATGATGAGAAACTTCCAAAGAATGTCGGAAGCATTGATGACCCGATTGGACCGCGCGGAAGACCGACCTATAGTACCTACGACTGAACCGTAGAACCCACCTCCTGCCAACATTCATAGAGAACTGGAAAAAGTAAGCTTTCCATAATTTTGGGGTTCCACTGAAGGAGCCGTGGCAGAAGCTTGGTTGGAGAACATGGCAATGTGCTTCGCCTTGAGGGACTACACCTCGAACCTGAAAGTACACATGGCCATTTTGCATATGAAAAGGGAAGCCCTACTCTGGTGGAAGACATTGAAACCACAGTTGGGAGTTGAGACAAACGAAGTGTCGTGGGAACTGTTTGAAGAATAGTTTCCCAAACACTACATGTCTGAAGAGTTCATTGAGAGGCATCTCAATGAGTTGAATGCTCTCTGACAGGGAGGAAGAACAATGCAGGAGTATGAGATCAGGTTCATGGAACTTCTGAGGTATGCACCTCACATCTCGACAGAAACGCTGAAGGTGAACAAATATATTTATGGACTGAGCGGCAACATAAGAGACAAGGTCCGCATTCTCACTCCGCCTACATTGCATGATGCGGTACAAAAAGCTTTGATAGCCGAAGAAGAACTGGTAAACATAGGTCCGTTCAGGAAAAACTTTTCATTCGGACTTGGGCAGTACCACCTTCTGACCCATCGAAAGTGAATTTTGGTTAGCGAAATAACTTCAGAGGACCTATACATGGAAAACCAGTTAGAAACAACATAACGCCGTACAAACCACCACCCAAAAGAGACAATACTAGAACATTTGGGAAGCCAGTACAGTCAGAATCACGTGGCAATAATGCACCCACTGGAAGATCAAGAAGAGGACCAAAGGAAGGGTGTTGGGGTTGCGGAGGTCCGCACTTTCAGGTTGACTGCCCTCAGTAGCAGACAGGACCGAGACAGGGACAGAGGCCACCTTAGACTACTGCTGCAGATATGGGTAGAGCACATCCTATACATGCGATGGTCAACAACCGTCAGGCGGAACATCAGTCTACTGTACTAGAAATGACTAGCACACTTAACGGTATGCAATTCTCTTTACTCATTGACCCAAGTGCTACTGAAAGCTTTATTTCTTATTCTGCATTAGAATGAAGCAAGATTATGGCATGTGCACAAGACGATTTCGGCTTAGTCGAAATGGCATCCGGAAATACCCAGAGCGTGGGACTCAAACTAGACGATTGTGAGTTAGACATAGGAGTATGTCGCACTAGAACTTCTTTCTATGCGACCGCCCTCGGAGCTTATGACCTAATCCTAGGCATGGATTGGTTGGAATCCCATGTCGCCATTTTAGACTGTCGTAGCAAGGAACTAACTTTTTATGATGATGAAGGTCATAAGAAGGTCCTCAGAGGGATGAAGAACAAGGTATCATTGCGGATGATTTCCGCTTTACAACTGAAGAGAAGCTTGAGGAAGGGATGTCAGCTATATGCACTAATAGAAATGAATAAAGACAAAGACAAAGCCGACATTTCCGACCATCCCTTATTTGTGGAATACATGGATGTATTTCCTGAAGCCTTACCCGGACTACCACCTCAAAGAGAGCTAGACTTTACCATAGAACTGAAGTCGGGAACTGAACCAATCGCAAGAGCTCCATACAGAATGTGTCCATGCCAAAACTGAAGGAACTATAGATGCAGTTACAAGATCTCTTGGATCTAGGGCTGATTAGACCAAGCATCTCCTTGTGGGGAGCACCAATACTCTTTGTTAAGAAGAAGGATGGGTTGTGGCGACTCTGCATTGACTACCGCCAGTTGAACAAGGATACTGTGAGGAATCAATATCCTTTGCCTAGGATCGATGACTTGTTCGATCAGATGAAAGGCACCACAATCTTTTCAAAGATTGATTTGCGATCAGGTTACCATCATTTGAGGATCATAGAAGCTGATATTTTGAAGACTGTTTTCAAGACACGGTTTGGACACTACGAGTTCGTAGTGGTACCTTTTGGGTTGACCAATGCACCTAGTGTCTTCATGAACTTGATGAATGGCATGTTCCGCCAGTATCTCGACAAGTTTGTGCAGGTGTTCCTCGATGATATTCTTATCTACTCTAAGACACTAGAGGAACATGAAGAGCATATTCGGTTAATTTTGCAGTGTCTCAGAGAAAACCAACTTTATGGGAAGTTGTCGAAATGCTCCTTCTTCCAGAAGGAAATCCACTATTTGGGACATATTATTTCTGGTGACGGTATAGCAGTAGATCCTGCCAAGATTGAGGCCATTTGGGAATGGCCAGCGCCGACAAACGTACATGAAGTGAGAAGCTTCACGGGACTTGCGGGATATTACAGAAGGTTTGTCGAAGGGTTCTCGAGAATTGCAGGACCAATTACTGAGTTGCAAAAGAAGGATAGGCCATTTATTTGGACGGATAAATGTGCCAAAGCATTCGCAAAACTGAAGGAACTATTGACAACGGCTGATCCAGGTGGATATCGGTGGCGGCCCACCTCTTCCAACTGGCTCAAAACGGTCTTCTGGCAATTTTGTTAAATTACTATTTTTAGCAGTTTTTCGGGTCCTGAACTTCCGGAGCCATTTTGAGGCCCTAAATGACATTTTTTGGCGATTTGGGGGACCAAATGGTTGCCAACGGCATCCATTCGGGCCCAATCAAAAGTTGTAAATCTCGCATAGACCTTTCCAACGGGCTACTGAGCGCCCCAAATGGAGATCGTATGCAAAAGTTATGACCCCGGGAAGTTGACTGTTCAACTAACCCCCTTGGGGCCGCAAACTTTATGACGGTTTATCTTCTAGGGTTAGGTTTTTGGATGTTTGGGATTCTTTCCCTCATGCTTATGATAAATAGGCCCTCCTGGCCTCTCTTTGTATTTATCTTGGCACGAATGAGCATAGCGGCCACATCTCTTCTCAGAGATAGCTACCACCATTCTAGCTATTGTATTTTACAGTCTGTTCTATTTCCGCTATTTAATAGAATATGTGTTTACTGTATCACTGTGTTGTTTGCAATATATTTCTGTATATGATTATGTATATGCTATCTTTTGTTTCGTTCCCACATAAATCCTGATCAGTGGTATCAGAGCGGTCTGCTCTTTGATTGTTTCTCGGTGCATGTCCCCGACGAGGTCAGGATACAGAGAGTTGGGTCTAGAACTAGTTTCACTTGGGGAAGACCACTCTCGCCGCCCCAAACGGCCTCCCATGGCGGAAGAAAAGAGAGATGACGGAGCAGCATATCCTATCATGTTGTTGCTCGAGGAAGCCCTCGCGCGACAGAGGAATGAGATGATGGATAATTTCACCGAGATCCTTCGACGCATGCCAACAATGGCAAATGCACCCTCAATGAGCAGCCATTTCGGAGATACGACTCCCTTCAAGGTACAAGTTAGTTTTGATATTCCTTTATTTGAAGGCCATATCGATGCCAATGCCCTAGATAAATGGTTGAATCTATTAGAAGGGTATTTCTCTGTCCACCAATTTTCCGACAGGGAAAAGATCATCTTTGCGCTCCTTAAGGCCATCCCCCATGTCAAAAATTGGTGGGAAACTTATTGTGAGCAAAACTCATCAGACGAGTCAGGATTATTTGAATATTCCAATCCCACTTGGGCCTCTTTTATAGATGTCGTCAAGGAACAATATTACCCTGTTGGAAACTATGATGACCAGTACACAAAATGGACCATTCTGCACCAAGAGAGGGACCAAACGGTGTCGGAGTACACCAACAACTTTCATACCTCGCGCACAAAGCTGGGTATCAAGGAATCCGAGCGACACCTAGTACTGAAATATCGCAGCGGCCTACACCGGTACATATGAACAGAGATGGATTTCCTGGAAATCTCTTCACTCGGATCTGCCTATCGATATGTTGTCAAAACCGAGCAGAAATTTCCGCAAAAGAACAAGCGTGACTTCGGACCTGCGCAGAAGCAAGGCAAGGGAAACTCTGGCTCGCAGAACACGGGGCAGGGAAAGGACAACCAGTCCCAACCACAAGCAAAGAAGGGTAAAGAAAAGACAAAGAAGGACACCGGGAAGTGGTGCGAGTTCCACAAAATCCCCTGGCACAACACTAATGAATGTCGCTCACAACAGTCATTGGTGGCTGAGATCAATGCTTCAGAATCAGATCCCAGTTCCAATTCTAACTCAGAACCTAATTTCACAGCCGCGCAAAAAGGGAAGCAGATCATTGATGCAGAACCCAGTGCCGTTGTTGCCACCACACAGATTCAGCCAGAAGAACCTGATCTCAGAAGAAGTCATCAAGATATTGGAGCTACCAATAATGCCACACCCACAACCATACACCATTGGATGGCTAAGCCAAGGACGATGGATCCATGTTAGTCACCAATGTCGCCTACCATATGGCATCAAGCCCTTCAAAGATGAGGTATTATGTGATGTGGCCCCACTCGAAGTATGTGATGTTCTCTTAGGACAACCATATATGTGGAAGCGCCATTGTGTGTATGAATCCCGACCTCGCAGTGTCATTGTCACTTTGGGAGGACAACTCTATCGGATACCAGAGACAGTTTCACCTACCCCAACCAAGCAGGGCAGGAAGATAATCTCCCACACTAGGAAATTTTCCCTATTTGCAAATGCCACTAAAGGTGAACATCAGATCACAGAGACATCCACAACCTCTGCAAATTATTCTTCTACTCAGCAGAAACAAGCAAAACACAAAGTTAGTGTAGCATCGCCTATTCGAGTACCTCTACAGTGCAAGGCCACGCATTCAAGGTGCTCCTCCAAAAAGAAACCATCGACACCGGTGCATACCAAGGATACCACAACAACCAAAACTGTTGAACAGCTCCAGCGCATCCATCAACAACAATTACAACCCTATGAAGATGTCAAAGTAAGGCAACCTTTCCACTTCAGCAAATGTCGCACCAAGAGCTCAACTCGACACACAGCTCGACATATGATAAGGGATTTAAAACAATGGAGACCATTGCTTCCTAAGGAGGGAGGATTGATCCAGGTGGATATCGGTGGCGGCCCACCTCTTCCAACTGGCTCAAAATAGTCTTTTGGCAATTTTGGTAAATTACTATTTTTAGCAGTTTTTCGGGTCCTGAACTTCCTGAGCCGTTTTGAGGCCCTATACGACATTTTTTGGCGATTTGGGGGACCATATGGTTGCCAATGGCATCCATTTGGACCCAATCGAAAGTTGTAAATCTCGGATAGACCTTTCCAACGGGCTATCGAGCGCCCCAAACGGAGATCGTATGCAAAAGTTATGACCCCGGGAAGTTGACTGTTCAACTAACCACCTTGGGGCCGCAAACTTTATGACGGTTCATCTTCTAGGGTTAGGTTTTTGGATGTTTGGGATTCTTTCCCTCATTCTTATGATAAATAGGCCCTCCCGGCCTCTCTTTGTATTCATCTTGGCACGAATGAGCATAGCGTCCACATCTCTTCTCAGAGATAGCTACCACCATTCTAGCTATTGTATTTTACAATCTGTTCTATTTCCGCTATTTAATAGAATATGTGTTTACTGTATCACTGTGTTATTTGCAATATATCTCTGTATATGATTCTGTATATGCTATCTTTTGTTTCGTTCCCACATAAATCCGGATCAACGGCACTGGTTCTGAAAGTGCCTGACATGGAGGAAGATTTCTTGGTATGCACTGATGCATCCAAGGATGGAGTCGGATGTGTACTAATGCAGGGAGGGAGAGCGATTGCCTACTCCTCTCAGAGACTCAGACCACATGAGGAAAAATATGCGACACATGACATGGAACTGACTGCAGTAATGCATGCTTTATGCTTATGGCGACACTACCTATTAGGAAGGAAATTTGAACTTAAGACGGATCACCATGGATTGCAGTATATCTTTACTCAGAGTGATCTAAATGCTAGACAGAGGAGATGGTCAGAACAGTTGAGTGAGTATGAATTTGACATTACCTATGTGAAGGGGACCCTGAAGAAGGTAGCAGATGCACTTAGCCGTAGACCCCGCATCTACTCAGTGATTCCAATGCAGACCAACTTGATAGAAAAGGTACTTAGATTACGACAGGAAGACAAGTGGTACAATGAGGTAAAAGCCGAGCTAGAACATGAGCATATGGAATTACCCAAGTATAAGGGTTATTCATTGGAAAGTGATGGGTTGTTGAGATACAACAACCATATTTATGTACCAGAGAACAATGAGCTCAGGAACCTAGTCCTAGAAGAATCCCACCAAACTGTTTATAGAGCACATCCTGGTGTGAAGAAGATGTATGCAGACCTTTACCCTCTATTCTTCTGGCATGACATGAAGAGAGACGTGGTAAACTTTGTCGCCAAATACATTGAATGTCAGCTAGTCAAAGCTGAACATAGACATCCCGCCGGACTACTTCAGCCTCATGCCATTCCTGAGTCAAAGTGGGAGATCATCTCCATGGATTTTATTGTGGGATTACCTTTGACACGCAAGAGGCATGATACCATCTTTGTAGTAGTAGACACTCTCACGAAGAGTGCACCTTTTATACCCATCAAGAACACTTATCAGGCCCTAGAGATTGCTAGAGTGTTCATCGATGAGATTGTACGACTGCACATAGTGCCGAGGAAGATAATATCTGATCGGGGATCAGTATTCACGGGTAGATTTTGGACGAGCTTCCAGGAAGCCATGGGAACCCGACTCAACTTTATCACCTCATACCATCCAGAGACCGATGGGAAGACTAAAAGAGTGAACCATATAATAGAGGATATGCTAAGGATGTATGTAATGCATCAGCAGACCCGTTGGGAGGAGTTCTTACCTCTAGTAGAGTTCCCGTATAACAACAGCTATCAGAGTTCTATTCAGATGGCACCTTTTGAGTTTTTGTATGGCCGACCATGTTGGACACCCTTGAGCTGGGACAAGCTAGAGGATAGGACTATACTTGGACCTGAGGTGATTCAGGAGATGGAAGAATAGATGGCAGATATCCGTGCTTGACTGAAAGAAGCACATGATCGACATAAGAGTTATGCCGATGCACATAGATTCAATAGAGAGTATCAAGTTGGAGATCGAGTATTTTTGCGAGTGAGGCCGCAAAAGAGTACTATTAGGTTTGGGAAAGGGACGAAGCTATCTCCTAGGTTCGTAGGACCCTTCGAGATATCGGAATGGATAGGACAGGTTGCCTATCATCTTGCACTAACATCATCATTGCATAGGATGCATAATGTTTTTCATGTATCAACACTTAGACATTACATTTTTGATTCAGCACATATTATTGACATGAGTAACTTACAGATAACGGACGAAGGGGCCATGACGGCAGAGCTGATATGCATATTGGACCGTCGAATACAGCAGCTTAGGCACCGTGTGATCGATCAGGTCAAGGTTCAGTGGGACAACTATAGTCCCATTTCTGCAACCTGGGAGGACGCAACTGAGATGCGTCAGGACTTTCCTTATTTGTTTTGAACTTCGGGACGAAGTTTTAATAAGAGGGGGTGTATGTAATGCCCGCCTCAACACTTATGTTTGATTTTGGTTATTTTAGACTTATGATTGATTAGATTGTTTGAGACCTATGATTGATCAGACTACTTTTGAGACCTACAACTGATTTGACTATTTGAGGGCACTGGTTTGAAGTGATCTGGAGTGATTGCTTTAGATTTTATATGCGAAATAAAAATGGCTAGATAAATGATGATTTGTTTATACTCGACTGACTGAGAAAATGAAAAATGTTGAAGTTACTTGAAATGAAAAAAATGATGATTTGTTTATACTTGACTGACTGAGAAAATGAAAAATGTTGAAGTTACTTGAAATGAAAAAAAATGATGATTTGGTTATAGTCGACTGACTGAGAAAATGAAAAAGATGATACAAATGTTTTATAGTGTAGCGCTACTAATATGTGTTTGAGTGTGTGTGTAGTGGCAGGTAAGACAATTTAACGACTGACCCACAATGGAATTATAGGGGTCGTAAGAACGGAAAGAACACTTAGGGGTATGACGACTGGCTGTCGACCCTGAATTAGTAATCCATGTATGGGTGAAGCCGTTTCAACTCACCCGGGGAAGCGTATGTCGTACGGGCAATACCATAATGATTTGGTTGCATACGATGAGTTGAGGGGCGCGCAATAAGGAGAGCCTTATCCCTCAACATCCCTTAGTCTCCAAGGAGCGTAGTTGAGAGATCGCGGTAATGACCCCCGATCGCCACGCAGTGCTCCCCATAAGAAGAAAGAAAGATACTGTTGGAAGGGCCCGCCGAAGAGGTACCTAGACAAAGAAAAGTGGGAAAACAAAATTATTCATGCACGCATAACTAAAAAATAAAATAAAATATGTGTGGAGATTCTAGAAAATTTAATATTAAAAGAATTAATATTTTATTGTTATTACCATGATGGATTTATTACTAATTTATGAGTAGATATAGTTAGAAGTATTTAAATTGATCCACATACATACTTTTATTAATTTAAATCCATCTCCTTTATAACAACTATGTGTTATGACGAAAGTGAAAGAAAATGAATGAGTACTATTATATCTAGATATGATGGAAATTAATTGATTACCTATGGGTTCGTATAATGGCATAAGCTTTGATAAATGTTCTTCTTAAAGACAAAAGAGAAGAACAAATTATGTTTCTTTAGATATGGTACTATTTAGATTTGATATTGCATCTTTTTATGAAATTGTTAATACAAAAAAAATAAAAAAATTTAGTCGCCTTGAGAGACCCTACACTCAATATGGGTGATCTTATTGTAGATTGAGAATAGTGGATCGATGTGGATTCAAGCACACAACCTACTAGATCGACAAAAGAGGATTGGGAACAACTGGAAAGAAGGGAAAGGAGTACAATTCAACTTTGCCTATCAGATTCAATGTTGTTGATTGTATCTAGAGAAGATAATGCATTGAAGTTGTGGAATAAGTTAGGGAGTTTGTATCAATCAAAGTCCCTAGTAAACAAGTTGTTTCTTCAAAAGAAGTTGTTTCACCTTTGGATGGATGATAACGGCTTGGTGATGAATCATCTAAATGTCTATAATACTTAAGTAAGTCAACTTTCGTCTATCAGTATTAAGATGGAGGAAGAAGATAAATGCATTACCCTATTATGTTCTTTTCCATATTCTTGGGATAACTTGATTGTAGCAATAGTTAGTGCTAGTTAAGCCACTTTAAAGCTTGAGGAATTAATATTGGCATCCTTGCTATCAGAGGAAATTAGGTAGAAAAACGTGGATAGATAGAGCATGGATTCCTTGTTCGTGAAAGGTTGTCCCCGAGATAGAAATAAAAACAAGGATTCAAGGGGGAGATCTAAATCTAAGGGTAGATCTAAATCTCTAGAAAAATGTTTAAGGAAATATTAGAAATGCAATAAAGCTGGGCATTATAAGAAGGATCGTAGATCTAAAAATGTTGATACAGAAAAGGGTTTTGATGATTCCCCTTCCACAGAGGTGAATAAATCCTCAAAAAAACAAGGGGATGCGTACTTGGATTCTATAGGTACCCATTTATATCGTGATGTATGGTTGATTGACTCATGTGCATCTTTTCATATGACTCATATGGAGTGGTTATGTGAATATGAGAAACATAATGGAGGTGATGTTTTCTTAGGAGATGACTCAACAACCAAAATCACAGGATGTGAAAAAGTTAAGTTGATGCTCAAGGTTGGAAAGATTAAAAATCTCCCTGGGGTTTTGCACATACCAGATCTAGCTAGAAGTTTGATATCCATCAACAAGATGAGTGATGCAGGCATACAAACTATGTTTGCAAAAGAAACATACAAAATGGTTTGAGGATAAATGGTCTTGCCAAGGGGATTTCGAAATGGAACTTTGTACAAATTGTTGGGAATCACGATCATTGGTGAGTGTAACAGTTCTATTGTGCCTGAGGGTGGAAATAGAGAAGACAAATCCCTTATTGTCTCTGGAGGAAATACAATGCTATGACATCAAAGATTAGGACATATTGGAGAGAAGGGCCTTTGATAATTACATGGTAAAGGTATGGTTAAAGGTATGTTTGTTTTCACATTGGATTTTTATTTCTATGAACATCACATATATGGTAAACAAATTCGAGTAAGATTTTCATATGGTGCTACAAGAGCAAATGGAATCTTAGAGTTAATACACATTGATGTCTTTGGACCTGTGCGTGTTCCATAATTAGGTAGATATGTGTATTATGTTTCATTTATAGATGATTTCTCAAGGATTGCATGGATTCATTTCCTTCAAAAGAAACGTGGTGTATTTAATAAATTTAAAGATTTTAAGGCTTTTGTAGAGAATCAGGCAGAGAAGAAAATAAAGATGTTGAGGATAGGAAATTGTGAAGAGTTCCGGGAATGAATTTAATGAATTCTACAAGAAGTTCGGAATAGAAAGGAAAAAGACTAATCATACACACCTCAACATAATGGAGTTGTATAAAGAATGAATAGGAAGTTGATGGAAAAGGAAGGGATCATTCTTAATGGTCCTGGGTTAGGAAAATAATTATAGGTAGAGGTAATGGATACTACATTTTACTTGGTAAATCAATCACCCACATCAACATTGGTTGAAAAAACTATGCATGAGGTATGGATTGGTAAGAAACCCTCTCTTAAACATCTGAATTTTTTTAGGTGTAATGCTTATGTACATATTCCAAAGGAGAAAAGGAGTAATATGGATAATACTGATGAAAAATGTATCTTTATTGGTTATAAAGATGGCGAGAAAGGTTTTAAACTTTTGGACCTAGTAACTAAGAAGAATGTTTACAGTCGAGATGTTGTTTTTAGAGAGATTAAACTGATGTCCCCACTAGTATAAAAATGAATGATAAATGACTAGGCGACCAAAAACATTGGTCACCAAGTGAAATAAATTACTAAACCACCAAAAAAGTTGGTCACCACAGTGTTTTTAAGTGAAATATGACCAAATTTGAGCAATTTTAAGTGATCACAACTAAAAATGACTAAAATAAATGACTAATTTAGTCATGGGATAAAAAATATGACTAATTTAGTCATGGGATAAAAAATACGACTAGACAATCTAAGTCAATAATTACAGAAGATGTCCATTGCTAAAATTTACAAAATTGTAATAATTTTATTACAATTTCGTAAAGTTTAACGTTGTAGATGAATTTAGAGAAGGGGGTCTCTAAATCCATTTGCAACATTAAAATTTACGAAACTGTAAAAATTGTTTTGTCAAAATTGCAATTTGCCGTTGTTAATTTCCATTATCCATTATTCAAACAATGGATAATTGCAATTTTGACAATAAAATTTTACGCTTTTCATAAATTTTGACTCTGCAGATGGATTCAGATACCCCCTTCTCTGAATCCATCTGCAGCGTGGCCCCAAACAGGAAGTCACTCAAATGGAAAAGGAACCAAAGTGTTGCCTATATCCTTTGGAATTTGACTCACAAAGGTTTTTTTGAGTTGAGTGGAAGAGGAGGCGATGGAAAATGTTGAATATGTAAACTATTAAAAGGCCCAAAGATCCATGAACCTACATTGTAACCTTGAAACTATTGAAAATAAAGACTAAGCATCGCCATTTGAACCTAGTTTTCCCAATTATGTTTCTAGGGTAAAATCTATGTGTTGAATGTGAGTTTCATGGTGATTGTTGTGTTACTGATTGATGTGTCTATTTATTGGATTGCTGCCCATACACTTAGGTGATTCCCTTTGATTTAATCAATTCAATATTACACCGAATTAGTGGGAATTTTAATTTGTGTTATGTATAAATTAATGTGGTTACAAGCTACCTCACTTTCCAACATTCTCATATGGATTAATCTGAAGGAATGTTGAGTTTGCATTAAACAATTGATTATTTTCCCTCCGATGTTAATGGCTATGTACAATGGTTTAAAAGAATCATAGCTTGCGTACCATGAAATTAACATATACCAATTTTGTGGAACCATTGGAATGGCATCCCATTGTGATTTCCTCGTAACTAATTTGTAAATTCACCTTGGCACTAAAATACAACAACCAAGAGACTCATGTTTTTCATTTATTTGTGTTCATGAGACCAATGGTTGTCATAATATAGTTGTTGCAATTTTCTAGTGCAATTTTTATTCTTAGTAATTGGTAATTAGCAATTCATTCCACTCCCAAGACATTGGGCACTCAATGTGGCCATACACACTCATTGTAGAGTGTTCTTGTTGTTTGGGTAGTGAGTGTATCCACCTAGTACTCCAATTGTTCCATTTGGTAGTTTATTGAAGGATAGAATTACAGTATGGAGACATGCTCTATTCAAAATGATGAAGTCTATACTATTGCCACCTCCTCGAGGTCCAATGTTGGGTGTTGGTGTGTATCCAACAAACATCACACTGCTTTCGTTTGGAGTTATAAACAATTGTGTTCCTTTAATGTGTTTGGTGACAAGGTCACACATTCTCCTTTATCAACATTTGATTTCTTATTGTTTGTCTTAAGTGTGAGAAAAAAATGAGTGTGATGGAATGGTGGAAGAGGGAGCTACAATTAAGTTGAAGATAATTATGGAAATGGTTATAAAAATGTTGATTGAATTGTGCGAGTAGCTACAACATATTCCACTCAACTTAGAACACTATACCTCATTTCCTTGCACACAACAATAAATTTGGACAACCAATCACTATTAAATCTACCCATGTACATGGTAGTGGAATACTCACATGTATCAATGTTGGGCTATTAGTGTTTTAAAGGGACTCTGGTTTTGTTCTTCATTGATGATAGAGAAACCTAATTTACTTGTTGTTCGCATTGATTATTCATGGGTGGAAACTTTTGGTATAAGCAACCTTGATTTTAAATAAATCATTTCAGAGCAAGAGAATGGTACCATATAATTTTCCTTGTCTTTCCAGTAAAGAATTATTGAGGAAAGCGCCAATGCAATTATAAGAATGCTTGTTGATTGGTTGTTATTTAATGGAACTTTAAAGTTAGTTATTCATTCTTTTGAGTAATGAGAATTGCAGTACTGGAATGTTTTAACACAACAAAATTTTCCTTGAAACCAGAGCAAGAAGAACTCAGTCCATTAAACATTGATTCGAGTGATGTTATACAAAACATAAGCCATTGGAAATATAACAAATGCATAGACATGGACTACATGTGTATGTGTTGAGCGCGAGTATTGTTCCCACAAGGCTTGGCTACATGTAGGTATTTTAATTGCATTGGTCAAGTTAGGGATTTGCTGTTGATTAGCATATTGAAAAGCAAAGGTTTGTTTTGTTTTAAGACTAATTGGAAGGGTAATTTTTTTCCCACTGTTGATATTTTCCTTGGCATTACAAAGATGAAAAACAGAGACCAAATTTCATTTCCAAAAAAATTTCATGTCGGTGAGACATGTGGGCTATAAGTCTCGCATTGACATATCAATAAGTGTGACCATGGGGCAATAGAATGGAGTACAAGTGGGTGAAAGGCCCGATTGAGATACTTAGTGAAGGAGTCTAATTGCTTCTAAATATTTTTTGTTGTTGATGCTAGATCTTTCTAGAACTATTGATACTTCTTGATGTAGAGGAAATAAACACTCTTTTATGCTTGTAGATATCCTCTTGAACAATTTTGAATTGTCGATACCTATAGCACCTATGGGATTTACTAAGGGATGACTACAAGTGAGTGGAAGGTCTCTGCCAACTTCTTGGTGATGGAGATCCATTTCTATTTTATTTTTGTGGATGTTGGATTTTGTTTACAAGAATTATTGTTACTATTATATGTGTATAGGAAGACTATATAAGCACTATTTTATGTTTGTAGATAGTCATATGAACATATTAGAATTATCTAGACTTACAATAGTGATGATGTTTTGAGGGTGAATATTTACTTTTGAAATTATTATGAGTGATGAAATGTCTTTGAGAGTGCACAAGTTTTTCCATGGAGCAACAAGATGGAGTGAAAACATGATAGATACTTGGTGAATAAGTATGGTTGCTCCCGAATATAATATGTTTGTTACTATTGGATCTTCCTTAACCACTATTACTTCTTGATGTAGGGGAAGACAATACAAACACTCATTTATGATTGCAGACAACCTCTTGAACATGTCAGAATGCTAGGACCTTAAAAATGATTAGTTTTTGTCTCTTTCGAACAAATGGTGAGTGTTGGAAGGTCCCTAGGCTCCCACAAGTGGGTACATGGAGTTAGTACAAATTGGTCTAAGGCCGGTAATATATACTTGGTGATTGAATCTAACTTTTGATTGATTGAGATATTGTTGTTTCATTTTAACTGATATTTACTCTATTTTGTATGAACAATCATATAATCATTTCAAACATGTCTACACTTGTATTTGTAGTTTTTTTTTGGATTATAAAATAGTTTCATGAGAGATTATGCCTTTGTTGATGGAAAGTAGAAAAGACATAACGTTGGTTAACATTGATTTTTCAGTTTATAATAGTAAATCTATTTAATGAGGTTTGGGATTTTGATCTTAACGAAGTGCTTACATGCCTCTAGGAATGTAGAAAAACGTGATTGGGTAGGCTACTACTATATAGCCACCACAATGAAGGATGTGCAAACATATGTAGAATGCAATCATTTTACATCTTTTAAAAAGGTATGCTTTTTTAACAAAGGGAGGGAGAGAGGACCAAAGTTAAAACTAGAAACAATTAAGCCTCTCAACTATGTAAACTTCACCAAGAAACTATGTAAACTTCACCAAGATGTGTTGATGTATATGTAACTTCGGAATGTATTTCATCTATGTATTTCATATATATTTATTGTACCCTTATTAGAGATGTGTTATTCCTCTATAAGGAAGTGTCGTCATGTGGATTGACAAGTGTCGCAAGTGTGTGTACTTGCCGATGGGTTATTAGACCACCATGTGTGGGGTCAGCCCTGAAATATATATATTATAATGTGGATGTACCTAGCTAGACAAGTCGGCCCATAAGGTCACTGGGAAAACAGGTTAGTATAAATAGAGATCAGGTGATCTCTATTTAGATTATTCGGAAAGTTATATCTCTCTCACTCAGAAAGTGGCGCACTAGTGAGGAGGAGGATCATCTACTACTAGGAGACTATCTCAGTGTATTTTGGTTCTACTTTGGTTGAGCCATTGCTCTCTCTATCTCTGAGGAAGTTGTGGGGTTTTTCACCTTAGGGTTTTCCCCACGGAAACTATGTGTCTCTTGTCTCTCATGCTTTTGATTCTTGTGGTGCTTGTCATGCTTATTGTGATTGTCATGCATTGATATACTGTATATGTTATTCTCTCAGTGAAGATCCTAGAGTATTGTGAATTAATGCTCAAAATTTAACAAGAAGAAGGAAACTGTGAAGGCTAGTAAAGGAAGTGAGGTTAAGAATCTATACAACACTTTAGTGAGGGATAAAAGAAGAGAAAATAATAAAGTTAATTAAGAAATAAAGAGGGAAGAGACGACCAAAGTTAAAGTTAGACACAATTAAATATCCAAATTATGAAAATGATGACCAAGAAGAAGGAAATGGAGAATGGTAATGGAAGGGGAGATTGAGAGTGTTTATAAAACATGGATTTGTGGGCAATTTCTATTTGGTGGATAATGGATACCTAAAAGGCTAAAATTATGAAGGAACATAGAGACATTGAGATTAGGATTTAATGCATTATCAAGGAAGGAATGAGATGAAATCATTTACTTGCATGTTGATTTCATTGGGGCAACTTCGTTTCTCTTATTAAAGATTTTTTTTACCTATATGTCACCTAATTTGCAGAAAGCACGAAATAAGTAGAAATAAGTAGAATTGAGTCATTCAATAAATGAACAAATTCAATCTTCTTCTTCTTCAAACAAAATTGTAAAGTAAAGTTTCATTTTATTTCATTCATTTTTTATTTTAAATTTCAATGATATGGGTTGTTTCAAATTTGATCAAATCCCCTAATCCAAATTCCCATCAATCAAATGGACTTATAATTTCTAACAAAATTCTTGTCAAATGAAGGGAAAACTTATACCCAAAAGCAAAAGAGTTTATCCATTTTAAAACTTACTAAGTTGTAAAATGTGAATTGTAGATCTTTAAATCTTCAAATTTCACATGATTTTTGTATGTATTTTTAGAAAAACAAATCATTTAAAAAATAAATTAAAAGAATTATTTATTTATATTAATTTATGAAATAAAAATATCATATTATTTTTTTAATTTACTTTAAATATAATATAACAATAATTATTCAAAACTGCATTTTTTATTATTGAATCTACAAATATTGTTACAAACATTGAATATTGAGTATCGTTACAAAACCTATGAGTATATATATATATATATATATATATATATATGGTGTTTCATTGTTTGTTAGAGGGCCAATCCATTGTGAGAATGCCAACACCTACTATTCCAGGTATAGAATCAAGGTATGGCCAGAAATACAATCATTACAATAGGGGCTCAACAAGGGCATCATGTCACTTACAAGAATTGAACTTGGGTCGGAAGGGTAACAATCATTCCTCCCAACCACCCAAGCTACAACCAATGGACATATGAAAATCAATATATATATATATATATATAGAAAGAAAAGGGGTACAAAACCATAATGAGGAGGCAAAACAAGAAGTGGAAGGAAATAGAGAATAAAAACATCTTAATTTCATAATAAACGAAACACAAACAAGAGATAAAGAAAGGTAGCTTGATCATCAAGGAATCTAAAAATGATCTAGAGTGAAAATATATGAAAAAAAACATAAATGTAAGAAATGGACAACATAGCAATGAAAAGTAATAAAAGTTGGTAAATCAAGGGTAGAAAGAAGTTAAGTAATTAACCAGGAAGGAAGAGAGGGCCAAAGTTAAACGTAGGCACTAAATCCTATGAACTATGAAAATGTTTGTCAAGAAGAAGAAAAGGGAGAAGGGTAAGGGAAAAGGGGTATAACATGTGAATTAAAGGATAACAGAAGAGAAAAAATGAAGTTAATTAAGAAACAATGAGGGGGAGAGGACTAAAGTTAAAGATAGAAACAATTAAAGCTCTAAACTATGACTCTAAACTATAAAAAGGTTGACTAGTAAGAAAGAAATGGAGAAGGATAAGGGAAGCATAGTTAAGAAACTATATAAAACATGAGTTTGAGATTAAAAGAAGAGAGGGAACAAGAAACAAAGGAGAGAGGAGAGGACTGAAGTTAAAGATATATATAATTAAGCCTAGAAACTATAAAAAATGTTGACCAAGAAGAAGGAAGCGAAGAAGGGTAAAGAAAGGGGGTTAAGGATCTATACAACACATGAGTTAGAGGATAAAGGAATAGAGTAAATATGAAGTTTATTAAGAGACAAGGAAGGAGGGAGGAGAGGACCATTGTCAAAGATAGAAATGGTTAAACATATGAACTATGAAAATGTTGATAAGAAACAAACATGGATAAGGGTAAGGGAAGTGGGGTTAAGAAGTTATATAGCACATGAGTTAGAAGATAAAATAAGAGAGAAAAATTGAAGGTAAATAAGAAACAAGGATGGTAGAGAGGCCCTGGGACTCCATACTCTTAAAATGTTGAAAACGAAGAAATTGGAGAAATGTAAGGAAATGGGGGTAGAGGATAAAATAAGTGAGAGAAAATGAAGTTAATTAAAAAACAAGGAGGAATGAGAGGACTAAAGTTAAATACATAGACAATTGAGCCTTTAAACTATGTAAACTTGACCAAGAAGAAGGAAACTGAGAATGGCGATAAAGTAAGTGGAGTTAAGAATCTATATGACATGAGTTACAGGATAAAAGAAAAGAGGAAACCAACATTAATTAAGAAACAAGGAGGGAGAAGAGCACCCGAGTTAAAGATAGAAATGATTAAGCCTTTGAACTATTAAAAATGATGACCAAGAAAAACTGGAAATTGAGAGGGGGATTAAGAGTGTCAACAACATGAATTAGAGGGTAAAAAGAGAGAAAAAAGCACCAAAAATAGTAATTAAACATCACATTTAAAATCATTTCACAAAAATCTTTGAAAAGATTCAACCAATTTCAAAAGCTTACAAGATGTATAGGGCTTTCTGGGGTCCCATGGGACATTCGACAATATTAAGTTTCCCTTTTACCCCTATCATATTATGGTGCAAGTTTACCAATGCTTTTAATGACATGGAATTGAGAAAATAATTATTTTATT
The DNA here is from genome assembly GCA_027924585.1 of Larix kaempferi. NCBI lineage: Eukaryota > Viridiplantae > Streptophyta > Pinopsida > Pinales > Pinaceae > Larix > Larix kaempferi. The sequence goes on along the minus strand of BSBM01000968.1, from coordinate 4,156,257 downwards.
ATAATGATAAGGGACCTGTATCAACTTCACCCATGTCATCATCTTCTTCTAGGGTGACCTCTAGCTCTTCTTCCTAAATGGGTTCATTTTCCATTTCTTGCCTTGAATTTGTTGCATTCTCTTCTAAATGTTATGACCCATTCTCCTATTCAAATTCTGTTATCCCTTGCTTATTTTTTCGTAGATCCATTCTCTCCCTAGCTCTATAGATTTGGACTTGTATCTTCTACTTTCTTCCTTTCCATCTAATCTACTTTACTTCTCCCCACCTATATTCCATGGTTTCTCTCTACATACCTTCACCTCTACTTTACTCCTCCCTTCCTTGTGTTCCATGGTTTCTCTCTCCATCCCTTGACCTTCATTATTCCATGCTTATCCTTCACCCCATTTCTCGTGAGCTCTAAATTGATTGAGGTGATGCCTGAGTTCTCCATGTGTTTCTATAGTTAATTGATTTCTCTAAGCTTGGGCCTCTGACTTATTGGTTTCCTTGTCTATTCAATGGTTGAATTTAGGGGTTGAAAATAATTCAACAACGATGGTAATGTCTGAATTATTTTTGTTGTTATAGGTTTCCATTGTCCAATCTTCTTCTACCTTGGATTTTCCATGACTCCATCCTTATCCTCTTTCCTAGTTTTATTATTATTATTATTTTAACATTTTAAGGAAAATCCCACATTACATGGCCATATTCATGGTATTTATTACAATGGAAGGGGGCGTGCTCATAGTCCATAGTTAATATCCACTTACTATCCTAAAAATCTAAGACTATTGATTCAGGTAGTGGTTAAGAGACATTCATGTAAACACATATTCTTGTATAGGAGGTATACTTACTTACTTTGTTCATGTATGGCATCTTCACAAAGAACCCCAACATATTTCCTATGATTTTTAGGGTCTCTTCCTCCATACTATCTAGGAGGAGGGAGTATAACCAAATCTAGAGTAGGTGTTTAGAGAAGACTTCTTTTTTTGGTGAGAATTTCTCTAAGCAATACCTGATGTGAAGCCCTGTGACATTAAAAACGTATGGGTCTCTCTCAAATATTTTCTCATGGTTCTATGTGTTGGTGAAAATCATTGTTAAGAAACCTTAAGCCCTTATATTTAGATCTATCGAACCCCTCACCATTCTTCATGAGTTAATCCACCATTTTAGGGTTGCTTCAAATAGACATAGCCCAAGGAATTTTCATATGACTATGTGATGAATCGTGCAATGTATAAGTCTTTAATATATCTAGATCTCATCTTGTAATGGGGTCCGATTCTTGGGCATATTTTCCATGCAACTTCCTATATTTTTCATACCATTAATTAGATTTTGGAATCGGTCCCTCTTGGCCCCACCCTACCATCATTGATTTCCCTCTCTGTAGAATAGCCTTGAAAGATGGATACATTGAAGAGTGACCTCCCTCCCTAGCTTAGGAGGCCACACAATCAATAAATTTCAAATTCCTACATTTTGTGTACTTTGGAAACTATGCTACCTTCCCACCTACCTCCACCTTTGAACTATGATCAATACAATCTATTGATCCTGGTATGTAATCCATAAATTGCATTTGTGGTTTATCTCTATTTCATATTTTATGAGTTCATATAAAATCACTAAATTTGTTGTTAATATTGTATCTCTAATAACAAGTTACACTAGCAACATTAACATTATTGGGTTGTGTTCATTAAGAACTACTATTGTGTACTCATGTGATCAATATTCTTTGTAAGAAGATCATGTTGTTTTATATTGATTGATAAGGATGAGTAACCTTGATAATTTGTAATAATATTAAAGTTATTTCTTGTTGGGTGTATTTATTAGAGTGTTTTTTTTTCACACCAAAAAGACAACTTTTTATATTAAAGAAAAGAAAATACATCAAGACCTTGAGAAGTGAGACCTTCTTAAACCCAATAAAACATCTCAAATACATATAACCCTACTATCAACCATCTTCAGGACCACTCACTACAATGTCCGAAGTACAAGATACCTTATCGAGACTTATATCCAATTACAAAAAACCTGTGAGAGCAATAATCAAGAAGTTTTGCTCTCCCAAAAAGGAGCTAAATACAAGACTAATAAAAAACACTAAAATGACCAGAAAACAGAAATAATCCATTCCTGAATTCTTCAAAAGTGATTTTACCATCCATAATACCAATGGCTCTCTTGGACAAGATATTAGCTCCAACATTGAACTCCTTGTAGATGTGCTTGAAAGATAAATGATCAAATCTATTGATCAAATTTCTAACTTTGCGGATCCACTGCACCAAAGTTAATGAGGAAAGGGAGGTATCTCCCAAAGCCCAATCTATGATAAGTTTCGAATCACCAACTATAAAAAATGAGTCCAAATTTCTCTTTTTGGAAAACTAGAGTAAGCCCCAAAGGGCTAAGAGCTCAGCTTTTGTATTCGTTCCCATCCCTACACCCATCCAAAGATTAATAAAGTGAGTAGAATTAAATCTCACCATCATTCTTGCACTACATAATCCCTTCTACTTAGCACCATCAAAGAAACAAACAAGCTGATTTGGCTCCAGATCAGGAAAATGTACTCTTCTATTACACAAATTATCTCTTTTATGGAAAATTCAAGGAAGAGTGAATTCACTTTAATGCTCACAAGAACAAGATTGGAATGGGAATCTTGAAAAATCTAGTAGTTTCTTTCTCTCCACACTTCCCACAGTACGAAAAGAGGGATATTGATCAGGTTTCTCTGTACACTACACCACTTACTCAGGTTTTCATCAAGTGAACAGGACTCCCAACAAAAATGAAAGGGAAAAGAATGCCCCGGTTCTTTCCATACCTGTTGAAAAAATGCACAGTCTCCAAATAAGTGATCTACCGATTCTATTGCAAGGCTACAAAGAAAACACCTGTTAGGACCTAAAAAACCTCTTCTCTACAACACGTCCCAAGTTAATATCTTCTTGTTGAAGCATAACCATGAAAAACACTTAATTTTTAATGAAGCAGAATCCTTCCATATCCACTTTGTCCACCATGTCGAGCCGTCCACCGCTTCAATTTACATAACTAACTTATATGCCAAGTTTTATTTGACCGATCCATCCTGTTTATTGTAGTTACATACCACTTCATCTGCGGAATTCATCAACATATTTCCAGCCTGATATAACCTGCACACAAAACTATCCCATTCACCAGCTGCCTCAGCAAAGAGACCAAGCTCTCCGCCCGATTTCAAAGTGTAGAAAATTCATTCTTCTCTCTAGTAACCTGTTTAAGAACATATATATTCCTTTGGAGGAGAGCTCCCATGAGCTCCCAAGATAAGCCATAATTCTCAATTGATCCTATAAATGGTCCACACCCAAGTAAATTTATATACCTCGACCAATAGACCAACAAATAGCATGATTAATAATGGGAAAAGACTTGAGCAAACTCCTCTAGATACATGAAGTAGAGGAAGTCTTACTTCCACTAAGTCTCAACCAGGAAACCATATCCATTCTCTTTAAGTACTTAAAGTTTACCACTGTTCCCCAAAGACCTTTATCAAATAGTACACGCCAAATACTTATTGCACATAATGCTTTATTAAACCAGTTGAGTGTCTTGATACCCCTTCCTCCATAAGACTTAGGTTTAGAAATAATATCCCAGGATGATAGATGGAATTTAGAAAGATTCAATTTTCCATCCCATAGGAAAATATTACTTCTAATCAGGGAAATAAATCCTTCCGGGATGTGGAACAAAGAAAACCAAAACATCGGAATGCTTTGCAACACAGAACTAACCATAACCAATCTACCACCCAAAGGAAGAATTCGATAAGACCAAGAACTTATATTCCTATGAATTCTCTCGAGTAACCAAAGCCAATATTATTTATTGTATCCATTTGGTTTTAAATGAAAACCAAGATACTTGAATCCATCATCAAGGTTGTTCATCTTGTAGGGAAATAGTGTTGCAATCCGATCTTTAACCACAGGGTCATCACAAGAGTAAACAAAAGAGGATTTCTGAGAACTGATTGCCATACCTGAGTCATCACAAAAGATAGAAATGATAGTATGATAATGCTCCCAATCAGATAAAGATCCATCCCCAAAAATAAGTACGCCATCTACAAAAAGCAAATGAGAGATATATAGGGCACTAACAAATTTAATACCTTTAATATTTTATTGATCTCTATCTTGCTTAATCAGTAGATTTAAACCTTCAATATTCAAGATGAATAAGTACGGGGAGAGTGGACATCCCTGACGAATTCCTCTATTTCCACTAAAATATGCAGAAGGGGACCCATTTATCAGAACTGCATACCTAGAAGAAGAAATGCATTCCATGATCCAATTAGTGATCTCAGGTGCCAGACCGATCTGTATGAGAATAAACCTCATGTAAGTCCAATCAATTCTGCCATAAGCCTTAATTAGATCCATATTGAGAATGAAATCAAATAATTTATTCTGTTTCATTGAGTGAAGACCCTCCCGAGCTATCCTCGTAGCATCCAATATTTGTCGATTTGGTAAAAAACCAAATTGTTCCTCAGAGATATATTTACCAAGAAAAGGCTTAAGCCTCTTAGAAATGTTTTTTGTGATAATTTTATAAAGTAGATTACATAGATATATGGGTCGATAATCATTAAAGTAGTCCAACCTATCTTTCTTAGGAATGAGAGTAATATAGGTAGAATTCAAAGTACGAGGAACAAGGCCCCTTCTTCTAGTTTCATCAACAACTTTTGCTAGCTCATTACCCAAGATGTCAAAAAACTGCAGATGAAATTCTATAGTCCACCCATCTAGGCCAGGAATTTTATCTCTTGCAAATAACTTCAAGGTATTCAAAGCTTCATCCACCGTAACCTTCTTACCAATTTCATTACAGTACTCATTGCCAAAGAAACTAGGGAAATTCTTTATTGTCTTTAACTGATTTTCAATATTAGAGGAGCATTTATTTGTATATATTCCCCTGAAATGTTTCACAGATTCATATTTAAGCGATTTTGCATCACAACATACCTCATTACTGTGATTCTTCATTTCCCAAATTGAATTTATCAGCCTTCTCTGGTTCGCAAAACAGTGAAAAAACTTCATATGATTATTACCAGCTTGTAACCACACTGCCCTACTCTTTGGTCGCCAGGTCTCCTCTAGATGCCTTTGAATTTTCTATTTTTCCACTTCAAGCATATAAATCCTTTCTTTCCTTTCTGAAGAAAAATATTCCACATCCACAATCCCCAAGAGCTTTTGTATTTCTAAATCAATTTATGTTAAGATATTCTCATTTAATTTCTTTTTATCTTTCTCCCAAATCTTAACTTCCTCCTTTAACAAAGACAACTTTTTTATTAAAATATGCAATGGAGTAGAGTGGACTGTAAGAGAAAGACAATGCCATTTTCCTTAATCAATTGCTTAAAATCCTCATCCCCAAGCCAACTAGGATTAAATTTAAAAGGATAATTGACAAAATATCTGTCAAAACCCAACTGTAGAATGACTGCTTTACGATCTGATAAACCTGAAGAGTAGGACCATGAGCAGTACCTGCCCAATTCATCACAAATAAATTTCGACATAAAGTACCTGTCAAGCCTTTTTTCTATTCCTGCACCCCAACAACGCCCATTAGACCAAGTCGACACTAGACATTAGGGACAATATCCACCATCTTGAAATTATCGAAACCTGAAATCAAGAAATCTGCCAACGGATCCAGCTTATTTCCAACACCCCACACTTCCTCAGTCTATAACTTGAAATTGAGGTCCCCAACCGATATGAAAAAACTGTCGTCCAACAAGCTTGAGAGAAAAATACACTCCCAGAATGATTTTATGTTTTGGTATGGGCCATATATATTTAAGATCCTTATACTTTTCTGAAACCCTTTCAGCTTACCATAAAGAAGAATACCTGCAAAAGTGGTAAAGCCTTCATATCGTCCAGATCTCGGTTCCATGCCACAAGCGTTCCCCCATACAACCCATTAGAATCCATTGCACAGAATCTCCAAGAGGGTTTTGAATTTCAAAAAATTGTTACATGCCTCCACCGAAGAAATCATAGTCTCTTGTAGGAGAATAATATAGGGTTTGATCTTATCTAATAGTCCTCTTAAAGCAGTTATTTTTTTTCCATTGCCTAGCCCCCGTATATTAAGGGAGATTAGGTTAATTGGATAACCCCCTTATGGGATGCATCCTCTCTAAGAGCTCGAAAATACGAAGAAGTGAAATTCTCTTTAGATAACCCTTTTACAAATAGAGAAGAGATCGAAGGATTAGTGAAAGCATAGGGGTTTTTTCCACCGTCTTTCGACTTTGATAAACCAACCTCGACACCAGAAGAAGACCCAAAACCTTTTTCCTTCTTATTTTTCCTAGGTTTGCGAATCGTAACATTTCCATTGAAAATAGAGGAGATCAGGATAATCCCGAGAATATTAGTATTCGAAGTCGAATTCCCTGTGATAGGGATTTTCAATTCTTGTTGAGAGTCCATAGAATGAGACATATTAGGAGGTGAGTCCTTAAGCGGTGAGGAGGAAATGTTAATCCCCAAAGGAGGGTTTATGCAACCCTTCAGAGGAGGGAATGTTGAATCAAGTATGGGAGAAGAAGATCCATCCCCTGGATGTGCAGGAGAAAAAACATGATTATCGACCACAGTAGGCGAGATATTGTAATATCCTGAATTTTGGAGTAACTATTTTTGTTGTTATATTGGGCCATGGCCCCAACACATATGTTTTATTTTGAGTATTGGGCATGAGCCCTAGCACCTATGATTTATTCTTTTATATATTGACATATCGGGCATCGACCCTGATTGACTTCTTTATTGGGTGTATACTGGGCGAGGAGACCCTAATGTTTTGATGATGTTCTTCAGATTTGATATGGGTACAAACCCTAATATACTGAGATGATATTTTGTTATTTACTGTGCAGAACTATGATCTTTACATGAATGACTTATGTGGTGTGTTGAGCGTGGACTCATAAACACACAGATGACCTACGTACTGGGCATAAGCCCTGATGTACCTAGAGGAATGTTTATGTACTGGGACGAAGCCCTGAGGTACATTGAGTGTTGGGCATAAGCCCTGGAGCACTCCAAGCTTGATAAATGAATACTTGATCCGAGGCCATTTGAATATTCTAGATGTGCCTCACAACCACATTCTAGCACTAGTGTTGAGCAGGAAGCTATGGAATTGCACTAGCGTAACACTCATGTGAAAGTGTTGAGTTAAAAGGATCTGAAGAGCACTCGGGGTTACTAAATATCAAAGTGTTGAGTCTGAAAGACTTTGAATAGCACTTTTACTTTCATCACATTTATTTAATTTGATTAAATTATTCATCTTTTATCTATCATCAAATACTGCAGGAACTACCATGTTAAACGAGGGAATCCGACATGCAAGAGAGAGACTAGAGGTGCCTATCCAAGCTTACCAAAAGACCATCCAAAGAATTGGACCATATCCTTAATGTTTAAAAGAAGTATCATGTAAAGATATATAATTAAATAATAGATAATTGTCATAACCTAAAGTATGGATTGACTAAGAATAGTCTTGTGTGAACAAAATGCTTAAAGGCCTCAAGGCTAAATATTATTATTAAGAACTTTAATAATAATATTGTTATTATTTATTTATAAAATATATTTATTGCATACAGTTTATGCATAGTGGGCTGCCACATTATTAAATAGTAATTAATAAAGTATTAATACTTAGTGGGCAGCCACATTAGTAAATAGTATTAATAATGTATTAATACCTAGGTTAGAAATATTATTACTATAATTAGTGTTATTGTCATTATGAAAAGTTTAAATTAAAATCACTTATAGTTAAAACAATTGAAAGTCCTAGTTCAAGAGGACTAGATATTTATTAAATAATATCTTTTAAATATTATTTAATTTAAAGAAACTAATTATTTCAACAGTCAGAATTCAAGACTCCCCTACATAAAGAGGGCAGATCCCAAGAGTGGGGGATCATTCTTTCTCATTATCATTATCTTATGGTAATCAGAGAGAAGTTTTCTGCTCCAAGAAGTTGAAGCAGTCTCACCTAATAATTTCAGATCTGAACCAGCACGGAACCTAGGGCTTCTATCTCTTATTGCATGTTGGAACCAAGCTCGGGGGATCCAGTTAGAACCAGGAACAGTCTAAGGGTCATGTGTCATGTCCCCAATTTTGGGCTAATTCAGTGACCATGGGTAAAAGGGGACATTATTTTCCTAGGAAGATAAATGATAATTTAATCCTGTAACTATATAATAAATTTTAGCCTAAGTTCTGTTGGAGGAATTAATTTTAATAATTTTAATTAATTCCTTTACTTAATATTCCTAAAATAATTGGGAAAGTGGGCCAAGAGAGTGCCCTCATGGAGATAAGGTTTCCAAATTGGATCTAGAGACAAGAAAATAGAAATATGGCTAAATCAATTTGTGGATTTATGAAAAGAACAAAAGAAGGAAAGGTGTAAGAGTTTCTAAAAGCAAGAAAATGGAAACAACCAGAAAAGGCAAAAGGAGGGCGCAATTTCCAAAAATGAGTCCAGTTTACAAATCAAGCAACTTTTACAAAGTAGGAAACATATGGATACAAAGGGGGGCACAGTTTCTAAAAGAGAAAAGCTTGTAAGGCAAAATAAAGGAAAGTATGTCAACTCATGGGTGACCTATTCTCACTAGTCACCAAGCTCTTCAACTTGCTAAGCAAGTCATCATGAAGTTTATAAAATAAGCCAACCAACTCCATTTCACAAATTTTGTCATTGTGAAGTTTGTATGAGAGCTTTGAAGCTCCTCTAGGTTTGGTGATGTGCCCAAGCCACTCTATGGGTGATGTGCCCCATTCTCTCATTCTCTCTCTCTTTCTATCTAACAGGTATTGAAGACTATTGGGCAGCCATTGAAGATCTATTTGCAGGCACTGAAGATAATTTTTGCAGCCATTAAAGTTCTGATATCAGTCAGGGGTCGAATTGCTTCAGTAGAGTTTAAGAGTTCAAGAATAATCCTTCTCATTATCCCCTCTCTTCTTCCCCATTCTTCAGTATTGCAGGATGTTGGTGGAAGGTTTACTCCATTGAAAGATTTTCAATGATCAATGAGATGAAGGATCTGATGTGTGATGGCCATATTCAGAAATAAAGTTGAACTTACAGCCATTCATTCAACTTCTATCATGTCCAAGTGATTCTAGTTTGAGATTCCCCAAGGGTGTCATGTTTTGTACTCAATGAGGTGAAGAATTGAGGGATTGAATCTTCTTTCCTTCTGTCATTGGAGAGGATGGTTTGCTGCTGTTTTCCAGCCATCAAAGCTCTGTAATAAACATCTAAACTCAGTCCTAAAATATTCTCTTCTTTGTTCTACTAGCTCATGTAAGAAGAAAATAGCCCGTGAGGCATTGTTATTTGCAAATCAAGCAATAGAAGATAAAATAATTGTTCTGAACTCTATATTGAATGTTTATTGGCCATAATAATTAATATCAGACTTAATATAATCATCAGAATAGAGTTTACATTTCTTTTAAGCAGTTTACCATGTCAAAATCCAAGACTAGCTAGTTTGATGCCTAAATTTGACTAGTTTTTCCATTTTAGCTATAAAATTCATTCTGTGCACTCTTTTGTTGATCCGTCAGTTGGAGCAGGTCCTTGAGACATCCCAGTATCCATATCAGTCCCAAAAATCAGAGTTTGAAATCTTTTTGACCTTGCTTGGAAAGTTAAGAAAACGACTAGCTCCACAATCCTCGAAGAGACCAAAAGCCCCAATTCTGTGCAAAATATTCCAAGTCTGATTATTTATTATTCTGAGCATAACCAGAAACCCATTGACTGTTATAAAACCTGTTATCCTTCCTGATCTAGTTTGTATATGCGGATGTACCCAGGAAGCATTGCGGTAGGCTTCAACAGTAGCTGATGTCCGAAACATAAATGGTATTCGTGTTTTGTACAAAGGATCCAATTACCCACTGTCTAATTTGCTGCTGCACATTGTCCCATATAAATTCCAGAACTGAAAGTTCATCTTACCAAACTCAGTTTCAAGTCTCCTTACCTGTCACTGACTTCTTGCTCTGTTCGGTGAATTGATAAAAAATGGACAAGTAAATTTAATTTAAAATTATGAACTTGAGTTAATATCTGCGTTAAATATTTCCGAGGATATTACATCATGGTTGGGAGGAACATGGTAGCCCCAAATTTATCCAGTTAAGGAATCACTCTAACAGGTCAGCTAAGCTCAGAAGATTTCTACACTAATTATTGTTTGAGTGTGCAGGCATCTACAGGAGCAAGTCAAACTTCAAGACAACCAAGTATGACTTATTAAATCACCAATTTAATTTATATGGACAGTTGGGTATTTAATTTAGGCTTTTAGACTAAAATTAATGGTTCAGTAGTGTTTTAATTCTTAACCCAAATATAATCAGACTTAGAGGTTTTGCCTAGAAACTAGTAGAGGGTCTAGCAGGCCTATCCCAGCTAGCCTGTGCTAGACAACACCCCATCAGAAAACATAGGAACCCTACTATGGTTTTTCGGAGGACTTCTAACACTGTGCATTTCTCCCATTGTTTTCCCATATTATCTTCTAGGTTAGGGTTATTATGTTTTTAAATAATTATGTTTTCTGTTTGAATCGTTTTATAAATTCGTAGTGCAAGGATTATTTCTTCCTTTTAATTCTTTTATTATTATTCTTTCTATGCTTAAGAATCATCAAATAGAAATGACAACAACATCAAGTCAGACATCGAATCTCTTAGCCAAACTACACATCAAATCATAGATTAAACAATAGCAGTAATTATTATCTTCTACTCTTCCAAACCAAGGTATTCTACATTCCATATTATCAACATCTCTACGATTTCATCCAAACAGTGAACCACTATATCGAAAATTACAACAGATATTTTCTCATGGATCGAATCCTAGTACCAAACAAATGCTTTCCATATCATTAAACTATATTGCTTTTATCCCATCGAAATAAAAGTCAAGAGATCGAATCTCACTAACATTTCCAGGAAGACCATGCTATCTTAAAAGTAGCCAAACAACATAATAGTTTTACACAGAAGTAAATCCACATCCAACCAATCGTTTTCATTACCATTTAGCAAACACTTACAGCCATTCTTTAAACATAAATGCAAGGAAAGGGATCGAATCCCTCTATTCTTCCATTCAAAGCAACTACCAGAAAACGCAGCAAGAAGAACCAAAGTGAAACCCCACGGGCATGTAAGAAGACCAGACAAGGGTTTCGCTTCTCCTACCAACACATCTTATTCTAGCAGCTATTGTAAAACTAATATTTGCAAACCCATTCAACAGACAGAGCCACGATAGCCACATGAAGGATCTAAAACTCTTAACCATTAATTCACATAGAGAAAACACAGAGATTAGTTATCTTCATTACAAGTTCAAAGTCTAATAGAAAACGCAGAGGCCAACACTTCCCTATTCCTCAGATAGAGTCAACCCCAGCTCATGATAAATGCATGTCATGGAAAAATCACGATTGTCCTTTATAAAATACTCAAACGACGACCTTCAGAACAAAAGCAATGATAGGAAATACAGAAATCGAAACTACTACTCTTACCCATAAGAAAACGCATAGACTAGACAATGTGCAAATTATTTATAGAATTATGCAGTAGGCCATTTCCTCTATTCACAGGTCCAGGGATTCTTTCAAAACGAAATACGCAGACATGTAAACCCCAGGTTTATATTGGGCATTATTACAAATAGCTTCTACAAAGTTCAACATTGAGCCGAATGGCCAAACCTTACACTAAAACCCTCAAGGGCCATTAAAACCAATAGATACATTTCACAATGGTCCAGCCAACTGCGACCTCCAGGAACCCAAACTTGTTGCAGTAAACCCAAACCGAGCTCACGAAGTTCCCCATAGCAAATACAAACAGTACCACTCCACAGAGGCGAGAGGAGGGGATAAGGGATGGTGAGCTTTGAACTTACCATATGCAACGCCATCAAAGTCGAGTATTGCCCATCAACTAGTAGCCATGTAGAAGAGGAATGCCAACGATCACCTGCCAAACAAGTGAACCATACGAATGTCAAACCTGAGATCATTATCGAACTCTATTTAAGCAAATTAGAAGGAAACATAGCACTAACCAGGGATGAGCATTACCTTCTTAGTCAGTCTCCATCTCTGCATATAAAACCCCATATGGTGCGTTGACCATGATCCAAGCTCAGGTCAGGGAATGAAACCCTCAAACGCATCCAACAACAAACAAGGGCAAATGAACCACGAAAATGAACCTTCGTTGTTGTAAAACCCAAGGGAAAACCCTCAGCATAGCTGGCAGCGTTGGCCATGTGCCATCGTAGTGCTGCATTTAATTCTACTACCAACCCAAAATATTTCGATATTAACCCTGATCTCTATAGTAGTCGGGTCATTCATGATCAACAGGTATTGTAAACGCAACAAGTATTGCAAAGACCACAAGTATTACGTAGTGCCAGCAAGTAATTGCAAGGTCAACAAGTATTACAAGTTCAACAAGCATTGTAAAATCCATCAAGGCCTTTAAGGTGCCAACTTGCAAACATCACACACTTTAGGCTTAAGTAATTGCTAGAATATTTAAGTAAGCACCCTAGGTAGATGCCTTCGTAGGTACACCTGCAAACCAAGTACAATTGAATGGATTAGCGAAACTCGCTAAGTAAGTAAGAAGTTTCCATTTCTTACACCCTACCTCCCGGCAGCTCTACCGGGGTACTTTTCCCCTTAAAAGACCAAGTGTCTCATCATGGGCCTTAACCGTCACCAACATGGGTCTATCTCACCTGAATTATCAGTTAGACTTTCATAAATATGCACACAAACTCTTAAAACAATAAAAAGGATATTTTTATTATTATACTCTAAACATTTGTACACTTGCGACATAATTACATTTCTACTCTTTACATCACTTCCGCAAAGCTGTAAGAATAAAAACCTGTAAGACCATGATACTTAGGAAACTGAGACCCTTAAAATGTCGCAAATAAGTACCGGTGTAGTATGTTTCTTATCAGTGCTGAAGTTAATTTACAAATCATCACCTCTTAAATAGTTTATTACAGTAACGGAAAATTTTGAAATTTTTACTATTTTAGGGACATTACAAATGGTATCAGACCACAGCTACAAAACTAAGTGACCTATTGGGCTCATTACAAACAGAACATCCACTACAGATACACAGTAAACAAAAACGTACATTAAGAAATTTATTTTGTTTATGTGAAAATGAACTAACAGATTTTCTGTTCTTAACGCTTATATAACATTGTAGGTACAGTCATTGTCTAAAAATGAATGCAGAAGGGGGCAACATCATACATGGAAATTTGAACTCTCCACCACGAGAGCAAGAAATTGTGGTGGAACTCAACTCGGATTTAATGAAATCCATGCAAAATCTACAGGCAAAATTCCAAAGTTTCAGAGATGAAAAGATGCAAGAAAGACGAGAACAACAATCTATAAATGAAGCTCTGCTTCATACTTTAACCGGGGCAGAACCCCATGTACAGCCCACACTCTCAGTCAAAACCTTTAAAAAGGGAAACAGTCACACAAAGAGGATTGCCAACCCTAAGGGGGAAGAGCAGGGTGAACACATACCTGAATCAATGGAAGAGGACTGTAAGAACTCTTCCAATGATGAAGGTTCACCACCTCCTTGCAAGAAAAGGGGAAAAGTGACGACAGTTTACAAGGAGAATTCAGAAAGATAAAAGCCCCAACCTATGACGGAGAGATTAAATCTGGGGAGAAGGCTGAGGAATGACTGCTAGGACTAAATAAGTACTTCAAAGTTCATAATTGCTCCAGTGAAATGCAAGCCCGACTAGCCATATACAACCTGAATGGTAAAGCTGCCAGATGGTGGCGAGACGTGAAACAGACCAAGGGACAAGAACTAAGAGACATAACATGGGAAACTTTCAGGAGAATATTCCAGGACAAATATATGTCTGAAAGATTCTTTAACAAGAAAATTAAAGAATTCCATGAACTGAAAATGGGCTCCCTAACCATGGAGGCTTTCATAAACAGATTCTTAGACCTGCTGCACTATGTTCCCTACATCAAAGACGAAAATGTCAAGATACAACAGTTCTTGGGAGGGCTACCACCAAACTTTAGAGAAAAGATAGAGTTTGACATGGCCAAAACCCTTGATGTGACCTTACATAAAGCAAGACTGTGTTATGAACACGGACAACCAAGGAATGATAACATCAACAGAAACAGAGATAGGTTCAGAACCTTCATGCACAACCGTAGACCAGGTTTTAGACCTCCACCTTACCGGAAACATAACAACAATTTTCCGCCCAATAGAGGCTTCAACCGACCTCAAGCACGACCAAGTACACCCCCACCACCTGTCAACAGGATAGCTTTCAACAAAGGGACAAAATTTGTCCCACCAACCGTTTCTTGTTGGAAATGCCAAGGGCCCCACTACTACAGAGATTGCCCCAGCAAAACAGATGGAGTTTTACACAACGTCCAAGCAGAACCTACCGTAAAAGACATGGAAAAGACACCCAGGCTTTATGCCACTCTTGATGGCCGACAGGAAGATCACCATGTCACCATGGTTGAAATTGAGGGTAAGATCTCTAACACAACCATTTCATTTTGTTACCGGACAATCCACTCGAGCGGGCACGAGCAGGATCTCCCTAGCTCAATGCGAGTCTAAAACAAATAGAATAGACTACAAACATGTTTCCTATATCTACTTAAGGATCGAGTGCTAGATGTCTTACCTCTTTGGTCCTCTATCCTTTCTCCCAAATGTTGCTCCACGTCCTACGGTCGTTAGATCCAAGCTGCAAGACTTGTCAAGACACAGAAAAGAGAAACGAGTAAAGAGCATCTATACAATAAGAGATCTATGTAAACAGTTAAGCAGGTAAACAACACAACATCATTACACATAAGAACAATATTGGTGGAAAGCATTTGTATTACTGCAAATAGAGGAGTAAATGATAGAGATATAGGACTACAACCAAAGACTTAATGTAGCAGCCCTTCTCCGACCGAATCAATTGCCATATCCTTCCAAGGAAGCATGAGTTCTCCAAGAAGTGAATGGAGTGTCTTGGGAGAGATTTCACCAGCATGTAGATACTATAGCCTTCCTCTAAGGTAGATTTCACCAGCGTATGGATACCTTAGTCTTCCTCCCTTTGGTATGGGAATGAGCCTCACTTATATAGGACTAAATGGATAGGGTGTGGATAGGATAGGTTGAAGAAGGGTAGGAGAGAGATAGGGGATCTTCCCAAAGAGTTAGGGATCGAGTACCAGCTCTCCTAGAGGTCAGGGATAAGCCCCCAAATGAGCAAGTTTCGAGAAGGATCTCGAATAAGCTATTTTTTCCCATTAAAAGACCTCGTCGCACCCTGTAGTGGTGCAACCTGCGACGTCGCATGTTGCTAGTGTGCAACCTGCGACGGCGCTTCAAAACCTAGCACAAATGGGTACAAACCCTCCGAGGATGATTATTAGTCCAAGTGCCTTCAGGGGTGTATACACTGAATCTGGTGATGAGTAGATTTTGGGTGTAACACATTTTTAATAGATCTTGGCGCATGCCGAAGTTATATCTCCCCTAAGATAGTGGACACTTGTAAGTTGAACCGAGAGCATCACGAGAAACCGTGGTTGGTACAACTAGCCACCGGTACCAAACGAAAGGTCTCCAAGTTAGTGAAACTTGTGAGATAGACTTAAATGGTTTTCCAACTAGGTTAGAATTAAACATTCTACCCCTAGGGTCGTATGATGTACTTATCGGCATGGATTGGCTAGAAGAACACCATGTCCTACTGGACTGCTTAAACAAATCCTTACTCTGCAGGGATGACCAAGGGAATCAGAAGACGATTCAGGGTATCCTTAAGAAAGTGTCGGTACGATAGATCTCCGCCTTACAAGCAAAGAAATGCATCATAAAAGGTTGTAAACTCTTTGCCGTCAATATCCAAAACATAGAAATTGATAGGGAACAAAAGATCGAAGATTTCCCAGTCCTAGTAGGGTTCAAAGACGTATTTCTCGAGGAAATACTGGGATTACCACCCAAACGAGACTTAGACTTTTCCATTGAACTAACACCCGGGTCGGTACCAGCTTCCAAAGCCCCTTACTGCATGAGCACACCAGAATTGGTGGAGCTCAAGCTTCAGTTACAAGAGTTAATAGACAAAGGGTACATACGACCAAGTGTGTCCCCTTGGGGAGCACCGATACTCTTCGTCAAGAAGAAGGACGGAATGATGTGAATGTGCATCGATTACCGCCAACTCAACAAAATGACCATTAAGAACCGCTACCCACTCCCGAGAATTGACAACTTGTTTGACCAAGTCGGAGGAGCGAAGATCTTCTCAAAGATCGACTTACGATCCGGATACCATCAGGTGAGAATCCGTGATGAGGATATCAACAAAACCGCATTTCAGACCCGTTATGACCACTACGAGTTCATAGTGATGCCCTTTGGGTTGACGAATGCACCAGCTAACTTTATGTGCATGATGAAAAACATCTTTAGTAAATACCTCGATAAGTTTGTTCTAGTCTTTATTGACGACATTTTGATCTACTCCAAGAATGAAGTAGAACATGAGGAACATCTCCGAATTGTTTTACGTATACTACGGGAACACCAACTGCACGCCAAGTTTAGTAAGTGCGATTTCTACAAACCCCAGATTCAATACTTAGGACATATCATTTCCGAGAAGGGAATAGCTGTCGATCCCGAAAAGGTCAAGGCTATCGAAGAATGGCCCACACCTACGTGTGTTTTTGACATAAGATCGTTCTTAGGACTAGCCGACTACTATCGGAAGTTCATTGAGAACTTCTCGTGAATCGCATGTCCTATGACTACCTTACAAAAGAAGGCAAAAAAGTTCACCTGGATAGATAAGTGCGAAGAAAGCTTTCAGAAGCTGAAGCAATTATTGATTAGTGCACCAATCTTACGAATTGCAGACCCCAATGGGGACTTCGTCGTTTGCACGGATGCAAGCAAGGAAGGACTTGGGGGAGTCCTTATGCAAGACAATTTTTCCATATGCTACGAATCGAGGAAACTAAAAGAACACGAGCAGAACTACCCTACGCATGACCTCGAACTAGCCGCCATCATCCACGCCTTAAAGATGTGGTGACACTATCTTATGGGAAAGAAATTCCTATTGATGACGGATAACATGAGTTTGAAATACCTTTTCGACCAACCCGACCTAAATGCTAGGCATGCCAGGTGGTTAGCCTTCCTTAGTGAATACCATTTCGAATTAAAGCATATAAAAGGCAAGGAAAACAAGATTGCGGATGCCTTGAGCCGTCGAGCACATATGCTTTATGAAGTCACAGTGAGTCAAACCAACTCAGACTTACACCACAAGATTCGAATGGCATGTAAGAGTGACCGTTACTACACGGAAATCCTTGCAAAGATCCAGGAAGACATATTATTCCAGCAACAAAAGGAATATAAGATAGACGAGTCGGGACTACTATCGTCGAAAGAAAGACTCTACGTCCCGGAGAGTGGAGACATTAGATCAAACATTCTCACTAAGTTTCACCAGAAACCCTATTTAGGGCATCCCGGATATCAAAATATGATATCGACAGTAAATAAACATTACTTTTGGCCTAAGTTGAAAGATGACATCGCCATGTTCATCGTGAAATGTCAAGAGTGCCAACTAGTCAAAGCAGCACACCTCCGGATTACTTAAGCCTTTACCCATTCTAGAATGGAAGTGGGAGGTAATAAGTATGGACTTCATTACAGCCTTACCCAAGAGTAAGAAACATAACGATTCCATCTTTGTAGTGGTAGACAAGCTGTCTAAAGGAACTCATTTCATAGCGGTAAAGTCTACCTACAAAGCAGTCCACATCGCGGACATCTTCTTGAAGGAGATCTTTCGATTACATGGGATACCCAAGGCAATCATTTCTGATCAAGACATGAAGTTCACTAGCAACTTCTGGAGAGCATTATTCTCCGGTTTGTAGACCCAGTTACAATTCAGTACCGCGTACCATCCCCAGACCAACAGACAAACAAAACGAGTAAACCAAATCCTTGAGGACATGTTGAGGATGTATGTCATGAACAACCCCACCAAGTGGGAAGATTATTTGCACCTAGCAGAGTTTGCCTACAACAACGGATACCAAACCTCTGCCAAAATGAGCCCTTTCGAGGTACTCTACAGCAGGAAATGTCGGACACCCATGACTTGGGAAAGTCCGGTAGACAGACTTATGTTAGGACCCGACCTACTAAAGGATTTGGAACAACTAGTCCCCAAGGTACAACTGAACTTGAAAGAAGCACAAGACCTCCAAAGGAGTTATGTGGACAATAAAAGAAAAGACAAAGACTACCAAGTCAGAAAACATGGGTTTCTAAAAATAAAGGGAAAACGAAGCTCGTTGAGCTTAGGACGTTGCGGGAAACTAGCCCCAAGATTTTGTGGACCTTTTGAAATACTGGCCAAGAAGGGCCCAGTGGCTTATGAGTTAGCCTTACTAGTTCATATAAAAGTTCATAATGTTTTTCATGCTTCATTATTAAAGAAATATGTATACGATACTAAACATGTAATTGATTGGTCCTTATTACAGGTGGAGGCCGAAGGGGAGTTCAGGCCAGAACCACTCCACATTCTGGACAAAAGAGAGGTGCAGCTTAGGAGGAGGACCATTACTTAGCGAAAAGTGCAATGGAGGCACTTTGGACCAAATGAGGCTACTTGGGAGAATGAGACCACCATGAAAGAGGCATACCCCGCCTTGTTTCATGACCTCATTCTTATTCCCTAGAAACACCGGGACAGTGTTGTTTCTAAGCGGGGAGGGATGTAATATCCCGAATTTCGGAGTAACTATTTTTGTTGTTATATTGGGCCATGGCCCCAACACATATGTTTTATTTTGAGTATTGGGAATGATCCCTAGCACCTATGATTTATTCTTTTATATATTGACATATCGGGCATGGACCCTAATTGACTTCTTTATTGAATGTATACTGGGCGAGGAGACCCTAATGTTTTGATGATGTTCTTCATATTTGATATGGGTACAAACCCTAATATATTGAGATGTTTTTTGTTATTTATTGTGCAGAACTATGATCTTTACATGAATGACTTATGTGGTGTGTTGAGAGTGGACTCATAAACACACAAATGACCTACGTACTGGGCATAAGCCCTGATGTACCTAGAGGAATGTTTATGTACTGGGGGTAAGCCATGAGGTACATTGAGTCTTGGGAATAAGCCCTGGAGCACTCCAAGCTTGATAAATGAATATCGGATCCGAGGCCACTTGAATATTCTAAATGTGCCTCACAACCACATTCTAGCACTAGTGTTGAGCAGGAAGCTCTGGAATTGCACTAGCGTAACACCCATGTGAAAGTGTTGAGTTAAAAGGTTCTGAAGAGCACTCGGGGTTACTAAATATCAAAGTGTTGAGTTTGAAAGACTCTGAATAGCACTTTTACTTTCATCACATTTATTTAACTTGATTAAATTATTCATCTTTTATCTATCATCAAATACTGCGGGAACTACCATGTTAAATGAGGGAATCCGACATGCAAGAGAGAGACTAGAGGTGCCTATCCAAGCTTACCAAAAGACCGTCCAAAGAATTGGACCATATCCTTAATGTTTAAAAGAAATATCATGTAAAGATATATAATTAAATAATAGACAATTGCCATAACCTAAAGTATGGATTGACTAAGAATAGTCTTGTGTGAACAAAATGCTTAAAGGCCTCAAGGCTAAATATTATTATTAAGAACTTTAATAATAATATTGTTATTATTTATTTATAAAATATATTTATTGCATACGGTTTATGCATAGTGGGCTGCCACATTATTAAATAGTAATTAATAAAGTATTAATACTTAGTGGGAAGCCACATTAGTAAATAGTATTAATACCTAGGTTAGAAATATTATTACTATAATTAGTGTTATTATTATTAGGAAAAGTTTAAATTAAAATCATTTATAGTTAAAACAATTGAAAGTCCTAGTTCAAGAGGACTAGATATTTATTTTATTAAATAATATCTTTTAAACATTATTTAATTTAAAGAAAATAATTATTTCAACAGTTAGAATTCAAGACTCCCCTACATAAAGAGGGCAGATCCCAAGAGTGGGGGATCATTCTTTCTCATTGTCATTCTCTTATGGTAATCAGAGAGAAGTTTTCTGCTCCAAGAAGTTGAAGCAGTCTCACCTAATAATTCCAGATCTGAACTAGCAGTGAACTTAGGGCCTCTATCTCTTATTGCATGTTGGAACCAAGCTCAGGGGATCCAGTTAGAACCAGGAACGGTCTAAGGGTCATGGTTGGGAGGAACATGGTAGCCCCAAAGTTATCCAGCTAAGGAATCACTCTAACAAGTCAGCTAAGCTCAGAAGATTTCTACACTAATTATTGTTTGAGTGTACAGGCATCTACAGGAGCAAGTCAAACTTCAAGACAACCAGGTATGACTTATTAACTCTCCAGTTTAATTTATATGGACAGTTGGGTATTTAATTTAGGCTTTTAGATTAAAATTAATGGTTCAACGGTGTTTTAATTCTTAACCCAAATATTATCAGACTTAGAGGTTTTTCCCAGAAACCAGTGGAGGGTCTAGCAGGCCTATCCCAGCTAGCTTGTGCTAGACAACACCCCATCAGAAAACATAGGAACCCTACTATGGTTTTTTGGAGGACTTCTAACACTGTGCATTTCTCCCATTGTTTTCCCATATTATCTTCTAGGTTAGGGTAATTATGTTTTCTGTTTGAATCATTTTATAAATTCGTAGTGCAGGGATTATTTCTGCCTTTTAACTCTTTTATTATTATTCTTTCTATGCTTAAGAATCATCAGATAGAAATGAAAACAACATCAAGTCAGACATCGAATCTCTTAGCCACACTACACATCAAATCATAGATTAAACAATAGCAGTAATTATTATCTTCTGCTCTTCCAAACCAAGGTATTCTACATTCCACATTATCGACATCTTTACGATTTCATCCAAATAGTCAACCACTATATCGAAAATAACAATAGATATTTTCTCATGGATCGAATCCCACTACCAAACAAATGATTTCCATATCATTAAACTATATTGCTTTTATCCCATCGAAATAAAAGTCAAGAGATCGAATATCACTAACATTTCCAGGAAGACCATGCTATCTTAAAAGTAGCCAAACACAGTAATAGTTTTACATAGAAGTAAATCCACATCCAACCAATCGTTTTCGTTACCATTTAGCAAACACTTACAACCATTCTTTTAACATAAACTCAAGGCAAGGGATTGAATCCCTCTATTCTTCCATTCAAAGCAACTACTAGAAAACCCAGCAAGAAGAACCAAAGTGAAACCCCACGGGCATGTAAGGAGACCAGACAAGGGTTTCGCTTCTCCTACCAACACATATTATTCTTGAAGCTATTGTAAAACTAAGATTTGCAAACCCATTCAATAAACAGAGCCACGATAGCCACATGAAGGATCTAAAACTCTTAACCATTAATTCACATAGAGAAAACGCAGAGATTAGTTATATTCATTACAGGTTCAAAGTCTAATAGAAAACGCAGAGGCCAACACTTCCCTATTCCTTAGACAGAGTCAACCCCAGCTAATGATAAACGTAGGTCATGGAAAAATCACGATTGTCCTTTATAAAATACTCAAACGACGACCTTCAAAACAAAAGCAATGATAGGAAACACATAAATCAAAACTACTACTCTTACCCATAAGAAAACACAGAGACTAGATAATGTGCAAATCATTTATAGAACTATGTAGTAGGCCATTTCCTCTATTCATAGGTCCAAGGATTCTTTCAAAACAAAATACGCAGACATGTAAACCCTAGGTTTATATTGGGCATTATTACAAACAACTTCTATAAAGTTCAACATTGAGCCGAATGGCCTAACCTTACACTAAAACCCTCAAGGGCCATTAAAACCAATAGATACATTTCACAATGGTCCAGCCAACGGTGACCTCCAGGAACCCAAACTTGTTGCAGTAAACCCAAACTGGGCTCACGAAGTTCCCCATAGAAAATACAAACAGTACCACTCCACAGAGGCGAGAGGAGGGGATAAGGGATGGTGAACTCTGAACTTACCATATGCAACGCCATCAAAGTCGAGTACTAGCCATCAACTAGTAGCCACGTAGAAGAGGAATGCCAACGATTACCTGCCAAACAAGTGAACCATACGAATGTCAAACCTGAGATCATTATCGAACTCTATTTAAGCAAATTAGAAGGAAACATAACACTAACCAGGGATGAGCATTACCTTCTTAGTCAGTCTCCATCTCTGTATATAAGACCCCATATGGTGTGCTGACCATGAGCCAAGCTCAGGTCAGGGCACGAAACCCTCAAACGCATCCAACAGCAAACAAGGGAAAATGAACCATGAAAATGAACATTCATTGGTGTAAAACCCAAGGGAAACCCTCAGCATAGCTGGCAGCGTTGGCCATGTGCCATCGTAGAGCTGCATTTAATTCTACTACCAACCCCAAATATTTCGATATTAATCCTGATCTCTATAGTAGTAAAGTCATTCATGATCAATAAGTATTGTAAATGCAACAAGTATTGCAAAGACCACAAGTATTACGTAGTGCCAACAAGTAATTGCAAGGTCAACAAGTATTACAAGTTCAACAAGTATTGTAAAATCCATCAAGGCTTTTAAGGTGCCAACCTTCAAACATCACACACTTTAGGCTTAAGTAATTGCTAGAATTGTGAAGTAAGCACCCTAGGTAGATGCCTTCGTAGGTACACCTGCAAACCAAGTACAATTGAATGCATTAGCGAAACTCACTAAGTAAGTCCTAAGTTTCCATTTTTTACACCCTACCTCTCGGCAGCTCTGTCGGGGTACTTTTCCCCTAAAAAGACCAAGCGTCTCATCATGGGCCTCAACCGTCACCAACATGAGTCCATCTCACCTGAATTATCAGTTAGACATTCATAAATATGCACACAAACTCTTAAAACAGTAAAAAGGAGATTTATATTTTTATACTCTAAACATTTGTACACTTGCGACAGAATTACATTTCTACTCTTTACATCGCTTCCGCAAAGCTGTAAGAATAACAACCTGTAAGACCATGATACTTAGGAAACTGAGACCCTTCAAATGTCACAAATAAGTACCGGTGTAGTATGTTTCTTATCAGTGCTGAAGTTAATTTACAAATCATCACCTCTTAAATAGTTTATTACAATAATGGAAAATTTTTAAATTTTTACTATTTTAAGGACATTACAGATATCAAACAACCCATCAGTCGAAGGAGAAAACCCTCCCTCTTCGGGTCGGACCAAAAGGACAAGGAACATCATGGCTATTTGCAGAGATAATAACCCGACCCTCATTGAGTGCACAAGGGACCTCGGAATCCGGTGATATATTCTGGTTAAACCCAACCTCAACATTCTTAACAGAATCCCCCAAATATGGTGTCTCCAGAGAGCTAAGAAGTTTGTCCACTGAAAATAATTTTAAAAGAATAGGCAAAGATTGAACGAACTTACCTACAAAACAACACGCCGATGAATGATCCAATGATATAGGAAATCTTAGATCACAATCGATATCACTAGAAGTATCTGCATCCTGATCTTCACCACCCACCGGACTTGAAACCCTAATCGACGACTTAGGGAAAGTAGCTTTGGAGTGACCAGGTCCTCTACACTTGTGGCATCTAAAAGAAATATTCCAATCGTATAGTCTCTGAATGAAATATCCTCCTTCCCAGATAACCTCGAGCTCCTCCGGCAAACCCTCTTTTGCATCCAATTCCACCAGCATTTGAGGGGATTTTCTTTTTGATCCCAACAAGTGTTCATATTCTATCAAAATAAACTTCCCAATAGTGTTAGCCACTGACATAAATCCCTTTAGATTCCAACAATGTAGAGGGAAACCTGGTAAAATCACCCAGAGGTGCCCCTTCGTAAGTTTCTCCCACTTCGGGTCGAAACCCACATGCCAACGGTTCAATACTAATGAGCCATGACCCACAACCCAAAATCGATCCTCAATAATCCGCCTGCCCTCTTCAGAAAGAAATAAAAAGACCACCCACCCATTCATCAGGGTTATGACCCTAGGAATGTTAACAATGAAATATTTCCATTTGTTATGAATCCAGTTAAGGATCTCAATGTTGGATAATTTTATATATGCAAATTTACCAATCAAATCCTTTTGAGGTAGAGCTAACACCATATTGAAAGTTATGTCCTTACCCAAAACACACACAGGTCTGTCCTTTTTGAATTTCTCAAAGTTTAACCAACACTCCTTCTCAACAGATGACCCCGACGCAAAAAACATGTCAACCCCTAGGGTCAACCTCTTAGCTTGAGAACCTCCTTTATTTTCGGGAACATCTAGACCCGAAGGAGGAACAAGTGCTTTCACATCCGTAGAGCTAGAAGACAAATGTACAAGTGCCGGTGTAACGGGCTCGGAAGAGAAATTTAGGTTAGGGTTTGTATTGACCCCCAAAACCGTAAGAATCTTAGATGGAAGAGTAGGCGCATCTTTCGACATGTGAGCAGGATCAAAGGAAAGTGGGATGACAGGGTTCCTGGTACCACCAGGACCACCTGATTTCCAAGGATCACTATCATGCTGACACATTGGAAAGCTTACAGAAACATAAAACCACTAAACTAAACTAGCTATGACAGAAAACCGAACAATGATAAATAATAAAATTCCCACTTTTTACTGGTTGGTACTAGGTTCACCAAGGATCACTATCACTCTGACACATTGGAAACCCTACAGAAATAGAAAACCACTAAACTAAACTAAACTAGCTAGGACGGAAAAACCAACAATGATAAATAATAAAATTCCCACTTTTTACTGGTTGGTACTAGGTTCGCAAAAATTGGCGAACTGGACTCCAAACTCCTTGTTCAATTCATCCATCCTGAAAACTAGCAAACTAGGGTTTCAGAAGAAGGGTTTTAGTAGTGTGGCTCCCATAAAAAAATATCTCCAATGGACACTACGTCTAATCCTTAAATCCATTTTTACAACCAATGTCAATTAGAGAGTGTATTTCTTAACAAAGCCATGGGATATACTGAACCGGTCTGGGCATAGCAGGAGCACACCAATGACTGCAGATTGATGCACAAGAAGGTTGACCTTATAGCCATGGAAATGGGTATCACTCTATACCACCAAATCCTCAACCAATGATGGATCCTGGTTGCTTCTCGGGAGGTTCTATGAGGCATGATGATGTTATTAGGAGCCCTGTTGGAACAGCTTCCCCCCTGGGGCATAGGGTGTATTTCCCCCGTTTTCTCATCTTGGGAGCCGAAGAATGTAAGGGTCTCTGTATTTGGTCTTTCCATTCTCTGTTTTTTTTTCCTGTCTAGTGAAGGATACCTACTGTGGATTGTCGTTTTGTTCAAATTCTTAGCAGTAGTATGAAGGTATGGGGCATCGTCTTCTCAGGCATCTCCTTTTTGACCAGCCTAATTTTTGTAAGGGCATTAGTAGTAGTAATAGCAGGATAGGTAGAAGGATGGAGCTCTGTTTTTTTCTTTTTAGGGTGGTTGTTTTAGGCAGTAGTGCAAACATCAATTTCAGGTAGTTTGGTTTATCTGCTCTTGAGCGTCTCTAAAGCTATGTATTTCTCTCAGGATTGTTAATGTGGAATGTTTTTACTTATAAAAAAAAATTAGAGTGTGTATTTCATTATAAGCCTTTTCCCATGAAAAGATGGCATGTAAGAAAAGATATTAAGTGCATTCACTCCCTTTCCTCCATAAATAATTTTGGTTCATTTATGATGTTCAATTTATGAATGTGGTGTCCAATGTGAAAATTCTTCATTTATACATATTTAGAGTGGTATGTTAAAAAATTGCTATCTCTATAATATTATTTAGTTTTATTTAATGTATATTGAAAAGAAGAATAGTTATGCTTTCCACAATTTACTTGTTTTAAGACCATCAAATTGTTTTTAATGATAAAGGAAATCTAAAAATATAACCATGGTTTTTGGTTGAAGTAAAGGTATATATATATATTTTTTCCCATGGAAAACAGATTGCATTCTATTAATGAAAACATAACACATTATTCATAGACCTATCGGCCATACATAAGATAACCCACAAGTTTGCATGTGCAGGTGCATAGAATATCTTTGCTAAATAAGCTGATAATAGCGAGAAAAATACATTAAAAAAATAACCTAATTACAGGGCAGCTAGTATACGCATAGAGCGCTAAAACAAAAAATAGAAGAGGCCATGTGTAAGCCGACAGAAAACCGAACTAAACTGGCGATCCATCTTTCCTTAATGCAAACAACCACTCAATACAATGTTAGTCTTTGGCCTTTGAAAAGTTGTAATTCCACAAAACCAGGGTCTTCATTTTCGCGCATCGGAGGGCCTCTCCCGGCCATATCCACCTCCTCGAAAAAAAACGAAACACCAAACAATGGCCCGACTGAATCATAACAATGGCCCGACTGAAGCTCATTGACAAGAGGAGATGAGCTTCATTGTGAAAAGAGCTATCGGTAGTTAGGAGAATAGGCCACCAGAACACGACCACTATGCAAGCAAAGGAGGACACCATTGCTGCTACATTGAACCACTACGTCGCTGCCATCCACTCTGCTCGAGCCCCACTGCGCCACCGCCGTCAACATATGCTCACATCCCTGTCACAATAGTCGTCGTTGCCGCCACTATTGAGCCCAGGGAGGCTCAAACTTATAGGTCGCCGCGCAAGGGCATCTTGGTATTCCTGAGGAAAGTACCTCTTGGTTCACACCAATCTTCAACTAGTTGGATTTTGGGTGTCTCTTCTTAACTAGCTCACCCCTAAAGGGAACCGCCCTACTAACGAGATCCACACCTTAACAAAAATTGACAAACAATGAATATTAATAATTTTTTAGAATATTTTTTCTAAGTATATGAATTATAAAAAATAGAATATATTTTGATGTTGGTATATAAGCAAAAACGATATATGGCTTAGTCTTTGTTTTATAAATTAAAAAAAGGAAATAAGAGAAATAAGTAATTCAAAATCATTTCAAGTAAAAATAGAATTTAAATAAATTAAAAGATATTTTTTTTCACATAAAAAATTATTATATCTATATAAATGCATTATATTTTTTCAATATATATTAAATATTAATAGTTAAAAACATATGTATCTTAAAATTATGCCTTAAAAAGTAGATTCTCTTCTCAAAAATTAGAAAAGAGTTGCAAATTGACTAGATTAGATAAAAATAAGAAAAACAATTATATACATTATAAATTTTTTACAAAAGTTCATGAAATATTTATATGAGTATTGTAGTGTTGTCACTTCATAAAGTTAACCGACCATACTATATATATTTATGTTAATAATTTTTTAAAATATCTCTTTATAAGTATATAAATGATAAAAAAATTATATATTTTTATATTTGTAGATAAATAAAAACTATATGTAGCTTAATCTTTGTTTTATCAATTAAAAAAATAAGGAAATAAGAAAAATAAGTAATTCAAAATCATTTTAAATAAATTAAAAGATATTTTTTTCACATAAAAATTATTATATTTATATAAAGTGCATTATATCCTATCAATATATATGAAATGATAATAGTTAAAAACATATGCATCTTAATAGTTAAAAATTATGTCTCCAAAAGCCGATTTTATTGGAAAAAAATGGAAAATTGTTGTAAATTGATTAGATTAGATAAAAATATCAAAAAAACATTGCATATATTATAAAAACTTTACAAAGTTCATAAAATATATATGTGAGTGCCGTACTATTGTCAATTCATAGAGCTAACCCACCACACCATATATATATATAATATATATAACAGATTTGAATCTCTCCTCCTTTTAAAAAATACTTGAGTTTTGGATTATGGATTATTATTTATCAAAGAAGATAAGTTGCTTTATTAATATTTGTAATTATAATTTAATTTTTTTTTTTCTTCCAGAGCAACTGCCATTATCATTTGAATAGAATGATTCTCACATGACAACCCATCTTATAGGTTGTGTTCATGTCCACATTAATTTCTTGCAAAACAAAAAAGAGAAAACAACACTTGTTGTTGAAACACATACATGACCTACATGATGCTCAAATTCCCTAATGAGAGGCATTGATGGAGAAATTGCACCTAACTACTCTGCCTGGCGGTGGTATTAAGTGAATTTGTTTTTATACGAGAAGACCCCACTTTTTTTGGGGGAATCTGCCTCTACATACACACATTCCCTAAACTCCCGCCATACAGCCTTATAAATAGGCGTGCTTTCATAACAATAATAGCTACCTAGAATTGGTTTGATAGCCTTGGCGGCCCCCATGGCATGGTAATGAGGCATTGTGGAGAAGAGATGGTGATCTAAATGGGTGTCAGTTATGTGATGGAATACATGGTTCAAGATTCCAAAATCTCTGTCCATAGTTAAGAGTGCACCCCTCAGCCACTCCCACTCTGAGTTGTCATAGTGGGGAAGAGAGGGATGAGTGTGGTGCAGATAGGTGTTGAGTACAAGGAATCCATTGAAAATAAAGAGAGGGATGGCATAGACCTTTACCAGTGAAGAAAGTCCATATGTAGAGCCACATAGGTACAAAACATATGCAACTACCAGCAAGGCGATGTCACTAACCAATATCTGCAATGTCTCTCGGTTGTTGTAAATCGGGCCCTATGGATCAAAGTGGTTGGAAAAATGGGGATACTTCCTTCCTAAAACATTGAAATCCAGATAAAACGACCATCCAAGGGTAAGGGTAATTTCTATTGTCAGCAACCTTCCTCGAGGATTAGATTAAATATTGAAAGTCCATTTGAGTTCAGCCTTTGGTTTGGGAACAAAAACTTCATCCCGTTCTAGGCTCCAAGTGTTACTATAATGTCTTCGATGAATGTATTTCCAGAAGAAATAGGGCACAAGAAGGTAAGAATGGAGAATAATCCAAACAATGTCATCGAACCAAGATAAATCATTGAATGCATGGTGGCTACATTCATGTGCTATAACCCATACACCAGTGAGCACGCTCCCCTGAGCTACCCAGTACCCAAGCCAGAGAACCCATCCCAGAATGCCTGACATTGAGAAGTAGTAGGTCGTCGAATACAATAGCAACGCAACAATAACAAGATCAAATTCCAGATATGAAAATGATTTGACCAATGATCTATTGAAACAATGAGGCATAATGGTTTTCTTTACTTCTCCGAATATAAAGGGAGGTTTTGCAGAAGGCGCTCACTCCATTATATCTTTGTTCCTAGGCAAGTTCATCCTCACACCACCCCCCATTGTTACAACATATATTCAACAAACTTCAAAAACTTAATACTCTCCTCCTCTGCTTGTGATATTATGTTCACTGCAGCTATTCTTCAAGAACTAACCGTGACCGTGACTTTCTATAATTTAGTTGATTTTTATTTGTAATTTAAGTTTCAAATTTAAATTTGAATTTGTTATAATGAGAAATTATATTGGTTGTACTCTTAAATTTGATATTTTAAAATAATTTAATATTTTTAAAAATGGTTCATATATTAATAATATTAAATATCGATGTAAAAATATACAAACAATTCAATAAACTCACATCTATTTATTTTTAATGTAATTTATATTATTTTTTCAAAAATAAATATATTTAACTTATTTAAGTTCACCTACTTTATACTATTTTTTTCAAAAGTTTGCAATTTCACAGTTTTTAAGATTTTTAAATATTAACATTTAATATGCAATTTCGCAATTTTAAAGATTTTTGTTGTTGTTGTAAAGTTGCAGAAATAAATTAATTTCGAGAGCCAAAAAATACATCAGAAGTTACATGTCTGTCAACAATCTGGGGTGGCCTAAGGTGGTGAAGCCACCATCCCAGATGCTCAAAGACGCTGAAAAAACTAAAATTATACAAAAAAAAGGCCATGGAGAGTAGACCTTCCCAGTTATAGTTCTGGGTCTGATTCGAATTATACATAATATGCATAATGAGAGTACTGAAAAACAAACAATAGAGTAAGTTATAGCAAAAACGATGAGTGTCACAAAAATAACCTCGTTCCTTCGTAAAACTTCTAGGGCTTTGCTTCAGCATAGTGCGGATAAGGTGCTTCTTCCACGATGGGGAAACTTCCCAAGAAGTCTTCAACCATCCCTGGAGAGGGGTAAGTGGGAGACAGAGGCTTGGTGATGCAACTTGGAGGAGTGAAACCGTTTCCCATTTCCTTGTTGTTGTCATTCTGCAGATGGCCCGTAGTGGCAGGCATGGGTTGCTAGGAAGCTTTCAAGGGGGCCTCATGCCCTGGGGGATCCTCTTCGGTTGTAGCATGTGTGTCCATTACCTTCGACCCACCAGTGAGACCAACATTTCCATCAATATCCCCTTCCTGTTGGATGTCATTAAACTCGTTGCTCCACCCCAGGGAGAAATTGTCCCAAATCAGACTGGTGTCCATGGCATCAAGACGCTCTCCCATCCTAGCCAGGTTGGCTCTGATGTTCCTGAGAGTGACTCTGTTGGCATTCCATTTTGTCTTCATCTTGTCCAAAAGAGTTCTCATCATGTTCTTAATTAGCCAGTAGTGATTGATATTGCCGCCATGCCTCCTACAGGCGAGAATGGTCGTCACTTTGCGAGCTTCCTAGCTGTCAATGAGGCCGCGGGTGGAGGCAGAGATGTTATCGGCATAGCCATCCATATTAACCCAGTCGGATGTGTTTCTAGAACGTCTTCCTGTGTCGTGCCTGGAGCCACCCCTTCGTGGAGTTCCTCTTGGCCTTGTCATGGTGAAAGACCAGTGAAGAGCAACACAAACCAGAGCCGAAGCAAGAGCAGTGTAAAGAACTCTTAGTCGAGTAGCGACAAAAACTAGAGGCAGAGCAAGAGTGGTGTGCAAATCCACGATGCGAACGCAAAGACAAGTGTGGGCCAACAAGACCTCCTTAACCCAGCTGGTGGAGTTAATGTTGCTGACGGTCATCTTGGAGAAGGTGATGAGTTAATGCGTTGAGTACATCCCAGCTTGTTTGTCATCGTCGAAGCGATGTTTGCATGGTGCTGGTTAAATGCCATGCTCTGATTAATAGCAAGTTACATTGAATTCTCGTCATCGCATGGATTCATGTGCTAGCAGTAGTCTCTTTGAAAACAAGTGATCACGTCTAGGTGGGGGGCTTCGGGAGGATGCGTGCCCATATTTGCTTTGATGTCACCCAGATCTAGGGTAAGATTTTGATTTTTAGACATCAACATTTAATATATATTGATATGGATATAAAGCACTTTATATTGATATAATAAATTTTATTTGTTTATATAAAACTTTACTTAGATTTTATTTTTTATTTTTAAATTAATTTTGAATAATTAATTTTTTTTTCTTTCTAAAATTAAAAGGCAAGGACTAAGTTGCACGCAACTCTTGTTTATACATATCGATCTATCTCACCTGATCAAACACATACTGAATATTACATCCTACCTACATATAGTTTGTTTCTAAATGTAAATTTATTGTTGCATTCTTTTATTTCGAGGTTCAATGGAGGAGAAGGATTGGTGTCAAATGGAATTTCCAAATGCCAAGGCTCTCATCTAAAACTAGTCAAAGATTCTTTACTACCAAGCACTCTTGTAATTTTAATCCCAAGAGGTTTGCTTTGGTTCGTAAGAGGGGATTTTAAAACTATCATAAAAACAACCATCTACTAGTTTGCTTTATAGGTCTTGGTATTAATCATCACCCTTAGAATCATTGGAATACTCAAGGTTTTCGTCAATTTGAAAGCACAAGATTCAAACACATTTAACTTGTGAATGTGGGAGCTTCACTAAAAGTAAAGCCAACCTCCTTAAAAAATTTAAACAACAATTCTTTGACCTTTAAATGTAGAGTAATGTTGATTGTTCTTGGAATCAATTTATCAGGATTTGTCTCCCCCTGGATGTGGGTGTGGAGGTTGCTTGAAACGAAGAGGAGGGAGGATCATGTGGCAAGTTATTATCGACATGTGACGAGTAGCATGGTTATTATGAAGCAAGGTGGCGTTGGATTGTTCTATCGTGATATCATTATGAGGAGAGCTTGTTCGAGGGATGGGTGTACAAGATGAAGGGAGGTTTTAAGTGACAAGATCGTGATCCAGACTGTTCAAAGGTGGGAGCTGCAGAGTATGATGGCGGCAAGCGTGTTAAATTCAACAATGGGTACAGAGACGAGGGAGGAGGGTTGTATCATAATTAAGAAGGCCTTACTCCTTCTATACCATGGAGTTGTCAGCTCATCTAAATTCTTTTATCCTTGTCGTTGGAGGTCTTGGTGGTTAGTCGTGAAAGTTGGCAGAAGATCTGAAAGGGTGGAAATGATGGGGAAGGATGTAGGGACCTTCCTAGGTTCCCCGATTTAATTAATATTATTTCTAACTATTTTCTAAGTTTTACTTCTGTATCATATCTCTAATTCTTTTTATGGTTTTGTTATGTATAAAAGTTTTCGTTTCATTCTTGGTTTTGTTTAAGTTCAAAGTGAAAGTAAAAGCAAGGTGAGTTCCATTTACTATTCATGGAGTTCATGCTAAGCTAAATATATCATGCAGGTGAAATAAGCTATCAGAATTTCAAATATTCAAGGCATCATATTCCTATTGTAAAATTTATTTGAGAATTAGATATAATTTACAACAATCAGTAAATTAAAATACATGTAAATGAAAATCCTAACCCCCCTGGAATACTCAACCACCCAACCTGGTATGCCTCCCTTCCAACTGGAGAGGTATCACTGACCACCCAACTCCAAGAGTTTCCTCTTGGACCCCCAATCCCAAACTGAGTACAAGTCCCCAACCAGTTCTTCTCCCAAAATTTTCCTCCAAACACTTTTTCCCTTCTTCTGCAATTTTCCTCCTTTTGCCCCCAAAATTTCAAGATCCCTTTCCCCCATTCTCTTCTTGACCTTATTCTCCTTCTTGCTGACTCATCTCCCACCATTACCACCCTTATCCTTCCCCATTCAATTCCAACTACCATGTTAGTGCCTAAATTCTTTCCCCTTACTCGAGACATGATCCCATTCATTATTACTCACGAATACCATTTATTTATTAATTAAATTGTTTACTAATTAATTAATAATATTATCCGTTCGATTTCATGGTGATAAGTCCATATGTAAAGTCAACCAAATTAGATAACGAGGTTCCACCGCCTTGTTGCCATATTAAATCTTACACACTTGTTTATTTTATATATATATATATATATATATATCCAAATTCCAAGGTAATATTACATTAATTCCGAATAATCGGCCACATGATTACCTTTTAACAATATCAGTGACATGATAATTAATATATATTTATTTAAATAAGTTCAATTTATTCATAGTTAATAATTATTTATTACCTAGACTAATGTTCTCCCAAGCACTAATTGTTATTTAATTACCTAGTTCCACATTCCATAATCATATCTTAGTTATAATTAAGACTTAATTAATAATTATTGCTCAAGATAATAATAATAATCTTATTAATAATTATTATCATTATTAACACATAGTTAATTTTAATGAATCAAGTTAATAATAATTTAATTAATATTAGTAACACCATTATCCTTTAATAACGAGGTAATTGAACTAACTAATATCATTAACACTTATTAACATTCCTTAACCAAGTGCTTCATTCAACAATCAACCAAATTAGTTTAGAATTAACCTAATTAATACTTTTTTAATATGACCGAAATTACTAATTAACCTTAATCAGAATCAAACCCTTCATTAATAAATTGACTCAATGTTATCAGTTCATAACTTAATGAATAACATGTACAATGTAATTGGTTATAATTACAAAACATCAAGGCTCATCTATCTCACCACGACATAAAATTTATACAAGTATATATACATATATATAGACGAGTTATGTAAACGTAGCTAATGTTTACATGCGTCGTGTAGGTACACTAATAGTACTAAACCACACATCATTCATAATCACACAAGTTTATTGTTTACTGACATAGTCTTAAACACAATTTGAACTGTTGGATAATTCACTTAACTAAATATAATTAACTGATAAACAATTATATAAGTTACTGAGTTATGACACATGACTCAACAAAGGTTTCTCAATCACACACAATTAATCAAGTTTCCCTCCCAACTCCATGATACACCTATCTACCTACATCGTCTATCTAATTCACAACTAACTTCCACATCCTATCCTTCCTTTGTTGGACTACCCTGAAGTGTCACGCCATGTCTGACTCTAGTTAGAACCTGTAAGCGAAAGTGTCAACTACATCGACCAAGATTCCCTAGCAGGAACCCACCAGTCATCATCACACACCTTGGGGAGCGCGCCGTAGAACAACCCTCCCATGAATTTGGGTTTCAGAGATAAACGGTGGGTATAGCCTCCACCCCCCTAATAGTACAAGGGACTATGTCTACACCAACATAGTGACTGCGTTGCGACTTGTACTCGGTTTGTCATCGTATAACCGATGTGGGCGGTCGAGTTTTCTGAAACCCTATCCCACCCATACATCATGATTATAAATACAATGATCATGCTAAATAAATAATGCATCACTTGCATACCATTTATCTTTCTGAGCCCATGTACACGAGGTACTCCCACCTCGTAGGATCCAACTACCACTTAGCCTTTTTAACCTGTAGGTTAGTCTCCAACATACGATCGAGAATATTGTGCAATCCTTGACATATATATATATATATATATATATATATATACATTTCATTACTAAGAAACAATAAATCAAATCATTTCTATGTACCATGCACCTGGTATCACATTTATCCATTCAACATATAACTTTTAACTTAGTATCCACGTACCCATCATTCAATAATTTGCATGCAAGAGACATAATTAAAACATGAATATATATCAAAACATGAATACATATCATAAGATTAACATCACACACACATACATATCTCGGAAAAAAAATAGAACCGTATGTCCACAGTGTCATCAAACTAATGAAGTCTCACAATAATAAGAAAATACAACATATAATGATAGTTCAGGTAGTAAAGTCAAAACGGGGCATTACAAAGGATGCAGGATCTGGGAAGATATGGAAGAAAAGAGCCAATAGAGAGTTGTTGTGAGCTGCTCAGGAAGCCTCGATGTACAAGGCCTCCATTCCACAGATAGTTCGAGTGGAAATTGAGGTAGTGGAATGGGATCTCTGGCATGAGCTAGAAGAGACCAAGCCCAAGGAAGAATTATTTGTGCATGAAATGTGGATTTAGGACCTAGGAACTTCTAGAGCTCGACAATCTCTATTTGAGAGGATGGTTTCCCTGTATTGGATCATGAAGGGTCTCCTTGGATGGGTGCTGCTGGAGAGAGGGGAAAAAGGAAAATATGTTCCTCTAAAGTTCTAGAAGGAATTGTACGCTGATACCAGACTTATGCATATGGAAATAGATGTTATTGCCAAAGAACTAGGAATTCCATTCCTTCCTCGGCTGGGTGTTTCTGGTGTTCTGATTGACTCGTCGTTGGCTAATAGAGGTGGCATGTCAGGAGACAATTATGTTTCGTAATATGTTGTTTAGATTGTGATTCGATGTATGGGTCTGTTTTTTGCTTTATAGATGTTATAGTAGTGTATGGGTGATCAACAAGAGTAGCAGTTTTTTTTGGTTGTTATGGACATACATGGTTCAGACTGTATAAAATCCATATTTCCCCCTATGGGGGAGGGGTATTTTTGATGACTGAATGTAGTAGATATGGTTGTAGTGTGTGTCAATATGAAGGGATGGGATAAAATGTAGACATCTGTAAATTGTAACTCCTAGCTTGCTTATATTTAGATAATAGAATTCTTACTTATAATTTTTTTTATTAGGATTTGTCTCCTCCTTTATGACATAAGAGTTGGTGTTTGCTTCTCCTTCCCACACATATTGCTTATTATCCTTTGGGCTCTTTTTTGAGATAATTATTTGCACCATAGCACTTATAACACATGCCTCGGGAAAATGTTCAATAGCTATGGATAATCTGTCATGGAATTGTCATTAGTGGAATCATTGTTAGAAATGTGCAAGTACCAATACATCACATTAATGTTATCCCTCTACTTTCTCGCATCTACAAATATTTAATGACAAGAATTACATGAGGCCTAACTCAAGCGTAACGAAACATTCTCATAATCAGAGAGACATCATGTCACCTACCCGATCAGAGAAAAGAAAAGAAAAATAAAACCCAACACCAAATTGACCAGTCAAATTGCTATCAGAACTAGCTTCATTACTATCCTAGTTATAAAGGAAAACAAAATATATTAGAAAATATGCAATCAACCAAGTTACTCTCCTACCCAATCTTTCGTTCCTTTTAAGAATGACATTATCAATCTAAACCAAATAATCAACCCATAACGATGATTTACCCTCAATGCTTTCAAAAAATTAGTGGGTCCACTCTAAGCTATGGTTCCCAAGTAATCCACAATTTCTTCCTTTATCATCCCAATATCAGTATCACTACAAATATTAAGGACATGCACTTAGCATGCATAAATAGAAGAAAAAACAATCAAAACCAAAACCAAACTTAACACAGTGCATATGCATATAGTCCAGGAAGCACAATCGTACTATATTATGCAAATTACATCAAGGTGATTGTTCCATTCTCTTTATTTTCCTTGATACAAGTCTCTAATCCCATCCCCATTATCAAGAAGACTTGATTTTGTCATGCTTAAGAAGCGTAATTTATCCAATGCATCACAACTAACATTACTAGTAGAGAAATTTTAGAATAGTAATTAGTATAATACCATTCAAACAAAATTATTTGATCTAAATATCGGTTTTCATAATTATGAAGCTTCTGTAAATACATCTAAATGGAGTCCAAAACTCATCCTAAAGTTCAAATCAATGTATCCAATTACGAAATGAAAAAATCTAGTACATATCCAATATAGAAGTATCATCTCATAGATACAAAAATATGCATTTTGTTTCATACTTTAGAAGAGTAAATCATCCTCAAAACAATAACAAGTGGGTTGATTGTATCATATCCATATTGTACGTAATATTATTCAAATTTCATACAACTACTAAATTTCCATACTGTAAAGGCCAATAATACCCCAAAACTTGACATCATATTTTGGTTTATGGTTATTGGTCAATTTATCCAATTACTGACCAAAACTTGACATGTAGTTATGACCAATGAATCCAACTATAGACTAGAACTTGGCATGAAGTTCAAGTAAACTCATCTAATTAAAACCGAGGCTTAAGGCTTGACATTTTCTACTCAATTTAGCATTGAGCTCTAATCACCATAATTTTCTCACCTGACTAACTCACAGAAGAATACTTCCTTATGGATATACAAGTTATTTACTATCAAATCCAAAAGACGACTAACCCACAGTCCATAGCCCCCATAATGAATTTACCTAGGTGAAGTGAATAATAATATAAACAAATCTAAAAGGACCTCAATCAACATTATAATCCAAACCCAGAGAACGAAAATAAATATGAAAGCCATTTAATCAATAGTATAAAGTAAACCAAAATAATGTAAACAAATATGAAAGCCACTCAACCAACAATATGATGCAAACCCTGAAACATTGATGCCTAGATGAGGAAATTGAGGCAATTAAGATGTTGATAATAATAATAATACCTCTACTTTATACTCATGTTTTCCAATTGATTCATTTGTATGAGTAACAAAAGCTCCACCCATATCATTCTCTTCCTTGTTGTTTTCCTTTTCCTTTGATTGACACTACTCTCGCCCAGGGAAGCATAGTGACCTCAACACAAAACAAGACATAGCTACTTTACACTTTTTTAATTGATATGATAGTGGGAGGTTTGCGTGTGAGGATCTTGTTATCCCACATCCCCCTTTAGAATGTTAGCCTACAACCTCCTGTAAAGTCTTCACTACACAAGAAATAGTTTTTAATATATACAAATATATTCTAATTTTTAAATCTAGTCAATAAAAAATTAGTCTAATCAAAACTTTTAATCTAATAAAAATTTAGCATATATTAATATATTTTATTTTAAAATACTATTATTATTATTTTTTAAAATTGAAAATGTACTTATACAAATTAATAAACAAAAATGAAACATATAATTTTTAAGGAAGGATAGAAATAAATAAATGATTATTAAATAATCTTTTATAATCATTTCATATTATTTATGCAAAGACTAATAAAAACAAGAGCTGCAAGCAGCAATGTCCGTGTGATAGCAAGAAAGGAGGACTATGCATCCTATTGGTGCATAAGGCGATGTACATGTTGAACGATGGTTATTAGAATTATCAAAGAAGTGGACAACAACTTCAAAAATTTGCACAGGGACAGATTGAAATTTCTAAAATCCATGTTTGCATTTCCATGGAGTAGGGTTATCATTCTTGATTGAGTTACCAACACTCCATCGCACACGTGGTGGTGGAATTCATTTGCATTCATATAAGGAATTACAAATAGTTACCTATGCCATGCACTTCACTCGAAGGCCCCTAGAGGTTGGAAAAACAATATACTTAACTTCACCCAACGTTGTTGACCTCATGGCCATTAATGATGCATTAACAATTACCATAGCAATATAATAATGAATACTATGAATGAGAATAGATCTGAATTATATGTACTTGGGAACAACGAGAAAATGAGCTGATCGACTAACTAATCAATGGAGAAAATAATAGATGCTATAGATATCTGCATGGAAACTAGTGAGGCTATAATTGTGATATAATGGTGTGCAAGCGTCTGGAAATATTTAGGAACATTCATAACAACCCTTGCACCAAGTCAAGGTTTCTCCTTAAATTATATTTCCACTTGGTTGGATAAAAATGAAGATATGGATCCTAAAATTACCGCACTTGCATTTTGACCTTGAAGCATGATCTCTAATAAAAAATGATTCTATGCATTGTGGAAGAGGTAAGGATATGTAACTAAGCTCATCTTTCACTCATAATGAAAAACACAAAGAAACAAAAAAGGGAGAGCAAGTACAAAAACTTTAATTATTTTAAGAAGAAACAGGAACTATGTATTGTATAATTGAAATTATAAAAAAAAGATTCACAAAATTATTCAAAGTAAGGTTGGTAGAATTTAGTAGCACGTCACTTAAAATGGTGAATACAAATGCAAAGCATGAAGTAAGTAAAATGCAATATCAAACATAACCATCAACCAAACCCATGGAATTAGATCATATTAATAAGATGTTAAAATTGAGTATAGCATGATCAAATAACATCATATAAACCAAATATCCAATATATGAAATCTCAACAAAATCATTAAAATAAACAAGTAAAATCATATAACTTGGTTTCCCATCTTAATGTGTTTCATAAGATGACCTTGCATATGTTTTAAACTTGTGTAGATATAAACCAAAATTTGGGAGGGTCAAAAGACTAGTTTATATATTATGAAATGTATATTTTTGTTGTTTACTTGTGTTTTGAAACTGGTGACAGGTATACATACAATGCCACACAATTAGAGTTTAATTTCACCTCCATGCATTTGAATATTACATTTTATTCATGGCCTAACCACGTTTTCATTGGTTGCATGTACTCGAGTTTAAAACCATAAAATCAAAATGATGAACCATGTTAACAACATATCCTGAACGAAAGGATGTGAGGATTATTAATATCTTTCAACAACGATCATTCCCTATTGCATGACGATAATCGTGGTTGTCAGTGCTACCTTGTCAGCATCTGAAGTGAATTGAATTTAGATATATTCAGCTTAGTAAAGAAATATGCATAATCTGGAAAAAATGAAGGTGGTGTCCTGGCCAAATAAACAAGTTCAAGGGTTGAAGATCAAGGTTCATTAGAGAGATTTTGAGGTAAAAAAATGGCCTCCTAAGAGATGTACTACAAAAATATGAAATATATTAAAATATTATGAATTGGGGGTTTTATGGGGTAGGTATATATGACAAGTCACCTCCCACACTATTTTCTATGCACAATATAAATAACCATGGTTGAGTTGCTTTTTAAAATTCACTAGAAATAAAATTAATAAAATAAGTCTACATTGATGTGACTAAGATTCATTGTAAATTCCCAAAAAATTATTGTCCTTTAGCATTTATTTGTCTTGAACTTGCAAATGAAATTAAATAATAAAAAATATTTTTAAGAGCTATTTTTTTAATTTTATGTTGACTTTTTATATTTAGTATTTTTCTCATGAATTTAATATAATGTAATTTAATTGAGAATTTATTTACATGTAAAATGTTAATAATATTATTATAATCTACACTGCATTATTATTATTTATTAAATCTATTATTATTCTTTATTAGTTTGACATTATGTTATTAAATAAAATGGAGTGAATATATAATTTAAAATTAAAAACATAAAAATGATAATATATTATTTTATAAAAAAATGTGAAAGGACTTTCTTTATAAATTAAGAGTACTTCACTTGAAAATGACAATAATATTATTTTATGAGAAAGTGTGAAAATACATTCATTATGAGTACTTTACTTGAAAATGACAATAATATTATTTTATGAAAAGACTATCATTATGAGTACTTTACTTTATGACTTAAAAGTACTTACACCACTACCTTGGTTAACTATGTGTTTTCATCCACCATAAAAAATTTAACAAATAAACATTCTTAACTCATGCAATGCCACCTCACCAAGGGGGATGATGTCATCTACTAGAATGTGATTGGTTGTTTTTTATAGTACATTTTCTTTGTTTTGAGGCCATTTTTTGACCTCAAAATTTCTCTAATGAAAGTTGATGAAATCACTAGTTGCGATGAGAAGCCTCCCCAGGAAGAACTTGTGCTACAACTCTTCCCTGCAATGGAAGATCAGGTGTATTACCCTATAGTAATGGAAGATATTAAAAAGCTTAATTGCTAACTGCAATAACGACTGGAGGATCATTGTGAAGAAGTGGTCAGTCATTCATTGATTGGTGACAGAACGTAAGTACCCTTCTTTTACATATTCTCGGTTGCATTACTCGTATCATATAACCGCTTTGAAGACAATGTGCCTATTCAATGATCAATGCAGCCCCTTAGCACGAGCTTGCACCAGAATAAAACCATGAAGGATAGGTGAAATCGGCTTTATGAATCTACAGTTTAGTAGCATCATGGCAGTCATTGAGTTCTATTTTTTCACAAATGCTAAAAAGAAAAGTAAATACAACAAAAGGATGCAACTTTGCATTGATTTAGCATTCTTACTTTTTTATATAGTGTCAGAAGATTTGTCTCATCAAAAGGAAAGTAACCTGCCATCAAAACAAATAGAAGAACCCCACATGACCACAAGTCTGTAGGTGCGCCATCATAAACTTTATCATTGATGACCTGCATAAAAAAAAGGAAACAGATCTCAATTTATAGTCCGGTGCTAACAAAATTGCCATGCAGTCAAACAGGGTAACCTGAATGCTCTATTTTATTCCGTAATTAATGTGAAAAAGTTTGAACATACCTCAGGAGAAACATAATTTGGTGTTCCATAAGTAGTGAGAAGTAACCCATCCTCCTACAATTAAACACATTAAGAAGATCAACTATTTACATTTACCCTTTAGAATGCATCAAAATTCCATCCATAACCTTTATCAATCATAATATACTACAAATAAAAAACTATACTTTTAAATAGGTTTTGATAATGTAATTTTGGAAGTTACAAGCCACTCAGAAGAACAATAACTAAACAATGGAAGACCAAGTATTCTTACCAATAAATAATAGGAAGTTAGGATTATGCTTACTTAGTTTGGTTTGGGTTTGTTGAGGAAGTTGAGAGATTCTCTCAACCTCTCTCTCTAAGATTGGAATTAGTTGGATTTGAGTCCAGCTATATATACATATGTAATCTATGTGCATTATGTGCAATAATACAAACTGTGTTTTATGTGTGTGAATTATATT
This sequence comes from Larix kaempferi, assembly GCA_027924585.1. NCBI lineage: Eukaryota > Viridiplantae > Streptophyta > Pinopsida > Pinales > Pinaceae > Larix > Larix kaempferi. Next base: position 4,113,843 of record BSBM01000968.1, on the reverse strand, counting down.
TCTCTCTGAACCCGTGAATTCTTAACATGGTATCATAGCCTGGCTGGGCTTAATCCCTCACGGGAGTGCCCAGGATGATGTGAGAGTCATGGGTTAATGAGCTGTAGGAGTAGGGTTTTGTGTGTGGTATTTATTTGTGTATTGTTTTATTCAATATACCGGCTGCTGGGAGGAGCTGCACATCCGCAGAGGAAGTTTTTTCTTGTCGCCGCGTTAAAGATCTGTTTAACCACAAGTACGCTGGCTGCCGTGTCCAACCCGCTGCAATCTTTGCAGATCGCCCCTCTGCCCCTCTCTGCCGTCGTTCACCGCATGTAGAGGAGACGCCCAACGAAGAGCCACCCATATGCCTATCATTCACCGCGTGCCATTCAGTTGATCTCTGCTGGCCGAAGAGCCACCCATCGTCCTGCGCTGATTGGAATTGCAACGCTGCTTTGAATCAGAGTTGAAGGAGCCGCCAAAGAGATCTATGCCGCCATCAGAAATGACCATAAGATTGTGGGATCGTATTCAAAACATCAGACAAAGTCGTTCCAGATCTGAATTGATGAAGATGTTTTGTGCAACCTTGCATGGAGCTCGTGATGTGTTTATTTGTTTCTCTTAATATGTGGAAGCCACCGTAGATGTTTTCCCTGTTTTTCTTGGCTAAAATCTCAGGCATCTTGTTGGGCATATTCATTGTATCTATATAGAATTAGTTGTTTTGTTTGGTGTGTTTGTTGTAATTGCATTATGAAGAACCAACTATAAGAACAAAGTGATGTAATTTAAGTTTCCATTTTTTACACCCTACCTCTCGGCAGCTCTGTCGGGGTACTTTTCCCCTTAAAATACCAAGCGTCTCATCATGGGCCTCAACCGTCACCAACAGGGGTCCATCTCACCTGAATTATCAGTTAGACTTTCATAAATATGCACACAAACTCTTAAAACAGTAAGAAGGAGATTTATATTTTTATACTCTAAACATTTGTACACTTGCGACAGAATTACATTTCTACTCTTTACATCGCTTCCGCAAAGCTGTAAGAATAACAACCTGTAAGACCATGATACTTAGGAAACTAAGACCCTTCAAATGTTGCAAATAAGTACCGGTGTAGTATGTTTCTTATCAGTGCTGAAGTTAATTTACAAATCATCACCTCTTAAATAGTTTATTACAGTAATGGAAAATTTTTAAATTTTTACTATTTTAGGGACATTACAGATATCAAACAACCCATCAGTCGAAGGAGAAAACCTTCCCTCTTTGGGTCGGACCAAAAGGACAAGGAACATCATGGCTATTTGCAGAGATAATAACCCGACCCTCATTGAGTGCACAAGGGACCTCGGAATCCGGTGACATATTCTGGTTAAACCCAACCTCAACATTCTTAACAGAATCCCCCAAATATGGCGTCTCCAGAGAGTTAAGAAGTTTGTCCACTGACAATAATTTTAAAAGAACAGGCAAAGATTGAACAAACTTACCGACAAAACAACACGCCGATGAATGATCCAATGATATAGGAAATGTTAGATCATAATCGATATCACCAGAAGTATCTGCATCCTGATCTTCACCACCTACCGGCAAACCCTCTTTCGCATCCAATTCCACCAGCATTTGAGGGGATTTTCTTTCTGATCCCAACAAGTGTTCATATTCTATCAAAATAAGCTTCCCAATAGTGTTAGCCACTGACATAAATCCCTTCAGATTCCAACAATGTCGAGGGAAACCTGGTAAAATCACCCAGAGGTGCCTCTTCGTAAGTTTCTCCCACTTCGGGTCGAAACCCACATGCCAACGGTTCAATACTAATGAGCCATGACCCACAACCCAAAATCGATCCTCAATAATCCGCCTGTCCTCTTCAGAAAGAAATAAAAGGACCACCCACCCATTCATCAGGGTTATGACCCTAGGAATGTTAACAATGAAATATTTCCATTTGTTATGAATCCAGTTAAGGATCTCAACGCTGGATAATTTTATATATGCAAATTTACCAATCAAATCCCTTTGAGGTAGAGCTGACACCATATTGAAAGTTATGTCCTTACCCAAAACACACGCAGGTCTGTCCTTTTTGAATTTCTCAAAGTTTAACCAACACTCCTTCTCAACAGATGACCCCAACGCAAAAAACATGTCAACCCCTAGGGTCAACCTCCTAGCTCGAGAACCTCCTTTATTTTCGGGAACATCTAGACCCGAAGGAGGAACAAGTGCTTTCACATCCGTAGAGCTAGAAGACAAATGTCCAAGTGCCGGCGTAACGGGCTCGGAAGAGAAATTTAGTTTAGGGTTTGTATTGACCCCCAAAACTGTAAGAATCTTAGATGGAAGAGTAGGCGCATCTTTCGACATGTGAGCAGGATCAAAGGAAATTGGGATGACAGGGTTCCTGGTACCACTAGGACCACCTGATTTCCAAGGATCACTATCATGCTGACACATTGGAAAGCTTACAGAAACATAAAACCACTAAACTAAACTAGCTATGAAAGAAAACTGAACAATGATAAATAATAAAATTCCCACTTTTTACTGGTTGGTACTAGGTTCACCAAGGATCACTATCACTCTGACACATTGGAAACCCTACAGAAACAAAAAACCACTAAACTAAACTAAACTAGCTAGGATGGAAAAACCAACAATGATAAATAATAAAATTCCCACTTTTTACTAGTTGGTACTAGGTTCGCAAAAATTGGCGTACTGGACTCCAAACTCCTTGTTCAATTCATCCATCCTGAAAACTAGCAAACTAGGGTTTCGGAAGAAGGGTTTTAGCAGTGTGGCGCCCATAAAAAAAATATCTCCAATGGACACTACGTCTAATCCTTAAATCCATTTTTACAACCAATGTCAATTAGAGAGTGTATTTCTTAACAAAGCCATGGGATATATTGAACCGGTCTGGGCCTAGCGGGAGCACAACAATGACTGCAGATTGATGCACAAGAAGGTTGACCTTATAGCCATGGAAATGGGTATCACTCTATACCCACCAAATCCTCAACCAATGACGGATCCTGATTGCTTCTCGGGAGGTTCTACGAGGCGTGATGATGTTTTCAGGAGCTCTGTTGGCGCAGCTTCCCCCCTGGGGCATAGGGTGTATTTCCCCCGTTTTCTCATCTTGATGGCTGAAGAATGTAAGGGTCTCTGTATTTGGTCTTTCCATTCTCTATTTTTTTTCCTGTCTAGTGAAGGATACCTACTGTGGATTGTCGTTTTGTTCAAAGTCTTAGCAGTAGTATGAAGGTATGGGTCATCGTCTTCTCAGGCATCTCTTTTTTGACTAGCCTAATTTTTGTAAGGGCATTAGTAGTAGTAATAGCAGGATAGGTAGAAGGATGGAGCTCTGTTTTTTTCTTTTTAGGGTGGTTGTTTTAGGCAGTAGTGCAGACATCAATTTTAGGTAGTTTGGTTTATATGCTCTTGAGCGTCTCTAAAGCTATGTATTTCTCTCAAGATTGTTAATATGGAATGTTTTTACTTATAAAAAAAAATTAGAGTGTGTATTTCATTATAAGCCTTTTCCCATGAAAAGATGGTGTGTAAGAAAAGATATTAAGTGCATTCACTCCCTTTCCTCCATAAATATTATTGGTTCATTTATGAATGTGGTGTCCAATGTGAAAATTCTTCATTTATACATATTTAGAGTGGAGGAGTTCAATTTTTTTCTATCATGGTATGTTAAAAAATCGCTATCTTTATAACCTTATTTAGTTTTATTTAATGTATATTGAAAAGAAGAATAGTTATGCTTTCCATAATTTACTTGTTTTAAGACCATCAAATTGTTTTTAATGATAAAGGAAATCTAAAAATATAGCCATGGTTTTTGGTTGAAGTAAAGGTATATATATTTTTTTCCCACGGAAAACAGATCGCATTCTATTAATGAAAACATAACACATTATTCATAGACTTATCGGCCATACATAAGATAACCCACAAGTTTGCATGTGCAGGTGCATAGAATATCTTTGCTAAATAAGCTGATAATAGCGAGAAAAATACATTGAAAAAAACCTAATTACAAGCAAAGGAGGACACCATTGCTGCTCCATTGAACCACTACGTCGCTGCCATCCACTCTGCTCGAGCCCCACTGCGCCACCGCCGTCAACATAGGCTCACATCCCTGTCAACATAGGCTCAGCCAAGGGAGGCTCAAATCAATAGGTCGCCGCGCAAGGGCACCTTGGCATTCCCGAGGAAAGTACCTCCTATAAATTCGCACTCAATCGGCCAAAACAATAGCTTACATGGAAGAGGAAGGCAGCTAGGGAGGGAACCCTATCCGCTTGGTTCAAAGTGTTATGCGACTCTCAAAACGGTAGCTCGTGAAGTAGCTCCAACTCTTACTACTTAAATGCTTAATTTAATATTTAAAATAATTTACATTCCTTTAAATTATGAAAAAAAATAGAAATACATTCGTCAGTTTGTGTAAATGTAATATTAGTAATAAAAAATTGGTTTGTATAATATTTTCAACTTAATAAACAACAAAGATATATAAGATATATAATCATAATATGATATTTTCATGTAAACAATAAATGTTTTTTGTTTGTTTGATAAAATCTCCCTGACTTGTGAGAGTGGTCTTTGGTCTAAGAAACCATGACCCAGGGTTATTTAAGCTGTCAAAATCACCTAGGGATCGCACCCATCCTGGCCTACACCAACCTTCAACTGGTTGGATTTTGGGTGTCTCCTCCCAACTAGCTCACCCCTAAGGGGAATTGAACCTGGTCCGCCCTGCTAATGAGACCCACACCTTAACTAAATGAGCTGGTGAAAATTGACAAACAATGAATGTTAATAATTTTTTAGAATATTTTTTCTAAATATATGAATTATAAAAAATAGAATATATTTTGATGTTTGTATATAAGCAAAAACGATATATGGCTTAGTCTTTGTTTTATAAATTAAAAAAAGGGAAATAAGAAAAATAAGTAGTTCAAAATCATTTCAAGTAAAAATAAAATTTAAATAAATTAAAAGATATTTTTTTTCACATAAAAAATTATTATATCTATATAAATGCATTATATTCTTTCAATATATATTAAATATTAATAGTTAAAAACATATGTATCTTAAAATTATGCCTTAAAAAGTAGATTCTCTTCTCAAAAATTGGAAAAAAGTTGCAAATTGACTAGATTAGATAAAAATAAGAAAAACAATTATATACATTATAATTTTTTTACAAAATTCATGAAATATAACTGACCACGCTATATATATTTATGTTAATAATTTTTTAAAATATCTCTTTATAAATATATAAATGATAAAAAAAAATATATTTTTATATTTGTATATAAATAAAAACTATATGTAGCTTAATCTTTGTTTTATAAATTAAAAAAATAAGGAAATAAGAAAAATAAGTAATTCAAAATCATTTTAAATAAAATAAAATTTAAATAAATTAAAAGATATTTTTTTCACATAAAAATTATTATATCTATATAAAGTGTATTATATCCTATCAATATATATGAAATGTTAATAGTTAAAAACATATGCATCTTAAAATTATGTCTCCAAAAGCGATTTTATTGGAAAAAATTGGAAAATTGTTGTAAATTGATTAGATTAGATAAAAATATAAAAAAAACATTGCATATATTATAAAAACTTTACAAAGTTCATGAAATATATATGTAAGTGTCGTATTATTGTCACTTCATAGAGCTAACCCACCACACCATATATATATATAATATATATAACAGATTTGAATCTCTCTTCCTTTTAAAAAATACTTGAGTTTTGGATTATGGATTATTATTTATCAAAGAAGATAAGTTGCTTTATTAATATTTGTAATTATAATTTAATTATTTTTTTTCTTCCAGAGCAACTGCCATTATCATTTGAATAGAATGATTCTCACATGACAACCCATCTTATAGGTTGTGTTCATGTCCACATTAATTTCTTGCAAAAGAAAAAAGAGAAAACAACACTCATTGCTGAAACACATACATGACCTACATGATGCTCAAATTCCCTAATGAGAGGCATTGATGGAGAAATTGCACCTAACTACTCTGTCTGGCGGTGGTATTAAGTGAATTTGTTTTTATACGAGAAGACCCCACTTTTTTGGGGGGAATCTGCCTCTACATACACACATTCCCTAAACTCTCGCTAGACAGCCTTATAAATAGGCGTGCTTTCATAACAATAATAGCTACCCAGAATTGGTTTGATAGCCTTGGTGGCCCCCATGGTGTGGTAATGAGGCATTGTGGAGAAGAGATGGTGATCTAAATGGGTGTCAGTTATGTGATGGAATACATGGTTCAAGATTCCAAAATCTCTGTCCATAGTTAAGAGTGCACCCCTCATCCACTCCCACTCTGAGTTGTCATAGTGGGGAAGAGAGGGATGATTGTGGTGCAGATAGGTGTTGAGTACAAGGAATCCATTGAAAATAAAGAGAGGGATGGCATAGACCTTTACCAGTGAAGAAAATCCATATGTAGAGCCACAAAGGTACAAAACATATGCAACTACTAGCAAGGCGATGTCACTAACCAATATCTGCAATGTCTCTCGGTTGTTGTAAATCGGGCCCTATGGATCAAAGTGGTTGGAAAAATGGGGATACTTCCCTCCTAAAACATTGAAATCCAGATACAACGACCATCCAAGGGTAAGGGTAATTTCTATTGTCAGCAACCTTCCTCGAGGATTAGATTAAATATTGAAAGTCCATTTGAGTTCAGCCTTTCGTTTGGGAACAAAAACTTCATCGTGTTCTAGGCTCCCAGTGTTACTATAATGTCTTCGATGACTGTATTTCCAGAAGAAATAGGGCACAAGAAGGTAAGAATGGAGAATAATCCAAACAATGTCATCGAACCAAGATAAATCATTGAATGCATGGTGGCTGCATTCATGTGCTATAACCCATACACCAGTGAGCATGCACCCCTGAGCTACCCAATACCCAAGCCAGAGAACCCATCCTAGAATTCCTGACATTGAGAAGTAGTAGGTCGTTGAATACAATAGCAATGCAACAATAACAAGATCAAATGCCAGATATGAAAATGATTTGACTAGTGATCTATTGAAACAATGAGGCAGAATGGTTTTCTTTACTTCTGCGAATATAAAGGGAGGTTTTGCACAAGGCACTCACTCCATTATATCTTTGTTCCTAGGCAAGTTCATCCTCCCACCACCCCCCATTGTTGCAACAGATATTCAACAAACTTCAAAAACTTAATACTCTCCTCCTCTGCTTGTGATATTATGTTCGCCGCAGCTATTCTTTAAGAACTAACCGTGACCATGACTTTCTATAATTTAGTTGATTTTTATTTGTAATTTAAGTTTCAAATTTAAATTTGAATTTGTTATAATGAAAAATTATATTGGTTGTACTCTTAAATTCGATATTTTAAAATAATTTAATATTTTTAAAAATGGTTCTATATTAATAATATTAAATATCGATGTAAAAAAATACAAACAATTCAATAAACTCACATCTATTTATTTTTAATGTAATTTATATTATTTTTTCAAAAATAAATATATTTAACTTATTTAAGTTCACCTACTTTATACTATTTTTTTCAAAAGTTTGCAATTTCACAGTTTTTAAGATTTTTAAATATTAACATTTAATATGCAATTTCACAATTTTAAAGATTTTTGTTGTTGTTGTAAAGTTGCAGAAATAAATTAATTTCGAGAGCCAAAAAATACATCAGAAGTTACATGTCTGTCAGCAATCTTGGGTGGCCTAAGGTGGTGAAGCCACCATCCCAGATACTCAAAGACGTTGAAAAAACTAAAATTATACAAAAAAAAGGCCATGGAGAGTATACCTTCCTAGTTATAGTTCTGGGTCTGATTCGAATTATACATAATATGCATAATGAGAGTACTGAAAAACAAACAATATAGTAAGTTATAGCAAAAACGATGAGTGTCACAAAAATAATCCCGTTCCTTTGTAAAACTTCTAGGGCTTTGCTTCAGCATAGTGCGGATAAGGTGCTTCTTCCACGATGGGGAAACTTCCAAAGAAGTCTTCAACCATCCCTGGAGAGGGGTAAGTGGGAGACAGGCTTGGTGATGCAACTTGGAGGAGCGAAACCGTTTCCCATTTCCTTGTTGTTGTCGTTCTGCAGATGGCCCGTAGTGGCAGGCATGGGTTGCCGGGAAGCTTTCAAGGGGGCCTCATGCCCTGGGGGATCCTCTTCGGCTGTAGCGTGTGTGTCCATTACCTTCGACCCACCAGTGAGACCAACATTTCCATCAATATCCCCTTCCTGTTGGATGTCATTAAACTCGTTGCTCCGCCCCAGGGAGAAATTGTCCCAAATCAAACTGGTATCCATGGCCTCGAGACGCTCTCCCATCCTAGCTAGGTTGGATTTGATGTTCCTGAGAGTGACTTTGTTGGCATTCCATTTTGTGTTCATCTCGTCCAAAAGAGTTCTCATCATGTTCTTAATTAGCCAGTAGTGATTGATATTGCCTCCATGCCTTCGAGAGGCGAGAATGGTCGTCACTCTGTGAGCTTCCTAGCTGTCAATGAGGTCGCGGGTGGAGGCAGAGACGTTATTGACATAGCCATCCATAGTAACCTAGTCGGATGTGTTTCTAGAACGTCTTCCTGTGTCGCGCCTGGAGCCACCCCTTCGTGGAGTTCCTCTTGGCCTTGTCATGGTGAAAGACCAATGAAGAGCAACACAAACTAGAGCCGAAGCAAGAGCAGTGTAAAGAACTCTCAGTCGAGTAGCGACAAAAACCAGAGGCAGAGCAAGAGCGGTGTGCAAATCCACGATGCGGATGCAAAGACAAGTGTGGGCCAACAAGCCCTCCTTAACCTAGCTGGTGGAGTTAATGTTGCTGACGGTCATCTTGGAGAAGGTGATGAGTTAATGCGTTGAGTACATCCCAGCTTGTTTGTCATCGTCGAAGCGATGTTTGCATGGTGCCGGTTAAATGCCAGGCTCTGATTAAGAGCAAGTTACATTGAATTCTCGTCATCGCATGGATTCATGTGCTAGCAGTAGTCTCTTTGAAAACAAGCGATCACGTCTAGGTGGAGGGCTTCGGGAGGATGCGAGCCCATATTTGCTTCGATGTCACCCAGATCTGGGGTAAGATTTTGATTTTCAGACATCAACATTTAATATATATTGATATGGATATAAAGCACTTTATATTGATATAATAAATTTTATTTGTTTATATAAAACTTTACTTAGATTTTATTTTTTATTTTTAAATTAATTTTGAATAATTAATTTGTTTTTTTTTTTAAATTAAAAGGCAAGGACTAAGTTGCATGCAACTCTTGTTTATACATATCGATCTATCTCACCTGATCAAACACATACTGAATATTACATCCTACCTCCATATAGTTTGTTTCTAAATGTAAATTTATTGTTGCATTCTTTTATTTCGAGGTTCAATGGAGGAGAAGGATTGGTGTCAAATGGAATTTCCAAATGCCAAGGCTCTCATCTAAAACTAGTCAAAGATTCTTTACTACCAAGCACTCTTGTAATTTTAATCCCAAGAGGTTTGCTTTGGTTTGTAAGAGGCGATTTTAAAACTATCATAAAAACAACAATCTACTAGTTTGCTTTATAGGTCTTGGTATTAATCATCACCCTTAGAAGCATTGGAATACTCAAGCTTTTCCTCAATTTGAAAGCACAAGATTTAGACACATTTAACTTGTGAATGTGGGAGCTTCACTAAAAGTAAAGCCAACCTCCTTAAAAATTTAAACAACAATTCTTTGACCTTTAAATGTAGAGTAATGTTGATTGTTCTTGGAATCAATTTATCAGGATTTGTCTCCCCCTGGATGTGGGTGTGGAGGTTGCTTAAAACGAAGAGGAGGGAGGATCATGTGGCAAGTTATTATCGACATGTGACGAGTAGCATGTTTATTATGAAGCAAGGTGGCCTTGGATTGTTCTATCGTGATATCATTATGAGGAGAGCTTGTTCGAGGGATGGGTGTACAAGATGAAGGGAGGTTTTAAGTGACAAGATCGTGATCTAGACTGTTCAAAGGTGGGAGCTGCAGAGTATGATGGCGGTGAGCGTGTTAAATTCAGCAATGGGTACAGAGATGAGGGAGGAGGGTTGTATCATAATTAAGAAGGCCTTACTCCTTCTATACCATGGAGTTGTCAGCTCATCTAAATTCTTTTATCCTTGTCGTTGGAGGTCTTGGAGGTTAGTCGTGAAAGTTGGCAGAAGATCTGAAAGGGTGGAAACGATGGGGAAGGATGTAGGGACCTTCCTAGGTTCCTCGATTTAATTAATATTATTTCTAACTATTTTCTAATTTTTACTTATGTATCATATCTCTAATTCTTTTTATGTTTTTGTTCTGTATAAAAGTTTTCGTTTCATTCTTGGTTTTGTTTAAGTTCAAAGTGCAAGTAAAAGCAAGGTGAGTTCCATTTACTATTCATGGAGTTCATACTAAGCTAAATATATCATGCAGGTGAAATAAACTATCAGAATTTCAAATATTCAAGGCATCATATTCCTATTGTAAAATTTATTTGAGAATTAGATATAATTTACAACAATCAGTAAATTAAAATACTTGTAAATGAAAATCCTAACCCCCCTGGAATACTCAACCACCCAACCTGGTATGCCTCCCTGCCAACTGGAGAGGTATCACCGACCACCCAACTCCAAGAGTTTCCTCTTGGACCCCCGAGCCCAAACTGAGTACAAGCCATTAGAGAGATTTTGAGGTCAAAAAATGGCCTCCTAAGAGATGTACTACAAAAATATGAGATATATTAAAATATTATGAATTTGGGGTTTTATGGGGTAGGTATATATGACAAGTCATCTCCCACACTATTTTCTATGCACAATATAAATAACCATGGTTGAGTTGCTTTTCAAAATTCACTAGAAATAAAATTAATAAAATAAGTCTACATTGATGTGACTAAGATTCATTGTAATTTCCTAAAAATTTATTGTCCTTTAGCATTTATTTGTCTTGAACTTGCAAATGAAATTAAATAATAAAAAATATTTTTAAGAGCTATTTTTTTAATTTTATGTTGACTTTTTATATTTAGTACTTTTTTCATGAATTTAATATAATGTAATTTAATTGAGAATTTATTTACATGTAAAATATTAATAATATTATTATAATCCACATTGCATTATTATTATTATTATTTATTAAATCTATTATTATTATTTATTAGTTTGACATTATGTTATTAAATAGAATGGAGTGAATATATAATTTTAAATTAAAAATATAAAAATGATAATATATTATTTTATAAAAAAATGTGAAAGGACTTTCTTTATGAATTAAGAGTACTTCACTTGAAAATGACAATAATATTATTTTATGAGAAAGTGTGAAAAGACATTCATTATAAGTACTTTACTTGAAAATGACAATAATATTATTTTATGAAAAGACTATCATTATGAGTACTTTACTTTATGACTTAAAAGTACTTACACCACTACCTTAGTTAACTATGTGTTTTCATCCACCATAGAAAATTTGACAAATAAGCATTCTTAACTCATGCAATGCCACCTCACCAAGGGGGATGATGTCATCTACCAGAATGTGATTGGTTGTTTTTTATAGTACATTTTCTTTGTTTTGAGGCCATTTTTTGACCTCAAAATTTCTCTAATGCCCCAATCAGTTCTTCTCCCAAAATTTTCCTCCAAACACTTTTTCCCTTCTTCTGCAATTTTCCTCCTTTTGCCCCCAAAATTTCAAGATCCCTTTCTCCCATTCTCTTCGTGACCTTATTCTCCTTCTTGCCGACTCATCTCCCACCATTACCACCCTTATCCTTCCCCATTCAATTCCAACTACCATGTTAGTGCCTAAATTCTTTCCCCTTACTCGAGACATGATCCCATTCATTATTACTCACTAATACCATTTATTTATTAATTAAATTGTTTACTAATTAATTAATAATATTATCCGTTCGATTTCATGGTGATAAGTCCATATATAAAGTCAACCAAATTAGATAATGAGGTTCCACCGGCACTCCACCGCCTTGTTGCCATATTAAATCTTACACGCTCGTTTATTATATATATATATATATATATATATATATATATATTTCCAAATTCCAAGGTAATATTACATTAATTCCGAATAATTGGCCACATGATTACCTTTTAACAATATCAATGACATATTAATTAATATATATTTATTTAAATAAGTTTTTAACAGTGAACATTTAAGTTCAATTTATTCATAGTTAATAATTATTTGTTACCTAGACTAATGTTCTCCCAAGCACTAATTGTTATTTAATTACCTAGTTCCACATTCCATAATCATATCTTAGTTATAATTAAGACTTAATTAATAATTATTGCTCAAGATAATAATAATAATCTCATTAATAATTATTATCATTATTAACACATAGTTAATTTTAATGAATCAAGTTAATAATAATTTAATTAATATTGGTAACACCATTATCCTTTAATAACGAGGTAATTGAACTAACTAATATCATTAACACTTATTAACATTCCTTAACCAAGTGCTTCATTCAACAATCAACCAAAGTAGTTTAGAATTAACCTAATTAATATTTTTTTAATATGACCGAAATTACTAATTAACCTTAATCAGAATCAAACCCTTCATTAATAAATTGACTCAATGTTATCAGTTCATAACTTAATGAATAACATGTACAATGTAATTGGTTATAATTACAAAACATCAAGGCTCATCTATCTCATCATGACATAAAATTTATACAAGTATATATACATATATATAGACGAGTTATGTAAACGTAGCTAATGTTTACATGTGTCGTGTAGGTACACTAATAGTACTAAACCACACAACATTCATAATCACACAAGTTTATTGTTTATTAACGTAGTCTTAAACACAATTTGAACTGTTGGATAATTCACTTAACTAAATATAATTAACTGGTGAACAATTATATAAGTTACTGAGTTATGACACATGACTCAACAAAGGTTTCTTAATCACACACAATTAATCAAGTTTCCTTCCCAACTCCATGATACACCTATCTACCTACATCGTCTATCTAATTCACAACTAACTTCCACATCCTATCCTTCCTCTGCTGGACTACCCTGAAGTGTCATGCCATGACTGACTCCAGTTAGAACTTATAAGCGGAAGTGTCAACTACATCGACCAAGATTCCCTAGCAGGAACCCACCAGTCATCATCACACACCTCGGGGAGCGCGCCGTAGAACAACCCTCCCATGAATTTGGGTTTCAGAGATAAACGGTGGGTATAGCCTCCACCCCCCTAATAGTTCAAGGGACTATGTCTACACCGACATAGTGACTGTGTTGCGACTTGTACTCGGTTTGTCATCGTATAACTGATGTGGGTGGTCGAGTTTTCTGAAACCCTATCCCACCCATACATCATGATAATAAATACAATGATCATGCAAAATAAATAATGCATCACTTGCATACCATTTATCTTTCAGAGCCCATGTACACGAGGTACTCCCACCTCGTAGGATCCAACTACCACTTAGCCTTTTTAACCTGTAGGTTAGTCTCCAACATACGATCGAGAATATTGTGCAAACCTTGACATATATATATATATATATACATTTCATTACTAAGAAACAATAAATCAAATCATTTCTATGTACCATGCACCTGGTATCACATTTATCCATTCAACATATAACTTTTAACTTGGTATCCACGTACCCATCATTCAATAATTTGCATGCAAGAGACATAATAAAAACATGAATACATATCATAAGATTAACATCACACACACATACATATCTCGGAAAAATAATAGAACCATATGTCCATAGTGTCATCAAACTAACGAAGTCTCACAATAATAAGAAAATACAACATATAATGATAGTTCAGGTAGTAAAGTCAAAACGGGGCATTACGAAGGATGCAGGATCTGGGAAGATATGGAAGAAAAGAGCCAATAGAGAGCAGTTGCGGGCTGCTTAGGAAGCCTCGATGTACAAGGCCTCCATTCCACAGATAGTTCGAGTGGAAATTGAGGTAGTGGAATGGGATCTCTGGCATGAGCTAGAAGAGACCAAGCCTAAGGAAGAATGATTTGCACATGAAATTTGGATTTAGGACCTAGGAACTTCTAGAGCTCGACAATCTCTATTTGAGAGGATGGTTTCCCTGTATTGGATCATGAAGGGTCTCCTTGGATGGGTGCTGCTGGAGAGAGGGGAAAAAGGAAAAGATGTTCCTCTAAAGTTCTAGAAGGAATTGTACGCTGATACTAGACTTATGCATATGGAAATAGATGTTATTCCCAAAGAACTAGGAATTCCATTTCTTCCTCGGCTGGGTGTTGCTGGTGTTCCGATTGACTCGTCGTTGGATGATAGAGGTGGCATGTCAGGAGACAAACCTGTTTCGTAATCTGTTGTTTAGATTGTGATTCGATGTATGGGTCTGTTTTTTGCTTTATAGATGTTATAGTAGTGTATGGGTGATCAACAAGAGTAGCAGTAGCAGTTTTTTTTGGTTGTTATGGACATACATGGTTCAGACTGTATAAAATCCATATTTTCCCCTATGGGGGAGGGGTATTTTTGATGGCTGAATGTAGTAGATATGGTTGTAGTGTGTGTCAATATGAAGGGATGGGGTAAAATGTAGACATCTGTAAATTGTAACTCCCAGCTTGCTTATATTTAGATAATAGAATTCTTACTTATAATTTTTTTTTATCAGGATTTGTCTCCTCCTTTATGACATAAGAGTTGGTGTTTGCTTCTCCTTCCCACACATATTGCTTATTATCCTTTGGGCTCTTTTTTGAGATAATTATCTGCACCATAGCACTTATAACACATGCCTCGGGAAAATGTTCAATAGCTATGGATAATCTGTCATGGAATTGTCATTAGTGGAATCATTGTTAGAAATGTGCAAGTACCAATACATCACATTAATGTTATCCCTCTACTTTCTCGCATCTACAAATATTTAATGACAAGAATTACATGAGGCCTAACTCAAGCTTAACGAAACATTCTCATAATCAGAGACACGTCATGTCACCTACCCGATCAGAGAAAAGAAAAGAAAAATAAAACCCAACACCAAATTGACCAATCAAATTGCTATCAGAACTAGCTTCATTACTATCCTAGTCATAAAGGAAAACAAAATATATTAGAAAATATGCAATCAACCAAGTTACTCTCCTACCCAATCTTTCGTTCCTTTTAGGAATGACATTATCAATCTAAACCAAATAATCAACCCATAACGATGATTTACCCTCAATGCTTTCAAAAAATTAATGGGTCCACTCTAAGCTATGGTTCCCAGGTAATCCACAATTTCTTCCTTTATCATCCCAATATCAGTATCACTACAAATATTAAGGACATGCACTTGGCATGCATAAATAGAAGAAAAAACAATCAAAACCAAAACCAAACTTAACACAGTGCATATGCATATAGTCTAGGAAGCACAATCGTACTATATTATGCAAATTACATCAAGGTGATTGTTCCATTCTCTTTATTTTCCTTGATACAAATCTCTAATCCCATCCTCATTATCAAGAAGACTTGATTTTGTCATGCTTAAGAAGCGTAATTTATCCAATGCATCACAACTAACATTACTAGTAGAGAAATTTTAGAATAGTAATTAGTATAATACCATTCAAATGAAATGATTTGATCTAAATATCGGTTTTCATAATTATGAAGCTTCCGTAAATACATCTAAATAGAGTCCAAAACTCATCCTAAAGTTCAAATCAATGTATCCAATTACGAAATGAAAAAATCTAGTACATATCCAATATAGAAGTATACATCTCATAGATACAAAAATATGCATTTTGTTTCATACTTTAGAAGAGTAAATCATCCTAAAAAAAATAACAAGTGGGTTGATTGTATCATATCCATATTGTACGTAATATTATTCAAATTTCATACAACTACTAAGTTTCCATATTGTAAAGGCCAATAATACCCCAAAACTTGACATCATATTTTGGTTTATGGTTATTGGTCAATTTATCCAATTACTGACCAAAACTTGACATGCAGTTATGACCAATGAATCCAACTATAGACTAGAACTTGGCATGAAGTTCAAGTAAACTCATCTAATTAAAACCGAGGCTTAAGGCTTGACATTTTCTGCTCAATTTAGCATTGAGCTCTAATCACCATAATTTTCTCACCTGACTAACTCACAGAAGAATACTTCCTTATGGATATACAAGTTATTTACTATCAAATCCAAAAGACGACTAACCTACAATCCATAGCCCCCATAATGAATTTACCTAGGTGAAGTGAATAATAATATAAACAAATCTAAAAGGACCTCAATCAACATTATAATCCAAACCCAAAGAACGAAAATAAATATGAAAGCCATTTAATTAATAGTATAAAGTAAACCAAAATAATGAAAACAAATATGAAAGCCACTTAACCAACAATATGATGCAAACCCAGAAACATTGATGCCTAGATGAGGAAATTTCAAGGCAATTAAGATGTTGATAATAATAATAATACCTCTACTTTATACTCATGTTTTCCAATTGATTCATTTGTATGAGTAACAAAAGCTCCACCCATATCATTCTCTTCCTTGTTGTTTTCCTTTTCCTTTGATTCACACTACTCTCGCCCAGGGAAGCATAGTGACCTCAACACAAAACAAGACATAGCTAATTTACACTTTTTTAATTGATATGACAGTGGGAGGTTTGCGTGTGAGGATCTTGTTATCCCACAACCCCCTTTAGAATGTTAGCCTACAACCTCCTATAAAGTCTTCACTACACAAGAAATAGTTTTTAATATATAAAAATATATTCTAATTTTTAAATCTGGTCAATAAAAAATTAGTCTAATCAAAACTTTTAATCTAATAAAAATTTAGCATATATTAATATATTTTATTTAAAAATACTATTATTATTATTTTTTTAAATTGAAAATGTACTTATACAAATTAATAAACAAAAATGAAACATATAATTTTTAAGGAAGGATAGAAATAAATAAATGATTATTAAATAATCTTTTATAATCATTTCATATTATTTATGCAAAGTTTAATAAAAACAAGAGCTGCAAGCAGCAATGTCCGTGTGATAGCAAGAAATGAGGACTATGCATCATATTGGTGCATAAGGCGATATACATGTTGAACGATGATTATTAGAATTATCAAAGAAGTGGACAACAACTTCAAAAATTTGCACATGGACAGATTGAAATTTCTAAAGTCCATGTTTGCATTGCCATGGAGTAGGCTTACATGTAGGGTTATCATTCTTGATTGAGTTACCAACACTCCATCGCACACGTGGTGGTGGAATTCATTTGCATTCATATAAGGAGTTACAAATAGTTACCTTTGTCGTGCACTTCACTCAAAGGCCCCTAGAGGTTGGAAAAACAATATACTTAACTTCACCCAATTTTGTTGACCTCATGGCCATTAATGATGCATTGACAATTACCATAGAAATATAATAATGAATACTATGAATGAGAATAGATCTGAATTATATGAACTTTGGAACAACGAGAAAATGAACGGATCAACTAACTAATCAATGGAGAAAATAATAGATGCTATAGATATCTCCATGGAAACTAGTGAGACTATAGTTGTGATATAATGGTGTGCAAGCATCCGGAAATATCTAGGAACATTCATAACAACCCTTGCACCAAGTCAAGGTTTCTCCTCAAAATATATTTCCACTTGGTTGGATAAAAATGAAGATATGGATCCTAAAATTACCGCACTTGCATTTTGACCCTGAAGCATGATCTCTAATAAAAAATGATTCTATGCATTGTGGAAGAGGTAAGGATATGTAACTAAGATCATGTTTCATCCATAATGAAAAACACAAAGAAACAAAAAAGGAAGAGCAAGTACAAAAGCTATAATTGAAGCTTTAAATATTTTAAGAAGAAATAGGAACTATGTATTGTATAATTGAAACTATAAATTCTTCAAAGTAAGGTTGGTAAAATTTAGTAGAATTTAGTAGCAAGTAACTTAAAATGGTGAATACAAATGCAAAGCATAAAGTAAGTAAAATGCAATATCAAACATAACCATCAACCACACCCATGGGATTAGATCATATTAATAAGATGTTAAAATTGAGTATAGCATAATTAAATAACATCATATAAACCAAATATCCAATATATGAAATCTCAACAAAATCATTAAAATAAACAAGTAAAATCATATTACTTGGTTTCCCATCTTATTGTGTTTCATAAGATGACCTTGCATATGTTTTAAACTCGTGTGGATATAAACCAAAATTTGGGAGGGTCAAAAGACTAGTTTATATATTATGAAATGTATATTTTTGTTGTTTACTTGTGTTTTGAAACTGGTGACAGGTATACATACAATGCCACACAATTAGAGTTTAATTTCACCTCCATGCATTTGAATATTACATTTTATTCATGGCCTAACCACGTTTTCATTGGTTGCATGTACTCGAGTCTAAAACCATAAAATCAAAATGATGAACCATGTTAACAACATATCCTGCACGAAAGGATGTGAGAGGATTATTAATATCTGTCAACAACGATCATTCCCTATTGCATGACGATAATCGTGGTTGTCAGTGCTACCTTGTCAGCATCTGAAGTGAATTGAATTTAGATATATTCAGCTCAGTAAAGAAATATGCATAATCTGGAAAAAAGGAAGGTGGTGTCCTGGCCAAATAAACAAGTTCAAGGGTTGAAGATCAAGGTTAAAGTTGATGAAATCACTAGTTGCGATGAGAAGCCTCCCCAGGAAGAACTTGTGCTACAACTCTTCGCTGCAATGGAAGATCAGGTGTATTACCCTATAGTAATGGAAGATATTAAAAAACTTAATTGCTAACTGCAATAACGACTGGAGGATCATTGTGAAGAAGTGGTCAGTCATTCATTGATTGGTGACAGAACGTAAGTACCCTTCTTTTACATATTCTCGGTTGCATTACTCGTATCATATAACCGCTTTGAAGACAATGTGCCTATTCAATGATCAATGCAGCCCCCTAGCACGAGCTTGCACCAGAATAAAACCATGAAGGATAGATGAAATCGGCTTTATGAATCTACAGTTTAGTAGCATCATGGCAGTCATTGAGTTCTATTTTTTCACAAATGCTAAAAAGAAAAGTAAATACAACAAAAGGATGCAACTTTGCATTGATTTAGCATTCTTACTTTTTTATATAGTGTCAGAAGATTTGTCTCATCAAAAGGAAAGTAACCTGCCATCAAAACAAATAGAAGAACCCCACATGACCACAAGTCTGCAGGTGCGCCATCATAAACTTTATCATTGATGACCTGCAAAAAAAAAGGAAACAGATCTCAATTTATAGTCCGGTGCTAACAAAATTGCCATGCAGTCAAACAGGGTAACCTGAATGCTCTATTTTATTCAGTAATTAATGTGAAAAAGTTTGAAGATACCTCAGGAGAAACAGAATTTGGTGTTCCATAAGTAGTGTGAAGTAACCCATCCTCCTGCAATTAAACACATTAAGAAGATCAGCTATTTACATTTACCCTTCAGAATGCATCAAAATTCCATCCATAACCTTTATCAATCATAATATACTACAAATAAAAATCTATACTTTTAAATAGGTTTTGATAATGTAATTTCTGAAGTTACAAGCCACTCAGAAGAACAATAACTAAACAATGGATGACCGAGTATTCTTACCAACAAATAATAGGAGAGCTGCAACAAATACAAAGTGCATTTTTCACTTGCGACATATAATGGATCTGAAAACCAAAAGTTTAAAATAAAAGATACTTATTAGTAAGCTCTAAGAAAGCATCATATGATATTAAGTTCTCTGCTTTGAAACTAGATGTAGCTTCTCTCAGAACATCATAATTAAAAATGAGTTCCTGATTTGTTATTGTTGATGATAAGTTCATTAGTTCTCCATCTTCTGCCAAAACAGTTACAGGCAGCTGTTTATTTTGCGGCCTGGAAATATATGAATCAAACGCATCTTACAAGAACCTAATAAACACTGAAAGAGTTAGCATTTTCAGGACCTTTGGTTTGAGGATTCCGTTTCGGCTTCAGAAATTTCCACTTCGAAAATCCAATGGCTGCAATCACTGCAATTGTAGCGCCTACAACGCCTAGAACTATGCTGAGCACCATAGAACCTTTGCCCTCTGCAAATTTTCACACTAAATTCAGTAAATTGGCCGCTATGTTTTCTTACCCCTCCCCACGCCCCCGCACATAATAAAAATCCATATGCAATCTTAGTTCCCCGAAAATGAAAATGAACACTCATTCCATAATTCACCAATTTGTAAAACTAGGAGAAGAAGATAGATACTGGAGGATGCTCTAGGGCTTTCTGCTGACGGCAGTGACTAGAGAACATAAGTGTTGAAGAAAGCATAAACCTTGTAGCGCAAATAACAGTTCTCAGATCCGAATTGTGTTCAAAGAGCTCCAATTTGACAGTATCTCAATATATTTGATTTGGCAAAAGTTAGGCACGATCCGCAGCTTGTGCACGACAAAATTCTCCAAAACTGTGTTATGCTGTAGATATGCTGCGTTGCACAGGATTCGAGGACTGAATCTGCAACAAAAAGTTTCGGAGTCTACGCAGCTTGAGCGGTTACCGTACCTTCACCTACTGCAGAGGCGTACGAGCAAGGACAGGTGCAGGGGACATGCGGCTAGCGAAACACCCGCACCAAACTCGGATGTAAATATATAAACCTAAACTTTTGAAAACTTTAGCATTGTAAAAATAAATAAATTGCACTAACCATCTTATAGGTGCAAAATGGTTGCAATATGTTACACGTACATAATAATGAATATTAAATCCTGGGCACGACTGAAATTGATCACCTCACTTGTTATCTTTGGTGACTCTCTATCTATTATCTCTTGGGCTTGTGGCAAAACAACATTCAATGTTCTGCTACTCCAATACTGGATGGATGCGACCAAAAACCTTATCCGAGAATTTGATCATCTCCACTTTCAGCATGTCTTTCGGGAGGCTAATATGGATGCCGATTTGCTTTCTAAACGTGCATTCTCTTTATTCTCAGGGTTCCTATCATCTTCATTGGCCTTGATTGTTATGATGCTATTTATGTCTGTCTGTCTTTTTTGTTTATTATGCTCTATATTTTGCGGATATTTATCTTACTTTCCGGTTAGCTATATGTGCAGATACTTCTTAGAGCCTGGATCCAATTGCTGGTTGGACATCTTGGCTCTCATTATATTTTTGCGGCTGATATGATCGTTGATATGGCTATATTTTGGCATTACTTTTATGTTATACTCTATTTTTGACTCTCTGGGACTCTGACAGCTGTTGCTGTAGGCTTTATTATTTATGGTACATGTTTATGGACTTATGGTTTATGGTGTGATCTCGGGATCCGTTTCTCCTCCCGGAGGGATCCTTGACTATTACTGTGGACATGTGGATCTATTACTGGACTTTATTGTTATTATGGGTGACTCTTCTGGCTATGTCTGGCAAATCCACTTTACTGGATTTGCATGCAGACATGTATGATTCTGATAGCTGGTGTTATTTACTATTTCGTATATTAATAGTAAGTTATATTTTTCTGTGAAAAAAAATAATGAATATTAAATAATATTTTATGATCTTTCCTAGATGCATGTACCATTCACAATCAATTTTATATGACATTTCAAATATGCAAAATGTCAAACCTGTATTCCAAAGAAAAATACATGTCTTTTTATTATTGTTTGTTTTATTATTGGCCGACATAATATAATTTATTACTTTTTACTCTTTTTTTTACTCTGAGTAACATTACTGGACAAACGTTACAACATCTCTTTCATACTCATGTGTAACGTTACATGAACACACGTTACAAGATCTCCCTCATACTAGGTTGTAGAGGACGCAATGAATATTAAATAATCTTATATGATCCTTTTTATAAGATAAACCATTCACAATCAATTTTATATGTATTTTCAAATATGCAAAACTATGAAAGTTATGTACACAAAAAATAATAAAATTAATGAATATTAAATAATTTTTTATGATTTTTTTAGTGGGTTTAATAATTAAGAATATGTGTTTAGCAATCAAATCATTGTAGAGAAAGATCCCTTGTCTCACAAACAAGAGAGTCTTGCACACTAACTTAACTATAATCTTAAAATTAAATTATTATTATTATTATAAAAAGACAAACCACTTACACTTAATTTTATATAATTTTTCAAACATATACAAAATTTGACTTATTATTATCATTTTTATATTTTCCAAAACATATAAAAATAATTCTTATTATTCATATACTAGAAACTATGCACCATGGAAATTATAAATCAAATAGTAAAGCACGTATAATATTTATGAAATTAAATCTAGTAATGTATCCTTTACTTAACTTAAATGAGGCATGAGAAACATAACCATTTTATATGTTTTAAATTTGTTATTGTTTTGTGCTTACGCAATGATGACCGTTTATTATTATGATTTTTTTAAAGTTAAGTTTTTGCAACTAAAAATTCACTTAAAGTCTTCAAATAATTTATTATTAATATTTGTATATCCACCTTTGGCGGATGTATTGTAACTCATCCATATTCGATTTATTTTGACTTTATATAAATTTACAAATTATATTTTCGTTTTTAATGTTTAAATTTAGAATTCCAAAAATAATATTTTTAAATATACATTAAAACTCTTATTTAGTATATTATTGGCTAATGTGAAATGATTAAGATTTTGACTATTTTCGTGTTATTATAAAATTTTAAAAAATTACAATGGGCTCTTGTATGAGTGGCATGACAAGGCTACCAGATTGGCGACTCGCTATCTGTGATTGCTAGTATTTTTTAATCAATGGTTTATTTATCACGATTTGTTTATGCTCAAGCTAAAAAATTAAAAGTTATTGTTACTCAATGGATTAAGAGATAGAAGGAATTGGAGTAGAAGGAAAATCAAGATTTAGAGAGAAAAATACTCGAGATTCATGTCAACAATTTTGAACACATTATTGGTGCAAATGATTTCTCCCTTCTACTGGATTTGGAGAAAAGGAAAGAAGAAATATTACAAAAGGAAGAAATGGAATGGAGATTGAAACGCTGAGTCTTATGGATTGGTTTGGGGGACAAAAACACAAAAATTTTCCACTCTTTTGCCTCATACAGAAAAGATTATAATGTTATTTGGGAACTAGCAGATGAGGGGGGGGGGGGACAAAATATGTGGATAGGAAGATTTGCAGGCACATGCTAAAAGTTTCTTCTGTAAATTTTTCGCGGATGAGGAGAATTGTGACTTATTGGCACAACTAAACACTGTCAGACTATTTCCCAATTTTATCAATGATATGGAAGCTGAAGATATTGGTAAAGAAGCCACTCTCTTGGAGATTGAAGAAATTTTAAAAATATTTGCAAAAGAGAAGAGCCTAGGGCCCGATGGTTGGACAGTGGAACTGTTCTTGCATTTCTTCGATATCATGGGTGAGGATATTCGAAAAATGGTTGAATTTTCTAGGACCTTTGGGTACATTTCAGGGGCCCTGAATTCCACTTTTCTCACTCTAATCCCAAAGTGCAACAAGCCAAACACTTTCGGCGACTTTAGACCAATTGCTTTATGCAATTTGGCCTATAAAATCATTTCTAGGATTATTACTGTCCGCCTAAAGCCTGCTCTTTCCAAACATATATCTTCAGAATAGTTAGGCTTTCTTGAAGATCGCCAAATCCTTGATGCGATTGGCATTACACATGAAATTATCCATTCTATTAAGAACATGAAATTAAAGGCTCTTATACTCAAAATGGATCTTGAAAAAGCATATGACAGAGTGTATTGGGTTTTCTTGAGACTCATTCTAATCCAAATTGGTATCCCACATATGGATTTAAACTGGATTATGGCTTGCGTGACTACTGCAAATTTTGTTGTTCTGATAAATGGTTCTCCGTCCACCTTTTTTAAAAGTTCCAGGGGTTTACGTCAGGGTTTCCCATTATCCCCGCTTTTATTCCTATTAAACATTGAAGGATTGAGCAGGTTGATCACCAAATCCAAGGTAGAAGGAAAATCAAGGGAATAATGTTAGCTAATGAGGTGACGCTTTCTCATCCACTATTTGTTGATGATGCCTTCTTAGCTGCAGCATATATTGTAGATGAATGGCTGATTTTAAAAATATCATAAAGACTTTATGTGATGCTTCAAGGATGAGGGTAAGCATCAACAAGTCTAGCTTTTTCCATTACAAAGCTATTGATCTGAAGATTGCTGATATTAGAAATATTATGCCTTATAATTTCTATCAATTGGAGAAGGGATTCAAATATCTTGGATATTTTCTGAAACCCGACTGCTATATAAGAAAAGATTGGGATTGGCTTTTGACTAAGGTGGAACACAGAATCAATCAATGGACCTATAGACTTCTGTCGGTGGGAGGTAGACCCACTTTGATCAAAGCTATCTTGACTGGTATTCCGGTTTACTGGTTCTCACTCATGAGGCTTCCAGGTTCTATCATCAATTCACTCAGGAAAGTCATTTTCAACTTTCTCTGGTCGAGAAGCAAGGAACAAAGCAAATTGATTATGGTTGGATGAGAGTGACTTGCTTCGCCGGAAGGCTGTGGAGGTTGGGGCATTAAAAATATGTATATTTTTAGCATCACCTTAAGACTCAAGAGTCTTTGGCAAGGTTTGTCTGTTTCTACACTCTGGTCCAAGGTATTACAAGTCAAGTATATAAAAGAGGATATCATATACTGGCTACGAAATCCCAAGAAAAGGATTAGGGGTACATCATCCATATGGATGGGATTCATCAAGGTATACAATTGGATGGCTAAGGAACTTGTATGGTACATCAGTAATGGTAAAAGAACTGCTGTGGGTATTGACCCAATTCCGGGGCTAAAGGAAAGCTATAACATCCCTTAGAAAATTTGTGGATACCTGAAGGATTATGGTCTATATTCACTAAACAATTTGAAGAAGTTTGGGTCTGCGAACAAAACAAAGGACTATTGGTTTTCGACTATTGACTTGGGGTTCACAGGCCAGGAAGCTCAGGTCTGGAATCATTATATCCACAATCTCAATGTTGCAGGTTACAGGCTCACAAATAATGAAGATAGGATGATATGGAACGGAAACCCTTCATCTAGCAATATTACTGCAAAGAATGCTTACAATGCATCGTTAAAGCTATGTGTATATTCCTGCAGAACTGGTGGTTCAAAAAATTATGGTGCTGGCAATTACCATTAAAAGTAAAGCGCTTTATGTCACATGCGTTATCAGATACTTTAAAAACCTGGAATAATTTGATAAAGAGGGGATGATGCGGACCTAGTATTTTCTTATTGTGTATAAAGTATGCATTAGAGAGATTTTGAGGTCAAAAAATGGCCTCCTAAGAGATGTACTACAAAAATATGAGATATATTAAAATATTATGAATTTGGGGTTTTATGGGGCAGGTATATATGACAAGTCACCTCCCACACTATTTTCTATGCACAATATAAATAACCATGGTTGAGTTGCTTTTCAAAATTCACTAGAAATAAAATTAATAAAATAAGTCTACATTGATGTGACTAAGATTCATTGTAAATTCCCCAAAATTTATTGTCCTTTAGTATTTATTTTTCTTGAACTTGCAAATGAAATTAAATAATAAAAAATATTTTTAAGAGCTATTTTTTTTAATTTTATGTTGACTTTTTATATTTAGTACTTTTCTCATGAATTTAATATAATGTAATTTAATTGAGAATTTATTTACATGTAAAATGTTAATAATATTATTATAATGCACATTGTATTATTATTATTTATTAAATCTATTATTATTCTTTATTAGTTTGACATTATGTTATTAAATAAAATGGAGTGAATATATAATTTAAAATTAAAAACATAAAAATGATAATATATTATTTTATAAAAAATGTGAAAGGACTTTCTTTATGAATAAAGAGTACTTCACTTGAAAATGACAATAATATTATTTTATGAGAAAGTGGGAAAAGACATTCATTATGAGTACTTTACTTGAAAATGACAATAATATTATTTTATGAAAAGACTATCATTATGAGTACTTTACTTTATGACTTAAAAGTACTTACACCACTACCTTAATTAACTATGTGTTTTCATCCACCATAGAAAATTTGACAAATAAGCATTCTTAACTCATGCAATGCCACCTCAACTGAGGGGGATGATGTCATCTATGTAACGTCCCCTTCCATCGTCAATGCAGGGAAGGAAACGTTAACGACACACACGAGGCTTTTGGCAGACTTAGCCCCAATATTACATTACTCATAAATTCATGACAATTAAAAACTTCTGTGTGCAGCTTCAACTCAATAAAACACAGCGGAATAAACATACTAGCAAGCACACAAACAGTAATGCCTAACATATATATATATATATATATGACAGCAGAGGATGATTCAGCATGTAAAGACTCAATCTCATTCCAATGCTATGCATAGATTCCAAATTAAGATAATCCATTCATTTCATTAAACATGGACAATTTAACATATTGCAGAACACAAAATGCAAATAATTTACAATACAGAGATAACACTTATCTTTGAGATGAATCTGCCCCAACAACTGGCTACGTGAGAGCAACGTTCCACCCAACCATAGATCTCTGTCCAGCCTATATTCTTTCAGCTGAGAGATCACCCCCGAGCTGGGCTGTGTATCCACTAAGGAGGAACTAGATGGCTCACTCACGGTCAGGGTTTCACTCAGACAGCCATGCTAAGCCAACACACAGTTGGTTTTTCAAGCATGCAAATGACAAATGAGGAGGATGCTAAGCCAGTGAGCTCAACCACAAAGCTACAGGCATCTCAAATGAACTCAGCAGTCATGGCACCCACAATACCTACCGCACCCCAACACAAGGAAGGTCCCCTTCTCTGCTGCACAGTCCCTCAGGCGTCCCTTCCCTCCAGTGCTCTTCAGGGTGGGCATAGAAAGGTCCAGCTGCTAATCCCTTGAGATTCTAGCCTTCACTGGGTTTACCAAGCAAACCCAACCTCTGCTCAGTCATTCACACTTGGATTTCTCACAGTTCTGTTATCCAATAACTCAATCCCGTCACTTCATTTCTGGGCTGTAAAAACTGGGTATTCCCATGGATTTCGGGGTAGCTAATGCTCCCAAATTCGCCCCAAGGTTCACACCAATGGATCCCCCATTGGATTTCACTGTCCAATACCAAATCTGGGCGTTTATGGCTTCCCAAAACGCGAGTTCTTTCAAAGTCGCGATTTCTCGTTTTTCACTCTGCTGGGCATTCGTTTTTGGATGGAAAATGGTGCCGGTTACTTCCACAATGGAATGGGGATGAGGAAGAAGCAAATCCCAGGAGGTAGAGTGTCTTGTGGTACAAGAAAACAGAGCCCATACTCTGCCATACGAATTTCTGGGCTGCCCATGCTCCATCAAATCCATGGACTGAAATCCTCAACCACTTCCTTACAACATAATTAAATGTCATCAAGGAAAGTCAAATGGGTTCTCAAGGTGACATATGGCAGCCTATGGTTCAATCCCATAGCCCCCTCACCACTCCCTAGTGGATACACATGGCCCCCTTCTCATTCGTTGCTCCCATAGCCAGTTTTGGTATTTTATTGCATGATGTTTATTTACATCCTATTACAATTTCCATGGCTTAAGAGCACATGGGCATCAAATATCAATGCTTGCCCTTTAAATCAAAATTCAGGCTTTCACTAACGGGGCCTTGGCCTTGAGCTCCACGCTAGGAAAACATACATCACATGTACACATTATTTACATTAAATGATAATATATCCTAAGGGTCAAAATGGGGTATTACAATCTACTAGAATGTGATTGGTTTTTTTTTATAGTACATTTTCTTTGTTTTGAGGCCATTTTTTGACCTCAAAATTTCTCTAATGAAGAATCCACTAAACATTTGTTTGTTGACTGTGACTTCACACGTAAGGTTTGGGATGGGATTCTTACCAATTTACAATTTGTTTTTCCTTGGGGGAATGCAAACTTTGATAGTTGTTGTTTGAATTGGTATAGAAAAAATAAGTATTTTCCTCAACTTCCAGCGAAGATTGCTTGGGTTATATGGCATACCCACAACAAGGCTATTTTTGATGATATTTGGCCAAATCAGAAACTCTCTTGCATTCAGATTTTAAAGTTATTGAAAGATTATCACAAGGAGAATGTTCATCAAATTTAGTGCAGAAAGCAGTGTTCCTTCAATTTCCAGGTAAATGAAGCAGTGGCTTTTTTTGATGGTGCAGCGAAAGATGGTATTTGTGCCACAAAATGCATCATTTTACTAAATGATGATCATGTTTTCGCTTTAAAATTAAACTGTGGAAGGGGCACAAACATGAAAGCAGAACTTTTGGCATTATGGGTAGTTCTGAAAGTTATTAATATTTTTGGTATTGGTGATCTCATAGTTTTTGGTGATTCACGGGTTACAATTAAATGGGCTAGGAGTGAATACAAGCTATCGTTCACTTCCCTTAATCACTGGTGCAACAGAATCATATTGGAAATTCAACAGTTTAAAAATATTACCTTTGAACATATTTTTAGATAGAACAATTCTTGGGCTGATGCATTATCAAAAGAAGCGTTGGAAGGAGAGGAAGGAGTTCTTTTTTGGGAAGAATTCCAGAATGATGACAGATGTGAGGAAGGAACTTTTAACTTATTTTGAAGTTTAAGTAGGCTTTGCTATGAGTTGTTTTTTCCAAAGCTTGGTTAGTTGTTATTTTTTGATATCCATACTATCCGGAATGTTTATTTTTGGACTACCTGAGGTTTTTTGTGACAAGTCTCTAGACTTGCATATCCATGTACTATTTGATTTGAATACGAATATCAATCGCATGCTTTTTTCTACTGAAAAAAAAAATCAATGGTTCATTTATATTATTCACTACCAATACTTCGAATTGGAGTAGTCTATTTATTCTATGTTATCGACTTTACGGTAAGTTTTGGTAGGAATTCAGTAATTTTTTTTGGTAAAATCCAAAGTTCTACGTGTTTAAATTGTATTTTTAAATCTATAAATAGATTCAACACCCTTAAATACCCTCAAGGCACCCAAATTATGCAGTTTATATAACTAATATATGTGATTCTATTTTTTTTAAAGATTTCCAATCCAAATATGAACAAAATTAGACAAAGTTGGAAACTTAAAATGTTTAGACTACACCCTTCCAATCAATGACTTGTGTTTAGTGAGCACATAGGGTGAATATTGAGGATCAAGTTAAAGATACTAATAATTATTTTCTACCACTTTTTTAAGAGGCAGATACTAAGCACTTGGCTGCTAATTCTACTTATTTTTATAATGTTTAAAATATTATTTAATTACATTTAATTAGATAAAATGAAGGTGGTGAGTTTTTATTCATTATTCACCATAAAAATTTAATGTATAATGCAATGCTCAATAAAGTTGATATGCATAAAGTACAATTTTTTATTATCTTTAATATTTTGATTTGTCAATATGAAAATGGCTTACACATGCCATAAAATTTAACTTCCAGTTACAATTAAATAATATGAAATTGATATGGTTAAAATTATTGATAACAATAATTCAATACCTAGATGTAGGCACTTCGAATCATATTTATACACTAAGCGAATTTGTAATTTCACATCTTTCATTTTCATAGACATCTTTACAAAAGATTTTCTAAGGAGTGTTTTTCAAAGAAGATTTTTTTCTAAGAGACTTTTTTAAGAAGATATTTTTTCAAGCGACGTCTTAAAGAAGATTATTTTCTAAGAAACTTCTTTAAGGAGATATTTTTCTAAAGGACTTCTTTGAAAAGATATTTTTTTGGACTTCTTTAAGAGGATTTTTTCTCAAAGGCTTAAAGGCAATTTCTCTTAAGGTGTTCTCTCAAGGACTCTAAGGAACTTTTTTTAAGGTGATTGTTTTCTGAAATATTTTTTTAGGTCAAAAGCTCAAAGACAATTTCTCTTAAAGTGCTTCTTTATGGCTCTAAGGCTCTAAGAACTTTTTTTAAGATGATATTTTTCTCACAGGCATTATTTTCTGTCAAAAACTAAAAAACAATTTCTCTTTAGGTGTTTTCTCAAAGGCTGAAAGACTCTAAAGGACTTTTTCTAAGATGATTTTTTTCTTAACGACTTCTTTTTTAGGTGAAAGGCTCAAAGACAACTTCTCTTAAATTGTTTTCTCAAAGGCTCAAATAATCTAAGTGACTTTTTAAAGGTGAATTTTTCTCGAAGATTTTTTTTTTAAAGTGAAAGGCTAAAAAACAATTTCTCTAAAGGTGTTTTCTCAAAAGCTCAAAGACTCTAAGGGACTTTTTTGAAGGCGATTTTTTTGTCAATTTTTTTTTAGGTCAAAAGCTCAAAGACAATTTCTCTTAAGGTGTTTTTTCAAAGACTCAAAGACTTTTAAGGGATTTTGTTCTCTAAAACTATTTTTTAGGTGAAAGAGTCAAAGGAAATTTCGCTTAACATGTTTTCTAAATGGCTAAAAGACTCAAAAAACGTTTTTAGGTGTTTTTTTAATCAGATATTTTTATTTTTTTGCTATAAAGTTTTGATTTTTAAAAAACTTGTATAGATTAAACTATCATGGGCAGTAAAAAAAATCGCCAAAGCAAAAGTGCACAGAAACGAGAAGATGTAGCTCATAATGAATAAGAAAGACTCAGATATCATGCCAAAAGACAAAGGCTTGCACAAACTCATGATACAGTTGTTGAAGATGTAGATAGATATTTACATCTTAATGTTAATGAAATGAATATGGAAAATCGAGTACAAGAACAAGATATCGAACCTGAAGAGACAATTGCTGAAGATGTAAATAGAGATTTACATCCTAATGTTGATGAAGTGAATACTCAATCAAGTTTAAGAACAAGAAATCGAACCTGGTATTATATATCATACATTTTTTTTTTCCAGTTTTTATTATTATTATAATGAATTATAATTTTCAAAATGTTCCATAAAAAACAGAGAGAGAACCATCTCATAATATAGATTAGGTTGTTGAAGACGTCGTTGAAACCCATAATGAAACCAACATCAAGTCAATATCATGTATGTACATAAGTGTGTGTGTGTGTGTGTGTGTAAAGTTTTAGTATATTTAATTTAATTCATGATTGAATTTTGTTTTTTATTGCCAATTAATAAATGTGGAATCTAGATTTTATATATGCTTCTTATTTAGTATATTAGATATATGCTAAATTAAATTTAACTGAAATGTATAGGTGCTTTTACCATTGATGATGAAATGCTGCAAAACATTGATTGCGACAAATATGAAATAAATTAGCCGAACACGTTGCATGATATCATGCTAACCAAATGATTGATGATGCTCTCATAAAATAATCATTAGCCTCACAAAACTTACTTGGAAAAATACGAATGTTGAATCCACGTCCGTAGGCTGTTGAAAGACGAATGCCGAATCCGCAACTGTAGGGTGCCCAAATTGAAACATGTAGTAGGGTGGGCGAACTAAAACATGTAGCAGGGTGCCTACAATGGCCAAAATCAAACAAGTAGCAGGGTGCCCACGTTGGTTGGGTGGCCGAACAGAAACAGGTAACAGGGTTCCCACGGTGGCTGGGTGGTTGAACTCAAACAGGTAGTAGGGTTCCCACACTGGCTGGGTGGCCGAACTCAAATAGGTATTAGGGTGCCAACCGTAGTCGGGTGGCCGAACTGAAGCAGGTAGTAGGGTACCCACAGTGGTAGAGCAGGGTCCTAGGAATATATTTGGGGTGGCATGCAATATTAGTGCTGGAAGGGAATGTTGTTACGGTGACAATGGGGGTCATTATATGTAATACAATGTTTCGGCTGAACTGTTTTTTGGTCTAAAAACTTTTCGGCCGAAAAATAGTTTGACCAACAAATTAACAAAAAAATTATTTGTCACGAAATTTCCCTGACCGACAAGTCATCCCCTTGGATTTCGAGGCTGCTGTTATTTTTAACGTTCACTCGAAAAAACAATTTTCAGCTAAAAATTTGCACAATATTTTCGACCAAAAAAAAAAAAAAAACAGGCCAAAAACATTCTCCTAGAACTTCTGCCCCCCAATTCTCATGGAATAGACACCCAAATTCACGAATTCACCCAATGATGGGATTGCATTCACTAGATAATTCAATAAGCCTGCCATGTAGTATGGATTGTAGCCAGGAGGCATGGATCCTAAGAAATGTAGTGGACTGTGGTTTAATTGGCATGTGTACTGAAGCAAGGGAGGGGTAGATTGACGATGTGGAAGCCTGGTATGCCATACCCCTTTTGATGGATGGCATACTTGTGGATTCAATGTAGGAGGGATATAGCTTACAAGGCATGATGGATGGCAAAGGTCGACGACAGATGGCAAGGATCCTTGATGAGGTTTTGGATTGTGGACTTAATGTTTGGCGTGTCTCCAACGACCTTATTCGTTGGTTTAAACTCAGCTTTGATGAGAAAACAAGAACGAGAAGGGGTGATTCCATGCCTACCTGGAACGATGGAAAGCTTGCGATGACAGGTAAGCAAGAATGCAATCATCAATGTGATTTGGACTGGGAGAACAGGTGGGGAAGGATTTTTGTGTCAGGCAAAATAAATGGTCGCGTGATGTTATGGATCAAAGTGACTATAGAGTGTCTATGTTTGTCTTTTGTATGGTGTTGGTGGGCTTGTTGCAACAAGAATATTACAAGGGGCCGAGTTGCAGCAAGAAGGTTACCATAAGGGTGGTGATTACTTGGAGAGGCGGTAAATCTCATAGCATGCCTTCATGTCAAAGTGAACACTATCAGTGTGGAGGCAAAGGTCGGGCTCAACTTGAGTGCTGAGGGGCTCAGTGTCGACGTGGGAGAGGGGATTGTTCTCAACCCAATAATAATGAAGAGAATGGAAATCAGGGATTCCATTCTTTGGTTCCTTACCACATCGAGCAAGGCATACTAAATATGGAAACCTCATCCCTAGCAGCTCAAATGCACTCTCAAGATGGTGAAGGGGGGGTCAACCCATACTGGACAGTGAAGACTATCCTGGCGAGAAAGATGATGGACCATGAATTCCATAGGGAGGAGACCCTTTGCACCATTCATATGTTGTAAGATGACTCACGCCGTGTTCACCGACAACTTGACGACCTGGATGTAGCCATGAATGTTTCGTTTTAGATCGCAGGCGATGAGGAAGCTGGGACAAGAGAAAATTTGACTACGTAAGGATGGCTAACTTCTTAGGTTCTATTTCTATGATGTGTTGTCATGTCTTTTTACGGTCCTTAGAATTATTTTGGAAATCATGGTGTCGACACACTTGGTTTCCCCTTCGCGAGCAGGTGGGGAAAGTCTATTATTTAAATTTTGAATAGGGGAAGTGGACTCATCTCTTTACTTTGTCATGCTGGTTTCCCCGATAGGGACAAGACTTTGGTTTTTGGTTTTTTATTGTTAAAATTGTGGTGGACAATGTTGTCTGTGTAAATTGCATGTATACGCAGGGCTATTGATACTTGTATCTTTGTTTTCCAAATATTAATAGAAAGTCTCATACTTACTAAGAAAAATAACAATAATTTAATATAAACAATTTTATTTTAATATAAAAATTTCCAAATTCAAAATAATACAAATTTCAAGTTCAAAATAAAATAATAATGGATATAAAATTGACTTAAAACTTATATTTCAAGTTCTAATTTCAATACTTATCCAATATACTTTTACATCATCATAAATTATTTATTACAATGATTAAATTCATTTTAGTGCATGATTAAATTTGTTTTTTTCATAACAAGTTTCTTTTTACTTATTAATTTTATACTTATTTATAATTCACATTTTTTCCCATTAATTTAGTATACATGACTTTTAATATTAATGTTTATATACGTTACACAACATTTTATTTAATATTAAAATAATATAAAATATTTGATAATTTAAATTTAGTATACATGACTTTTAATATTAATGTTTATTTACGTTACACAACATTTTATTTAATATTAAAATAATATAAAATATTTGATAATTTATTTAAGAATTGTATATATTAAAATTGATTTCAATTAATGATAATTATCATATAATAATCATATAATAAAATGAAATTATGTTTTATTACTTAAATAAAATAATATTTTTTTAAATACAAATTTATATAATCATTTTAACATTATTTAATATTCACAAGAATCCCTCTATACCTAGTGGTGGATGCTAACTGGGTCTAGCTAATGTCGTTGGGGTTTAAGGAAGAGTCATTATCCTCTGCAGTTGGCTTCGAAATTTGCTTGTGATATGTAGTGAGCCAATTATTGATTGAAGATGTTCTTTGTGAACAATAATGAATATCTCACTCTTATTGATTGGAGGATGGGGTATTTGATTACGTGTAAAAAAAATATGTCAAGGATATAATTGGTTTATAATGCTCTTAATCCCTTTTATTTGTACATATGATGCATGGTGATGGTGGTGGTTATTAACATCCACTTAGACCAACTTTGGTCTATTGGAGGTTAAAAAGGGTAAGGAACCACTTGGTTTTCTTTAGAATTTTATTTTTGTGCTTGAAGCATTCCTAGATCACCATAGTTGTGATGAGTTGAAAGGTTAAGAAGGTCAGTATTGTAGCAAATATTTTGAAATTGCACTGTAATGTTGGTGTACATGGGACATACTATGAGAAAGTGATTTTCGTCTTCTACCCTCTTAGTGTCACAAAGATGACGTATTATTTCATTCCACAACGTTTTAAGAATTATCGAGTGCCATGTTTCACTATGGAGCTCGTGAGAGTTTGTTCTTATTTTAACAATGTTGATTTCCTTCTTTACAATAGTTAAAACATAAATATACTTTTGATCTTCTAGGGTTGATCACCTCCTTATAATATCTCAATTTTATCTTATCCTCTAATTCTCTATCGTAGTGCAACTTCTCCTTAAATTTAGAAGTAAAAATACTTTTAGTATTATCACCATTCTATAGAGTGACCTCTCCCTTGACTCACCAATGATTCAACGAAGGCTTTGCATCTTTATGCCAAGCTTGCTTAAGTGACATGTGGTTTTGACTAGAGTATAAAGCAATCTTATGAAGTCTCTTGCCTCCCATGTTGTTTATCTTGTTCTTGTACATTAGTTACCTACTCATATCCATGCGCTCAATAAGGGAGAGACTCAATTTTATGACTAGGATATGATAGGGTGTATTGCCTTTAATTTTGAGATTAAATATGTTATAAAACATTTTTGGATTTGCTCCATCATTCTCCATGATTCTCTAAAGATGATGAAACCCCGAACTTCACATTCATATAAGATAATAGGAGTATTGAGAGTCTAAAAAGGAGTTTCTTCTTATTTCAAACCCAAAGGTCTATTGATTTACAATTGTTTTCAAGTCCATAATAAACTTTTCACTCTCCATTAGTCATTTTCTCAATGGTATAGTTCTAGTTAAGCTTGTGATGAAAATCAATTCTTAGATATTTGTATGAAGCCACTTCCTCCAAGTTGTTGATGTCATACACAAAATTAACATAAGTGATATTTGAGATTTTGATTATCATAACCTTTGTTTATCAATGTTAATAATCATACCTGTAATAAAGTAAAAATATTGGAGCATTTTTATTTCTTAGTCGAGATCACGGGAACTCCTCACCATAACAACAATATCATTAACATAGAAAATAAGGATAATGAATATACTAACCAAAGTCATACTAACACAACTCACAACTTGATAACTATCTATATAATATTTTATATATTTAATTAATTTATTATATAATTAACTTTTAAAATTTTTATATTTTTTAAAATATATATTTTATTTAATATATTAAAAATCAAACAAACCACTCTTGTTCGATTTTGTAATTTGTTTGTTGTATTTCAATTTTTAAATGATTTAATATTATATATGTTAATTGGTTAAAAACATACTTAAAAGGATTAATGTGAATACCATTGACATTTATGAGTCATGGTGTGACCGTATAAGCGACCCCATCTTGCTTTTGTGTCAATTTCAACGGACAGAGACATAATTAGCTCATGGTAGCTCCAATGGGCAAGGCTCGGTTCTTTTGTGATATTTCAATTTGTCTTATAGGAAATTTTTCATATATATCACCACCTTTCTCTGTTTGGGTATTTCTACATCATTAAAAGTTTGGTGATGTCAAATTATTGTTTATATATATATACGTATGTATGTATATAGATATATATTTATATATATACATATATATATGTACGTATATATATATATATATAGATATATATCTATATATATATATATATATATATATATACATATATGTATGTACGTATATATCTATCTATATATATGTATGTACGTATATATAGATAGATATATACGTACATACATATATGTATATATATATATATATATATATATATAGATATATATCTATCTATATATATGTATGTACG
The DNA here is from genome assembly GCA_027924585.1 of Larix kaempferi. NCBI lineage: Eukaryota > Viridiplantae > Streptophyta > Pinopsida > Pinales > Pinaceae > Larix > Larix kaempferi. Next base: position 4,077,084 of record BSBM01000968.1, on the reverse strand, counting down.
TATAGATATATACGTACATACATATATATCTATATATATACATATATATCTATATATATATATGTATGTACGTATAGATATATACGTACATATGTATACATATATATCTATATATATACATATATATCTATCTATATATATGTATGTACGTATAGATATATACGTACATATGTATACATATATATATATGTATACATATGTACGTATATATCTATACGTACATACATATATATAGATAGATATATATGTATATATATAGATATATATGTATGTACGTATATATATATATATATATATATATGTATGTATGTATGTATATAGATATCTATCTATATATATACATATATATATATGTACGTATATATATATCTATGTATATATATAAATATATATATATATATACATACATATATATATATATATAAAATTAGTCTTTTTCAAGTAGAGATTATATATATTTTTATTTGTAAATCTAAGTGTTTTGATTTTGGATTGATATCATGTTATAATTTTTTATTTATAAAGTTTTTTAAATAGGTGATATCAAATTATTGTTTATATATATATATATATGTATTTTTTTTTAATTAGTTTTCTTTAAAGTAGAGATTACATTTTTTATTTGTAAATCAAACTGTTTTGATTTTAAAATTTTTATATTTTAAATTTTAGTTTTTTTTATTGGTCAAAGATGTTATCGATTAGACGTAAATATTTAAAAGTGTGACTATTATTAAAACATATAAAAAATTAAAAACATTTAATGTTGAATTTTTTTAAAGTATTACATGACAACACTCACATGTCATTGTTGACTTTTTTAAAAAAAGGTGGTTGTCACTTTTCATATAATGTTTAGATTTTGATGTGACCAATTCTATATATTTTTAGTCCGTGCCCGTAGGCAGAGACTATATGTTCCGCCTTTTACTATTAGTTGAAATGAATTTACTGAAAAACATTACCTTTATCAAGGTTAACCAAAATAATGTTATTTTTCAATTTTTTTATTAGGTGTTTTCTTAATGTTTATTGGACTAGAACTATTGATTTAGACAATTTTTATCATTGAACGGAATCTTAAAAATTGAAAAGAAAATAAAAAATCATTTACATAGTATTACTTCCCAAATTTATAGAAATATTTCTGCACTAGTGGATTGCCATTCTTAATAGATTTGGAGACACTGGCTGATTTGCATGATTTGCAAGGCACCTGTCACCCCATCTCATCTGACAATGGGTTATCATTCTAGTTCTTGAAGTTATCTCACAGCGATTGCCATTTAATCTTCAAGGTGAAGCTATTTCAGAATCTCAGCCTGAAAGAGCCATTGCATTTATTTATTTTTTTGGTGCACATAACACCTCTTTCAGGTTCACTTAGCATTAGGGTTTGTCCAATGGTTCTTAGACCTGCCAAGCATGGAAACATTGGTTCTTTGGACATGAAGCTCTAGGTGAGTAGGGTGTTTTTTTTCTAGGTCAGGTGGCACAATGGAAAATGAACTTTTAAATGCTCTTTATACTGCCGATTTAAATGCTAGTTAAACTGATGCTGATGAGGCTGCTGGTTGTTCTGCTTGGCCTGCTTTTGGTTAAGCTTATAAATGATCCTAGTAATTGTGCTTTTTGCACTGCTTATGAGAATGATGTTTGTTCAACTGATGCAAATTATGGTCATCCTTTCGTTGGTGCTGCTGGGACTAGTGCTCCTGGGATGCTAGTTATAGTGCTGCTCTTGGGACTGCTGCCTAGAATTACGCTGGTTCCACTGGTGCTTATGATTCAACTACTGGGAATGCTATTGGCTCTGGTTCTTTTGTTTGGAATGATCCCGGTTCGAGTGCTAATTAGAATTCTCCCGGGTATGCTTTTCCTTCAACTTCTGATTGAAATGTTCTGGTTACTGATGGGAATTATCTAACTTATTCAGGTAAGAAGATATAATACTCGTTCATAGTTAGTTTGTGTTCATAATGTTGTTAATGGCAACGCGATGATAATTTTATGTTGATTAGGTCCCTCGAGCTTCTTTGGGCATCTCTGGTTTACAGAACGCCTTTGAACGACGTTTTCTACTGTCTCCATAGGTAAATGAAAGTAAGCTTGATTTGAAGCCCTGAACATACGTGTTTGTGTTTTGCTTAATAATGTTGTTTATGATTCCACATAAAATTTATGTTTATTTTGGGTGCTGCAGAGTTGAGGGCGCTCTAGTTAGCAAGGGCGAAAAACGTTGACAGAGAGACTGATGTGCTGTATAAACATTTTTAAATGGCTTGTGCAAGTTCTGCAATTTCAATGTAGTAAAGGACGTGGTAGCATAGTAGCATAATTCGGCCGTATTGGTACTTCGTGTATGGAAATTCCGAGCAAATTCGAATTCATCGAATATCGGTGTAGGTATAATATGAATACGGATTCTTACCAATGAATAACTAAATTTTGAAAACCAATTTAAAAAAAAAACTTTAATTATTTAAACATTATAAACTAGAAATACCATTCAATTTCATATTTTCTTGTTAATATAACTATTAATAACTAGTTGCCGTCTCTCACACTTCCATATCAAGGTTGTTGATATTTTATATTTTTATTTTTTAAATATATGTTAAATTTTATTATATAAATGTCTATCTCACACTTCCATATCCCAAGTTGAAATTTATATTTTTGTTTTAGAAATATATATTATATAAATGTCTATATTTATTTATGGTATATTTGTGAATATTTGATTAAAAGAATTATATCTAGGCAAGCTACCTCGATATTTTATTCGTACTAGATTTTTTCAGTAGGTATTTTTTCCGTATCGAATCGTATTCATACTCGAATTATGCTACTATGCGTGGTAGTAAGAGAAATATTCAGCATTCACATTTGCATCTTTTTATATAATGTGGTTCTAGATCTTTAACAAGCTTATTATTAATTCCTTACATATTTATGTTGAAGTAATAAAAATGGAATTGTTATTACGAGTGTCCATTGTTCTCTCCTCCTGCCATGCATTTGAATTGCATGACGTACAAGTATAATCAACCTATTCGGTGTTCTGTCCTCTTTCCATGTAGCTCGTAATGCAAAAGTCTATCTAACTGTCAATAATACTTTTTTTAGAATTTTTGTAAAGAAAGGAAGAAAGAAAGGTTTGTAACAGCTTCTCGTATCTTTCTGCTCTTTATAAGATCTTTTCTAAGTCTATGATTCAACTTTCAAGTATGTCTGCAATTGACAAAGCAATAGTTTCCAACATCATCCAAGACTTCAATTTAAAGATGTGATGCTATTTGTTTATTGGATTTTGACTGTGTAATAAAATAAAATTCCACAAATTTTAGAGATTTTGTGCAACTTAGCTAAAGAAGGGGATACGTCAAGAATCAAACATGAAATACTGTGTTGCAGGTTCGTGACAGCTTCTTGTATCTTTCTGTTCTTTATTAGATATTTTCCATGTCTATGATTCAACTTTCAAGTATGTCTGCTGCTGCAAATGGCAAAGCAATAAGTTTTCAACATCATCCAAGACTTCAATTTTTGAAGAGATGATGCTATTTGTTTATATGGAGAAATTAACCATCTAAAGAGAATGGATTTTGACTATGTAATAAGAACAAAGGTTCACAAACTGTATTAAATGCAAATTTTTGCCTTGCTTTACTTAACGTGTACAAAATGAAAGCTTCTACAAAACCATGAAGCATGCACTCTTATAGTGGCCAGTTTTTTTGGAAAGAAGTAAATTTGTAACAAGAAGAAATTGTGAGATGATTGAAAAAAAACTACCTTTCTAAATAACAGATAATCCACAATAACTAGATGAAAACCTGCAAATAAATAACTTCTTTGCTGGAGAACTTCAGAAAATGAACATAAGTAAAATAGACAAGGTTTGCTAAATATATTGTCAAATATAAAATGTGGTTGTAGGGATGCTTACCTTTTCATATTTAGCCTTCGCAGGTTCATATTTTCCTTCTTTAAAAAGCCTATTTCCCTGCCAAGAGGTGATTAGACATTATTCTCCATATATATTATAGAAAGAATTCCAGTGCATAGAATGTTATTATTTAGCATTTGATGACTGGTATCTTTGCAAAGGTGAATCACAAAGAACTTGGGTATATTCTATTTAGTAACTTCAAAAGAATTGGGTTTGAGGAGCTTGGCATTCAGCACTGTATCTTTTAATGCATAGATAAAAACTAAAATTATAAAAGATAAATAATAATTGTCATTGCTATTGAATGAAAGTTATGGATCAAAGGTATTCACTAACAATAAAATCCCAATTCCATTGGCTCTTTTCAATTCCAAGCAGAGCATGGAATGTCAGTTGTATCAGATACTTCATGATGTCCATTAAAGGAAACTCTCAACAGAAAATAGGGTGCTAAGTACAAGGAAAGGAAATCAATTGCTCATTTGAACTCAGTTTAGGATCACAGGGTTTCTTACAAAGGGAGGATCTTTGCTTGCTCGGTGGTTCATCAGGGATTACCTTTAAGGGAAAAACTTGCCGAGTCTGGTTTTATAGATGCACTCTGCCTGCATTGTGGGGTGAATCGTGAGCAAAGAGTTTTTAATACCTATTTTGGAACTGCAGGTGTGCTAGAGCTTGCTGGGCTCTGATTTGGACCTCCTGGAACCATATCCTATGCAGGTATATTGTTGGAAGGATGCTCTATTAGAGAATTTGATGCATTGCCCCACCTCATTTTCAAGGTGTTTAGCATTGTATTAGATTAGTCTGTTTGTATTCCATCTGGAGGTTGAGATGTAATACAGTTTTCAACAGCTCATCATTTTCTGTGGAATCCTTCCATTTGTTGCATGCTAAACTCAAGGCTCCGTTTACAGTTAAGGGCACTCTCATTAGGAAAGATGGCAAGGATTGTGCTCCTCGGCTCAATATATTTTAAGGAATTTTTTCCTACGCTTTTGATGGATACGAGTGTAAAAATGGGAGATAGAAAGCGTTAAACTTGCATTCCATTCAATACCATTGTAATTGTTAAATGGTATTTCATATCAACTAATTGTTTGGAATCGCTATGTAATAGGTATTCTAGGTATTCTATTTCCATTGTCATGGTATTTTTTATATAATGATTTTATAAAATACCAACGTTATTCGTTTTCTCATCCAAATGCTTGAAGTATTTTCTATTTGTGTTGATGGCATAATCAAATGGATTATTTTTGCATTGTGGACAATTATGTCCTTTTTACTATTATGTGTTTTTGGTTCACAAATGTGTTTTAGATCAATATTTATGTTCGTTATTGTAATTTGTTATTTTACTTATATCAAAATTTCTAATTCTACCTCACCTTTTTTATTTCCATCTTGTCTTTGTTGTTGCAGGTGCAATTACTTGTATCTGGAAAAAGTACATATGTATTGTACAATGATGAGACGGCCATGCCTATATCAGACAACAATCCAGAATAACGCTAAAACCCCAACTTATCAATGATAAAATAGGACCTGAACATATTAGCAACATATCATAATAACAAAGGCAACTGCATATTGGTCCAGTATCAATGTTTGTAATGTTCTTACAATGCTCTTTATTTTCTAAGCCTCATCCATTATCTCATTGAAATTCAAACCAGTCCAATCCTGCAAAAAGGATACAAAGTTTCCCCCATAAGACAACTAAATCAGGAATTTTTTTATGAAAAATGTTAAGCATAAGTCTTTACTTGTCAAGTTGAAAAATGAAAAATATAACAAAATACTATAAAAGGTGATGAAGGTTTCAAAGGACCTATTCCCTTTGAAAAAAGTGACCTGTAAAGTTGAAAAAATAACAAAAATAACAAAATATTAAATAAAACATTAGTATTTTTTAAGAAGTGTGGACGGGGATACGTGAAGCTGAAGAGCATACAAGGGTTGGAGCAGCGACAAAGTTTCTATGGTTATAGTTCAATGGATGCTCTGTATTGCTGCTTGTAGTTGGCATGGATACCACAACAAGCAGTGTTTTATGGCATTCTACATGGATACGATATCATGCAGTCAATTAAAATCCTCTTTCAAGTGAACCTCATTTGCTAATTATGCATAAACGACAACTACATTGCTATGTAGGTACTAGTTAGGGCTAATTTACACTAGCATCCAATCCCTCCATTGTTCTTCATGTTCTTATTAAATGTAATTTGGATCCTCAAGACATTACTAGATTAGAGGCAAGATTTTATGGTTATCGTTTGGGAGTGCCTTGCACTCAGAAATTTGAAATTTGGAGAGCAGTCATAGTACACAAATTACACACAATAGTATTTTTTATTACTTTAATCTACACACATACATCAGGTATATATAGGTATATATAGTTGGAGTGAGATCCAACTAACTCCAAATATTGAGATGTAGGTTGAGAGAATATCTCAACAGTCTCCTACAAAATCTCAAACTAATCCCAGACTTAGTATGCTGCACTAATTATGTGAGCATTATTTCTAACACCCTCCTTTAATGCTTACATTTCAAAAATATTGAAAACACAAAATTTGTCATTGTCTGTCTGACTGGTTTTCATATGCATTTACATCCATCTCTGAACTTCATAGACACGCTCTTTCTCTCCCATCATCTTCGAGCTACCACTTCATACAACATAGATACAACTGCTTCCGACCATCATTAAAATAATTGCAGTGACTAGCAATGTTGAGTACTTAACTATGCCAAAGTACATAGCTTGCCGAGTTTGGCAAAGAAGTAATCAAGTAACTAGACTGTTCTATGGAGATACTTCCATCTGTTGAAAACATAGCTCGCTGAATCCAACAGTAATCTAGGAGAGCACTCTGAATACTGAACATATCTAGAAGTTAGCCATACAAGTGACCTTCTCAAACTTACAAACACACACATACTCTTTCTTTTCCATGAGGCGGCACAGTGTTCTTGCTAACATACATAGCTCGCTGTATTCCTTAAGAAACACAAGCTCTTCACATACTGGAAAGAGGAAGCACACCCAATAAAGAAATATATAGTTAATAAGAAGCTTATCACAATCTGAACACTGTATTCAAACTGCACACCAAATAAAAGAAAAACACACCTCTCATAGATTGACATAGATCTCTATGCAACAGTAATAAAATGTCTTTCAATGAACCATTCACTAGCATAAACTGCACATGCACTGCAGAATTGCATAATTGTGTAGATATAGATTTCGAATCCAAGCAATGTTTCGACTCTCTCACAACATGATGATTTTATGCTCACGGCAACAGTTGATGGTTCAATGGTACTCAGATCGGCGGCACACTTCCAAAGACTCAAGCAACTTTCTTCATCGTTAAAATCTCTATATAGATTAGATCTTGACTCCAGCAATACAATCCACATAATTTGTGATCTCCTTCTACAGCACCGTGGCATGCTCTCTGCAAATAGGAGCGAATCCTCTCCGGCTCTTTACAAACATTAGTGGAAACAACACAGGATGCATCCTTCACGGCATCACGTTCTCGTCCGCAACTTCCAATCAAAATGATGACAAACTGAATCACCGACGGATAATGCAAACAATGGTTTCCTCCATGAGCCGAGTCTCCAGGAATTCTCTTCAATGATGTAGAGTCCCTCCGGTTATGAACACATCCTTCTATGCGCAATTCTCTTTTCAACTACCATATAGTGGCTCCTTCAGATCTGACGAGTCTCTTCTTGCACAGTGGCTTTATTTGCACACAGAAATAAAATAATAAACACATAGGAAACACACTTCACGCATAAATCACTCACACACTATTTATCACACACAGCTATTCTACTATCATAGGGCACATATGTACATATGATCAACTCACTACAACAGAAATTTGGAGAGCAGTCATAGTACACAAATTACACACAATAGTATTTTTTTATTACTTTAATCTACACACATACATCAGGTATATATAGTTGGAGTGAGATCCAACTAACTCCAAATATGGAGATGTAGGCTGAGAGAATATCTCAACAGTCTCTTACAAAATCTCAAACTAATCCCAGACTTAGTACACTGCACTAATTATGTGAGCATTATTTCTAACACTTGCAAACTGTCCAGCTTGTTTTTCTTCATTTTTGTAATATATATATTCTTTTTACAGTAATACTTGGTTGAATTGTTTCAAAACAGAGCTATATTCAATCCCAAGAAACATATATATATATATATATATATATATATATGTATATGTGCCCAATCTTGATAATACCAGAATACATGTTTGACACATAATATATGTGGCCAATGTTTTTTCATTGAATTTTAATTGAGATAAGACATTAATTGAACCAAATTCATACCTTCTGTTGATTGCAATATATGTTCTAAATGATATATTTTATCCTCATTCCTCATGCAGGATCACACTACAACTCAACTTGAACTATATTTGTTTCCCCTTTTATTTATTGCAATTGAGGTCCTTATTACTTTGATAATTGATATATTATTGTTTTACATAATTTATATATTTTGTTTTGTCACATAAATTTGTTCTTTGTTTGGATGGCAGGGTGGTCACTACAGTAGGACATGAGAACCTCCTTGTTGTTGTATCACATGCTTCAAATCCTTTTTTATCTGGAGAACAAGTAGAGCTATTATGTAGAATTGTCAAGTTAATTTATTTTGGGGTATGTTTATTTAATCATATCTATTTATAAATTCATGGTTTACATAGATTTGCATCTTAAATTCATTACCACTCTTCCTCTTGATCCAAGTGCTAATACCGCGTATAATATTTTTGAAAAATCTTGCCATCTCTCTGGTTGGCTTCCTTTAAGCCCTAGTTCTCATCTGACATAAAATTTCAGTTAAATAGAAACTGGTAGTGCTTGCTTTTACTTTGACTCGTATGTTTTTTCTATATCCACCTAAATATGTACTTACAAAAAGTTTAATTTTGAGTTGAAAAATCGGGCAACATAGAGGCCAGTTTTCCTTTGCCCGCCGAGAACTAGAGCATAAGTTTTTCAGCGAATTGCAGTTGTCGAGGATTTGGCAAAGTTGTTGAAGTGGTGATGGCATTTAATGCAAGTTCGTGCTGGGTATGCTAGTGAGTTTGCTATTTAAAGGGGTTTGGGGGATATTTTCATGTTCTTCTTGTTGGTTGTAGTCTCTGTTGCATGGTTTGAGTAGCCATCTGCAAGGACGAGTTTTTGTGGGTGGGATCTCTTGCGACGGGGACTGGTGCGTTGTTTGTGATCACCAGGCCAATGTTTCCTGTGGGCGGGGTGTTGTTGGCGAGCACTGTTCCAACGACCACAGTGGTAAGTGCAATCTATGGGTATGTTTTCACTAAGGCCAATGATAAACCATGTATTTTTCTGTCTCTTCCCAAGAAAACAAAACTGTGGGAAATTTTTTCTGCTTCTGCAAATTAATCGAAGCAAAACCGAGCTTAATTTGCTCCAATTACATAGTTCATTGGATGTTAACTATTTTTTCAGAGGCAAATATTATTTTCCTTCTTGTGGGATATTGAATTCCCTGAGAGGGAGTGAAGGGCGCCAAGGGTTCCCTATTGACAAAAGCCGAGAGAGAATCTAATCTATAAGATATTGACAAAAACCATAGGCTTGAAGGATATTGGTAATGTATGACCAAATGCATAAAATTTTCATATTTTAAATTTTAGTTTTTTTTATTGGTCAAAGACGTTCTCAATTAGACGTAAATATTTAAGAGTGTGACTATTATTAATATATAAAAATATTAAAAACATTTAATGTTGAATTTTTTAAAAGTATTATATGACAACACTCACATGTTATTGTTGACTTTTGGTTAAAAACAAAAAAAAGGTAACAAACATTCCTCCCAACCACCCAGACTACAACCAATAGACATATAAAGACATTATATAAAAAACATTATTTATTTATTAATGCAACAAATTATATATATATATTATTTTTATTTTGTTATGATCTTATTTATTTTATTATGTCTGTGACATCTTGTAACAGATTATGACATATTAGCAGTTCCATGCAATTTAATTTTTTTCAATGGACAAATATATCCAAGGTTTTCAAAAGTGGATGTCTATAGGGTTGCCTCGTAGTTTGGTGCAGGGGTTTTGTTGGTCACGTGTCCCCTGCACCTGTCTCTGCTCGTACTCGTTATGACATAAAGTGATGGTGGTTTTGATTACTTTAGGGTGCGTTGATCGAAGCATCAACTGGGAAGCATGTAGCGGTATCTGTGTTGGCAGGCCTGGAGCCCACAATCATAGACGAGAGCAGGATTCATGTGCGGTTGATGTCATTTGGGGAGAGCAGGAGAAATGCGTTGTGCCACCTCTCTGTATTTACATGTCCTTTCTTGCACGCCTCTCTGCAACATATGAGGGTTCTACCATTTGTGAGAGTTCATGTACACTTGTGAGTTCGTCGGGAGGGTGCGAAGAACCACGGTGTCGGTAAGGCATGGAGAACCTATGAGATTGTGGTTTGAATGTCTTCTGCCTTGTGAGACCAGTTCGATGGAACTTGAAATATGGGGCAGCATAGAGGGCAGTTTTCCTCTGTCGGCTGGGAACTGGAGCTTAAGTTTTTCGACGAATTGTAGTTGTCGGGGATTCAACGGATTTATTGAAGTGGCGATGGCGTTTAATGCGAGTCCGTGCTGGGTGTGCTAGTGGGTTTGGTATTTAAAGGGGCTTGGGGAATATTTTCCTGTTCTCCTTGTTGGTTGCAGTCTCTGTTGCATGGTGTGAGTAGCCATCTGCGAGGACGGGGTTTTGTGGGTGGGATCTCTTGCGACGAGCACCGGTGCATTGTTCGTGATCTCCAGGACGACGTTTGCTGCGGGCGGGGTGCTATTGGTGATCACTGTTCCAACGACCACAGTGGTAAGTGAAATCTCCGGATATGTTTTCACTAAGGCCAATGATAAACCATGTAGTTTTCTGTCTCTGCCCAAGAAAACAAAACCGTGGGAAATTTTTTCTGCTTCTGCAAATTAACCGGAGCAAAAACGAGCTTAATTTGCTCCAATTACATAGTGCATTGGATGCGAACTATTTTTTCAGAGACAAGTAATATTTTCCCTGTTGTGGGCTATTGTAATTTTGAGCCGACGATACAATCCTATGAGACCGGTTTTGAAATTTGATGTACTGGTAATAATTGATTATTACCCTAATCACATCAAACACGCTGTTAGCTTAAGAATTTTTTTTTAGTGTCTAATGTGCAAAGTGTCTCTCTAGGCAAAAGATGGAGAATTTGGTTTTGGTTATTACCCTAATCACATGGTAGAGGCTATTAACATTTAGTAATCGAAAGATTTCAGCATCCCCTGTACAGAGTGTTTTTATCTATAAAAATGGTGAATTTATTTTGAGATGATTTTGAGTTTCTAGTATAGTTCTTGACGATCTTGATGCTTGAGATTGGTTTGTGCCTTGTATGGATTTTCAAGGAAAAAGGCTTTTTTTTTCAGCTTTTGTTTCTCCATGGTTTCTCGGCATGGCTTTGTTGTTTTCCACATGGTATTCCAACTTGGGGATTGTTCACCTTTTGTGCTTTTCAACCTTGAATATACATTAATTGCAGATGGTGCACTGCTATCCCAGTATTTGTAGTGGCTTCTCATATGTTAGTCGCTTTAAACAAAGACTTGTGTCCATGTTTTTTAATAGATGTATTGTTCTTGACCATTGTGCTCCTTGCTCTTCATATCTTAGTTTCTCTTCGCAGAAACTAGTATCCATGCTTTTGAACAAAGACACAGCCCTTGGAGAAGCTAGTGCAATTTAGAGAATGGTATTTGTTGATGCTTGGAACGAACTGGTCGAGCCCTAGATTAGTTAACTACAGGTTAGATTAATTGACCGAATTAGTTAGCAGGGTTTTAAGAGCACTAATCCTGAAGTTGTGTATACAATTTGTTTTGCCCGTGTCTTGTGTTAGTGATTGCTTCTGTTAAAAAGAACAATTAAATTATGAAACTAGGACTAGATAGCTATAGGAACTGGCTGAAATGAAGAAATTTGAGTAATTGATGAATAAGAGAGTTATGTAAATTGTTGATTAATTATAGGTTGCAGCATTCAAAATTTGAATTGAACAATGCTAGAATCCCAAAATCAAATGGTTTATAGAAAATTAAGTGAAAAAAATGTTCGATTCTAGAACTATAAATTAATGCAATTATATTTGCATATGCAACACATGTGAGGCATGAAGCTAGATCTACTGAAATGAACTGATATTTCCATTGGAGCATATGTAACTCAGGCCACCGTATGTAAAAAGATGATCAGAAAATGCTAAAAAAAGATTGTGTAGTATAAATTTTAAAGTTATTTTTTAAACTGGTTTTTGCATAAAGAGTTTGGTTCCAAGTTTTTGGGGCTATTCATTCTTTGGAATGACAGTTCTATAACTGATGGTGCTTAAACATTTAGTTTTTTTGGAAACTGATTTGCATAAAGAGATTAGCTTTTGGTTGTAATGAATGGCACATTTGTGTTTTATTCTTTTAATAAAGAATAAAGGATCATATCAATGTTTATTTAGATTGATTTGCCTTGTTGAATATGAGATGCAGGACAACCCAGTTTTAAAGATCGAATACATTCTTTCAAATGTGCATATGATTGAAGCATATTTCAGGTAGTGTTTGTAGATCTGCAAATAGGCTGGTATCCCTAGCACTCTGTTGTAGATTGACAAATAGTAGTTTGGAATGACATCTTTATACCATGTTAAGTATGAAAAATGTTAAACACGTGAACCATATTAATTGTGCAAAAAATGATAAAGATTATGGATGAATTTCAATGTTGTCAATTTCCTCCATTTTTAAAAACAATTGTTAAGTGTTTGCTCAATAGCAAGGTCAGAGTGTTGAATGATGATCAATGTAGCAGTGTGATGATTATGGAATGGATCAATTGTAATTATGAAAAAATTAAATTTTTAAATTGCAATGTGTCATTGTGGATTCTCAATACCTTGTACCAGATGATCTACCAGTATATCACTGTTGCTTCCAACACCAACTTTACAAGTGTTAGTTGCCCCAAGGGATAATCACTTGTTGCATTAGTATTTGATTTTTTTTAAAATTTTATTTTCATATACAACTAGATCCAATCATTGAAGTTAACTTATTACCTTTTAAATAGAACCAAGACATAACACCTTTTTGGAATGGGATCTATGTATTGTATAGCAGTGTTTAGGTGCTTTCTCTGACCTTCTGGATCATATGCAGTACCAAGGATGATTTGTGCTCATTTATTTGTATACCTATAGCTTTCATATATAGTTCTAGAATCTACTATATCCCTACTTTCCCAATTTAGAAGCACCCTCCAAGAGCCCTCTGACTAATTTAGAGTTTGTTGCTCTTCCTCACTAAAATATCCATACCAAATTTCAACTCTTATATCTTTCCCATGTGTGCTTCAACACTTGTTAAATCCATGTGACAACTATTTTTCTATTTTTAAGGACTCACAAAATTGATACATTGATGTTCATTATGTGTTATGGTCAATATGCTCCCACTATTGGTGCACTATCTCCTTGTAATCACCACCCTTGAATCAAGTGTGATTGAGTTTGAAAGGGGTTGGGGGCTTTAGGTCGTCATCACCTTCTATTTTTGGAAAGATAGATGAATCATTAGATTACAACTATCCAAGATTTGATCTTTGCAACTTTTTCTAAATTCCATGAGAGAGAATGAACTTATCTATTCTCTTTGAATTAATGTAAGCCTCCAATCAATTTTTTTGCCATGTAGGATCAACATCACATAGGTTAGCTTCATCAAATTAGTGAATACAATAATCAACAAGTGGGTTTGGCCTACCATTAGTTCCCTAGATCTAAACTCTTTTCATGATAAAATTCAAATCTCCCTTGACTGTTAGACTCTGTCTCCTTATAGTAGTCTACTTGATCTAAATTTCCCATAACTCCTTCCTATTCGTGTATGGGCAATACATATTCTAGTAAAATTATTAAACAAAGTGATTGCATTTCCACCTTGACACTTGAGTGGATTACATTTGACCTTTGACACTTTGTTGCATCCAATTATCACACACTTGGATCTGCCCTTGTAGTTTAAAGTCACAAATTCCCATCCCTTTAAAATCCTTTTCATGGAACCAAGTTTCATTTTCTGCTACCATCATTTCTTGTAAACAAAAACCATGCACCTTGTGAGTCCTACAAGCGACATTCATTTTATGGGTTGCCCCCAAAACATGAATATTCATAGAGAGTAGCGTTGTTTTGGAACCTTTGTTGAGGAATTTCTTGCTCTATGATTTGCATGAATCGTGCTTTGTTTTCTTGAATTGACCTCTGTTTCAACCTTTTCCATAGCTAGCTGAAAATAGGTTTTCCTTTTTTGCACGAAGCTTATAACAATATATCCTCTTCCCAGCTGGATTCGTCCCATTACTTCAGAACCTTGGACATTGTCCATGCTAGGTTTATTACAACAAAGATGTGGTCATGTTCTTCCATACTCTAATCATTGGTGAGGCGAATTCCTAATGTGCAACAAAATTCATTTTACAACCTAGTACACTAGTTGCTTGAGGTAAATTGTTTCATTAATCTCAAAATCTTCCCGTAGCTCTAAGAAATATTGATGAGCCTCTAGTCTTGTTTGTATGTGCAATTAACTCATTGAGGAAAATTGTTTCATAAGACTCAAAATCTTCATTTGTAGCTCTAAGAAATATTCATGTGCATCTCATTGACTCTATTTCATGCTTGATTGTAATCTTGATTGTAGGTTCATTTTCACAATAGTAGTTCAATAATTTTCCATATAACTTAAAGGTTCATTGGATTAGGTTTGACTACCACTATCCTTGGCCTATAGGTGTTCTTCTTCATATTGACCTTATTGTCTTTGTCTTTGGGTTTTAGAGCATAGCTAGCCCTTTTTTTTACATTAAAATTTGAACAATATTTGCATTGCTTTCATAAGTCAAGATTGGTCTAGCTTAAGCCAAAACACTCAATAGCATAGAGTTGTAAGAAACAAAGTTTGAAAGTTCAAATTGCCACGAGTCCTTCAAAGTGATACATAAAACATTGAATAATGATACATGTGGTGAGCAAGGCGCCAGCCAATGGTGGAAACAGACTCAGGAAACAAATCCCATCCATCTCTCGCATTTGGAGACGTTAGATTGCTCATTCATGTATCTATCAACTATCACCAAAGGACTAAGGGACCTGTTGTTATCCTAGCTATGTGAAAACACTTTTGGACCAACCAATAAATTATAAAAAGGCTGCTGAAACTGCCAAAAAATAGAGATTTTATTTCCATTGGACCATTTGCAAGTATTCATGTTGCAAACATTTCCCTTATGCAATTGATCCCCCATAGTAGCTAGAGGATCATAGGATATGATTCCCAATTGCCAATATTTAGTATTCCACAACATCCTTAGGCAACAATTCTTTAATCTTTTCTTCTACAAATTTTTCAATACAAGCTTAAATTCAACTTCTATGTTAGCTTTGACCGAGACAAGCATTTAAAGTCTAACCATCAAATAGGGCATTTGCCCATTGAATCCCTTTCTTGAACAAATTTTGGGTTGAGAACTAGGTTGTTTTAACTAAAGATTCCCTGATGCAAGAGGAGAGGGACAACCACATACAACGATTATTAAACACAAGACATGTTCTTTGAAAGAGTTCTTTCTAAGAACCTAGGCATCCTCAACTTTTGTATCCAACGTAAAAGATCAATGTCACATGGTTGTTGATGTCCAATTTTGTCAACATTTTTTTATCATTAAACGTGCTCTGTTGGCGTTACTTTTACCATTTTTTATATGATAAGTCATACTTCTTGCCATTCAGACCACCATTTGAACTCACATATGAATATATTTTCAATATCACATGAATCTTGATTAATTATCATCATTTTATGGTTTATTAACATTAATTTAGCATTTATCGACTTGTTTGGAAAATAGATTTTGTTCTGCAGGTTATGGATTTCAAACGGATTCTCATTCAGATGCGCGTTCATGCTGAAAACGCCCAGTCGCATTCGGACTATCGTTCAGCCCTCTGTTCGCACCCGCAGATTCGTTGGTTGGAATATTCCGGGGCACTAAAGGCAAAAACTGTGAGGTGGGTTCTGTTGGCAACATGTCCCTCATGGTTTATGAGCCCTCGTTCTAGAAGATCTGTGTTCCTGTTCGCCCAGCTTGACAACGCATCAGTTGCCCACATCAAAGAGAATCAATGCACCAACTGTTTGCATGAAGGGAACCAACACGCACGGACTGTGGGAGACGAACTGTGTGTTGTCATGAACCGTTCCTGTAGCTATTAAGACCTCCCATTTTTAGAGAGTTCAACCAGTGAAAGGGTCGACCTTCTCTCCCATTGTAAAAAAACTATATAAGGACGTCTCAAGTTGAGAAACGCAGTTAGAGAATAGGTCCAGAGCTATAGAACGTTGTGTAACCTTTGATTCAGTTTAATAGAAAGTCTCTGATTTTAGTTGTTGATGAGTAAATTCATGTTCTGTTGGTGATTGATCTGAGTTAGACACAATCCCTGATTGCTGAGAAGGGCCCCTCAACAACCAGAGGTTTTTCATTGTGTATATTTTGTTATTTCTTTTTTGCGGATAAGTAGTTTTCATTTTCAGTATATGTATTTAATTTGGTTTTTTGTGTAACTGTTGTTTCTTTTTTTCCTTTAATATATTTCTTGTTGTTTTAAATAAACTTACGTTTCTAGAATTTAAAGCGACCGGTCATGCATAGTTTCTTTCATCTTGCCTTTTAGCTTTTCCATTGCAATTAGATAGAATTAGCTCAGTATTTCAAGTTCAGTTTGTAATTAGATTTAGCTCTGTTAATGTTACTGTAGCTGTAGATTAGCTTTGTTTACCTTTCAGCTTTGTTTTATTATGCAATAGAAGTAGTTTTCTTTTCTTAGATATAGATTAGTATAGTTGCTTCTCATTATTTCAATTTAATAGCTTATTTACTACTTTGCTTGCACTGTAGATTAATATGCATAAACCAGTTGGCGTTAAATTCATTTAGCTTGCTTATTTTCATAGTTTGTATCGTTTCTGTCATCCGGACCATCATTCGACTGGCCATTCGCACTATCCATTCAAACTTCCTTTCAGACCTTCTTCCAGCCTTTCATTCGCACTTAGATAGAATTTTCCAGAATTTGCAGTGATTTCCAGAACTGCTAATATTTCATTTTATATAGAGTTAATTAGTTGAACTCTAGGTTGATTTTTCAGTACTTTAACATGTTTTATAACTAGTTCGAGATCCAAATGTATCTTTAACATTTTCAGCACTTTACATTCAGTCTTGTGTTCACATAGAGATTAATTACTTCAAGTTTTTACATTCAGCATATGTTTTACTGTTTAAATGAGAAATAGTTTACGTTTCTAGAATTTAAAGCGACCGGTCATGCATAGTTTCTTTCAGCTTGCCTTTTAGCTTTTCCATTGCAATTAGATAGAATTAGCTCAGTATTTCAAGTTCAGTTTGTAATTAGATTTAGCTCTGTTAATGTTACTGTAGCTGTAGATTAGCTTTGTTTACCTTTCAGCTTTGTTTTATTATGCAATAGAAGTAGTTTTCTTTTCTTAGATATAGATTAGTATAGTTGCTTCTCATTATTTCAATTTAATAGCTTATTTACTACTTTGCTTGCACTGTAGATTAATATGCATAAACCAGTTGGCGTTAAATTCATTTAGCTTGCTTATTTTCATAGTTTGTATCGTTTCTGTCATCCGGACCATCATTCGACTGGCCATTCGCACTATCCATTCAAACTTCCTTTCAGACCTTCTTCCAGCCTTTCATTCACACTTAGATAGAATTTTCCAGAATTTGCAGTGATTTCCAGAACTGCTAATATTTCATTTTATATAGAGTTAATTAGTTGAACTCTAGGTTGATTTTTCAGTACTTTAACATGTTTTATAACTAGTTCGAGATCCAAATGTATCTTTAACATTTTCAGCACTTTACATTCAGTCTTGTGTTCACATAGAGATTAATTACTTCAAGTTTTTACATTCAGCATATGTTTTACTGTTTAAATGAGAAATAGTTTTGGTTTAAGTAGCAGCAGTATAAATGTGTTTTGCTTATGACTTAGATAGTTTATAAGTTACTTTCATGCCTAGGACCTAGATTAGCTTAAACTTGTTTATAATGTGATCATAGACTTTGCTTAAATCTCAGTTTATCTTATTTTTTAATTAGTTCAATATTTCATTTCCAATTTGCATTCAAGTTCTTAGTTAGTCTTTCACTTTTTATATAATGTTTTATTGATCAAATTTGGTTTAGTTGTATTGTTTCAAGTTCTTTCGTTTCCATAGGTAGAATAGACCAAGAACTAGTCTCTATCCAAGTTTAATGAGTTCATATGTGTTTCATATAGATGCATTAATTTTCAGTAGTCATAAGAGTTCAAATAACTTAGGATTTGTACTTTTGTTAATTAGCATTTCATTTCCAGTACTATAGTTAGTTTTTAAGTGTTATTTGCTTATGGATAAAGAATAGATTACAATGTTTAAAATTAATTGCAATTGGTCACTTTTTAGCTTGCATCTTTTTGTAGAAGTTAAACTAGATTTACTTCCGTTTTGTTTCCTTGTCACATTTGAAAGTCATTTCGATACATTTTCTCCAGTTCCTATTACATTTGACACTTTTCCTCAAAATCCTCAAGGAGAATGGAATTAGGTAGCTTAGCTTAGTTTTGAGTATTTGTTCAATGCATGAGTAGTTCAAATGTTGAATTTCTTAGGTTCATTAAGTAGTTTGTAATCTTGCTTAAGATAATATAGTTTCTTCTCTTTACATAGTTAAGTTGTATACTGAATCATTTCATAGATAGGTTTTTGAACTTGTTCATAGTTATTACATAGTAACTAGTCTTTCTAACTCCTAGATTAGAGTTTGAGTAATTAATCAGTAGTTTCCATTTTCATAAGAGTAGTTTGCTTTTGATCAAGTCTTGTTTCCTAGAATAGTAAATTGTTTTTATCTTTTCAGTTATTGTTCATAGAGTAGAGTAGTATAGATTGATACTATTCTGATCTATTGGTTTGGTTAAGTCTAATCAGCTTAGTAGTTGTATTTCTGAAGTTTGACTCAGTTTTTCATTTTGAAATGTCTTTCGATCTTTTCATTATTAAACATTTCTCAGGTCGTCCGAGCCGATGTCTTAGGTACCCTTCTACTTCAGCATATAATTTGCCACAACTCTAAGATTACCAACCCCGGTCGATAATTAAATATTTGGTGATTCATTAAGACAGTAAAAACACCCAACAATGGTCGCATGCTCTTAGGGCTAAGTGCCTTGCTCAAATTGTCTAGCGATCATGCTTCTAGGTAGCTATGCTTCTTTCCCAATCAATCGACTGCTCCGCTGTGGACTCTCAACTTGTTAGTGTATCGTGCTAGTGCTCTATCCATGAGCTAGAGGATCATAGGCTATGTTTTCCAATTGCCAATATTTAGTATTCCACAACATCCTTAGGCAACAATTCTTTAATCTTTTCTTCTACAAATTTGTCAAAACAAGCTTAATTTCAACTTCTATGTTAGCTTTGACAAGGACAAGCATTTAAATTCTAACCATCAAATAGGGCATTGGCCCATTGAATCCCTTTCTTGAACAACTTTTGGGTTGAAAACTAGGTTGTTTTAACTAAATATGTGTCCTGATGCAAGAGGAGAGGGACCACCACATACAAATATTGTTAAACAAAAGACATGTTCTTTGAAAAAGTTCTTTCTAAGTTCCTTGCTCGAAGTGCCTAACGATCATGATTCTAGGTAACTACGCTTCTTTCCCAAGAAATCAACTTCTGCACGGTGGACTCTCGACTTTTTATTCATTATGTATAGCAACAACTTCCTAGATAGTTGCATCATGCTAGTGCTCTATCCGTGGTCAAGCATCCACTAAAATGAAGTCATTCATGCATCCATGAACTATCAGCAAAAGAATAAGGGACCTGTTGTTATCCTAGCTATGTGAAAACACTTTTGGATCAACCAATAGACACATGTTTGATGTGAATACACTTAATACAATCCCTATTGAACATTTCCATCACTATAATGTTCATAAAAACACATTGATCAATTTTGAAAAACGGAAAATATCATAGATCAGGTTAGAATGTGCAACTCTTCATTTTCATTTTGCAATGGAGTAGCTTAGCAAATTTTGGGACATGTAGCTAGAAATATGTGGATCTAGGTCTCTGATGCTCTAGATCTAGGTCTGGAATTGCTAGTTGTCACACTTGGCTCAATAAACAATAACAAAAAATTAGCAGAAAGTGCATCAATTTGAATGGCATGAAGATAACATTTGTTGATTCAACTTCTGTTCACAGCCATGCAACTCCATAGATAATACTTTGGTATCTTGCTTTATGGTGATAATATATTTTCCTCAAACACTTTTCAGCTTGAGCTTGTTGTAACAATGACTGTCCAAAAAATGCAACAAAAGCTTAAGTCCAAGCAAAGTAGGGTTAACCATAGCATGCACCAAGAAAATCTAGGATAGAATGCAAGTATAGAAAAACGTTGTAGCTAATCTTGTATCCTGTATTCTGTTACATATGCTAAACAAAAAATTAATCATTAGTTCTCTAATAAAAAATGGAAATGAGATTATAAAAAGAGTGCTTTAATTGCCAAAAAATAGAGAGATTGTATTGCCATTGGGCCATATGCAGGTATTCGTGCTGCAAACATTCCCCTTATACAAGTGATCCCCCATAGTAGCTAGAGGATCATAGGCTATGATTCTCAACTGCCAATATTTAGTATTGGATAGTAGGCGAGGAAGGAGGAGAGAAATATTTTTGGCATTTTGTTTGGGAGAAATATTGTTGTTGAAAGTCAACATAGGGTTGGAACATGTTCAAAATTGTTGTGCCAGAGTTTTGGATCTAGATTTAGTTTTGTTGTTTCTCTGCCAGGGTTCATGGTTTAGAGATAGGATTCAGGATTCGGAGTTCAAGGGTTGTTCTCATATTCATATCAGCACCAGTGCTCTTAGATATGTTTCTCCTTCTTTGTTCATGCCCATTCACTGCTTCTAGTCAATGGAAGGTTTCTTTGTACATAGGTGCCCTTTGCAGTGACAATTTTTTTTTCTTATGTCTATCGTACATGTCTTCTTAATTAGGTCAAAATATGCATCTTGAAATATGCATGTGTTGTTTATAAAGTCAAAATATTGATATCTTTTTCTAGTAATAAGGTGCTTGGCTATTCATGTAACTTGTAAATAAATAAAAATGTCATTTTCAAATGAGCAAATTCAAAAAGACTCTTTATGAACAATGATCAATGTTCATCATTTATTGAGTAGACTATGATATATTTTTCCTAGAAGCATAGAAATTTTTCCAATTACTCCTGCCTCCTTTGACATATTCATATTTCCAGGTCAAAGGATATCTTTCGTTGTTGCACCAACCACTTGCAAATGTAGCAAATACGACACATTTCCCAATTGCTGAAATGGATATGCAAATAGGAAACTATTGCAACAAATCCTTTCTCAGCAGATCATGTGCTTTTGGAATCAATGGCCCTCATATACATACAATTGATTACGCACTAGCAATACATAGAATTTTCCAGTTAAAATATTTTTATTACATGCCAAGATATTGTATGTTTGATGCACTTGCAGTGCTATTGCATTTTAGATATTCATCCATTGAAATTAGAGAAGGAATAGTAAATAATTTTAGAACATGTCTAAGTCGCAAAGATCCAGAGGCATTGCGTTCAATGAAATCAGAGTTAAGCAATGGTTTTTTGCAAGACTTGCATGGTGCGCATGATTCAAATGCATATCTTCATCGAATGGCTCTTTATGCTACAGATTTGCACACTTCTTCATAATCTGTTCTATGGGGTGACGTATTCTATATTAAATGGTTTTCGAGATGGCTAGATGTCTCGGTCTCAGTTTGGTCATTGGAAAAAGGACAAAGATACTTGTGTTTCAAAGGAAACTATGGTAAGCATGGACTTGACATTTTATTCCATGATCAAGTAACATATTTTGGACATTTCGAGCCATTGCTGTCGAATAGAACAAGAATAGCCATTCTTCATATGCAAATTGCCCGACCCGCATGTCCATTTACAAACAATGATCAATATGTACAGATAGACATTGCATCAATCCAAGAGGAGTTGGCCAAACAACATCTCTTCCCAATGGACATGGTTTTCATTGACTGCCATGACTCATTGTTTGAGTCAATTTGCAACATGGTGCTGAATTTTGATGTCATTTATTTGTGAAAAGAAATTGCACAAACATTTTGTATTCACTACAATGCAAATGATACTAAAGCAATTAGTTGCTTTAGAAAACATCTACAACATAAAAGCATTATGGAGGAGCAATGTATTGCCAATCCAAAAGCCTTTGTTGTGAACTTGTCAATTCTATATAGAGAAGGAAGAATAGAAGGAAATGAATTTGCATTGCAATGGATAAGTGAGTTTTTCAATATCAATATAGACATCTGGAGCAATCAAACAAAGAGATTTTCACAAAGATTCCAGCCATCCAATGGCTCTTTGAATACAATGTTTCTAATGCATTTTTCTACTAACAATTCACATGTGCACTTTTGGCCATTGCTTAAAGACCAAGAGACCAACTTGATTCCATGCAACTACCTTGTGGACATTGATAGTTGTATCCAAATAAAGGAATTCCGCAATGCAAATAGGCCAGTGCTAAAAAACGGCTCTAGAATTGCAAAAAAACATGGCTCCGAATCAGAACAAGTATCAGTAGCAATTTTCAAAGAAACAACAAGCACTTAAAAAAAACAATGGAACTAGAACTGAAACATTGCACAATCTTAAAAAAATAATAAGAGCACAAAATCATGTTCCTCCAGCTAGGAAGAAAAAATATGTAAAATCCCACATGGAAATAAAAGCTTATTTGACTAGTATCCAAGAAACACCGACACATGCCTACATTGTCTGTGAAATATTGCAATTCAAAAAGGACATGGACAAGGTTGACAACATCGCAATGTAGAACTATGAATATTTGTGCATGGATAATAGCTCAAATACAATTGACATAGATCAATAAATATGCAAGAAATGCAAAATTAGCCTTCACAATGAAAACATACCTGTATTTGCAGTTCCTTCACAAATTTGTCGCAATAAAAAACTAGATTCCGTTGCAATTCTAACACCATTGGAAGAAAGGTCGGTGTCACCAAGCGGCTAGAATTTTCTCAAATAATACCATTGGGATAGAAAAGAGCACAAATTGCACTAACATGAATCGTTATTAACGTCCCTGCAAACTTGAACAAGATACAAAAATATTTGCCTAGAAGCTTGGAAGATTCAGAAACAGTTGCAGTACTGTTGAAGAGAAAACTAAAATACAAGAGTGCTTATTTTTCTAGAAATGTTTGACCCTATATTGTCACGACTGCTTTGAATGACCTCTACAGTACTCCACTTTAAAAATATGAGAACATTACTATTGACAATGGGTGGGAGCAAATTGTCAAAAAAAAAATTGGACTAGCTAGTCAATCCCCGACACATATTAGACACAACTGATTTCAGTGACGATGAAACAGATTTAGAAATTTCTAATGAAACAATGGTACATGGCTATGGGCAATCTCATCAAATAGAGGACCTAGAAAATGAAATTATACATATTGCACCTTCTAAAGGATTTCAACCATTGGGAATTTTCCAAGACAAGTTTTTTGAAGAATTGAACTTCCCTACATTAGTCTTTGGATACAGTCAACATGAAGATATCATGAACTGATTCACTTACCAGCGAACGTCGCAATGGGAATTGAAACATGTGCCAAGAGACTTTGCAAGACACAATACAAATACCTTTTTCAAAGCACTGCATGTTCTGATTCAGAAAATTTCGGGTTCTACATGGATTTCAATACGAAAAGGAGAGCTAAAACCTGTAATTGCAAAGGACATAAAATATAAAGCAAATCTTCAAAAATAATTAAAATTGACAATTCCTTATCAATGTTTAAAAAGCATACATATGTCTCCTGATTACTTCGAACATATAAGCAAAGATGTCTTTGCAATGATTCAACAACTTGGCCCCCCCACTGCCCCCCCCCCCCACTTTTCTTGTCACTTTCACCAATGCTGAAAATATTTGTCTTCCTCTTTGTAATGAATTGAAAAAGGATGAATATACGCTTTCTTCAAAAATTGTCAAAGAAGTCATTGCTCAGTGAATTGAAACACTGATAAAAGAAAATCTAGTAATTTGCAGCTTCTATTACAGACATAGAATGTCGACAATGCGATCTTTGATTTTAGCAAACAATGAATTATTTGGAGATTTAGTGGACTACTTTTTCATTATTGAATTCCAAACTAGAGGCAATGAATATGACCATGCTTTGCTATGGACAAAAAATGCCCCTATCTATGGGAAAACATTTGATAAAAATGTGACAACATTTGTTGATAGATACCTCTCTTCTGACTCTTTGCTTCTTTTTGAAGAATTGACCAAGATCCAAATACATCATCACACAAAGAGTTTCAAAAAATATCGACAATCTAGTTGTAGATTTAATTTTCCTTTTCCTCCAATTGACAAAATTGCCATTTTGCAACCTCTAGAAAATGTTGATGACAAAAAAAATCGCAAAGAAAAGACACTATTCTTAGTTCTAGAACATAAGAATTTCCCAAATATTATGTCCTTCAATATGTTTCTTTCAGAACTCAACATAACAAGAGATGAATACCTTGTTCTTCTTTGTTCAGTACTGCAACGTCCTACTTTTCTTTTAAAAAGAGACCCAGTTGATGTCTAGATCAATACATTCTCCAAGAAAAACCCAACCCTATGGAATGCAAACACAGGTGCATAATTCATCCTCGATGCCTATGCTCCAACAACTTACTGGAGCTCCTACATTACAAAAATGGAGCGCACAATGACAATTGATTTGAAAAAAATAAAAGCGCAATGCCTTCTTGACAATGATGGCAACATTGAAACAATTCACAAACTTGGAAATGCAATCTTGAACATGTAGCAAATATCCATTTGACAAGATACTTATATTGTACTTTCATTTCCTTTATACATAAGCTCTAGGAAAAGTATATTCATTAATACATGGCCAACTGGAAAAAGAACCTATGTCTTAAAAAACCTAAGATTTTGGACCAAGAGCCAGATGATTCAGAAAACATTCTATGGCCATCGCTTATTGAAAAATACGCTGCAAGACCTTTTGAGCTTGAACATATTACTTTGTCTGAATATGCCTCCTATTACACATGCTCTAACTCATGCCTTAGAAAAATAAATCAAAGTGCAATCATACGCTTTGTTCGATACAATGAGCATAGAGACCCAGAGAAATTCTACAGAGAAAAAATGATGGTGTTTGTCCCCTTTAGACAAAATAAAAATGTACTAAAAAAGGATATAGAGACATGGGCAGAAGCATACATGCTACATAGATTGTTCATAGAACAAATTGAACAAAAGTTCATAGCTAAATAAAAAACTACTTGGGGTGACATTGACATAGTCGCCAAGACAATTGACTCAAAAAATGAACATCTTTTTATGAGAGAAACATTTTGCAAAAAGTAGATTGGCCTTTCTGAATCCGACAAATATGATATTAAAAACGATCTCATGCATAGAGCATTCTCCAAGAAGGTTGTAGCTGGACCTGGTAATGCATTTGAAACTATGAAACTTTCACACAACATTAGCAAAGAAGGCTACTATTCCAATAGAAAAAAACTTAACAAAGAACAACAAGCAATAGTAAAAGAAATCATAATGAGAAAGAAAGCTAACCTAGCCACACCGATTCATTTGTTCTTGACTGGAGCCGTAGGCATAGGAAAAAAAATTGTTGCAAAATCAATCTACCATGGGATTTTTCATTTTCACAACATGGACCTTTGTAGTGATCCTCTTAAATAAAAATGCATTATACTTGCATTTACCGGAAGAGTTGTGCACAATGCAGATGGTATTACGGTGCATTCAACACTTCGCTTGCCTTTGACATTGGCAAACATGCTTCCACTAAGCTCCAACTCATTGGACCTATTGTCCAAGGATTTTGAACAATTGTGCCTTGTTCTAATAGACAGAGTGTCTTTAATTAGTGTTCGGATGCTATGGAGCATTGACAAAATATTACGTGAAATTATGCATACTCCCAACTCTCCATTTGGCAATTTGGACATTATTTTCTGCAGAGGATTTTTTCAAGCACAGTCTGTCAAATATTCTTGCGTGTTTGAACAATTGAATGTTGACTCATCCATTTCCTTACCCTTCTAGATACATAACATCAAATGCTTCCATCTCGCACAAGTTATGAGACAAGAAAACCCAACCTTCATCGACTCAACCCTGAATAGAATCATAACAAACTCGCAAATAGATACTGACATTGAATTCTTGAATAGGAATTGCTATAGATAACCACCAAATGACCCAACATTCCCCTTCCTTTTTTATAGAAACAAGTATGTTGATGAACACAACAAAAAGTGTTAAATGTACAGCATCAGGAGACATTCTCCAAGCCAATCTTGTGCAATCAAGATTGATCCTCCCGTATAGAGGTGAACACTTTGATTTCCTTCTGTGTAAAGGTTATTCCTCCCATATAGAGGTAATCAATCAAAGTAATGATATTGTAAAGTCTTGTTGGGCAAGGCTTCAGACTTGTGTGTCAAGTCATGATTCTCATGTGAACCTTTTGTATAAAGGTATCCATGGGATGGACCTCCCGTACAGAGGTGGACCTTCCGTTTAAAGGTCATGATTTACTTGTTAAAAACATTTAATGTTGTGTGATGTATTATTAACCATGATCACCAGATTGCTACTAAGTATCCTTTAGATATTGATCACCTCTAAAGTGAATTACTTTAGCATATGATAATTTGGTGTGGAATAATATAATATGATCAGAACATCCGATAATTCTTCTTAGTATTATGTAATGTGATGGATAATTAAAGTTAGCACATATTGACCATGCAGTAAAAGATAAATAGACAAAGATAAATGCATAGATAAAAAGAGAATTCGAATTGATCCGGAGATGACTAATCTCATGACACAGATCTCTTGACCCTATTGACATCAATGACAACTTTACTCAACAATATCCCTCTTTGTCATTGATGGCAACAACTTCAACTCTCTCACCCCCTTTGACATTAATGATAAAGGGGAATCAACTTTGTTCACCTACTCCCCTTGGGATTATGCACTCCCCTGTGAATATGCTTCTTTTATGTGACTTTGTTTTGTTGAACAATCTCTCCCCCTTGCAAAGGATAACTTTGAGTGCCTTTTGAGCATATATTTCCTTGTTGACAATGCCCCCCCCTTTTATTGTGATGACTCCCCCTTAGACTGGGCCATTTATTGAAGCTTTCTGAAGTAGGTCCCCCTATGTTCATGTATGATTTACTAAGCCACTGCATTTTTCTTTGTATAATCCTTAACTTATTATCCTTTATTTGATCTTCCTTACCTGCTAATTAGACTCACCCTTGACATTATCCACGATACTGGGAGCCTTCATGTCAAATTGGTTAGAACAACGTATAATGTTGTTCTACTGCAAGATCATCACTTGTAATCCTGATACCTTCCTTTTTACTTGTTGATTTGTCAGTATTACTCAACTATACAACTGATGTGGGTATGTCCTCTAAAAATTCTCCATTGATCTATTCTTCATGTTTTTCCCTCACATCTTTAGCATGTAACACCAATTCCTTTTTGTCTTCGATCTTAGGATTGTTTCTGCTTTCATTCAACATGCCACCCAACTTCACGATAAGAGGTTTGATTTGGTTTCGTGATTTGATACTTGAACCTTACTCATCTACATAGAGGACCAATCCACAAGATTCTTCCTTCTGTTCTTTAGACTTCTTCTTCTAGACCTTGTTGTAATTCTTCCCTTGATTGATTAGGACAATATCTTTCTCATTTCTTCTGAAGTTGTTTCTACAGAACCTTGCAATGTGCCTATAGTTGTGACATGCATAACATTCAACACTATTCATATTCATATAGATACCTCTATTCCTTACTTGAGTATTCCTTCCATGAGCTCTGTAATTCATAGCCTTACTATCCCCAATTATTACATGAAAAAAATAACCAAAAAATAAACTTTGGTCCATGGGAGCAAATGATCTTCTTTGTGATGTAGTCTTTTTTAATTCATGTTTCTGCTGATTATAATCTTCTGCTTTGTTGTTTCCTTCACCATGATTGGATCTTCTCAAGACATTTGCATAGCTTCTATGATTCTCTTGAGCTTTCTTATCTGGTAGTTTGGAGCTTTCACTTTATTCAATGTTTTTATGACTGTTGTCATAATCGATACCAGTTTTATCAAGTGGGGACCTTTGATGGATCAACATTTCATTTAGGACATTTGTGCTCTTTTCAAATTCTGAGTTTATCTTCTTCTTATCCAACTCTTGTTTTAGAGAAACAATCTCTAACTCCCTTTATTGGCACATTTCTTCCTTCTTCTTGAGTTGGTCATTTAGGACTTCTTCACTTTCCTTTATCTCTTCCACTTGAACCCTTAAACTAGTAGTAGTCTTCTTATCATTTTCACGAAGTTCTTCTTGCTTTTGACAAAAATATTTATTTTCTTGAAGTTGGCTTCCTAGATCTTCTTCAATATTCTTTTCCTCTTCTATTTGACTTCTAAGACCAACAATGTTTTTCTCAACTTCTTCATGGTTCTTGTGTATTTCTTCTAGTTTCCATGTCAAGTTTTCTTCAACTTTCTTTCCTCTTTGTTTTGAATCATAGCATTATGCATATTTGTGCATAGTTGGATGTTTTTCTCTTCTATTTGAGTGTTCAATGTTTCTTCAATCTTCTTAGCCTTTTCTATTTGTGCTTTTAAAACAATGATTTTATTTTCAGTCCCACTTAGCTTCTCTTCTAGCGATGTATTATTTTCTTGATACCTCTGTAGTTTTTCCATTAGCATCTCGTTCTTCTTCCTTACTTTCCTCAATTCATTTAGAGCACTAATCAGTTCCCTTTCAAGGTCTACTTCAACTTCTACTTTGTCATTCTCTTCTTCTTCTGAGACTTTGATTTTTCTCTCGAGGACTTCATCATATGCTTCAAAATATTCCTCATTTTTCGTATCTCACATTTCCTTTTGATTGTCTTCATGTTCCTAATTGTATTTAATTTTTGGTTCCATAAGAAGAGATTCTTTTGTGTAGAGATCTTGTAGCTTGTCCCAAAGTTATTTAGCTGATGTGTATTGTCCTATTTTGACTTTCACAGGATCAGATAGTCCATCCAAGATGGTATCCATTTACATTGCATTGTTCTTTCTTAACTCCTTCTTGGATGCATTTTTTGGGGGTCTATATGGAGCGATGTAACATCCATTCAAAATAGATTCCGAGATTCCAAGACGTTGCGCCTGTAAATATAGTCTCATCCTTATGCTCCAACACTCATAATTTGAACCATCAAACAATGGAGCTCCATTGGGAGAGAAGATATTTTCATATTCATCCATGTGTTCTATAGAGATCTTCATTCCAATTGTTAGACTATTCTGAAGGAACCTAGCTCTGATACCAATTGTTGGAATATTCATTAATATCGAGAGGGGATTGAATTAGTATTGAGCACTTTTTACCATTTTTAACCTTAAGCACATCATGTAACATTAACCATTAACAATGCTAGTCATCATCACATAAAATCATACACACTGCACAAGATATTTTACGTGGAAACCCAAATGGGAGAAAACCACAAAAGATGTTCTTTTATAATTCATTCATTACAATATCTGGCTTTGACTTGAGAGGGACACCCATCCTTGATGCAAGCTCCAACTTACACAAACTACAGATATCAACCAATTTACAGTAAGCTCCAACTTACTAATTTGGTGAAGGATCCAACCTTCACTGCAAGCACCAAATTTCAAAACAAGCTCCAACCTTCTATAGAGAGCTCCAACTGACTGATTTGGTGAAGGATCCAACCTTCACTGCAAGCACCAACTTGCAAAACAGGCTCCAACTTGCTATGGCCAACTCCAACTGACTGATTTGGGAAAGCACAAACTTGATGACAGGCTCCAACTAATCTCTGGGATGAGGACACCAATCCTCTTGAGCACCAACTCAACTCCCTAGCACCACCCTGCCACCCTGATATGAGTAAGAGTATCAACCTATCATTGTCACTGTCTTCACACTGTGACTGTGACTATCTCTATCACTGTCATTGTCACTGTCACTATAACTATCATAGTCACAGTAATTGTCACTATGTCAACATGTAAATGCCTCAAATTTATTCTCCAATTCAATAAGAAACTTCTTCCAAGATAGTCTTCAAATCTGCAGTAAAATCCTCTTCCAAATCTTCATAAACATGGCTGAAATGTTCCCTTCAAATTTGCAATTAAATCCTTCATGAAGAAGACCTAAATATGTCTTCCAAATCTGAAATAAAACCTTCCTTCATGCATGCCTTCAAATATTCCATAGATTTTCTTTAAACTATTGAAATTATTAATTATACTGAGTGTAGGCACCGATCTCCTTTCCTTGCTCCGTCCAAATTCCCTAAGAAGAAGATAGTACATATTTCTGACTTCAAGTCTGCGCACACAAATATTTGCACTATGCTCTACTGACTGTGTGCTCTTCCACAGGTTCAACTTAAGCCGATATTTCCCTTACACTATGTTACACCACCAATCCACTCTTCAACATAGATTCTACGCACATATATATCCACATGCTTCTTGCTCCTTTTCACAAATGCTCAAGACTGCGCGTCTGCTCCTTGTGTTTTTGCATTTCTTGTTGCCTCGTGCACTTCATCAAATCATATTTATTCTAATTCCCCTGAGCATTTCATTCCATCAAAGCTTTTCAATTCAAAATATTACTCCATGCATTTTTCCAAGCTTACTTATCATTCCTTGACTTCACTTCTTATTTATACTTCACTTGTTCAAACAACGTGTGTCCACAAGTTGGGGCTTCTCTAAACGGTAACACCCCTTCTTCCTTTCTTTTCGGACAAGCTTACCCACGCATATACCACTTGTCTTAACCTGCGCAAATGGAGTACCATGACTGTGTGGGTTCTGGGCACACTGGTTCATTGGATTGGTGGGACTTGCGCCCTCGGGGACCAACACTAGGTGAGTATTGCATACTGGAGTACTATTACTTGGTGGGTCTTGTGCACTTTCGAGACTTGCACACATATTTTTATATACTTCTATAAACTGGCCCAAATAAACTAAGTCCTCTTTGAAATCAACTTTGGAGTACCACGACTAGGTGGGATTTAGGTCTTACGCATTTAGTTTTATGTACTTCTTCAAACTGCCACATAGACACTAAGTCCACTTTGACATCAATGACAACAAAAGTTCAACAATCTCCCCCCTTTCCATTGATTTCAACACCTTATGAATCTGATCTCGTCCCGATCATGAATTCCTTTGTTCTACTTGCACACAATACAATGCTCCCCTTGTGTTCATGCCAATTTGATACAATGCTCCCCCTATGTTCATGCCAGTTTGATCCTTGGCTTTGTTGTGAAACCTTCGATCAATACCTCTCTGTTGTTTTTCATTTCTTCGTGCTTCATGTGCAGTTCTCTATCATTGATACATGCTTCGTGATATCTCCCCCGCTTTGACATCATTGGAAAAAGGATTCTCCCCCTATCTTGTTACTCTCATTGTGTTGTGGACTGGGAATGGCTCCTAGTTTCTAGATGAGATATTCAAAAGTATTTATTGGGAGTGGCTTTGTGAATATGTATGCAATATGTTCCTTGGTGTCCACATAGTCAAGTTTGACTGTGTTTTCAGTGACCTGTTCTCTGAAAAAATGATATTTGATTGGAATGTGCTTAGTTTTGGAGTGCATCACAGGATTCTTAGAAATGCTAATTGCACTTTTTTTGTCACATAGGATTGATATAGTATGATCAAATTCTACTTGAACATCCTTCAAGGTTTGTTTCATCCATAGAACCTGTGCACAACAAGTTGTTGTTGCAATGTACCATGCTTCTACTATAGATAACGAAACGATGGACTGTTTCTTACTCAACTAGGACACTAAGCAGTTACCCAAGAAAAAAATTTCTCCTCTTGCACTTCGTCTATCATCAATGCTTCCTACCCAAAACGCATCTATGTATGCAACTAGAGTCAAGTCATTACTTCGTGGATACCATAGAATGAAAATCTAAAGTCCCTTTCCAATATCTGAAAATTCTTTTTACAGCATGAACATGTGTTTCCTTAGGTGCATCTTGAAATCTTGAAACCAACCCTAGAACTTGCATTATGTCTAGTCTTGAGGCTATTACACACAACAAAATTCCAATCATTGATCTATAAATTTTTTGATCAACTTTTGTGCTTCATCTTCCTTACCTAATTTGCATCCTGTAAACCATGGGAGTACATACAAGCTTGCACTCTTCCATATTAAATCTTTTCAACATTTATTTTACATACTTAGTTTGAGAGATAAATATACCATCATCTAGTTG
The DNA here is from genome assembly GCA_027924585.1 of Larix kaempferi. Taxonomy (NCBI): domain Eukaryota; kingdom Viridiplantae; phylum Streptophyta; class Pinopsida; order Pinales; family Pinaceae; genus Larix; species Larix kaempferi. The sequence continues at coordinate 4,044,338 of BSBM01000968.1, read as the reverse complement.
AGAATTTTGGAGTCCTAGGACAATGACAGTTCTCTGAGCATTGACGTTTCAAATTCCTTATGCATATTCTTAGAAAATTCTTGGCTTAGGCTGTCATCGTTGCTTCCAAAATAGATATAGTTCCATATAATTCTACAACAACCATATTTTTATGTCAATCTTGTCATACAAATTGATGTTTGCATTTCCTTTTCTGAAGCCTTGTTGTTGTAAATGCTTGTCCAGTCTTCAATACCAATCCCTTGGTGCTTGCTTTAATCCATAAAGATCCTTTTTTAATTTGCAGATATAATCCTTGTTTCCTGAGAGAGAGAAACCTTATGGTTGTTCTATATACACTTATTCTTCTAGTTCTCCATTTAGAAATGTTGATTTCACATCCATTTGATATATTGTGATGTTCTTGGAGCAAGTGTAAGCCAAAATCATTCGGATTGCTTCTATTCATGTGACGGGAGCAAATGTTTCTTCGAAGTCTATTCCTTCAACCCGTGCATATCCCTTGCACACCAACCTTGCCTTATTTCTAACTACCCATCCATCCTCATTTAGTTTGTTCCTATAACCCCACTTAGTCCAAAAAATGTCAAATAGTTTGGAATCATTCAACATTGTTCTGGCCATTTCCTGCACAGTTCTATTTTTTCTTTCTGCTACCCCATTCTGCTATGGAGTTCAGGCAGCTGAAAAGTGTCTTCTGATACCATGTTCCTCACAGAAACTTCAAAATCATTTGAAGTGTACTCACGTCCATTGTTCGATCTTAAACACTTAATTCTTAATTTAGTTTCATTCTCAACAACTTCCTTAAAAATTCTGAAACATTCAAATGTCTCTGATTTTATTTTAAGGAAAAAGGCCCATGTCATTCTAGTATAAACACCAATGAAGAGTAGAAAATAGGACTCACTGTTTATCCCCTTGGTTCTCATTGGACCGAAAATATTAGTGTGCACAAGCTCCAACAGTTTTGTTGTAGAGTATTCTTTTGTCTTAAAATTTACTCTTGTTTGCTTTCTATGCATGCAATGTTTGCAAATAGAATTCAAGGGCTTTGTGATTCTTGGAATGTCTCTTACTTCTTGTCTTTTGTTGATTTTGACCAGATTATCAAAGTGTATTTGTCCCATTCTTTTGTTCCAGAGCCAATTTTCATCTACTTGTCGCATGCAACATTTTTCTTCTATTTTGTCTAGTATATATACATTGTTTGGGGTTCTAGATGTTGTTTCTACTAGTATGTCAGTGTCCTTTCTCCTTATTTTACAATTCTTGGAGTCAAATGAAAGAACATTCTCCTGGTCACACATTTGGATTACACTAAGAAGATTATGCTTCATGTTTTCAACAAGTAAGACATTTTCAGCCATGGTTTCTTTGTCCTCGGGACTAGCCAAGCCTTTTCCAAGAATTCTAGCAGACCCATCATCTCTGAAACAAACATTGCCTCCCTTTTCTTCCTTAAATTTCAAAAAATTGTCTTTATTTCCTGTCATGTGTTTGGAACAACCATCGTCAATATACCAATGACCTCTTTTGCTCTGCGCATGAAAGCCAGACAACATCCTTCTTGATTTTGTTGATCTAATTGCGTGATCTCAGTAGATGTTTTCTAACTAGGAATATTCTTGGTTTCAACGAGGGATATTGATGGTAATTGATCTATGCATTCATGCTCGTTATGTCCATAATTGTGACATTTATGACACTCAACATCTAAATTCAACGGGCTGAAGGAGTTAAAATTTTCTTTTAGAGTTCCAATTGATCTATTGATGTCATTCTTTCTTGTTTTGCGGTAAACAATAGTCTTTCTTGCATAGGATTTGCAATTTGCTGCCTTATGACCAAAATTATTTCAGAAATAGAAATTTCCCAGGAAAAGAGTTTGATAGCTTGTAAGAAAGGTCTTTCAATTTGCGCAGCGCCAATCCTTGTAGGAGGTAAGCCCATGTCCTATTCTCTGGAGTTATAATCTCTTGAAATAAAGTATTTGGTTATATCTACAAAACTTCTCTTAAATATTGTCTTATCAGATAGTGGTCTCTGAATTTTCATAATAGTTTCCATGACCTTGGTATTGTTTCTAAAATTCTGTCAAAGACCCAACTAAGTGTTTACTTCTCATAGTTACTTTTTCAAAGAAGTGATTTCAACCTCCAATTTGATGTAGTTTTCTCCCTTTTGTATCATCTGTCTGATTATGTATGACAACTATTCATATACATATTTATTATTTTTCCTTTATTTATTCAGTTCTTCTAAAGCACTAATGAGTTCTCCTTCAAAATCTATTTCTACGTCTTCATATTCCGAGTTTTCTTTAATCACCATGAAGAGCATTTCTTGATCACTTTCATCAAATGAACTATTGTCCTCTCTTGAATACAAACTCTTATTCTTTTTTATATTCAGCCCTAGATTGTTGGTGTGACTTTCTTCTTTCTCTTTAATTAAAATCCTCTTCATTGTCTCTATCCTTGGAGTTCTTGTATGGGCACTTAGAAGCAAAGTGACCTACTCTACCACATTTAAAACATTTGAAGGGTAACTTACCTTTGTATTTTCCCTGACCTCTTTTTATATTCTTCACAAAATTGGATTCCTCATCATCTAATGCATCAGAGAGACTTTTGTTGGACTCTTCCCTGCTTTATCTTGGCTTCTTGGAGGCCTTGAATCAACTTATTTTCTTGTATGATTTTATTTTTCAGTCCTCATATCATATGCTGTCAGAATTCCATGAAGCTCGTCCATCTTTAATTTGTCCAAATCACTTCTATCCTCCAAAACTAATACCTTGGGATCAAATCTTATTGGAAAATACCTTAACACCTTTTGCACGTCTGTCTCTTCATCAATTTGTGCCCCAAGTCCTCTGATTTCATTAACAATCTCATCCACTCGAAGGAGATAGTCTGCAATGTTTTCTTCTTCCTTCATTTTGAGGGTTTCAAACTATCCCGAGAAAGTTTGTAGTTTCGCTTTCTTGACTTTCTCATCTCCTTTATAGATGTTCTTGAGTTTTTCCCATACCTCCTTTGTTGATGTACACTGCATAACCTTGGTGAATTCTGAGTCTCTTAATCTGCACAGTATTGCATTTATAGCCCTCACATTGCATTCATACTGCCTCTTGTCAGTTGAATCCACTGGAGGACTATTGGGAACTTTGTAAACACTTAGTACAAATTGCCATACATCAACTCCAAGTGATTGTAAATACACCTCCATTCTTATGCTCCAAATGGTGTAGTTAGACCCCTTGAATATTGGTGCTCTATTTGTGGAAATCCCCTCTTTCCTATCCATTTCTGCACAATGATATTTATCTTCCAGCTATTAAATTGTTACTGAAGCAACTTGGATCTGATACCAATTGTTGAAATTATTAATGATACTGAGTGGAGACACCGATCTCCTTTCGTTGCCACGTCCAACCCATGTCCAACCGCTCTGAGAAGAATATAGTACATATTTCTAACTTTAGGTCTATGCACACAAATATTTGCACTCTTCTCTACTGACTGCCTATTCTTCCACATGATCAAATTAAGATGACGTTTCTCTTACACTGTGTTACACCACTGACCCACTCTTCAACATAGATTCCATGCACATATATATCCACATGCTTCTTGCACCTTTTCACAAATGCTTAGATCTGCACGTCTGCTCCTTGTGTTTCTACATTTCTTGTTGCCTCACACACTTCATCAAATAATTTTTCTTTTGATTCCCCTGAGCATTTCATTCCACTGAAGCTTGTCAATTCATAATATTACTCCATGCATTTTCCAATCTTACTTATCATTCCTCGACTTCACTTTTTATTTATACTTCACTTGTTCAAACAATGATTCCACAAGTTAGGGATTCTCTAAACGGTAACACCCCTCCTTCCTTTCTTTTCGGACAAGCTTACCCACGCATCTGCCACCTGTCTTAACCCACACAAATGGAGTACCATGACTGTGTGGGTCATGTTCACACTATTTCATTGGCTTGCTGGGACTTGCGCACTCAGGGACCAACATTAGGTGAGTATTTCATACTGGAGAACCATTACTTGGTGGGTCTTGTGCACTTCCAATAATTGCACACATATTTTGATATACTTCTTCAAAGTTTCCCAAAGACACTAAGTCCTCTTTGACATCAACTTTGGAGTACCACGACTAGGTGGGATTTAGGTCTTGCACATTCAGTCTTATGTACTTCTTCAAATTGGCACATAAACACTAAGTCCACTTTGACATCAATGACGACCAAATTTCAACATAAACATGCTAATAACATCTTCAAATTTGTTCCTGAAAAGATGTCAATGCAACCCTCAAATTTGTATCAAAACTTTCCTCAAATGTGTCCTCCAAATCCTGCAAATAAGACTTCCAGGATTCTCTACAAATCTTCAATCAAATACTTCATGAAGAAGACCAAACATGTATGAAATATAACGTTCAAAACTGCAGCAAACTATCCCTTCAAATCTGCAATAAAACCTTCAATATGGTGCCTCTCAAGTTTGTAATCAAACACTATAAGCAATCATCCATAGAATTCATTTGTTTCCTTCTTCAAACCCTTAACATCATTATCATCTTCAAGCCTGTCATACCCCCATTTTGACCCTTATAATATTTTGGGCTATAATGTAAATATTGTATGCATATTATGTATGATTCCTAGTGTGGAGCTCAAGGCCAAGGCCCCGCTAGTGAACGCTCGACCTTGAAGAGACAAGTATTGGATATTATGCTACCCATGTGCCAGTGAACCATGGGAATTGTAAATATGCATTTTAATATAAATTCCCACAACTAGCTATGCAATGCAACAAGAGATGGGGGCATGATGTTTACAAGGAATTGGGAGGGAAATATTCAAACCCTTGAGCCAATCAAGTCAAGCCAAGTGTCAATGAGAGAACCCATGAACCCTCAACTACCCATGTTGACTTTTGTGCCCAATCATTCATTTCTCCCGAGGGTTGGTTGAGGTAGTTAACGCCTTGGGGAATGGAGAGGTATGGCTGTCCAAATTCGAGTATGGGCAAGCCACCCTTCCTAGAAATTCGTGTTTGGCTTCTTGGGCAAGAAAAGAGCCACGAAATTGCTCCCCAAGCCATTCTTCACCCATCAGTTTTGTTCTCTCATGAGTTGGGAGTCACCTTCTATGCGTTTTCTCTCCACGTTTTTCTGTGTTTTCCCTCATTCTCAGCTAGGAGAAGGGTGTTTTTATGTTGTATAACAGTGGGGAAGAAGGGGAATCAATTTGGGGTTTTATAGAGGTCGTTTTATCCCACTAAATGCTCATACATCTGTGGGAGAAATCGGGTTTATTCCCTGGGGTTGATTCCCTCTTCCCACAATCCATTTTGGGTGTGCAACGATTTGGGGAAAACCCATAGACCCTAATTTGTAATCCATTGTTGAAAATGTGTATCCATGCCCAGTTTTTGAGTTTACTGCATGTAAGAGAATATTGGGGATGAGATGGGTATCCATTGATTTGGTTGTGCTGAGCTTGAGAGTCCCTTTTGCCTTGTAGATATCATGCCTAGCTCGGGGGTGGTCTCTGAGTGCTGAAAGAATATAGGATGGGCAGAGACCTATGGTTGGGTGGAACATTGCAGCGACATAGCTAGTTGCTTGGGACAACATTATAGCAAGATAAGTATATTCTGTCATGTGTATTTACTTCTCCAATGATTTAATTGATGATTGTTATTCGAATGGTAGATGTATGTGAAATATGTGTACATGATTTTATTTATATGAACTGTCAATGATGAAATGGGCTAAGTTTTATAAAAGCCCGGATTTTGGTGTCATGTTCCCTTCCTTGCGTTATATCCATGAGAGGGGACATGACAAAACCCTAGGTTATTCCAAGAGAGGAACCCTAGATCATGCCAATAACCATCACGACAATCCATGCCAATAATATCACAACAATCTATGGCAATTACAGCACCATAATCTATGCCAACATCACCATAATCTATGCCAATAACATCACCATAATATATGCTAATAACATCACCATAATATATTCCAATGTCACCATAATCTATGGCAATAACATCAGCATAATTTATGCCAATAAAATCACCATAATCTATGTCAATGTCACCATAATCTATGGCAATAACATCACCATAACATATGCCATCACCTAGATTCACCAAGAGAGAAACCTTGAAACATATGCAAGATCAATACCTTTGCCAAGATCACAAGATGAAGAAGCAACAACAAAACCCTATTCATGCGCCATGTCCTTCACCAAAAGAAACCATAGATCATGTCATCACATAGCCCTTACAAAAAGCTTTCCAACAAGGTAATAATTTTGTGATTCGGATACCATATGAGAAAGTTATGCAAATTTCCGTCAATATTTGTCACTTGATCCTTCTCTTGAATTTTGTTTAACTCCTCCTTGTCCTCCTCAGATTTGTCCATAAGAGATCATAATCTTCAATAATAGAGATGAAATGTTTCAACTCTTATTTATACAAGTCCAAGGTCACTTTTAGTTTACATTAGGGCTAGCCTACAACTTAATTTTAACTTTTGTCTTCAATACTTTTAGGGGCTTCTTTAATGGTTCAACGGGCTTTGAATTCTCTTCTTGACCATTTCATGGCTTCATTAGGGAATTCCAAGTGGACATATATTCATTGTTTCAGGGACTTATTCAATTTACTTTAGATCCTTACTTTAGGGCTTCATGTCTTCATCAAGGGGATTTGGGGCTTCTTCAAGTTTCACTTCATTATGATCATGTGGACACTTTAGATCTTCACTTTAGGGCTTTATGTATTCATAAAGGGGCTTTGAGGCTTATTCAAGTTTCACTTCATTATGCTCAGGTGAACACATCATCATCATTTTATGGCTTCTTCACACTTCTCATAATCATGGTCTTTAGGGGATTCTTTAATGTCTCCACATCATCATCATTTAGGGGCTTCTTTAATGACTCCACATCATCATCATTTAGGGGCATCTTTACACTTCACTTCATGTGGACACATCATCATCACTTTAGGGGTTCTTCACACTTCTCATCATCATGGTATTTAGGGGATTCTTTAATGACTCAACATCATCATAACTTTAGGGGATTCTTTACACTTTACTTCATGTGGACACATCATCATCACTTTAGGGGCTTCTTTATTGGCTTCTTCAAACACTTCTTCAAGACACTTGAGATGGAAATATCATTATTTCCTTAGGGTATTCTTCAATGGCTTTAGGGGGTTTCTCCATTTGTGTAAACTCAAAGTGAGCATGTGGAAACAACTGGCACATGTTATCTAATCCCCCGAGGGCCATGCTTAACAGTTACGCCATAAGGGGACCACTTTGGAGTTATATACACTTATGGCAAGGCTCCTTCAAAGCTCTTCAAGGATTCAAACAATCTCCCTTTATCACTGCCATATCATCATCATCATTGCCACATCATCATTACCATTTTCACAACATCATCATCATTTCCACATTGACATCAATGATAACATCACTCAACAATCTTATAAGCTCATGACATGGATCTCTTGACCCTGTTGACATCAATGGCAAATTTAATCAATAACTAGGAGTGCATGTTTTGTTCCCCGGGTCAATTTTAAGGTTTTTGTTTGTAATATTATAAGTAATTAAGGCCATGGTGGAAAAAATTGTAAATTTAACCTTTAAAAGGGGGATTCCGGGGACATCATTATTCAATTCATGGGTTATTTTTGAGTTTTTGACCCAAAGAAATGGGTTTCTAGATCTAGCATCTCATTTTTGAGGTCGCAATTATCACCAAATCAGTAAATATGTTATCATAATTTATGGTGATCTAGGAATGATTCTCTTAAATAATTTTGAGCACATAAATTTCTAAAACAAACCAAGCAATTCCTTACTTTTTTTAAGGCCCAATAGAACAAACTTGGTCTCAATGAAAGTTAATTACCATTATCATCATCATATCAAATTGTTATTGGAATGATTTATGTTTGTACATGTGATTATAGCCATATGCACATGGATATACCAAGCAGTTCACATGCCCCTCAGAGGGCCAATGATGCAATATTGGGCCAATTATATGTTACTAACTTCTTGTTCACCTCGTATTAAAAACTAGTGGATTTTTATCTTGTAGAAAATCTTGTTTATGAACTTGTATTGTATCAAAGTCTCTCTCTCTCTCTCTGTATATATATATATATATATTTGTTTCAGAAAAAATCTAGGCATTTCTTATCATTCTGAGGATGGTAGTTGGGGTAAACCTGTTGACACAGTTTTGGCAACTTAATTCAATTGGAACATTGAGTGAGTCCCACAATATCCAAAAAATCAATCAACCCAAGGACGTGAGCTCTAGAACCCCTACTTGTTATGTGTAACACCCAATCACTTGATCTAACCACTTTTCATTATTAAAGTGACCAATCAACAAAGCACCTAGTGTAAATGATTCGATCTTAATCCCACCCAACTCATAAGTTTAAGTAATACATGTATAAGTATATTTATATAAATTTATAACTAATTTAGTTAATATCTAATATGATTTTAATTCTTAACTTTTGGAGTGAATGACGTTTTCACGATAGAGGTAATATCCTCATAATTTTTACCCAACACAGCAGATAAATAAATATATGAACTTTCATCATTGAAATCCAAATATATGTTCTAACTTATTATCGGGTTTTGGGTGATTGGTTGGTTTGGCATCCTAGGAATGGATGGTTTATCAGAGTTGGGGAGGACCCTATCATAGTGGGAGATGGATGGTATAATTTATCACAAGAATTGGTACGTCATCTGCACTCCAAAGGCATTATTTATTTAGCTCAAGTTGGTATTGGAGGTAATCAAAGGTGCATACAAGTTGAAGATCTAAATTTGCAGGTTTCTTAGAAAAATGAATGTAACAGGTATATTTATGGTCTTCATAGAGGGGGAATTTATTTATGTAATGAATAGGATAGTTTAATTTGGTATTGGAATGAGAAGAATGTGAAGGTGAGTGCTAAAATGGCTTGTGAAGCCCTTTATTTCTTTGCTTTAGAAGTTGAAACAAGGTGGTGGTTTTCTCAGATTTGGAAGTGGATTATTCCTTTAAAGATTAAGCTATTTTGTTGGCTTGCATTAGAAAACAAGATTCTTACATGGGATAACATGGTAAAGAGGGGTGGCGGTGGACCATATATTTGCATAATGTGTAAATATGAAGCTGAGATTGTTGATCATGTGTTGATCAATTGCTCCTTTTCAAAATTAGTATGGTTGGAGGTAAAAAATAATCTTCATATTTCATTTAACTAGTGTGGTCATTCCTTATGTCTATATTTTCATAAATGGATATCTAAAGCAGTTTCATGGAAAGAATTGCCATGTTATGTTAATTGGGAAATATAGAAGCATAGGTATGGAATTTTGTTTGAGGGAAAGAGAATGAATGTGATGAAGGTGAGTCAAAAGGCTGTAGAGGATTTTGGTGAGTTACATAAAGAAAGTAGTATTACCCAGAATAGGATGGTTAGAGCTCCTATTTTTATAAATGATTGGCCCATAGGTTATTTTGATGGTGCTTCACATGATCAGGGTTCTCGTTGTGGGTTAGAGTTTATTTGAAGTTGGGAAAGGCTCATGTTATTAAGCTAAAATTGAAAAATTGAACTGTGGAAGGGGGTACCAACACGTGAGGAGAACTTCTTTCTCATTGGTGTCTTTTATTCTATGCCAAATCTAAAAATATTTCTCATTTACAGGTGCTTGGTGATTCAAAAGTGATTATTGATTGGTTCTGCCAGGATTGTTAGCTACAAGTTGTGGTTCTTGAAGGATGGAAGGAGAAAATAAGGAAGCTTCAAGTAGATTTTGGTGAGATACTTTTTTTGTCATATATATAGGGAATTGAATGAAGAAGTTGATCAACTTTCAAAACAAGCAAGTGAAAGGATATTTATATATGACAGAAATTAAAGACTCATTGATCCCCTCTAAAGAAACTTTATCCAATTTTGGATATGATCAAAACTTGTTTATATTTTGACGTGAGAGGATTTCTTGTTAGTATTTTCTCTTTTGATGACTAATTTGGTGTTGAATGGTTCATCAAGTAGTTTCTAGGTTTAGTTTTTTTATGATATGATATATTTAAGCTCTTGAAAAAATGTTTTGAGTAAAATGGATGGACTATTTTTTGGGTTATGGGTTTTTGGTTGATACTCAAGTTGTAAGCTTTAAGATTTGAATGTTTTTTTGGGTGAAAGATGAAATTCTTATAATGACTATTATATTTTTTTAATAAAAGTGTGTTTCTTTTCTTTTAGAAAGAAAAGAAAAGAAAAATGTTTATAAAAACTCTTATCATTTTAATTCAAACATATTATTTAAACTTGTTTTTTTCTACTTAAAATAATATATACACTCTAACCATTTTTTTAATTCAAATATATTTTCTAACGTATTATTTAAACTTAATTTTGAGGACAAACTAAAGGATCCAATGGTCATTAGTACGGACTATTCATATATTGTATATAGGGATCATAATGGGTATGCTTATTTAGTTTATTAATAAATTTTTAATATTTAATGTATTTAATTTTTATTAACAATTTTTTAATATTAATATTTTATGTATATTAAATTTTAAATAAATTTATATATTTTATATTTTTACATTTTATTTAAGTTAAGTTTATTGATTTTTTTAAATTAGGGGATTTGACAATTGGATTAGGTTCGTATTTGTGTGATAGTGGGTCAATTTCGGACTATTGTCATTGTATCCCTAGGCGTACCAACATTGGCCACCCATGTTATACAAGGTTACGAGGTTTGAACCAACGACATTGCAACGAATTCCTTAATAATTGTTGTGGGAAAAGTTGCACAAAGGTGTGCATCCCTTCCCACGTTGGGGGGATGAAGCCTTTGAGGTTGTCAACAAGGCCTAGTATTATGTTACTAAAGCAAATGTGAATGGATCCAAATTGATCCTACAAGCTCTTGTTAGCAAAACAAAACAAAATAAAACAAAAACTTGAAACAAAGCAAAGGGAGTGAGAATATGCAAACCACAACAAGAAGCAAATGTTAGAACCAATTTAGATTTCCCAATGGTCAAGCTTGTTACATGTAGTGTCACCTAGGAGGTGTGGGCTTCAAGGGAAGCCAACAATCTCCCTTAGGGAGGTCCTTTTTGTCCACACTAAATGCTAAATAAAGAACAAATGGAAGAAACACTTACCCCTTGGAGGAAGGTGGCAAGGGAGCTTGAGGAATGCTAGTAGGTATGGGAAAAGGTGGAAGAAGTTCCAACACAATTCCAACAACATAACCTTACTCTAAATTTTCTCTCTTTGAATGCATGTCCATGGCTTCCTTTTATAGGCCAAGAGGTGGCCAGGAAACAACTAGGTCCAAATGTGGACTCATTAACTCCATGATCTAGCTCCAAAGTACACAAAGGGGGGCCATTCAATGATCCCAAGTACATGAGGAGCCAAATTTGAATTCTTGGAGGTGATGGCGCTTTGATGAGCCTTCAATGCGTTGCGGGTGGTTGTGCTCCCGTTGTTTTTACAGTCGCACGGGCTTCGAAGGAAAATATACGCTAGGATAACGCGGGCCAATAACTAATAATACACTTTGTAGCGTGGGCTATTGTGGATGTGACCGAGCTACCTCTTTTTTTACAGTTTCTGGCATTTTTGGATTCATGTTGCTTTCTGGATCTAATGAGGATGTCTTTATTGGACTGCACGCTATATGTTGATGACGCCTTACTACAAGATTAGCCAAAATATCACATATGTACAAAAATTAGACGTTAACAATAATACACGCAAGAGACCAATTAAGTTTATTGATTCATTTTAAATTAAATTATTACTTTGAATAAAAATATAAACTTTCTATCATTGTATTTTTTTTTATAAGCTATATGTAGGTCCTTATATTATCATAAGCAAAATATACAGAGTCAGGGATGAGCTGAGTCCTCTCACCAAGGAGAAAACAAACCCATAATCAGTTTGGAAATGTATCTTTGAAACAATAAATAGCGACATAATAAACCTAGCAGTGCTATAGGTAAGCAAACATGGAACTGTCTAAACAAAAAGAACTGTGTAAACCAAAAGAGAAGCAAGAAAACGAGGATCGACAGTACTCCTTAATTGCTTTGGTACTCCTTCTGATCAGGCTGAGTAGTCAGGTCTTTGGCCAGAGTAATGCCAAATCTACAGGCAAACTGCTGCTGGTTGTAAAGAACCTGTAAATCATCAAACTGCATAAGAATTTCAGCCTGCACCTTATTGCAGTTAGTGAGAGTCTTGCCCAAAATGAGCTTGTGGGACTAGTGCAGGTCCAGAGTCTTCTGGTAAAGAGTGCTTCTACCCCTAGTGTTGCCAGGGTCCGGTACAAGGGCTTCAAATTCCTCTCGGATTTCATCGTCCGTCAGACAGCCTCTAGTGACTCGGGCTTCTTCTTCTGCGTCAAGAATCTCTACTTGAGCTTGCCAAGGAATCTCATAATCAAATTTACGGGCTTTTTCCACCACCCCTCTCATCAGACGAACCGGCGGTGTGGAGGAGAAGCGCTATGAGGCTGAGAATTCATCTACTGGGAATCTTGACGGGTGCGGTCTCTCCTAGGAGGAGCCATAATCACCAGTAAGATGGTGCAAGTATACTGTAAAAGCTACGAAGACTGGAACTTTAGCCGGAAGAAAACCCAAAAAGCCCAACGAAACCAAGGTCTAGGACCCAGAAAGTCAGAAAGCCAGAGAGCAAAGGCACTCAGAAGACCAGAGAACAAAAAACACCAGGAGCCGAGGGTTTTGAATGAACGGATCTAGGAAAGCTAGAACAGAGGTAACAAGAGCAAATCCAGGTGCCAATGTGACGAGCTCTCAGTTGGTTGGCAGCAGTGGAACCTTTTCTAAGCAGAGCTTTAAGCTTAGAACCTGCCGACCTGACAAGATGTTGCGGGAAATGAGAGTGAATCCCTGTATGAATACTTGGAGTTCCCGTTGAACTCATGAGAGTTAAAGGATAGAGCGTATGATCGAAAATCGTGGGCAGTAACAGAACCATTACCCAGAGTAGGATATGAACAGCGGACAAGATGTTACACACACTGGAGCAGTTAAGCCAACGATGGGCAATCGAGCTCCGGACAGAAGGAGCGATGGGGCAATAATCACTCTATATGGGACATGGGAGAGGTGGAGGACAACTCATTATTAGCTTCGGGGAAGGAGCAAGCAGACGACAAATGGGGAGGTGCATGGACTAGTAGGTGGTTGGAGCTTGCGGCAAGCGCGTGGCTGGAGTTGTAGGCTTGCACGAGGTGAGATTTATAGACTGGCAGCTAGGTGCTGGCATGGCAGACATCCAACAGGCCCATGGCGTTGGCATGTGGCACATTTTGCACCTGCTGTGGGGTTCTATCATTGTATTTACTTTAATAAATGATTTAGTTAAATTTAAATTCAATCATATATATTTTAAATAAATAATTGAGTTAAATTTAGTTTTTAATCCTATTTTATATTTTATTTTGATTATTATTTTTTACTCAAAATTTTATATTTAAAAATATCATTTTTCAAATTATATTGATATTATTGTAAATTCCAAACTAAATTAGTTTTAAGTGGATTCACATTTAACATTTTATTGGAGCTTTATCTATTATATTGTGAAAAGTATGTGGAATAAATCCTACTTATGTAAAAACAATCAAAAGTAGCTTTGAATCAATCAATATCAATCATGCCCATTGATATCATTTCTTGATTATATCAATCCACTTGTCACTTCCAAACTCAAAACATTTTATTGGAGGTTTATCTGTTATAATGCATGAAAAGTATGTGGAATAAATCCTATTTATGAAAAGATAGTCAAAAGTAGCTTTGAATCAATCAGTCTCCATCCATGTCCCTTGATATCATTTCATGATTATATCAATCTAATTGCAACTTCCAAACTCAAGTATCGTTAAGTGTATTCACATTTGTTGTTACAAATATTCGAGCTTTGCTTACGAAGTATTTTATATTACATGATCATTATTTATAACAAATTCTACTTAAAAAAGGGCAATCAAAAGTATCATAAAATCATTCAATATCATGATATTGACGTTGAGAATGATCAATGCATACATAAGATGCACATGTGATTTTAGTGAAAGGAGATGTATCTTTAAAGGAGAGAGGGAGATAATTGAAAAATAAACAATTAATAGATTATTTAAGAAATAATTTATGACATTTTAAAAGAATTATATCATTATAGACAAGTGCATTCAATTAGGATGAAAGTTTATCAAATTGTCTTAATTATGTGGAAATAATATTATAGAGTAATATGCTTAAAATTAAGCATGAGGGTATTTGAAATATTTGTAATGTGTGAAGTTATGAAGAGCTTGATAAATATATTTATAGTAGTTGAGATAAATTAATGAAAGTGATGAGAGATTGTAGCATAATAGTTATGCGGTAGATTGTTATTTGTTTGCATTTTTGTTGGTTATAGTGTTGTATACTCTAAAATCTTAAGTATAGAAGGCAATTTGTTTTTTTAATTTAACTTTTTTTAAACTTGGTTTTTCTTATTTAAGAAATTTAGTTTAACTACTTTGAATTATTGGATTTAAATGTTTAAAGTGTTTATTTAAAATATTATAGGTTTATAATATGTTCAAAGCCTTGGTACTGAGTAGGAAGACATAGTGTTAACTTATTTTATTCTAATTCAATGAACTTTGCAAAAGGAGCATGTTTACTTGTGACAAAAAAACAATGCCTTAATGAGTTTATCGCAAAGTGCTATGTTGTTTATGTGTGTTTTAAATCACATTGGTATCATAGTTGATAATACTTTAGGTGTGTATCAAATCACATGGCATGCTAGGAATCATTTGCTTTAGAAATTTTGGCACACTAGAACTTAAAATTTGGCTGGATGAAATTTCCAAAATGGTATTAGAGCCATGTTTGTTCTTAGTACAACTTCATTGTGTTAGACTATGAAAAATAATATTGATCGGTAGATGTTATAGAGCAAACAATTTATGAAGCAACGAAAAGATGGTAATGTTTTCAAGTATTCCTCTTCATAACGTTAAATTGGATGGAAAGAATTATGCCAATAACGAAATTCAAAATTTAGAATGTCTTAATAAAACAAAAGTTGTTGAAACTTTATTAAAATTGCAAAGTGCATATATGATTTTGACCATATTGTAGAACTTATGAGAATTCTAATATATCAAGGATACCTTGTTTGCATAATTAGTAGTATATGTTGAAGAAGAGTGGCAATGAAGGTTTACAAATTATATGAGTTGCATACAAGATGTGTGTGAATAGTTTTTATTTTTGGAATACATTGTTAGAGAAAGAACTCAAATGCATATTTTGATAGTGAAGGTCTAGTTAGCCTCACTGCTAAATTATCAAAGAATAAAGGACGAGGGAATAAATATGCATAAGTTGGAAGTTCTAAATAAAACATGCAAAAATCACATAAGAATCTTAAGGATGTCATTTGTTATTATTTTAACTAGGGCATTATGTGTCATTGTTTCAAGCAAAAGCATGACTAGTCATAAGGAAAGCAACACTTGGAAAACTCTAAATACAAAAAGAATCTTGAGAATTGTAACAACAAAGGCACAATGTTGACATCTTTGGTAACTGTAGAGTGTCAAATATTATTGTATATAGATTCAAAAATTACTAAACATGTGATAGGGAAAGAGATTGGTTTGACAAGCATGACTTTGTTGTGCAAGGAGATATCAAATGTGGAAATGAAAAGACAATGTAAATTGAAGTACTAGATATGCAATAGATATGAAATGTGTTTGTATGTTCTTGAATTTCATAAGAGTTTACTCGATGTGTTATAGATCAAACTGGCATTTCATCGTCCTTGATGACAATTCAAAAAAAAGGACACTTAAAGTGTCACTGTACATTCACAAAAATGGCATTTATGGATGGAAGAGCCTATGATTTGACTCTTAATGGTGGTCCTAAGCATTAAAAGTGAAACCCCAACTATTTCATTCCTTATGAAGAGTTCCAACCTAAAAAAGAGCAAATCACACTTTGCTAGTTAATTAGGAATGAATGCCTCAAAAAATGACAATTCACATCTTGCACACTGACAAGAAGCAAATCATTCGCATATTTCCTATGAATTAAGTGAGAATTCCCTCAAAAAATCACAAAAAATAAAATAAGAATTCAAAAATGAGGGAAGTTAGGAAGTTATGCAAACTAACTTACTTGGTTGTAACTCCTCCGAACCACTTGGTAACCATCCTCAACTTCTTCCTTCAATCATAAAAAGGACGGGAATGTACCAAAGAGAGGAGACCTGAGATAGTAAAGTCACGCTAGAGGAATCACTCATTGGCATGCCCATCTTTCCCTTCCATCAATAACCCTTGTTGTTGAACCCATGTATCCCTACATACTAATAGTGCATGAGCAGGAGAGACTAATATCTTCAGGTTTGTTAAGGTGTCAAAGCAGAGAAGAGGTATATCTTATACTTCATTTCATTGTTTCAAAAAGGATTTGACATCTTTCCCTTCCCCAAATTCTA
Organism: Larix kaempferi; assembly: GCA_027924585.1. Taxonomy (NCBI): domain Eukaryota; kingdom Viridiplantae; phylum Streptophyta; class Pinopsida; order Pinales; family Pinaceae; genus Larix; species Larix kaempferi. The sequence goes on along the minus strand of BSBM01000968.1, from coordinate 4,027,675 downwards.
ATTCTATTTTGTGATTGATAATTGGCATAAAGAAATTATTGTTTTTCATATTGAAGTTGATTAGTAATCTTATGTTCTTTTCATTCTTCAATTCAATGATATTCTTTATTTTTTGTCAAATTGGTTTGAGGAAGGTTGGTTCTATCTATTTTGCAAGTTGAATATTGGGAAATCAAGAGTAAATGTGGAAAGAAGAAGGAGCATCTTGGATCAATCATCATAAAAAGGTGCACAAAATTTCTTCTTCTCATCTCTTATTAATTTAGATTTACTTATTGTCAGTTTGTATGTGGCCTTATGCATGAGTATGAGTCTTTTATGCCTGCCAATAGAGCCTTATATGCCAGTCTCCTTTTATTTAGTATGTTGGTGATCTCTCCCTAATCATAGGATTAATTTCCATACAACACTCTGTGACTCAAATGACCACACTGAATTAAAGGGTGAGTTTGACATAGGAAAATGTTACATTAAAGTCACAATAGAGAACTATGAAGCAACAATAGAGAACTATCAGGAGAATGATTTGTTCCAATGCAATGCAATGAGCAATGGGAATCTGCAAGGACCACAATTGTGGACCAACATAGACTATAGCAATTGAGGTGTGCACATTTGAATTATCAAAGCTTATAGTCATTGAATTAGCTTACTAGAGTCCGCAGGTTACCACAATTAACATAGAATCATCCATAGTTATGTGAAGCTTGTATCCTACCAAGCAAATGTGTGAACATTTTTTCCAAATAAAAAGTCACTATAAATTGCTAATTCAGTGTTCTAGCTGGTGCACTAACTTGTGTGGCATTATAAGTCAAACTTAAATTGGGAGCAGGTTATACTTCATAACCTCCATTAATTTTTACAATGAGGAGGTATGGCTCTACTTTCTAAAGTAGAAATTTGAAACTTTTTAAAGCAATTCTTATAGTTTAAGTCATAGGTAAGAGGTATATTGGGAAGTTGTCGAGAAGTCAACAACTTGATTGGTAGGGAGGTAAGTTTAACACTCTCCCCACCCGGGTTCAAATCCCTAATGTGATATGGGCCTGTTATGATAAGGCTAGAAGGGTAGGGACCCCTGTTGGGTGGGGAACCCATTTGGTTGTGTCTCGGGACGTCTCGACCCTTGCTAAGTCGTAGGTTTCCTATTAGGTGTTGGATTGCATGATGTTGGAAATAGACTAGGATTTTGTAGTGGTGACCAACTGTATTTAAACTTGGGTCTATCCCAAATAATATTGACCAATTATTGATTCCCCTATATTTGAAAAAATAAAAGAATTAAATTGGGAAGTTAAAGATTCTCAGTTCTAACAACGACGGAGACTATAAGTTCAAGGAATTTGAAACATAATTCAAGGCATAAGTGTTTTAAGAACAAATTGATCAACACTTTAGAGACATTGCAGTCAAGATAAGTGATTTTGATCCAACCTTGTAGATGAATACCACTTCAGGTGTATACTTCAATATTTCTTACTATTCATATTGCATGTTTATCTTATTTTAAAAAATAGTAGCATAATTGAAACTAAAGAATTAAAGGAAGACTTATTACGCATTTGAAATGGCATACCTTGGAATGTTGAAATATTATCTTTAAATGGAAATTTGGAAAAAAAAAAATAAGTGGTCTTTGTGCCATGACAACTAAGGATAAGTATATCCTTTATCCAAAATGACTCTAAAATTTTTAGTCTCACCAAAATATGGTCAAGTAAATAATCCAAATGGGATAGTTGCAAGTTGTTTTTGGAATTTTGGAGGTTCTGGGTCGATTAAGAGACCATCAAAACCTCTAGGGGCATGGAAAAACTATGTCCCCAACACTTTTATCAATTGGTAATACCTCAATAAAATTTGTTCCCCGAAATTTCACCAAAAAAAAACTAACCATTTTGGATAAAGGCTATCCTACATCGACAACAATCAACAACCAATAGTCAGTGATTTGAAATTTCTACAAATTTTTAATTTCAAAGAGGTTTTATTTGTGTAGTCAAAGTTCTATGGAGATATTCTCCTTCTGAATATCATTGAATACATTGTAATGCTATTATACATACTAATAAAATATGAAGTTCTTGTTTTCTTTTAAAATCAAGATGAAGTAGCAAGGGATTCAACATCCATAGTTCACACTTTTCGCCACCACTAAACAACCTTAATCTTATCAATTTTTTGAAAATTCTAGGGTAGAGGATGATAAACAACGTCTCATATTTGCATCATTTCAAGGAGTAAGTGGAATCCATGTGAGTCTTAAGCTTAGGGTTGAGGAGCTAGAGGTAGGATTCATTGCCCAACACTTATTATATTAAGAATTATTTAACATCTACCAATAAATATGAACACATATTACTTGATATGTGTATAAAGGTCTACATGCATGAAGACCCACTTTTGTGTCCAGAAATTATAGAGGCCTTCTTGTTCATGGCAACCAAAATCACCTAGAGACTCCAATTTTTTCTTTAGGAAAGGCATATATTGCATGGGTGAGCCTTTTAATTCAACCCAAATGAACAATACAACTCTATACTCTTCTACAAAGAGGTATTCCAACCAAGGAAAAAATATGAGGGTATTTCTTCTAATCCAAGGTCTGTAGAGATGATAGTTTCTCAAGCCTTATGGTTAGTAAAAAAAAATTGTCATGCAACAGGTACTTTAGCATCGCCAACTATGAGGCTCATGTGCCTACTTCATGTGAAAAAACATTTTTCTTCGTATCCAACAATTTTTTAGCTTGTTTGTGCTCAACAATTTGGTGAATATGAATACTATGTGTCATGTGGTATTATATAATTGTAGTTTAGTATGTTCATCCTCCTATATATCTCACATGTATAAATAAATTTCACTTGATTGTGATTTGACTTAGAAAGAAATACAACATTATGTGCAAACTACATTTTATTCTAATTATCATAGTATAGAGTTGTAAGTGAATAATGCACCACACCATGTATATTAGTATTCTTCTTTGCCACACTACTTTATATGTGCACCTTTGTACTTTGTTTCATCAAATACATTGTTATTTTTTGTTTCTTCTTCTTGTTGAACCATGAGACCATTATTGATCCCAAATTGAATGCACAACTGTATTGTAGTTTTTTCTCATTTGCACATCCATCCCAATGGAGAATCCATGTAACTAACCAATTCAATATATTTTCTACTAGTGTACTCAAGAACCTAAATTGATGTTCCTTTAATATAACAAAGAATTATTTTTGCAATATTCAAATGGCTCTAATTGGGTTCTAACATGTACCTTAGCACTATTCGTACAACACGTTAATATATCTAGTCAAACGATTTCTTCTTTCAAGTGTGTGTGTATGTGTGTGTGATATCTTCTTTCCATCGTCTTTGTTTAACTTCAATCCTAGTACCGTGAGTATTACCATGTCCTTCCAAGACTACATCTTAAACTTCTTTGAGAAATCATGAACAAACTTAGTATGAAAGATAAATTTTCAATCACCCTTCTACAAACTCCTTGTGCTCGAATAGTAATTTAGGACTCCTAGGTTTTTCACATGAAAGGCTTATTGTAGACATCCAAGCAAACTAATTTCCCTATAAGATATAAAGTAATTAATAAAGCACCAAAAAATTGTTAAGTATATAGAATTTGTTGAGTTTCCAAAGCAAATAGGTAACATTAAAGATCTTTGTGTGTATGTCTCTATTGATGATAAATTTTGTTTGCACATAATTAATCAAAATATTGTTGCCACATATGGCTAAGGGTAAAATAACCCACCAATACATAGATGGGGGTTATGATCCAATATATTCGTTAACCTGATATTGACTCTATATTGTCATCAAATTGTTTCAGTGTAGGTAAAATCAAATAGTTACCTATCATATCTATCTTTGAAGAGCGAGGATAGATTAGGAGGAATAGGGGAAAATGAAACATCACCGAGATATTGTAGAAGGGTGAGATAAACTAGAGGTCAAAAGGTTAGAAGAAAGTTGTGTATATGCATGGAATTGTTTTGTGTTGAAAGAGGGACATCATTTTATGACAATCAAACAAAATACGACATTCGGGTCCCCTCATCATCTATACATGGTCTAGGAGTATTTTTTGTGGATGGCATAAAGTTCAAATATGGCAGAGTAACTAAATTGGTGGATTATGTCAAACCATGCTATAGATATGGGGTTTGGATAAGGTTGGCCCAATATATGTGAAATATGCAGTTATATGCAATTTTTGCAAACTATATACAATTAAAAGACTCTAATCAAAATACATGAGAAACTATATATATTGATGGAAGGCCAAAAACTTCTGAAAATATTGTAGTGTTTATAAACAATGAACGACCCAAAACAACAAGAAATCCACCCAATTTCATATTTGAGGACGTGAAAGAAATTGGATAGTGGTATGTGCGATAAAAAAAATAGTAGCAGGGGAGGAGTTGTTGATAGATTATGATTTGAATTAAATAGAATCAAACTATGTTCCACTTTTTATATATCTTAATAATAAATGTTAAAGTTTAATTATCTTGAACAATGTTGATATCTCATATTTCTTATTTGATGTAACTAACAGTATTTTGAATATTTTTGCAATATGATCATGGGAACATATTGATGTAGCTCATAGAAGCACCTGCAAAAACATAAATTTCTTCAATTGATTGCAACTCTTTGTTTATTTATAATTTGTTCTTATTAACATTATAATTGTCATTGAACATGTTGCTTGTTAGTAGGGTTCCACCCCTAATCCCTACATGGGTGATGAGGATGACTTCTTTAATAACCCAAACCCATGAAACACAATTGAAAATTCTATTACAAAAACAAATAAAAATTTGCTTGCTTTATTTGACTCTAATTTAGAGGATGTTGTGCATAGGCATGGCATTTTAACGAATAGACTCGGATGATAATGAGTATGCATTAAATTTAGCTTGTTTATTTTATGGTAATCAATATTTTTCAATTTGATTTAATATTATATTTAAACAAAAATGGCTTCTTGGCATAGCAATTTCTGAGATTAATTCTTGATAGTATTTAGCTTTATGAGTCTAGTGGTGGCAATAGCCATGCAATACCTATACCATCACATCCTATCCCACCACTAGTCATATACTCTCCATATTATTTCACTCTCCATATGATCCTACATGCACTCCCATGTCTCCTCCCTCCATCACTAATTAACTTATCTTTGAGTCTCCCATAGTGTCTAGTGGCTCATCACATGGCACCCCTACCCATGGAACAAATGTTGGTGGATCCAGCCCTAGTATCTCCATTCACATATCTCTGCATGAATGTTTTCCTATAGTTGCATGTGTCAAAAGTAGCAAGACACTTTCCACTGAGATTATGGTGGACAAAAACCTAATTCTATTTAAACAACCAAAACTCTCAAGTAATCATTAATGTCTTTATTTGTATTAATGTGATAGAATCATAGTAATTTTTAATATTTATATATACTAATGATAATATACTATTTCTTTGGAAAGGAATTACATGAGAAGGCATTAGAAAATTTTGTGCCAACCATTCATACTCAATTTAACCAACAACCTTATCATTTGAAGGAGATTATCAGATACATGGTTGGTCTCTTTGGTGATATTTTCAATCGAAGTGAAATACTCTCTCTGATAAGTAAATATTTGAAAACCGTTAGAAATTCATAGAGAAACCTGGAAGAAAACCCAGGTATGAGAAACCCTCTTTAGTTATTAAGATGGAGTGGAAAGCAAAGGGGGAGGGGATGAGAAAAAAAGGTAAATATGTTGACATATGGAGGTAGGCATAACATGATAGATTCAATTGAATATGCTTGTTTTTATTAGCTCAACATAAAAATTACATTATATCACCCTAAATATTTTCATAAGCTAAAAGATACCTTAAATGCCACCTAGGTGAGGTTAGAGAAGCACAACCAATAGAAACTTGGCTAGGGTGGATACCTTAAATTTTTTGCTAGATCTATAAGTACAAAAAAATTAAACCATTTCCTTACTGATCAAATCTTCAAAATTTCATTTTAGTGTAACTATAATTAGAACTTTTGTCGATATTTTTATGGAATGAAAGTAGATGTTTGCAAGCAATTACCCACTAAAGAAGAAATGAAGCTCACATCCAAGTGTGGGTTTTAATTTCCACTTGATAGTGTGCTAGGTCAAGTGAAATCTCAAAGTCCCTTAGAGAATGTTGAGGTAAATATTTTTCTTGATTATGAATTACCATTAAATGTAATCCGATTCAGGGCTTATCACTGCCTATAAATTAATGCCAATTTGTTTTTAATGCAAAATACCATTGGAAATATTGTTTCATGCACTAGAGAGAAGCCTCGTGACTGTGGTATGAATGTACAATTATCAAATGTATGATGATATTCATGATTTTGAATACATTTGGTATTATTTCTATTATTACAAGGGAAAAGCTTGTAAAAAAGGATATTGGAAAAAAAGAGGAGTGGATTGTAGAAACCACGACCTCTCCTAATAAGCCAAGTAATAAACATTGTTTTAATATTTATATTAAAGCATGGAATACACTAATAGTGAGTATATCGTAATAAAAATATACATATTTTATTGTTTTAATAGTTGATGTTGGTCCCACTCAACCTGTACGTGGCACAATACATGTATTCCATTACAGTAGGTAACTAGACTCAACAAATGAGTATCCTCCACAAGAAGAAAATGAAGAGGAAATGAACGTGTAAATCAACAATTTTATTTTAATAAGAAACCCTGTAGAAAGTGATTAAATCTAATATCAATATATAGTATAAGAAAAACAACAATATTTTTTGCATTGAAACATGTGATACTGTAACAATTAATTATCTTTGTTGATTTAAAATAATTGTGTACTGTGATTTATGTTTTACTATGTTTATGCAATTTTCTATGTTGTTTGATATAATGTTAATTTCATTTATTTTCCACTAGATAGGTTGGGTATGGGGATTGAGATCGATGCATCAGGGGGAGGGGCCAAATGAGCTTCCATTATCACACGATTGGCCTTGTTCAATAGAGAATAATTATTCTTGAAACTGAGAGAAGTTTGAACGAGTTGTTGATGTATTTGTAACTTCGGAAGATATTATCTTGTATATTGTGTGTATTACATTTGTACTTTATTGTATCCCCAACGGAGATGTATTATTCCTCCGATTGGAAGTGTCGTCATTTGTATTTGCAAGTGTCGCAAGTTATATTGTAAGTGTCATCATTTGTATTTGCAAGTGTCGCAAGTTATATTATAAGTGTCACAACTTATATTTGATGGGTTATTAGACCACCTTAGAGGAGACGTCCCAGTATGGGTTAAAGGGTTATTAGACCACCCTAGTGGGGTTGGCCCAGTGACAAGTGGTAATGGGTTATTAGACTCTCTTTTTCTAAGGGAGTTCGGTCCAGTTAGAGTAAAAGGCAAGTAAAGGTAAAGTATAAATAGAGAGGAGCACCTCTCTATTTATTCATTCATTCACTCACTCACTTCGCATTAGTAAGAGAGAGAAGTGCGCACAAGTGGAGGAGGAGAAGCTTCTAGTAGACTATCTCTTGTTTTGGGGCTTGATCTTTGTGATCTTTGTATTGGTGCTCATTCTATCTCTGAGGAAGTTGCGGGGTTTTTCACCTTCTTGGTTTTCCCCGGTGAAATGCTTTGTGTCTCTTGTCTCTTGTGTTTGATATGTTGTACATGTTGTTCTCTCAGTTAAGATCCTATATCATATTGAATTAAATGATTAAAAACTAACATGGTATCAGAGCTATCCTGAAGAAAGGCATTGTATGGCATTTACGACACTTGTTGCACTTGCGACAAATTGGAAGCTAGGGCTTGATATAGTAAAAATTAGTCATCGTGGAACTTTCGCTATAAATTTGTTTTGGAGAAGGTTCAGGATCTAAAACTTTTACAGGACGAATATGAAATGTTCATGTACCTTGTATCTGAATATAAGCCTCAGATTCGTTGTACTTTGTGAGATATGATCCATACAAGTTAGGGTTTCTGCCTCTTCCAGAATGCATCCCTAAACGGGTGACCTAGTCACAAAGGTCATATCTCGGGATAGGAAGCTCCAAATGAAATTCCGTAAAAACATTCATTTAGGGCATGAACTGTAGTTTCACAGGTCCGAGTTTCAGAGGCCGAAGTTGAAACTATGACACGTGGAACTCCGTACAAGTTTGCTATGTTGTTTCATCCCATAAACAGGTCATGTTGCGACACTTAACATATCACTCTCATGGAGAATCCATTGAAGCTCAGATCTATGGGGTTGGAAAGATGACAGGTCAGTCTACCACAGGCCAAATTTCAAACCCTGAGGATCCAAAATTTCAGAGATGCGCCAGAAACAATATGGCATATATTTTTGTCAAAACAAAATTGGATTCTGAGCATTTTCATTTTTGGCTCGTCACTGCTGCGGGAAGTTAGGGATTTTGACAGAAGTGGAATTTCAGAGCTCTCTCAGCACAGGATTGCTCTCCTCAGCAAAATCGAAATTTAGAGACCAAGATCGAAGTTTTTGGTTGGGTAAAACCCCGGGATCTATCAAACCCTAGTTTGGGTTTTGGACCGGAAAAACCAGATTTTGACAGAAGTTGCAACTCTAAAATTCACAGAAGTTTGAAATTCCAAGTTTGGATTTTTAGGGTTTCTTTGTCAAACCCTAGCCAACTCCAGATCCAGTTTCAACAAATCAAAGTGGATTGGGTTAATCCTAGAAGAGAATGAATTGGACATCTACATAAGTGAAGAAGTTCCAGTTCCAGAGGGAGATGAGGCTAAGGCCTTACATAAGAAGACTACAAGCAATCCCGACAGGTATGACTTGAGGAGATACAGGTATGTTTTGAAATATGTTCATGATTAAGCTTGTCTTCATATTATTGAGGTTAGTAGAATCTTGATTAATTTTAGACTTGTCTTATCACCTTAGTAAAAATATGAATGCATGTGAATGATAGAAGACATTCATTGACTAGGGTTATGACACTTATGATTGTACTAATGCACTGTGGTGTTGTATGAGGATGACGCGGTCCGCTAACATGAAAGGTACATCAAGAAAGACAAATCAAGTTCTAGATCAAGAACATATGACCATGGTGACATGAAGACAAAGACTCATCCATAGCCATTGATCACATAGAAGCTCTACTTACGAGGTATGTATAATTTGGTTCTACAATGCTTAACTTATGAGATATGCAGGTTGCTAGCACAAGGTCTCTAAATCATTGAAGAGAACAAAGAAGACGTTGTTTGGGTATGTTAGACATAACTCGCAAACATGATAATCCAGGTATGTTTTTCCTATATCAAGTTAGAATCCCACCTTGTGTTAGGGTCTCATATAAGTATACTTTTGTATGATTGATAATGATTATTCATGAATTTATAGGTTTGAGTAATCATGGGTTTATGCATATTATGCTTCTTACTTTGATTAATGATATAACAAACCAAAAGAGTCCTATGATCAAATAAGAATATGCATGAGTAAAAGAAGTCCTCCCTGAAACCTTGAATACTAATGCCTGTGATAAATTACCTGTGTATGAAATGACCATGACCATACATGTTAAGATTATTTAGAATCATAATGTTTTGATAGTATTGAGATTATACTAATGAAGTATGATTATGAGGATGACACAATGATGACACTAGTGCACACTTAAGCATGCATAGTGGTCCAGGATGGATATAAGTTCAAAGACAGATAATCCAGGAAGCAAAGATCAAGAGGGAGCACACTCCAGTAGTTCTTGCAAGGAAGCAAAGATCAAGAGGGAGCACACTCCAGTAGTTCCTGCAAGGAAGCAAAGATCAAGAGGGATCACACTCCAGTAATTCTTGTAAGGAAGCAAAGATTGAGAGGGTGTCCACCCAACAAGAAAACAAAGATAAGTATTTGAATTGTCATTTCTTATTACTTAAATGATGTTGTTCATTCATGTACATACTTATGTTCCTAGATTTAGGATGTATATTATGCATTTTAGAAAAGTTGCATTAATGAACAATATACTACTAATATAGTAATGGGTAAGTGGCCTATGGTACTATACAACACTCCATTTCTACTTATCTAGAATGAAACCTCTTTGTTGATATGTTGGAGTAGTGTGCACTCTTAACAATGTTCTGGTAGAGATGGAAGGTATATAGAAAGTTACATGATATGGATAAATGTTGTATTGAAGCCTTGGCTAAGATAATTGCATGATTGTATGACATATGTCTTTATGTGTAAGAATTTGTTTTGAAATCTATGAGATGTTTCTAATCATGCAATTGAATTTGACTTGTAAGAAAGATTGTGTACAATCACCTACAAAATAAGGACAACGACATTTGTTCCAGCAACGAAGTTCAAGAAAATTACCTATTGAAGATATTAAAGAATCTGAAGTTCCCAGGATCAGGGATGCAATAATGGAAGGATGCCATGATTGAGGAATACCAGTCAATCATGATGTCTGGGATGTGGTCCCGAGACCAGTAGGGAAGTCTGTTGTGACTTCCAAATGGATCTACCAGATCAAGCATGCTGCAGGTGGTAACATAGAGAAATACAAGGCAAGATTTGTGGCACGTGGCTTCTCCCAGAAAGAAGGGATCGATTATGAAGACACTTTTGCACACGTGGTCAGATACACTTCCATCAGAACAGTACTTGCTCTGGCTGCAGTGATGAAATGGAAGATACACCAGATGGATTTCAAGATAGCTTTCTTGAATGGTGTAGTCGAAGTGTATGTGGAGCAGCCACTTGGTTTTGAGACACATGACAGGGAGTAACATGTGTTCAAATTGAAGAAAGCCTTGTACGGTTTGAAACAAGCACCCAGGATATGGTACAACAGGATTGATAGCTTCCTGACTAGTTTGGGCTTTACCAAGAGTAAAGCGAATTCCAACCTTTACTACAAGGTTGAGGAAGGCAATCCAGTGATACTCCTATTGTATGTAGATGACATGTTTGTGATAGGTGAGGATGGGTTGATTGTCGACACGAAGAAGAAGCTTGCTGTTGAGTTCGAGATGAAGGACTTGGGTATGCTGCATTACTTCCTAGGTATGGAGGTGTGGTAGAGTGCAGATGGAATCTTCCTTGGACAAGGGAAGTATGCAGTAGAGATCCTGAACTGGTTCGGGATGATGGACTACAAGGCCATGGCCACACCTATGGAATCGAACCTGAAACTATTGAGTGATGCTTCATCAAAGTTGGTTGATGCCATGATGTATCATCAGATGATTGGGTCCTTGATGTAATTGACGAACACAAGACCAGATATTTGATTTACTGTGAACACCTTGAGCCAGTTCCTGACGGATCCTAGACATGTTCACTTGATTGTTGTAAAGCATATTTTGAGGTACCTGAAGGGTACGGTTGATTATGGGCTCAAGTATGATGTGAATCAAAAGGTTAACTTGGAGGGTTATGTTGATTCAGATTGGGCAGGCAGTGCTGCAGATAGGAAGAGCACTTCGGGGTGCTGCTTCAATATGGGATCAGGTGTGATCTCTTGGTCTAGCAGGAAGCAATAATGCGTAGCACTGAGTATAGCCGAAGTAGAGTATGTCACATCTTGTTCAGCCAGTTGCGTGGAAGTATGGCTAAGGAAGCTACTGTCAGATTTATTTGATCTCCAGTTGGATGCTACTTGTATATTTTGTGACAACCAGAGTTGTGTGAATTTGTCTAAGAACCCATTGTTCCATGACAAGTTGAATCATATTGAGATCAAGTATCACTATATCAGGGATATGGTGCAGAGAGGAGCAGTGAAGCTCCTATATGTTGCAAAAGATGAGCATATTGCAGATGTGTTGACCAAACCACTAGACAGAATGAAGTTCGAGTACTTCAGAGAGAGGCTTGGTGTTCTTCAGATAGAAGATACTTCGAGGAGGAAGTGACGAGACACATTTGCAGGAGACATTCCAAGCATGGTGGTAGGAGGATCCTTCCCATGTCTGTGGATGTAAGTGTTGTGTGATGAGAATCAGGATGATGCTCCAGATTATGATGATCAGGATGATCATGCGGTGATGAGCATCAAGATGATGCTCCAGATGACGATGATCAGGATGATCATGCGATGATGATATGCATTAGGGTGATGCTATATATGATGATGATCGGGATGATGCACTATATGATGATGATCAGGATGATCATGTGATGATGATGTGCATCAGGATGATGCACTATATGATGGTGATCAATATGATCATGAGCATCGGGATGATGCTCCGTGCAAGGATGATTAGGTTTATCATGAGTGTCGGGATGATACTATGTGGCCATGGACAGGTTGTGCAGTAGCATATAATTTCACCTTGGGAGATCTTGCAGGTTTTGTTAGGCACGTAATCATTCATGGGATGCTCTTGCTAGGTTTTGCTTGGTAGCATGTAATTTCACCCTGGGAGATTTTGCAGGTTTTGTTGGGCACGTAATCAGTCCTGGGATGCTCTTGCTAGGTTTTGCTTAACAGCATATAATAGCTCCCTGGGAGATCTTGCAGGTTGTTCTAGGCACGTAATCATTCCTGGGATGCTCTTGCTAGGTTTTGCTTGGTAGCATGTAATTTCACCCTGGGAGATCTTGCAGGTTGTGTTGGGCACGTAATCAGTCCTGGGATGCTCTTGCTATGTTTTGCTTGGCAGCATATAATAGCTCCCTGGGAGATCTTGCAGGTTGTGTTGGGCATGTAATCAGTCCTAGGATGCTCTTGCTAGGTTTTGCTTGACTAGTTGCATATAATAGCTCCCTGTGAGATCTTGCAGGTTGTGTTGGGCACGTAATCAGTCCTGGGATGCTCTTTCTAGGTTTTGTGAGGTCACATGTAATAGCTCCGTGGGAGATCCTATAGGTTGAGCAGTAAGCTCGTAATCAATCCTGGGATGCTCTTGCTAGGTTTTGTTGACGCACGTAATCAGTCTCAGATTCTGCCGGATGGAACTCTTGCAGAGATGATGAAGACCTACAGGAGGCTAGGCCTACATCCAGCAAGAAAAGGGGCTGGCTCTGTAGAAATTCTGTAGGGCTGGCTCTGTAGATAGCACCAGTGATCAAGATGACGAGTACAGCAGCAGTGACGATGATACTCCAGTGATCCAGTGATGATGATCCAGTTCCAGTATTGAAGACTTGTTCCTATATGTATTGATGCCTGTGTCAAGAGAATACCTTCCTAGTTAAGAGGGAGTGCTGATGTATTTGTAACTTCGGAAGACATTGTATGTATTACATTTGTACTTTATTGTATCCCCAACAGAGATGTATTATTCCTCCGATTGGAAGTGTCATCATTTGTATTTGCAAGTGTCCCAAGTTATATTGTAAGTACCATAACTTATATTTGATGTGTAATGTACCCATTTTGACCCCCTTTGTATTAAATCGTAAATGATGTAAATATTGTAATTTGATCATGGTGAGGAGCTCAAGGCCAAGGCCCCACCATTGATTTATCATTTTATGTATCGGCAATTAAAAATAGATGCCTATGGTTCTTATGCGAGATGGGCACAATGTAAATAAGACATCATGTAAATACGAATTTTAATGGAAAAACCCACAACTAGCTATGCAATGCAACAAAGTGATGGGGCATGATTCTACAAGGAATAGGGAGGGGAAATAACCAAACTCTTGAGCCACTAGGGTCAGCCCATGTGTCAATAAGAAAACCCATGAACTCTTAACTATCCATTTTGTCTCATGCACCCAATCATTTAATTCTTCCAAAGATTGGTTGGGGCAGTTAATGTCTTGGGATTGTAGAAGTATGGCAGTCAAATTTCGTGCATGGGCAAGCCATCAACCTGAAAATCATATTTTTGGCTTGCTGGGCAAGAAAACCCCCACGAAATGTTGCCTAAGGCAATTCCTCATCCATTACGTTCTTCCTCTCACGCAGACTAAGCTCACTGGAATTTTTCCTCACGTTTTTCACCATAACCCTGCGTTTTTCCATGCCCAAGAACTCGTTTTTGGTATTGTGCAACAGCTGGGGAAGGAGGGACGCGAATTGGGACTGAGGGAGAGGTCGTTTTTGCCCCTGGGGCATTTTTCTGGAATGGGTTTTGCTCTCCCAGTCGAATTTTCCAAGTGCCAATACGTTTTGAGTCTTCCCACATTTTTCTGAAGCTCAGGAAACCCCATCTCATGCATCCCACTATTAAAACGTTTTTCTCATGCTCAGCAAGTGTAGTTTGCTGTTATGTGCATCCTTGTTTTGATGTGAACCTATGAGCAAGAAACTGGAGTGGTAGTGGACAAAATTGGCTTGATAAACCTAGTGTAGGGAGTAACCTCTCAAGAAGATCAAGAGGGCTGGCTACTTTTCTATGCACACCCTGAGAGCACTAGAAAGGAAGGTATGGCTTGAGGGACTGTGTGGCGGTGAAGAGAATACTCCCTTGTGTTGGGTGTGTAGGCATTGCGAGTGCCAAGCTGAATAGATCTAGGAGGGGTACCCATAGCTCTGTGGTTGAGCTCACTAGCTTAGCAATTCTTCCCTTCCATTTCCTAGCAGCCTGATAAACCCAACTGCTGATTGGCTTGGCTGAATTCGGTGTATGCTTGGCTATGTGTGAGTCTGTTGTTCCCTGGTTCCTTGTAGAAATCATGCCTAGCTCGGGGGTGGCAGTTGTATCAAGAGGTTGATAAGCACAACTGGCCTATGGTTGGGTGGAGCGTTGCAGTTGCATAGCCAGTTGCTGGGGTCTACTTTATTGAGATAAGTATTCTCTTGTGTTAAACTTTGAAATTGTTATTTGATGAATATCTTGAATGTATGTTGAATGTGTAATTGATATTATCTCCGCTGTGTTTTTCTTATAATCATATATTCCATATGACTTTTATATTATGTGAATGCTTGGTTAAAAGTTTATGGGGCTAGATGCCCGGTTCTTGCACCACGTCCTCTCGATCATGCTGGTATGATGGGAGGGGACGTTACAGTTTGGTATCAGAGCTGCTGGTTGCAGCATTGGACCTCTATGGGCCAAATATGACTACAATTACAAGGGAAGATTCCTTCCTGATCACCACAGATCGCAACATAGGGCCTAAACTAGCTAAGTTGGATAGTTTGCAGAGGTAAAGTTACCTCCTACTGAGCAGCATTCATCGATGAAAGAAAGATTTCAAATTTTTCCTAAGTGTTTTTGCAAATTTTTGTTTAAGACTATTTCGGAAAGAATTCTCGAATGTCTTCCGAAACTGTGGAAGCATTCGGCGAATTGCTCCGAAACTGCGGAAGCATTCCGCGAGTTTTTCCGCAACGAGGAAGAATTCGACGAACTGCTCCGAAACGGCGAAATTTTTTTCTAAGTGTTTGGCGTCGAAAGGAAAATTTCGGAAGGAATTCTCTTCCGAAATTGCGGAGGAAATCTCTTCCAAAATTGCGGAAGGATTCCGTGAATCGTTCCGCAACGCAGAAGAGTTCGGCGAGTCATTCCAAAATTGCGGAAGAGTTCGGCGAATCGTTCCGCAACTGCGGAAGACTTTGCCGAATCATTCCGCAACCACGGAAGACTTTGCCAAATCATTCCGCAACTACGGAAGACTTCGCTGAATCATTCCGCAATTGCGGAAGACTTCGGCGAGTCGTTCCGCAATTGCGCAAGCATTCCGCAAGTCGCCCCGCAATTGCAGAAGCATTCACCAAACCGCCCCGCAATTGTGGAAGGCTTTAGCAAATCGCCCCGCAATTGCGGAAGTGTTCACCAAACCGCCCCGAAACCGCGAAAGCGTTTGGCGAATTGCTTCGCAATTGCGGAAGCATTCACCGAATTGCTCCGCAATTGCAGAAGCGATCGGCGAGTCGCCCGAAGCTACGGAGCCACAAGGGGGCAAGCCCCCCTGACCCCCTTTCTTTTCCCCCTCATATGTCGTTTTTTGTGATTTGACGAATTGTCAGTATGGAATTTTCCCACGTGCATGAAGTAAGTTATGAATTCCTAAGAATGTAATGCAGCTAACAATTGTGTTGATGAACACATTTCACAGAGTCACAGTTACAGCAGGGTAGCACTCTAGATAATACAGGCAGAGAGTTTTGAATCTTGGTTGGGCCAAGAAAATCAACATCATGGATGATGCACATGATCCCTATGAGCCTGAGACAGATGCCATGGGGGAGAACATACATGTTGAAAATGATGAAACAGAATCTAATGGGAGAAGAAATCAAGAGACTCCTCCAGGTATTGCAGCCACCATGAGAAGCCTAAGGGTGGAGTTGCAAAGCTGTAGGGAAGATAATGAAAGGATGATTAAAGCTCAGGAAGAACAAAATCAGTTGAATGCAGCCATGCTACAGAGCTTGATAGACATCCAAAGGCAGATAAACTCTGGGCATCAGACATCAAATCTAGAAAGGGATGGGAGTAGCTCTAGAAGGAATTCCTGTAAGAGGGCCAGTAGCCCAAGAAGAGTTTCTACAGACAGAACATATACTCCATAAACCTCCTCTAATGAATCATCTGACTCTGAAGAATCTATTGAGGGTTCAAGCTCTTCATCCCACAGAAGCAAGAGGAAGAAGCACTACAAGAACAATTCACATGGGGAATTTAAGAAAGCAAAACCTCCTACATTTGATGGAGAGGTAAAGTCTGGTCAAGAAGCTGAAGCTTGGCTTCTTGGGATGAGAAAATATTTCCAAGTCCAAGACTACTCGGGAAATATGAAGGCAAGGGTAGCCATCTTCAACTTGAATGGAAGCGCATCTATATGGTGGGAACACACCAGGCAAGTGAAGAAGATCAATGAAAGGAAGATCGTGTGGAAGCAATTCAAGAAATACTTCAAGCAGAAGTACCTCTCTGATAGGTACTATGATGATAAGATCAAAGAGTTCCATGAGCTGAGATTGGGACAATCGACCATGGAAGAATATGCAAACAAATTCTTGGAGCTGCTAAGGTATGTCAAGTATATTCGAGATGATAAGGTCAAAATTCAGCATTTCCTAAGTGGATTGCCCCAGTCATATAAAGACAGAATTGAGTTCGATGAACCTCGAACTCTAGAGGAGGCCATAAGAAAGACCAAGTATTGCTTTGATCAGAACAGAAGCAAATCGGAATTCCATAAGGCATGGAAGGATAGGAAAAATGAAAAGTTTGATCAAAGGAAGAAGGGGTTCAAGCCTCCTCAATTCCGGAATCAATAAAGGCAACCATCACAGGTCGTGAATAAGCCAACTAGGATGATGGGAGACAAGCCAAGGGATCCAAAGGATCCAAGAGAACCACTTCAATGTTGGGGTTGTGGAGGAGACCACATGCTTAGGAACTGTTCACATAGGAATGGGAATGTAAATCAAGTTCACAACATCCAAGGACCTGGAACTGTGGGTCAAGTGGCAAGGACAATCCCTAGAATCTATGCAGCAGTAGACGACCGCCAAGCAGATCATCAGTCAACTGTGGTTGAAGTTGAAGGTAAGATTGCTAAGCAATTTGTTTCTATTTTGATTGATCCTGGATCTACTCACAGTTATGCCACTCCTAGAATTGTTGAGATTTGTGCTTTCAAGAAATTAAAGCATAGTAAATCATGGTTAGTTCAACTAGCCACTGGAACCAAGAGAAAAGTTAGTGAAATAGTAGAGAAATGTCCATTAGAGATGGATGGGCTATTCACTTATGCAGATCTGAATATTTTGCCACTTGGTTTCTACGATATTCTCATTGGAATGGATTGGTTAGAAGCACACAGGGTTAAACTTGACTGCTACAATAAGACATTTGAATGCATGGACGAAGAAGGAAACCCGAGGGTTGTAAAAGGCATTCCAAAGGTGACTTCTGTTAGACAGGTTTCGGCCATGCAACTGAAGAAGTTCTGTAGGAAGGGATGTCAACTGTATGCAGCCCACATTTTAGAGGCAGCAGGGAATGAAACTCATAAATTGGAGGACTATCATATATTGCAAGAATTCAGGGATGTTTTTCCTGATGAGATTCCAGGACTCCCTCCAAAGAAAGACATTGACTTTACAATTGAACTTGTGCCAGGAGCGGCACCATTGTCTAAGACACCCTATAGGATGAGTACACCGAAATTGCTAGAATTGAAGATGCAATTACAAGAGTTGCTGGAAAAGAAATATATTAGGCCAAGTGTGTCCCCGTGGGGAGCACCTGTTCTATTTGTGAAAAAGAAAGATGGAACACTCAGGTTATGTATTGACTACAGGCAGTTGAACAAAGTCACTGTAAAGAACAAATACCCATTGCCCCGAATTGATGACCTTTTTGACCAGATGAGAGGAGCAAAGGTATTTTCAAAGATTGACTTGAGGTCTGGTTACCATCAGGTAAGAATTAAAGAAGAGGATATCCATAAGACAGCCTTTAGAACAAGGTATGGACACTATGAATTTGTAGTGGTACCATTCGGTCTCACAAATGCACCAGCTACATTCATGTGTCTCATGAATAATGTTTTTAGCAAGTATTTGGACAAGTTTGTTCTTGTATTCCTAAACGACATTCTCATCTATTCTAAGAATGAAGAAGAGCATGAAGAACATTTGAGAATGACAATGCAATTACTAAGGGAGCATAAGCTGTATGCAAAGTTGAGCAAATGTGACTTTTATAAAGATAGAATTCATTATTTGGGTCACATCATCTCCGGCGAAGGAATATCTATAGACCCTGAGAAGATTGAAACCATTATGAATTGGCCAACTCCAAGGAATGTGACTGATGTGAGATCTTTTATGGGCCTTGCTGGTTACTACAGGAGGTTTATCGAAGGATTCTCCAAGGTTGCAAACCCGGTCACTTCTTTGCAAAAGAAGGGGATAAAGTTTGAATGGTCACCAAGATGTGAGGAAAGTTTTCAATGGTTGAAGAATCTTCTTACAAGTGCACCAATTTTGAAGATTGCAGACCCAGAAAAAGACTTTGTGGTGTGTACCGATGCATGCAATCAAAGACTTGGAGGAGTTCTTATGCAAGACAACCACGTGATATGCTATGAGTCAAGAAAGTTGAAGGAGCATGAGAAGAACTATGCTACTCATGATATAGAACTTGCAGCCATAGTACATGCTTTAAAGATGTGGAGACATTACTTAATGGGAAGAAAATTTGAGTTAAGGACAGACCATTGTGGTCTGAAATATTTGTTTGATCAGCCAACTTTAAATGCCAGGCAAGCTAGATGGTTGGAATTTTTGTGTGAATTTCATTTCGAAATCAAACACATAAAAGGGAAAGAAAACAAGGTGGCTGATGCACTCGGCAGAAAGGTGCATGAAATGCATGTGGCAGCGCTTAGTACTTGCCAACCAGATTTGAGGCAGCAGATTGTTAACCATATGGTTGAGGATGAAGTGTATGAGCAGATAAAGGGCAAATTGCAGCAGCAAAACCTTGAAAAGAAGTATGAGGGCTATCATTTGGAAGAAGGTGGACTTCTTACTTACAAGAATAGAGTCTATGTTCCAAATGCGGCAGATTTAAGGAGAATGGTTATGGATGAGATCCATAAAGCTCCATACTCTGGTCACCCAGGATATCAGAAGACAATTGCTACAGCAAGAAAATATTATTTCTGGCCAGGCATGAAGAAGGATGTCGCTGAATACATTTCTAAGTGCATGGAATGTCAACAGGTGAAGAGTGAACACCAACATCCAGCAGGTTTATTGCTTCCAGTGCCAATTCCAGAATGGAAATGGGAAGTAATATCCATGGATTTTATTACAGAATTGCCAATGACTAAGAGACAACATGATTCCATCATGGTTGTGGTGGACAAGTTAACAAAGGCAGCACATTTCATACCGGTTAAATCCACACATAAAGCCGATGCCATTGCAAATATTTTCATGAAGGAAATTTTCAGATTACATGGGCCGCCTAAGACAATAATTTCTGACAGGGATACCAAGTTCACTTCCAATTTTTGGAAAGGTCTCTTTGCATATTTGGGTACACAGCTAAGCTTTAGTACCGCATACCATCCTCAAACAGATGGTCAAACTGAAAGAGTAAATCGGATGCTTGAAAACATGTCCGCATGTATGTAATGGACAAACCATCCAAGTGGGAGGATTATCTACACTTGGTAGAATTTGCATATAACAATGGGCAACAAGCATCATTGGGAATGAGTCCTTATGAGGCTTTGTACGGTAGAAGGTGTAGGACACCAGTAACTTTGGACAATCCAGTGAATAGAATTGTACTTGGGCCAGAATTGGTTAAGGAAATGGAGCAAGAAGTTTCCAAGATCAGACAAAATTTAAAAGTAGCCCAGGATAGACAGAAAAGCTATGCAGATAAACATAGAGTGCATAGGGAATTCAATGTTGGGGATAATGTATATCTTAGAGTGAGATCAAGGAAGAGTTCCTTGAAGCTTGGGAGCTGTGCCAAGCTATCACCTAGATACTGTGGGCCATTTGAAGTGCTCGAAAGAATAGGACCAGTTGCATATAGACTTGCGTTGCCTGCTAGCACTAAAGCTCATAATGTTTTTCATGTCTCTTTGCTTAAGAAATACGTACATGATCCTAACCATGTGATTAATTGGGATGTGATCCAGGTGGAACCCGAGGGAGAATTCCAAACCGATCCGTTGTGCATCCTAGACAAGAAGGTAACATTGCTCCGGAACCGAGCCATCGGACAGGTAAAGGTGCAATGGAAGCACTACGGTCCCGATGAGGCTACATGGGAGCTGGAGGATGCCATGAGGGTGGCATATCCATTTTTGTTCAATTTTGATGAGCACTGAGGACAGTGCTAATGTAAGGGGAGGGGAATGTAATGTCCCCATTTTGACCCCCTTTGTATTAAATCGTAAATGATGTAAATATTGTAATTTGATCATGGTGAGGAGCTCAAGGCCAAGGCCCCACCATTGATTTAGCATTTTATGTATCGGCAATTAAAAATAGATGCCTATGGTTCTTGTGCAAGATGGACACAATGTAAATAAGACATCATGTAAATACGAATTTTAATGGAAAAACCCACAACTAGCTATGCAATGCAACAAAGCGATGGGGCATGATTCTACAAGGAATAGGGAGGGAAAATAACCAAACTCTTGAGCCACTAGGGTCAGCCCATGTGTCAATAAGAAAACCCATGAACTCTTAACTATCCATTTTGTCTCATGCACCCAATCATTTAATTCTTCCAAAGATTGGTTGGGGCAGTTAATGTCTTGGGATTGGAGAAGTATGGCAGTCAGATTTCATGCATGGGCAAGCCATCAACCTGAAAATTGTATTTTTGGCTTGCTGGGCAAGAAAACCCCCACAAAATGCTGCCTAAGGAAATTCCTCATCCATTACGTTCTTCCTCTCACGCAAACTGAGCTCACTGGAATTTTTCCTCACGTTTTTCACCATAACCCTGCGTTTTTCCATGCCCAGGAACTCGTTTTTGGTATTGTGCAACAACTGGGGAAGGAGGGACGCGAATTGGGACTGAGGGAGAGGTCGTTTTTGCCCCTGGGGCATTTTTCTGGAATGGGTTTTGCTCTCCCAGTCGAATTTTCCAAGTGCCAATACGTTTTGAGTCTTCCCACGTTTTTCTGAAGCTCAAGAAACCCCATCTCATGCATCCCACTGTTGAAACGTTTTTCTCATGCTCAGCAAGTGTAGTTTGCTGTTATGTGCATCCTTGTTTTGATGTGAACCTGTGAGCAAGAAACTGGAGTGGTAGTGGATAGAATTGGCTTGATAAACCTAGTGTAGGGAGTAACCTCTCAAGAAGATCAAGAGGGCTGGCTACTTTTCTATGCACACCCTGAGAGCACTAGAAAGGAAGGTATGGCTTGAGGGACTGTGTGGCGGTGAAAAGAATACTTCCTTGTGTTGGGTGTGTAGGCATTGCGAGTGCCAAGCTGAATAGATCTGGGAGGGGTACCCATAGCTCTGTGGTTGAGCTCACTAGCTTAGCAATTCTTCCCTTCCATTTCCTAGCAGCCTGATAAACCCAACTGCTGATTGGCTTGGCTGAATTCGGTGTATGCTTGGCTATGTGTGAGTCTGTTGTTCCCTGGTTCCTTGTAGAAATCATGCCCAGCTCGGGGGTGGCAGTTGTATCAATAGGTTGACAAGCACAACTGGCCTATGGTTGGGTGGAACGTTGCAGTTGCATAGCCAGTTGTTGGGGTCTACTTTATTGAGATAAGTATTCTCTTGTGTTAAACTTTGAAATTGTTATTTTATGAATATCTTGAATGTATGTTGAATGTGTAATTGATATTATCTCCGCTGTGTTTTTCTTATAATCATATATTCCATATGACTTTTATATTATGTGAATGCTTGGTTAAAAGTTTATGGGGCTAGATGCCCAGTTCTTGCACCACGTCCTCTCGATCATGCTGGTATGATGGGAGGGGACGTTACATGATGGGTCGGCATCCATAAATAAGTTACGACACTTAATATATGTATAATATGATTCAATATAATGAAAAGTTTGTTTTGAGATTCATAATATATTAAGTGCTTTCTACTCTCATAATTATGTTAAGGGATTTATTGTTCTTATATGCAAAAGGACACTACTCAACTCTCATAAGGTTCTATTTCTAAAGGTTCCTTTCCCATTAGTGGATTTCTAAACCACTCCTAGACTATCACATATCAATGGATTCTAAACCACTCCTAGACTATCACATATCACCCATTACACAAAAATCTTTTGGTCTAAATTCGTTTTAACAAAGATACATATTTAATGTCGCATTCTATGCCATTTTTCATTTACACGTCCGTAATATTTCTAGCCATGTTATTTCTAACACATTAAAGCTTCTAAGAGAAAAACCTACTAGATCTATCTTTAGAGTAAAGGGGGCCTTAGAATGACATTGGAGCTTCATCAAAATAAATGGGTTTGAGGGGACATTCATAGTATCTTTGAGGCATATGCTTACGAGTTTTACAAATGAAAAGGGAGTGTGGCTGAGAAAAAGAGATTTTTAAACCCCTCTCATTTCTTATATATTTTATCTACTATGTTATTACATTATGAAAAAGGAAAGGATTGATTTTGATTATATTGGTTATCTTATATGTTAATGTTTGTTTTACATTATGTTAGACTATAGCTAAGGTTTGATTTAGATGTTGCGTGATTGTAGTTTAAGCTAGGGTACATTTAATGGTGTGTTATCAGTGATGTTATTATAGAGAAATAAACCCTTTTTTAAATCCCATATTTAATTGAATACTAATCCCCTAGCTAGTTGGACATTCTCTAAGGATAAAAGAACATTCATGTTACTATTATAATTCATGATGTCATATTTCAAACTAAGTTATGTAGTCTATTTTATAAAATAATTATTGTGCACTCCTTCACCCTAGCATAATAACATATAGTCATTTATAAGGAGCCCATATTACTCTCATTATTCCACCTTAACACTTAATATGTGGGCAAATCAAAGATTGTATATCAAAGTCTAGAATTTGTCATTTTGGGTATCATCTTTTAATTTCTAATTCATGTTTACTCTTAATATATTCATTATTTATTTGTTCTAAGATTATTGTAAATTTAGATTTCTAATCTACTCCATATGACTTCTTTATATGATAAATAACATTTTTTTTTTAACAGGAACGGTTGAGGAGCATTTATATTAAAAAAAAGAGGGCAACAATTATAGAAATATGCTTATAGACTGCTTCCAAAGAGCATCTATATCCAAGACATCCTGTTCATCTTTTACAAAATGGAGGTGGATTCGAAAAAACCCAAGACAGCTATACCTCCTTACAAATTGTCCAAGTATCAAGATACAGAAACAAAACATATCTAAAAAGAGCTGACTGTTGATCTAGAGCCCAAAAATTTTAACAGAGTCTTCATGGGATTCAAAATTGCTCCTGTTCTAGAAATTATAGAGGATGAATATACTGTCATGAAGTGTAAAAATAAAGGAAATACTGCAGGATGAAAACCAACATTTCAAAGAAAGAAACAAGTTAACGACGAAGCTAAGCCAAAGGACCTGGGATACTTTCCAGAGAATGATCCTAGTGAACGCCGATGCCCGAACCTTTGCTGTCGTGAAGACCTGGGACGCAGTGACTAATGTCTTCTTTGAGCCTTTCGATTTTCCCTTCTACGTCCACAATATTCCGGATATTGTCATCAGTTTTGGAATCAACATTTGAGATGGTATTGGAAACATAGTCCAGAGTGTCAGAGAGGTTGGCGATTCTCCCGTTCTTCAGGTTGTTGTTGTTCTAAATTTCAGCATTGGTAGCTTGGACCAAAGTGTACATTCTAGAAATTTCCTTTTTCATCTCAGAATTTTCAGCCCTGATCAAACGGATTTGTTCTTCCATAGTTTCCAACAGGGTGATGGGATTTGAAGCTGATTCAGAGCTGGAGAGAAGGTGGGAAAAAGAGAGCGGCGAGTTGTAACTTTCCAGGGTCAGCTAGTTGAGAGATCCAAGTTGGACAGGTAAGGGAGAATGAAGAATTTTTCTAGAGGAATCAATCTACTGTGGGAGAGAAAGCATTTTTTTTGTAGAGCAGGAACTTGTGGAGGAAGTGAAGATTGGGTTCAGAAGTTAACATCCCAGCACCCACATTGGATGCTAGAGGAGAGACAAGAGGTGAATCACCCATTACAATACGGCGCAGAGCGTTCACAGAATTCCAAAGGGAGATAAGAGAGGAGAACAAGGCAGGGCAGGAAAGAGGATGAGGGATCTGAATGAACCCACCTAAAGCCATTAAATCAGTCGTACGAACCTGATGCCAAGACCGAGGATACCCAGTTGTACGCCTCCAGGCATTGATTGCATGTGCAAAAAACATGAAGTTGCTACCACGTTTTGAGAGCTTGGGAAGGCTCAAACGGTAGTTGTAATCAAGAAGTGACAAGTGTCTAGAGATAGGTGGAGAGGTGCCTCTGCGATACGTCCACAATGGATCATGGAACCCAACAACATTCGGGGTTTTCTTCATTATAAATAATATAGCCATAATCAATTTGAGCCCCTTTGTTCTCCATTTGATCTGCGAAGGGATTATTTGTTCGAAGAATGTGGAATAATTTGAGAGCATTGAGTTCGTTGGTGAGATTTTTGAAAATGTTATGCAACTTTAGAGATAGAGTTTTAAAATTCATAATGAGTTTTCGGGACTCTCTTATGACCAAGAGAGAGTCACCAAAAACAACTAGATCTTTTATTCCGAGAATGCTTGTTGTCTCCAATCCCTTGATTAAGGCGAGCCATTCCGCGTGGTTGTTCGAATTCTTCCCTAATCCCCAAGCAAAGTCTTTATGTATGTTTCCCCCAGGGTCAAAATGACCCCTCCCGCACCTGCCAACCCAATATATGACAAATAATATTGTCTCAAGGAAAAATGATAATTTTATATTGTAATAAGTGTGGAGGGTGTGTGGAGGAGGACGAAGGTTAAGTGTTTGCATTAGACACGAGGTAGTTTTTGTAACCAAGTGAAAAGAGTCTCAATCACTAAAAAATACTTTTTATTTATGGATGCCAACTTGGGGATAAGCAAAAATAAGTAGTGGAATCTTAAGAATTTGCAGTTGCATTCAAAATTTGAGTTCCTTGGTATCTCCTTCAATTAACATGGGTAATTAAGAAAAAATGGTAAAAGAAAAAAATAAAACATATACCTTCCATAAATAAATTTATAAATAAATTCAATAAGAAAACCCCTTATGATAATAGTTGAGAATTATATGCTAAAAGAAAATTTCTTCAAGATACTTGTATAGAGTAGGTTGAAGTGGAAAATTTGAAAATTTAGAGCCCTCAGAATGTTTCATATACGCATTTGGGGAATTCTTTAATTCTAACGCATGTTGTGATTTATGGTTGGAGTGTGTGAAGGAAGATATTTCACATAAATAAATGGATAAAAACAAGGAATCTCATCTGTGGCAACCTTACTATAGTGTAATCCAAACATAATCCCCAAATCGTAGACAAGAACCCATCAATGGTAACACTAATTTGAGTCAAGGGATAATGCATTGTGAAAGCAAGAGAATGAACCAAAATAACATCACTTAGATAATATATTGTGAGAAACACTTACTCCCATAATTTTTTAGTGTATCAAGTACAATACATAATGACTAAAATAAGCCTAAGACCCGCCATGACTACCAAAGTAGCATAGGCCTCTTATTTTAAGCAATGGTTACAATCATGAAATCCTACATGGTACACTTAAGTTAACTTGAAAACATTATGTGTATCTTGTAATAGAAACATGGCTATAAGACATATGTGATGCAATATTGATAGTCAAAACAAACTTGTAAGGTAATTTAGGTATCTTAGCTTTGTCAAGGGAGTAACCCATATGGGAAACTAAGATGGTTATGAATATTATGGAGGGTTGCGGATAAAGTATAGAACCAATTTGCTAGCAATGTAGCTAAAAGGCTCCAACATGTGGCTCAAAGGATCAAAATGTGGATTGAGAGGGTGCAAGACTAAAAATTCAAGAAAGTTGTATCTTAATCCAAGTGATAATTGTTGGAATATTCAGCTATACTGAGAGGGGGAGCATGGATGAATCAATATAGGATAGTTTTTAACTTTAAAATATTATTTGCCATCCACATTAACTTTCAATGAAATCAATCATCACATTAATATACATGAGACTCAAAGTTTTAACGTGGAAACCCAATAAGGGAGAAAACCACAGAAATATAGTCTTTCAATAAACAATGATTACAATGATTTGCAGACATCCATCTGCTAGAGAAACCAATCTCCAAAGTTTGAAAGAAAAAACTTGTAGGAGACACCAAACCCGTAGATTCTCTAGCACCAACTAGAAAGAAGCACCAAATCCCTAGATTCTCTAGCACCAACTGAAAGGAAGCACCAACTCCCTTATTTATGTATTGATGTACTGCACGACAACACACCTGTCACACTCTTCTCTATCACACTCTGCTCTATGCAAGATAATATTCACTATTGTCGCACTTTGCTCTGCACAAGGCAATATTCACTACCATCGCATTATGCTTTGTTGCACTTTGCTCTACGCAAGACTATCTTCACTATTGCTGCACTCTACTTTATTTTGTCGCACTCTGTTTTATTTTTTCGCACACTTCTCTGTGCAAGACAATATTCTCTACTGCACAAAATATTCTCTATCGCAGTTTTGTTTTGCCGCACTCTACACTGCACAAAATAAATTCACTATTGTCACACTGTCGCACTCTTCACTAATGTGACATTGTCGCACTCTACACCGTGCAAGACAAACTTTTTTACTATGAACCAAATTTATTGTCATGTTCCGCTATGCGCAAGATAACTGTTGACTGCTTCAAATCCATCAAAGTACCGACATTCTTGTCATGCATCCACCACATTAACTGTCAAATTATCTTCTACGCAAGATAACCCTAATTGTTGTGCATCCATCACAATACCTACATTCTTAACCAAAGAGGAACCAACAAGAAAATGTTCCTTCCTCTTCACAAGGTGCACCTCCTCCTCCTTATAAATCCCTCAAAAACATCTTCAATAATCCTTCAAGAAAATCTTCAAGAATCTAGAACATCCTCAATAAAACCCAAGAAATCATCTTTAAGAAACCCTAGAAAATCCATCTTCTCCTTAGAATTGCACACCTTTTCAAAGATACATCATTGCTTGGACCGATGAACAAATTAGGGGCACATCCTTCTATTTATACTCTTCTTGAATCACTTTTTGGGCTAACATAACATTGTTCAATATCCTGGTAGGGACGACCTAACATTATGGATGGGTTGACTTCACAAATTATTTCATATCTCCTTATTCCTATGGAGTTAGAGAGACTTACATATATTGTTGGAAAGGTATTGAAACAGTATTTCCAACCATGTAACCTATACTCCAATTTGAGTTAGATATCTAGAGTAAAAATTCCTTCTAATATAGGGTATCCAAACTGGGCATCCAAAAAAAATATTTCCAATAATTTTCATCTCACAATCTCTATTTGTAGTCTCTCCTTGTATTTAAAATTAATGACAACAATATATTCTTGCCTTTGAAATCAATGATAACCATATTTCCAACAATCTCCCCCTAATTTTCATTGATGGAAACCCTTAGACATTTATGTAACGAACTGTAGATATTCCCTACACAGTTTCTATCTTTGTGCAATTAAGTATTTGCGCAATATCTGCGAGTTCTCCCCCTACACAATTTATTTGTGCAATTATGCCATCTATGCAATTATGTTTGTGTGCAATATCTACAATTTATCCCCCTTTTACATCAACGGAAAAGGGATTCTCCCCCTTAGTTTATTCTCGTCCTTGTATATGCACCCCATTTCCTATTTATAATTCTCCCTCTGCCTGTAGCACCACTTTATTGGCCACGGATTGCTCCCCCTAAGCTTGTGCTTTCTTTTCTTTGTTGCATATTTTCTTGTATCTGCAGTTTTCTTGTACCTCTCCCTATATTCATGCTCCTTCATTTTTATCCTCTTTTGCATTCTAAAATTTGTTTTACGGCTACTCTCATTTTTTTCTTTCGCCGACTCAGTAATATGTAAGCACCAAACTACAGGAGAATTATGTACAAGAATGCTGGTGCAATTTCTTCATAATTAGATTCAACTTCTGCAGCGTTTATTTTGACACAGTATTCAATTTCTATGCTACTTCAACTTTTGTGCATCCCCAATTTCAATGTAACTTCAACTTTTGCATTGCTTTCAACTTTTGTGTTTCTTTCAACTTCTGCATTGTTTTCAACTTATGCGTTGCTTTCAACTTCTGTGTTGATTTCAACTTCTGTGTTGCTTTCAACTTCTGCACTAGCTTTAACTTTTTCAACTTCTACTCAAGACATGCTTCATGAAAACATTTTTATCGTTATAATAAAACATCATTGCAACAACTCCAAAATTGCCTTTAACCATGGCAATAACAGCTAGCATTTAAGACTAGGAAGGGATATGTTAATTCATCATTACAATCTAGTGAGTTGCTTTCAATCCTTGCTCATAATTTTTTGCTTCAAAATTTTACTTCAATATGAGTGTTTATTTTTGCAAGACATTTTATTATTCCTTGACATCAAATTAGATGAATTATGTTCAAATTTCCAATCATCCTTTTCTTGACTAACTCTATTGCTACTTATCAGAGTCCAAATTTTCTTTAACTGTGCTCTTGTTATTTATAAACTCGGATATCGTCAAGCATGCTAGAGAAGCTTCCACACCATTTCTAATCTTCAAGAATTTTCTTCCCTACCCTTTTTATCTTGGAGAAAATAGGATAAAAAGGGAGTGTTGAGAGAATCATCTCTCAATTCTTCACTATGCAAAACATTTTCTATTTTATTGTCATATTTAAGAGAGCTTTCTCTTTCATCTATTATACTACCTAGCTTCAAGATAAGAGACTTGTTCTGGTTTCCTGACATGTGACATGTACATCCATTGATTTTGCTTCTAATTCTTGTTTTGGCAGAACAATAAACATCATCATCAACTTTCTTTAATGTAAGAACTCGTGTCTTTTCCTTTGTCGTGTAGCTTGAGACATCATCATGAATACTCAATTTATTGTTTTGTGCAATATATGCAAGCATAGCTATATTTTCTTCTTGTCCCTGTTTATTTTTCCATAACTTTTTATATCCATGTCCATAAAATCTTGTTATGTTCTTCTACAGTCTCTTGCTATATGTCCATAGTAATGACATTTGCAAAACTCAAACTTGCAGGGAGCCATGTAGACACCTCTATTTCTTACTTGAGAATTTACATTAGAGAAATTTTGAGGTCAAAAAATGGCCTCAAAACAAAGAAAATGTACTATAAAATACAACCAATCACATTCTAGTAGATGACATCATCCCCCTTGGTGAGGTGGCATTGCATGAGTTAAGAATGCTTATTTGTCAAATTTTCTATGGTGGAAGAAAACACATAGTTAACCAAGGTAGTGGTGTAAGTACTTTTAAGTCATAAAGTAAAGTACTTATAATGATAGTCTTTTCATAAAATAATATTATTGTCATTTTCAAGTAAAGTACTCATAATGAATGTCTTTTCACACTTTCACATAAAATAATATTATTGTCATTTTCAAGTGAAGTACTCTTAATTCATAAAGAAAGTCCTTTTCACATTTTTTTATAAAATAATATATTATCATTTTTATGTTTTAAATTTTAAATTATATATTCACTCCATTCTATTTAATAACATAATGTCAAAATAATAAAGAATAATAATAGATTTAATAAATAATAATAATGCAATGTGGATTATAATAATATTATTGACATTTTACATGTAAATAAATTCTCAATTAAATTACATTATTAAATTCATGAGAAAAGTACTAAATATAAAAAGTCAACATAAAATTTAAAAAAAAGCTCTTAAAAATGTTTTTTATTATTTAATTTCATTTGCAAGTTCAAGACAAATAAATGTTAAAGGACAATACATTTTTGGGAATTTACAATGAATCTTAGTCACATGAATGTAGACTTATTTTATTAATTTTATTTGTAGTGAATTTTGAAAAGTAACTCAACCATGGTTATTTATATTGTGCATAGAAAATAGTGTGGGAGGTGACTTGTTATATATACCTACCCCATAAAACCCCCAATTCATAATATTTTAATATATCTCATATTTTTGTAGTACATCTCTTAGGAGGCCCTTTTTTGACCTCAAAATCTCTCTAATGTTCCATAAGCTTTGCAATCTATAGCCTTATGCGCAAATCTTTTGCAAGAATAAAAATAACCAAAAAAATCACTTTGGTACATGTATATAAATGGTCTTCTTGATGGTGCAACTCTTATGTATTCATTCCTATTATATTTTTGTTGATTTTGATTTTCTTCCTTGTTGTTGTCTTTGGAACATCTGAGGATATATGCATAGCTTTTGGGATTTTCTTCAATTTTGTTCTCTAGTATCTTGGAAGTTTCACATTCTTGATTGTTTTCATAACCAATATAAGTATTATCAAGCGGAGACCTTTGATGGTTGAGAATGTCATCTAAGATCATAGTACTCTTCTCAAACTTCAAGTTTGTGGTAAGTTGGGTAGCTTTCTCTTCTAATTCCTTTCTTAGAAAGGTAATTTCAGCTTCTTTTGTTTTACATATTTCCTCCTTTCATTTTAGTTGACTTGTCAAAGTTCCTTCAATTTCTCTTGCCTCTTGTATTTTCATCTTTAGACTTGCAATAGTCTTTTCAGTTCCTTCTTTTGCAATCTGATCTTCCTCTTGATACTTTTGCAGTTGTTCCCTTAATGACTTAGAGCACCAATAAGCTCTCCTTCAAGATCTACTTCTCTAGCCATTTCTAAACTCTTTTTATCTTCATAAATGTTAGTGACATCAACCAAGGTTATGAGGAGGACTTCATCTCTATCACTTGCATCACTTTCATCAGATGTGCAATTGTCCTTTTTAGAGTAGAGCTTCTTCTTGCTTTC
The DNA here is from genome assembly GCA_027924585.1 of Larix kaempferi. Taxonomy (NCBI): domain Eukaryota; kingdom Viridiplantae; phylum Streptophyta; class Pinopsida; order Pinales; family Pinaceae; genus Larix; species Larix kaempferi. The sequence continues at coordinate 3,996,096 of BSBM01000968.1, read as the reverse complement.
TTTATTGCAATGATATTCTTCAACATAAATTTATTGATTTGTCTATAGATATTTTGAAGCATAATGACCAATTATACCACAATTATAACATTAGAAAGGTAAATTACCTTTGCATGTGCCATCTCTTTCTACAGAGTTTTCTTCTTCTCCATCTGGTTCTTCAATAGCACTTGTATTTGTCTTGAGTTTATTGTCTTTTGAAGATACAAAGGTTGATTCCTCTCTATATGTCACTTCTTATTTATCGTCTCTGTATTCTTGATTAGCATACTTGGATTCTATAGTCTCGAGGAGAGATTCCTTTGTGTAAAAATATTGTACCTTGTCCCAAATCTCTTTAGCTAATGTACACTATCCCACTTTGTTCTTCTAAGAATATGATAAGACACTCAAAATTGCATTCATTACTTTTGCATTGTCCTCATAAAGCTTTATCCTAGATGCACTTGTTGGTGGAGTCTTTAGAACTGTATAACCATCCTCAACTACCTGCCAAATGTCAAGTCCAAGTGACTACAGAAAGAATTCCATTCTTATTCTCCATAAAGCATAATTTGTTCCATTGAACAAACTTGGGATTTGTCCATGCTGAAACCAAATTCCTCACAAGCCATATGTGCTCGAAATATTCCTTCCATTGGCTAAGTTGTTTTGAAGGAACCCACTCTGATACCAATTGTTGGAATATTCAACTATATTGGGAGGGGGGTTGAATCAGTATAGGATAGTTTGGAATCAGTATATTAAGTGTACAAAATGTTGTGAGGTTCCACGCATTCATCTAATCATAAAGAAACACAATAATAAAAAGATAAACTAGTGCAAGTGAGTAAATTACACAAGTTAACTAAGAATGCAACATTATTATATGAATATATGACAAAATATAATATAGTGCAATATTTCATGTATAAATGAAGTGTTGATGTATGATGTAAGGATTATACATGTAATTATTTATGTTATGCAATTGGATGTACATTTGGGATCATTATCTAGGGTTTTGATATGCGACTTCATGTTTCTCCACTAGAGGATGGAAATGAAGAAAGATCCAATGTTCCCCTCTCCTCTTCATCATACAATTATAATATTGAAATATTTGATACATAGTAGAAAAGATTGAAAAGAAAATAAAGGCGTATCACCCATATCCATCACACTTTGTGAAGAAACAAAACCAAATCCCATCAATTCAAGTTCTTCTCGAGGATCAAAGCAAGAAGGAAATTTTACACTAAAACGTTTGATATTTCAATTTATGGGGCTTTGGTTGAACCCTAAAATAGTATATTAATGGATTCTTAAACAATGGGTGCTTCTACTAAAAGGGCATATTCAATGTCATTTTTGGGGTTGTGGTTGTTACATGTTTTTCGTATTTTATAATTTTTTTAAGCTACACAATGCTATTACTCCAATGTCTCAGCAATGTAAAGCTATAATTGCAACTATATCAATGTGATATCGAATTGGCACCGACATCACATCAATGTCATTGCAACCATATTGATGTTGTGTCAGGCCAACACCAAAGTCACACCAATGGAATCATAACTCTATACCAGTGATAAGCATTTCATCCATAGGAAGGTTTACCACAAGCGACTGATGTATATATCAACAATGTAGCGAGGATGTTTGGACAAATCGCCAACGTCATAATCGACATCCTCATGAGGTGTTGCCAATGCATCTGTGATAAAAAACCGACACACATATAACAACATATCAACACTTGGTCATCATTTTTTTGCAAATATCTCAAGCATAGACAAAATTGTGACACCTTAAACTTATTTCTAGTCCTTCATCACTTTTTGAACAAAACATTCTCGATGATGGAAAATTACTTATTCCGATAACATTACCACAAAGCAATGTCATTTGCATGTTGTAAGCTGTACCCAAATACAGTAGTGATGAATGAACAATCTTGTATAAGATTGCTTCTATATTCATTTATTTTTGTTGCATTTACCTATGGTGAGAACCCAAGTATGCAAGCCATAAGTACATCTATTTCCCTTCATTGTTACTCCATGACCACGATTGACTTTTATTTTAAAATTTGAATTTAATTTTGGTATTTACTTTTAATTTAGTTTCTTTAATTTTTCATTAGCTTTTCTTTGGTTAGAAAAATAAGCATTATCAATAAGGAGAATGTTGGAATTTTTTTTAATTCTTTGGTAACGTTAAAAGAATGAAAATAAAAACTTAACCCTATATAAACATGTAAAACCTTTAAAAATCCAAAACAAATCTTGAAAAAGCACTTAGTTGACAATTCAACAAGTAATGGTTGACCAAGGTTAACTATGAAAAATAACACTAACTATATTAATAACTTTGACCAATTATGTTCAACCATAGTCCACCCTTGGTGATTGACCAACATTAGTTGTAAAATCTAGCACTAACTAAACTATTAACTTCAATAAATCATGATTATCCATAGTTGGTTAACCATCGTTGACTATCAAACATAACACCCATTATATTATTAATCATGAAAACCATGGTCAACCATTAATTAGTTAACCATGGTTTAAACCTTTAAAAAAATTAATTTTTATTTTTAGTTAAATTAATTTTCTACCAAAAAAAGCATAAATGTTATTGGAAAATCATTCAATGCAGCTAGAAATCAAAATAAATAAATTAAACATATATACACATGTAAAATGATAAATTAATTAATTTATCTTTTTAAAATTACTTAATAAATCCAATTCAGTCAACCTTTCAATAATAAGAAATGATGGTTCACCGTAGTTAATTATAAAAAATAACATTGACGGGTCAATAATAATTGGTTAACTATAAAAAATATCGCTAACTAAACTATTAACTTTGGCAAACTATGATCAACTATAATTAATTAATCATAGATATCTATAAAAAATAACAATAAAAAATGGTAAATTATAATTGGTTGATCATGGTTAACTATAAAAAATAGCTTTATTGTATTAACCTCAAGAAATTATGGTCAAATCATGTTCAACCATAATTATTTACTTAAAAAACGTCATTACCTAAATTATTAACCTTGATAAATCATGATTAATTATTGTGAACTAAAATTGATTAACTATTAAAAATAACAATACCTAAACAATTAACCTCAACAAATCAAGGTCAACCATAATTGATTCTTAAAAATTACATTAATTAAACCGTAACTATACGTGTAGTCTAAATATTCTAAGTTTTCAACATTTTCCTTTCTGTCTTATTTTGTTCTAAGTCCAATTGGAAATCTTTAAAAAATCTTAGAATCACATATTTTAGCTATGAAAATTGCATAATTTGAGTGTCAGGGGTATTCAAGCATGGTCAATCTATTTATGAATTTAAAAACTCAATTTAAACACTTCCAAATTTAGATTGTACCAAAACAATTTTACAGGAATCCAACCAAAAACCATTGTAAAGTTCAAAATATAGAATAAATAGATTACTCTTAACTAAATATTCACTTCAACAAACCATAATCAACAAAAATTATTTAAGTATAATTAACTATTCAAATGATATTAGCATTATTATTTTCTTTAACAATGATGTTCTATCATAGTTAAATGATATTAACATTATTGTTGTCTTTAACAATGATGTTCTATCATAGTTGGTTAACTTTATTGACTCTTTCTAAATTTAATTTATTATGATTTACATTTTAATTTAGATATATGTTTTTATTCTTCTTTTCTAATTGAAAAATTATTAATAATTAGTTATCAAACTAATCAATAATAACTTTTAAAAAAGTTTGTCCATTGGTTGTAGCCTGGGTGGTTGGGAGGAATGTTTGTTACCCTCCCCACCCAGGTTCAATTCTTGTAAGTGACATATTGCTCTTGTTGAGCCCATATTGTAATGATTGTAATTAGTGCCACCTTGATTCTCTAGAATAGCAGGTGGTGACCATTTCCCCAGGTGGACTAGCCCTCTAACAATTTTGAAAAAAGTCATTATATTCTTCAAAATATAAAATGCTTTATTGAGAATCAACAACTTCTTTTTTGGATAAATGATCAACGAACCTATATTATATATTTAATAAAAAAAATATTTGAAACAAATTCGATTTAAATCAAATCAATAATAAATATTTAAAACAAATTCAACTTAATAAAAAAACTTAAAAGTAATATGAAATCATTAAATCTCAATCCATGTCCATTAATATAATTTCTTGAAAATATTAAATAAATAATCCATGTTCATTAATATAATTTTTGATAATATTAAATAAATAAAAAATATTTGAAATAAATTTTATTTAATAAAAAAATAAAAGTAAACCATTAAAGATGGAATCATTAAATCTCAATCTATCTTTTAATATTATTTTTAAATTTATTAATATTAGTTTAGATCTTATCAAATCATAAAAAGAAAATTAAAAATAATATAAAATCATTAAATTTTAATTCTCAATCCATGTCCATTAATATCATCTTTTTATCATATCAAATCTCATTGTCACTTCCAAACTCAAATATTTGAAGTGGATTCACATTTGGCATTTGTTGTTATCAATTTTGGAGCTTGACCTGTTAAAAGTATTTTCAAATGTATCATAGAATCATTCAATATCATGATAAAGACGTTGAGAATAACTATAATAATTAAACATGTGAAATGTTTCGTGAATTCAAGGAAAATAATTAAAAAGAAAGATATAATGTAAGATTTTTTTTAAAGAAATACTTTATAACTTAGTATTTGATTTAAAGATCTAAGTATATTAAATTTAATTAAATAAAAATATTTAAAAGTTATTTCAACTATATTATAAATTAATAAACAATAATTAAACATGTGAAATGTTTCGTGGATTCAAGGAAAATAATTAAAAACAAAGATATAATGTCTAATATGGCTAAAGGAAATTTTCAACATGGTACTATAGTCATGTACGTTTTTAGTACAAATTCACTATGTTCGATTATGAAAATTGTTATTGATTGATAGATGTTATTGAGTAAACAATTTATAAAGCAAGGTAAAGCTCACAAAGTATTTCTTTTTGTAACATCAAATTGGATGGAAAGAATTATCTTAATAAGGAAATTCAAAATTTAGAATGTCTTAATAAAATAAAAGTTGTTAAACTTGTGGATAACAAGGAGTGTCCCGTTGAAGAATTAGAATTGGCAAAGTTTGAAACTAGATATGATTATAAAGAATACATCATAAATTACATCGTGGTAAATCACAACATTTCTCAATCCAAAGTGTAGATAGTGCATACAATTTTGATTGCATTGTAGAACTTAAGATAATTCTAATAGATCAAGGATACCTTATTGGCACAATTAGTGGCGTGTGTTGAAGAAGAGTGAAAATGAAAGTTTACAAATTATATAACTTGAGTACAAGATGTGTGTGATTAGTTTTTTTTGTTGGCAATGGGTTTTTACAAGAAGAACCTATGGGCATATTTAGTTAGTGAAGCTCTAATTAGGACTTAATGTGAAATCATCCAAGAAGAAAGGACAAGGGAAGAAATTTGCATAGGTTGGAAGTTTTGAAGAAAGTATGTAGAAATCACATCAGAATGTTAAGTATGTTGTTGTTGTAAGTATGTTGTTGTTACTATTGTAACACGGGCATTATGTGTGAACGTTTCAAGCACATGCATGAGTAGTCACAAGGAAAGCAACACTTGGGAAACTACAAATACAAAAAGAATTGTGAGAAGCGCGACAAGAAAGTCACTGTGTTGACTTATTTGCTAGCAACATAATGCCAACATTATTGTTACATAGAATAAGGGATGGCTAAACATATGATAGGGAAAAAATATGGTTTTACATGAATGACTTTGTTGCACATAACGATATCAAGTTTGGAAATTATAAGACATTGTAAATTGAAGTTGAAGATGTGTCTATTCTATTGAATATTAGAGATGCAACAGATATGAATGATGCCCATATGTTCTAGAATTTCCTATGAGTTTACTCTCTATGACTCAAATGCCCACACTAAATTTGAAAGTTGAGTTTGATCAAGGAAAATGTTACCCTAAAGACAAATTGAGAACCATAACCATAGTGCAAGGTTATGAGGAGAATAATTTGTTCCAAAACACAATACACAATGCAATGAACACTAAAGACAAATTGAGATCCATAAAACCATATTGCAAGGTTATGAGGAGAATAATTTTTTCCAACACAATGCAATGAACACTAAAAACAAATTGAGAACCATAAAACCATGAGTAGAAACCCCTAGAAGAGGCTGGTACAATTCAATTCATCATTTGGGTTGTTCGGGTTTGATTGTGCCATGAACTGCATTGTCAATATTGATCCCAAGAAAAAAACTGTAGGGATAACTAGCTCGTGAATGGCCAACCATCTAACTGTAAAAATCAGAAAATTTCTAACTGTAGTCATTAGTGCCTCCTAAAAAGATCTAGTAAACTCATCAAGTTGCTCTAACGGATCGAAATGGATAGTTGTTAATGGAACCTCTTATCGGCTTTCTATGAAATACTCATTCAATTGGGTGCAAGGTTATAAGGAGAATAATTTGTTCCAACACAATGTAATGAGCAATAGGGAATGTTCAAGGACCACCATTGTGGAAAAAAACATAGCCCTGTATCAATTGAGGTATGTTATGTTGTGGACCAAGCATAGACTATCGCAATTGAGCTATGGGCATTTGAATTATCAAAATTTGCAATCATTGAATAAGTTTAATAAAGCCCATGGCTTACCACAAACATAGAATCCTCCATGGGTATGAGAAGCAAATGTGCCAACATTTTTCCAAATGAAAAGTGTAGAATGCTAATTCAATGTTGTAGCTGGTGCACTAACTTGTGGGGGCTTACAAGTCAAACTTCAATTGGTTGCAAGTTATACTCCATAATCTTCATTAATGTTTATACCAGGGAAGTATGGATCTACTTTCTAAAGCATAAATTTGAGACATTTTTAAGAAATTCATTACGTCAAGAGGCGCTTTCTACAACCCAGTGTGGGGGAGAAGTGTAATTATGTGCTCAACGTGGAGTTGACACATGGCACTTTAATAAAATAATAAAATATGAAGTAAAAAATTATTATTGGTTGAGGGGTGCTTTCTACGTCCCATTATGGAGGAGAAGTGTAATTCCATGCTCAACATGAATTGACACATGGCACTTTAATAAAATTTAAAAAAATTACAATGTTAGCCCTAACATAAAGTTCAAAATAAAAAGATATGTATTCCAATGAATTAAAATTTTAAAAATTAATGAAACTTGGATAATTCTTGCTTTACACATTCTCACACTATCCAAGTATGAAGTTCTCCCTATTTTCAACCATATGTCATATATTATCTATATTTTTTTTTTCACATGAAAAAAACCAGCTTTAATATTAATAAAAAGCCGACCACAAGTAGTGATCTACAAAGATTCCACCAAAATCGGTTCATGCAATAGTCAATGCTCCATATAAAGCCCAACAGCTTCCTGTAAACAGTATAGTTCTGGAAAATGACATAACCATCCAAACACAACAAATTTACTACATATAACATATTCCATCCTACCACAAATAAGACCAATATACATAACTAAGATATCCTCAGTAAAATTTGAAAGATCAGAAAAACTTCATGTGGCTAGAGGATAGTGAAAGAATACATCCCCTATGTATTCTTCACAAAGTAAAAGGCCATTCATATTTCCCAAAGATCGACGAGATAACTGGTCTGCAACCATGTTGAATTCCCTGTAAATATGGCGGACATGAATAGTGGCGAAAGATGAGAGCAACATTTCCACTTTGCTCTTCCAGTGCATCAGCCGGAGTGATGAGAGTTTTGATCTCTTGACAGCCCAATCGACAATACACTTAGAGTCTCCAAAGATCCAAATAAAATTTATAGAGGAGGACTGAGCGAACCAAAGGAGAATCCACAGTGCAATTAACTCTGAACGTGTATTGGTTCTAACACCAGCTGTCATAGAAAGATGAAAAGAGACAGTGGGAGAAATGAAAAGAACCGCTCCAGCGCCACAAGACCCCTTCTGCTCAGCCTTGTCGAAATAACCTTATGGGTATGGATAATCGGCAGCCGAGAAAGTATGACACCGTTGTTTGGGTAGAACAGGCTTCCCCATAACAGCCCGGTAGAAAGAAGAGATGGAAGTTATCACCCGGGGCAGTGAAGGTAAAACATCGTTGAACAAGGCATAGTTCCGTGCCTTCCATATATGCCAAAAACAGAGAAGTACCAACACAGAGTGTTTCTGTCGGAGAGTGACCCAGGAATGAACATTGTCCACAAATGTTGCTCGAGACCACGATGATTGCACTTTAAAGATCTTGAAAAGTTCACGAAAAACAGCCAGAATGAATGTGCAATCTCCAAAAATATGAGCAGTTATATCACATGCCTGGAAGCATAAGCAACAACGGCTTGGCCCAGAAAAACCGCGTTTTTGTAGATTTCCCCAAGTCAAAATTTTGTCATTGATAGCAAGCCAAAAAAATAGCTTAATCTTGAGGGGTGTTGATACCTTCCATAGCCACGGGATCCACCAGGGACGAGGATCATGAGCTGGCATGCCAATATAAGCAAGATAAGCCAAAGATGTCATAACATCACCAGATGCCTCGTTGAATGTCTAGAACAGTCGATCTGGTTGCTCAGAAATATAAACACCAGCATGAGCTAATCGACTAGCATACAGATCCCATTCAATAGCAAGTGCTCCATCCAAATGGAGTTCCTCAAAGTTTAACCACCATCGCTGAGAGTCAGGGATCAAGAGACAAAATTGACTAATCACAAGAAGTTGCCTATCATGTAAAAGTCTTAGAAGCTCAGGGGAAAGAGAAAAATTACTATTGAGTCCCGATATAAGGTCAATACCAACATATACCTGATTTCCACGTCCAATGTCCCACGCAATGGATTCCTGTATCAATGGGAGCGTCTTGAGTAGACTACGCCAGATAATGGAAAAACCACCAGTTCGATATGAGTGGTCACGAAGAAAGTACTGCACCGAAAGTCTCTTCAGATATTTCATGTGAATAATCTTGCCCCACATACCGCCAGAGAAAAGAGCTCGTTAAAGACTCTTGGCACAGAGAGCTTTATTAAAAATGCTTAAATTTTTAATACCCCAACCGCCCACAGACTTGGGCCGAGACAAAGATTCCCAGGATGCCAAATGGTATTTGAACATGTCAGGTTTTCCAGCCCAAAGAAAATGGAAAAATGCCTATCTTAAAAGTGAGATAACACCGGCTGGAATACAAAATAGGGAGAACCAGTATACCGGAATGCCTTGCAAAACTGACGAAAGCAGAGTGACCCGCCCCCTAAGTGACAGCCAACGGAACGACCAAGAATGAATCCGCTTGTGAACCTTTGATATGAACCAATGCCAGTCGGCCTTATGATAACAGTTGGGCTTCAAGAAGAAACCCAAATACCTTAACCCCTCGTCAATGTCCACCCACTGATAGGGTAATAATAACTTAAGTTCCACCAATATCTCAGGTTTGGATATTTGATGAATAAAAGTTGATTTAGGCACGCTGAATTCCATCCCATATGCCTTACAAAATGTGGAAATAATACCATTTAAACCATGGCATTCCTTCAAAGTGGCCTCCCCAAATAATAGTACATCATCAACGAATAGTGCATGCGTGGTGAAACAAGCACTAGCCACCTTGACCCCACAAATAATACCTTTGTCTTTAGCATCCCTAATCAAGAGGCTGAGGCCCTCAATAACCAACACAAAGAGGTGGGGTGAGAGGGGGCACCCTTTCCTAATACCACGATTGCCCTGAAACTAAGAGGATGGCGAACTGTTAACCAGAACAACAAAACAGGCCGAAGTGACACAAGCCATAATCCAACCAACAATCTCCGATGATAAACCAATATGAGTAAGGATGAAACGCAGGTAGTCCCAATCAACACGGTCATAGGATTTAACCAAGTCGAGTTTTAAAATGGATGCTTCAAGTTTCTTTGATTTAATGGAATGTAAGCGCTCCTGTGCCAAACCCACAACATCCAGAATCTGTCTTCCAAGCAAAAAACCAAATTGCTCATCAGAGATAAGCTTACCCAGGTGGTGCTTAAGACACTCAACAATAATCTTGGCAATGATCTTGTTAAAAAGATTGCATAGGGAAATAGGACGAAATTCATTAAAATCAACAGGACGATCCTTCTTAGGAATGAGTCACATAAGTCAAATTCAAATAAGAGGGGACCCAAGCTTTGATCCAAGTTTCATTGATAACCTCTGTAAGTTCATCACCAATGAGATCAAAAAACTGGACATAGAACTCAACGGTCCAGCCATCAGGGCCAGGGCTCTTATCCCTAGCAAAGCAGTTTAATACCTCAAGCACCTCATGTTTCTCCACAGCCTTACCAATCTCCTCACAGTCCTCAGAACTAAAATACCGAGGGAATTTTAACACCGTCTCCAGTTGACAGAGTAGATCCGATTTTTCCTTCAGCGAAAATACATCCTTGAAATGAGCCACTGTAGCCTTCTTAAGAGAAGACTGATCACAGATAGACCGTCCATCAATAGACAAATCCCAAATAGAGTTGTTGAGCCTTCGTTGGTTAGCAAAATTCTAAAAAAAAAACTTGTATTATTATCCCCAGATTTAATCCAAAGAGCTCGGCTCTTTAGTCTCCAGGACTCCTCCATGAACAGCAGTATCTTCAACCAGTCAGCTTCCAGCTGAGCAAGTCGGGAATTCCGTTCAACAAAAAAATAGCCCTCATCCAATTGTGAAGATAAGGAGTGAATTTCCTTCTCCAAAAACTCAAGATCAGAATTCTTCGAACTTTTCATATCAATATCCCACCGTCGGACTTCATTTCTCAAAAGAGTCAATTTCTGCTAGAAATGTTTCAAAATGGAGCCCGAAACTCTCATAGGCAGATTATTCCAGTAATTCCTAACGAAGGAACAGAATGAGGGTTCGTCCAACCACGCCGCATTGAACTTGAAAGGATAATAACAAAAAGTATCATCGAAATCGAACTGCAGAATAATAGCACAGTGGTCCGAGAAACCCACCAGTTGAGTCCACGACCTGTAACAATGAACAGCATGACAAATCGATTCAGCCACATAGAAATGATCTAATCGTTTGGAAATGCCCTCCAATCCCGTCCTTTTATTGGACCAAGTGGGAGATAAAATGGAGGGCTTCACATCTATCAAATTCACTTCCTCAAAAAGATTGACAAAATAATCAACCAGAGGGTTGATCGATTTGCCACATCCCCAAACTTCACCCACAGAGATGGTAAAATTAATATCGCTAGCTATGATAGTGTGATCACCAGTGAGGATGCCAGATGTCTTCACCCGATCCCAAAATTCCAACCTACGGCAGTAAGGTCCATAAATATTGAAAATACGAACTTGATGTGAAAAGCCCTTCAAATAACCTTCTAACATAATACCTGCATGTGTATTATAGGCCTGCATGTTAGCCATGACAGGATTCCAGGCGACCAAAGTGCCACCTGATAAACCAATAGTGTCCAGACCAGTAGTTAGCCAACCGAGCTTGAGCTTAATGGTTGACAGCCGAGACACTCGAGACCATGGTCTCTTGAAGCAAGACAATATGAGGGTTGATAGTAGTGGGAAGTCGTTTTAACGCAGCACGCTTAGGACTGCTGCAAAGTCCTCTGACATTAAGGGACAACAGGTTCATGAGGTAACCCCAAGGAGGGCAGTGTGTCACGGCCAGACTTCGCAAGCACTCTCGGCAAGCCAAAGACTGACGTGTGGCACTGCTAGGAGTTGCGTTAAGGGCTTGGCCAACTTAACCAACGTTACTACAGACTACGCCTACCAACCTGCGGAATAACTTACTGTTTAAAGCTTTCAACACTTAACTTCTGTTATCAATGTTTTCTAACACTTGCCCTACTGGCACCACAGTAAAACAGTAAAGAACAACACACAACAGAGATAAGGTGGGTTTCCCAACTTGGCAGAGCCCTGTAAGCTTTTATAAATATAACAGAGATTACATAAGAGGAGTTTCCCTAGGCAGAGCTCCAAAGTGCTGCCCAGCAGTCATCCACTCTCAAGAAATTACAAGTGATAAAACCCTTGACTGTGGCATGCCGCCCCCAGCCAACATCCTGTCCTCCTGCGTGAGTTCAGAGCACTTCTCGTTTTCTTTTCTTCTCTTGCTTTCCTCCGAAATGAAATGAGCATCCTTCTTATATACGGTGCGCCGGCTGCACTTTCCGGAACACCCCCTTCCTTCACGCACACACTAACCCCTTCCGCAACCAACATGCGTCTCGTTTGTCGAGGGTCAACTGTTGGGTCCGCATCGGGGTCGTTTGCCCACACCGCGAGTGGGTCAAGCGCCCAACCTTCCGCACGTTTCGGTCATCGGCTTGCCTTTTCCGTGCCCTCGTGCACCCATCCGTTTGGTACACCATGCCCACTTAACTTGCCGACCTTTGCCTCTCGTCTGCAGCATCGCGCCCAGCTTGCGCTTCTTGTCCACTTTCGCGTCGCTTGTCCACACGCCCAACTTACATGTGGGTTTTCGACCCAAGGTATACTTGGCGTTGTTTCGGCCAAGGGGTGTGCCGACCCCCAAGACTCGTTTCCGCATCGCGCCACACTCCCGGATGCCATCCCGGTGGTGAGTGTGGGCGTTTGCCATCCGCAGCATTTTTCCCATGTGGGCACTTGGAACTTTGCGCGACCAAGTCCATCGTCTGTCGGGCATGCTAGAACGAGGGTCGTGACAACCTCCCCCACTCAAAACTGTTGCCGTCCCGGCAACGCCACTTGCCGCTGCAACTCTAACTGCAATTTCTGCCTTAATGCATTGTTCTGCTCGTACGCCAGCTTCCGTTCCCTTCATTCCCACATCATCCGGGTGATCAATCCATTTCCGTGTTTCTGTCGGTTGCTTCTTCCAGTCATCTCCAGCATCACTTATCACTTCCGCAGACTTGGTCGAATGAACCCAACTTGCTCCATCCAACCCCTTTGGCTGTTTCCGAATACTTCCTGCTCTCGAAGCACCCGCGACCTGCTCTAGCTGTGCCAAAGGTAGTGGTCGATTCCTACTTTGCTAGCCAGGAGAATCAGCGGCTCTTTGTCGATTCTCTTCCTTTCTGCTCAAGTATAGAAGAAGGGGCACGTTTGTCCCAACAGTTCCTTTCCCTTCGTCAAACAATCTCTGCGCCTCTGGGTCATCTAGCCACACCTTCGCAGCATCTGAACTATAGGTTAGCGCTATGGATACCCCTACCCTGTCGTCACATTTCTATTTGTCTAACCTTGTGCAAATTTTTGTAAGCTGCTCCAAGATTGTCACAGCCGTTTCGACAACACTTTCCATTGTCTCAAGTCGCTGCTCCAACTGCGAAACAACTTCCTTAGAAGCGAAGCGTTCCTCCAAGCGAACTGCCTCCTCCTTACTTACGCACTTCTCGCAACACCTTTTGTCAACCGTCACATGCTCCTTGGCTGTTGTACTGGGCTAAGAAGATTTGATTACTGTCATCCTCTTCTCCCCACGCAACTTCTTCACCGTCAGCACATGTATGGGCTTCTGTCTTGCAAGAAACACAAAACTGTTAAGGTGGGGTAAAGGAGCTGCCTTCTCCTTTTTCATGAATTCCTGCCCAATAACCACGTCGAAGTCGTCAAGAGGGACAACTGTGAATTTGCACACACCTGCCCATTCTCCTATCCGCAGAGAGACTTGGCGAGCTACGCCCACCACTCTTTCGACTCCCGAATTCACGGCTTTGAACACATTCTGCCCCGGTTCAACCTTCAACCTGAATCATTTTGCCACTTCTTTGTTGACGAAATTGTGGGTGGATCCACTGTCAACAAGTGCAAAGATTTCATACTCATTCATCGTAATAGGCACATAACTCAAATCTGTTAAGTTCTTCATTTCTGGCTCCTCTTCCAGAACTGCGTTCAGAACTTGCAACACTCCTACCGATGGATTCGCTTGCTCCACCGCAACCAGCTTCTGCGGTCGCAAGGGACAATCCCACGCGAAATGGTCCTTAGCACAGATGTAACAAGAGACCGTCTTATTTGGTTCTCTAGTGTTCTTGTGCTTTCCCTTTTCACGTCTTTCATCATTCTTTGGTTTCGGTGGTTGGTCTTTCTTGAACTTGCCTTGTGGCTTTCTGCCACCCTCCTCATTGCCTCTAACTTCATCACGTCTATCTGATTTGAAGTCATGCAACTTTTCTGCTATAGAAATCGCCTCAGCTAGGGTCTTGACTCCTTGTCGTCGTAGGTCCGCTTGCGCCCAACCTTGGAGACCTTTCATAAAATGATACAAGCGATCCTCCTCGCTCATATCTTTTATCTCAAGCATGATGCTGGTGTAAGCTTTAACATAAGCCTGCACCTTCATCGTATGCTTGATCTGCATCAAATCGTTTCTAGCCACCCAGCCTTGGTTTCCAGGCCCGAATTGTGCTTTGAGGGAAGCCTTCATCTGCTCCCAATTCTCTATCTTTTCCAGCTCTTTGCCTACGGCCACATCTTCTGCGCTGTTTCTCCACCAAAGCTTCGCAACGTCAATGAGAAACATTGCGGCAGCATTGACCTTAGCTTCATCTGAACATCCGTTCATCTGATCTAAGTACTGCTCCACGTCCCAACAAAAGTTCCCAAGTAACTTGGCATCTTGTGTCCCATCAAATGGTGTTGGTTCTTTCATCCGGATTTTCATTGTTGCTCCTGTGCCACCTCCGTTGGCCAAAGCACGTTTCAGCAATGAAATCGTATCATCTTGGTCTCTGATGTGAAGTTGAAGTTATCCCACAACCTCTTCTAGCTTCTTGACTCTCTCTTCCGTGTCTTGTTGGATCCCCGCATGCAACACGTCCGTCGCATCTTTTCATTCAGCCACGGCTTCATTGAAAGCCTTCCACATTCGTTCCATTTCGATGGCCAAGGTCACATGTTTCTCTCCATGGGCATAGAGCGCATCACCGAAGTGCTCCATGTTCTTCTCCATCGCAGAGATCTTGTGTTTCACCTTGGTGGTCTTCGGTTCCTCATGCACTGACTCTCCATCCGAATGTGCCTCCTGTTCTGCCTCTGAACTAGAATCGATCTCCGTGCGTTTCCCCAACTTAGTCATCTTAATGTTTTGGAAGAAACTCACAAACCCAGGTTCCTCTGAGTCTTCCAGCTTCTGCAAACGCTGGCCCAAACGTCTGTCAATAGTCGTGCTTCCGCACTAGTGTCGGGCACACTTCCGCAACTACAACACACTCTTCCAAAAGCTTTCCTTAGGGTGCGCTAAACCCTGAGCGCACACCTTCCTTCACTGTCGCGCGTTTTCTGCCAAACACACCTGCTGGCGTCCGCACAAAACCCTACTACACAACTTCCTGCCGAATGCACTTGTCCGCACAAAACCCCTACCGAGCGCGTTGTCTGCCAACGCGCCGATCTTTCATTCGCACAAAACCCCTGCCAAATGCGCTAATTCACCGCATGCTTTGTTCCGCGTGAACCTCTGTTGGGTGTCCGCAAAACCCTGCCGAACGCCTTAGCCGTCTGCACCTCTGCCAAATGCCCGCACAACCTGCCTTCTGAGCACTTCTGCGACGCGCTAACCTTCCACGCGCCGAGCGTTCCGCAAAAACCCTTTCTGCGAGGTGCACAGTCACCCGTGGCGCTACCTCTTCCATCCACACCTTCCTATCGTGCGAACTTCTGCGAAGTGCTGGGCGCCACCCCAATCACTCGTTTTTCCAACAAAACGGACATGCCTACCAAGCCTACAATGCCGCACTGCTTGGAGGTTGTTTCCTTGACGCTGTTGTGGATGCCTTGTCGCAGCAACAAAACCTTCCGTCGAGAGTCACCCTTCACTCGACAAACTCTCTGAACCAACACTTTCGCAATAGCCCTGTCCTGCGATCGCACCGATTAGCACCTTCGCATGAAGTGCGTTTTCTGAGCAAA
The DNA here is from genome assembly GCA_027924585.1 of Larix kaempferi. Classification (NCBI taxonomy): domain Eukaryota; kingdom Viridiplantae; phylum Streptophyta; class Pinopsida; order Pinales; family Pinaceae; genus Larix; species Larix kaempferi. The sequence continues at coordinate 3,980,078 of BSBM01000968.1, read as the reverse complement.
CCCTTCACGATTTTCGGCTCTGATACCACCTGTTCGCAAGAACAGTGGTGAAGAGCTGTTCCGCAACCCTGTTGCAAAACTCGACTCTGATACCACCTGTCACGGCCAGACTTCGCAAGCACTCTCGGCAAGGCAAAGACTGACGTGCGGCACTGCTAGGAGTTGTGTTAAGGGCTTGGCCAACTTAACCAACGTTCCTACAGACTACGCCTACCAACCTGCGGAATACCTTATCGTTTAAAGCTTTCAACACTTAACTTCTGTTATCAATGTTTTCTAACACTTGCCCTACTGGCACCACAGTAAAACAATAAAGAACAACACACAACAAAGATAAGGTGGGTTGCCCAACTTGGCAGAGCCCTGTAAGCTTTTATAAATATAACAGAGATTACATAAGAGGAGTTTCCCTAGGCAGAGCTCCAGAGTGCTGCCCAACAGTCAGCCACTCTCAAGAAATCACAAGTGATAAAACCCTTGACTGTGGCATGCCGCCCCCAGCCAACGTCCTGTCCTCCTACGTGAGTTCAGAGCAGTTGTCGTTTTCTTGTCTTCTCTTGCTTGCCTCCGAAATGAAATGAGCGTCCTTCTTATATACGGTGCGCCGGTCGCACTTTCAGGAACACCCCCTTCCTTCGCGCACACACTAACCCCTTCCGCAGCCAGCATGCGTCTCGTTTTTCACGCGTCAACTGTTGGGTCCGCATCGGGGTTGTTTTCCCACACCGCGAGTGGTTCAAGCGCCCAACCTTCCGCACGTTTCAGTCATCGGCTTGCCTTGTCCGCACCCTCGTGCACCCGTCCGTTTGGTACACCGCGCCCACTTAACTTTCCGACCTTTGCCTCGTGTCCGCAACATCGCGCCCAGCTTGCGCTTCTTGTCCACTTCTGTGTCGCTTGTCCACACGCCCAACTTACATGTGGGTTTTTGACCCAAGGTATACTTGGTGTCGTTTTGGCCAAGGGGTGTGCCGACCCCCAAGGCTCATTTCCGCATCGCGCCACACTCCCGGATGCCATCCCGGTGGTGAGTGTGGGCATTTGCCATCCGCAGCATCTTGCCCATGTGGGCACTTGGACCTTTGCGCGACCAAGTCCACCATCCATCGGGCATGCTAGAATGAGGGTCATGACACAGTGTCTCTAAGAGCCCCAAAACAAGGAGAATCGGACGGCGAGTCGGAGGGTAAACCATGGTCAAATAGGGAAGAAATGTCGGGATTGTGACGGATACCGCGACAGTCATCTTTTATTTTAGGCCCACGGCGGTATTTACGAATGGTTACATTTCCTTTATAGATAGAGTTAATAGGGATAATGGCAGGATCCGTCTGTGGTGCAGAGGCATAAATCGGCAGAGAAGCTAAAGAAGGGTTTTTAATAGGAGAAGACAAAGGTGAGGGAATAGGATCAGTACGAGAAGACGGCCACAGGCATATGTCCAGAGACTTACGTCGTCCAAGAGGAAGAGGGGGAAAGCTCTCGAGTGAGTCAAGCTCCAACACATGCTTAGAGGTGGGGGAGTCCACATAATGGGGGGGAAGTAGATCATCAAGTGGCCACCATGATAAAAGGCCCAAAGCAGGTGACCCATCCAGAGGAGAGGCCAGAGTGGTTGCCACCGAGAGAGTACCCTCCTCAGCCGATGAATGAGGGACAGTCGTAGACGTAATGAGAGATACCCCCAGAGGCCCCGAAGAGAGGGCACCCGATAGTTCATCAACGGATAAAAACTTAAGCAACGAAGGTATGGTAGAAATAAACTTACCGACGAGCTCCGTCGCAGAAGTATGGTCCAGGGGAATGAACAAATCCAGTGGGTCGTCCATCGTCTTCGAGCTAGTAGCCTTACCAACCACCACAGAGGAAAGTGCCGGACAATGCAGTTTTGAGTGACCCACACCACGGCAGCCATGACACCGGAACAAAATCTTCCAATAGTCCAAAGGCTGAATGAAGGACCCGCCGTCCCATATGACTTCCAGCTCACTCAGTAAACCCTCAGAAGTATCGATCTCGACCAAGACCCGAGGGGTTCTCCGCTCCCACACACCAATCAAATCCTCTACGATCATGATAAAACGGCTAATGGAATTAGCAATAGCAGTGAAACCCTTAAGTGACCAGCATTGGAGTGGTAACCCCGACAGTAAGACCCAAAGGTGGCGTTGATGTAACTTAGCTTTCCCGGGGTCAAAGCTGGCATATACTAATTGATATAGCTTTACTAATTTTTTGATATGGATGAATTTATTTATGTTTACCTCTTTGCAATTTATATGGTTTTTTTTTATTTGCTATTTAATTGGATTTTTATTTTTTATCTTATAATGTGGTAATCATTTTTTATGATTTTATTGCATAGATCCATCTTAACTTGGGATTTATCATATACTAATAGAGATCAAATCCCTTGCAAAAGCAAATTTTTCCTTAAGATTTTGCACTTGGAGAAATTTGATCCCTATCACTTTAATTAAAATGAATCTATACTGATATAGCTTTAAATCATAGCGAAGAAATAAATTAACAAGTTATTAGAAAACTCTCAAATCCCACAACAATGCAGAATACAAGTTCAAGGATTTTGAAACATAATTGTTTTATGCACAGATTGACGAACATTTTAGAGATGTTGCATTCGGAATAAGTGATTCTGATCCAACCTTGTTGTGTGTCAAGACCACTTAGGGCACAGATTTCTAGATTTCTTACCATTCGAATTGCATGTTTGACCCTATCTGCAAATAGTGCAGAGTTGAAATTAAAGCATAAAAGGAAGACATACTACGCATTGAAATGGCATACGTTGGCATGTTGTAATATTATCTTTTAAAGCATAAAAGGAAGACATACTACGCATTGAAATGGCATACGTTGGCATGTTGTAATATTATCTTTGAATGGAAACTTGGGAAAAACAAGTTACCTCGTCTTTACGCCATGACACTCTTATCAAAAACAATCAGCAGTCAATGATTTGAAAGTTCTGTAAATTTTAATTTCAGCAATCAGCAGTCAATGATTTGAAAGTTCTGTAAATTTTAATTTCAGCAATCAGCAGTCAATGATTTGAAAGTTCTGGACAATTTCAATTTCAAAGGGGTTTTATTTGTGTAATCAAAGTTCTATGGAGATCTCCTCTTCTAAATACCGTTGAAGACATTGTAACGTTGTTATAAACATTAAAATCTGAAGTTCTTGTTTTCTTTTAAAATCAACAAGAATATTCCACGATGACGCTTGCATCAAGATGAAGTAGCAAGGGATTCAACATATATGTCTGTTTGAATTCTCTGCCCTGCAAGGGTATTGAAAGAGTGTACAAACTCTTAAAGTCATGGGCAGAATATTTATTCATGGTTCTTGCTTTCAGTCACCGCTTGAAAATTCTAGGGTAGTGATTGAGAAATAAGGTCTCCTATTTGCATCATTTGGGAGGAGCAAGTAGAATCCCTCTGAGGCTTAAGCTTAGGGTTGGGTAGCCAGAGGTAGGTTTCATTGCCCAACACTTACTAGCTTAAGAATTATTTGAGATCTGCAAATAAATATGAACATATGTTACTTGATATATTTAGAAAGGTCTACATGCACAGATGCACACTTTTGTGGCTAGGGATTGTAGAGACTTTCTTATTTATGGCAAACAACATCACCCAGACTAAAAAAAAAGTCTTCCAGAAAGGCCTATATTGCATGGGTGAGCCTTGTGAGTCAACCCAAATGGAACAGTGCAGCTCTATACTCTTCTGCAAAGAGTGCTTCCAACCAAGGAGAAGACACTAGAGTATTTCTTCCAATCCAAGGTCTGTAGGAGACAATGGCTTCACAAGCCTTGTGGTCAGGAAAAACCATTTTGTGATGCTACAGGTGCTTTGGCATCGCCAACTATGAGGATCATGGGCCTACTCCATCAACACCTTAAACATGGCCTCAAAGAGGAGTATACTGAACAAAGTAGTGGAGTTGTGTGTGAAGTGCATACGTCAAGAAAATATCCTTATTAAGAAATATAAATATCAATGAGTTTCTTATCAATTTCATAGGGATCTGAGGGAATTACAACATGGTGAGCCTTCGGCACAATCAAACTTCTGAGAACACTTTGATGATACAATTTTGACATCAATTGTAGAAACAATGAGATTAGGTTCAGAGTGAGCCATTATGGGCTTAAGTAAATCTTGTGAATGGGAAAATGTGACCAGCTTAAACCAGTAAAGCAAAAGGTTAGTAGGATATAGAGTCAAATATTATTCCCATGGCAATGCTCCAATGCATGTGAATTGTCAATTAGTCATGTGTAGGATTTATATGTATTACTCCTTAAAAGTTCTACCTCCTAGTTAGTTGATACACAAACAAGAGGGAGAGTTGCAAAGCAGCTAAGTCTTTGTCATTTATGGAATGCAAAGCAGTATAGAAAGAATTTGTTGGATCTTTAGCTCATGGACAGAACATGATTATCAGTATTCCAATCCACACACAGGTTCACATCAAAATCAAATCAAATTGCACATAAAAAGGTAGAGGACAAGGTATTGATGATTAAGATATGGCCTAATGTTGCAGAGAGGGAAACATGTCTATATAGATTGGATGTGAACTCAAACGAGACGCACATTGTAACTCCCTAACTAACACAAAGAAATGGAGCCTTTGCAGCAATAATGTGACCAGTATATAGCCTCTGATTCAACCATAAATTTTAATAGTCAAGGCTAAGAAACTTGGATATATATATAGACATTCTAATCAACCAAGGTCAACCCTGCAGCTTGAGTGAGCCTAATGATTAAGAACATGTGTTTCCTCCTAGGAGGTTATAGATTCAAATCTTGAGGAAGTAGGGTATGTACAACAAATTGAAAAATTAAGAAAGAATTGCAAGGATTAGAAGAGCAAACCTAGAAGCCCATTGTTCCATGTAAACTGTGGAAGACAGCAGCAAAGGAATGAGAGGGTTATTGTAGACAAAAATAGTACCCAGGAAACCCAAATAAATGATCTATGTTAGTGATTCAGTAATTGATCAAAGGTTTTTAATTTTTTCCCTTATGGAGGCCACATGTTCGAATCTCATCTAGTTGGTATAGAGATTGCAATTTCTATTTCTTGGGACAGTGTATCTAAATACCATGGATGCCAATGATGGTGCGTTGACCTGGTTGTGAACCAGAGTCAGCAGTAGCATAGTGGATCAACCAATGAGTGATTTCAAAAGGAGGAAGAGATGCAGGACATGTATTTATGGAATTCTTCAAGCATAAGATTTGGTTATGAACTAATTCTTAGTCAAAATTATAGAAGCCATTTTATTTAATAGGAAAGCCAAAGTCTTTATAAGGGCAAGAACCAAAAAATAACGAGATAACAAAAAACCCTAATCAAACCTTGGATCTTAGCTTTAACGGTGCACTCATGTCAATTTTATTATCAAGTTGCAAGGCAGTGGCTGCCAGAAGATATGCTTCAAATTGCCTAGATTAGAGGGGTCCTTGCTCACATTGAACTTGCCACACTAACGCTATGCCTCTACTCATTTTCTTTTCTATAAGAGTAGTGGTTTTCCTCTACAGGGGTCCTTGCTCACATTGAACTTGCCATACTAATGTTAGCCTCTACTCATTTTACTCTACCATTGCCTTGCTCAGTGGAGTTTCTTCTTTGGAATGTCATGAAACACTTTATGCCTTTTGTTTCTAGCCAAATCCCGTATAGATCCACTTTAGATTGCAAACACTAGATTTTTTTTAAAACTTCACATGGTTGATCCTTATGATATGCATCATCATCCAACCTAATCCATTATGATATGCATGTCTGAATGATCTTGGAAGAAAGCATGTCTGAATTATCCTGGAAGAAATGAACATGAACATCATTATGATTGAAGTTTTTTTTTTCTTTTTTTTCATTTGAAGAGTACTAACACCTAGCTGGTGTCATGGTAATACAATAGCACATGTCTAGAGGTAGATTTGAAACTGGGTGGGGAGGATCCCAACCTAATCTCCCAACCACCTAATTGACACCTAGCTAGTGTCATGGTAATACAACAGCATATGTTTGGAGGTAGATTTGAAATTGGGTGGGGAGGATCCCAACCTAATCTCCCAACCACTCAATTGACAACTAGCTGGTGTCATGGTAATACAACAACACATGTCTGGAGGTAGACTTGAAACTGAGTGGAGAGAATCTCAGCCTATTTTCCCAACCACCCAATCTACACTATGTTTAAGTTCTTTATTCCCCAATCTAATCCATTATGATATGCACTCCACAATGCTCTCATAATATATGAACATTATTATGATTGAAATTATTTACTTCCTAATCTAATCCATTATGATATGCATACCACAATGCTCCTATAAGAAATGAACATGATTATGCAATGGCATCACAAAACTTTATGATATGCACGCCACAATGCTCTCATAAGATATGGACATTATTATGATTGAAATTATTTACTTCCTAATATAATCCATTATGATATGCATACCACAATGCTCCTATAAGAGATGAACATGATTATGCAATGGCATCACAAAACTACAAGAAGAATGGCATCTGATTGCATTACAGAGGTGTTCTTACAACCCAAGTTGGAAGATATGTGTCACGTGGATGACTAGGTGGTGGAACAAACTAAAATAAAATAAAAAGTAAATTTATTATCAATGTTAAAAAAATCATATAGCAATCTTTTAGAATAAGAAGGCAATATTTTTTATCCCTCTAGCTGTTTAATAGATAGATCACATGTTAACATGGATTTGTACTTGTTATATTCCACAATGTGGTGCCATTTTCATGGGAACAAAAATAAATATTAATGGGAACAAGAATGACATCTGATTGCATTACAGAGGTGTTCTTACGACCCAAGTTGGAAGATATGTGTCTCGTGGATGAGTAGGTGGTGGAACAAATTAAAATAAAATAAAAAGTAAATTTATTACCAATGTTAAAAAAATCATATAGCAATCTTTTAGAATAAGAAGGCAATAATTTTTATCCATCAAGGTGTTTAATAGATAGATCACATGTTAACTTGGATTTGTACTTGTTATATTCCACAATGTGGTGCCATTTTCATGGGAACAAAAATAAATATTGGTAGATATATCTTTATTATCCATTTATTGTTTTGTATATACTAATTTTGATACATTTAGATCTACTAACAGAATGTATATGCAAAACACTAGAAAAACAACTTCAAATGAAAATTTGAAACATTAGATGGTAAATGAGACTAAATCCATCCATCTATAAATTGTAATACCCCCAGTTTTGACATGGAATGTGTTGAACCAAAATTACGTAAATTATGTAAATATGCTAGTATAGATTCCTAGTGTGGAGCTCAAGGCCAAGCCCTGGCTAGTAAATGGCTAGGCATGTGTGATGTAAACATTTGTATTTGGAATGTATAGTTGGATTGTGATGCTAACTCAAAAGCTATGTTAATATCATGTTGGAAAAATAATAAAATGGTCCAATATGGTTTTGTAAAGAGTACTAGAGGGGATATGATTCCACTAGAGGGGAAGAGGAAAGTGGGCCTATGGAAGACTAAATCCTCTATTTCCAAGTGTCAACCTTAGAACTCATCAAGTTGCTTCTATGTTCTTTAAATAGGCTAGTTACATTATTTTGACTATTAAATCCAATCATTGAATGCATGTGTGAGGTTGGTTAGCAAGTCACATCATGCAGTTATTGAAACATGGGGGTGAATGCACTTTTATGATAGTTATTTCAATTGTCAAAAGTCCTTTCTTCTATGGTTAGAAATTATGTTAGTTGTATTTTTACCATTATCATGTATCATTTGGAGCTAACACTCACTCTCTCTTTCTCTCATGCAAATCTACACTACGCAGAGCTCCCTATTATTGTTCATAATCATTACCAGAATGTGTATAACCCAAAAATTCAAATTTGGAAACAGGTTTGTAGATTTGAAGGGAAAATAGATGGTTGTAAGTGAACATAAAGGTTGGGCAAGGTATGAACCTTTACCCATTGAGTTTTGCTACTCATAGATACTTGAGATGCCATGAATTAACACTATAGGAGGTTCTCCAAGAACATACAGTGGGTTACTCTTACTGTACACACTAGTACGCATTGTAAGGGTTGAATTTCTTGAGGTAACTATGGACCAATGAAGGAAAATGCCTTCCTTGTGTTGTGTGGGGCACTTGGAAGGAGTTCCATGGCTGTGAAGGCCAAGTGAAATCCTTGTAGAATTCTAGATGAGAATTTGGTTAATCATAGAGAGAAGAACAAGTTGTGGGCTAAAAGAGAGAAGCATGTAGGTGTTTCCTTCACCCTGGTGGCTTCATAGCCTAGCTTGAGGGTGGCCTCTCAATAGAAAGAATATATGTTGGACAGATTTCCCACAGTTGGGTGGAAAACCTCTCTTGGTTTCAGCATCGAAACTGTATATGGGCCAGAAATCTAGACTTACATGCAGGAATCATGAATGCTTCTATGAAAAAAGAGTTATGTTAAGTGGCAGATAAGGGGCCATAAGTCATTTTGAAATCATCCCCTTATTGTCGAATTAAAGTTTTGCATAAGTATGAAATTCTGAAAATTTGGGAATAATGACGTGGGCCCCACCCGCGTCACGTGGTTGGGTGACATGGAGGATCCACATGGGAAAGAGATCTGACGTAGAGGAGCCATGTGGATAGAAGGTATAAGTGGATCATCCACATCAAATTTGTGCACAATTTCCCTCATGTGACTGAGTGGGAAGGTAGGAAAATATCAGACTATCGAGTAATGGTGGAGATCAACAGATGACATTGATCCCGACTGGTCAAGATGCACGAGGGTTAATTTAATTGGCACAATATTGAAATGGAAAATCGTCGAAATAATGTGTCACCCTCTCATGCATTCGGGCTCATAAAATTAGTTTTAGGAAATCACTTTCTAGTGGAGCCTTAAACCACTTTTGGTTCAATATGTGGTGATGTGATGTGGGGTGATGTCAGGAAGTCTAGAACCCCCATGGGTCACATCAACCTTGAAAGATCATGCAAACTGGATCAACAAACACCATTCATTCACACCCATGAACTTGCACTATTGTTAACTTTTATGCCATGTGCTTGAAATAGGAAACTGCCCTGTGATGTGTCGCTCGCTAGTTCACTCGGGCTCATCAAGGTAGTTTCGGGAAACCACTTTCCTATGGATCCCAAAACCACTCATGTCTAATAAGTGGTAATGTGATTTGGGGTGGCATTAGAAGGGCACAAATCACATAAAGAGCAATGGTTTCCATAGTTGGATTTCAAGTACTTGAAATAGAAAAATGGCATCGAACTTATTTGCACAAAATTGAAGTAATTAAAAAAAAGAGGGTGCCACCCTTGACCCGCCTTGCAATGGAGTAGGGAATCCATATGGGGTAGGCCCTCTTAAACCCCTTCATCCCCCCAAGACATTGCAAATTCTAAGAATTTCCTTGGGATGATGACAAGACTAATGGGAATGTGAAATGTTGCAGTGTGTCGTTAAATCAGGGAATACTTGTGCACAGTTATATATTGAAGGGGTGATTAAAATGTTTATGTAATTTTGTCAGAAAAGTGCATGTAGTCTTGATTTGGAAGAAATCGTCTATATGGGTAGTTCCCATAATGCATGAAAATTAATTTTTTAATTTTTTAAGAATATAATGAAGCTAAAAATGTGCTTAAATGAACACTTTTGTAGATTCAATATCATATGAGGGATAGTTAAGGGTCAACATTCAATATAGTGCAGTTTGAAAATCCTTGGTCTTTATTGGGCTAAGAAGATCATCACCATGGATGATGCACATGATCCTTGTTTAGTTGAACAAATGCCATGGGAGAAAATATACAGGTTGAGAATTATATAAAGAATCCAATGGCTGAAGAAATCAAGTAACTCCCCCAGAAAATGCAGAAACCATGAGGATTCTAAGAGTGGAACTACAAAGTTGTAGAGCATATAACGAGAAGCAGGTTAGAGCTTAGAAAGAATAGAATGAGTTGAATGCAGCTATGCTCCAAACATTAATAGACATTCAGAGGAATATTCAGCATGAGTGGCACTTAGAAAATCAGGAAAAGAGTGGGAGTAGCTCAAGGTATCGTTCTCACAAGAGGTCTCATAGCTCAAGAAAAGTTTCTAGAGACACGACATATACTCCAGAACTCTCTTCTAGTGATTCATCTGACTCTAAATACTCCATTAAAGGCTCAATATCTTCATCTCGTAAGAATAAGAGGAAGATGCATTTCAAGTACAACTCACATGGATAATTTAGGAAGACAAAACCTCCTACTTTTGATGGTGAAGTAGAATCTAGACAAGAAGTTAAGACTTGGCTTCTTGGGATGAATAAGTATTTCCAAGTCCATGGATACTCCGGGATATGAAGGAAAGAGTATCCATATTCAATCTGAATGGAAGAGCATCTATATAGTGGAGTCATCTTAGGCAAGTAAAAAAGATTAAAGAAAGGAAGATTATGTGGAGGCAATTCAAGAAATACTTTAAGCAAAAGTACCTCTCTGATAGGTATTATGATGAGAAAATCAAAGAGTTCCATGAGTTGAAACTAGGACAAATGCCATGGAGGAATATCCCAATAAATTCTTGGAGCTGCTAAGATATGTCAAGTATATCAGAGATTAAAAAGTCAAAATTCAACGTTTTATAAGTGGGTTACCTCAGTCCTACAAGGACAGAATTGAGTTTGATAAACCTCAAATTATAGATGAGACCATAAAAAAGGCCAAGTATTGTTATGATCAAAACAAAAGCAGGCTAGATTTCCATAAGGCGTGGAAGGATAAGAAAAATGAGAAATTTGGCCACATAAAGAAGGGGATCAAGCCTCGTCATTTTACAAATTAGCCAAGGAATCCACCACAGAGTATGACTAAGAAAACTAGGATGATGGGAGACAAGTCAAGAGAGCCAAAAGAACCACTTCAAAGATGGAGGTGAGGAGAGGATCATTTGCTTAGAAACTGTTCACATCGAAATGGATGTTCACAACATCCAAGAGGCCGAAATTAGGGGTCAAGTGGTAAGGATCATCCCTATAATTTATGTTGCGCTAGAGGACCACCAAGAAAACCATCAATCAATTGTGGTTAAGACTGAAGATAAGATTGCTAAGAAATCTATTTCTATTTCGATTGACCCTGGATCTACTCACAGTTATATCACACCTAAAATTGTTGAGATTTGTGCTTTTCAAAAATCAAAGCATAGTAAATCATGGTTGTTCCAAATAGCCACTAAAACCAAGAGAAACGTTAATGAAATGGTGGAGAAATTCCCATTAGAAATTGATGGATTCTTCACATGTGAATATCTAAATATTTTACCACTTGGTTCCTATGATATTCTCATTGGAATGGATTGGTTAGAAGCACATAAATTTTGACTTGATTGCTATAACAAGAATTTTGAATGCATTGATGAAAAATGAAACCCAAGGGTTGTAAAGGGCATTCCAAAGGTAGTTTCTATTAGACATATTTTAGCCATGTAGTTGAAGAAGTTCTTTAGAAAGGGTTGTCAATTATATGCATCCCATGTATTGAATAAAACAAAAATGAAATTCCCAAGTTAGAGGACTATCATGTGTTGCAAGAATTCAGGGATGTGTTTCCCAATGTAGTTATGGGACTTCTTCCAAACAAGGACAATGATTTCACAATTGCTATTGTGCCAGGAGCTGCACCAATGTCTAAGACACCTTGCAGAATGAGTATGCCAATATTATTATAGCTGAAAATGCAATTGCAGGAGTTCTTGGAAAATAAGTACATAAGTCCAAGTGTGTCTCCATGGGGAGCACCCATCTTATTTGTGAAAAGAAAGATGGAACACTCAAGTTATGTATTGATTATAGGAAACTGAACAAAGTTACAGCGAAAAACAACTACCCATTACCTCGAATTGATGATATTTTTTTATCAAATAAGGAAAAATATATTTTCAAAGATTGACTTGAGGTATGGTTACAATCAAGTGAGAATCAAAGAAGAAGAGATCCACAAGACAATATTTAGAACAATATATGGACACTATAAGCTTGTAGTGGTGTCATTTGAACTCAATAATGCACCAACTACATTCATGTGTCCAATGAATAGTGTTTTCAACAAGTATTTGGACAAGTTTGTTCTTGTTTTTCTAGATGGCATTCTTATTTATTCTAAGAATGAAGAGGAGCATAAAGAACATTTGATAATGGTTTTGAAATTGCTAAGGGAGCATAAGTTGTATGCAAAGCTAAGAAAATATGATTTCTATCAAAAGCAAATTCATTATTTGGGTCACATTATTTTAGAGGAAGGAATATCAGTGGATCCCAAAAAATATTGAAGCCATTATGAATTGACCAAATCCAATGAACATGACACGTGAGACATTTTATGAGTCTTATCAGTTATTACAAAAGGTTTATTGAAGGATTCTCCAAGGTTGCACACCCAATCACTTCTTTGCAAAAGAAGGAAATAAAATTTGAGTGGACACATAAATTTGAAGAGCTTCCATTGTTGAAAAAGCTTCTTACAAGGGCTCCAATTCTGAAAATTGCAAACCAGCAAATGATTTAGTGGTGTGTACAAATGCATGTAAACAGGGAGTTGGAGGAGTTCTTATGCAAGACAATCATGTAATATGTTATGAGTCAAAAAATATGAAAGATCATGAGAAAAATTATGCAACCCTTGATTTAGAACTCGTTTCCATAGTGCATGCTTTAAAGATGTGGATGCACTATTTAATGGGAAAAAACTTTGAGCTAATGACATACCACTATGGTCTGAAATATTTATTTGAGCAACCAACACTAAATTCCAAGCAAACTAGATGGCTGAAATTTTTATGTAAATTTGATTTTAAGATCAAACACATAAAGGGGAAAGAAAATAAAGTGGTCGATGCACTCAACAGAAAAATACATACAATGCACGTGATAACCCTTATCATTTTCCAATTGAATTTGAGGCAAAATGTTGTTGACTCTCTTATTGAAGATGAGTTTTATGTGCAAATAAAAGACAAATTACAACAACGGAATTTAGAAAAGAGATATAAAGGTTTAGCATTTGGAGGATGATGGAATTCTTACCTATAAAAATAAAATGTATATTTCAAATGTACTAAGACTTGAGGAGAACTATTATAGATTAAATCCATAAAATGTCATATTCTGGTCACCTAGGATACCTGAAAACAATTGCTACAGCTGTAAAACAATATTTTTGGCTAGGGATGAAGAAAGATATTGCTAAGTATATTTCAAGATGTATGAATGCCAACATGTGAAGGCTAAACATCATCACCCAGCAGGTTTATTGTATCCTTTGCCAATTTTAGAATGGTAATGGGAAGTGATTTCCATAGATTTTATTACAAGGTTTCCAATGAAAATGAGACTGCATGACTCGATCATGGTGGTGGTGGAAAAGTTAACAAAGACAACACATTTCATACCAGTTAAATCCACATATAAAACAGATGTCATTGCAAATATTTTCATGAAGGGGCTCTTTAGGTTGCATGGGTTGCCTAAGGAAATAATTTCAGATGAGTATACCAAGTTCACTTCAAATTTCTGGAATTTTTTTTTGTAGATTTGGGTACACAGTTGAACTTTAGCACTACCTACCATCCACAAACACATAGGAAAACAGAAAGAGTAAATAAAATGCTTGAAAACATGATTTGCATGTATGTGATGGACAAACCATCTAAGTGGTAAGATTTTCTACACTTGACACAGTTTGCATATAACAATGGGTAACAAGCATCATAGGAAATGAGTCCATTTGAAGCTTTGTATGCAAAAAGGTGCAGGACACTAGTGACATGGGATAATCCAGTGAACATAATTGTAGTTGGGTCGGAATTGATTAACAAAATGGAATAAGAGGTTGCAAATATTACGCAAAATTTAAAGGCATCCGAAGATAGATAGAAAATCTATGCAGATAAAAACATAGTCAATAGAGAATTTAGTGTTGGGGATCATGTTTACCTCATAATGAGGCCAAGGAAGAGTTCCTTAAAGATTGGAATTTGTGGCAAGCTATCACCAAGATATTGTAGGCCATTTGAAATGCTTCAGAGGACAGGGCCAGTTGCATATAGAATTGCATTGTCTACCAACACTAGAGCTCATAATTTTTTTCATGTTTCTTTGCTTAAAAGATATGCACATGATCCTAACCATGTGATTATTCGGGATGTGATTCAAGTGGAACTCAAGGGAGATTTCCAAACAAATCCACTATGTATCCTTGACAAGAAAGTAACATTGCTTTGGAACTTATCCATCGAACAGGTAAAGGTGCAATGGAAGCACTTTGTTCCTGATGAGACTACATTGGAGCTGGAGGATGCCATGAGAGAGGCATATCTATTTTTTATCTAATTTTGAGCATACACCAAGGATGATGTTATTCCAAGGGGGAGGGGATTTCTATACCCCTATTTTGACTTGGAATGTATTGAATAAAAATTATGTAAATATACTAGTATGGATTTCTAGTGTGAAGCTCAAGGCCAAGCCTTGACTAGTGAATAGCTAGGCATGAGTGATGTAAATATTTTTATTTGGATCGTATGGTTGGATTTCGATTGTAACTTGAAATCTATGTAAACATTATGTTAGAAAAATAATAAAATGTTCCAAGATGGTTGTGTAAAGAGTACTAGAGGGGCTATGATTCCACTAGAGGGGAAGAGGAAAGAGGGCCTATGGGAGACTAAATCCTCTATTGCCAAGCGTCAATCTTAGAACTCATCCAATTGCTTCTACGCACTTTAAATAGGTCAATTACCTTCTTTTGACTATAAAATCCAATCATTGAATATTTGTGTGAGGTTGGTGGGCAAGTCTCCTCATGCAATTATTGAAGCATGGGGGTGAATGCACTTTTATGACAATTATGTCAGCTATTAGAAGTTCTTTCTTTTACAATCAAAAGTTATGTTAGTTTTTTTTCACCAGTATCTCATATCCTTTGGAGTCAACACTCACTTTCTCATTCTCTCATGCAGATTTACACTACATAGAGCTCCCTATTGTTGCTCATGAGCATCACTAGACTATTTATAGCCTAGAAATTCAAATTTGGAAACAGAGTTGCAGATTTGAAGGGAAAATAGATGGTTGTAGGTGATAGAGGTTGGGAAAAGTAGGAAACTTTACCCATTGAGTTTTTCTACTCGTAGATGCTTGAGAAGCCATGAATTAACACTACAGGAGGTTCTCCAACAACATACAACATGTTGGACTCTTTTTTTTTAACAAAAACAGTTAAGAAGCTTTAAAAAAAAAAAAAAAGATTACAAAGTTCTGAAGACAGACTGATCCCAGGAGAGGACTACGTCCATGACTCCTTGTTCATCTTCAGCCAGTATATACTTATCATGATACATTCCTATTCTATGGAGACTGTATCTCCTTACAAACTGCCCAAGAAGGAGTCTACTATCCAAAGGAATTTATGGGCTACATCTACTACTAGCAAGACAAAAATTGTTGTTGTCTTGCTTCTTACATACAAATCTCGATGCAATCCAAAGATTAACAATTTGAAGTTTGATGGCTTCTTGTTTTCTTGGAGAAATTAAATTTTCTTTTGGCTTCAAAGAGGGTGAAGCTCCTTTTTTTCATTTTTACCGACTTTGGTCCAATCTGATGGCTCAACATAAGCTTCGAGAATGGGCACTGCATCTTCGGGTGCATCTTGTGGAGCTGGAATTTTTGGTTCCATCTGTTGGATTGCACTATCCCATGGAGCTACAAGTGGATTCTTGTCGATGGAGGGGATACTTTGTTCTTCCAGAGTGTCCTCTTTTTTAGCCGGAGTAGATTCCTTAACTTGTGATGGAGCCTCTTCGGATAGATCTTCATTTCTACTTACTGTATAATGCTCGAAGTTTTCTCCATCCCACCAAGTAGATTTGCGATGAAAATTTTTGGATTTGGGGATCTTAGAGGCTTTTGGACAATCTTTGACAAGATGTCCAATTGGAAAGAAAGATCTGCATCTGAACATCACATTTTCATAATCTAGTTTTTGCACCCACACATAATCCTTTATAGTCAAATGGATCTCAGCAGGAAATCCAATGTTGAAATCCATTTCCACACAGATGTGAGCAAAGGTAGTTTTTATGTAATCCTTTGTTTCTGGACTTCGATCGTAGAAGGAGCCCAATGCATTGCCAATAGCTTCAAGCGAGGTAGAGTTCCAGAGATGCAAGGGAAAATTTGGAAGCCTTACCCAAACTGGAGTAGATGAGATATGGTCAGTAGTTGGGTCAAAAAGAGGGCTCCAGGGTTTCATAGAGAGCCTCAAGCTGCCCCAAAACCACAAACCAGAATCTAGAATGATATGTTTTTCCTCGGGAGAATCGAAATCCACAATAAAAAAACCCCGAGCAAAGGGGTAAATAGAAATTTCCTCAGAAACAAGGGGTTTCCAAACCTCAGTCATCCACTTATGGAGATCAACCAGGCGGGGCCAAAACCCATTGAAGTGACAAACCAAAGTTGACTCTGTGAAATTCCTTGCTTCAACCAAATATTTCTCTACCATCGCAATGGAGGGAGCTGGTATTTCCTGAACAATCAAGGGCGACTGGCCGCAGGCTGCCTTTTCCCCTTTGAAGAGCGAGACCGGGATCAAAGGAATTGGGTCCTGGGATGGAGACGAATAGGAGACGTGAATAACAGAGAGGTAGGTGGCCGCCATTCTCCTTATTTGAGAGCACCAGGCTGTCAATGTCCATCGCACGGCTGCCTCACGGGCACGAAGCGATGACCGTCTTCAGAAAAACCCTAGCACAAAAGCTTCGGGCTTAACTTGCGGAAAAACGTTCTAAGATTTTTACTTGTGCTCTACATCATTAAATACAAGAATTCTACAACATGTTGGACTCTTATTGAACACACTAGTAAGCATTGTAAGGGTTCGATTTCCTAAGGGAACTATGGATCAATGACGGTAAATGTATTCATTGTGTTACATGGGGTAATTGGAAGGACTGTCATGGTTGTGATGGCTGAGTGTGGTCCATGTAGAGCCCTAGATGAACATTTGGCTAAGCATGAAGAGTAGAACGTTTTGTGAGATGAGAGAGAGAAGCTTGTAGGTTTTTTCTTTTCCCTAGTGGCCTCATAGCCCAGCTTGGGGGTGGCCTCTTTGCAGAAAGAGTATATGCTAGACATAGTGTCTACAGTTGGGTGGAAATTCACTCTTATATAACCAGTTGCTTGAATCTTCTTTGTTATAAGATAAGTATTCTCTTTGTATTTACATGTGCAATATTTTATTTTATGTCTATGATAATTATGCTTGTATATGCATGCTACGTGTGTGTGGATAGAGTTTATTTACGTTGTGTAGTTTTATTTATGCATCTGCACATGCATTTTAAATATTATGAATCCGTAATATGGCCATGGAGACAAAATTTAGAAGCATGTAATATGTTCATGCCCCCCTCTGAGGAAGAAAATTATGGATGGAGCATGACATAAACCAATACTCAAACATGCATTCCCTCAAGTTTTGTTAAATACCTATCTTGTTGGCATTACAATATAACATTTGTCTAAACAAAAATAATTCAACTATAAGTTCATTTCAGCTAGAAACTTTTGTGCAAATAATTTTGTAAACAATACATATTTACATGAAGTTTTAATCAAAGAGAGTAGAAGACCCTAATTTGTGGCATTAGTATTGATATAAACAAGTTCCTTGAATGGGTTAAAAATTGATTGTTTTAGGCCATTTGGAATTCATAACCTAGTGTTCTCAACATACAAAGCAATCTAACCTCTTCCAATTCTAATATCTTTACTCTAGACACCTCCACACTGGAACATTGTTGGTGTCCTCCACATTATAATGGAAGGAATCCATATTATATTTATGCAGAATAAGAATCCATGATAAAAACTTTAATGCAACATAGTACTGCAATGTAATCAATGCCTCAACAACAAAAATTAGTGATTCAAATAAATAAATAAAATTATGTGATGAAATACCAAAATAGATTAATTCATGCAACAATATTGCATCAAAACACGTTGAGGAAATAATTCATAGAAAGGGCTTATCTTAACTAAACTTACAGTGTCCTCGGTATTGTAGAAAGACCTTTTGAAAAACAAATACCCTTGTGTTCAACACAAGAATAGCGATAAATTTAACTCTAATCAAGTCACTTCCAAACAAAAGCGAAATACATCATACTTTATCTTTAATTCCTATAATTCGTTTTCGATACTATTCTATTCGATTTTTAGTTCATGTGGTAGGCAGGAGACTATATGTTCCGGTTGTTTCTATTAATTGCAATCAATATATTTTTTGTCTTAGATTAATGTTAACATAAAATTTGTATTTATAATTAATTAGAAAAAAGAAATTACTATTTTCTAATTGGACAATAACCTTGAATTGACTATTTTTTCTCATTACACGACATTAAAATAAATAAATAAAGTAGATAAAAAATAAAACCTTACCTTAAAACTTTACCCGTGAAACTGTACGCTCTAACTTACTTGTCGTGCAAACAATCACCTACAATTTCTGAGGGCTGCAACTTCAGATGAAATGATTGCATGAATGGATTTATGTGTGCATGAATTTATGTCTACAACTGCATGCATGTCCTCCACATGTAGGATGAACAAATTTCCATCGCATGGCTCCGTTCTACAAAGCCTAAATGGATTGTGCCGTTCGATAACACAGATCTCCGTTCTACAAAGCTTGGATGGATTGTATCATTCGATGACACAGTTCTGATCCTGGAAGATCCCTGAATTGATACAAATCTGATCCTCATTTCATAAGCTATCATGAAGCTCTCAGTAGTGGGGGCGGTCATCCAAGGCATATTGGAGTGGTTTCTCTTGCTTCTGCCCTTCCGCCTATCGAAAGCTTATACACTATTGCGACCCTATGGTGGGCGTGTCTTCAAGAAAGTCCATTGCGCTGTACTGACCAAAGAAGGGTCACATCCTGAGTTCTTCGCCTTTCCAAGCACCTTGCCAAGACATGGAATTGATGGAAGCGTTGAGCGAGATGGTTTTATGTGAGTGTCCTACATGGGCTATGATTTCGAGGTAAGGAGGGACAGAAACAAGTTGTTTGTCAATGAAAAATGTCATACTACATTACTGATACACAATGGGAGCGTCTACGGAAAATGAAAACTCTTGACCTAGAAGATGGAGTGTTCGTCATAGGTTATAAACAATTATGTGATTTGATGGTCACAGGCGATGTCTTGACGTTTTCAGAAGCACTGGATTCTATTATACTTGATAACTACACTGTGCTACTGTCAAACAATGTTTGGCTTATCCCGTCAACTTGTCATTGTTGGAGGAGAAGATACTAAAGCTTTTGAATTTGGTGGGTTTATTCCTCCAACCAAGAAATCCTGTTGGCTGATTCCGGCGTCGTTGAGCTTTGCGTAGAAAAAGAATTTAGAAGTACACTTGAAAACATGTTTGTCATGATGAGCTGTATCATTTTCGTACTTGTTCAATGTTTTATAGTCTTTACTTTCTAGAAAATTCAAAGATGGAGAACTTCTTTTTTATTCAAGGAAAAAAGAGCATTTTTATAAAAATGGGGGCTAGGTTATGGCTTGTGGCTGTAGCACCTTGTGGAAACAACATGTTGTCTACCTGATTAATCAGCAAAGCAGAAATTTTTTCTTTCGGTCTACTGTAATTGATATTTGAGAGAACAACAATACTGCATAAACACTGAATTCATCGAGTTTGTTTATTTGCGTTGGGTCTGGTGTATTCTGACTGTTTACTCATTATTTATCCTAAAATATGATAATTATCATTTAGTATTGAATGCAGCTTCCTTTTTAGAACCGACAACCAGGCTCTAAGATGACATTAGTCTTGCAATTAAATTATCTTTGAATATGTATTACAGGTTTCAAATCTTAGATTACTTGCAAAAGAAAGCAAAGGAGAAACACAATGTCACCAGGATCATTGCGTGCGTCTTTGTATTTGTATCTGCATGCATAATCTCTAGCAACGGATTTTATGTAGATATAGATGATCTACCAACACCCGAGGATGGGCTGTCATGGACATTTTACAAGAAGACTTGCCGGCAGTTGGATTCAATAGTGAAATCGATACTTAACGAGGCGTTGGACGAGGATATCACTCAAGCCGCAGGCTTGTTGAGACTTCATTTCCATGATTGTTTTGTGCAGGTATTATGTAACTGTATATATTTATCTTTGTGTTAGAAAAGCTTGTTGCTACTCTGCTAGTGGTTAGCAGAAAGGGAAGATGTTCGGTGACTTGGTGTCTCTTTGGCTTGGATTGAGGGATTTTTTGTTGTTAAAATTTTGATTTTTTTTCTCCCATAAAAACATGGACGGATCATATTTTCCGAGGAAGGGTTGGTAATCCAGAAAAAAAGTTGTTGCTAAAATTTAATTATCCGATTGTATTATTGTTTTCAATGTTGATAAAAGACGAAGTACCTTATTTTTGTCAAATAGATTGTGTTAGTTGGAGATGTTACCCTATTACTGTTAAATCGATATAGTTACTTTGTTTATCTCTTTGGTTATAGAAAAAAATCACTTTCGAAATGCAAACACCTTCAAAGATCTCCACTGGGAAGGGTAATCCAACATTGTTCCTGATATCTTGAAAGGGTTGCAATGGATCAGTGTTGCTGACAGGATCTATAGGCAATCCCAGTGAGCAGGAGGCTTGGCCAAACCTATCACTAACAGCCTGTGCATTTCAGCTCATCGATGAAATCAAAGCCGCTATAGAAGACAGTTGTAGTGGGGTTCTATCGTGCCGACATTTTGGCTTTGTCTGCTCGTGACTTCGTCGCCAAGGTTGGTAGTCGCCTATTTTCGTGCTATTAGAATTTGTGGGTCCATTGCTTGTAATCAAAATTTGCCTAAGGATTACCAGAATTTGTGGGTCTATTAAATTAGAACCTACTTTCGTGCTATTAGAATTTAAGGGTTTGAAATCGGCAGAGGATTAACATAGATCTCCATTTTGAAGACCAGAGGCCAAAGTATCCAGTACCACTTGGGCGCAGAGATAGCATAGAATTCGCTCTTCAATCAGTTTAACATGACACAACTGACGAGCAGTTTTGGTTCTAAAGGATTCAGTTTGGCACATTTGGTAGCGCTTTCAGGTATGATACCCGTCTTTTCTAGTACTTAGCAGATATATGCACAACATTCACGAAAAAAATATATAGCAAAACCATTCACCTAATGATACAAGAAATATGCATAACATTCACAAAATATATGTTGTATTTTGTATTGGCACAACAACATTCACCTAGCAGATATATCTGCTAAGTTTTATACTTAGCAAATATATGCTGCAAAAATATTAGATATAAGATTCAATGATATTTCTACAATCCAAGTAGCGGTTCCTCTTGCCTGCAGCAAGCAAACACCCTGAATAGACATATTGTTAAGCTGAAGCCTCATCTTTTTGCCATAACGTAGTGGGTCAAACTAAGGGAACAATCAAACCGCCCAGCTGTCTTCTGTAAGATATTATGTATCACTTATTTCTAATGTGTTTCAAATGCCATATCTTGATTAATGTTAATGTGCCAAGATCACTTAATTCTGAACACATAATTTCAAATCTAATTCTTATTGGTTTCGATTGGGTAAGGGTAAGGAAACCATTTAGTCGAGAACATATTTTGTCTTGGTGAAACAAAATATTTCTTTTCAAACTTTTTATATTCATAAAATAGGTATAACAAGAGATTATATACCATATTTTGTCTTTTTAGAGCAAAATATTTATTTTCAATCTTTTTATATTCATAAAATAGGTGTAGTAAGAGATTATATACCTCTTTTCAATAATTTCCATTTGTTTTATTTTATTTTATAAAAGTATCACATTGTTTATTTATTTTATAAAATGATCATATGTTTGTTTGCAAATTTACTTTTAAGAATTAGTATGTTAATATTTTTATAAAAATATTACAATATTTGTATATTTAAAGATTTTATAATAAAATATTAAAATTATTATAAAATATAAGAATATTAAAATTATTATAATATATCAATGATTGTATATCATATTTGCTCATTTTTTCACATCCAAATGCACTAAATCAGTCCAACTTAATGTAATGACTACTTTGAATATCTTCAATTTCAGTAAACTATTATTCTCTCTTTTCTTGTAGGGAAATGACAACCTTTCACTAGACTATCCATTTCCCTTTTCTTGTAAGGCCATAACAACCCCAATGCTTGCTACAAGTAATGGTGTTGTGTTGATATTGACAATGACATTATTTTATAAGAACATAAGACATAAAATTAATATTAATAAATAATCTGGAGCAAAGTAATAAAATCAACATTTAAGAAAAAATATGGATCTAATTAATTAAATTAATATTAAAAAAATAAAATTATTATTATATACTTGATAATACTTAATTATTCGATGTTTCACAACAACTTACCTCTCCATGAAGTATTTAAAGGGTTCTAGCTCAATGGTAGAGCGTCTGCATTATATAATGCAGAAGGTTGGTGGTTCTACTCCATTGTGCCCTACCATAAATAGATACAAAAAATATTTGCACTCTATAATCTCTAGATAAATAAAAATGATAATATGGAGAATCAATATTTGAGACATATTTTTGTCTCAACATGATACAATATGGTTACTAAGACACTAGTTTAAAGACAATATTTAAGACAATACACAATTTTTTTGGTCTCAAATAGAGACAATAGTTTGAGACAATAATTTAAGACACTCATTTAAAGACAATATTTAAGACAAACACACTCGTTTAAAGAAAATATTTAAGACAAACAACAAGTTTTTTTGTCTCAAATAGAGACAATAGCCTGAGACAATAATTTAAGACACTCGCTTAAAGACAATATTGAGGACAATACACAAGTTTTTTTTGGTCTCAAGTTAAGACAATTTACACAAATATTGTCTTAAATAATGTCTCAAAACCCCCTTTTATGTAGTAGTGATTTGTGCCCTTTCCCCTTTTCTCAAAGCACCTCGCAAATTAATATTCACGTGAAGCATTTAACGGATCTTTAATCTATTTCGAAGTGTTTATATGGAGATAAAGGGTCTGTGCACAATGGCCCTTTGGTAAGTTTGTTGGTCATTTTTTGTATGATGCAGCTTGATGGATGCATTCCAACTTTTGTTTTTCCTTCACTCGTTCTTGTTGTAATGTTCTGGACTTAAAATAAGGTCTTTCTTTCTCTGTGCTCTAACTTGATGACTCCATTCATGATTACGTAAGCTAGGTTTAGCATTTTTTTTTGTGTTTATTTATTTAAATTTTAAAATAAGTTTTGGCTGTAATGCCGAGCTGAACCCTTTTGATCCCATGTTTGATTGACTAGGCACTGGACAGGCTTGTTACAGGTTGTTTTAGTGTGTTTTTGGGGCCTAGCAGGCTGCATAATGTCTTGTAATGCCCATTAAGGTAAAATAAATTATATATGTATATATAGGTACAATATAATAATCAAATTACACATATACGTGCAGAAAAATAAATTATACATATAATGTAGGTGCATAATAGACAATATTCAAATGAAGGGGTTAATTAAGGTTAATTTACCATTTCATTAAGCTAAAAGGCAGTTAAGTGCATGAATGAAAAGTGGAGTCATCCATACAAATAAACCATACTATTTTAATATGAGAAAGGGAGATTTTTAAGGAGGAGAAGGGGGTTGTTTCAAACTTTCAGAGGTTGTTTTTGGTTTTGTTTAAGGGGGCTTCATGAGAGAATAGGGATTTTTCTACTGGTTATTATGTGTGGGTTGTTTCCTGTTGATTGTGAGGTGTTGAGAGAAAGGAAGGTCCTAATTGTGAGGAGGTGTTTTTTTGGCATAGTTTACTGATTGAGGGCTCGTAGGTTGGGTGGAGAGCTACCCCCTACATCTTGTTTCCACTGTTATTGCTGCTAGTTGGAGCTGGTTATTGGGTTGTTGTTCGAATTGTTGTAAATGTCATTAAAATTCGACTTCATTACATTTTTGTCTCAACCTTAGTTAGTTCAATTAAATCATTCGGTTAAATTAAGAATGTTGAATTGGATGTTATTTCTAGTAAAATAAACAGATATACCTAGAATTGTCGTAAATTAGATTTTCTGGTTGAATAATAATTTACTTGGTCAAATTACATTTCTCTGTCTCTTGTGGATAAGGTTATATTTTGATTTCTTGGATAAGCATTACATGTCTAGGAGCTATGTGGGTTGTTGAGGAATGTTCGGGCTTTCCTTAATTTGTTGGTATTTTCCAGATGTTCTGTTGGGTGTCGAGGAACACCTATCATGCCTCGATAGGTTGAAACATCCTAGGAATGTTCTTAAAACATGTCGTGGGTTGGTCAGAAACAATGACAGTGTTCCCAACGCTATTCCCAGTGAAAATGGTACATTTTATACTCGCCCGAAGATTATATGTATGGGTTCCGCATTGGTGGGGGCGGGTTCACATGCTACATATGATATTTTCGTTGGATTCCTTCCATCAATTGAGTTGATCGGATGATCTATGTTCCTTACAACATATTTTCCTTGGCTTTCCCAACTGAATTGAGTAGATATTCTCATAGTGACCAACTTGGAGAGAAACTTCACACCATATTTATCATTTTTTTTCCATTTCCACAAAGGCTTCCTCTTAACCATCAATGAAAGTGACCTTCCCCAAATATGGGAATGTTATAATTAAGTATTACCAAGCAACACTAAATGAAGATCCCTTCGGCTAAGACATCATGTATTTTGTGAATGTTGCCTAGGACTTGCCTTTGGCCACAGGCACTTGATACAATGCACTTGCATGAATGAGATGGTCCATGCCAGTTGAAATATCTATTGAGGGATTTGAACTTTGATGGGGTAGCAGGATTGGTGTGTATTACTCTCATATTGCATGGGTGTACACATGTGATTGTCATCACAATCTAATGGGGGTGACATGTTGATGAGACTTATATTTTGATCAAAGCTTTTGGTGGTAGTTTTTGATAACGCCCTAGAGTATGGATGAGCATTTCTGTATCCTAATCCAACCAAGTTTTACACAGTTTAGCCAGCAGATGAGTGAGTTGGGGCCTTCAAACAACAATAAGGTGCCTCACGTCAAAACCTGGGTGGGAAAGCAGTAGTCCGGGGAATGTTTCGCGTTCAAATAATAATACAAAATAGTTATGATGCGTTTTGGGCACAAATTAGGACTGTTCATGTCCTCATACAGCACGATATTTCCACTTTTGGGCAAGTTCTGGGTGGGATTAGGCCATCAAGCAGCAGTAGATTATCATCTTCTACGGATTTGGGTTAAAAGGAACAACCTAATCTCCAAATCTGGGTTCTTTATATGACCTAGAACAACAGTAAACAACATTGATTCAATTATGGGCACAATTTGGAACTGTTTGTATCCTCATGCAACAGTATACTTTCACTCCTGGGCATATCTGTGAATAAAACAAGGGTGACTAGAGTCATCTGCTCCTAATTTTGGGCATGTTTTAGCCATAAACAGGCATTAACAGCCCCAATTTCTCCATTTCTAGGTCCCTGTGCATGAAAACAATAGTTCTGTGCATCCAAAAAGGCATTAAAAGAAGCCTCATATCAGATCTCGGCATACTCTACAGTAGTATCCTGTGACGGGATCCCTAAAAGGGATCTCTGGCAGTTGGAGAAACAAGCCAAAAATGGGTGACGTCTTGTTGTATTTGGAGAGTTTTGAGGCAGCGTTCACCTGTTTGTGCCCGAAATCATCTTCTTTGGCATTATTACATGATTGGCAATCCATTTAGCATACATTCTAGTAGCATGATGAAGCACCCAGCCTTTGGAGGTATCATTGCACACTTCTAGGGGACTGTTGGAGGTCGTTCCTGCAAGTCTCAACCCTTGAGGATGACACCACATATTGTTTGATGATGGAGTGTTCTCCTATCTTATTTCAAAGTTCATTTTCCTTGTTGGAGGGAGGCATTAGTCTTTTGAAGCTAATTTATATCTTGGTTTGAGGGGCCTTCCCGTATGTCCACAAGCATTCATCACTTGGGGCATATCTTAGGATGGGATTTTCTTAATGGAGGCTATGTTAAGTGTTCAACCCTAGACTTTGGGGTCTAATTCATGCTATTGTGGATTGACCTCTTGGAAGAGTTTTGGGGATGATATTTTTCTTGTTGGTTGATGTATGGACCATTCCTTTGGAGCACACTTCTAGGAAGTTTTGGGAAGTTGACATGGTTTCTATGTGGATACTCTGGGGCTGATTTGATTTCTTATGGACATCTATTCTTGGAGAGCACCCTTTGGAGAAGCTTGTGTAATTTTCTTGGCATTATACTAAGGGGTAAGTGGGCTGAGAATTTCCAACACTTCAATGATATACAACTAAGAGTTGTCAGGGGCCATATCTGCGTAGTGATAGGTGGAGGGGCAAAGCTCATACGAAAGATGCAACTTTGGTGCATTAGTTAAACGTCGGAGGAGAAACAATAAGGACCTTTGAGTGTTACCCCATTACAATAAAGAGCACTGATCGTAACCCCATTACAAAAAAAAATTCCCTGAATTGATACAAATCTGATCCTCATTTCATAAGCAAATTACTACTTTGGGCTCACTCATTTGATTTTTCTTTTAAGAACAAACATGGATGTATCTTTCGGTTCCAGTTTTATTATATGCAGGAGAGAGGACACTGGGGGCTTTCAGGTTTGGCTTTTACTCGCCCCGGATATTGAAGGTACCCAACAAAATTCGGTCTTCTGTTATTTCTGGTTGTTGTGATTATTTCTATTATTTTTGTCTGTCATGATTATAAATGAAGATCGCATATAATTGACATAATCTGAGGACTTTGTTTTGCAGGTTGCCATCTATCCCGGAAATGTTTTGATGCTTCATGTGTCCAAGCCATGGATTTTTTGATATAAAAGTGGCCAATACATATTCGTTCAATGTCCTGCAGTCTCACCATTTGAATGGTGAGTGATGGTGTGTTCAAATAGTAGGTCACTATATTTTGAAAAATGGGTCTTAGATTTGTTTTCTAGTAATAATTGAATTTTTATCTGTTAAATTCATAAATCTCTTTCGAATTATTATTAACTTTTATTTTTTATAATAATTAAATGATCTCTAAACACTTTTCCAAAAAACTTACATAAACACTTTTCCAAAAACCTTACATAAAAACAGTAATTTTTTTCCAAAACGTCAAGAGAAAAATTACCCATTATAACTTTAACAGTAGCTAATATCTTGAATTTTTATTTTTTATAATAATTAAATGATCTCTAAACATTTTTCCAAAAAACTTACATAAAAACAGTCACATTCGCAAACTCGGAGATTGGACACGAGAATTAAAACGAGTTTTCTCAGAGGTAATATTCTGATTTCTATCTATACACAGAAAAGCTCGGATCTAGATTTAATGGAGTTTTCGCTCATGATATCTTTTATTATTTCGATTCAAGCATGCGAACCTCTAGAGGGATATAAAAGCAGGCTTCTTAGGGAATACGAGACAACGAAAAAATGGTTCATATAGATAGCATTGCTATTCAAATCAAATGAAGGTCTGTAGGAATCTGTAAATCCTTATGTATTAACTTATGGTTGACTATAACAGGCTACCAAATCTGCTTGTCGATGGACCTTATGGAGCTCCTGCACAGGATTACAAAAAATATGGCATTTTACTTCTAGTTGGCTTGGGTATCAGAGCAACTCCATTCATCAACATATTGAAAGATATTATCAATAACGTCAAGCAGGACCAAGAATTCCCTGTAAGAATTAACCATTTTTTTGAAAGTTTGGTCCATTGTGGTTCCATCATAAATCTCTCGTACACTTCAAACTCCTCTCACAGTTGGACTTGAGACCATTTCTCAGTCTAAAAAGTCATCAATATGCATTTTTTGGGCCCATTGATCCCTGAAACAGTGTTCAAGCTCCACATCATATGACTGCAATGTGCATTGATAAGAAATTCATAGAACATGACTCTTACATTGACTAGTTCTCTCATATCAACATGCTCTGATTATTAACCTTCTAAATCATAGGTTTGCATTTCTCCTCTCCAAACAAATTTAAAGCCTTGTTGTCTACTAATTTTTGGTGTTAGGAAACCTCCAAACCTACATTTCCTGTAGCTGCTATCACTGTTTTGTGACTACTCCTTATGATTTTACCTTGATATAATTAAGATCGGAGCACCATTATTGGGGCATACATGTCATCATATGCCTTAATTTAATTAGTTAAATGCAAATCATGAACATTATATGGGTGATTCATCGATCCAAATTAGCTACAAGGAAACACTGGACGACAGGATAGCTGAGAATGTTGTCCCTATAGCAAGTAGCAACGCTGCCTACAAGATTTGTCATTGATATATCAGGATACCGAGCATGTTGATTTTACCATACTCTGCAACACTGCCCCTATAGCAAGTGGCAACACCGCCTACAAGATTTGTTATAACAAGTAGCAACACCACCTACAAGATTTGTCATTGATATGTGTTTGGAGGAGTTGATGCAAAAGGCAATGGAATTTGGTAGATTGCATTTGGTAATGGATTCAAGAGAAATAGTTTTAAGAGTGTTTCCTATAATTGTTAATTTGTTGAGGAATATGCATAGGGCGTTTGTAGTCAAAGGAGCAAGCTTATAAATTGAAATATGGAATATGTTGGGCCTTGGAACACCCGAGTCTATATTTAAAATATTAATATGTTCTAAGTTTGTTACTTAAATTCTATGCTTCTTTTGACTAGGGATTTCTGTCAAACTAGATATTAACAGAAAGGATGTATGAATGAAGCTTGCCAAAATTTTCAAAATTCAAAGAGGCACCGACCAGATTCTTGATTATTGTTTTTTTACCATGTGGTGTTATTGAAAAATGAAAATTGTTTTAAAATGGATCTTTAAAAAATAAAATAAAAAATATTATTGGTATGGGTTAAATTGTTTTTTTTAATATTTTTCATTATTGGTATGGGTTAATGTCTTTTTTTAAATATTTTCAAACTGAAAAATGAATTTCCATTGAATCGATTAACTTTCTTTTTGAACAGTTGAAATTCTCCCTAAGTGAGTTTCTATACTTTTAGTTTATCAATGTTAATTAGACAAGTTCATTTGGAGGCTTTATGCCTAAAATTTGTGTTGACATGCATCCAAAAGGGACTAGTATTTCTGAGGGTGTTGGACTTGCTAAAGATATCACTTAATATCTTTATAAATCCATTTTAATTTAAAAGTATTGATTAAAATTTTGGATTCGTAATTGTTTTTAATTTTGAAAACTATTATTAATGGGAGTCATTTTGGTTTACTAATAAATGCATAAAAAAGTTACAAAATACTACCAATTAGAAATTTATTAACAAAAGTATTTTTAAAAAAATTAGATGATGTCAAATTGCTAAAAATTAGATGATGTCAAATTTCTAACACTCATATATAATTATATGTCAATACGTAAAAAATAATTATATAATATCATAATGGAAAATTATATTTAAATATGTAAATAATAATAATATCATTATAATGAAAAGATATGCCATAATATATTATGGCAATGAACCACGTTTTTGAATGATTAATAAACAAATTTTGATTTTTTATATTTATTATAATGTAAAAAATGGGATTCTATATATTAATTAATTAATTTATATTTAAGATTTTATTTATCTACAAAATTGTTTTTTATTCTTATATATATTTATTTAAGGCAGGGACTAAGCTGCACGCAGCTCTTGTTTTTCCATGTGTATGCTCACGCAGTAACTCTATTGCATATTTCATAACTTCTAATTGATAGGTCATTTGCCTTAAGATTTTTTCTAATTTCTTGGTAATTATCATTAATCATCCAAAGATTGAATTTTACATAAGAGAGCAAGAAAATAGTATGCATGACTATTGATGACAAAACATAGATAGATTTGAAT
Organism: Larix kaempferi; assembly: GCA_027924585.1. Lineage (NCBI taxonomy): Eukaryota > Viridiplantae > Streptophyta > Pinopsida > Pinales > Pinaceae > Larix > Larix kaempferi. Next base: position 3,949,922 of record BSBM01000968.1, on the reverse strand, counting down.
TTCTTCTAAAGCCCAAGGTTTTCCCAATCCAAGAGCACTTATGAAGTTTTAGATAAACTAAATGTAGGCTCTAATCCACAATATTTGATGCTTTGTGGTCACTTCGGAGAATATATTAGCATCAATTACTAACAACATTAGAGGAAATTTGGATGAAAAATTGCCCTTCTAAGGAAATCCTAATGAAAATAACAAAATAATAGTAGAGAGAGAGAGAAAAAAACTACGTTTTTCTCTCATATTTTCAATTTATCTCCTTGTACGTTTACTCAAATTTCAAATGGGAGTACTCGTTGGATGCAGAATTAAATTATGCATCTAATGAGTAACCAACCTACATACTTTAACAACATCCACATCACGAAAAAATGAGAATAAAAACAAAAACAAAAAAACAAAAACAAAAACAAAACAAAACAAAAACAAAACAAAACAAAACAAAACAAAAAACAAAAAACAAAAACATGTTTCTAGTTAGAGAAAAACGTTTTGTATTTTTTTTTTTCATTATGTAAATGTTGTTAAAAGTATGAAGATTTGGTACTCATTGGATGCATAATTTAATTCTGCATCTAACGAGTGCTCCCACTTGAAATTTGAGTAAACCTACAAGGAGATAAGTTGAAAATACGAGAGAAAAATAGTTTTTATTTTTTCCCTTCATTTTTTTATATGCACCTCTTTTGAATTTTAAATCTTGTTGATTGGCCAATACATGATGACATGGAATTTGAATTAGGGTTGGATGGGTCATTTTTCATCCAATTGTTTTCTAATGCATATTTTTTCAGAAAAGAAGGCTTAAAAAAAATACAAGGTCACAAACTCTGTCAAGAGTGCGATGAACCTGCACATCGATCCCAAACTCCACATCGTTGTCAAACTCAAGTTTCATGCCACAATCCAAATGGATCTGCAATACATAGTCTCATCTGTGAATCACGTCCCATTAATTGTCTGTCTTAGAATCAAATCTTCCATAGCTACAACTCAAATGCGTGCCATAATCCAAACGGATCTGCAATACAATAATCCCACCTGCGAACCGTGACCCATTAATTGCCTATATTAGAATCGAATTGAAGGTGAAGTTCGACATGAGGGGCATTTAAACCTATGCCTCCATCATGTCATATCCTTATACACATTTCAAACAATGTGGAGCAAGTTGAAATAAGTCCAAGAACTTACAAGTCTAACATAGCATACTTAATTCAAAGCTTCATTCTTCTAAGCAATGTGTATGGTTCCTCACAAGTCCTTGATCGGGGAGGAGTATTCAAAAATGAAAAAACGGAGATGAAAAGGGCATAAATATTTGACTGGTTGTTAGTCATTCTTCTTAATCCCTTGTTAAATCCCCTACTAAGGTGATTTCAACTTCGCACAAATCTAGAAAGAGTTTTCAAAAATGAAAATAGAGATGAAAAGGGTATGAATATTTCTCTAGTTCTTACGCATCCTTCTTAATCCCTTACTAAATCTCCTGCTAAACTATTTTTTCATTTCTTCTAGGATCGAAGATGACCCCTCCCTTACTTACCACCCCTAATCTCATAAACTCCTTAAAACCCCTCATCTTCATCTATTTTGTTTACATTAAGCTCTAAGATATCATCATCCTGGGATTCTTAAGGTTGGTCTAGAAATCCCAAAACCAATACATAAATGAAAAGAAACAAGAACTCTGTGAAAAACGCCACTGCAAATGAAACCCCAAGGGTTTTCTTACCAAAACATTGAAGATTTTTGTAAATTTTAAGAAGAAATGCCTTGATTTTCCCTTCTTTTGTGTTGTTGTACGAAAACAATAAGCAACATGTGTTGTTGTAGTACAAATCACATGGAATACTAATTCATGTGTTAGCAAAGCCATGCCATCTGTTACATGAACCCATGCTTTCGATCAATGTCAATACGTGCATGAAAATGCAAATAGGTGAGCATGGCATTTTTAAATTCTAAATTGTCATTATATTTTCACTCTCTATTAATGTGACTTTTTTTTTCATAGAAAAATTCAGCTTACTATTAATATGCGAAATAGTAAATAAATCCAGATGTCAGATCATACAAATTCACACAAACCCTGTCAGATAGAGGACCAAGGAGTAACCTGTCAAAGTGACAGTATAGTGTCAACAACTCTTACAGAATAGTCCAATAAAAATAGTGCCATATGTCCCTAAATCAGCCACAAGTCAAAACAGGAAATCATCCTGTAGTAGAAACAGTATCCATAAGTCACCTGAGCAAATATATATAGACCAAAATAAATTAAGTCTCATATACAGTCATCCTCAACTGCCAGTCACCAAATGCATCAAATACAAGTAACCATCTATGCTATAAATGCCGAACAGCATCCATAAGAGGCTGTAATAAATGCCGCAAAAAGATAGTGAGTATGGATAAGCGCCCAACAAGTAGTTGGACCCAGTACTTTCAAGGATATGCACATAGAACTATTAGTCATATAAGTTTAACAGTCCGTATAATACAGGAAAGAAAAAACAAAATGTGTATAAATAATAAAGACTAGAAGCATCATGTCCAATGTAAATGATAAGAGCCATGAGTAAAAAGTATATCCTCCCACCACTCCTGCCACATGATGACCCCAGCCTGAGAGTTAAGAGCCCGCTTTGATAGCTTGTCCGCCTCCATATTAACCTCTCTGAATACATGTTCAAAATGTATATGCTCAAATTCCAGCATAAGCTTTCGAGCTGCTTCCATCCAGTGAGAAAGAAGTAGTACATTGAGTGATGTATTGCCTTTAGCCCAAGAGATAATAGATAATGAATCACCCAATACTACAAGAGATGTGATCTTTCTCAACCGGGCACAGAACAGTAAGAGCCACAGGGCACATAGTTCGCTCCTTGTATTGGTTCCAATACCCAGATTTAGCCAGATATGAATAGATACATTGTTGGAAATGTGAATTGTTGCACCCGCTCCACCCCTCCCATTCCGTCCCACAGCAACCCCATCAAAGAATCCACATGGTAATATCAGCACCGGAGGTGCTAACCGGTATTTCTTGTTCAGACTATCCCTGCCACCGACAACTCCATGGATAGAGATAAATTCTTTGTGTGCCGCAAGTGTTTTATAGCATATCCCATCACAGGAAGGAGTCAGTTTTCAAAAATAAGAGAGTTTCGAGCTTTCCATACCTCCCAGATCATATAGTATGGAAGTTTTGTACAACCAGCAGAAACTCAGGACCATGCATCGAGACATTCACATAGTGTATGATGGCACCAACGGAATTGTACTCCAGATTTGTATGCAATTTGTTTCCAAAGGTCGCGTGTGAATTGGCAAGAAGAGAATAGGTGATCAACTGATTCCTCCTGTGAGCAACATAGGGTGCACCATCCCGGGCCACAGAACCCACGACGACATAGATTGTCCCAAGTTAGTATCTTATTACACAACGCTAGCCAGACAAAACATTTTATCTTGAGGGGTAAGACAAGTTTCCAGATAGTTTTATCCCACCAACGAACCACAGTCTGAGTCTCAGCAAACATTGCATCGTATGCCAATTTAGCTGATACATTACCGCCAGCCACATCCCACGACCAGACTAATCTGTCCGCAGAGTCAGACAATTGAATATTTGATTGATATATCGGCCTGATATAATCATCCCATTCATTCCCCAAGGAACCCGATAAACCCAGCTGTGAAGCCGAAATCCAGAGAGACCGCCCATCCTTATACCGACTAGCCGCATGTGCCAAAGTATAAAATCCATTAGCTCTGAGGTGAGTCCTTAATTCCAACGTTAGGATATGACTAGATGATCCTCCCAAGATCGGATCCAGCCCCAGTTTTATGTCACGACCATTGCCAGGCATCCAAGCAATCTAATGTGCAATAACCCTGAAGGATCCCATCAATCCATTCCAAATATTTGAGACTCCCAAAGTAGTAGGTCGGTTGAATCGCAGCCAGTTTGTAACAGTAATATTTTTCAAGTATTTAGCTCTAATAATCCTTCCCCAAACCGAATTATCGAAGAGGGCGCGCCAAAGACTTTTTGCGTGCAGAGCCATAACAAATAGTTCAAGATCCTTTATATTCCAACCCCCCAAATTCCAAGGTTGGGCCAAAACAGTCCATTTCATAAGATGAAATTTCTCTTGGGCACCACCACCCGACCATAAAAAGATGAACAGCTTCCGCCGAATTAGACAAAGGATGGTTCTAGGGATTTTACACAAAGAGAACCAATAAACACCTAAGTTCTATAAGACTGCTTTTGCCAAGGTAAGCCTGCCACCCATGGATAAATGGCGAAAGCTCTAGTGACTTATACGCATTTCAAACCGTCTAACAAGCCATGACCAATCATTTATCAGGTATTTAGTTGGCTTGATGAAAAAGCCAAGGTATTTTGTTCCAGCATCGAGCTCCTTGAATTTTAAAGGCGGCACAAAACTTATCGAATGTTCCACATCAGCCAACAGCGAATGTTTCAAAAAATGTGATTTTATATAACTGATAATCATACCAGTAACCAGGAAAAAAAGGTCAAGAATCTTCTTGTATTGTATCCATTCTACAAGAATACCCTTGCCAAAAAGCATAACATCATCCACAAACAATGAATGTGTAACAAAAATATCTCTTGTAATTTTAATGCCAGCAATCAGCCCCTCCCGTCGAGCCTTATATATGGATAGACTCAAACCTTCAATGACCAGCAAAAAAAGAAGTGGCGATAGAGGACAACCCTGTCGGAGGCCCCAGGATGCCTTAAAGAAATCTGTAGGGTGACCATTAATCAATATAGCATAATTGACCGAGGTTATACAGGCCATAATCCATTTCATCACCTTCCATGGCAGGCCGATCTGGATTAGAATTAGTCTCATAAAATTCCAGTCCACCCTATCATATGCTTTCACCAGATCCAATTGAAGGATGAGCGCTTCAATTCTCCTCTGTTTTATAGTATGAAATATTTCCTGAGTCACTCCCACAGCATCATGAATCTGACGACCCCGTAGAAACCCATACTGCTCCATGGAAATGTGTCTAGAGAGTATTGGTTTGATCCTATCAGCAATGATCTTGGAAATAATCTTGTAGACTAAATTGCAGAGAGCAATAGGACTGAATTCATTATAGTTATTCGGATGGGATGTCTTCGGAATGAGTGCCAGGTAAGTAGAGTTTAATGCCCCAGAGACAGTGCCTAATTTTCGAGACTCATCCACAGCCAAAGGGAGATCCTCCCCCATTATATCAAAAAAATGGATAAATAGTTCCACCGACCACCCATCCGGTCCAGGAGATTTATCTTTAGCAAAACCTCGCAAAGTGTTCTCCACCTCCCCCAGAGAAACATCAAGATAAATACTATCCCCCTCCACCTCATTAAGGGGATATGGCTGGCTTAGGTGGATGAACAAAGTAGGTTTAAACTTTAAGCTGAGAAACGTTCTTCTTTGGTTGGCATAGAGAGATGGAGATGCTTCTAGTCTTTATTATTTATAGACATTTTGTTTTTTCTTTCAGTATTATACAGACTGTTAAACTTATATGACTAATAGTTCTATGTGCAACATGGTCCCGAGTTTCTGTTGGTTGTACAGAAATTCCATACTATATGATCTGGGAGGTATGGAAAGCTCGAAACTCTCTTATTTTTGAAAACATGACTCCTTCCTGTGATGGGATATGCTATAAAACACTTGCGGCACACAAAGAATTTATCTCTATCCATGGAGCTGTCGGTGGCAGGGATAGTCTGAACAAGAAATACCAGTTAGCACCTCCGGTGCTGATATTCCCATGTGGATTCTTTGATGGGGCTATTGTGGGATGGAATGGGAGGGGTGGAGCGGGTGCAACAATTCACATTTCCAACAATGTCTCTATTCATATCTGGCTAAATCTGGGTATTGGAACCAATAAAAGGAGCGAACTATGTGCCCTGTGGCTCTTACTGTTCTATGCCCGGTTGAGAAAGATCACATCTCTTGTAGTATTGGGTGATTCATTATCTATTATCTCTTGGGCTAAAGGCAATACATCACTCAATGTCAAAGCAGGCTCCTTGAAAGTACTGGGTCCAACTACTTGTTGGGCGCTTATCCATACTCACTATCTTTTTGCGGCATTTATTACAACCTCTTATGGATGTTGTTCGGCATTTATAGCATAGATGGTTACTTGTATTTGATGCATTTGGTGATTGGCAGTTGAGGATGACTGTATATGAGACTTAATTTATTTTGGTCTGAGAAAGAAGTAGTACATTGAGTGATGTATTGCCTTTATCCCAAGAGATAATAGATAATGAATCACCCAATACTACAAGAGATGTGATCTTTCTCAACCGGGCACAGAACAGTAAGAGCCACAGGGCACATAGTTCGCTCCTTGTATTGGTTCCAATACCCAGATTTAGCCAGATATGAATAGAGACATTGTTGGAAATGTGAAGTGTTGCACCCGTTCCACCCCTCCCATTCCGTCCCACAGCAGCCCCATCAAAGAATCCACATGGGAATATCAGCACCGGAGGTGCTAACCGGTATTTCTTGTTCAGACTATCCCTACCACCGACAGCTCCGTGGATAGAGATAAATTCTTTGTGTGCCGCAAGTGTTTTATAGCATATCCCATCACAGGAAGGAGTCATGTTTTCAAAAATAAGAGAGTTTCGAGCTTTCCATACCTCCCAGATCATATAGTATGGAAGTTTTGTACAACCAGCAGAAACTCGGAACCATGCATCGAGACATTCACATAGTGTATGATGGCACCAACGGAATTGTACTCCAGATTTGTATGCAATTTGTTTCCAAAGGTCCCATGTGAATTGGTAGGAAGAGAATAGGTGATCAACTGATTCCTCCTGTGAGCAACATAGGGTGCACCATCCCAGGCCACAGAACCCACGACGGTATCCGAGGATATTCCATATTCTATTAATGTGACTTACCCACAATTAAAAAAACATGCATAGTTTTTTTAGAAATATTTACAATGGAAAAAAATCATTTAGTTTTATTGGGAACAACTTTGAAAAATCTTTGATCTTAACTATTGACTATTAAAAAATTAGTTTTTTTTTCTGTATATTTATCATTACCCCTTCATTGACATGGTAAAAATTAAAAAATAAGTTCAAATAAAATGTTTTATATCCATCAATTTTATATAAAATAAAAAATATATACTTAATAACTAATATATGAAGGTGTAGTCTATCGTCGGCGTAGTATAAGCACTAACCAAAATGCTTCCAAACCACCAGAATCCAGCAGAGAAATTATTGTTGATACTAAAATTCATTTAGTAATATTGTGTTTGGAGATATTAGAAGTCTATCTTAATTTACAAATCTCAATATTTGAACCAAATTCTTACAAGGAAAATTGAATAAATGTTTGCATCTTTCAAATGCAAACACTTCATAATAGTTTGGGCGTTCATTTTGCAATATATATGTATATGATTATTTATGATAAAGTTTGAGGGTCCTTTTTGCAAGTGTGAAAGTGTTTCACTTGTGTGTGGAGTATATTTTTTTAATTTTTTATGAGAAAGTTTTATGGTGATTTTGTCCAATTGTAAAAATGTTTTAGTGGAAATGTTTTATTGTATAAAGAGTAAACAAATTACTAGGAAATCCATATAAGTTATTATAATTTTTTTTAAGAAAGTTAATATTTACATGATACTAATTTATTTAGTAATATTGTGTTTGGAGATATTGGAAGTCTATCTTAATTTACAAATCTCAATATTTGAACCAAATTCCTATACTGAAAATTGAATAAATGTTTGCATCTTTCAAATGTAAACACTTTATAATAGTTTGGGCCTTCATTTTGCAATATCTATCATATATGTATATGAATATTTATGATAAAGTTTAAGAGCCCTCTTTGCAAGTGTGAAAGTGTTTCACTTATGTGTGGAGTATATTTTTTTAATTTTTTATGAGAAAGTTTTATGTAAAAATGTTTTAGTAGAAATGTTTTATTGTATAAAGAGTAAAAAAGATTATTATTAAATTATGTATTAGATAAATTGAAATGGTTTTGATCTTACTTCTAGGAAATTGATATAAACTAATATAATATTTTTTTTAAAGTTAATATTTATCTGATATTGAAATTCATTTAATAATAGTGTGTTTGGAGATATTGGAAGTCTATCTTAATTTACAAATCTTAATATTTGAACTAGATTCCTACACAGTCCCTTCCCTCTATGGAAAATTGAATAAATGTTTGTATCTTTCAAATACAAAAGAAAAGTGGATGAATAACTTCATAATAGTTTGGGCCTTCATACATTCACTTAAATTAAGAGTGCTTTTGTTGTTATTGACAAGGGGTTATCCTCTAAGGATGACTATCTCAATTAGGCTTTCAAGATGATCAGTTAGGCTTTAAAGGTGATAAATTCTCATATCTCACAAATGTTTAAAAATTGTAATTATAAAGTGATTGAATTTTGGTTGGTGTCACACATGGGATCATCTCTTGTTTAAAAGGAATTTTTTAAAATATGTTTTAATAAGTAATGTTTTAACTCTATTAGACTTTTACATTCGATATTTTATTTTTTGAAACTTTATTCTTTTGAATATTTTAAGTCAAGTCATCTCTTTCTCTTTTCCAATGCTAGTGGTGGTTTCACACACAACTCGTGTTTTTCAATGTCAAAAAAATAGAGCTAGAAAATCACCTCTACAAAAACATGTGAGAACTTTTTCAAATGATATCACATATAAGAAGAGAAATATAATTTTGTAATTTAGAGAAACTCTCACACATTATATATTACCTATATACCTCTATACCATATTTTTTTGTTAATTTGTAAAATTAACATTATTTGGTAAGCTTGTGTTTGCAGATATGGGAAGCCTATCTCCATTTACAAACTTAAGCATTTGTACCAATTTCCTACACAATAGGTTTTACATGACAAATTGAATAAATTTTTGCATCTTTAAAATGAAAAAGAAAAGTGGATGAATCACTTCATAATAGTTTGGGCCTTCCTACATTCCTTTAGACTAAGAGTGCTTTTGTTATTGGTTGACAAGGGGTTGCCCTCTAAGGGATTACCATCTCAATTAGGATTTAAAGATGATAGATTCTCATGTTTTGGAGAGGTTGAGATTATCTCACACATGTTTAAGAATTATAATTACAGAGTGATTGAATTTTTCTAGGGACACATGGGATCATCTCTTTAAAGAATTTTTTGAAAGGTATTCTATTAAGTAAGTTAACTCTATTAGATTTTTCCATTTAGAAGCGTTTGACATCGTATTAGAGATGTTTGGCATTGTGGCATCTATAAATTTGATATTTTATTTTTTGAAACTAATATTCTTTTGAATGTTTTATCTCAAGTCATCTATTTCTCTTTTCAAGTGCTAGCGGTGGTTTCACACACAATATTTTTTTTCGATGTCAAAAAAATAGAGCCAAAAAATCACTTCTACAAAAACATGTAAGAACTTTCTCATTTGATATTAGGTAGAAGAGGAAAAATCTAATCTTATAATTTAGATAAACTCTCAAACATTATATATTACCTCTATACCATTTATTTATTTTTAATTTGTAAAATCAACATCATTTGGTAAGATTATCTCTGGAGATATGGGAAGCCTATCTTAATTTACAAACCTAAGTGGGAAGTCTATCTTAATTTACAAACCTAAGCATTTGTACCAAATTTCTACACAATAGTCTTTCTATGACAAATTGAATAAATCCTTTCATTTTTCAAAAGAAAAAGACAAGTGGATGGATCGCTTCATAATAGTTTAGGCATTCATACAGTCCTTTAGACTAAGAATGTCTTTGTTGTTGATTGAGAAGGAGTTACCCTTTGAGGGATTCATATCTCAATTAGGTTTTAAAGATGATAGATTTTCATGTTGTAGAGAGGTTAAGACCATCTCATGCATGTTTCAGAATTGTAATTATAGATGGTGAATTGTGCTTGGGACACATGGGATCATCTTTTTTTCAATAAGAATTTTTTGAAAGATGTTTTATTAAGTAATGTTAACATTATTAGACTTTTTTTATTTCAGAAATATTTGGCATTGTATTAGAGATATTTGGCATTGCGGCATCTATAAATTTGATATTTTCTTTTTGGAAATTTTATTCTTTAGCTCAAGTCATTTCATTCTCTTTATGAATGCTAGTGGTGGTTTCACACACAACCATTTTTTTTTCAGTGTGAAAAAAATAGAACAACAAAATCACCTCTACAAAAATATGTGAGGACTTTCTCAATTGATATCACCTATGAGAAGAAAAATGTAATCTTATCATTTAGATAAACTCTCAACATTATATATTACCTCTATACCATATTTTTATGTTAATTTGTAAAATTAACATTTTAAAAATGGGATTGCGAATTTTTAGTTTGTAGCATTTGAGAAGATTTGATAATGAATTTTTCAATTACAATACATTTAAATATATATGGTTTTTGGATTTTGAAAAGATTGTATGGCACAACAAGGAGAGATATTTTTGTTTTCATTTATTAATGGGCGTGTATGAGGGATGGTGATTAACTTAAAATTTTATCCACTTTATCATTGAATTAAAACATTGATGGATTTATATTTGATAGTGGCCAAAATGAATCACTTAAACTAAAAAATTGATAGAGTTATATTCGATAGTGGCAAAAGTAAAAGTGAAAAACAATATAAGAATATATGGTTGTTATGGTAGATTTACTTTTTTTTAAGTTGAAGGTTAACTTATTTTTTATTTTATCTTGTTCGTGGTTTTTTTTCATTACTCATGTGTATTGGGATTTTTCCTATTTAAAATTAAAAAAATTGAAGAACTCTTTATTTTCTCTAGTTATTTTTAAATGATTTTAATCCAACTACCAATTTCACATACACACTAGATTTAGTTAATTAAATTGGAAATTGTGAATTGTCTATCAACCTAAGTTTATTTAAATGAGATTATTTATTTTTTCTTAAAGTATTAGGTAATCTACTTGAACAATTTCACAATGGGTAAAAATATTCTATGTTGAAGTATTTAATGAAATATTTTTGGAGATGCACATTCCGAATAAAGGTGTTTAACTTTTTATGGTTGAAAATAGTTCATTTATGGATTTACTAGCTATAATACATACAATTAATTGTTTTGCTAAATTTTATAGCCTAGCCTTTACATTTTTGTTGTTTAATATTATAAGTATCCCTAAGCACTAATCCATATTCTTTCCAAATTTGTTAGGACAAACTTTGTATACAATAAGCACATAAAGATTCTTAAGTGCAATATATGTGATCTATGAAACATATCAAGAACATTGAAAGCATAAGAAGAGATGATAGTTATAACATGCATGGAATTATACAAAATCTTCTAAGAATACCGACATTTGCACACATCTACTTTATTAGATCAACATAGTCACTGTGCCAATAAGAGAAATTGAAAATTGCCCAACAAATCATTCTTCTTTAGATATTTCCAAAATTTGTCCAACAACAATATCTGTCATATAATAATGTCGTCTTCATCAAAACTATATCATCCTATCAAGTAATATGCACATGAAAAAAAATTATAACTTCAATTGGGAGACCCATCAAATGTACTTTGAATGGGAGGAAAAGTGGAATAGCACTGCATCCAACTATGTCCATGGGTTGAAGACACGGTAGTAGGATGTTGCGCACCTACAAACATTTGCACACTACAAGTTAAAAATGTTTGTCTCTATAGACTAATCTAAACAAATGATATCCTCGCTCTATGAAACTCACTAGTAAGAGGAGATTAAGAAAAAAGATATCACGGATGATATGTTAAAGACTTGAAAGAACAGGCCATATGTCAAACCTTGCAAATCACCAACTGGAGAGTTGTCAACCAAGTGAGCATATTCCAAAGGAGGAAAATCCTTAGGGGAAGCTCCTATATTTGTCATATAACAACACAATTCTCATCAAAAATTATATCATCTTGTAAAGTAATACGTACATGAAAAAAATATTACATCAATTGGGAGTCCCATAAAATGTACCTTGAACTAAAGGAACACCAAAATGGCATTGCAGCCAACTGCGCCCTTGTCTTGAAGAAACAGTACCGAGTTGTTGCACCTATACAAACATTCCCACACTACAAGTTAAAAAATGCTTGTCTATATAAACTAATTTAAACACATTCATCTTATCGCTATATGAAACTCACTAATAAGAAGAGATTGAGAGAAGTTATCACATATGATATGTTAAAGACTTGAAAGAACTTTTCATGTGCCAAACCTTGCAAATCATCAACTGGAGTGTTTTCAACCAAATGAGCATGTTCAAAAAGAGGAAGATCCTTAGGGGAAGCTCCAATATATGTCATATAACAATGAAATTCTCATCATAAGGTATATAATTTTGTAAAACAATATGTACTTGAAAAAATGATTACATCAATTGGGAGTCACATCAAATGTACCTGGAATGGGAGGAAGGTTGGAACGGTATTGCATCCAACTACATTCGTGGGTTGAAGACAAAGTATTGTGATGTTTCACCCCTGCAAACATCCACTCACTACAAGTTAAAAAATGGTTATGTCTCTATAGAATAATCTAAACACATTGATCCCCTCACTCTATGAAACTCACTACTAAAAGGAGATTGAGAATAAATATGTCACAAATGATATCGTAAAGAGTCGAAAGCACATGCCATATGCCAAACCTTGTAAATCGCCAATTGTAGATTTGTTTACCAACTCAACATGTTCCAAAAGAGGAATATGCCCATGTAATGTCCCTTTTTCAAAATTTTATGAAAATGCCCAATTTTCCAATTTTTCCCCAATTTCGACCTTTGACTAGTTTTGTTGTTTTGGCCTCCAAATTAACCCAAATGCTCCCAAATATTCTGTAAGGGTATATGAATGATATTTAGACTTGAATATTAAGTTCAAGGATGATTTATAACCCTCAAAATACTTCTACAAATTTGATTTATATTCTGGTCAATGTATGGTATTTTAACTAGCAATTTATGCATCACATCCCCCCTGGGTAAACACTGAAAATGGCCTCCCAAATGCTTCCAAAATCCCTCGAATATATGAATAGAGGTAGGGGATGTATTAATAATTTTATTAAGGTCTCATGCGCATCATTAATTGATTGTTATCTCTGTTCCAACCCTCTCCCATTCAGCTGCAAAAATCATCAATTCGACCCTTTGGGAAATGGCACTATTTCTTCTACCAATGCAATTAAACTGAGTAAAAATACTTCAAATTCTCAAGTACGGTACGTGAAACTTGTAAAATACATCCATGGCATCCTATTAATCATAAATGTATCAGAGAATCATCCATTCATTCGAAATCATCAGCATTATAATGATATGCATCAATGTAGTGGGGAAATGGACATTGTTTGCTCATTAATCAACATTTTTGCATACAACCAGTGGGTATTTCGACCTGATACTTTCTGAATATAAATAACAGAGGATATGAAGCTATTACAATCAGAAATACATAATGAGAAGCTCTCCCAAGAAGCACAAGATCTCACCAAAAATGCCCTCCCTCAAGGAGCATGAATATGCCTTCAAAACTGGAAATGGTTGAGAGATGGTGTTGGACTAAACAAAACCACGAGCTTCCCTGTAGCTGATACCTACAAATAAAACTCCATTAAAGCTCCATGAAAGACCTAATTGGTCTCTCCAAACACCAACTTGGATGGGAATCTTTCACCCTCGAAATTGGCTAAGGTAAGAAACTAGTCATCCACTAGCTCTCTCTTCACAAATGCAATTTTTTCTCAAATCATCAAAAGCCATTCTCATACTTGATTTCTAAATTTTATAACCAACATTAGCCTTCTAAGGGTCGAAATCCTCTCATTAGCTTCTAGAGAGTTCCACTTAGGAAATATTCCACATTTGCCACTTGCCTCCTAGTTTCCAACCTTCCATCTTCTCCCAAATTCGAATTGGAGTCTCTTTGGCTTCTCCAACTCCATGAGCGCCTTCCTTGAGCCTATTTTTGGGGATGACATGTCATAATGGTCAGATGTCAGAAGTCAGATCTGAATTTTTTCATAGATGTCATAGATGCTTCATCATTGTTGTCATAAGACTAGGGAATCTAGCCCAAGTGTCCACTAGCCTCCAATTTGACTCTTCCTCTTCCATGGAGGTTACCATTCCATCCCATTTCGACATAAGATTCTCAATGCCATGTGTATGCCTTACCAACTCACCCAATAATGTTTTCCTTCCCATGGATTCGAAATGGCAAGTGAGATTTGCCATGTGGCAGTGAGAAACCAAGCTAGTGGGGGTCCCACATCCTCCAAATGTCCTCAAAACCATTTGCCACCTATAATTCGTATTGGATTCATTTATTCAACTTATTTATTAAATACTTGGACTATTCTAATGTATAAACATTATTCCTTTGCTTCCTTATTACAATTCCCAATGTACCCATTCAACCTAGGGAACTTGGTAGGATTGATGGGGATTGTCTGCTATACAATTATTTGAATGGGGACATTACACCCCGTGAGAAGCTCCAATATCTATCATATAACAATGCAATTCTCATTAGAAGCTATATTATTTTGTAAAGTAATACGTACATGAAAAGAATATTACATCAATTGGGAGTCCCATCAAATGTACCTAGAATGGGAGGAAAACCAATATGGCCCAACATCCAACTATGCCCTTGGGTTGAAGGCACAATAGTGGGTTGTTGCACCCCTGCAAACATTCACAAACTACAAGTTAAAAGGGTTATGTCTATATCTACTAAGCTAAACACATTGATACCCTCACTCTATGAAATTCACCCGGGACCATAGAAGATGCATTGTTGAACCAAGGTCGCCCCCTCTTGTTGAGGTATTGAAATTGATATGGCTCATATTCAGATGCATGTACATTCAAATCAATTTCCAAGTTGCTACTTCGTTTGCCTCTTTTATTTTTTTTCTTGGGGATAAGGAAACTCGTCTTCCTCTTCAAAGATGACTCAAAATCACCCAACCCAAGGGTGAAGTCGTAATCCATAATGTGAAATTTGTTGGCCTCATCCAATAAAGTTTTTACTAGACCCACCAATTGTACAGTCTTGCTCAAAGTAGCAGGAGGATTGTTTTGAAGGAGCTCTAAGTATCCAAACAACTCTTCTCTAGCCAAGTGAATTCCCTCAACATATGTATCAACGGTGTCAGTGGCCATAAGAGTTATGTCAACATTTGCATCAATATTTGGTGCCTCTATGCTAATTTCAATAGGGCCATAAGAGTTGTTTCTCTTTCTTGTAGTTGTTCAAATATCCTTCTTCTTTCAAAATATCTTTGAACCAATAACAAAGTTCGACATTTTTCAGGAGCACGCACAATAACCAATCCATCCTACGAGCACATTTCTTCCTTCAATCGGATAGAAAGTTGGTTTACAAATAACAATGATATGATTCTACAACATTATTGGTCTCTTGATTTGCATGAGGAAACTCTCGGCAGCCTTTCACCCACATCCCCCTATATGTAAAGTATTAAGTTAGTGCATGTACTTCGTCTTTATTAAACAAAAAATAGAAACACAAACAATAGTAGATGTGGACGAATCTTATCATCAACAACCCAATTCTTGTGGAAATACTCCAAGAACTTCTCCTCGTTTGCGAATTTGTTGAAAATCCCATGGATTGCATCAAACACTTTGGCACTGGGACAATCTTTCATGATAAAACCTAATTCACTAAGCATCTCATTTTATTTTTTTTACTATTTCCCAATCCATTCACATTTTTTATCCATACCCTTCATACATGCCAAACACACAAGATCACTTCAGACTTTGTGATCCGTCTGCCAAATTCAAATTCAATGTGTGTTAATGTGGCATACTTAGAATGAATAGAATTTGAAATAAAGAATAACAAGATTGAAGTTACCTCAAAGCAGTGATTTCATCCAATGCATCATCAACCATGAAGGCATTGACTTTCCAATCAGGACAGAGTTGGTAACACCTATGCATGATATGCTCCAACCATAGTGCAATATCTTCTAATGTATTTTGTGATGCCACAACCCATGCAACTGGAACCCCACTTTGTTGTTGATCAAATGCTACAAGTGTGTATAACTAATACTGCAATTTTCAAAAAACATATGAAGCCAAATTTAAGTCATCAATTATATTGAATGGATATAGCTTAAATGATCATATTTTGTCAATCATTGACTTCACACTTACCCCATATTTATTTGTATTGAATGTTGAATCCATGGATAATAATCTATTATGGGATAGCTTGAACATTGTCTCCAACATCCATTTTGTTTGAATTCCAATTATAAAATGGATGTTTTCACCAATGGGATTTTGGTAAAAGAAGAAATCATCTTTTTTTTTTCCTTTTTCGTTTTTTTTTTCTTCTTTTTTTTTCTGATACCAAAGGTTAGCACTCATTTCATCTTTTTTGTGGAGTTAATACTTTCCCTTCATCAAAAGATTGTATATGTTTACAACCTATTTCATGCACAAGAATAAATCTCGATCTCGAGCTGCTGCATCCATGTGAACATGTTTCTTAATGTGCATTTTACACACTGAGTCAATTGGCACTTCCAAAAAAAACAACTTTCTACATATGAAACTGTGTCCCTTGAAAGCCTTGACATATGCAAGGACCTAGCCTCACCTAAAATGTCATGTCGTTCATGACAAGGTCACCCTTCTCCATATTCATGCCCATATATATTATATGTCAATATTGTTATTTCGGGATTTTTAATCATAGCCTTCACAATGAAATGGCACTGGCAACCCCTCTTCTTCACAAATGAGTTTCTTTTAGTTGAATGCTCTCTTATTTTGTCCTCTGGTCCATATGAACAAACATAACTACATACAAAAATTTTAAATGTTAGTACAATACGAAAAATGATAAATTCACTACCACTATTAACATCTAAAGAATGCAATTTTGAGTTACTTACAACTCATATCTCAAGGCAGAAATAGCCCTTTGGATTGGGGGTTTGTTTTGTCGATGGGTGGAAGTACATGGAGCATCAGGATTCATTTCCTCCCCTCGAATAAAGTTAGAAACTCTATGTGAAGGGATTAATGCAACTCGATCAATGTTCATGTTCTT
The DNA here is from genome assembly GCA_027924585.1 of Larix kaempferi. Classification (NCBI taxonomy): domain Eukaryota; kingdom Viridiplantae; phylum Streptophyta; class Pinopsida; order Pinales; family Pinaceae; genus Larix; species Larix kaempferi. Next base: position 3,932,715 of record BSBM01000968.1, on the reverse strand, counting down.
TCGATATATTTCAGACCAAAATATTTAGCAGAAAAGGTGTTCATGTCTTTGGGGTCTTGCACCTCAAGATCCATGATAGTCTCCCATTTGCCTCATTTTCCCATTTGTGTCAATCCCTACAAAAAATGTGGAAACATATTAAGAAAAATTTCAATCCATTCACAATATATGTGTTTAAAGTTAGCTAAAATTAAAAAATGGTTTCCAAGTTTTACTTGTCAATAATGCTAACAATATCCTCAAGGTCATCTCCCAATGAATTATGAATTTGGAAATTTCAGGTCTTGAACTTTTGGAGCTCATAACAACATTTTTTAGGGTACAAAACAAAGAAAGGATTATTTTCTAGTGGGTTATCCATTATGTGCTAATATAGGTTCTATAGTTTAAAAATATAATGAATGGGTGAATAATAATGGATAACATTGCACCAATACTTTCCTGTCACCATGCATTTCAAAATGGCCCTTAAAAATGAGAACTATGTTTTGTTCTAGTTAAGGAGGTAACCATGTTTCAATTGAAATAAAAGAATGAGACTATAAAATTGCAAGGTAAAAAGGAATATGTACACTACAAGTTGTTTATATCAATAAATAACACGGTAAGAAACTAAAAATTGTGTGGATAAAAAATATTATTGTCAGATGTAACACAAAGCCACGACAAATAAAAATCATTTTGACAACTCCCATTAAGAAAAAAATATTTCTTTGGCATCTAGTATTAAAATGATATCTAGTTGCAAAGCCAATAGTACATGTCTTAGTAAACTTAAATATGATAAAGAATTTTATGTTGAAAAATAAAACAAATTACTACATTATGAATTGCTAAAATATAAATTCAATGAGTAGTTAATGTTTAAAAAACGAGAAGAATGTCCTCTTTATTTTTTCTGCCTAAGAAGAAAATCATTAGTAACTCACTCCAGGTGTAAAAAACAAGAATGAAAATCCATATAGATGTAAGTTAATAATTAGATCTTTTTTGGATATTAGTCCTTGCCGTACGCAAAGACTATATGTTCCAGCGTTTTGTATTAATTTGTGTTAGTATACAAAAATTAGTTGAAATTTGTAATGTTTGATGAATTAATTTATTTAACTGTATTTATTTAATAAAATATATTAATAGGTGTGTAATTGTTATTGGCTGAAAACGTTTGAAAAGACTATTTTTATCATTGTCGGGAATTAAAATAAATAAAAATGCAACGTAACTTTATAAATACAAATGTATCCTTCAAATATTTTTTTGATAGTGGAATTTTGACAAATTTACAGGTGTACGGGCTCAAAAGTCTGAAAGCTTGAGCTGCATCCAGCTGCCTGTGATTCCAGACACACATCATGTCTTCCTTTTTTATGCAGTAGCCTGGAATCTTCTTTGTGTAGTGGCTGAGTACCTATCTCATGTAAAGAGATTGTCCAAGAGTTGTAGCAGCGCATGTGGAATCGGTGATTTCTGTCATTTCATGGTTTTGGGTTTAATTTCATTGTGGTGGTTTCAACCTGCTCATAGCTGTTACTTCATGGTTCTAGTTAGATTTCAGTTTGGTCTGTATTCTTTCTTGCTTTCAGTTTCAGATTCCCTTATAATTATCGTAAGCTATGTTGTTGTTAAGTGTTCTTGTATTCCAAGGGTTTCAAGTTTGACCCACAGGGCCTTGGTTTTTTTAATGTTTTAAACTTTATAGTAGTCATTTAAGATTGAGCCATTCCTCTGTTCTTCTGAATTTTTTCCATTTTATCAAATATCACTTAAATAATGAAACATACTGGGATTCTCCTGAGCCGAGAATAAAACAATGACTAGTGCTTGTAAACGAGCCATTTAAAATACGGGGATACAAGAAAGTCGCAGCTCTAAATTGAGGAAAATCAAATGCAGTAACGGGAAACGAGCACTTATTAACATCTCATTTAGGGCTGTAAGTAAGCATGTGTCAATGTGTTATAGAACCATGTTTCAGAGACCCGAAACAGAGCACACGTTTGGGCAGAAAAGTAAAATGTATTATAAACTCATCTCATTGTTGTGCATCAGATTTGAATGTACATCATTGTATTTATTTAGTTCACATTTCTGAGAGGGGGCAGGGTACTCTTCACAGTTTGATACCTTATATCTTCATCATTTGCTCATCATGTTTGTGTTTGTTGGCAGTGCTTGTTTGGGAGGTACTGGACGGTGGCTACAGTGGTCAGATATCATCGTATTTATCCAGGCAAGTTGGCCAAAGAATTCTTCAGGAACCTTCGAGATTCAGGTAATTAGAGCACTAATTCCAAATTGCATTATCCATATGCAGAAAGACATGGGACTAGAGTTGAGGAATTCTTCAGGAACCTTCGAGATTCAGGTAATTAGAGCACTAATTTGTTCCATGATGAATGAGCTAGGGAGAGCAACAATTCTTATTGTCATTCAGTAATTCTGATAGATTGCCACAGCTCAGCTCCACCCCTTTCTCAATAACTGTGAACTCAATATCATCCTCTATGCTAACAATTTTATCCTCATTCTTGCAACCAACCTCTCCAGAAATACCACTGGATTGAACCCAGTGGCTGGCTGGAGGGAATAAGCTGATTTTCGTTTCAAGGGAAAACAAGGATGCCAAATTGGACCCTCTCACATCTTTTGATGTTTGAACTTGCATGCTAGTTTTAGAAGGGCTCTCATTAACAGGGTCTTCTAGGCTCAGATCAGTTAAGTCGTCATGATTTTCCCCGGGTTCAGATGTGGAGGGAGGTATGTGACCTTCTCATGCACATATTGGTGGATTTCTAGATTGCTTTGATAAACTTTCATGAAAATATACATCAGCAACAATTTTTTGCCGCTGCTGCCACGGCTCCTTGTTCAGGATTATATAACGGAATGTCACAGTTAAAGTTCCTCCTTCAGACTTACCTGCAAGATTGAAAGTTGTAGTCCAACTTCTAGGTTTTGCATTCTCTCTATCATCACCTAAAAATTCTGGAAGCAATTTACTGAGATCAAGTCGATGTTTCCCAAAATCTAAGCCCTCGGCATCCAAAGAAGTCATAAAAAGAGTGAAAAAAATTTATCTATAATGCATACTTTTATCATGATTTTGGCTGCCATAGATGGTGGAATTATGGTGGAGAGTTTCTTCAAATTCTACAGTTCCTTGAGAAACAGTGGCAGGTTTTGTCTTTGCTTCTCCATCTCTTCTCCTCCAACAGACAGAAACATGAGAGCCATTCATGCTTTGTAGAAGCCCTTCTATGCGGTGCACTTGCAGTGAGAGTTTGCAGCTAAATTGCTTCTGTCCAATGTGTGCAAGAGCTCACAAGAATCTCGAATCCCATAATTTTTTCTTCTTGATAAGCACCTCAATCTGCCTGTAAAATTCAAATTGTCTTCCAGCCAGTCAGGAAAATTTTCTATATTGGGAGCATTCTTATGTCCCATGGAGCTATGCGAGTGTTACAGCTGGGGAGAGTCCCACAAATCTGTCGCATTTGGATCGGATTTTAGATCGACATTAATTGATTTGCTAGCACGTGGGGCTCTTGTCCATGATAATACCAATTGACTATCACACGTTTCGAGTTGCTCCAAAAAGTGGGAGGGTGCACAGGTTGTAGACTGTCGAAAGCCAATATTTGGTAGAGGAAATTGGGATAGATCACTGTTCAAAGTAACATAGCTACCAGGTAATTTTCTTCCATCACCTCTACCAGGTGGCACGTCCCCTCTCCCAAGCAATCTTTTACATTTCTCATATGTCCTCTGATCCAAAGCTTGACTCAATAGCTCCATCTCCTCGCGCAGTTGTCCATCATTTTCTACTCTATTTTGTGGAGAAGCCATTGCAATTGTTGCCATTTGCGTATCCTTCCAGAACATCTCAAATGTCACTTAATTCCTACCACTTTGGACTGTGCAGTTTCCACTGTATTCTTCTGGATTCAAAAAACAGGAAATTTTGGAGGCAAAAATGCTGCAACCTTTGAATATAAATTTCACATTTTCGCAATAGCTATCTCTCTTGCATTAATTCCTACTTTCCGCAATCCATGCATATTACTCCATATCTTCAGATCACACGATCTGCCTATTGAAACAACCAAATTTCCCCAGTCCCATGTTTCTAACTCTACTATTTCTGGCAAAACCCAAACCGAGCTTAAAAACAGCCAGTTTTCACCTCTACGAATTCTTGGGTTATTCCATACCAAATCTTGTAATAAAGAGTCAAACAATGAGATTAATTTAGGTTTCTGGTGCTTCACAACTTTCCAAAACCCTTTCTCCAATTCTCTGAAATTGCGGAGTCTCCCCTACCATTAATACACAACCCTTTCCAAAAGAAAAAACTTCCAAGCACAGAAAGCCAAATTGGCCCTAATTCTATCCTTACCCTTTAGGAACTTGCCATTTACACACGTTGTGTGAATTCCCTAGAGGCTGGTTAGTAGTTATCTGACTTATAATCTTGGCTTTAAACATGTTATCAAGTTGAAAAGTAAATAGGGCCTAGCTACTCGAAGACTCTTCTAACTAAGGCAGTTTATAAAACTTCAGGGGACTGTACTATATTACTACATCAGTAATATTTTTTTTACATGAAAGCAAATTGCAGTTCAGTCCTCATTAAAGTATCAATTTAGATGTTGTAATGTATGCAAATGTCAAGCGAGCAATGAATTAAATTTGATACAGAACTCCATCTTCTGATTAAGCTCGTCATTTCTATACTTTTTATTTGAAAATATGTCAATTGTCTTGCATTCCAAGCCCTTGCTTAAAATTCCAGTTTCTAATTTTTGCTCAGCAGTCCTGAAAACAGGTTTGCCGTAGTTGTTTTACAATAATCGCCAGAGAGATACAGAAAGTGCTATTTCATCGTCAATAAACTGTAGAGTATATTTTCTATGCAAAGAACACAAATTTTGTCTGATTTGGAAGCAATTACCCATGTATCAGAAGTATGTTTTTGATAAAATGTATCGATTCCGAAAAAACACTCGTTCTAGGCATTCAGATAGCAAACATTTTTCTTGATCACACATTTTTCAATGAATTGAAGACCATATAAGCATTTTCTGCAAGATATTTAATGAAAATGCATTTTCTTTTATCAATTTCGATGATGCTATTTGTGATGGAGATTTTGTGTGAGAGAAATAAATCTGTGATGGAGATTTTCCATTTTATCTCGTAGGATTTGACAATTTCTTCAAACTTGCATAAGTTTATGTAATGTAAAAACTTGTTTTTCCATTTTAGATTTTATTTTTAAAGTAATATATATATATATATATATATATATATATATATATATATATATATATATATATATATATATATATATATATATATATATATTATTTAAAAGTAATTTTAAATTATTTTATTATTATCATTTTTTTCCAAAATTAAAAGGCGGGGACTAAGTTGCCCGCAACTCTTGTTTATACATAAAATGAAATGATTAACAACAATAGGTATTCTCTAATATTTTGCAAGTACTTAGTAAGTTTGTAACAACACCATCAACGTGTGATCATTGACATATCCCATTCACATATCTCATCTTCCATTGGAAATTTAACCAATAAAATACTCTTTAGAAAGTGCACATGTGCCATGTTTGTAGTATGCACCACTAACATTAATGCATTAGGTATGTGAAAATATATGGTGCAACCATTGAGAATCAATGCAGTGCATAGTGCATGCAATTACTCCTCTAACATTGAATTGGTGAGGTCCAAATTGTGGACTAGACTGGTCTACAATTGTATGTGTCTAGTGCATCTTGAGAAGTTGCATGCACTATTGACATGGCACCATCACATTGACATGTGTTGTGTTTGTGGTCCACACCATTAATATCGATGCACAAGTCTAGGCGGGAACATCCTACAATAAATAGTGTATGGTGCAACCTTTGAAAGTTGATTCACCACATGGTGCACTTGGTTAATACTAGTGCATTGATATTGTATGGGCCAAGTGTAAGCTATGCATATCATCCTTTGCACATGTCTAGTGCACTTGGATAAACATGAATTATGTAAGGTCCTTTAACAACTTAACCTATGCATATCATCCTTTGTACATGTCTAGTGCACTTGGATAAACATGAATTATTTAAGGTACTTTGACAACTTAACCTTATTGCAAAATTGCATTGGGAGGATTCAGGAAACTCTAATAAGATAGGGAAGGATAGCTAAGTGGCTTACCATCCGTAAAATTAATAAACCAGAAAAAAACACAACTATGTTATTCTCAAAGACCTAAAGGCCTCTCCTTAGAGTCTCCACTACATGGGTCGGATCAAAAAACTGAAACAGAAACAAACTCTTGGTTAGGCATTGGGTACGAGTGCAATGCCAACCTTTGGCTCTGACACTTCGTGAATCCATCCTGGTATGACGAACTAGGAGGAACTCCCCCAACAAAGTACCAAGCATGGAGCTCGCTCAAATTCTGGAAGGGGGTCTTGTGCGGCATTTCCATTCTTTGGGCAGGTTGCAGCTCTTGCCTGACCGAAATTTTTGAGCGATGGGGAGCACATAATTGCCCCAAACATCTCGCGAGTGAAAGATGACGGCGTGATATTCCAATAAGGACAATTTCAATGCAAAAATAATGAACAATAACTCAACAAGGCCACCAAAAGATTGCAGTCCATACCATCGTGTAGGATAAAAGACAACCAAAACGCTTCGTTTTTTCAGCTATTTTGAGATAAAAAACGGTTAAAATTCTTGTTGGAAATTGCTATTTTTACAATTTTGTAATTTTAGCAATTAGGATTGTTTGTTCAGGATTAATTACCCAATTTTAAAACTACCCACATCGCAGAAATTACGATCTGAGCACTCCAAATTACAATTTTGACAAGAATTGCTCTCCCAAATTCAGACAAATCGAAAGCCTTTTAGTTAGCCCTTATACAACTCCACCCTACCATAAATTTCTAAAAAAAATAATTAATCTTACTCGGTGCAAACACCTCATGAACGAAAGGTGACGACGTGACAATCTAATAAGTATAAATTCAATGCGAAAATAATGAACAATAACTCAACAAGACCACCAAAAGATTGCAGCCCTTCTTACCAGAGTGTATCAATTTCTCAAAATATATAATTGATCTTACTCGTACTATAATCATAAAGATTTTGAAACCGAAGAGACCTGTTCAAATATGACAAAAGATTTTGAAACCGAAGAGACCTGTTCAAATATGACAAAAGTCACCTAACTAGTAATAAATTTCATTCACAAATACAGGGTGGCGTATGGACCTGAAATTCAAAGGCATATGGACCTGAAACTCAAAGGATTTATCCTCATTCATAAATACAAAGAGGGGTGTAGACTTGAAATTCAAAGGCTTTATCTACCACCACGTTTTTGGACACAAGGATCGCTCATTTTTTGCTGGTGTTGGTACCAATACCTATCAAGGCTATTCTCGTGACGCCAGCACCAACGAGAGTCCAATTAACAAAATGAACAACATCAAGGCAGGGAGAATGGTTGATTTGTGAAAGTTGGAAGTGTAGTGGCCACGTCTATGTGGAGCTTAGCACTGAACTCTGAATTTGTTATGATATTATTACACGGACCATCTCATTTTCAGGTTAACCTAGAGTGATTATGCATGAAGTAGTACAGTTTAGCCCAAAACTAATATTGCATAATCAGTTTAGCAAAAAAATAATATTTAGGCAATATCTAGCATAGTTTCTATGGCAAGAATGTTGCATCGCTTGCATCCACGCAGAGAAATTGTTTTGAGGAATTGGGAGAAATTAGTTGTGAAAGGGTTTGCTAATAGTATTATTGTAATGTGTTTCAAAATTTTGTTGGCATTATTCTGTCTAAAAATTAATTTACGCAGTACAGGTGAAGCCGAGCAATCCTAGTATTTCGTGGATCATAAACCCACTAGCCCGATTAACAAATATCAAGAGTACTGGTTTTTTTTGTTGCTTAAAAAAAAATATTTTAAAAATAATAAATTATAAAGAATATTAATTATATATGTGTGTGAGGGTTGTTAGAATAATTTTTGTAATTAATCTATAATTTGGGCCACACATGTAAATAATTAAAATGTGTGTGCTATCATTTAATTAAGCCTAAATATAGTGATCTAATTAATAATTGATTAATTGGCTTAAGGGTATAATTGTCATGAGATTATTGTGTAGATACCATTAGATAATTATTATTTCTATGAGAGGCGGAAATATAATTGTGATAAAATTAAAACTGCTCTAGCGGTTATTGTGAACTGCCCTAGCGGTTTATAAATAGGGTTATGGTCCCCATTCTACCATTACGCATTCCAATTTCTGAAAATCCTCTCACGCAGAAGTTGACACAGAATCTAGTGGCTAGAATTGGAAGATCATCTCAAAGGGTTCTCTTCCTGTAAGGTTTCTCCTTCAATGGATTCAGGTATGCTTCCGCTATTAATTTTCTACTCATTGTTTTAATCAGAAGATTCCAGTATATATAACATAGGGTTTTCATTTTGTTTGATTATTAACAAGTGGTATCAGAGCCTACTTCTTGATTAATTCTTTGAGTTATTAATTTAATATATATATATTTGTCAATGGATTCTCTTTAGAAAAATTTTTTTTAGAGTCTCAGAGAGAGTAAAATATTATTATTATTTTAAGGCATGATTATTTAAAAATTTCGTGGAAGAGAATTTAAAAGATTGGCAGATCATTATAAGTGCTTCGAATAGCAATCCGTTTTTTCATTTATTAAATATATCTGCACAGCAAAGCATTTTTTTTTTTTTTGAGTCTGTGGACATCCATCGAAGTTGTAATTTTTTGAACGCCCTGTATTTGCATCTCCTGCAAGACCAAATCTGAGACATCTGAATCCAAATATAGAAAAATCTGGGCCTCCATCCAAACGCCTTTCTCCCATGCTAAAAGATGCCCAATTCATTCTGAAAACTTGTTCAGTACTGGGCATTATCGTCCCATTATAATTTTGCATCATCTTCTCAGCAGCTGTACGTGACAGCGAAGCCATAGCCCTCTATACTTATTACAGATTATCTTGGCAGCGAACTCCATAAAGCCATAGCCCGAGATCGTTACTTATTACTGAATGTGGAGGTGATTAAGATTACATGTTAATCAATCGGTTCAATGCAAGTCACAGGCCAGATCAGAATTGATACCTTTCGGGGTTTTCATCTGCAGATCATGTGCTAGTTTAGTGTTTTAACCATGTTCAATGTCAATATTATTACACTTTGTTTTATATTCATGATATATAATTCCATTCCGATCAGCATTCATGATAATCAATTTCAGAAAGAAAGAAATCGTATTGAGTTTTTTTTTTTTTTTTGGCCATGGGACCATTTCGTCGAACCATTAACATGAACCAGTTTGAAAATTGGCTTAGAAAAATACTCCAGATTACATGGATACATTATCAAAAGAATGTATTTGCTTTAGTGAAAGATTTTGTCATACGTGTTATCCAGAACTTATTTACTTGGACTCTCTCGTAATGTCATATTGAAGATGTGTGTTTTTTTTTTGTTGAATCGTTGTTTTCACATCTATATTGTATCATGCATTAGAACTCTAGTTCAAGGGAGATTGTTTGTTCAGAGACTGATTTAATTGAAGTTAACTTAGTTAGATGGGGTAAGTACTGGGAAAGTGATCCTTTCTTGGCAGAAACTCGCGATCCTTTCTTGAACCCCGTGACAGTCCATCAAATAATGAAGCAGTAAATACATTTGGTACTATTATTTAATAGCATTTTATGATATTAATATTTAAGTTATTGATCTAGCATTTTAAATAGGCTAATTAAAGCGGAAAATCACCAAAGTGACATCTTTCGTGTAGATTAGTCTGTTCGGGGTGTTAGATATTTGTGTGTATGTGATTCATGCGGGTATTGACTGGCCCAAAGGAAAGTTAATATTTGGTCAAATTGCATACATACCTGTGGTGATAAATATGTGATGATTATAAAGGTAACTTAATGTGAATAATAAATCAATCCAAAGATAGATTCATTATTTGACATAACTTATTATCAATGTTTGATCACTACAACAAGAGTACCACTTACAGTTAATATTACTGTCCAAAGACTTGATATTAATGTTGTGCTAGGTATCTTGAAATGTCATAATTTGTTTTTAAATTTAAAGATTATGTGTTTAATTGCTTATTTTATGTGAACATGATGGTTTATTTGATTCATTTTATTTTGTTCTCTATTCAGCTTTTATATCAACTACTTCTATATCTGCCAACATCAATAATGTCCCTATGTTAAATGGAACTAATTTTAAGGACTGGAAAGAGAATATGATGATTCTCTTAGGCTGCATGGATATAGATTTGGCTTTGAGAATGCCCAAACCCGATGAACTCAATGAGGATAGTACTCAAGAGGATGAGGTTTATTGGGATAAGTGGGAACGTTCAAATAGGCTAAGTCTTATGATCATGAAGCGCGGCATTCCAGAAGCTTTCAGAGGTGCGGTAACCAATGAGGTTACTAATGCCAATGACTTCCTTGCAGAAATTCAGAAACATTTTGCCAAAAACGATAAGGCTGAAACGAGCACGCTTTTAGCAAGCTTGATTTCAATGAAGTACAAAAGCAAGGGTAATGTTCGGGAGTACATCATGGAGATGTCTCATCTTGCTTCAAAACTTAAGGCTTTGAAACTCGAGTTATCTGATGATTTCCTCGTGCATTTGGTTCTCATCTCTCTTCCTGCACAATTTAATCAATTCAAGGTCAGTTATAACTGTCAAAAGGATAAATGGACTCTTAATGAGCTCATTTCATTTTGTGTGCAAGAGGAAGAGAGATTGAAGCAAGACAAGACCGAAAGTGCTCATCTGGCTAGCACTTCCAAAGATAAGGGCAAACGAAAGAATAAGGATAATAAGGTTGTTGCTTCTAAGGGTCCAGAACAAAAGAAACAGAAAGTTGAGGTAACATGTTTCTTCTGTAATAAGCCTGGACATACTAAGAAGGAATGTACCAAGTATGCTGCTTGGCGTGTTAAGAAAGGTATATTTCTTACTTTGGTCTATTCTGAAGTTAATTTAGCTTCAGTATCTAGAAACACATGGTGGTTAGATTCTGGTGCTACTACTCACATTTGTGTAGTTAGCAGCTACTTTATTGGCTATGCAGAACGATCAAGGGGTTTTAAATTTTATGATCCTGCTATTAGGTCAATTTTTGAGACGGGAACTGCAACATTTTTTGAGGATGTTGAGTTTGGGGGGAGAAATCAGGCTAGGAATATTGTCTTTGAGGAGGAAGAGGGATCTACTATTGCTTTTGATAATGTACAGGTTTCACTACCTATCATTGATCAAGAAGTAAACTTGGATCCTCAACCAACAGACAATATTGTTCAACCCTTAATTGTTCAACCCATTGCAAATGAGGACATTGCTCCTGAAGAACAAACTCAACAACCTCAAGAAAATATGCCATTAAGGAGATCCACTAGAGAGAGGAGAAGTGCAATTTCGGACGATTATATCGTATATCTCCAGGAACGTGAGGTAGAAAGTGGAATGATGGAAGATGATCCAATCAACTTCCAGCAAGCCATGAAAAGTTCCAACTCTCAGAAATGGATTGAAGCCATGAATGAAGAGTACAAATCTATGCAAGACAATAAAGTTTGGGAACTTGTCCCATTACCAGTTGGTACGAAGCCTATTGGTTGTAAATGGATATTTAAAACCAAGCGAGATTCAAATGGTAATGTAGAAAGATATAAAGCACGTCTTGTAGCTAAAGGCTTTACTCAAAAAGAAGGAATTGACTTCAAAGAGACCTTCTCTCCAGTTTCTACGAAGGACTCTTTCAGGATAATCATGGCACTAGTTGCAAATTATGATCTTGAGTTACATCAAATGGATGTTAAAACAGCGTTTCTCAATGGTGACATTGATGAAACAATTTATATGGTACAACCAGAAAATTTTGTGTCCGAAGACTCAAAGAATATGGTTTGTAAATTAACTAAATCCATTTATGGGCTCAAGCAAGCTTCTCGTCAGTGGTACTTCAAGTTTCATCAAATTATTGTCTCATGTGGTTTTGAGGCAAATCTTATGGATGAATGTGTGTATCACAAATTCAGTGGGAGTAAGTATATTTTCCTGGTTTTATATGTCGATGACATATTGTTAGCCACAAATGATATTAGCATATTGCACGACACCAAGAGATTTTTATCAAAACATTTTGAGATGAAAGATCTTGGTGATGCCTCCTTTGTCTTAGGAATCCAGATACACCGAGATTGTTCTAGGGGTATTTTAGGATTGTCACAAAGGACCTATATTGATAAAGTCCTCCAAAGGTATGGCATGCAAAATAGAAAACCAGGTAATACCCCTGTCACTAAAGGAGACAAATTCAGTCTTAATCAATGCCCTAAAAATAGTTTAGAAAGTCAAGAAATGCAGAAGATTCCTTACGCTTCGGCTGTGGGGAGTCTAATGTATGCTCAGGTATGTACATGTCCGGATATTGCGTACATTGTTGGCATGTTAGGCAGATATCTAAGTAACCCTGGAATGGATCATTGGAGAGCAGCCAAGAGGGTTATGAGATATTTACAGAGAACAAAAGAGTACATGCTTACATATAGGAGATCGGATCAGTTAGAGATCATTGGGTATTCCGACTCCGACTTTGCTGGATGCCAAGACAGCAGAAGATCCACATCAGGCTATATTTATCTGTTGGCTGGTGGAGCAATTTCATGGAGGTCTGCCAAACAGACACTCATAACTTCATCCACCATGGAAGCAGAGTTTGTAGCATGTTATGGGGCATCCAATCAAGGAATATGGCTACGAAATTTTGTCACTGGGCTGCGTGTTCTGGATGGTATTGAAAGACCACTGAAGATATTTTGTGACAATAAATCAGCAGTTTTATATTCCAATAACAACAGGAGTTCTACAAAATCAAAATACATTGATATCAAGTTCCTAGTTGTAAAAGAAAAAGTACAGAGTGGACAGATATCCATAGAGCATATTGGAACAAACTCCATGATAGCGGATCCGCTTACAAAGGGATTACCACCCAAGGTCTTTCATGAGCACACTGCTCATATGGGTGTTGTCTCATTTGAGGATATCCAAATTTAGTGGGAGTTTATATTATTCATTGTATATTGCTCTATGTTATGTTTAGACTTTATCTATACATTTGGATTGTGTTCTGCAGAAATAAAGTATTCATTTTATTGCACTATGTTAAATTATGATAAAAATTTGATCTTAATAAAGTTAAGTAGGACCAGTTGGAAATAGGCATGAATAGATCACATTGCATGTAATTTCCATGCTATGCACTCATGATTGATCTATGTCATTTAGCTATGCAGATATATGTGACCATTGATTGGTCTAGTAACCATTGATGTAACAAAGGCCACCTTGATCCTATGTCAGTATAGTTAATGGACCAGATTGTTCGGATATACCCTAAGGACATGATAGCAAATTTTGAGCTCATAAGGTTAAGCACATTTATTTGATTACATATGCATGTGGCCCAGTGGGAGATTGTTAGAATAATTTTTGTAATTAATCTATAATTTGGGCCACACATGTAAATAATTAAAATGTGTGTGCTATCATTTAATTAAGCCTAAATATAGTGATCTAATTAATAATTGATTAATTGGCTTAAGGGTATAATTGTCATGAGATTATTGTGTAGATACCATTAGATAATTATTATTTCTATGAGGGGCGGAAATATAATTGTGATAAAATTAAAACTGCTCTAGCGGTTATTGTGAACTGCCCTAGCGGTTTATAAATAGGGTTATGGTCCCCATTCTACCATTACGCCTTCCAATTTCTGAAAATCCTCTCACGCAGAAGTTGACACAGAATCTAGTGGCTAGAATTGGAAGATCATCTCAAAGGGTTCTCTTCCTGTAAGGTTTCTCCTTCAATGGATTCAGGTATGCTTCCGCTATTAATTTTCTACTCATTGTTTTAATCAGAAGATTCCAGTATATATAAATTAGGGTTTTCATTTTGTTTGATTATTAACAAGGGTCACTGTATTTGCATTTCTAATAATACATTTTTAGTCCATGTCGTAGGTAGAGATATGTTCTATGTTTATCTATTAATTGACATCAATATTTTAGTGTTTATAAAGTTACGTTAAAGTTATGTTAAAATTTGTATTTATCAATGTTTTTTTGAAAAATAGTGTTGACATTGTATTGGTGGGCGCATTTTTATCATTGGTGAGATTAAAAAAAAAATTGAAAAAATATAAAAAATAAACTAACATTTAACTTTAACCTTACCTTAATGCTAATTGCTATTAAGCTTGTGTATTGTTCTGTCCACCTGCAATGCATTTTCTCATTCTGAATTGCAGGTGTCCGCTTTTCTGTCTTATTGCCATGCATTTGCTCCAAATTGAAAGTGTCCATTGTTCTTTCCTCCTGCCATGCATTTCCTATTGCTTCCCATGCAAGCATGGTCAGTCTGTCCGATGTTCTGTACTGTTGCTAGGGATTTTCTATTGCTTGTTGCCATCTTGCCCGGGTCATGAGAAATCTAAACTAGCTCTGTAATTCTGCAGAGTCAATAACACGTTCATCTTCTTGTCCAAAGTACAGGTAAAAATCTAGTGTAAAAAGGATGTTTACACTTCAACACTGTTTGATTTTTTTTGAAATATGGAATTCAATAATGCATGTCTGTGGAGATCATCGACATTATATTGCAGTTCCCATTCACGTTATGTCTCCATTTCTGTTGAGCTTTCAGTTAAGGAACCAGATACTAATTATGTGTAAGTTCAATTTTGAGTTCGGTTACTGAAAAATGGTGAAGATAACAGTGAATGTTGGGTTTAGATTGGCGGCAGCGGCATCAGAGGATATCTATGTTACCAAAAACGAGAAACGGAGTTTACAGGTTTCGCATACAAGAAACAAGGAGAGAGAAAAACAATAAAAGTGAAAGTGAAGAAGAACCAGAAGATTCCAAAATATAAGCAATTCAGAACACAATTCAGTTGAGGAATGAAGGGTTTTTAGGATTTATCAGGCTTTAACGCCCCCCTGCCCCAGCAGCTGTCTGGCAAGATAAGATCACAAGGGTGCCCGGCATACCTGTATTTGTTGGCTTAAAGAGTAAGACCTAAGGTTGTTTAGAAGAGTCTTTGCTGTAAAAAAATTTCTGTAAAACTGGTATACCTGGGGTTACTGAATGTCTACCAGATTATAAACGTATTAACAACTATCAGGGTTCCTATTCAGATCCGTTGATTTCTAATCCCCGTCCCCTTATTATAATAAGGCTTTATCTAAATAGTAACCCATTAATATGCCACTTTTTTATTAGTTTGACAAAGATAACACAAGATTGAACAAATTCAATTATTCAGCCAAGTGTTACAAGAAATGCATTGCCTTAAATGTGAATGAACCTTTCCCTTTTGGTCATGAGTGCATTGTGCACTATGCACTCGATTTCAATTTGCAATGTCCATTCATACTCTGAGACTGCAGAAAAAACTCTGCCCATCATAAAATCAAGGGAAAAAATTGCAGTAAAAAGATAGAAAAACACTATCTATATTACAATAAAGGGATGAAAACAGCTGCACACAATACAATAGTGACGGCACACTTCCTCTCATAGGTATAACAAAATGCAGGAAAAGAGATGAAAAACACTGCACACAATACAATATTGACTACACACTTCCTCTCACAAGTATAACAAAATGCAGGAAAAGAAACACTACCCATCACAGGAAAAAAAAAATACACACAAAAAAAGTAGAAAAGATTAAAAAGAAAAACGCACAACATATACATACCATAAGTCAGTTGGCCAGATTGCCAAGTGCCCAGCCGTCAAGGTCCGCCTTCCTTGTTCCGCCTTGCCTTTTCAAAACGCCTTTTATATTCCATGCCGCCATGCCATGCCAGTCTTGCCAATTAAATTTCATGCCTGCCCATCCCATTCAAAAATCCAAGAGGTGGGTAACAAAGTAGTCAATTGTTCAATGAGCTCAAAAGTTAACAATACATAGTTAAGCCACTAGCGTGAGCAAACAAATGATCAAATGGGTAATAGTAGAAGATATTAAAACAAAAACGAAGAACATATACATACCACATTCTTGAAATTCTGAATGGATGTGTATAATGTATATCATGTTCATTTTTAACCAGGAAACTGAGTGGGTTCCTATGCGTTTGAAAAGGTGAAAGTATATTCAAATTTATTTGTCTCCTTCCATCACAGAGATTACAACTGCTTGCCTCAAATGCATTTTTAACTGAAACTCAAGTCAATTCTGAATTTCTAAGTAATAAAAATCAACAACTACATCAAGTTTTAAATACCTTTCAGTTGGCAAACCAGCGATCTGTTGATCCTTCAAACCAGTCTCACCACTCCAACACTCTTCTCGTTTCTATTATTTTTGCAGTGACCTCCGCCAAAGCCGACCTCTCCGAAAGCAGAGCTGCAAATACATCTTGAAATTTCAACGCAGGCAGCAATACATTTTGAACTTTCAACGCAGGAAGCAGGCTTCCTTGGGGCAGGCTTCCTTGGGCAACACTAAATCATGGATTAAATTTCGTGTTTACCTAATCGTTGACTCGCCACCCACCATTCATTAATGATTAATGACTCACGAATTGACCTAGAAACTATCAGCAACGACTGAGTTCTCTGAGAAACGGGAAATCGTTTTTGCAGAAATCATTGTGCGAAACTACAGGTTTCCTAAGAAACGGTTTCGTCACGTTTCTGGCAACACAGGCCTTACCTACCTTTTTTATTTTTTTTTGCCTAACCTGGCTTGCCGGCCTACTTGGATCATTAGCTAACTACCATCATAGCCCTAGCCTCTATTGTCTTTGTTAGCTGGCTTACTTTAAGATGTGGATGAGCATTTACATGGAAATTGTTTAGACATTCATTAGAATCTTATTGATCAAGGCATTTAGTTTTCCAGAAAATTTAAAAATCTGCATAATGTTTTGGGAAACTGAATACTGTATATTATTCTGTAATTGCAAATTTACAATCAAAATCATCTTTATTTATAACAACTATGTCTCATTCGCCAGAACAAATAGTTATTCGCAGAATGCAAGTGAAGTTCTATGTACATGCAGTCACAGATAGATTTCTCTGTGATCTGTTAGGATCATAATTTCTTCTTTGCTAGACCTTCATATGCAGTTATTTGCGAATAACTTGGGAGCCAAGACAAAGCCAAACCTGGAAATGATCAAGCAAACGAGAAAAGTTATGGACGACGCCAACAAAAGATATTTCAATGGAACCAAGCTTGCATATGCGTATGGTTATCCATACCGGTTCTGTGAGCAATATCTTCATAGCACAAAAGACTTGCTGACTGTTGTCTGTTTTGCCTTAGGTATGCAAATCTAACTAAATTTCACACTAGGCTAAGCAGGACCTATTTATGTCAATTTTACCTGTTCTTCAATTTATCTCTAATGGAGCAATGCCTGTTGACTGTTATGCTGAGATACTAAGTACTACAACAAAATAACAATGTATTGAAAATGTCCCTGAGTTTAATACGAATTCTATATCTCCAATCAATATTCTTTGGCAACCTAATACAATGTCTTGTTCTTACCTGCAATTGGAGTGTTTGTAGCAGTTATCTTATTTCAATGCAGCGTTACCATAGCATTAATGATAATAATCTCACTCACTGCCAGCACGGGCTCGGCAGTCTTAAATAATATCTCACCTTAACACGACCGACTAGGTGTGGGTGAGAAACCTCATTGTTGTGATCATGGCGGTGCAAAAATAAAAAATAAATTTCACTTTTAAGAATGTATGATTTTATGATCGTCTCTCCCTATGGGTTGCACTTGTAAAATAAACATATGGGCATATAATTTATTGGCCTTTCACTTGTTTTTAACCTTTCCCGTTTCTTTGTGAAAAAAAAAAAATTAAAAATAGTTCACACTACCCATTAACATGTTTTACTAAAATTGCATCTATAATTTATCATAATAGAACAAATATGACATTATAATTATTAAACAAAAACTTTTTATAAAAATATATTATATTATCTTTTCAATTACAATTAAAATCATATAATTTTTTTAATTATAGTAATTAAATTACATAAAATATAATTCCAATTTAAAGCATAAATTTTTCTATTGCTTCAACGTTGTCAGGTTTTCCAAGTTGTCACAAACCACAACATCTTCAAATCTTGCGTGTCAACAACTCGTGGTGGATGTAGAAGTGTTTGGTTTCTTACATGTCATCGGTGCCAAATTAAACTGTATGCTTAAAACCTAATTTCTTGTTACATCATAATAAAAATATAATTTATTTTCATTTCATTTTATTTTTTCAATGTGTTTGGAGCAATATCGTATAAATTTGTGCATAAGACCAGAAATCCATTAAAATATCGCCGTATTTAAGGTTGGTGATTCACAATCTAGAATTTTAGGTCATATATTATCTTATCAATACTTCTATTTCCCCCTAGCAGGCTAGACTGATGTCGAGAATTTATTGCGGGATAAGTTTAGTCAATATGTGATCTTTTTGACAATATCAAAAGGTTTAATAGTGAAACAAGAAAGGTTAACACAGGTTTACTGAAATTAGTTTTTCATTCATATTCAAGAAAATTTTACCTTAAAATGTAAAGAATATTTCATGCTATCGTCGTTCCTAGAATTAATGTGAAATGCTTTCTGGATGGCAGCTCTGTCGCTTGTCAACCTTGGGATTGTGGTAAGCCCCTTAATGTTATTGTTACATTTCTATCATATCCTTGCAATTTAAGATTCTGCTGTTGATTTTGTAAATGATCAGATCAGTATTTAGTGATCAAATTATGGTTAGGTGATCGATTGGCTCGAATAGAACAATCTGTTTCAAATGGTGTTAGCAATCAAGGTTTTGTGCATTCTACAAGCATCCGAAACAAAACTAAGGGTTGTGTGATGAATAGCTCTAATTAAGCACAATCATGTTGCTTCCTGTCAATAGATGGAACGAAGAATGAACGAGTGGGAAAAGCCCTACAATTGACGCTTGAGTCATTACTGCACGGCCTAGGAACTCAAATTGCTGCCACATTCCCTCTTATTTTCCTCAAGTAAGACCCCATTGTCTGCTGCTATTCTTTTTTGTTATTTTATTTTATTTTATAATTTCTAAGAATTCATTTGAGCTATAAATTTTCAATCTGAAAATCAGTGAAAAATATTTCTTTAAAATTTATAAAAAATGAAAATGTCTCCCATGATATCAATGAAATTAAGTTTGAGTGCTATGCACTGAACACATTTATCTACATCAAGCAATTTGACATGAAAAACTGGTTTTCAATTGTATTGGTGTTACAGATATGATGCATTCAGGCTATATTACTTTGCTATGTTTAGGTTCATGGGGGTTTCTAAATGGATTCTCTTACCGTCTTGCTCTATGTGTTGGGACCGACACCGCTACCTCAGGCAAGGAAAAAATGTCCAGCAACTATGTACAAGTGATGATCCTCGGTCACCCATTTATGTTAATTAAATTTTGTGATATGTGCACTTTAAAATAGATGAATGTTACAAGTTTACTTTTATTTCCATTAAATTTGTTTATATCGCTTAGTCATGATCTTAGTCTTATTTTCATTAATTATCTTCTACTTTACCACATTGTTTGTAATTAAGAGAAGGTTGGAGCCAATGCATTTGTAAAATGCCAAGAAAAGTGTCATGTTACTTTCTCCTAAGATTTTTTATCATAGAAATGGAACCCTCTTTCTATTTAGGAAAGTAACAACCCAACATATTTAGTATGAATGTGTGAAGGGAACTAATAAAATGCAATAGAATTAAATAAGCATCCATTAATTAATTTCATTCATGCATAAACATGGATAACACCCATTTTCATAAGTAGAAATATAAGTTAATTGTATACTTTGATATAGTGATAAAAAAATGCATAGCAATTTTCAACACAACCATAGGCATCCTATCTCATACCATTGTAACGTAAGTCTTCTTTTTATAGCTATAGTGATAACTTAAGTCGATATGATTTGATGTATGATATGTGAACTTTTAAATTGATCAATGCTATACATTTATTTGTCAATTCATTCATTTGATTTATTCTTTTTGTATTAAAACAAGAGTTGTAACTTAGTCATTATGATTAAATTATACTAAATTTGTGAATCATTTTATTAAAAAAATGTTTTGTTTTATTATTATTTAATATTGATTTTTGTTTCTATGTTATAAGGAAGG
Source organism: Larix kaempferi (assembly GCA_027924585.1). Classification (NCBI taxonomy): domain Eukaryota; kingdom Viridiplantae; phylum Streptophyta; class Pinopsida; order Pinales; family Pinaceae; genus Larix; species Larix kaempferi. Next base: position 3,912,335 of record BSBM01000968.1, on the reverse strand, counting down.
GACTAAGCTTCACGCAGCTCTTGTTGGAATAATTATGAGAGTTTTTATTAAAATGAATTGTTATTTTTATTTAAATAATAAAATATAATTTAAATTTGATATATTTTAGTCAAAATTATAACGCAAGCGAAGTCATAAAAATGTTAAGTCTTGGCTAAATTATTGGAGAGTGGAGGAAGACACGGAATAATCACAATATTAAAAGTATATTACATCTCAATTTAAAGAGAAGATGTGGTGTGATAAAGAGTTAGAGGAGTTGATCAACCCTAATTTAGAAGATGAAAAATATCTTGTTGTTTTAACTACCGTAAAGAAGAAAATCAACATTGCTAAAATAACAGCAAACTCTCACAAGCTCCATAGTGAAACAGAGCAGACAAATCCTAAAACGCCATGGAATGAAAGAATATGTCATCTTTGTGACACAAAGAGGATTGAATATGAAAATCATTTTCTTGTAGGATGTGCTACATACACCCACATTAAAGTGCAATTTCAAAATATTTGTTACAATACTGGTCTTCCTAACCTCTTAACTCATCACAACTATCGTGATTTAGGAATGCTTCTCTTAAATCTTTTGAGCATAGAAATAAAATTCTAAAAAGAAATGACTCATTCCTTTTTAAAGACCAAAGTTGATCCCAATGGACGTTAATAACTATCATTGTCATGATAATTATCATCAATTGAAATTAATTTTAGTCTATCCAAACATTAAATAAATTAAATTTTAAATAAAATCATTTTTCAAATATTTTATATTATTTTATTATTAAATAAAAATGTTGTGTAACCTTTTTTTTCGCAAACAAAAAATTCGTATCTTGATATTCATATTAAGATGAATCAAAGATTACATTTTCCAATACGTAAATATCTCTAAAGAGCACTGGATCATAGTCCTCCAAAAATATATTTGTAGAATGTCCACCAACAATAACTGTCTTTACAAAAAATAGCATACTGGCCTCCAAAAAAAACTGTCATTCATACATCATTTGCCTAATGCCCTAAGAGTAAAAAAGATTAGTCCTATAGCATTCTAAAAAACTAGATACATTATTACAGAAACTGAAAACTAATAAGCATCAAAAGACCTGGAAGACAACATAACGTTGTCATGAAATTTTGCGTAAAAAGGGTGCCCTCCAATAGTCCTATGGTCTTCTTTGACAAATCATCTGCCACTGTATTCAATTTTCTATAAATATGACAAAATGAAAACTTCATAAATCTACCTTGAAGATCCTTTATTCTAGAGCACCACTGCTACAAAGAAGAGACTCAAATTTGTCTTGCTAGCAGCCTATTCCACAATCACTTTTGAATCCCCAAGGACTTGAAGTGAAAAGTTATGTACCTATTATTATTGGAAGGAAAAACAAAGAACTAAATATTATAAATAAGTCTAAAATTAATAAGTAAAATTAAACACATTGCTAGAGGTGGCAAGTGCGATGGAATCATCTTCGATCCTAAAGGAAATCATGAAACTAGTTTTGAATGGGCATCAAGGTAAGACACTAATAATGAATTTGAGGCACTGACTCTATCGACCTTTCAAACTCTCGCAAAGAGTCAAAAAAAACCTTTTCAACCCAAGGATTTCATCTTAACAAGGCCCATCCTCAAAATTCAAAAGGAAGCTAGGAGTTCAAGTCAATAGAGTTTTTTCGTGTGTTGAGGGCACAAAATAGATGCAAATCGATTGGCTAAAGAACCAACTCATTCAGGAAAGGAGAATATTAAGGATAGTTATATCTTCATCCCATATACCATAGAACAATTGATATTAGTCACATTTTAGTAACAAATTCAAAATCGAAATGGATATGAGTAGAGACAAGGGACTAAGCACATTCACGATGGCATTGCAAGATCTTAAATGGCATAAAATGATCTTAGATGTTGAAAGTGGGATTATTCTGATCCACTTTGTTATAGAATGTGTTAGATTCAATGGTGATTGTGAATTTAAGGGGGGCAAGGCCCCTCCCTTTAGGCTCTCTTTTGTTGGGTTGTTGTGATTGTGTTGGTTGTGTTGGTGTTTCAAGAGACTTGCAACCAAGTTTGGTATCCATCATTATGGAGTAGAGCCTCATTGCTAGCCCAGAGTTGTGTATTATCAACCCCACTTTTAAGTAAAGCTTGGAAGGTTTGGAGTATGGCTAGGCATAGACTCCAATCTTGCTTTTGATGTGAGACATTGAATTTGCATTGTGTTCTTAGGCAAAATGAATGTCTACTACTTGGCATTTAAGTAGATATCTCTCATCTTAATGATATAATTTCCAATAAAGTTGAAGGTCAAAATTCCCAACATGTAGAATCACTTAAAGAATGTGACCCATTAGAAAAGACGAATTGAGAAGTTTGATGTTGAATGTAGCATACTTTACCAACTAGTCATGGTTCTCACTAGGAGTTCTTAATCTTTGGCTTCTCACCCACAGATATCATTTGGAACTGCTCCAATTATTGCAAAAGATAAAGAAACTATTCAACAAACTCTAGGAGATTTGGAAACGACACGCGTGGATCATGAGCTTTGGTTCCTAGCACATATCAAGCAAAAGAAAGCCATAGAAAGCACATTTATTTTTTTATTCAATTTATCTATGTTTTATAAGGTAGTTCTAATACTAGGCCAATTTCTTAAGATCTATACTAACAAGTCTCTGTGTTATATTTCAATGGAAGGTAGAATTGCTCAAATAGAAAATAATTTAAAATTTTGGAAACTTCTTGAAATATTGTCGTATGGACTAATTTTGTTTGTATTATTATGTTTTACAATATGGCCAGAAGGACTTTTGAATACAAATTATAATCACTTAAGTTAAATATATTAAAAAAAAACAATATGTTGCCAAATATATTGTCAAATCCAAAATAAACTTTAAGATTGCAGTAAAGTAAACTTAATCACTCACCCACATGGGGTGTAAGGGAGGGATGGGATGGCATGTATGAGGCCGCGCAACAAATGGAAAGAGGTGTTAAATGTTTAAGGTCGGGATGAGACAGTTGGGAGGAGGCTCAACGATGTGGAGGCGAAAGGCATTCATGAAAATTTTAATGAGTAAGACGACAATAAAAGGGGGAAGCAGATAAAGGGGGAATCCATGACCGGGTTTGAGAGGAAGGAAGATATCGACATCAGCTAAGGCAACAGTGTGGAAGCAAACACCACTGAACCTCATAATGGATGGTGTAATGGGGACTTGTCCTCTACTACTTATGCATAATATTGTCATGATAAACAAAGAAGGCGTCATTGTGCTGGTAATTCAAGGCCTTACTGCATGTGTTTGCTTGTGCAATTGGTACTACAATAGTTTATGTTCGAAGGTGACCAACATGGTCGTTTGTCTGGCTTGGGAGATTGCTAAAATAGCTTGCAGGAGCAGTGAAGGACACAGAGGTCGAAAAGGATTATGGGGGTCTACTCAACCACGGCACAAGCAAACAACCTCTACCTCTCCCAATCCATAGAATGCCCAAAATGAAGTTCTATTGCAGATAAATGAACTCTTGATTCTCATGCGAACCATGGACACAAAGCTGGACCTGATGGAAAAGTCAACCTGTGGAATTGTTTTCAAGATCTTAGACAATGAGCAGAGGCAGTTTTCAAGAGAAGCCAAAGCATATTCCTCCATGACTCAAACTCTTGACTATGTCCCTGTAACAGGAAAATATGTCAATTTAAGCTCTGTGCACTAATTCCTTTTTGGTTTTTTTCATTTCATTCAAGATAGTTTATCCATTGTTATCCTAGGTTATGTTAGTAATCTTGGACTTTATAGGACAGTAAGCACTTTTGAGAACTTAAACATTATGGAAGATGGTTTATCTCAGACAATATGGCAGGATAAACTCTTTTTATGCAGTTTTTCCAAGTGGCAAGCCAACAGACATAGTCTTTGTACATTCTTTATTTCTGTTAGTTCAACTACACTGTGTAGCTTACAAAAAACAAAAAACAAAACTTAGTCAGTCTCAACTACGTGCATACCCATCCTGACGTGAAGGTCAAATCGGGGTTCCTAAAACTCTACACGGCCCGGCAACAGGACTGCCGATTCTGTAAATTTCCAGATGATGAAGCAGTGGATCGATAAGCTTCCATGGAGTTACTTTCATGTAGTTGTGGAGCTGGCTCTTGATCACACACATTCTCCATTCTTAAATCCCACAAATTATCTCTCGTGATTTCTTAATCTGGAGGCCCATCTACACCTACTGGACGGATATCATGGGCCGGAGCAGGGCTTCCATCTGTCATCGGGCAGCGATCCAGCTATGGTGAATAAGTACTCGTATGATTTTCTGAAGTAACACTACCTAGTTCCTTCCTTCTGGAGGCAAGACACGAACAAAGGAATGATCCAGAACTTTGAGGGCAGGTGGGTTCAACCTGATAGAATCATAATCATCGAAGAGCCCCATACAGATCCGGATCACCACAAGACCACCCATCATTCTGATAATCAGATCCAGCCCGACCTGGCCATTAATGGCCATCCTCAGCCATCTTCGTCGCAGCTTTAGATGTTTTCATCGCACAGCGTTTTTTAAATACGTATAGCTAATTAATACGCTCTGCACTTTTTTATGCTTATAGACTAACAACAATTACATTAATAATATTAATATGTCTGATTACAGGCTTAAATTGGACACATACCAAAAACAATAATATGAAAAATATTTGCCCAATTTACAACACATTAATATTATTAATGCGGTTGTTGTTAATAACAATGTGCGGCGCATACACATATCTCCAAAATATTATTTAAATAAAATAATCAAATATTTATAATATAATAATTATTAAAAAAAATTAATTAAATACTTCAAAATTAATATTAATAATTAAAAATAAAAATTAATCTAAAACATTAGATATCTTTAAAGTATTGAATAAAGTAATCTTATTATTTAATTATTTATACAATAATTAAATATAATAGTTAATTAAACACATATAATAATAATAATATCTCATTCAAAATAATAATTTAGTATAGTATAAAATTGTTATATTAGTTATATATAAAAAAAATTAATAATAATATATTTTATTAAAATATTATAATTTAATTATGATATTATATTTATATAGAAATGATATAGAAATGATGCATGGTATAATTAAAATATTATAATTATGTATTGATAGAATATAAATGTTTAATTAATAATATTATTTTTTTTTTAAATGATATAACAAAATAATAATAATTTAATTCAAATTATTATTATTCAATTAATATTTTAATACTTTAATATAGTATAAAAATTGTTATAATTATTTTTTATAGCAATATAAAAAATATTATAATTTAATCAATAATATATTATTTAATTTTTATATTATATTATATAGTAAAAGTGCAAAATAATGATCTATTATATAGTATAATTAAAAAATTATAACAATGAAGTGATAAAATATAAATGTCTAATTAATAATATTAATAATAATTTTTTGCCCCCGGGCTTGTTAAGGTGTGCTGGTAAATCCCTGGACCCGTGTCAGGCGAGTACCAGCCCAACTCTAATTGTTGATTCCCCTACATTACAAAAAAAAAAAAAAAAAAAAAATACTAAAATTCTATAATAAAATATTAATAATTAAAAATAATTTAATTCAAATTATTATTATTCAATTAATACTTTAGTGCAATATAAAAATTGTTATAATTATATAGAGTTATTAAAAATCATTATAATTTAAAACTAATAATAATACAATTATATAATATACTAATAATTAAAATGATATAACACAATAATATTAATTAATAATAATTTAATTCAAATTATTATTATTCAATTAATATTTTAGTATAGTCTAAAAATATTTGCATTTATTGAGGAATATTAAATAAGTATATAAATTAATATATTAATAATCATATTTGTTTTAAATAAAATAATATTCTGAACATTCCCCTATGGCAAATGAAGAAGGTTCCTGAAGTGATGAAGCTGGTATATGGAGCTGGTTTTTTGGAGTTTTGAAGATTGGAGGTTTGGTTAATGAAAGTGGATGTTGATTCACTTCGAATTTGGGCTCCAAGAAGTGACTCGAAGGAATACGTTAGAATATGCTGGAGATGTCTGGTGGCAGATTTGAGGGTGAATCCTGGAGGAAACTAGAGTTAGCTGATATCTGTGTACACTACAGGGACATTATGGTTTCTTGGAGGCTAGCAATCTGAGGTTCATGCCTTCGATCTGGGTATGAGGGGCTGCAATATGTTGGCTCTGCGGAGAACATTCCCTGTGTGGGATTCCAGTGCGTGGCAATCTATTGCAACTGGAGATGGGTGTTGGGATACAATCGCGGTGTAATTAGTAACTGGGATCGAAGCTGGGTGAAATCACTCCTGGTTATAGCGTTCTGGTGGATCCATGCTGTAGACGTTTGAGGATCTTGATCTTTGTCCACTGCTGGGGTCTATCCAGCTTGCTTGCAAGCTGTGAGTAATGGGGCAGGACATGAGGTGATCGCTTTCTTGGTGCTGTTGGTGTGAGTTCAACACTGCTGATCAGTTATTTGGGACGCTGTGATAGTATTTCTGGCACGAAACTACACTGGACAAATTGTTGGGAAGGGACTATCCCTCTTTCTATTTTCTGGCACATTTTCCCATTGGATCCTGCCTATTGTTCAGAGAATTCGACTGGCCCACTAGTTGGAAACTGTGTGGAGCTTAGATGGCGATCCCGGGGCGAGAGGATGCTCTGAAAGAAGGATTACTGCCACGAACAGGGATGTCAGCCAAGACTGACTCCTTTAAAAACCCTGTTAAGAAGGTCAAAGAACGTAAGAGACTGGATCAGTTGGTGCTGGGGGTCGATGTCACGTTGGCAGAGGCCGTGGATTACTCTCACACTGCAGTGGTAGGACATGTTAGAGGCAGGAGATTAGGCAGAGGCTTCCTTCAGCGTTGGGTGGCAGAGAAGTGGCTTAAGATCGCGCCATCTGTCCCTGAGGTCCGTGTTTTGTCGAAAGGTTGGTTCTCATTCATTTTCTTGAACAGCGGGGAGGTCGATGCCGTTCTGCGTCAACATTGGGCGATGCTGGGAGTACCACTTGTTCTGAAAATATGGTCACCCTTCTTCGACGCAAAAACGGAAAGAGTAACCAAAGAACCGTTGTGGGTTAAACTTCCCGGACTTCCCATGCATATGTGGAACGAGAATAGGTTTGCTGAGATCGGGAATTATCTAGGTGAATACGTGTGCTCTGATTCCTCCCATCTGAAGAATGGTATATACTCGGTTGCTAAGATTTTAGTAAATATCGACATTAGGATGGGACTCTCTGCAGAGATTAAAGTTCATTCCATGGACGGGGATTATGTTCAGACACTGGATTATGTGGGTGTGCCTTTTAGGTGTTATCGCTGCCATGATCTTGGACATCTTGTAGCCTGCTGTCCCTTATCGTTTCGGAAAAGTATGCCTCTGAATGTTGCTGATGCAGATGTAGTAGCTGTTCCTGTGTTGAAAGTGGACTCACAGGTGGAGGTAGAGGGTGGGAATGGGCCTGCTACTGACGGGGGGGGGACTCGTGATTCTGTGGAACATTTAATTAATGCTGGGAGGATAGAACCAGAGGTTCGATTGCCATCCTTGGTGAATTCTGGAAAGAAGGAGCATGGACGTGAGCTCCCTGCTGTGGAGGGAGACTCCTTGAGTTCGGTTACTCCATTTTCACAGGCCACTTTTCTGCAGAAGGAGATGCCCCCTCTTCGACAGGGTTCTGCTGAGACACACATGGGTAAGTATTCTTCTCATTCTCCTTCCGTTCTCGCTGACCCATTTGTTTTGGGGGGGGGCAGCCATGGGTCTCCTCCTCGACAGGCTGATCACCAAATCCGGCTTGAGAAGGGTAATGTCACGCCCTCTTTTGTTTCTACCTCACACTCTTCATGCTCCGAGGGTCGGCATATTCGATATGCTCTTCGTAGTAGGGAGATATCTGCAGATGGATCGGGGGGCAAGGGACTACCAGAGTTGACCTCAAGTGTTGAGGGGAAAGGCCGGGGACGTAAATCTCATATGACTAAAGCTAAAGAACGGGCGAAAGTGGATTTAGTGATGGGTACACAATCTTCTATTGAGTGGGCACTTAGAGCAGTGATAGCCCAGGATGGGGATTGTTTATGAAGATTATGTCCTTCAATTGTCGTGGGTTGGCGAGCCCACTTAAAAAATCTTCGCTTCGCAGGTTGGTTGACCTAAATCAACCGGACATTATTATGCTGCAAGAAACTTTGGGTGGCTGTGAAGATGTGGTTCGAACTTTAGAAACTTTGCTCCCTGGCTGGAAGTTTGTAGGGGTGGATGCCAGGGGGCGTTCTGGAGGGCTGGCATCGGGGTGGAAGGTAACGAGCTGCAGATGTGATTGTACTTGGGGGGTATCCTCTGGTCTTGGTTTGGAAGTTTGGGATGCTGAGATAGGTCGGATGATCACGGTACTCAATATTTATGGGCCCTACTTAAATAGGGTGGGCTACTGGGACACCTTGTTAGGTATGGATATCTTTGACGGCAGGGATGTGATTCTGGGTGGGGATTTCAACCTCACTCTGGGGTCTTCTGAAGTTTGGGGGCCTCGGGCTGTACCAGACTCGTTAGCAAATCATTTCATCAACGCCTTTGTCAGGAAGGATCTCCTCGACATCATTCCATCCCAGCTATCTCCCACTTGGAGGAATATGAGAGCTGGGGTTCATAGCGTAGCTAAAAGACTGGATAGGTTTCTGGTGGCCGAAGGGTTGGAACATGGGGTGGATCTTGTCAGACAGTGGGTAGGTTCAGGTGGGATATCTGACCATTGCCCAATTTTCCTGGAGTTACGAGGTAGCGGGAAAAAACCACCCAGCCCATTCAAATTCAATCCTAGCTGGCTGAAGGAGGAGACTTTCATTAAACTGGTTCAGGAGCAATGGATTCATCGTCCACTTGACACTCAGACGCCTGCTGGTGCACACTTTTATCACAATCTGAAAAGAATTAAAGAGGCCACTAGCACATGGGCTCATGAAAAAAGGGTGATTGATGATCAGAACCTATTAGATGCTGAGCTAAACATTGCTAGGATTCATAATAGTCTGGGCATGGGACACCTGGATGATATGCAGAAAGGTGAGTTGCTGGAGTGGGAGAGACGCAGGAATGTGATACTGTGTGAGCGTGAAGAGCTGTGGAGAATGAAAAGCAGGGCGGTTTGGCTACAGTGCGGTGATGAGAATACCAAATTTTTTCAATCATATGCTAAGGGGAGAAAATTCAAAAACTCGATCTGGGAACTCTCATCTGATACTGGGGAACAGGTAACAAGCTTTGATGGATTAGCAGCGTTGGGAGTTCGACACTTTGGAGATCTATTCACGGCTTCTCCTGGCATATCCATTGCTGAGGTTATTCGTGTAACTCAGCTTTTTCCCAGCTTTGTGGGGGAGGCAGAAAACAGAATGTTGATGGAGGAGGTGACGCTGGAAGAGCTCTCGACGGTGATGAAATCCTTAAATAAAGATAGCAGCCCGGGGCCAGATGGCTGGCCAATAGAATTCTTCCTAGGATTCTATGACTTCTTCGGGGAGGAGATTTTGCAAGTGGTGGAAGAATCGCGCAAGGCTGGGTTCGTCCATGGTCCCTTCAACTCCACTTTTTTAACTCTGATACCGAAGACTGACAAGCCTGTCAACTTTGTTGAATTCAGACCAATCGCTCTCTGTAACTGCATCTATAAGATCATAGCTAAGGTAATGGCGTGAAGACTCAAGAAAATATTGTCTCAGCACATTTCATGTGAGCAATTTGGCTTCCTGGAAGGCCGCCAAATTCATGAGGCCATTGGAGTAGCACAGGAAGGATTACACACGCTCAAGGTGCAGAAGCAGAAGGGAGCGGTAATTAAGATTGATCTTTCCAAAGCATTTGACAGGGTTAGCTGGCTGTATATCCGGTTGCTTCTTACACACCTGGGATTCTGCTATGATTTTATCAGATGGATTATGGCCTGCCTCACTACGGTGCAATTTGATGTTCTAATTAATGGTTCTGCCAGCCCTTTCTTCCAGGCTGGGAGGGGACTACGACAGGGATGTCCCCTATCTCCGCTGTTGTTTCTCCTCGTCGCTGAAGGACTTAGCCGATTTATTTTGAACGCCAAAGCTGCTGGTTCCTTTAGAGGCATATCTATCTCTCAGGTACTGTTCATTACACATCTCCTTTTTGTTGATGACATCCTGATTTTCTGTGATGGCACGAGCCAGGATATTGACAAGGTGGTTGAAGGCCTCCACTTAGTACAAGCTGCAGCAGGTATGTTAGTAAATATCGACTAATCAACTATCACTTGCTCGAATTTATCCGAGCCGGAGATGCTAAACATGGTTAACAAACTACCATACAAAACCTTGGATTTAGATGAGGGATTACAGTACCTTGGCTTCCAACTGAAACCGAATGCTTATCTGAAGACAGACTGGAGCTGGTTAATAGCAAAATTAGAACAGCGTCTTCATGGTTGGAGTCATAAATGGCTCTCTCGGGCAGGTAGGCTGGTTCTGATAAAATCAGTATTGGAAGCAATACCGGTATATTGGCTGTCACTTGCTTGGATTCCCATCGGAGTGCTGGAGCAGATTAGGAGACTGTGTTTTGCCTTTCTTTGGAAGGGTACGAGTGAGAATCGGGCATTGGTGTGGGTACGTTGGGAGAAAATTGCTGTACCTAAGGCTCTGGGAGGATGGGGTTTAAAGAATATTTTCATGTTTGCTAAAGCCTTGGGGGCCAAAGTGTCGTGGCGACTTATTCATACACAGAGCCTCTGGACTAGAGTGGTCTATCATAAATATATTGCTCCTTTAACACTTCTCGAATGGATCAGGCTGAGAAACAAGTCGAGGGCAAACTGCTCTGTGGTTTGGAAAGCAGTGGTGCAGCATTTCCCTTTAGTCGGCTCGGGATTAGTGTGGAGGATCGGCGACGGGAGGCTACTTCGGATAGGGTTGGACCCTTGGGTTGGTTGCAGGGGTGGACATGTTCTTTCGATGGAACTGAGGACTTTTTTGGCTACTAGAGGTTGTTATAATCTGTATGACTTAGCGGATCAGGGAGCTTCAACACTATGGCATCAGGGGTGGCTTTCTGCTCGACAACTTGGGATATCGGCGGAACTGCATGAGGAATGGGAGGAGTATATACGGCGGTTAAGAATTACCCATATTAGGTTGACCAACAGGGCTGATGTACTTATTTGGGATCACCATCCCTCAGGAGTATATTCACCAAAATATGGATATATCCAGCTCAATGTGGAAAACCATAACAGAGTTTTGGTGTGGTGGTGGAAATTATTGTGGAAATTAAGATGTCCGGGCAAAGCTAAATTACTATTCTGGGCGATCCTAGAAAATAAGGCCCCTACTTGGGACATTCTGTAGAAACGTTTTCTTCAGGGTCCTGGGATCTGTCCACTTTGTATGGTTGCTGAAGAGAATCTGGCACATCTTTTCATTCACTGTCAATACTCACAGAATGTATGGTCCGATATCAGCAAGCTATTGGCAATTAAGGTGGGGTGGAGGGGATCGAGTGTGCTGGAAGCATTCCATTTATGGTGTTCTGCTCAATACTCTTCCCCTCTCCGGGCTCTCCCGTGTATATACACTTGGGGAATATGGCTAGCCCGCAATAAGATGATTTTCCAGGACTGCAGGGTACCTCTGGATTCGGTAGTGGCTCAGATGGTGGCGGTCACTCTTCAATTTGTGGCCCCTGTACAAGTTAGCATAACAAGACCTATGCGGGTAGAACATATTGATCCCTCCATGCCGTGGGCATATTTCGATGGTGCCTCAGACCTACAATCGATTTGTGGAGGGGGGGGAGTCCTATACAAATCTGAGGCACATTATTTCCATCTGGTGGCTGGACTGGGAAGTGGAACTAATAACTACGCAGAACTCATGTCGCTAAAATTGCTAATGTTATTTGCCCTGGAACAAGGATGCATGTCCCTTCAGATCTTTGGTGACTCCTTGTTAGTCATCAACTGGGAAAAGGAGAAATCTCTGTGTCATGTGATGGACCTTTTACCTATCCTGGAAGAGGTGAACCGGATAAAATTGAGATTTAACCACATCACATTTACACATGTTTTCAGGGAGCGGAATGGGATGGTAGACCAGCTATCAAAGGAGGCAACGCAGCAGGCTTTAGCTAATGGTACCTGGAAGATAACTATTCATTCTCCGGCAGGCACATTCAGTTATTATCACAGACCATTTTATGAGGATCAGGAGGCACTGCATTGACTACAGATGTTTGAAGGGGGAGATAAGTGATAGATGCACGCTGGAATCGCCAGATGGGAGACATACAACAGGAAATAATATACTTTAGAGGACCGGCCAACACTGGACGCGCCTGTCACAGATCGTCGAGTGCCAGAATAGGGTATTGAAATAGAATCAGATTAATATGTTAACTGTGCGGCTATAGCAGCATTAAAATTGGTTAACAGAGACTACGAATGGAGAAACTTTATAGTTACAGGCTGGGACAGCCTTTATTTGAATTCAGATGGTTTTTTGGAAACAGGAAGACAACAGCTGATCAAAGATGATCAAGACATTGATGAGGTAGATTGAATTTTGAAGTGACGAATTAGGGATGTAATCTGTGACAATGTAGGGATCTTAGTGATCTTATTACATGTGCTGAATGTAATTTTGTTCCAATTTGAAATAAAATTACGAATTTTTCCAAGGGAAAAAAAAAAAAAAAAATAATATTCTATATTTAATCAATTATTAATTGTAAATTAATAATTGATTAAATAATGATATTTTTTAAATATAATGATAATACTTTTAATAATATTATATGTTAAACATTTTTGTTTTATACTTGGAATTGCAATATGTTGAACATTTTAATTTTATAAATACACCATATTTAATTTATATAAGTTATTATATTATTAACTTAAATTTAATAAATAATAGATAAATTATAAAAATATATGAATTTATTATTCATATTATTCATATTATATCAACAGAAATAAATATGTAGTAGTGATTTTTTCTATTTATATAATTTTAAAATGATAATATTAATAATATACTTTATATAAATTATTATGTTATTTACTTTAATTTTATAAATGTTAAATAAATTATAAATATAAGTATAGTGTTCATAAAATATGAACATGTAATGTTGACTTATTCTATTTATACAATTTTAACATTCTAATTGATTAATATTATAATTTATATCTTAAATTATAAAAAAAAATCAAATATTTAAAATACAATATGAACATTTTAAAATACAATATCAATATTGTAATTAATGTCCAAAGTTGACATACATAAAACATGACATAACACTTGATTAATGTACTAATCAATGAATTTGACATAAAGATCACAATGTGACATAACGGTTGATAAATGCCAGAATGCAACATAACCCTTAATGAATGATGACATTTAATATGAATGAATTTATGTTGCATTGCATTGTCGACATAAACATCATAATGTGAAATAACCCTTGATGAATGTCACACTATGACATAAGCATTCATGAATGTCATCTTCACGCGACATCATCGCATTGTGACATAACTCTTGATGAATGTCACAATGCAACATAACCCTTAATGAATGACGACATTCAACACTAATTAATTTATGTCGCATTGCATTGTCGACCCAAACATTGCAATGCAACATAACCCTTGATGAATGTCACAGTGTGATATAACCCTTCATGAATGTCACGGTGTGATATAACGCTTCATGAATGTCATCTTTAGGAGAAATTTAATATTACAATGCAATAAAACCTTCAAGCAACATTGCAAATATGAATGTCAGATTGTGTCATAAACATGGAGGAATCTCACAATCTGACATAAAACTTGATCAATGTCATAATGCGACAAAACCTAAAATGTGACATAGTAATTGATTAATGTCCCAAGTTGACATAACCCTATTGTATGTGACAAAACCCTTGCAAAACCTTCTATGAACACTAAAAATTGGAATTTTAGATTGTGGAATGAACATGGGGGAATGTCGCAATCCAACGTAAAATTTGATGAATGTCACAATGCGACAAAACCTAAAGTGTGACATAACAATTGATTAATGTCCCAAGTTGACATAACCCCATATTATGTGACAGAAAACCTTACAAAACCTTCTAGGAACATTAAAAATTTGGATCTCAGATTGTGGCATGAACATGGAGGAATGCCGCAATCCAACCTAAAACTTGATGAACGTCACAATGCGACAAAACCTAAAATGTGCCATAAAAATTGATTAATGTACCAAGCCGGCATAACCCTATAATATGTGACAAAACCGCAAAACCTTCTAGGAACATTGAAAAAATGAATTTCAAATTGTGACATAAACATAGAGGAATGTCGTAATCCAACATAAAACTTGATAAACGTCACAATGCAACAAAACCTAAAATGTGACATAACAATTGATTAATGTCCCAAGCTGACATAACCCTATAGTATGTGACATAACCCTTCCAAAACCTTATATATGAACATTAAAAAGCTGAATTTCAGAATATGACATAAACATTGAGGAATGTGATAAACATCACAATGTGACAAAACCTAAAATGTGACATATAACAATTGATTAATGTCCCAAGATGGAATTCATTAAACGTTACATAAACATTGATGAATTTATGTTGCATTGCATTGTCAACAAAAATGTGACAATGTGAAGAAACCCTTGTAAATAATTACAATTCCATATAACCCTTCTTGAACATCATTAAGTTGATATAAGTCAATAAAGTAGATGTCATAATGCAACATAAATGTCACACTGCGACAAAACCATGGAGGAATGTCGCAATCGAAAATGGCACTTGATGAACGTCGTAATGTGACAAAACCATTGTAAACCCTTCAAAGAACATTGAAAAGTTGATTTTAAGATTGTGACATAAACATGGAGGAATGTCGCAAGCTAACCTAAAACCTTATGAACATCACAATGCGACAAAACCCTTACAAAACATTTCAATTCCATATAAAAAACTGTATACATATTATCAATAACAATATTATGTGATGCTTGATATCACAATTGGTAAATCACTCCTTTTTATACTTTAACTAAAAGTGTATGCATATTATGAACATTAATATTATGCGATGCAATGCTTGATACCACATTTGGTAAATCAGTCCTTTGAAGGCATTTTTCATATACATAATACATATTTGAATTGGTTTAAATCTAGTCATCTATATTCATCTTGAGTTGAGCATCAATATTTTCTTAATGAGAGATTTTTCCAATTAATTATTATATTATAATAAATTGATAAATATTATTGTATTTAAAATATTTAATTCAAGGCAATAATAAAATTCTAAGTATTACATAATAAATATATCACATTCTAGGGGTTTCTGTCACATTGCGATGTTTTAAAATCTTTGCAATATTTGTGCCAATAACAAGAGTGCGACATAAGCAATAAACATAACAATTGATTAATGTAGTAATCCAACATAAGTAAAATGTGATTAGAATCAACATGAGTGAAACAATAAAGCCTTGAAAAGTTTCAAAATGCAACAAATGTTTTACAATTCCATAATACCAAGAGAGCCCCAATCCAAGTTCAGGATACAAATTTATCACAAAAATACCATAGTATTCTCTTTTTCCCACTCCTTTTTTATTATCTCTCTCTACCTTTTTTCTAATTAGGATACATTATAGAATAAGGTAGAATGTTATGTTGCAATGCGACAAAACCATAGTTGACTTTAGCAAACCATTGTTAACAATGGTTGACATTGGTTAGCTAAAGTTAAGTCATTACCATGGTTGACTTTAATTAACCATATTTGACTTTGGTTAACCATGGTTGACTTTAGTTTCAACATAGTTAAACCATCGTTGAGTTAAAGTCAATCATGGTTAACTTCAATGAAGCATGTTTTAATCAATTTGTGTTGCATTGCATTGTCAAGATAAACATCGCAAATGTGACATAACCCTTTATGAATGTCACAAAGTGATAAAACCCTTCATGAATGTCATCTTAAGGAGACATCATTGCAATGTGACATAACCCTTAATGAATGTCACAATGAGACATAACCATCGATGAATTTCATAATGCGACATAACCCTTGATGAATGTCACAATGCGACATAACTATTAATGAATGACGACATCTAACATTAATGAATCAATGTCACATTGTGTTGTCGACATAAATATCACATTGTGAGTCGTGACATAAACAAAACCATGGTTGACTTTAGTGAACAATACTTGACAATGGTTGACATTGGTTAGCTAAATTCAAGTCATGGTTGACTATCTATTTACCATGGTTGAATTTAATGAACCATGTTTGACTTTGGTTAGCCATGGTTGGATTTAGTTTCTTCATAGTAAAACCATCGTCGAGTTTAGTGAACCATGGTTGTATTTAATGAACAATGGTTGACTTTAATGAAGCATATTTCACTTTAGTTAGCCATGGTTGACTTACTCGACTATTGTTGACATTGGTTAGCTATGTTTGACCATCATTAAAAATAGTTAACGATGGGTCTCGAATGATGGTCACCATGATGAATATTGTTTGACCATGTAGTTGGATTTCATGAACCATGGTTGAGTTTGGGTAACCATGTTTGAATTTAGTGACAATGGCTAACCATGGTTGTCCATGTTTGAGCATGCGTGTACGATGTTTAAATCCGGTAACTATATGTCGCATTGCATTGTCAACATAAACATCACAATCCAACATAGCCCTCGATGAATCTCACAATGCGACAATAACCCTTGATGAATGTCACAATCCAACATAAGCCTTGGTTGTAATCAAACATAACTCTTGATGAACATCACAATGTGAAAAAAACATTAAGGAATGTACCAAGTCAACATATAAATCAATATTGTGACATTCATCAATAATTAGCTATTATATTTTTTGTCAGACATGGTTTTCTTCCCTAAAACACATCGTCAATATATATTTATTTGTGGTTTTCTTCCCTAAGAGACATTCAATTAACCATAATTTATTGGAAAAAGAACTTTATGGAATCCATGGTCCTAATTTTTCCAGCATAAGCCTTGATGAATATCACAATGCGACAAATCCCTTAAGGAATGTACCAAGTCAACATAAATCAACATTGTAACATTCATCAATAATTAGCTATGTGAGATTTCATTGACACATTCTTTAATTGCTATGTGTTAAATGACTAGTCTTTATTAAGTTTGATTGACCATGGTGGGTTAAGTTTATAAAACATTTTCATCAATTCATTAAATACTAATATAAATTAAATATTATTAACTTGTATAATAATACATAAAGACATATATTATGTGTTGAAAGGATTATTCAAGTAATAAATGAAAATGAAATATGAAAGGAAACAATTAACCATTACATAATTTTGAAACGAAATTGTTTGCCACATTGAAAAATGGAAATTATAAAGCATCTTTTGTAATTTTGAGATTTTGTTAAAGTTGTCTTTTAAGTTTCTAAGTTTTAGATTGAAATTTTCTTTCCTCTTTGAGAAATCCTAGAAAAAGTTCATTACAATATAATATATATACTATTTATAAATATTCTTAATATATATATATATATATAGATAGATAGATAGATAGATATTTTCAACCGAATATATATATATATATATATATATATATTCGGTTGAAAAAAAAAAAATATATATATATATATATATATATATATAATTCTAATGTAGTCAATACATTACTTTATCGATCTCTATTTTATATCACAAGTGAAAAGTATTAGAAGATCACACCTATTGTATACCGAAAAAATATGTCAAATCTTTCTGGATAACGATCAGGGCGACAAATGCTTATGTGCAGAATCACTAAACTTTGATAATGAAAAAAGTGTATTCTTTTAATATTTTTGTGGCAACGTGATTATACAATGCTAATATGTAATATCAATAACTTTATCAATTCAAATAATTCTCCCTATATTTGAAGTGAAAATAACCAATCTCCTTTCACATTATTTTGAATCATTAAAAATATAAATTTATAATATTTTTAAATTATAGTCTTAATTGAAGCAATTTTACTTCTTCTAAGTCCAAAACTTAATAAATTGATTTTTCTTTCAATTCCAAATTTAAAAGGTATGATTTTTCTTTCAATTCCAAATTTAAAAGGTATGATTTTTCTTTCAATTCCAATGACTATATTCAAATCTATTAATTTTTAAATATTCCTCAAATTCAAAAAATATATATATTTAGATTCACATTCAAAAAAATTAAATATAAATCCATACATTAATACAAAATCAATCATCTTAATGTTTATCCTTAAATTAACTCTTATAAAAAATTCGAGAACCTCTCAGATATATTAAAATTCAATTCCATATAAATTATAAATCTGGTCACTTTTACACTTTTACACGTTTATAATATATTATTTATTTTGTTGGAGAACTAAATTATAAATCTGGTCACTTTTACACATTTATACTATATTATTTATTTAGTTGGAGAATTATTCTTAGTTATATCTAATAAAACGTAAAAATGTAGCGTTACATCTAATAAAACGTAAAAAGTGATACTATGAGGGAGATCTTAACGGATGTTAACGTTAATAACATGTCGGCCAAAAATAATAGTGATAGTGAATATTATGGTAACATTAAAGTAAAAAGAAGTAAAATAAAGTAAAGTAAAGTATGTATGGGGAGATGATGTAACGTTTGTGATGTAATGTTTCTTAATAACAAAATAATTAAAAAAATTCATGTCGCCTCATAAAATATAAAATTATGGAAAGTATTTTAAAAAATCCATGTTGATTCATAACATAAAATATTATGAAAAGTAATTAAAAAATAGATGTTCATTTATAAAATAAAAACTTAAAACTTAAACCCGGATTTATCAATCAAAAGAGATCAAATTTCTTGAGTTTAAATTTAAAAAAAGAAATACACCTCGAGAAATTGGATCCCTCTCGATGCTTGATAGATACGCATTTAAGATGGATCTTTTATATCATTTATGTGAACAAAATTTATTTATGATAATAAATAAAAATATATATTTAATAATTTTGCCATATTTAAAGATTATAATATTTCCTCTCAAATATAATAATATTTTTTATGTTATTAATATTTTACAAAATAGTATTTATTTCATTGGAGAACTATTCTTAGTTCATTTGATTTATATCATTTATGTGAACAATATTTATTTATTTATTTATGATGATAAAAAAAAAGTTTTTTAATAATTTTGACATGTTTAAAGATTATCATATTTTTTCTTAAATATAATAAATAATATTTTTATGTTATTGATATTTTGCAAAGTAGTGTTTTAGTCAATCTTTCATAATTTAATCAAGCCATAACTTCTTTATACTACGTGTATTTTTTAAATTACTTTAATATTTTAAAACCTATTATAATTACATTTCTACTTTTCTCCACAAATCATATTATTACTAAATTAATATTTTTTTTTAAATTATTTATTTTCGGCCGATGGCATTTAACTATTTTTATGATTTACTCTAATTTGCTATAGAACTCCCTTAAAACAAAGTTAAGTAGGTTAGAAATATCAAATAATTTATATGATTATTTAGAAGGGATTGTTGTTATGAGTTCAAAGTATAACTTCGAAATTGCTTTTAGCACTTATCTTTAATTAATTTAATAAAAATATCCAAAACCCTACATGATAGGAAAATATCCACTTTACCCCTTGAGCATTGCTTTTTGATGCAGTACCTAACCAGGGGAGTTTTCTATATGAATCGGGGGAGGCTAAATGGAACAACCAGTCGTGTCTCTCTGAACCAGGGTAGTTGGCAGGTGCGGATTGAACTGAAAGCAGGAATGGGTGAACAGCATGAAAAGCTTATATGCTTTACTCAGGAAATAATAGACTGAACAGAACTGTTTTTATTTATAAAAGCAGTTGCAAATCCACGGAGATATTAAGTATATCTCCTCTTATTTTATATATATCCAAAGCAAAATATATATCTATCTTTGTCTCTCTATCTCCTCTTATTTTATATAAGTGGATAGACGCCTTCATAAGATAAAAGTTATAACATATTTAAAATAGGTTTTAAGGCAACGTTCCGGAGATTCGAAAATCCTCCAGCCATTCCTGAAACATACATCTACATATTATATTATTTCAAGTAACGTTCAACTTTTTCTTACACAAAATATATATGTCTAATTAAACAATAGCTTTCAAAATAATTTATTATATTTTGTATTTAAATCTCATTAAATATATCTAAATTTGGTAATCAAACTTTTCAAGTAGTTGTTCGTTTTGTATTTTTATCCCATCCACCAGTCCGATTTTTCTTTTGTTGGTTCTGTTGTCGGTTGGAACCGCAAAGAGACCAGGTGTGAGCGATTTAAGTTGTTGGAGGAAAGCATTGTGGTCGGTGGATAATGTAGCAGGAGTGACGTTAGGTTCTCGCGGATAATTATGTGAAGAAAAGTGGGTATACTTTTTCATGAACTTAATGCCGGTCAGGTCATCGTGGTTTAAGGGAGAGATGTCTATTCTTGAACAGGGACTAGTAGTTGTCATAGTACTTGTCCCACACAGCCACCACATATTGACATAAAAACACCCAGAAATTAAACATAAATATTCCATATTAAGTGCAATAAATATTTAAATTATGTCCAAAAATTGCCCATTAACTGACTAGGCCAACAGGTGTCCATTAATAGTCCTTATGTGCAAAAGAGTACAAAACATCTTGTCCCAAGTACATACAGATCTGCTCAGGAATCCAAAAGTACATGAACAACTAAATAACTCAGCTTGTATTTGCCACCTAGTGCAAGGTACCTATCAAAGGAGGACCCACGAGTATCTATTGGAGCATAAATATCCCAGCATTCATTAAAACATGTTCAAGCATTCATTAAAACCTGTTCAAGCAACAAGCAGGAAAGTGTCAACCATAACTGCATGGTTGTTCAACATTCCAACCCACTGTATTCAATAAATGACAGCTACCCATTAAATGCACCCATTAAACAGATGAAAGCATGAGGATCATGAAACAGATAAAGGCACAAGAATCCACCATGACAAGCTCCCAGCCATTGGATCACGTTTAAATCAATCCACAACACACATTCAATTTTGAGATATTGCAATCCATGTGAACCCTTCTTACCAATCCAATTCAACAACAAACAACTATAAAAGAACCACAACCCTTACTGAAGTTGCATTTCAGAAATTCGAACTGCGGAGTGTGTGCACAGTGGAGACATACCATCAGAGAGTGTGTGCACAGTATAATCAGGTAACTGCATAATCAGCTTCAATGTTTATGTTATTTATATTTCTATTATAATCAGCTTCCAGTTTCCTTCTATATAATCAGCTTCCCTTCTAATGTTATTTCCATTTATGTTATAATTAGCTTCCAGTTTCCTTCTACATAATCAGCTTCCCTTGTAAATGTGCAAGTTGTTGCAGGCATGGCAAGTGTCAGCAATGTAAGGAGAACAAATCGTCCACTGAGTAGGGGTGCGCAGCTACGCTGCACCTCATCGGACGAGGAGAGGGTCGATCATTCAAATGCCAACAATGCACCCAGCAATGTTGTTGAGAATGACAATGTGGTGGTAAAGGAGACTATTGTCCCACCATCAACCACACAACCACCATCAACCACAGTTCAAGGAACAAGTTCAACCACCAAAATCAGTGCAATAAGAGGCTGGACAAAAGAAGACATGTTAGCTACCATTGATGATATAGAGTTCAATGGATATTCCATTCATGTTACTGCTAGAAAACATGGAGTTGCTATCTCATCAGTACATTACTGGAGAAATTGGCTCACACATACAAAGCACGGAGGGCCTGTTACAGTGATGAGTGAAGAGGAGGAGGCCGAGGTGGTTCAGTGATGTAAGGAGATGGCTCAAATGGGACATGGGCTAGAATTGATACAGCTAAAATCCACAGTAGCTCAAATCTGTCAAGGGAGGCCAAACCCCTTCAAAGATGGGTTTCATGTTAAGTCATGGTGGTTTGGGTTTAAAAAAAGGCATCCAGACCTTGTGTTGCGTACAACCAAGGCACTAGATAGAGACAGGACTCTAAATCTATGCCCTGCAATTCTGACTAAGTTCTATGCCACCCTTTCTAGTGCATACGAGAAACATGGTTATGCTCTAGACCATATATAGAACTGTGATGAAACAGGTTTACAGGCGGGAAGGAACTGTGGCATGCGTGTAATTTCTAAGAGAGGGAGTCGTAATGTGCCTAAGATTTTGCCTAGGAGCAGGGAGTGGATCACTATTCTATGTTGTGCCAATGCAATCGGTGCTTCAATCCCTGGATTTTATCTATTTAAAGGTAAAACTCAACTCAAAAACTATATACAGAATTGTGAACCAGGTGCATGCATAGATGCACATCCCCATGCTTGGATGACTAAAGAACTCTTTTTGAATTG
This sequence comes from Larix kaempferi, assembly GCA_027924585.1. Lineage (NCBI taxonomy): Eukaryota > Viridiplantae > Streptophyta > Pinopsida > Pinales > Pinaceae > Larix > Larix kaempferi. The sequence goes on along the minus strand of BSBM01000968.1, from coordinate 3,889,703 downwards.
GCTTACTCACTTTGATGCATCTATACCGGGCGGTGTCTCACCTGTAAACAAACACCTGCTGGTTTTAGATGGACATGGAAGCCACATTGTTGTACAAACAATTGAGGAGGCTAACAATTTGGGCATCGACCTATTGACACTGCCTGCTCATACCACTCATAGATTGCAACCCCTAGATGTCAGTGTGTTCGAGCCTTTCAAGAACTATTTCAGGGGTGAGCGAGCTTCTTGGATGGCAAAGAATCCATGGGTGGAGGTAAAAAGGTTTGAGCTAGCCGAGCTTGCAAGTAAATCATTTAAAAGGGCTCTCACACCATCAAATATCAAGGCTGGGTTTAAGAGGACTGGAATATGGCCACTGAATTCTGAGGCTCTCATGCATGATACTAGTTGTAGCCAGGCATTTCAACTGGATGGTTAGGAAGAAGAGGATGTTCAAGCACATGCTGATGGCCAAGAAGATGTGGAAGTAGAGGAAGACGTTGTTGCTGCTGATAATATCATATCCCTCTCTCAAGGAGGACCCTACTGTGGTGATGATGATGAACATGTAAGTGAAACACAATCTAACAATGAAGAATTTGACAGTAACATGGAGATTGTTATACCAACTGAAACAGCTGCAACTTCTACATGTGATCTTGCAACTGTCAATGAGAATGCCAATGAAAACGTTGATCATGCTCTAGGAAGCAACAATGTAGAATTGACTTTTCCGAGCCAAGTTACCCCACCATCATGGCTGGCAGAAGCCATGATGAATTTGAACAAAAATAATGTCTCAGGGACCAATGAAGAAAGCATGAACATGCCTTCACAGCCAAGAGAATTGGACGATGAAATTGTTCATTATTTTGTGGACAATGGAAATCTGGAAGAAGATATTGTCCACAATGAGATTCCAACTGAAGAGGACAATATGGTTCAGATAGAGCAGGAGAACATTGACCCAAATATTGAAAGGCAAGTGTCAAGCAAGGAGCAGCAAGTGTCAACGAAGGGCCAGTTGCTTGGTCGATTCCTAAAGCTACTAGAGAGTGTCATCAAAAAGAAGGCAAGCAACAACAAACAATCTTTGTCTATGTTGAAGTTCACAGTTACTCACCTTAGAAGACTATATAAAACTATTAGTTGAGTCTGAGCATAGGAAACTTGAAATCCAGTATTTAAAACAGAAAAAGAAGGACTTGGCTAAAGAAAAGAAGGCTGCAAGGATTGCTGCAACAGAACTTAGAGCACAGGAAAGGCTTGAAAGAGAGAAATAAAGACAAGAAAAGGCTCATCAAAAGCAGATGGCAAGGCATGAAAATGAATTGAGAAAGGCTCAGCAATTGCTTCAAAAAGAACAAGGGCTTCCAGAAAGGGTTGCTAGTGATGCAAACATAGTGGAGGGGGGTAGGATGATGCCAAACACATTGGAACATATTGCAGATAATAATCCATATTTTCAAGACCTCCTAAACATCCAAGTCCCCCGCTATCAACAAGTGCGCATGCCCACTTTATTCCCTCCTACCATTGCAGGTGTCAATCATATGTATGATTATCGAGGGGCTCAACCTACTGCAGGGGTTAGTAGCACAAGTGTGCACTGTGGCTACTCAATTCATCCATGGCTACAAGAATCAAATTGGATATCATATGGAGGCAATCAGCCACAACCTAATCAACCATTGTTAGGTAGGCCAACCAACTTGGCTCAAGCAGGAAACTCAACAATATTGGGCAGTGAAGATCTTGGAGGACATCAAGCATAAGGGTGTCATATGGGGGTGCCAAAATTTTTGTTGTGACCACATTGCAATGTGAATTTTTTTGTAATCACTGGCTCTAATGTCTGTAACGTGGCCATTTTGGATACAATCCTAGACCATTTTGGATACAATCCCAAGTCATAGCGTTCCCTAATGTTTGCGGCATTGTAATCAGGGGTTTATCATAAGGTTTAATATACAATTTCATCATTTTCAGAGCACGTTGTAATGTTCCATGATTAAACATTTCATTAACATTTTTCAGGGTTTATGAATTTAGTTTGTTGTTGGTTTATGTTGCAATCCCTGCAGTAGGGTTGGGTTAGCTCTAGATCCTTAATGAATCTTTAAGTGTGTTTTTTTTAATGTACAACTCTTGACACCCCTATGTTTCATTCCTTCTATGATGTATGTGGCATGGTCTAGATCCTTAAACATGGACTGTAAGCCTTAAAGTAACAATTAGAAATGGGTTTGAACCATTACCTAGGTTTTGATACCCATCCATGTGATGCTAACTCATAAAAACATGCCCATATTTCTCTCCTAAGACTAATAATGTTGCTCTAAGGAATGTTCCATGGAGGGCTCTCATGCATGACTTATTACACCTAAGAGCAATGAGTGTGACCTAAATCTAATATCATACTAATCAACATAAAAGGCCTAAATCAGGTCTAATGTATGTAGAAAAAAAATTATAGGTGCAGTTCAGTTTGCCTATGAATTATAGTCTGCAACCCTTCAACCAAAATAAATATTAAATATCAAATTATAGTCTACAGCCCTTCTATGTAATAATGTTCTATTAGATACAAAGAAGACATGATACTTTATAAGAAACCAAAAACAAATTCGATATCCTTTTGAAGGCTAGAGCAACAGACAACAGTAATCAAGCCAAAGTCACTATTTAATAAAACCACGTGTATATAAATGCATGCTATGGTCTACCCAACAACTAATTGAACAAAATACCTACAACCAAATCAACAGGAAAAACTAAAAATTTAACTTCTTCTATTTTGCATATCAATTTTGCATATCCTTCATCAACAATTTTGCATAACAATTTTGCATATCAATTATGCATTATCTCCATAATTATAAGAATTAGGGCTAGTCTATTTTACCCAAGAAACATATTATGAGTTCTCACATAGATAAGCAACAATCTGAGTTGGACTGGCAGTACCCATCACAGTAGATTTTGCATATGAAATAAGTGCACAAGATAGTAAATGGCCTTCAAAATAATTTCACAGCATAATTGGCCCATAATGCAAGTGCACTTGATGTTAATAGTTAAAAGTAAAAACTGCATCATATACTTGTAAATTAAAGCAATAGCCAATTGTGTTTCCTATAGTTGTAATTAAAGTAAAAGCCAATCTCATTCCTTGACTCATATCTCCATTGCTTTGGCACACTTGCTAATGTAAAAAACTGAATTATGGGTATTCTCCCAATAAGATGAGACATTGGAAAAAAGTCATTGGTTTCAACTGGAATCCCTCCCCTATATGATGCAGTTTTAACTTTTAACTATTAACATCACTCCCATGCAGTTTCAAGAATAGACATCCCTCCCCTCCTTGTAAATTAAAGCAATAGCAAAAGTCACTGTTCTCAACAATTTTGCAATAAATCCATAAACCCTAACCCTACTGCAGGGATTGCAACATAAACCAACAACAAACTAAATTCATAAACTCTAACCCTACTGCAGGGATTACAACATAAACCATCAACAATCTAAATTCATAAATCTTAACCCTATTGCAGGGATTGCAACGTAACCCAACAAACTAAATTCATAAACCCTAACCCTACTGCAAGGATTGCAACAAAAACCAACAACAAACTAAATTCATAAACCCTAACCCTATTGTAGGGATTACAACATAAACCAACAACAAACTAAATTCATAAACCCTAACCCTACTACAGGATTGCAACAAAAACCAACAACAAACTAAATTCATAAACCCTAACCCTACTACAGGGATTGCAACGTAAACCAACAACAAACTAAATTCATAAACCCTAACCCTACTGTAGGGATTGCAACAAAAACCAACAACAAACTAAATTCATAAACCCTAACCCTATTGTAGGGATTGCAACGTAAACCAACAACAAACTAAATTCATAAACCCTAACCCTACTATAGGGATTACAACAAAAACCAACAACAAACTAAATTCATAAACCCTGACCCTACTGCAGGGATTGCAACGTAAACCAACAACAAACTAAATTCATAAACCCTAACCCTACTACAGGATTGCAACATAAACCAACAACAAACTAAATTCACAAACCCTAACCCTACTATAGGGATTGCAACCTAAACCAACAACAAACTAAATTCAGAAACCCAAGAAAATTCATAAACCCTACTGCAACATAAACCATAGAACCTTCAATTATTCAGTCCAAACTAGGCTCAATTATTCTGCATGACCAGTTCGCATAACAAGTTCATAACAATAAACAATAAACAACAATTCTGCATGACCCGTTCGCATATCCTTCATATAAATTTTCCATATCAATTTTGCATAACAATAAACCCTACAACATTCATAAACCCTACTGCAAATACATAAACATTCTCAGCATTAACAGAAGCACAATTCCATTAATTATTCAATATTCGCCAAATCCCAACAGCCCTCGAACGCAAACCAAAACCACCGAACAATTCATACGTAAACCCACAGAACAGTTCAAACGAAAACACAGTTCAAAAATTCACCACTGCCCGGCATACCAATTACCGGCAGCCTTAATCAATTCAACAATTAAACTAACAAAATGCAGCACCAAAATTAACCAAAATTCAACTGCAGCATTTAAACCAAAATCCAAAACACAACATTAAACCTAGAAATGTAGCACAAAAGGTCCACAGAATCCCCAGCAGGTTGAGATTGTTGAAAAACACGTTTGTAGGGATGGTTGGTAGGAAACCTACCAGTGAGCCACCGAATGAAGCCACCATCCTGCAACCACCGCAGCGACTAAACGAAAAAACTGAACGCAACAACGTAACGAAGCCACCACAACGACTGGACCAGGAGCGAAGCCACCGCATCGACTGGACCAGGAATGAAACAACCGAACAAAACCACCACAGCTCCTAGACCAGGGACAGAAAGCCACCATTTCCACCACTGAAACCACGGGAGGAGGAACCTGCCATCTCCACCACTAAACCGGAGATAATCCATGTCGCCACCACCTCTGAACAACACGAAGCGCACCAGTGAGCGAACGGCCACCATGTCCGAAGCAACAAGCAGGAGCAACCACAAACAAACCTGTGCAGGATATCGCCAGAGACGAGCGCGAGCTGAACAGAGACCAAAGAAGGGCATCACCGCAGCGGAGGGCGAGGTGGTCAATAACCAGGGCAACACAACGCCCACACTCCAAGCCCGAACAGAAAGACACGGAGGCAAATACCTGTCCCGGGAAAAGGTCCATGGGACAGTGAAAAAGCACGCTGCATGTGCGGCGTAAAGGCGCCCAGCTACCAAACAGGTGGCGTTGCTTCATCAGCCCGCAAACGCCATCTGCCGACATGGAAACGTGGCATGGGGGGGGGAGCCAGGTGGGGTGTCCAACAACTGGCGTCCCTCCCCTACTTGTAGTTTATTAAAAAGGAGACACGACATCGTGCGCCAAATCCGAGAAAATGGGAGAGACTTTTTCCAAGGAAAACACGGTTGTGATTTTATGTATAGTTTAATCTCAAGAGCACAAGTATAAAATACATGATAACTTTAATTTTACAAGTCGTGGAGAAAGCATATTTCAAAACGATACGTTTGGTTTCCGGCCATGTAAATAATTCTTATGTATTTGAAGGTATCACTGATGTATAGATAATGCTTAATATGGAAAAACAAGGAGTCTAAACTCATCTTCATTAAGATTTGTGATAAAAAAAACTTCTTATTTATATAACCAAAACAATCAAAACTCATTAATGGAACATGACAATAGTTTGGTTTTGGTTTTCATACTTAAGGCTTGCAACTTGTGAATTACAAAAATCTATCAAATGAGAAGCCTTTAGAGCCCCGTTCCAAAGCAAGAGAAGCTAGCGACACAAAAATCCATACATTAAGTCATTGTCCCCCAAAAAATGCGGCATATTTCAGAACGGGTTTCAAGATTATACATCGAAGAGGACAGGTAATATGAAAACTATATCAGTTATGCTAAATAATTATAAATTGCTGGATATAAAACCCTATACGGTCGATCCACTGGCTTTTAAAAGAGAAAATAGTCTTCTATGATATCGTCCTGGATGTTTTTCCTCTTAAACAATGTAAAAAGTATCCACAGTAAAATACTAACCTCTGCGATTTCCTTATCTAGTTTTCCTGTATATTAATATTATTATTTATACATCCCATCACCTGCATTGAATTGCCAAGGCAAAGTGGAATAGAACAAGATGGAGACATTAAAGCTTTGGATTAAAGTTCTTTCGACATTGCAACCTAACATTAAAGGAGGGTAAACGGCTGAGCAAAACCATACACTCTTATTTGCAAAAATTTAAAAGGTTATTATGAACAAGGTGGAGGCATCAAAGTTATTTGGACATTATTTTCGAAAGAAATGTAAACTGTAAAAGTTTTAAAATATCTAAATTAAATACTTTGTTATTTGTATGTATTTTCAATAAATAAATTTTACAAAAATTGTATATTTCAAATCATTTAATTATAAAAAATAATTTATAAAAGTAAAATGTATATATCATTAAAATTTAATTAGAAAATAATATAGTAATTATTTTAATATTAATTTGGCTACGGATTTAAATAGCATACATCTCAAATATTATACAAATATCTATGTAATTTTTTAAAAAAAACAAATCTATGTAATGAATCAATTTTACTCATCATATACATTAAAATTTAATTAAAAAATAATATAGTAATTGTTTTAATATTAATTTAGTTATGGATTTAAATAGCATACATCTCAAATATTATATAAATATCTATGTAATTTTTTTTTGAAAAAACAAATCTATGTAATGAATCAATTTTATTCATAAATTATGAGTGAAAATAATAAAAGATATAAAGATTGTGTTATAATATATTTATCATCATTATATTAAAAAAATTCATTCATAGAGTTTGAGAGAAAAATCATAAATGATATAAAAGTTGTTTTGTAATAATTTATAGTATTATCATATTAAAAAAAATCAAAGTGAAGAACGAATTTTAACAAGAGGGAAAGGCCTCGGACGATTAAGAGTTAATGCACTGACATTGCCTTGCTTTCACCTTGTTGGAGGTTTAGTGACTAAGGCGTCGACACAACACTTGCCAGCTTGCTTTCAACTTGTCGTAGTTTTAGTGATTAAGGCATCGATACAACTGAGGGTTAATAAGTAATACGTTGACACTCATTAGGGGCTCAAAATTTATTAGTAGACATCGAAGGCATAAGAAATGAGGCGAAATCTATATACAATATGTTGATCTCAACAACATATGTTGATTCTATTGGAAAGCATAGGTAAGGAAATAAACATGCGGCCCTAGTAGGTGGTCATCAACATCTAGTTCGTCATCATCATCATATGGTTAAGAACCAGACTAGAAGGGCCTATTGAATGCTCTTGCATTTGTCGTTGTGTTGTGCTATATTTGTGAAAAGAGAAATATGCTCCCTTTTTTCTACTATTGTTTCCTCAACTTTTATATTGCTCTTGTAAAGGATGAATTTGTGTCGATGACTTTCTAGTAATCCTTGCCTTCAATCTCGTTAGAGAAGTTGTCTTGTAGTTTCTTGTACACCTCCGAAACAGGCATTTTTTCAATGCCCTTTCACATACAATTCAAACGACCTTTTCTTTGCAACATTTGTTGAAGATGGTTCTGAATGAAACCATAATTGTAAAACTTCCTTTACATTGAATAGTACGAGTGGATCTATGAACATATATTTTGCAAAAAATATAATTTGTTCTGGATTTCTTAATTTCAACATATCCTTCCAACAAGCTTATGTCACATATTGTCAAACTAAGTCTACTAAACAATCGTTGATATGATATAGTTGACATATGTCTACGATTGCAAAATTCGCACAATTCCTAGACTTTTAAAAAGCTAAGTGAATGTAATGACTAAGTGAAAATGCAAAGTGATGTTAGTGTCGACCAATCCTTTGGGACAGAGTTTATATCAAGTTAGATATAACCATTGTGGATCACTTTAATTGGAAGTCGAAAGCTAGGGGTTATGTGTGTCAAATACAAAAAGCCTCATCCTTGTAAGATTTTGTAGTGTGCCTGCTGCAAAGTTGGCACACTATTATTGCCAATACACATTATGAAATGAAAATAACTTTATATTACCTTGAAAGCACATATCAATTTAACTTTATTTTATCTTAAAAACACATATCAATTTAATAATGGAAAACCAAATTATGTTTATATTATACTTAAACTCCTGCTACGTTTAAACATGGATATATAGTCGTGGTTGCTAAAAAGTACACTTCAACTATTGTGTATAAGTAGAATGTAATGAATCTTAACAGAACTTGGATGTATTTAGTTATATAATTTATAAACAATGTTTACTCTTATCCCTATATTGTCGATGATTAATGTGCTTACTATTATAAAATTTATTGAACAAGGAATACAATTGTAATGTAGCTAATCTCTGTTAATAATATCACCTGTGGGATAGAGGACTAGACCCTTATTTGGCAAGAAATACATTAAATTTAAAGTTCTTGGCAAGAAATAACTTAAATTTAAAGTTTTGATTGCGAAATGATAAGTGTTAAGTCTTCATTGACTAAAACTTAGAGCTCACATGACAGCACCATACTTGTGATGCCTGGGCTAGCTTAAAATTTAAGGTTTTGATGGTGGCATAATAAATGTTAACTTGCACTAGTTTATAGGAGCTCTATTAGCATTGTGGATATTAGTTCATAGCGTAAGCAGCTTATCCTTTTTTCTCCAATATATTTTTGGCAGGGATATGCTGCGACGCAACTTTCTCTTGTGTTTTTTCATAAATCTAAATAAAAAAAATTGAAAAAGTCAATCCTCTTAAAAAACACGAAGGAAACATTATGATTAATTAATATTCTATCTTTTTTCATAATTGGCACACTATTTTACAAAAGGAAAAATATACTTATAGTAATAAAATTTGACCTCTTTACACAACTAATGATGCTATATATATTAAGTGATAAAGTATTATATATTTTAAAATAGTAAAGTATTATGATTAAAATTGTCACATAATTGAATCGATTTTGTTAAATAATTTATTAAATTTAATGATTATATTTATCTAAGAAGTTATAGGTTTAAATCTGGAGGGGTAGGGTATGTATACCTCTGTAAACTCTAGTAATTATATCGTTGCCCAGTGGGTGGTATTTGAGGATGTTGATTCCATTTTTGCAATAAAAAATGCAATTTGAAAATTGAAAAATCATGATTTCAACAAAGATTTCATCACTGGATTCAGGCAAAAAAAATCAAAACTTAGAACATTTAGCCAACTCCATTCAACGATATCATAAATTTAACACGACTTGCAAAACAAATGAAGAATTTTATCCTACTATAATATTTATTTATCATTTATAATAAAAAAATTATTATTTCATATATAAAGCATAAATAATATTAAGAAAAAAATTAAAATTAAAATTATTTATTTATCTATCATAATATAATATTTATTTATCTTTTTCTTAAGCTAAATACATTATATTAATTATCAAACATCAATACAGAGGTCACTTGGTTATCCTTCCAAGAGGGAAACTAGGCCATCCATTGAGTCAAGTTCTAAAAATTAACTAGTAGTAGGAAAGACAACATGCCATTAGGGCAGGAAAAAGCTAGATCGCCAACATCGGACAACCTCTGCCTCATCATGAACTCATCCTTGAAAATCCAAATCATGGATTTCCCTATGGCCATCAATCCATCTTACCGAAAGGCCTCGGATGCTATCTTGGGAAAATACCAAGTCTAGTAGTGATCCACATCGCAGTTGGCATTATTGTTGAATGATAACATCGACTGCGACAAGTCATCGGTGTCGATACAACTTCAACAAGTTTCGACTCAACATGACTTCAAAAAACTCAGCAACTTCGACAGGTTCCGATTTCGACACAACTCTGCTGAGTCTCGACTTCGACATACTGCGAATCACTTTGCACCTTCGACATGTTCAACAACCTCACAGTTTCATGACATCGACATACAGTGTCGACATACGACATGTGACCAGCGACTGTCGAACTTCGACAAACTGTCTCTCTGTCTTCCAGTCGACTGTAACGGTTGAACTATTGAACCATTCTAACTTCTTCTTTGTAACTGAACGTAACGGGAAAGCCCCCAAGCGTCTCAGAATTCTATATAAGCATGTATAATATTGTAACATATATCTATCAATCGATCAAGCTATCTGTTTGCAAGTAATAGAGAAGAACAGTTCACATTCCTCGATATTGTTTGTGTGTATTGTGTTTATCTGTGTAGTGTAATCCTACTTTTGCTCATTTTGTTTCTTATTGCTTCCACCATAACAAAGCTGACTCATTCAGTCGAACTGTTGTCCCTCTCGTGCTTCCTGGACACGGCCTGGATCATTGGTCTCAGAGCACTCAGTTTTGTTCATGCTTAAGTTCTGCGTATACACTTCTCTCGAATTTATTGACTTATGCCGGTTCAAACTCACTCGCAATCTCAGCAATCCAAGTAGACACTACCTCCAAAAATGACAGAAGAAATAAACGATAGACATGCAGTCGACGAGACAGCACAGCTTATTCAACAAGCTCTGGCTCGATAATGGACTGAAATTTTTGCCCAGTTCAACAAGATTCTCATGTGATTTGCTTCGAAACCTGGAGGATATTCGATGAGAACTCACTCCAATAAAATCAACCCCTTCAAAGTGTAAATGAATTTGGACATACCAAATATTGAAGGTAAGATTGGCGCGGAATCCGTCGACAATTGGGTACTACAATTGGAATCCTATTATGCTTTGAATCAACTCTCAAAAGCTGAAAAGATTACTATTGCATCCTTAAAGATGTCAACATTTATGCACTACTAGTGGGAGAACCTCTCGACAAAGATGGAGAAAAGTCGAGACCCCATCGACACATGGGATAAATTCGTCGAACACATCCGAAAGGAATTTTACCCACTGAAATACCTCGAGCAACAGTATAAGAAGTGGCAGCAACTAAGGCAATGGAAAGACCAATCAGTTCAGAGTTACACTAACGAGTTCTACCGACTCATGGCTAGACTTGGCGTCCAAGAAGAAGAGAAATTGCTTGTTCTGAAGTACATCAGCAGATTGTCCCAGTACATTCAGTAGGAGATGGAATTTATGACTGTCAATATGCTTGCGGATGCATTCCACTATGCCAGCAAACTGGAAACCAAGCAGAAAGGGAAAGCACGCTTTGCGACAAAGTCGACATCAGGACGACCACCCAACAAGAAGGCACCAGCCGACTTCGACAAGTCAAAATATTCTCAGTCGACTCCGCCAAAGCCAGATCACAGTAAGAATCTTTTTCACTAGAGGGAACGTAGCAAACAACCGTTGACCAAAAAATGGTGCGATTACCACCACTCATCTTGGCATGATACGTCTGGATGGAAAGCACGGAAGACATTTTTGGCACAAGTTTTGACCTCTGACGCCTTCGACAAGACGGTGGAAGAATATGATCCAAACGCAACAACCCTTTTGACATCGACCACTCCAGCAGCCTCGACTATCATCGATGAGGAGGAACGAGAATGCTTGTTCCATACACGAATATGGGTCCAACGCAACCCATTGCATCTGATTGTGGACAATGGTAGCCAGAAAAACTTCATTTCTGAAGATCTCGTTAACTAGGTCTTGTTACCACTCTGCATCCTCAACCTTACAACATCGATTGGATGAAGGATGGACAAGAACTACGGATCACTTGACAATGCAAGCTCGCCTACTTAATAAATCCTTTTGAAGATGAAGTACTCTGCTACGTGGCACCACTCTACGTAGCCAACGCCCTGTTTGGGAAACCTTACCTCTGGGATAGACATGGAAGTTATCAGTCACGGCCTCAAAAGGTGATTGTCAGAATCCGAAATCGATGGTTCAGCATACCATAGCATCAACCTACACCAACAGTTGCACTAATATCTGCCAAACAGACAAAGAAGCTCATCAATCATGCTTAGAATTTCACATTAATCATGATCAAGCCGCAACATTCTAAGAAGACTGCAGCGACGAGTCAAGTCACCAACCAATGCAGCTCCTGACAGAAGCAGCAAGTCGATCATATTCTCTATGAGTACCAAAACCTCTTTCAAGCTCCCGACGGAGTACCTCAACATTGTCAGGTAAAACACTCCATTGAACTTGTTCTTGGTTCTTCTTTGCCTAACGCATCTGTTTACAGAATATCCATTCTCGAAATGAAGAGATTTGCAGACAAATCCAAGAATTAATTGACAAAGGACATATCTGCCCCAGCTCCTCTCCTTGTGGGAGTCCAGTTGTCCTAGTTCCGAAGAAAGACAAGACTTGTCGCATGTGCATCGACTATAGAGCTCTCAACAAAATTTTGGTAAAGAATCGCTACCCTCAACAACGCTCATGGTTCCACCAACAATGTTCATGGTTCCACCAATAATTCTCATGGTTCCATAGCTAGAGCTCATAGTTCCACGAACAACACTCATGGTTCCACCAACAACGCTCATGGTTCCATAGCTAGAGCTCATAGTTCCACCAAAAATGCTCATGGTTCCACCAACAATGCTCATGGTTCCATAACTAGAGCTCATGGTTCCACCAACAACGCTCATGGTTCCACCAACAACGCTCATGGTTCCACCAATAATGCTCATCGTTCCACCAACAATGCTCATGGTTCTATAACTAGAGCTCATGGTTCCACCAACAACGCTTATGGTTCCATAGCTAGATCTCATGGTTTCACCAATAATGTTCATGGTTCCACCAACAATGCTCATGGTTCCATAGCTAGAGCTCATGGTTCCACCAATAATGCTCATGGTTCCACCAACAATGCTCATGGTTCCATAACTAGAGCTCATGGTTCCACCAACAACGCTCATGGTTCCATAGCTAGAACTCATGGTTCCACCAATAATGCTCATAGTTCCACGAACAATGCTCATGGTTCCATAACTAGAGCTCATGGTTCCACCAACAATGCTCATGGTTCCAAAGCTAGATCTCATGGTTCCACCAATAATGCTCATGGTTCCACCAACAACGCTCATGGTTCCATAACTAGAGCTCATGGTTCCACCAACAACGCTCATGGTTCCATAACTAGAGCTCATGGTTCCACCAACAACGCTCATGGTTCCATAACTAGAGCTCATGGTTCCACCAACAACGCTCATGGTTCCATAACTAGAGCTCATGGTTCCACCAACAACGCTCATGGTTCCATAACTAGAGCTCATAGTTCCACCAACAACGCTCATGGTTCCACCAATAATGTTCATGGTTGGACCATAAATAAAGCTCATGGTTCCACCACCAATGCTCATGGTTCCATATATAGAGCTCATGGTTCCACCAACAACGCTCATGGTTCCATAGCTAGAGCTCATGGTTCCACTAATAATGCTCATGGTTCCACCAACAATGTTCATGGTTCCATAACTAAAACTCATGGTTCCATAACTAGAGGTCATGGTTCCACCAACAACGCTCATGGTTCCACCAACAATTCTCATGGTTCCATAGTTACAGCTCATGGTTCCACCAACAATGCTCATGGTTCCATAACTAGAGCTCATGGTTCCACCAACAATGCTCATGGTTCCACCACCAATGCTCATGCTTCCACCAACAATGATCATGGTTCCATATATAGAGCTCATGGTTCCACCAACAACGTTCATGGTTCCATAGCTAGAGCTCATGGTTCCACCAATAATGCTCATGGTTCCACCAACAATGTTCATGGTTCCATAACTAGAGCTCATGGTTCCATAACTAGAGGTCATGGTTCCACCAACAACGCTCATGGTTCCACCAACAATTCTCATGGTTCCATAGCTACAGCTCCTGGTTCCACCAACAACGCTCATGGTTCCATAACTAGAGCTCATGGTTCCACCAACAACGCTCATGGTTCCATAAATAGTGCTCATGGTTCCACAAACAATGCTCATGGTTCTACCAACGATTCTCATGGTTCCACCAATAGTGCTCATGGTTCTACCAATAATGCTCATGGTTCCATAATTATAGCTCATGGTTCCACCAATAATGCTCATGGTTCCATAAATAGAGCTCATGGTTCCACAGATAGTGCTCATGGTTCCACCAACAATGCTCATGGTTCCATAATTAGAGCTCATGGTTCCACTAGCAATGCTCATGGTTCCATAATTAGTGCTCATGGCTCCACCAACAATGCTCATGGTTCCACCAATAGTGCTCATCGTTCCACCAATAATGCTCATGGTTCCATAACTATAGCTCATGGTTCCACCAATAATGCTCATGGTTCCATAAATAGAGCTCATGGTTCCACCAATAATTCTCATGGTTCCCCCAACAATTCTCATGGTTCCATAAATAGAGCTCATGGATCCACCAACAATGCTCATGGTTTCACCAATAATGCTCATGGTTCCATGGACAGTGCTCATGGTTCCACCAATAATGTTCATGGCTCCATAACTAAAGCTCATGGTTCCACCAATAATGCTCATGGTTCCACCAATAGTGCTCATGGTTCCACCAATAATGTTCATGGCACTGTAACTAGATCTCATGGTTCCATAACTAAAGCTCATGGTTCCCCCAACAATTCTCATGGTTTCATAAATAGAGCTCATGGTTCCACTAACAATGCTCATGGTTCCATAACTAGATGTCATGGTTCCACAGACAGTGCTCATGGTTCCACCATGAGCTTTATTTATGGAACCATGAGCATTGTTGGTGGAACCATGAGCAATGTCCATTGATTTATGTTGTGTGGGACAACTTTGCAATATTTCGAGAGAAGACATAGCACAAGGGGCCAAGGCCAAATCTTCCACAATGTTGTAATTGTGGGTGGATTGTGCATTAGGATTATGCATCGCTCATTAGAGTACACCCTTGGGTGGGCGTAACACTGTGTCAAAAATAAGATTCTTTATTTGAAGAGGGCCATTAGGTTCCATAAATAGAGCTCATGGTTCCACCACCAATTCTCATGGTTCCACCAATAATGATCATGGTTCCATAAATAGAGCTCATGGTTCCACCAACAACGCTCATGGTTCCGCCAACAACGCTCATGGTTTCATCAACAACGCTCATGGTTCCATAGCTAGAGCTCATGGTTCCACCAACAACTCTCATGGTTCCATAACTAGAGCTCATAGTTCCACCAACAACGTTCACAGTTCCATAACTGGAGCTCATGGTTCCACCAACAACGCTCATGGTTCCATAGCTAGAGCTCATGGTTCCACCAACAACGCTCATGGTTCCACCAACAATGCTCATAGTTCCATAACTAGAGATCATGGTTCCACCAACAATGCTCATGTTCCACCAATAATGATCATGGTTCGATAAATAGAGCTCATGGTTCCACCATCAATGCTCATGGTTCCACCAACAACACTCATGGTTCCATAGCTAGAGCTCATGGTTCCACCAACAATTTTGTAATTTATAGATTAATCTTAAAATAAATAACATCAATGGATAACTTAAAATGTTGGAACTTATAAAGTGATCTTAAAATAGATCAATATCAATAACTATAAATAAAAATTTATTGATTCATATATTTACCAATTATTGATTTTAGTATGTTTGTTTTATTTACTTTGTTTATAATGGGTAAATGACAAAACATCTAAATATGCAAAAAATATAAATGTCTAAACATTGAAATATATCAAAACTCGAGTTGTTGATCATTATTTATAGAAACGTTTTGTACCATATGAGTGATAATAGATTCAAAATAAGTTTGAGCAATGAAAAACATATTTTTTCACATCAATAAAGTGAACACAATATTTCTTCTCTATCATATTAAAGTCTTCAGTTGTGTCTCTTTTGGAAGTGGGCATCCAAGCTAACATAGCAACTAATACAACCATGTTACAAGCAACAAATAAATGAAAACAAAGACAAAATCCATAACTAGAAAAGTTTATCTTTTCCAATTTAACATGATTTAACAAACAACTACACAATGACATTAGAAGTGAAAACCCTACTTTAAATTTTTCCTAAAAGTAATACAGCGTTGACAAACTGTAAAAATATACGAGCTATTGTAAATTAAAATAACTCATTAACAAGACTAAATGATTTGAACTTTATAACTTAATCCACAATTCAACATACCTCATAAGTTCAAATACGGAGTCAATGGTCTTGTTGGCATGTTTGCATCCATCTCTTTCACTAGATCATTTCCTTGAAGTAACAATATACACCATTTAATAACCTTTAGCAATGTTTTGGTTCTATAACATGTTACATAAACAACAATTAATTCTATAACTCGCATGCGTTTACAATATTTCTAATATAAATACCTGTGTTATCTTGAACAATATCGTCAGAAAATAATCGAAGTCGACAATGTCGAACATCAAGAGGTCTCATGTGAAATGTGGACTTCTCGACTATGAAAACAATGAATAAAATACTATTATTGTTACATTCGAGTCAACAATATAATGTATGTCATGAACATTTCATAATGGAGTCGATAATATAACTTGCAATCTCACGTAAAATAAATTAAAATATCAAATTGAAATACCTGTATTACATGGCGCATGATGTTTGACTGGACCTACTATTTCATGCACATTTATTTGTTCTTTCCTAGAAAACTTTGTTATCTTGTCCATGGTTTTCTTTTTTGCACGAGCTTGTCCAACCCTTTGGAATTGTTGCATATCCTTGGTTGAATGTGACTCACTAATGCATCTTTTCTTTTTACTAACTGGGCTCAAAAAATTATGTTGCCTCTTTGTATTGATCTTAGATGGAGATACAGTATTTATAAACTCTGTTTTGAACTCTTGGCTCAAAGTGTTGAATAAGCTCTTAAGGCCATTGTTAAGTGTATGTGCTCACTCCAAACTTGTTCCTGGGTTATCTAATATAGCCCTCCCAAATTGTTTATTTTCTAACAGAATAACTTCAAATTCGTTATCCTTGGACATTAAATGGTCCAACCCTGTAGTGGCAAAATGAACCGGATCTGGAAAATTCTCTAAATCGTTAGAAGAGTGTACGCATGGAGAAAGCGCTATATCTTCAGAAGGTTTTTGGCTCTGGAGATCCAATAAAGGGTTCAATGGAATAGTGTCATTTAAGTCAACTAATGATCTAGGTGACTCAAGAATTGGATTTGAACATTTGGTAATACTTCAATCCCTTCAACATCTTTGCTTACCAACATCTCAACTTTTAAGATATGTTTACAGACATTTCCTTTCAGTGCCCAATCACAACTATATAAATTAAACTCAGATTCTGTATATATGACATGATACCATGTATAAAGGGTATCCTTGTTTTGGCTACGAACGAGAAAATGATTTGTTTTATTTTGGTAATGCAGACAATCTTCATCTGGTATTTGAGATGCTCTGGACTTCGATAGAATTAATTGTTTCTCAGATTTTCTGGGCCTTATAACTTCAGCTTCTTTCAATCGTTGATTATGAATGTAATATAGTTCGACTTTCATCAACAATAAATAGATGAGCCAATCAACTTGACGATTACATGCATTGCTTTCATCATTTTTGAACCTCCTCTTTATGTACCCGTGGTAGGATTCTATGGCATTGTTGGTGTCTTGGTTCGAATGAGGAAATTTGTGATAAGCCTTTGCCCACATATCTAAAGAAATAAAAAATAAATGTCAACCATACAAAAATTAACTAAATGCATGCCATCATAGAATATATACATACATGGACACTACAAATCACTTACAGATTTTATTATTTGCTAACCAAGTGTTCTGGAAATATTTTATAAATTTCTTTTGATCTTGGAATTTTTCGAGCATCCTTTTAACTGCTTCTTGCACAGATTCATCATCATGGAAAGAGTGCATAATTTCTCCAAGAGAATGATAAATTTTCGCTTGCTTTTCTTTTCCACGAACTTTGTTTTGGATGTTCTTTAACGATGCTCGATGCATATGCCAAACACACAACAATATGGTGGAACTGGTTACCCTCCTAAAATGGCATTACAACCGAAGGGTATAAGTTATATATTTTAATGTAACATTGTTTTTTCATGACTCTTAAAAATAATGTCACCTTAATGCTTGAATTTCAGCTGCGGCATCATCTGTGATAAAGGCTCGAACATTCCAATCTGAACATTCTTTCAATCCAGCAGTAAATAGTGCTGACAACCATTTACTGATATCCACTGTGGTGTTTCGTGATGAAATCACCCACGCTATAGGGACACCGTTACGATGTTTGTCAAATACCATCAATGTATATAGTTGGTACTACATTCAAAGAACTCAATTGGAATTATATATTCAATAAAATAATTAAATTTAAAAAGTGAAAAGAAATGAGAGCTATAATAAATATTAACGCACCCCATACATATTCGTGTTGAAAGTAGAATCCCGTTGATATAACATCATTGTGTGAATGTCTCACCATCATGGAACGCATCCAACTTGTCTGTATACCTATAATGAATGGAATTCCGTGCACTATATCTTGCTTTTGGTAGTAGAAAAATTTATCGGGAAATTGGTTGTACCAACATTCAACACTAACTGGATCTCTATCATCCTTCACATATTCTTTCCTCTTTTATTGTGATAAATGTTTAAAATGTCTTGCCTTGTCATCAAGGTATCTTGAGTCACCCCTGTAAACAACTCACCAGATTTGTGCTCTACATCAAATATGAATTTATCCCAAACCATTGTAACATTGAAACCATCTTTAATCATTTGTTCGACACTAGCTCTTATATTTGATGACAAATGCGGTGCATAGTTAAATGTTTGAGGCTTCCCGATCGCATCCTTTCTATGACACACAATGCCAGAATCATCAACATGCCTACAGTGAGTGTATGTCATAATGGCATCCTCTGGCCTTTGGAAAAGTCAACGCATGATGAAATGGCATTTGCAACCGACTTTAATGCTCTCGCGTGGAATGCGTTTTTTCATGGTAGAGATTTGTCCACTCATTGTCTTGTTATCATTCCTAACTTTACGCTTGGAATCTATCGGACCATATGCGCACCAATAACTAAACACAAATAATCAAAACATTTTAGGCATAATATTGTTGCATGTTTTTCAAATTGAACTTGAATTATAGGTTTATAAACATATTGAACAGATTTTGACTCACACAGCGTATTCCAAATATGTATCAATGCGGGAATGGGTGATATCCTCCACATCTCTTACTCGTTCTTGATTAACAACAAAATGAGTGGGGGCATTGGGATTTGATTCCTCTCCGCTTATAAAATCTTGAAATCGTGAATATGGAATAACAGCAACTTGGTCTCCAAATACTTGTGTCCACGTCAAATCTTCAGCTGAAAATTCTATCATATCCTCTGGGTCTTCAGCCTCCAATTCTAAAATTTCTTCCCACTTTCTCTTTCTTGCCATATATATACAAGTTGCATAAAAATGAAATATCTTTTACACAAATATGTTTAAAACTAATCAAATGCATTGAAAATACTATACTTCATAAGTAGAAATGTGAATATATTTAACAAATATACTATTTTCATCATATGAGTAACATATCATGAATTTTAAGTAAGCAAATATAGCGACTTCTCAATCATTTTTTAGAATTTATTGCAAAATATCCAATATACAAATATAATGAATACACATGATACACAAACGATCTTACATTTTTTGAAACAACAAATAATTGCTCACATAAAGTAATGGCTTTTAAAAGAATCGCACCACTAATAATAATTGAAATTTATTCATAAAATCTATGTTTCAATAATTTTTAGAAGAAATTGTTAAACCATATTATAAAATGGAAAGTTTAAAAATAATAAAACAATAAATTGAAACAACTAATACAATTGATTTGGAATTGATTTCTAAAATTGATGTACTTACAATATTTAAAAGAAATCTTAGATTGTATTGATAAATGCTATGTTTAAAACTAATGAAACAATAAAAATAAATGCAAGGTTGAACCATAACAAAACAAAAGTTAAAATGAGCAACGCTTTTAAGGTAATGATTTCAAAAAGTCACACCGCTAATATTTTGAAATTGTTAAGTAAAATCCATGTAATATACAATAATACGATAGTTTTGTCATTCTCAAAATGTTAATATTATATTGGACATTACATTTTGTACAAAATTTCAATGTCACATTGAACGCCTTGAACATTAGCTTTTGTTCATAAAAAAATTGTGTAGTTTCTAGGCATGTGCAATAAGATCATTTTTTGTTGATGGCACAAGTGCATGGCTTCTTCGTGCGTGCAATTGACTGTGAGTAGAAAGAAGGGTGTAAGTATTTTGATCCTCGTTTTTTTGCTTCCTCTGGAGTAAGAAATGTCCTTTTGAGTGACATTTTGGATCCGTGTCAATGGAAGGATGAAAATCAGCTCCTTCAATGGTTGTGCTTTTGTTCACAACAATTGTTACTTCTTCTTTGAGTTCTATTCCCTTGGTATTATCTGCGAGAACATCTTTTGGGGTTATTTCCTCTTCTGTCATATCAAATACTGCATGAACATCCTCTGGTGTCATATCAAATACTAGCATAGAACTTCGCACAGAAGAGAGTTGGAAAGGCATCCCAACTAGAGGTTCAAATTGAACCATGTGTTCATTGGTAGAGTTAGTTGGTGTCTTATCATACATAGGAATCGAAGAATCCCCACCACATGAATGAGACATGTCCTCTACTGCATTCTCTATAGAAAAAATAGTATATTTTCCAGAGGATCCCATTTGATCAACATAGATTGACTCCTCGTGGACGGGACTATGTACTTCATCAACAAACGGTTCAGAACCCCTCATTTCTTCTCCTCCACTATTGTTATGTGCCTCCATTTCTGACAAATTATCTAAAAATGTGGCTATGATTTTGTCATTTGAATTCATCGAGGATGTTCCCTCCACACTAATGGAATTTATCACCCTCTCAATCTCCTCGCTGGAGGATACAACTTTTTTCCTTCGCTGGGTAAATTCTTCTTCATTCCTCTGTTATAAGGAAAACATGTAAAAATAATGTTAATTCCTTCAACAATAAATGATATATCAATTATTCGTGCTTAAAAAAAGTGTGAAGGACAATGACTACAATCTTACAGGAGGGTACTCATTGAACATCGTATGGAGCATATTCCAATTCTTCTCTTTTATTATCTTTTTACGTAAATCATTCTTGATCTTCTCTCTTAAATCCATCGATTGAGCATCAAAAATAGAAACACGTTCTTTAATCCGATTTAAGGCTTCAATACTTAGATCTTGCATAGATTTCACACCCTGCTTGTAAAAAACACATATAGATTATCTCATGAACGAGGTAGTGAAAACATAAAAATAAATTGTTATAGAATTATTTGTACCTCCTTTCTAATCTCAGCTCGGATTGCAACATTCTCTATTATATCTCTCTTCTTCTTCACTTGGTATTCTATGTTGTAATTTCTTCGATCTCTTTCTTTTTTTAGAAATGATTCTGATCTAACCCTATAGTTCGGTCCCGGTGGTGCAACAACACGTAATGTTATTGAATCCCATGAATGGACCTTTATCCTATGGTTGTTAAAATTGTGTACCTACTGTGGCGTAGACCATTACATTCGGGGGCCAAACAATAGAAGTAGTTACGACCTTCATCACCTTTCACCACCCCATAAGTTGCATCCTCCTACAATTGGAAAATAAGTTATGCAAAAGTATTTATGAGAAATAATGAGTCTTCACATTAATGTACTTTGACATACATGGCATACCTATGTTACTGCCATTGTCTTATGAGATATGCTCTTTTAGGAACAAGGTGGGGGAACCACTTAAAGAACCTTGAACAAAATTCATGGAAAATGAGTATATTAATTTGTATATCAAACTAATGATTGTACATAGCATAATAGTCAAAAGTGTATTTCATAAGTACATATAAAAATAGAATCTAATATACGAATGTCAAGGAGACAACAAAAATACATATGTTTGTCATTGAATAGAAATTACATCTATTTCTTCCCATTTTTCACACCCCTAAATTTATTGCACCTATGTTTACTATCCTATAGACTTTTGTTGACGAATCCATTTAAGCCATTTTTACCAATATAGTGTGTTGTTATCTAAAACAAAAATGAGGAATATAAGTTGTTACCTTATTTTACATTTTGTGTATTATTATTTATAAAAAATATAATAATACAAATTTTAAATTCCATAATACCATTAAAAAAAACTAATAATTTACACTCTATTTAAAACAACTATTACTATACAATAAATATAGTAGAATAGTATGACTATACAATAAATTCTTGCATTAATCATCATCATCAATACTAGTTAAAACATCAATATTGACATGAATTATAACACTTATAGGGAATGAGCAAAAAATATTGAAATGACCATTACCATCAATATGAATTACAAAAATGAAGGAAATTGTATATAAGTTTATGACAATACCATAATAAAGAATGAGAAAAAAAATCACACTAAAATAATTATCAAAACCAATATGATTATAGCATCAATATAAATATGATAATTTCAAATTTAATGAAAAAATAACTTGACATAATTAATACATCAATATACATTATAACATCAACATTGACATGGATTATAACATTTCTAAAGAAGAGGGAAAAAATATTGAAATAATCATTAATATCAATGAATTAAAAAATGCATGATATTGAATATAAGTAATGATAATACCAAAGCAAGGAATGAGAAAAAAAACACATTGAAATAATCATCAATATTGGCGTTAACATTAATATGAGAATTTCATAATTTAATGATAGAAAATTCTTGAAATAATTATCACACAAATATGCGTTATAACATCAACATTGAGATGATAATTTCAATTATAAACATTTACTAAATTTAAAAAAAAAAAAATCATTAATATCAATAAGAATTATAAGATTAGAAATGTTATAATTCATGTCAACATTGATATGAATTATAACATTTCAAGAAAACATCAACATTAATATGATACTTTGAATTTTAAACACTTACCAAACAATATTGAAATAATCATTAACATCAATATGAAACCGTGAACATTTTTGCTAGTGATTGTATATAACAAAATAGAAATAGACATATGTGTATTTCAAAAATATATATAACAATAGATTCTAATATACAAATGTCAAGGAGAACCAAAAAACATATGTTGGTCATTGGATAGAAATTACATCTATTTCTTCATATTTTTCACACCCCTAATTTTCTTGCACCTATGTTTACTATCTTTTAGGCTTTTGTTGACAACACCATGTAGGCCATTTTTAACCAATCTACGATTTGGCTCATATTTGAGGACATCCTCCAACTTGACATAGACCACGCCAAAACCAAAAGATCTATGACGATATGTACGAAAACCAAAAACAAAAATTGTTTAGTGATTGACAATATTGAATTTTTTGGCAATTTCTTCCTTCAACTCAGGGCTAGATAGGCTTCCACGACGAGGATGAATAACATGAATTTGAAAGCGTCTTCTAAGTCGTGGTTCAGCAATCAAATGTCTAATTCCAACTGTAACATTTGACTTAGACTGTTCCATCTGAAACAAAAACAAAGATCGTAAGTTGATATCTTATTATAAAGTGTATTATTATGTATTAAATATATAATAATATAACATTTTAAATTATATAACACTGTTATAAAACTAATAATGTACACTTTATTTAAAACAACTATTACTATACAATAAATATATTAGAGTGGTATGACTTTTACACAATGTACATTACATAGTAATGTATTAAGTGTATTTACACAGTCTAATATTTTTATTGTAAAATGATACTTGTTTTAAATAGAGTGTACATTATTAGTTTTATAATGGTATTATGGAATTTAATATTTTGTATTATTATATATTTTGTATATAATGATAGAAAACTAAAATGTATATGTTATTTAATTTAGTATTGGTTTGTTGAGATCATTGATATCTCATTTGTCAATATAACATCCAATGAGGGATGTGCAAGGGGGGCCTCACCATATAGATAAAAGCACATGTCCCATGACTTCTGACATCGGGACATATCTCACCCATTGAAGTATTCAATATATACTACACAATAATCATCAATATCAATATAACTTTGAATCACAATAGCACCATAAAGAACGAGGAAAATACCACAATATACATCCAAAAATGAAAGAGATTGTGTATGACAACACCACTAAAAGGAATGAGAAAAAAATATCTTGAAATAATCATCAACATCAATATGAGGTAAAACATCAACATTGATATGAATTATAACCATTCTAAGAAATGAGAAAAAATGAATATTGATACCATATTGATATGAATTAAAAAATGAAGGAGATTATATATAAATTATGCCAATACCACCATAAGGAATGAGAAACCTTGAAATAATCATTAAGACCAATATGAGTTATAACATCAATATTAATATGATCATCTTAATTTTAATGAAAAAAATCTTGATATAATCATCACATCAATATGATTTATAATATCAACATTGACATCAATTATAACATTTCAAATAAAGAGAGAGAAAAATATTGAATTAATCATTGAGAAAATTATGAATTAAAAAATGGATGACATTCTATATAACTTATGAAAATTAGAAGAAAAAAAATTGAAACAATCATCATGTTATATGAGTTATAACATCAACATTAATATGAATTAAAACATTTCCATGGAATGGAAAATTAATTATTGAAATAGTCATTAACATCAATATGAATTAAAAAGAAAAGAGATTGTTTATAAGTTATGACAATACCATGCTAAAGAATGAGAAAAGATTTCACATAATCATCTAAACCAAATTGAGTTATAGCATTAACATTGAATGATAATTTTCAATTTTAAACATTTACTAATTTTAAAAAAAAAAAACATTAATATCAATATGAAAATGTTATAATTCATATCACCATTGATATGAATTGTAACATTTCTAAAAAAATAATCATCAAAATCAATATATCATCAAAATCGATATGAGATAAAACATCAACATTAATATTACAATTTCAATTTTAAACATTTACTAATCAATACTAAAATAATCATTAACATCAATATGAATTAAAAAAGGGTGATTGGATATGACAAAACTTGAAATAATTAGATAATAATGAGAAAAAAAATTAAACCTTGAAATAATCGTGAAGACCAACATGAGTTATAACATCAATATTATTATGATCATTTCAATTTTAAGGAAAAAACGTTGAAATAATCATCACATTAATATGAGTTATAACATTGGTATTCACATGAATTATAATATTTCTAAAGAAAAGAGAAAAAAATATTGAAATAATCACTAACATGAATACGAATTAAAAAACGAAGAAGATTGTATATAAGTTATGAAAATACCATCATAAATAATAAGAAATGAAAAAAAAAACATATTGAAATAATTATTGCGCCGAGAGGTGCTCTACAGCCCAGTATGAGGGAGATCTTGTAACATGTGTCGAGTGTTTGTCGAGTGAGTGTTTGTAGAATAACAAAATAATACAAAGTAAACAAAAAAGAATAATACAAAGTAAAAAGTAATAAACATTATGTCGGCCATTAAACAAAAAAGAATAATACAAAGTAAAAAATAAGTATGAGACTTAAACTAGAAACTTTAGAGCTTAGGATTAGGTGATAAATATTATGTCATCCATAAACAAAAAAGAATAATACAAAGTAAAAAGTAAATATGAGCCTTAAACTAGAGACTTTACATTTTACTTTTAATACAAAGCAAAAAGTAAATATGAGACTTTAGAGTGTTTGTCGAGTTTCTCGAGTGTTTGTCTAGTAACAAAATATACAAAGTAAAAACTAAAAAGTAATAAATATTATGTCGGCCATAAACAAAAAAGAATAATACAAAGTAAAAAGTAAATATCAGACTTAAACTAGAGACTTTAGAGCTTATGATTAGGTGGCTCGGGTATTGCACTCGAGGAGCTATTCAAGGAGAGGTTTGCACCTCGGCAGATTTGATCCCTCTCGAAGCTTGATAGAGCCTAGCATTTGGATCTAGGCTGGTCTAGATCAAAATGAGTTATAACATCAACATTAATATGATAATTTCATAATTTAATGAAGAAAAACTTTTGACATAATGATCACATCACTGAGATGTAACATCAACATTGATATGAAATATAACATTTATAAGAAATGAAAGAAATATTGAAATGATCATTAACATTAGTATCGAATGAAAAAATGAAGGAGATTGTATATAAATTATGACAATACCATGATAAATAATGAAAAAAAACATGTATATAAATTATAACATTTCTAACGATAATAATTAAAATCAATAAAAGTTAAAACATTAACATTAATATAATAATTTCAATTTTAAACATTTACTAAACAATATTGAAATAATCATTAATATCAATCAATTCAAAAAAAATAAAAAATTGTATATAGTAAATCTTGAAATAATCATCTCATAAACACGAATTATAACATAAACATTAATATGAATCATAACAATTCTAAAGAATGAGATAAAACAAAATTTAAATTATTAAAAATAATATGAAATTTAAATAAAATATGGCATAAAATTTTAATGTAAATAAAATATGACACACCTTGTATGGAAAGTGGAATATATGTTGTGTGAATATCAATAAATTTGTATAGAATACCTGGAAACAATTAAGTTAAAAAATTAGAATCATAAAAGCTATAAAAATATAACTAAAAAATCATAACTACTAATTTCAAAATGTATTAAAAAATTACCCAAAGTATTTCTAAAAGTTGTTGATAATTTCAATTTTCATAAAATTAGAACCAATTCAATAGAAAGAAAAGAAGGTAAAACCAAACAAGCATAGTTGAAAAGGTTATAGTCTCTAGAGGCCATCTTTGCAAAGACATGCCACATGGACCAAAGAAACAAAGTCATTTCCTAAACATATAGTCTCAATCCTCTTTAAGTTTAAAGAGGAAAGGAAATAAGGCATTTCCAAACATTTAATTACTACATTTCCTTTTAAGAGGGGAACAAATAACTTTTCAATAAAACATATTTAAAATATGCATTTTTTCTTATTAGTGTCCATAAATTATTTTTATATTCCATAAATGAATACATTCCAACAAAAATAATAAGCAACATTTGATATGCTTCAAAAGTATTCGAGCTTACATCATTGAAAACATAAATCTATTTGTCCAATGGAAAAGTCTTTCTAGTTTTTA
Source organism: Larix kaempferi (assembly GCA_027924585.1). Taxonomy (NCBI): domain Eukaryota; kingdom Viridiplantae; phylum Streptophyta; class Pinopsida; order Pinales; family Pinaceae; genus Larix; species Larix kaempferi. Next base: position 3,862,331 of record BSBM01000968.1, on the reverse strand, counting down.
TTTGTTTCCATACATCATAAACAAGAAGCTAATCTAACTCATTTAGAACATGAGGTGCACTAAGAGAAACATTAACATATAGTCTTGATACAAATAAATTACAAATATTCTGTGAAGTAAATATTCACCCTAACTTACTTGGTTTCCATGAATATTCATTTAGAGTTGACCAAAAAATGCATCATTGAACACTAAAACTGCTTTCTCTTAAACCACCAATAATAAGTCTATGTCTAATTTAAGATAAATAATGATAATTCATATTCATAATTCATAATAATGTGAAAGAAGTAGATACCATAATTCTAAACTATATTTAACCATTTTAATTTTTTTTATTAAATGTGAAATTAAAATAGAACTATTATTTTATTTTAATTTCAAAGAGCTTAAATAATTAAAACTTGATACAATTAAACAAATACCTATTTAATAACAAATATATATATCAAATTTTAGAAAAATATTTTTAAAAAAATAGCAATACTAAATTGAAGTAAAGTGAAAACTTGAAAACCTATTTTTAAACTTAGAAGGGCATTGTTTCCTGCTCTTACACCACTCTGCATGGAGGCAACGCATGGTGGTTTGATGTCCATGGGATGGACGGTTGTAAACGCTGGTCATTTGAGACATGTACAAATGCTATGTCTAAATTTCCTACGAAGGGCACTGAGATGCATTAACAATCGGTTTCTGGAGTGCCTTCGGAGAGAAGGAATAAGTGATGAACAATGGTCCTCCGAAAGGGATCTTCTCATGTCAACCTGATAAATGTAGTGAAGAAACAAGCAAATCGGGACGAGATGGATCTCATACAAACCTTGAATCGGTTCAGCAAAATTGACTCGTACTAAGGCACAAGATAAAGCTTCTTCTTTTTTGCAGAACATGGCTAATATCCACAAAAAGGTTCAAGACATCCTCCAACAGACACATGCCAAGTCTAAAGCACTTCATGTTAATATCGTGTTGCTCCACATTTTTAAAGTTAGTGATCGAGTTTGGCACCTTTCTCGGCGACCTACCCATTTATCGGTGAATGTTACACTGCTATGCTCTTAAACCAACAATTTCACAACTTCAAAATTGCATTTCTATTTTTCGCAGTCTCATCTCTTATCCTCTCGGTAATTTCTATTTTCCCTTGTCGCAGTCTCACTTTTTTCACCCTATCTATTTTGCGAAGCATGTCCTCGTAAAAGAATAACAAATGTTGGTTGTTGTTAGGAGAGATAAGATCAAGCACTCTGTCTGAGGCCACCTTCTCGGCTTGCTCGGTCAGGTCAGGAAGGCGTGCATACCTATATCCACTAATGTTTTTGAAGTTGCCCTCCAAACTTATTCCAAACAAGGAACAATCAAATGTGTCAGAGGAATGAAATACTCAAGTCATGAAATTAGTTAATGTGATCTTGGAAATGTTGCGATGCCCACCGAATTCACAGATCTAAACTGCCACAATCACTATCGCTAAGGAACAATCTTAATTGGGTTTGATAACTATCCGTTCCACATTTCTCAGGAAATTTTGAACCACAGAAAGGGATTGCACCAATTCATAAGAGATTAGATTGTAGGTTAAAACCATTTACCATTTTATTGAGGGATTTAGCTTTTGCTCGTCATCACCAGTATATCAATTGAAATTCGATGTAAATGCAGAGATCCAAGAATAGTTACATCAGCAAATCAGAACATGCGATGAAACAATGAAGTTGAAAGGGAAAATTTCTATCTTTCTTTCTCATTGTCACCCTTGGTGATAATTTACATTTCTCTTTTCTTAATTGATGTGCTCAATTCTCACGCTATATATTCTTTTATTTAATATGGATTTTGATGTGCATATTTCGTGAGAGAAAAGGATAACAAAGACGAATTCAACGCATGGAATAAATTTGGAACAGAAATGCATGGAAGTGAAGGTTAGCTCATTAAGAATATTTCTGATAGTTTCACTTCGTGGTGCGGATAAAGGAGCCAGCGGAGAGCATAGCAGACGGATTCCCCAATCATAAGAGGAGCCCAACTTTATTAATAACACAATCAGGAATATTGCTCGTCGGGGATCCTTTCCATGCATGAAGGTGAGGTTTTTATATATCTAAAATGGCATTTAACGAGGTTTTGAGAAGTCACAGATAGCCAGAAAAGACCAAACTCGCTTATTGGGTACCCAATTTACTTTTACTTCGTTGGGTACCCATACGCTGAGTTTATCCTGTTCTAAAGAGAACAATATCAATGTCAGATCACAGTTCTCCGGTGAAGACATTCATGTAAATAGATCTCTCAAGTCAAAGCTACGTAGAGCTGCCAAGTATGGAAACATAAACTTATCAGGAATACTTCCAGAGCGATCGACATCTGGAGGTAAATAAAAACAGATTAGCCATACAAACAGAAAGTCGATTTCCAGAGAAAATAAGCAGAATTTTAGCCAAACAAACCAGAGATCGAACATCTATCTACTAAACAAACAAATATAATTTAAGGTGTTAAACTTTAGCTTTATACCCTCGGATTCTTACAACTGCTAAATTTGCCAAAACACAGATCCAATCCTCATGAATGAGGCGTCTTGTTGTTGTAAAGGCCGAGAATGCTAATGCTAACTCCGTCCATCTCATTTATGATAAACTAACTATGTATAAAACTACAAGCTAACGCTTACCCCGCAGAGCCGAAATATAAGTTATATGAAATATACTTATTATGTATAAACCACAGAGAATCAATCTCTGTACTACATTGTTTTACAATTAATAATAATTCGATACACAAAGACAGAGAACCAATCTCTATATCGCACAATTTGTAAGAATTTATACAAGTCAATAGGGAGCTGACGTTTGTATAATCGTTTTTATAACTTAATCTAGCTTTTTTTATTCCATCATTGGCAAAGATTCGATCTCTATGCTAAGAAATGATATATAACATGTAAAAGGAATCACTGAAGTAATAATTCATATCTAGTTATGATTCCAAGAGTGATCAAGAAAGTTACTAGAATGGATTACGGTCAGTATGTGCATCAACATATATTTAATCCATTGGGTTTAACAAAGGTCAAGTTGGGGCAATCGAAGTTGAAACACCTTGTTGCGAATGAAATTCGCTACTAGGGAGTAAATGGAGAGGATACACTTGAACTCTCTATATTTTCTGGAGAAGGATTAGTAAACAGAGCTACGGGTTGTTGAATTATAGAATTGCAGATTCTGCGGGAGGATGCACAGGAAAAGTTGCCGCTGTGGTTAGGTTTATGAATCACATCTATGGGCTTCTCCATCCTGCAGTCATGAATGAAGAAATGGTGTACGCCATGCTTAATTCCCCCATTCCTACACCACCTAACCCAAGAATGAATGAAGAAAGTGACATTGATATTGTTCCCTTGATAACAGGATAAACTCGCTTATTGGGTACCCATAAAATCATTCTTGCTATAAGGAGGTTGCAACGTTGGTCTGTAAGAGCAGGTATGGATTTGCCTTACCCATCTGGTTGCAACATTGGTCTGTAAGAGCAGGTAAGGAGGCTAGGTTGCTTTATACACTCGACCAAGGAATAGAACAGAACATTTTTTTACCAGAACAGAACATTCAAAATTGACAATTTAGAGCAAAAATATTACCAATTCTGCAAAGCCAACTAGCCTTTCCAGCCTATGAATGTCTGGGTTTGAATCGTCTCAGGTTTCGCTATCGAGATAACCTCCCCGTCCATCCTTCTCTTCCAATTCTATTCTTTGCGTCCACGGTATGTTGGAATTAACCTGGAGAAGTCGAGTTTTATCCATTTAAATTTTAGATGTCAATTGCCCAAATCCATCGGCCCCAACCTGGCAAGATCCGGTGGCCGTCGTAGCCAATGTGATGTTGTCAGCCTGCATTCATGTGAAGTGATAGTTGGAGGTGGCGATCGGGCAAGCAATAAATAACTCGACTGACGATGTAATGGTGTTTCCGGTGGTCGGGAAATCATGGACATGTATGGCATGGAGGATGCTCATTGCATGGAAGCGGATATGGGAGGATGGCATATGGTGATGCATGTAGTTGGCAGGCTCACCTTAAATGAAAGTTTGTTTGTTGGATAAGGCTCGCCGTGTTTCCTCAACTGCTTGTGATTTGATGTAATTGTCCTATTCATGCGGCTGAATCCATTTTTCTTCTTCAAAGTCATGATTTGATGTACTTGTCCTATTAATGCGGCTGAATCCATTTTTCTTCTTAAAAGTCATATACATTAGCTTCATCAAATGAGCATTTCTTCTTAATGTCAACCACAGGCTTAAAAGCCAAGCCATATACATTAGCCATATAATACATATTCAAGACACCTTAGGTCTCCTCACATGAAACTTCTACTATGTTCACATGAAACTTCTATTATGTTCTTGATGTTAATGTGAATTTGCCATGGATTTTGGATATTGTGCCACCTTCTAATTCTGTAGCTCTTCATGTCTATTTATAGTTCATTTATTTTGTCCCTGATGCGTTTCCTCAACTGCTTGTGATTTGATGTATTTGTCCTGCTCATGCAGCTGAATCCATTTTTCTTCTTAAAAGTCATATACATTAGCTTCATCAAATGAGCATTTCTTCTTAATGTCAACGACAGGCTTAAAAGCCCTATACATTAGCCACATCCTAATTCCATAGCTCCTCATGTCTATTTATAGCTCCTTGATTTTCTCCCTAGTGTGTTTTCTCAACTGCTTGTGATTTGATGTACTTGTCCCATTCTTGAAGATTTAATCCATATCGACTAAGCTTTTCTTCTTAATGTTAAAATCCAGGAGTAAAAGTCCTATACATTAGCTTCATCAAATGAGCTTATCTTCTTAATATCAACGGCAGGCTTAAAAGTCCCATACATTAGCTTTCATAAAATGGTCGTTATCCACAATGTTAAGCACCCAATAAAAATGATAACAATTATAGATACATACTTGAGACATAGAAGACCAACTACCCAAGTTGATGTAAACTCAGAACAGAAACAAGTCTATAGTAGCACCAATCTTTGCCTCGTATGGATTATTCATCTCCAAGAAGCTAGTCCTATAAGCCAAAAGACAACACTCGTGCCAACATCGACCTGACTTCTAGAAAGAATCTGTAGTGTCCAAACTGCATCCTGTTAATATCCTTTTGAAGGAATGCTACAGAGGCTCTGCTACAGAGAAAATGGTACTCTTTATATTTTTAATCAAATTGCTGTTTTAATGCTGAAATCCTTTTGCCAGACGTCCAAAATATGGCAAGAGAGGAAAGAGAATAAGAATCACCCCATAACAGTTTAATACCAGATTATACAGCTTTGTTGGTACTGAAATTAGATACCAAAATGTTGTCTATAATATATATACAAAAAAGCAAGGTTACAAAAACTGTGGGTATGAACAGAATTGGCAGAAAAATCCAATGCAGGTGCCGCAATCATTTAGAAAGTAAGAATTGGAACCCTGACACTAGTATTATTTTATAAATATATAATTTTAATTTTAATTTTGTATTGAAAAATGAAAATATAATCTGCATTAAAGCATATCAACTATTTAGCTTTCATACTCGTAGTGCCAATTGGGGAATGAGACAAAACCAAGTTTGTTAAAGAATTAATGACTGAAATTGCTAACAGACAGCATCATCAAACATTTAGGCTATAACACCAAAGTAATATGAGCCAAGATAGAGAATGGTGAAAAGAAGTAAAATCAATTCCTTTATTTGAAAAAGGAGACAAAACATACTAGTAGAAAACTGTGCAGTGTGAACACTTTTAATTCAGATTACCAAACTATGGCAAAACATGAATTGCAATGGCTATATGAAAAGAGAGACCCATTAGATACAGAAAGACACATCGCATGGGAACTTTAACCTTTCAAATGAGAGCTATAGATCTCTAGAACACAAGACTACACTGAATACAACTCACTGTACAAAACTTCTAAAATGCAATATTGATATAAACGTGATGCAACCAGGGCACTTGGGAACAAATCACTCAAATTTTGATCAAGTTAGCAAATAATTATTATGTAAATTGTGTTCACTGTTCCTGGAGATGATGGATGTTAAAAAATGTTCAAAACATGCAGCTTGGGGGTAAATCTGCCACAATTCTGTCACTGGGATCTGGAACCACTTGTACTGGAAACAGATCTGATTCAAAATACACAAAAACACCAAGAATTCGATACAGAACTGAGATTCCAAGATTCCAAGAAGAATCAGATGTGGGTACAGGGTGCCTAAGGCGAATCTGGTAACTATGCAAATAAGTATTGAAATGATCTACTATGCATTGATGCAAGGTAATTTACTCTGAATTTAGTTTACAATTAGACTCCTGAGAGTCAAAAGAAAGCACCAATTAAGTAATTAAGCATCAACCACATTCGTATGCATCAACATTTACTGTCGTCTTAATTTCCATACATAATTCTTTGAGTTATGAATGTGAATGTCAGATCTTGAATTACCAGTTCAGATCATGTTAATTATTTAACAATAATAAAAAACGAGGCTGATTTCATATTTGGGATTGGATCCTATGTGTAGTGCAAAGTTTCAAATACCTACCAAAACTACAATTACAGCGAGATAAAAATGGGAAGGGTTAAACTCTCACCCTGCCCATACATGGGCACATGCATTTCAAACACATGAATAACATAAGCATATTTGTACTGTTCTCCTTCACCAGAAGAAAAGTAGCATGTCAAAAAGCTAAGGATTCAATTCAGGCATAAAAAGAATTTGCTGGCACTTCAATCATTGGAAAACAGCACCAATTTAGTTGATCTCAAAATAATTGAAATCAATTAAATGCCTGTGGAAGATTCTCTAGAAAATTGTTATAGACCAATCCTCATCAATCCGTACATTTGGTTTCCGGACATTCACTGCACTAGGATATGATCCTTTTCGGAGCATAAGTGGGCCAGATTCTATGTCAACTCTCTGATTCGATGGTTCAACAAGAGCAGTTTTTCCTCCCTTTGAGATTTGTGACTTTAATCCCAATAGTATAATCCTCTCAATGACACAGTCGGAAGAGAATATTTTCTTGTCCAGCTTATCGGATGCAAGGTTCACTGACGTAAGTCTACCATTTGAGAACACAAACCGCCGATGGATGTATGCCCCTTTTTTATAATCATAACTTCTCCCATCATCCACATAGAGCTCACCTTCAGCCTCCAATGAATGATTTAATGCAATGACCTGAAGAACATGAAACAAATGGCAGAGATTAGTATAAAAGAGCCAGACTGGCTGCTAATCCCACTTGCATATTGCCAGCAGAAATTATGCATTTATAGATCATACTTCATACATTGAGACCCATGAACTTCGGTTCCTATAATTCTTTTCACCATACAAATCTACACAAAGATAGTTTTAATGCCATCTCTGTTTTTGGCTAAGTTCCCTGGACGTGGTAGTAGACAACCTGCAACTTTAACGTTCAGCTTGACTACCCAATAAACTTTTTCAAATAATTTCTTGAACACCATTCTAAAAGTTAAAACATGTTGAGAGATTTACATAGGCTTATCAGAAATTTCATATATCAGAGAATTTCTTATAGTAGTAGTGTAGTAATGGCTTGAAGCAACTCTTAATTTGTCAGTGAATTTAATCTAATAAACTCTATTAGGTTTTCATAACAACCCATTAATTAAACATGGGAGGGATTTTAAATAACAATGCCAGAAACTGTCATAATTGTAACTATAGACTGAAACTTTAAATGCACAGCTACATATTATTTCCGACTAAATCCAGGAATTACAAGAATCTGTGTGAATAAAATCGAAGAACAAGGACATTCAAAGACAGATGCTAAAAAGTATAGTGATCCAACACTAAAATCAAATTAAAATGTAAATATTGTTTACAACCAAATCTAAGATTACAGATGATCCATATGAATCCTTCAAGAATCAAAATGGCTAAGTTATTTGTAGATTATACTTCACACATTGAGACACGTGAACTTCAGCTCCTATAATTCTTTTCACCGTAAAGATCTACACAAAGATAGTTTTAATGGCGTCTCTGTTTTTGGCTAAGTTCCCTGGACTTGGTAGTAGACAACCTGCAACTTTAACGTTCAGCTTGACTACCCAATAAACTTTTTCAAATAATTTCTTGAACACCATTCTAAAAGTTTAAACATGTTGAGAGATTTACATAGGCTTATCAGAAATTTCATATATCAGAGAATTTCTTATAGTAGTATGTAGTATTGGCTTGAAGCAACTCTTAATTTGTCAGTGAATTTGATCTAATAAACTCTATTAGGTTATATTTTCATAACAACCCATTAATTAAACATGGGAGGGATTTTAAATTACAATGCCAGAAACTGTCATAATTATAACTATAGACTGAAACTTTAAATGCACAGCTACATATTATTTCCGACTGAATCCAGGAATTACAAGAATCTGTGTGAATAAAATCAAGGAACAAGGACATTCAAAGACATGCTAAAAAGTATAGAAATCCAACACTAAAATCAAATTAAAATGTAAATATTGTTTACAACCAAATCTAAGAATACAGATGATCCATATGGATCCTTCAAGAATCAAAATGGCTAAGTTACATGTAGATTATACTGCACACATTGAGACCCATAAACTTCAGCTCCTATAATTCTTTTCACCGTAAAAATCTACACAAAGATAGTTTTAATGCTGTCTCTGTTTTTAGCTAAGTTCCCTGGACTTGGTAGTAGACAACCTGCAACTTTAACGTTCAGCTTGACTACCCAATAAACTTTTTCAAATAATTTCTTGAACACCATTCTAAAAGTTTAAACATGTTGAGAGATTTACATAGGCTTATCAGAAATTTCACATATCAGAGAATTTCTTATAGTAGTATGTAGTATTGGCTTGAAGCAACTCTTAATTTGTCAGTGAATTTAATCTAATAAACTCTATTAGGTTAGATTTTCATAACCCATTAATTAAACATGGGAGGGATTTTAAATAACAATGCCAGAAACTGTCATAACTGTAACTATAGACTGAAACTTTAAATGCAAAGCTACATATTATTTCCGACTGAATCCAGGAATTACAAGAATCTGTGTGAATAAAATCGAGGAACAAGGACATTCAAAGACATGCTAAAAAGTATAGTAATGCAACACTAAAATCAAATTAAAATGTAAATATTGTTTACAACCAAACCTAAGAATACAGATGATCCATATGGATCCTTCAAGAATCAAAATGGCTAGGTTATTTTCTCTGGTTATATATGCTTATGATTAGGAACCCTTGTTAATTTCCATGGTTGAAACTTGAAACCCTTTTTCAAATTTGGGCCTGTTTTTCAGCTTGTTCCAGCTCAAAGCCTTGGAAGAAGCTTGCCTTCGAGAAGTTCAGCAATGCCTTTGAAAATGACAAAGCCAAAGAGAATGTGGAACTTTCATTATGCGGAGGAATGGAGGAGTCAAAGCAAAGGCCTTACCTCCGTGCTCCACACAAAGCATAGGAAAAAGACTTGAAATAGGCAAAGAGTATGTGAAGCTTTTCTCACATGGAGGATCAGGCAAGCAGGAGGGAGATGTTACTTTTGTGTTTAACATATGGATAAGGCAAACAAACTTGAAATGCTAAGGCAAGGAAGAAATGTGGAGCTTCAAAGCATGTGGAGGATTCCAACAAGGAGAGGGGAGGTGTTACCTCCTCACTCTGTAGTCCATGTTAAAGGAAAAGGTTAAGGCACACAAACCAAGAAAAAGCAAGGGTCTATGTGGAGCTGGGAAGCAGCTAAGAATGTGGAGCGAGAAGCAGGTAGAAAACTAAGGTCCAACTAATGCAGAGTGTGGGGGCAACAAAAAGCTTGAGGCTAGGTTACTTAAGTTCCACTCTCTGCATGCAATAGGAATAAACCTACGCACAGTCTTAGGTAGAAGACTAAGGTCCACTTGGGGCCACAATGGTGGATAGGAAGATTGTTGAATTTTCTTATAGCAGAAGAAATACAATTTTCAGATCTGATAATTACTTCCTAATGATCTTCAAAAAACAGTAATTTCATCCCACCGTTATCATTGAATAATTACACATTGAAAATTTCAACTTTAAATTGCAGCAGAAACAAAAGATCATAGAAGCACAGCCATGCACAGTAGAGACAAAAAATTTACCCTGGGAAACTCAAACTTGGAAGAAAACCCACCCAACTTTTCTTAGAAGAAATCAATCCAATAAGTACATTACCAATAATGAAGAAACCCTAGCACATAGAGAATTCACCCTTCATAAAGAAACCCTAGATAGGGATAGCGAACCTCTAGAGATGATAAGAACCCAAGAAAATTTGTTTCTTGTGCCTTTGCTAGGCCTTCTTGAAAAGTGCGCATTAGCTGAGAAGAGAAGATGTTGTGTGATAATGAAAAGTGAAATGTTAGTTGCTTATTTATATAGTTCACGTCACTTTTATTTCTCTTATGGGGCTGACTTGTCCTTTGTCTTCATTTTTCATTTTATCTTCAGGGCCGACTTGTACTTCTTGTCTTCAATATTTCATGGGGCTTCTTCAATGCTTTCCAAGACTTCTCCAATGGTTACTTTTCTAGCAAAGAAGGAATAACCAAGAAGACAAGTCTTGGAAAGCATTGAAGAAGCCCTTTTTATGATCATCTCCTCACATGCACATCTATTCACACATAGAACTCTAATGTTGAATAGACGCATTAAGAAGTCTCGGACACTTCTTAGAGTCTAAATCAATTCAACATTAGACTAGACTTGTATATTCCACAAGGAGATGAAAGCCCTTATCAAATAAACAAGTCAAATCTATAATATAGAATAGATCACTCCATCTAGGAGCAGGCAATGTGAGAGCACCCTGGGGCCAATCTCCCCAAGCCATATGACTCAGGCTAATGGAGAAAGACTGCCACTACCTGGGCCATTCACCTCTAGCCATATGACTCAAACTCTGAGGATGAATGTATCATTCCCCCATTGGTTAAATCAGCATGACCAATCTGGGAGAATGTCTGCCCGATGCTGCAAACTGAAGAAACATCAACAAAGATATCAGAAGGTGACAAGTGGGCAGCCCATCAAATCATAGGGTACCACGTGTCCACCATTACGATGACCTAGTCCTCCAGTTTTGCAAAATTTGGAATGTTGAATGGGTTCCAACGGTTCAACTATTCAACCGGAGGAGATCTGAGGAGAAGACTAAGGAAATCAGGAAGATTATCCATAGGTTGGCTTGACATTGGTTTTGCTTGGATTGTGGAGACCAGAGAGAGAGGCTCAAAGAGACCGATTTACTAGTTCGTGGAAGAGACTGAATAGAGTGAGTTTAGCATTGTTATTGTAAGATGTATTTCCTGAGTTTAAAATCTAGATAGCCTTGTAACCGTAAAAGCAATACTAAGAATAACCAGAGCAAGAAAGCCATTTTGAAGATGGAGTTCTCCCATATGTATTTCTCTAGGTATCTCTTGTGTTATATGTGCAAGTATAATTGACTATTTTTATTCTGTTAGCATAGACTTGTTAAAGAAATCACAGTCGTCTTTAATGAACTGTGCGTTATTCTAGATAGAATTTTACAGTCTTTATAATTCTGCATTTAGAACCTTTGTTGGAATCATTTTGGCCATAGACCTCATGATTACAGATCAACTAAGAGCCTACATAACTTTTTATTCATTTCCCATAAATGTCCTTTTACTCTATGGATGCAAAAATTGGTAGCGGTCTCCTCCCCTTAATTGTAACTTCAAGCATTTTGCAATCAGTGGAACTGGTATGTGCTTGGCATTCAAGATCCATCATCTTGAATTGAAACTGGAGTGACTTGTTAAACTAGTGACCCTTTATTGATATGGAGCACACCCAATATGTTATGCACCTTCCTATGAATGTAATAAAGGCCTAGAGTACAGTTAGGCCACAGATACTAATTAAGGTGTTAGTAGATGTTTAGAAATAGGCTCCACAATGGAATGCATGTCCCTTCCATCACAAGGGAATGCTTGTTTCCCTGCCCCCCTCTATCTAAAGGTCATGTAATTTACTTGGGGGATATCTGGAATATGTTGTTGTCTTGTACTAGGCTCCACAATGGAATGTGACCCTTCCATCATAAGGGAATGCTTGTTTCCCTGCCCCCCTTTATCTAAAGGTCATGCAATGTACTTGGGGGATATATGGAAGATGTTGTTGTCTTGTAGTAGGAGATTTCCCCCTCAAAACAGCTTGGAGACTGCCCTCTCTGAAGCAGGGTTGGTAATAAAAGTTCTCCCATTGCATTTTGTTAGAGTTTCCATTGATATTTTGATTGCATGGTTGGTTGTGGATGTGAGATCATTACAAGAAGTATCAAATCCGCATTCCAACAAACGCTTCTACAACAAGTGAATTCTAAGTAACCCACGAGTTAGTTCTCAGAAATACAATCATTTTCTACCCCTGTGACATGGCATGATGCTCTATCCATACAAATATTTTTACAACTTTGGAATCCATGTAAAAATAAAAATTGTCAGTTTTCACTCTTACAAGGAGCAAGATCTTATCATTTTGACCATTTTCTTCTTCTACAGACATCAAATTCCAACTCTAGACAGTACTTTAACTACCCTAGTTTCTGTGCCTAATCAAAAAAGTTGTCAGATCGATCTAAAATATTTGAAAAACTCATTTGCTAACATGGAAATTATTGAACGGAGGAGACTTATATTAAAGAAGCTTTATTTCTTAAGGCCTTATTTTTGTCCTTTTAAAGAACATATTTTTTGTTGAGGACAAAGTACAAACAAAATTTTATGAAAGGACAAAGGAATTAAGGGTGCAGCTTGTCATTGTGGGGTCTAAAGTTATATCAAGTCAAATTATTCCTACTCTTAAGACCTTGCAATTTTAGGACAAATTAAAGATTTGGCTATCAAAATTTTGTCAAAGTTCAACTATTGGATATATTCAAAGAAAGGGCATACAATCCATAAGCCCTAAGGGCAGGGCCACAGGCACACCCCTACTTTCTACTTCTCACCTAATAGAAAACATTTTAAAAGGAAGCTGAAAGCACCCAGCAATGGGATTCGTCACTCAAAGTGTTGTTTGTGGGGAAATTTGTTTGTGTTATTTACCTTCACTACTGCTCAGATGGATGGCCACACTAAGTTGAACTATGACTTGGAAGCCAATTTGACAACATATTCAATCACTTGAGAAATTCCCTCCATAACACACCACTGATAAAAAGGTGGTACATCTAAGTATTATACATGGGAACCAAAGTATAAAGTACTTGCTCAGTATGATCATTTTTGCTAGCCCACCAAAATAAAGGCAAAGATCATCAACAACAGAATATGTTAAATTTAGTGCAGCTGCGAGACCCATTCTTAGAGAGGATGGTACCCTAGTCAGTTAATTAGGGTTCCTGGTCAAGTTAACCAGGCAGAGTAAAGAGTAAGACCCTAGAAGGTACCCTAGGGCCCCCAGCTGTCTCCGGGGGGTTCTTGGTCGGGGACCAAGCAGGTTGATGCCATGGCAAAGTCCCTAGCATGTGGCTAGGGCCCCTACTTGTCTCTAGGGTATTCTGGTCTGGGACAAAACAGTTTCTTGGTCATAAGGACCAAGCAGGTCCTGCAGGTTGGGACAAAGACCTCCTAGTCCAGGACCAGACAGATTCTTGGTCACGAAGACCAAGTAGTTCCTGTAGTGACATACTTGGTCAGTTAACCAGGTGGATCTTGGTTAGTGGACCAAGATGATGATGTGTGATGTCCCCTTCTCCTAGGTCTTCAAGATGGTTGAGTTAGATGGTCTTCTCAAGGGACCGGCCACCCCTTGATGGAGCCACTAACATTTGACCTCAGGAGCAATCTAGAGGACCACATGATCACATCATCCAGTGTGGACCCTTCCTTATATAGTGATGATGAACTTTCAGGTTATATGGAACATTTGTACATTTGAGAGAGAGATGATTGGTTGTACCCCACCATGGTTGATTGTTTTTGGTCCTTACACCTTGTTGATTATTGGTCTTGTGGTACCTTGTCTTTGACTTGTGGTTAATTAGGTCATTTACCCACCTTGAGTTATCTTTTGATTTGTACCACCTTTAATGTTTTTGGTCCTATGGGTACTATGGTTGTTTGTCCACTTTGTGGTTTACCCTTGGTCATAGGGGCTATGGGTCATGTACCCACACTTATCTTATGTTGGGTCATGTGTTGGTCCTATACCCTCACCTAACAAATTAAAAGACCCTAGTACCCACCTAATGTCACCCCTCTTATGTTTTATGTTTTATGTTATTAAATGTGACTTTATAATTTTGACCCTAAATGTTAGTACCCACCCAAATCACTTTATTTTTATTTTTTATTTTTTATGATTTTTTTTTTAAAGTGGTACTTTCCTAAATTGATGGAACCCTAACTTAAATAAAGAATTTATTTTAAAGAGCTTTCTAGAAGAACCTAATCCTATATATTGAAGACTTCTCTTTGGCATTTAACCAATCATTTTTTTATCTTTAGCTCTGCTCCTTCCTGTGCTTGACATCAAGGACATTATTGCTGCTCTTTCTAAGTTTGAATGCCGCCCACCTGCTGATCAAGTTCAGATCTTTTTTTTATGTTAGTTGCTGTTCTTTCTGAGTTTGAATGCCACCCACCTGCTGATCAAGTTCAGATCTGTTTTGATGTTAGTTTTGCATCCAGGGTTCAATATATAATCATTTTTATGACTTGTGATCTGATTGAATAAGGCCATGACAGCTGTTGACCATACTGAGCCCTAGCTGAGTTCTTTCTGCCTGTAAGTGTTTCAATCTTGATGTTCAGGTGACTTGATCTGCCAGTAAGAGAGCTCAGTCTGCTAGAAAGAGAACCCGATCTGCCCATACCCAAGCCCAGACCAGTTTGGGGTTCGATCTGTGTACTTGAGTTTTTATAGAGGGCTGATTTGGTTTCTGTTGACTTGCTTGATTGAGCCATAAAGCCTAGAGGCCAGATCTGGTCTATCTTGTGAAGGTCGTGAGGCTGGGATCAGATCTGCCTGTTGTGGGTTGATTTGACTGTGGGCCTTATGAATTTCAACCTGATCTGTTGTCATTCTTGTTAAGCGCTTTATATCAGATCTATCCTAAACCCTTATTAAGTTAATGCCTTATTGCTGAGACATGTTTTAGTTTGGTATTTGTACTAAGACCTTGTTGAGGTCTGTTCTTCTGTGCTATTTAAGATCAGATCTTCTGTGTCATGACTTTGTTGGATCACATCTATGTACTGAGTTTTTGGATCAGACCTCTTGTTTTGAGCCTTGGTACTGCCACTGTGTTTTGACTGTTATGACCACCCTTGATTAACTGTACCTCAGCCCAGTCATCTCTCTCTCTCTCTCTGGTTTGTACTTACCCTTTAGTAGGGTCAGCTGGTTCCCAGTGTGGCTGGCCTCTGAGAGGCACAGCTCTGTCTGAAAGTAATATTTCTGAGTATATTAGAAGAAGGGTTGCACACCCAGGTAAGTATCCTCACCTGTCTCTTCTATTGTTAATTAAACAAGTTAGATATTTTGCTATTACGGATTACATGTTATTGAAGATTACTTTAACACGGTGACCAATTGGCAGTGTTAAAGATGAAAAATTGAAAGAGATGAAAATTATGTTTCAGTTCTATTTACTGCTGTACTATTTCATTTCAGTATTATTTCGTTAAAAGTAATTTTTGCATTAAAGTACATTGATTTTACTCTTCTGCATCTAACCCTAACCCTCACCAAAAATTTAACAGAATGAACCACCGGTACCCAGACAAGATGACTACTAGGAGGCCCAAACAGAAGAAAAATTGCAGGAAATATATATTCACTCTTCCAGTAATCATGAATATCGGATTGAGCAACGGTCCATTCTATCTCAATATCAAAGAGGAAGGGCCTAATGAGGAGTCCAATCTAACAGCAGATCCAAAACAGATTCAGAAGATGAAAAAGAGGAAAGGGAAAATTCTAGTCATCACTGAGGACACCAAGGGTTCAAAAGGTATCCCAGTACTAAATGAAGAGCAAGACATGATCAACGCAGGGAGCCTCGCTTTGCATGTGTTGATTCAACCTACTCAGCCCAGCCCAGCCAAACCAAACAACCCATTCAAGCCATTCAACCCATCTGCAGGTTTTATATTGAGGAGGCCTGAAATCAGGTCAGACATCCGAAGTCCGAGCCTGGGCTTCCTTAAGAAGGTTATT
The DNA here is from genome assembly GCA_027924585.1 of Larix kaempferi. Classification (NCBI taxonomy): domain Eukaryota; kingdom Viridiplantae; phylum Streptophyta; class Pinopsida; order Pinales; family Pinaceae; genus Larix; species Larix kaempferi. Next base: position 3,846,043 of record BSBM01000968.1, on the reverse strand, counting down.
ACAGTAGTTATACACGCAAACGAAATAAATTAGGTGCTATATGACCTTAATTCATTAGATATAATCCACCATGTTTGCATGATTTTGCTATATCATTATCTACCCAATCTACTACAAGACTTTCTGTGTATTTGCACAGGGCAGTTGTTGGAAATGCAAGTGCAATTTTTGCAGGTGCTCTGTACATCGACTGACTCCACTGCATATTGTTGTTTCCAACACCAAGTTGGTTCCCACCTCAGTATCAACTCTAATCGCTGCAGTGCACTGTGTCTGAGTCTTCGAGATAGATTTATGCACATTGGAAACTTCAGTGCCAAGCTTTGAGGGCAAAGCTTTTCAAAGTGGCTATATGTTATGTAGTTTCCTGAGTATCTAATAAAGGCTATTTTCTATAGTTAGACAACATATTAATCATGGGATTAAAGGATGCTTAGTTATGCTTGTTAGTAATAGCTCCATGTGTCATCACAAGGGATTTCATGTTCCCCTCCATGTGTCATCACAAGCGAATGCATCTTCACCTACCCCTCTGTATAGAGGTCATTGTATGTACTTGGGGAGAAACTGGAATATATTGCTGTCTTGTATTGGGAGGTTGCCCCCTCAAAGTTGCTTGGAGAGTAATACAGTTGATAATAAAAGTTCTCCCATTGCATCTAGCTGAGTTTCCATTGATATCGTATGGTTGCATAGTTAGTAGTGAATGTGACATCATTACCAAATAAGACTGCAAAACTTATTCGTACTACCCATTCACAACATATGCATCAAAGTCACAATTAAAGTTGGAATCAAAGTTCCTTGCTCTAAAACTTCAAATAGATCAGTCATGAATTTACTTCAGCAATTGAATATAGAACTGCATTCATTTGGTCCTCTTGAGCTTGAGTTAAAATAAACCATACACAATCAAAACCCAGCAAATTCAAAGCATTCAACTAGCAATCACGACTAATACAAGAAAAAACATCCAATAAATCTTCCTACCAACTGTATACTGCCATCTGATACTCGTGTGTCCTAAACCAATATGAGCACTCAGCAAAGAAAAAAGAAAAAGAAAAACACAACAAAAGAAACGCCAGTGCTTGTGCATTTATGAAGTCTTTGCCCAATAAAACTTTGGTGGGTTGAATTTTATTTCTTTTATTTCTTACAAGATTCCTCATAAGCACTAAAGAACCTCAACAGTTCTTTTCTTACAATGAAAGCTTCCCTGTCAGCGCTGTAGCAGACCTTCTCCCACAAACTACGGTAGGTCCCAGATAGCATAACCACCAATATATCACGGAACGTAAGAATGTGACACCTCATTGATCCAAATATTTCTGAAGGAACACAGTGCATAAACATATAGGCTACTCATACAAAATATGGATGATCCAAAAAATTATACTTACCCCTGAAAGTAGGCTATAGTAACAAAACAAAGGACACAGACAGCTTCAACTTGCAGAATCGGTAAATAGTGGGAATGTCATTTATATTCAAGTCATCAAATAGATTTGGTTTGTTATAGAAGGTAAGGTAAGAGCCTAGAGGTGAAGCCCAACCTCCCCAAAGCCTCTGAAATCATTATTTTACATTTGAGCATAGGTTCCATATTTTAATATCTAATAGTTATCATAAAGGGTGACAATTTTCCAACAATGCTTTAAGAATTATTAAGAAAACATTTGAGATACACAGTTAGGATTCACACAGACATTTTTTGCAGGAACTACCTGAAGAATCAGCCCAATTCTTTCCTACTGAACATGCTCTCAAAGAAGCTGAACCAGAACGTGTTTCCACTCTCATAATAATGTAAAACCAAATGCAACTAAACAGTTGTTTGACAAACAAATAAATTAGAATGGTTTAAAGCACATACTAGGGTGTAGGGGTCACTGGCCATCTGAGTGGAGCTGCGGCGAAACCTGTCCTTGCGAGGGATAATCGTGCCACCCTGTTGAAAAGCAGGTATGCTCTCATCTGACACATCCAACTTATAGTGGTTACCTCCGGTATAAACAGCTCCAGTCCTGATGTCATACCAATATTGAGAACCTGGCAAGTACACTGACACTGAAGTAGCTCCCTGAAATACCAGAATACAACAGCCTTTTGTTAGAGAAGTAACTCCAAGTCTCCAAACCAATTAACAAAGCTTTCAATTGTAAACAATGTCAAACCAGTTTGAAAAAAAAATTGCATTACCTCATTGTAAATACCATGTACCAACAAACTGCCTCCAACCATGAATGCCTCATCATTGGAAAATAATAATTCATCACTTGGGAATTCCATCCACAGTGGACGCATGACTGGAACTCCTCTGACATGAGCCTCTCTAAATAGTGTGTAATAGTATGGAAGCAGTGCATAACGAATATGGATGGCCTCCCGAATCAAGGCAGTGTTTCGTTCCCTGAATGTAAACAATGATGAGCCATTTTAAGCATTACTATATCCCATATATGTAAACATCGAAAGTGGCTCAAAATGAACGTCTCTGAAGTTGCAAATAATCAGCAAGAATTTCTATAAATGATTGCTTATTTCATCATCAGTAGTTGTTTGAATTACATGTTTCACATGAACCACCTTCAGTGATGATCTAATCTATAAAGTCTATAATTCAATTTTGCTTGCTAGACATTAGCTTGGGCTCCAATAATTATTTCCCATTATATACACGCCTATATTTGCCAACTCACTATATATACAAAAATGTCCATATTCTAAACACAGCACATCCAACATCTGGCTTTTGGGGCCTCTGACCCAGGAACCAAACGGGGACAACCTAACACAAGATCATTTATTTCAGCACCAGTTAGCACCACGACCGGCATATTTGAACCCCAAGGCTCTGATCTCAAACGAATCAAAAGTGAGTCGATACCCCAAACAGCGTTGCCCCCATCCTGGGTACACCCAAATAGGATGGAATATCTCTGGGTATACCTTACAGTGTACCCAGAAATCTTGCGGTGTACCATCCCACAAAACAATTTAAAAAGAAAAGCAAGACAAAAAAAGTGAAAAAAAAGGTGGGGCTACAGCCTCACCCAAACCTAATACTTCCCAAGAAAGAATTTACAACTTTACATCACTTTTTAAAGCCTTTTTTTCAACTCATAATACCCACATTCCCTCTTCAATTTAATCTCAATGCGGGACAGCTTGGGTTGCATTTTTCAATAAAGCATCAAAGATACTTATTACACTGAAGTGTCGAGTATCCACCACCTGTCACCAGGGTTAAAGTTGCTGGGACTTTCATGTTGCAAAACATATGGAGACCCCGGGAGGTGATCAAGCCCCTCCAGTGCAGGGATCCTTCCCTCCAAACAAGCCTTTCATTTAACAACCACAACCTATGGTGGTCTCCTCTTGTTGTTTGAAGCAAAGCCACTCGTCAAGAGTGACTCGAGACAGCTTGGTTCTCTGCCCAAAAGCTTTTTCACAGGTGACTATGATCGAATAACAACCTTTTTACTGGTCAGTCTTGCTCCTGGCTGCCTTGGCTGAAGATTCAGCATAAATTTCAGCTCAAATGTGTTGACAAGTTTGTTATGGAAAGACCTCGAGGCCTGATTCTTGATGAGTTGATGGTTAAGTTGTGCTTGCAAAGCCCAAAAGCGTGGTAAACGAACTGAAAGTGGGGGCATGACACCGTCTTCACAAAATACAAGCTTGAGTTGGGATACATATGCCTCCACGCATGGCCCATTCTCGAGGGCCAGCTGAAAAGCCTATGGATTGTTAAAAAGAAAAAAGACCTGGCTTTTTGGGCTGCGCAGCCTATGGAAGTCAGTATTGGAACTTTTTGAAAGCAATGTTTATCCGGTTCTTGATAATGGGAGGCTTATCTATTGGAAAAAGATGGTCATACCTGGGAGTTACAAACCCATGTTGCTCACAATGTGGGTGTGCTGAGACTAGGAAACATATAGTTTGGTTCTGCACTTTAGCCATCTCTACCTGGGACTGGGCGGATGCTCTCTGCCAGTCATATCTTCTGGTCTCCCTCTCATGGAGAGCGACTATCTTAGGGAATAAATGTCCCTGGGCTATAGAATTTGCCTCTGCCTAGTTGCCTGCGTGAACTGGAGTTCTTTATCAATACATATACATAAAATATATTAATATAATATCTTTTGGACGAAAGGACAAATTGTTATCCTCTCCATCCGGATTCAAATACCGCTTGTCACATGTTCGTTCTTCTCCAGTCAGTTGTTGATTAAGGCTCTTCGTGAGCCATGAAGAATATTTCTGATTTCTCACTTATGGAGCCAAAGGTGAGGTGTAAAGTTACATGTTATAAAAAAAATTGCATAATATCGCAAAGAAAACAAACAAAATGCCAAGTGACAACATGCACAATAATTTAGGTGGCATTGTGGCAACATGCACAATGATTTAGGTGGCGTTGCCACAGCCCCATATTGTACAATTGTGGCATGGCTATAAGGGGGAAATGACAGGTTGAGGTAGTGTGTTTCCCAACCTGTAAAATCTACGAGTTGGACAATTTGCTCCACGTCAATATTGATGGTGTCCTATCTAAAATCACATGTAAAAAAGGTCCAAATTGGACAAAAAAATTCATCATTAGAGTGACCTTACAAATTTTAGGAACACAAAAATATGGAATTTAAATGACACAAATATATATATAATTCAAAAAAATTCTAAAATAGAAACTTATCAAGAAAATTAGAATGAAGTTAACAGGAAAATAGATAACAAACAACAATTTCATAGATTTAATTTATATAATAACTCCCATAGAATATTACATCATGCAAAATCCAAAATTAGCCCCAGTGTAGCAGTTACATAGGTACATGTATACACCCGTCTTGGGTACACGTTCCAAATGAGGACTTTGTACAAGGAATGTTGACAATGTATCAAATATCACCCATAAGTTCCCAATGCATCAGGTACTTCGAGGCACGCCAATGGGTATGTCAAAGTACACAAAATTTGCATCCCTTGCATTTGGATACGCATAAAGGTACCCTGCCCTCAAGGGATGTGCAAAAGTACCCACCCATGGGGCCCCATTTTTGAGAATTTATTAAAAAAACCTTAAAATTTCTAGAACCTAATTACTAGTTTTCCACCCTTTTCTAATTGGTGCCACCAACCATCCTACACTCTGTAAACAGTAAACAAACACAGAAAACACAATGATCATTTGCTAGTGTTGGGTTATGATTTTGTTGTAGCTAAAAACTCATAATAGTAGTAAATTTGAAGCATGTTTTCTTTGGGATTAACAAGGAACAGTGATTGGTATGCATCATCATTCATGTTTGTATCCAATATATATCATTAATGATTATTTTTAAAAGTTAAAAACTTTAAAAACTAATAAATTTTTAATGTTAATATATCTGGGGCAGGGTCCCCTATGTCCTACAACGTTGTTTTCTAAAATTTCTTTGGAGGGGAGTTCCTTGCAGTATCGGGTAAGCATCTCTATGTACCCTCATCCCCACATATTGGAAACTCGATGCAACAAAGAATTAGACATGTGCAAAAATGCAAAATGAGGTATCCTTAGTTCTCAAATTCATCAAAATCTCCATCAATTGACCTAGCAAAACCCAAAAAAGAAACTCTCAATTGTAGATGCATGAATAGATGATGACTCTGCAAGATTTAGAGCAGCGAAGGAGAGGTCCAAGTCAGCAGTTTCAAGATCCTCACCCCATTATAAGAAAAGAAACCCACTTCAGGTTTCTTTCTTTTTTTCCCTTTCCATTTGAAAAAAGTAACTATGAATCTCTGCATAACAAATCACAGCAATTTTATTTTTATCAATCAAAATCCTTTTTTGATGTATGCTAAAATTGGCACAAATGACCATTAGGAGTTGGAAAACAGCTTCCTATAGGCCTTAAACAACAGAGAAATAGATGTGAATCATTTCAAAGTAGTTTCCAAATTGTGAAACAGCTCTGAAATGTTTCAGGCCCTTTCCAACATGTTTCAAATGCATCAAAATCTCCATCAATTGACCTAGCAAAAACCAAAAAAGAAACTCTCAATTGTAGATGCATGATAGATGATGACTCTTCAAGATTTAGAGCAGCGAAGGAGAGGTCCAAGTCAGCAGTTTCAAGATCCACACCCCATTATAAGAAAAGAAACCCACTTCAGGTTCTTTCTTTTTTTCCCTTTCCATTTGAAAAATAAAAAAAGTAACTATAAATCTCTGCATAACAAATCACAGCAATTTTCTTTTTATCAATCAAAATCCTTTTTTGATGTTTGCTAAAATTGGCACAAATGACCATTAGGAGTTGGAAAACAGCTTCCTATAGACCTTAAACAGCAGAGAAATAGATGTGAATCATTTCAAAGTAGTTTCCAAATTGTGAAATAGCTCTGAAATGTTTCAGGCCATTTCCAACATGTTTCAAATGCATCTTAGTACCTAAAACATTTCTAGGTTTTGAAATGAGGGGGATGAGTTACCCGCAACTTCAATGTGGACAATGAAATCCAACCAAGTGGGCTTATGGAGTTATTTACAATTAAAATGCAAACATATGAGCCAAAATTTAAGAGTTATGTGTACCTACATAGAACCTTAAGTAAAGATCTAGAGGATTTAGAACATGAAGAAGACTCAATTGTTTGCATTAGTGATTAGTGAACAATCACCAGTGATTTATGCCTCGGGTTTTGATCTCTCAACTTTTTGGAAAAATCTTTCCAATGGATAGGTCATGTCGTGTATCTAACATCTTTATTATGTATAAGACCCTAAGTACATGAGACAGTTTGTGCATATGCTCACGCTTTTGTAAAAAGTTTATAGTCTCGGGTATCAATGGTTTAATATTCTACTTTTATGTAATAAGGAACTAATCACTTTTATTAATAAGTTAGGGTTTCCCTCTTTGTATAAGTTGGGGTCTCCCCACTCTCATTTGTATCTCATATCACTTCATCAATACAATCATCAACCTAATATTGGAGATTTCTTCCTCCATCCTACTAAGATGTGCAGTGCAATCCACTTGGGTGTGCAGGTGCCCTCAACCATTTGGGGTTTTGGTGTTATTTTTTTTATATTTCAAGTTGCGTTGCTATCATATTTCTTGTCAATAGTTTTAGCTCCTCATGGAGCCACTCTTGCGCTCCTACAATGTATTGACACTATTGTACTTAACAATCCAATTGACCTACATTTGTGGTTTTTTGTTGGACATTGTTGAAATGCACATTTATCATGTATTTGTAGTAGTAGTGCCATTTTGGATAAAGGCGCAATACAAAACTTTGTCTTATGTATTGCAATTGAGCTTGGCCTGTAACAAAATTTCCAAATGTTATGCACTTGGAGGTATAACACCTATCATATATTCTGAAGATTCGATGTTAATCTCAGAGGGTTGTTGAAGGTCAAGGAGAATAAGCACTAGTGTGGAGCAACGAGCATCTGTTAATCTCTAGAAAGCCATGTCAAACTTTGGTCCCCATGTGTGAGTATCTTGTTGGTGAGCCAATTTAGAGGACAAGCATGTGAGAGTATTAACTAATGAATTATCTATAAAATTTCATGCCACCTAGAATCTCTTGAAGTCTGAAGTGGTAATGGAACTGGACCATTCTTTTAGTACCTTTACTTTGTTTAGGTTTGCATATATGTTGAACTACATAACAAGCAAGCTAGAGACAAAATAGCAGAAAAGACTTAAGCCATTCTCGTGCATTGATCTTCATACCAATGATGGTAGTAATATCATCATTGATCTTCATACCGAATCCATTGATAATATTGGTTAGTGGTCATCCAAAACCATCAGATACATAGCATCAAAATTTCATGATTGAAGAAGAATCCAAAAGCTTAAGCTTTGATCCCTTCCACATTCTTCTCACTTTGCACCTAACAAGGGGGAACATCAATGATGATAGTCAGGCTTCAAGATTCGAAGTCCTATCAAGCGAAATATCAGCATTTGGGAATTACAGCCCACATCAATTCAGAGAGCACTCAGTGATCCTATTTGTTCAATGATAGAAGAGTGGTGATCCTATTTGTTCACCAAATTAGCAGAAGAAGCTAATTTGGTGAACAAATAGGATAACCACTCTTCTATCAGTGAACAAATAGGATCACTGAGCGCTCTCTGAATTGATGTGGGCTGTAATACCCAAATGCTGATTGATTTTTGCTTGATAAGACTTCGAATCTTGAAGTCTGATTATCATCATTGACGGCAGGTTTTCGGCAAACAAGGCTTAAGCCATTCTTAATCTCTAGAAAGCCATGTCAAACCTTGGTCCCCATGTGTGAGTGTCTTGTTGGTGAGTCAATTCAGAGGACAAGCAATGTGAGAGTATTGACTAATGAAATATCTATAAAATTTCATGCCACCTAGAATCTCTTGAAGTCGTACCTTTACTTTGTTTAGGTTTGCATATATGTTAAACTACATAACAAGCAAGCAAGAGACACAAAATAGTAGAAAATACTTAAGACATCCTAATGCATTGATCTTCATACCACATCCATTGATGATATTGCTTAGTGGTCATCCAAAACTATCAGATACATAGCATCAAAATTCAATGATTGAAGAAGAATCCAAAAGCTTAAGCTTTGATCCCTTCAACATTCTTCTCACTTTACACCTAACAAGGGGGAACATCAATGATGATAGTCAAGCTTCAAGATTTGAAGTCCTATCAAGCAGAATTCAATCAGCATTTGGGAATTACAGCCGACATCAATTCAGAGAGCACTCAGTGATCCTATTTGTTCACTGATAGAAGAGTGGTGATCCTATTTGTTCACCAAATTAGCTTCTACTAATTTACAAAAGATCCAATAAAAGACACAAAAACCATAAAGCACTAAGAGCTGTCATGAGACTTGAAAAAGATTTACTGTTTATCTAGGGTCTTAGGTAGATTGTCAACTGGGTATAGCTTGAGCAGTTGTGAAGAAAAGTTGTTACCCTCCCCACTTGGGTTCAAATCCCACTTTGTGATTATTGATGAGCTATAAATAATCTATCATGAATTGTTGACCTGACCTTGTGCCCTGAAGAATCTAGTGTTTACCCTGGGTACCATCCTCGGAATGAGGGAAAGTGCCTGGAAGGTTTCCCCCAGGATATATTACCTGGAAAAAAAGGATGATCCTCTCAATCTTCTCTATATATGAGTGCAAGATGAAATTAGCAGCTAACTCTGCTTACCAAGGAGTTGTTTAAATGCAGACACTATTTGCTGCAGGATAAATGCATGTCGGCCAAATCCAATTTTATTACACCCAATTTAACCATAGGACAAATAAGACGGATGGGACTACGAGACAACATTTTTTGGCAGAGACAAGAAAGAGGCAAATCCAGAATGGAAAAGTTACTTTGCAGACTCCAAGATAATAGCGATATATTTAGGGATCTTAAACTGGGATGCATTACTAGCTTCTCCATGCCCTTTCAAGGGAACGAAGATATTGGGAGAGATTCCTCTTCATTGCAAAGATGAGGACATTAGCTAAGTCTCTTCCAACTTCCGCTTATAACAAATAGGAACTGGAAAATTTATCCTTGGATTTCAATTCTAGCAAACTAAGATTCATCTGGAAGGGCTACACATTTATGAAATAAGTAATATAATATTATAAACAAACTTCCCGACTTCAATCCCTTGCAACCTGTGTAAGTGGTTGTCTTCCTTAGAGCCACAAAAAGTAATGTTTTATTGTTTCTGCCACTGTTTCATATATCGATGTTGATGAACCTGATGCACGATAGATCGATGGAAGGGGAAAAGCTCATTGACTATGGCGAAAGGCTCAATTTTCTGTTCCCTGGAGGAAATTATCAGGGCTAGGCAAAAGGACACTTTGCCTCACTCCTCCATTGACATGGCATATTCTCAGAATCTATCTTGTCCTCCTAAGGATCATGGAACATCCTAATGGTTCCCATCCTAAGGATATTGTACCTAGTCCATATGATATCCCATTGGTGTTGAATCCAAAGGAGAAAACCTTAGTGAATGGACCTCCCATCATGGAGGGTACCGAAGCTGTCAGAAGAGGCAGCGGAGCACATGCCCTGTCAAGCCCTCAGGGTATGTTTCCTCAGCTAGAAGCATGGGAAGTAGGGCTCATCCAGATCCTTCTTCCAGCACCCAAGACAAACCAGCTCTAGTTTCTGTGAAGTTGTGTGCAGTCGCTGTTAATCTTAACTCCTCCATTGGGCTAGGAGGACCAGCTGATAGTCTGTGAGCAAAAACGTTTAGGGAGGAAGCTCCCGCAGGTGAGGGTTCAAAGGTTTTTCTCAATATTGAAGAACTGGTGGGAATGCCAGAGAACAGCAAAGGGCCACAGTCTGCAAGGAGCAGATTAAACAAGAAAAGAAGGAAACATGTTAAGAAAAGAGACGAGAGAATTCAAATGGCGATACCGTGATAGGCAAAACCCCCCTAATGAATTAAATAATCCCAATGAAGAAATTGGCTCTGGCAGGTAGATTTCTAGGGGAAATATATGAAGGGAAAAGCTTTAAGAGAGTGAATTGGCAACATATGGGGAAACACCCTGGGGTATATACCCACATTTCATATTGTCAAAAAGGTGTATGTCTTTTGTCATTAAATTATTCAATGTTTGTCTTTAAAAATGGTTTAACAAAGCTGCCTACTTTACCTCTAGGGTTTTGAAGTGAAGCCATTTTGAATAAAATTGGGTGCAGTTTGGTTGTATATCTGGGTTTTAACAAGGATTTATGTGAGTTAACAATAAAATATGTGGCTAAGATATTGGTAGAAATGGATTTAGGACTAGGTCTTCCAAAATGCTTAAAAATGGATGTGGAAATTAAACTGTGAAGGTATCACATTCCAGTGTAATCTCTATCATCTGTATGGGCACATCAAATATGAATGCCCTTTGAGAAAACCCCAAAAGCAATTTCGGAAAAAGAAGGCTACGACATCAAGGACAACAGGAAGGCTTCATGCATAGCCAAATGGCCATGGTAATGACTGTGGTGCAAAAAATCTAGCCCCAGCTCTCAATGGTGATGAAGATATGCAACCAATGGCACAATCCAGGTCCCCCTCTGGAAGTATGCACATTCCTCAAATAGAATATCAAACCCAGAGGTTACACCAATGGATATGAAGAATCACAACAAGGAGGGGTCAAGCAGATGCAATCAAGGGCGTCTCCTCCAAATCAAGGTAAGATGGTTGTATCGTCTCCCCTTCAGTCTCCTTTCTGTCCCATTAATTTAAGGTGTAATCAGGATTCACTAAGATGTTTTGGTGAATTCTGTCATTGGAGATGAAATTGGGAACTTAATAAGGGACCCTCAGCAACCTACTGTCCTAGTTTCAGAACCTTTGGGAGTCGAAGACCTAGCTAAGAAACCATATAGGCCTAAAAAGGGTTTACCAACCCTACTTTCAGAGGATTTTTGGTCAAACAATTAACAGCGAGGAAAGGTTGGAGGAAGAAAAGAAGATAGTATCCATATCAGAGGGTGGTGGAGATAATGGCCAAGTACCAAACAAAATGATTCCTTTATCCCCTCTATGCCCCTCTCCTGCTCTCCCTCAATATGCAAGAAATCCTCCAGGTTTGGGGAAAACACAGATGCCACAAAAACTCAGCAATCTAGGGCCATCTCCAATCCCAAGCTATTCTCTAGCTATCATTTAAGATCTTCAATATCGTAGGTAGAATAGATCCTTGTATAAGTTCGGTGGAAAGTCCACTGAGCCTAGATGAGGGTTTGTCTGTTGTCATCACCCCTGGAAGAAAGTTCATGCTAAAATTGGCACAAGAAAAGGCAAAACAGGAAATAAATACTGTTAAACAACAGTCAATTATGGAGTCCATTGCAACAGGGAAGGCCCTGGGAAAGGGTAAATAATGCTAGTCCTATCAATCAATATAAGATATCTACACTTCCCTCAAAAAATACTACCCTTGAAGCATCTTTGCAAGCTTCACAAGCCAGATATTATCCTGATTCAAGAAACTATGTTAGATGTTGAAAGTTAAAAATTTATTCTTGCTTCATTTTTAAAAGACAGCAAATTTTAGTAGGATTCAAATGGCAGATCTGGAGGTATTGTATCTAGACGGAAACCTCCTCTCCAGTTGATTAATCATTCTTTGATCCCTGTAGGCATCTGGACAATTTTAAACTCTCTAGAATCTGGTAAAAAGATCTCAATTCTCAAAATTTACGGCCCCTATAGTGACAGAAAAGAATTCAGGATTTTACCAGGGGCTGTCTAAAAGAGAACCATATAATTCTGGGTGAGGATTTGAACTTTGTTACTATAAGAGATAAAATATGGGAGAGGCTACTAAAATGGACCCTCTAGCAAAATATTTTCTTCATAATATTGAGGAATCAAGGTTGTGTGATGTGGAGCCCATAAGTCTTGTGCCTACTTGGAAGGATCAAAGTTCAAGCAGAGAAGGAATATCAAAGAGACTGGACAGATTTTTGGTCTCAAAACATTTGTTGGAGGAATCGAATAGAATTAGAAGTTGGATTGGCCAAGGAATTCTTTCAGACCACTGTCAAATCTTTCTCCTAGTGGAGAATGAATATAAGCCATTTGGACCTTTCAAATTCAATCCAATTTGGTTTTTAAGAAGAGGAATTATTTTTAATTGTAAAGGAGAGTTAGAGATATTTCAATTTATGCACAAGAGTCAGCAAGGTATCAATTTGTAGAGAATTTAAGAGTAAAAACAGCTACGTTGGTATGGGCTAAGGAAAAGTATTGGTCTTCTGAGGAAAATTTGGTGGGGGTGGAAGGAATGATCTCCCAGATGTATGGACAAAATGACAGAGGGGTTTCCTCTTCTGAAGAAAAGACTCAACTCCAGCTTGAGGGCAGAAAAAGGGCTCTGTTGGAGTTGGAAGACTAGAAATTGAGGATGAAAAGCAAAGGCCTGTGGCTAGCACAAGGAGATGAGAACACAGTTCTTCCAATGTTATTCTAAGCAAAGGAAAAACACTAATACCATATCGAAAATGCAGATGGAAGATCAAGGGAGAGTCAGAAGATTTTACGAGATAGCAGATTTAGAGTTACCCATTTCAAAAGGTTGTACAAGGAGCCAAAAAGAGCAACTATAGCAGAGACAATAAAGATGACCTCTTATTTTTCTAGGTTTATAAATGAAGAGGCAAACGAGAATCTGTTGTCTGAAATTTCCAAGGCAGAGTTAAAATCAATGGTGGAGTCTTTTTAAAAGCATAAAAGCTCAGGTACTTGGAACCAATGTTATCGGAACCAGACCGGTCATCGAACCGGCAAAGCCCAAAATGTGAACCGGACCGGAACCGAAAAAAAACCGGGAAAAAAACCGGTCGACTAAAAAATACATAAAATATTCATATTTTGTAAAAAACATATATATTCATGTGCATACATATGAATCCAAACCATTAATACACAAATATGCAAAGTTTCTCATATATATATAGCAAGTATGGGTGCAAATAACCAAAACAGCACCCAGTGCAATACATCTCTGAGGTTCTGAACCAAAGTACATCAACAAAGAGGCTCGAAATGGCAACCATAGTACTAATGAATAACAATAAACTAATCATAGAAGCATAGAAAACTTTTTTTGTGTTTAAAAAAAATAAAAATCAGTTTCATGGGTCCACTGTACGGACCGGCCGGTTCGGGCCGGTTTTGACCAGTTCCGGCCGGTTCGGCCGGTTTTGACCGGTTCCGGCTGGTTCAGTACCCGGTTCAGACAAAAATCCGGTTCAACCGGTTTTTGTCCCTGACCGGACCAGTTACCTCTGTAAACCAGTCAAACCTACTGGAGGTCTTTGACAACATTACCCCTTGCCTCCACTCTTGTTCCTTTGGCAAAAGAGGGGCTAAGTCAAATGTTGAAAGAGGATGCCAAGAATGGCTCAATCAAAGACATAAAGATTGGGAGGCTCTTGGCTTTGTCAAATCTGTTGTTTGTACCATGATGATGTCATGTTGTTTGGGAATGGCAGGGAAGCTCTGACATTTAAGGAGATTCTAGAATTATATGGTAGAGCTACTTGGCTGGAAATCAATGCACAGAAATTTGCTCTTTCTTTCAATAGATTACTGCAGAGTCAGGAAGTCATAATAACAGGAATTTTTTCTTTTCAAAACATTGAGTTGAATAAAGGATTCAAATACCTGGTTTATGCTTAAGCCCAATGACTACAGGTTCCATCATTAGATCAGTTATACTAGAAAGTGGAAAAAGGGGTTACCACTTGTATTAGATGCTCGTCTTTTGGTGAAGGTTGACACAAGTAAAATCTATCCTTGAAGTTATCCCTGTTTACTACATTTCAATGGCATATATCCTGATAGGCATGCAGGGAAAAGAGTTCACTTTTTATGGACAAGTAAAAAGGAAAAACATGGAATGGTTCTGGTGAAATGGAAGACAGTAGCAATGGGTCTGGTGAAATGGAAGACAATAGCTGAGCCAAAGGCAACAGGCAGACGGAGACTAAAAATATATACATTACTTTGGGATGTCTCTCGTTGCAACAAGTCTCTGGAGACTTCTTAATAGTGAGGACCTTTAGCACAATGTCATTTTTAAAAAATACCTTGATCCAAAGGACCAAAACAAATCTACAACAAACATTGACTGGTTTAATGGCTCAACTCAATGCAAACACTTGGCAAAACTAGAAGATTGGCTATGGAAGTGAAGCTTGAGGCTACAAAGTGGATGACGAGGTCTAAGGATACAATTGAAAGGGTCCCACGCTTTTTCCATTATCCTTCCACTGGCTTGCCTTTAAAGTGTCGCATTATTAATGAAAGCACAAAAGAATTAAAATTAAAGAAAAGAAAACATAAATGAAAGGAACCTTGGATATGAATGCTGCCACTAAAGGACAACACGGAACAAGAGCGTTGAAGAGTTGGGACACATGGTCTTCCCATTGGTCCCAGCACTGCCTATAAACTCTTGCATAGCAATGAAGAAGGAATTTTGGGCAAAGAAAATAGTGAAAGCATGAAAAAAATTCCTGAGTTTGTGATCTGTAGTGTTCTAGAGAGCCAAAACACCATTGTAATTCTTCAATTGCTGAGAAATAAACTATAAGCATAGCCATTCAATGCTGGAGTTTTTCCTTCAGGTTTTTTCCAGGCTGATCTCTATGTCTATAGTGAATAGTTGTTGTGTGATTGTCGTTTTCTGTATGTTTGTTTAAGTTCTGGTGTTAACTAATTCCGACACCACAAATTTAATACATAATCAACTCCCACAGCACTAAAATCAATGTGATTGCTAACTGTGTTAACAACTGGTTGAACATTGGGTTTAATTTAATGTTTCAAAGTAAAAAACATATGATACAGCTCGATTTCTCCTTGAGTGCATCGCAATTGACCCGTGGCTTGAATATACCTTTGATTGGGTCATTGGCTAGAGTCTATTGTTTTACTCTGTGGCATGTGCACAGTTGCACACCCATATCCCAATGCTCAGCACAGCCTCACACTCAATTCAATGTGTGGTGTATACTTACAAAGTTACAACCATCAGTGTAATCCCTCAAGTGGTTGTGAGGAAAAATTGTACCTTCCCCACCAGAGTTCAAATCCTGCTTTGTGACAGGTTTGCTCTTAGCGAGTTGATTGTTGTTGATCAGCTATATATTATCTATTCATTATTTGTTGACCTGGCCTTATGCCTTGAAGAATCTAGGGTGTTTTTCTCCAAGATCAAGAGGACGAACTTAAATGGACCTAGAATAAATCTAAAAGAACTCTTACAGACAGATTAGGATATGAAGCCATGATAGTTCAAGATCTAACTAGGGATTGGCTCTACTGGTGGAGGATTGATTTAGAAGCTAGCATGTCTACTCCAAGTTTGAATTTTCACTTCGCTCGCACTATCCAACAAGGCTCTCGCTTGGGACAATGGTCAAAAGAGAAACAATTTGTAAGGTAGAAGGGGAATCTGTAGATCATCTTTTTGTTTCTTTTTCCTTCTCCAAATTAGTCTGGAATGAAGTTCTTCAAATGGTAGTTAGTTCCAATAAGTGTAGTAACACCTCTCTTTCGGAATGTTTTAAATCCTAGATGACAAAACCCTATTTACAACTCATAAAGCACTACCTTGTGTTGCCTTGTTTGGGTAGACCCGGGTTCAGCGAAGTTAACGCAGCAACAACAAAACCCCTCTCACTAGACCTTTCGGCATCACCCTGTAAACAAGCTGAAGTCTCACCCGAAGCGAAGATGGGGGGTTACAGAATCAACCTTCTGTAACCATGGCGATGTGCAGATGTGGTCAATATCCTCTCAGAAAGCCCCACTTAACATAAACCTAATAGAACTAGAATGAACAGGTTACTTCGCAGCTTATAATAGCTTGCAGAACTACGCTGAATCACTATTGTATTCACCGGTTAGCTACGCATTTATCATTCTAAGTGTTCCTCCATAGCATTCATATATGTGTATTCCATTTACTCAACATACAATTACCATTCACATACACATGAAAGCAAATACATAAAGACATCGCAAACTCATATATATAAACACCATAAACTCGTATGCATAAACTCATGGATTTACTTATTTCTTGGAAGGGTAACAGTTCCAATCTACGCACTTAGCAGCAAACTCTTCTCTTTGTTCAGATCTCTACGCACTCAGCTGTAGAGTCTGTTCTCTCCTTGATCACTATTCTCCTATTACAATACGTACGAAACAAACCCAAGCTACCCTGTTTGTTTCTAAGTACAACCAATCCCCTTATACAAAATTACCCATATATATAGATGTGCCCAAAGGTCACATATTACAATAACTATGGGCCAACCCCCATAGTACCCAAAACCCTAAAGTCCCGTGGTTCTCCTTTTGGCCACACTAAGCTTTAACTCTGTTGTCCCTTTGGCGTTGCTTCCTCTGACTCCACTGCTTCCTCTTAAAGCGCACCTCTAACTTCTGTAATGGCGTGTCCTTTACACCATTCCGCTTCTTAACTTCCTACCCCTGAAGCAGTCAGGTCGCCGCTTGGCTCTTAACTGCCTCAACCACTTATGGTTGTCCTTAGTACTTCGTCTTTATTAAGGAAACATGTCCTTTTCTTCCAACTATACTTCGCTCCATACCCTCTACCCGGGATTTGCAGAGTCACATTTCTCCCAAAAATGATCAAGTTAGACCTCGCCTAACTATACTTGCCTTCTTAACTTCTTCTTCTTGGGCCACGCCCAACACCTTGCTACATATTAAGGGGATTTGGGCTTTGTAAAAACAATATGATTTTTCAAAGGAGTATCATGGCACTTGGACTAGTGTCTGACAAAATCAGGCTCTCCTAGAGAGAAGGGTGGAAAGATCCTAAACTAAAGGTAGCTAGGATTCTCAAGGAACCAGTCAACGATCTCACACAAGCTTGGGGATTCATTAATGGAGCTTATCAAGGAACTCTAAGTTTGTGTGGAGCTGAGGCAATTCTTTTCCTAAATAATCATCATTATTTCACACTCAAATATGGTGTTGGGAGTGGTGCAAATCATAGTAGCAAGATTTAGCCGTATTGGGAGTTCATGTACAAAAATTGGCTTGGAACTCGAAATTCGGCTAATATTCGACATAATATGAATACAGTAAATTTGACTAAATGGTTAAATATATTTACAAAATGTTATTATTAAAATTTAAAATTGTTAAGATAGGAGTGGAATTTCAAGTAGAATAATGATACTGAGACAATAGTTTAACTTTACCAATTCAAATATTTATTAATTATCAATATGAGTGTAACTATAATAGCATTATATCCAATGATAACTCAAGTCTCATACTACTTTTAACTTCGCCATCACAATACAATGACCACATTCACCCTCTATATAAAATCTTCACACACAAAAACTCAGGAATCATTTCAAACAAATTTGTGACTATTTTTCCACATAATGTTTTAAATGAACGTTGAAGTCAACACATTACATAAGCAACATTAGAAGAATAAATGCAATGAGGCCATGAGCCCATACTTACCGATTAAACTCTATGTTCACATTGTTATATTATATTTTAGGTTCCAAATTTGAGATATATTTCACGTTGCTTACAATGAAGAATGAATGTTACTTTAAAATGTTGAATGTGCAAGTATATTTTTAAATTTTTTTAAATTTAAATAATGCATGTTTTTATAATCATGAGATGTCTACTTCTGTATTTTTATCATACTAGAATTTTTCTTTACATATTTTTCCATACTGAATGGAATTCGTACTCAAATCTTGCTACTATGGTACAAATAACAAAGTAGAATTCTTTACACTATGGGTCCTAATGAAATTGTTGTAGATAAAGGATTTAAGAGACTTGCAAATGTTGGGGGACTCCAAGCAGCTGATGGACTGGTGTAATGAAAAGTGTCAAATCACCAATTTGGCCCTAGGCCCTATTATGATGTAACGTACCCACGTTACACACACAAACAATTTATAGTATAAAACTATAAAAATAAAATTTTCTTTTATACATCTTATATTAGCTTCATAAGACTCATTAATTGCCCATAAACATAATTCTACAGCGGGGAACTCTGCCCCTTCCTTCCAAGATTTCCTCCTTCACCAGACCTACAGAGATATTCTGGAACATAACAGGGTTCAACTCTATCTCCCACAAAGCCCAGGTGAAGACTAACCATCCCTTAGCAAGGTGAAGGATAATTCATAAGCAAACATAAGAATGACACTAAGCCATATATACATATCATCGCATGCAGAGTTAAACAACACAAAACAACCTTAATCATAGAAAAGACACCCAATCAGGCATACAGACTTCATAACCAGATTTATGCCTATCATTCTATGAACATTACATGAACTATCCATTCATGAATAAGATTGTGACAGAATAAGCATACATGAGATTAATAAATGAAGTATAAGCCATACATCTTTCACATGTAAGATTCATAATGCAGATAACTCATGCAATTGAAGGAAACATCCTACATGTATACAGCCTTCTACACAGGCTTAAGCATAGTATAATTATGGCTTACATTTAATTACAACCTTCATTCAACAAATTACAGGCATAAGCATACAATAAGCATAATTACAGGCATAAGCATAGCATAATTATGGCTTACATTTAATTACAACCTTCATTCAACAAATTGAACATAACAAGCATAATAAATCACATGAACATTATAATTCATCCACAATACACTTATCTGAAATTCACATAAAGGTGGCAATTGGCTGCATGTGAGCCACGCTCCACCCAACCTTAGAACTTGTCCAGCCTGTACTATTTCAGCTCCCAAGTTCACCCTCGAGCCGAGATCCAGACATTAACCCAAGATGTCTCACCAAACCCCTCAACTCACTCACAGAGTCAAAGGTGGAAATAACAGGGATAAAGGATATGCATAGGAGTTCATCACAACAACAGTTTGATAACCAATTCCTTGTCAATTCTGCAATTAACCCACAGAGTTCCTTCCCTAAAACGCACAGTGATACACTTCAATGCAAGCGTCGGAATTCACTCGGAGTCCCATGCACAATTTCCAATTGACTGATAAATGCAACCAAGGAATTCAGGACCAGATCAGATTAACTCAGCATAATGAGGTTCAGGTTTCATCACAGGGATTATTCCCAAGTTTTCTTCACTCTCTGTGAACTCAAAGACGAACAGTGATTCTATTCATTGTGCGCATCTAAATTTCATTCCCCCCCCCCGATTTTCGCACATCGTGCTTTTACAGGCAACCATATTCCCCCCCGCGGTATGTGCCTCACCCCGTGCATTCTCCCAGATCTCCCTTGGTTTGTCCGCACTGCTTGCCCAAAGCGACCTCGTGTCCTCCTTGGGCTCCCACGTGGCTGTCCCAAAGGAACAAGTTCCTTCCATCCTTAATTACGATTAGCCTCTTCATCTTCATCATTAAATAATATTTAACATTAAAATAACCCCCCATTAAGAGTATGGTTAGAAGTATGGGTTTTGGGGCTTTTATCATAAGGTTAAGAAAATAAGGTTTAAGGAGACAAGGTACATAGGTCAACCTTTCCCCCTCACAGCCCTTGGTTAATATCTGGATCTCCTCTTCAGTGTATTGCTCATCACGCAGCAAGCTGGTATTTGAATTAAAATAATATATTGCTATGTACATACTTCATAGCAAATTGTTCAAGATACAATATCAGTACTTTATCTGGGCTAGGGGTATTACATATGAACAGGGTACCAGAGATAAAATCTCGGTTTTATTTTATCTCTTTCCCGCACATCTTTAGAGAGTTCAATATAAAAGAAGGCTCTCTCTCAAAGTATGCCCTTTATTTGCAGGAAGGTATTCTAGGGCGAAATGGCCTCACTAGAGTTATCCTTATCCCTATTATGAATAGAGAGATGGGTGGATGCATGTAGTCATAGAGGAATTGAGTTTCTTGTATTACAAAATGTTTAATGATAGTCTAAGGACAATTTTGGCTAGAAATGTTGTGATACATGGAAGACAATAATATGGAGCTACAAGGTATGTTTGAGAACATTTCCAGACTTTGCAAAGTGTTGCCTCTGAAACGCACACCTGGGGGGATGCCCAGCAGAAATCTTTCGAAGCTGCTCGATGTGGCCTTGGGGGCAAGTCTCGAGTCAGGTGTTGTCAGCTAATGCTGACTCCTCCGTTTAGCCAAACTCCTAACGAAGCCGTAGACCCTACTAAAAAAAGGTTACTAATTCTTTTTTAAGTTGATGTTTGGTCATGGAAAAGAGTGTTATTTAGGAGTTTATGAATGAATTAGCAAAATTAAACCAAGTCTGCTCACACATAAATTGAAAGGCATTTACAGCATGACATAATCATAAATTTAAACAACAACTTGTGAGATAAAGATAGAAATATGAAAATATTGTTGCAAGTGTATGAGACTAGTGCTAATGGAGTCACTGATTGTTGGAGTGTTGTAATGAGAACTGTTGTGCAAATGTTCTTGGTTTATTTTATTTACGATTTTATGAAGATGAGTTAATTAATTGGGAAAAAGGGGATTCTTGATATACCTTGCGGTACGGGGAATATGTCTGGATTTATGATCTAAGTGGCTTTGCACAAGAACATGTGGGCTGGAACAAAGTCCCGAGAGCGGTATTCAACACTACACCAACAAGGATGTAATCTAACTATGCTCTGAGATCACCTTCCAGTGGTTCTCGCTTCCTTAGCCAAAATTTCCCCACTTTTGATCAATTTCGAGGCAACACCGGATTTTCGTTTGTTTGTGGAGACTTGATTTTATTAAGATGAGTGGATTAACTTAAATGTGGAAAATTTAAAGAATGCAAACTACCGCTTTTGATATCCCAAAGCTCAGACAAGCTTGCGATGAGTAGAGCATACGTGAAGCATGCGAATGTTAATTCCAATTGTTAAAACTCTCCGACAGAGAGCACTCTTGATCCGCAAAAGCGAGATTCAAGAGATCTTAAGAAAGTAAAAACCCTCCGATAGAGAGCGCTCTTGATCCGCAAAAGCGAGATTCAAGAGACTTTAAAGAGAAAAAAAGGAAAATGCAAAGAAATACAAAAAAAAGCAAACGAAGGTTCTCTAATTACTACCCAAGAGTTTATTTCGGGTCAAAGACCGCACTCGGGAAAGCAAAGGGGTTAATATTCAATTTATTCCCAAATAAAGTAAAGTAAAACATGAAGGAAGAGTCTAGCTCTAGTTGCAATCATTTTTTTTTCAGCAGAAAAATCACCTTCCTACTATTCCGAAGGAATCAAGGAAAGCTAACACGCACGGGAAATCTCAACAAACTTCTTCACATATCGTGGATGGTAGGTCAAGCAAACCGTCAGCCGGTCATCCAAGCCAGAAGATGTCTCAACGGAATTGAACCCAGGTGGATGGAATGAAATCCATCTATCCTCACCAACGGACCACCGTATCTAGTTGCAATCATTGAAAGAACTAATCTAGCAAGCAACACTAATCTAAAGCATAAAGTAAAGGGGACAAATACAAGCTTCCCTGAAATGGGGGAAGGGGGTGTGGGAGCCTTAAAATGTTAAATCCCACATGCTCTTTATTAATTTATTACAAATCTTAACTCTCCGACAGAGAGCGCTCTTGATCCATAAAAACGAGATTCAAGAGACTTTAAAAAAAAGCTTGAAAAAGCTAAGTAAATACAAGGGGTTGAAATATGTCCTCTTCAAGGTTCAAAATTCTCAAATTCGCTCAAGTCCTTCGCTTTTCTATGACAGAAAGACAAAAAACAAGCGAACAGCAAATTTCTTAAAATGTCAAGGGATTAGCTAAAATCTCAATAAAATACAATATTTAGTACTTGCAAATGATAGAAAATAATTTACTAGTTCATATACTAAAGATTCATGGCTAGATCTTGTTACCATCTATTTTGTACAATAGCTGAATTTCTTGTGAGCCGCCAGTTTATTGAACATGATTCATGTTCATCATCAGTGTTCAAAAGTTCAAAAGTCATTTTCAGGGCAATTTTGCCCCATTTGTAATAACTGCATGTTCATACCCCCATGGGGAATTTGTAAAAAGTTGGTCTAAACGGGGTCCTTTTATAAAAGACTCAGCTATCCTTAGGTTTAGCCATTTGGGGGATACTCTAGAGTGTTTTTTCCTTAGGAATTATGCGCTACTCATCAGTGGCGTATAATCCCTGAGTTTTTCACTCAAACCTCCAAAGCTAGAGTATTTTCCATGGTGGTCAAAACCTAAGGTGGTTATTAGAGTCTTGTGTCTAGGATTTTTTACGTGTTAGCCATCTCAATTGAGTCGTATGAACATGCACTAGGTCCCCTAGGAGTTTCGTTGGATTCCGAGAAGAATAAATTTTTCCATAAATTAGACCATTTTTTAATGGTTTAATTAAAAAATTTCAAAAAGTGATAAAAACCTCATCCGAAAGCGAAATTTGGCATGGGGAGGCTCATTTTGATGCTCAGAGCATCCTCTTCACCTTGGCACCTTCATTCTTCAGTTTTCGGGCAGTTACGTCACCCCCATGAGAAGTTTTTGCTAAAAATGCATCATTTTGGCATTTAATTGCCAGAAAATGACAAATTGCACCGTGAGGGCAAAACTCAAATAAGTCAAAAATAATCTTTTTAAAGTTTGGGAAAGGTTGAAGTGATTTAAATGAGGATGTACAATCAAATTAAGTGATAAGTCATATATTATAAAAGTTAAAATTGAAAAATTTGGATTAAATTGGGTGTACATCCTCCTTCACATGGGCTCCATCAAATCGCATAAGGTATGGGTGAAGGTTCCAATCGTGAGTATGGTGGGCATCTACATCAAAGTTAAAATGCACATGTATTATAAGGCCAAAAATTTGGATATACGAATCACATGGAATGGAAGACGTGAGCATGGTTTGGTCGTACGGCTAGCTCTCACGAGGTAATGATTTGGCATTTGATTAGTGGATGATTGAAAGTGTATTGATTATGGTAGGCTCCTTCCTCATTTGATGGCCACATCACAAGGCTTGGCTTCACTTGGAATTTGAGCTATCCCTACATTAGCTCCAACACTATCTCCTTGATGGCTCACGTATCTCCTTGATAGCTCACGTGTTTGCAAGATGGAGGCTTCCTATTCGAGTGGTGTACATTACTATGTATGGTGGAGCTTCCAAAGATGGAATGGGGGGCGCCTTGCCAAGGTGGAGGCCACCTCCCCATTCACCTACCAAGAGCTTGACTTTGTTATTTGTGATTCACTCCACGCCATGGTTTGATTGGAGTTTGACTTGTGTTGATTGGAGTATTGGCTCCCTTGCATGCCAAGTTCGATTTGGTCTCTAGCTCTCTTAGTTTTTGTATAAATAAGAGCACTTGGCTCTTGTTTTAGGATGGAGATTTGGGCATAGAAACTCTAGTGAAATTGTAAGCATTCTTTGTTAATAAAATATTTTCGACTTTGGAGGTCACTTGCATTGGCTCTTGGCATTGTGTCTTCATTCTATGATGAAGTAATATCTCTTTCACCCTACTCTTTGATTTCAATTTTGATTATTGTATGCTTATTGAAGACTAACAATCTAGTACTTAGGCTTCTAATCAAATTGTTATTGAGTGTTTGTGTCATCAGGGGTTGCATCTAGTAGAAGATTTTGGCATCTAATACCTTCACTATGCAGGAACTCTATTGTTGATGGTCATTTGTTTGCAGAGGTTCAAGCAATTTCAATCTTTCTTGCCTCATCCATCAAGCTATCAAAAACATTCTTCTTGGTTACTGGTTACTAGATCTACTCCTTCAAGCTGTGGAAAACCCATTTCCTACTCATCTCCAAGCTTAGAAACCCCCATCAAACCTCTCTTTGCTTTTGTTTGGTTTGATTCTTCTCCTTGTTCTCGTTTTCCTAGATCTCCTAAGCCTTCTTGCTCTCGTCCCTCTCCTTTCCCTCCATTCGTTTTCACCTTTGCATCTTTCTCCTCTTCATTTTCTTCCCTCCTCCTTTGCTCTCGTCCCTCCTATCTTCTCTTCTCCTCTAGCTTTCTTCTTCTCTTCTTACTCCCTGTTCGCTGCTGCTCTTTCATCTAGTTGGCAGCCCCACTCCCTACCTTCTTCCCATCTTTGTTTTGCCCTACACTATCTCTGTTTTCTCCCTTTATTTTCCAGCCCTTCCACCTTCCTTCCCTGCGCTGCTCCCTTTCACTTCGCTGTCAGTTTCCTTGCTGCTGTCCCATTTTTATTTTCTGCTGCTCCTCTTCTAGTTGGCAGCCCCCTCCTTCATTTTTCTATCCCTTTGCTAGCCTCCCTTTTCTCTTAAAAAACTTCAAAAAAACTTCAAAAAGAACTTTTAAGTTTTAGTCTTAGTCTCATAGTAACTTGCACTTCCTTTGACATTTAGATCTTACACTTAGTTCTGTTTAGTTTACTTTTGCTTCACTAGATCTCATCTTAGATTTTGCATTGTATTTTAAATTGCTAGTTTGCATCTAGTCTTTTAGTTTTAGTTTAGATCTCATTCTAGCCTTGCATCTAGTTTACTTCAAACTTTTGCATCTAGATCTCTTTACATAGTTGCATTTCATTTTAAATAATTAGACTTTAGTATAATTGCATTTCATTTTAAATAATTAGACTTTAGTTGCATCTAGTTTCATTTTTGCAAGCTTAGATCTAGTTAGTTTCAAGTTTGTTTTGATTTTGCACTAATGCTAATGGGTGCATGAGTGTTGGACTTTTTTGTTGTAGGTATTGAGAAGAGAACAAATCATCAAAGAGAAGCAAGAAGAAACTTTAACCAAAACCATTTGGAGATATCCCAAAGAAGAAGAAATCATCAAGAGGAGCAATAAACCATAAGGAAGATCCAAAACCAATGATGATGATGTTAACCACGAAAACTTGAACTTCTCATTCTCCTTTTGTAAAAGAAGTCATAAGACTTCTTGCTTCAAGTTCTTTTTACTTTCAGTTTCTCTCATTGGTTGAAATTCCTCAAAAGTTGTATTCGTTAATAAAAGATCTTTTTGAGTGGGGTTTTTAAGTCCCCACTCCCAACTTCCCCCATTTGGGGAAGTTTGTTGTGTGTTGTTTGCTTACTTTTTTCGCACTTAGCTTTACTTTCAATTGGTTTACTTCACACATTGCAAGTACACTACATATTTCCATTGCTAAATTAATCAAACTACTTGCACTTTATTTTTTTGTCTTGCATATCATTTAGTGTAGATAAGTCTCTTGAACTTGTCGCAAGACGAATCAAGAGCACTCTCTATCGGAAAGCATACTTGTATTGTTGCATTGCATTGCATGTAGTTAACTAAGTCTCTTGAACATTGTCATAAGACGAAGTCAAGAGCACTCTCTGTTGGAGAGGTTCATTGTGCTCTAATTAAAATTCGCCACTCACATCCCCCTTTCTAAAATTTATTTCGTTGCTTTCCATCACCAAGTATGCTCTACCAACCCTAAAAAGTTGGATTATTACTCAGAATGGTGATTGGATTTGTTAATCATACAAGTGATAACCATAATAAAATCTTCACCCCCATAAACCAACGAACTGGCGTTGTTTCGAGAAATACTCAGGTAGTGGGGAAATTCCTACTGGTGGCGCCGGAAATCACCGTTGTCATAGAGTTCTAGCTTGCTGGTTAAATCCATTGGACACCTAGCCTAGAATACTAGACAGTCCGTCAGGTCACCAAGGGGAGCCACTGAAGGTATACTTTTCCGGTTGGACTCATACCTTGCTTTCTTAGCCTTAATAAACAAGATCACTAAAACTCATAAAATCAACCAAGATAATTCGCAAAACGTTCTCACAAACAATCATTTTGAGACTTGTATCTTCAGCATCCCCAAGCACTACACATTTGACTCCATTCGGCACTGGTCTTCTAAACTTTTATGCATTACCATTAATTTGGGCCATTTGTCCATTGGAATTTGTCTAAGTTATTTATCTGTGGATGTCATTTTATTGTACAAGTCTTCATTATATTGTTGATCTATAATCTTGTATTGCAACGTGGATTGCTTTTTATCTTGTGTTTATCTCACTTTTATAAACTATGATCTCATTATAAAACTCCTAAAAACACCCATCCGCATCCGCAACACCCTAAAACATTCAAAAACATAGAGCCATAAACAACTCTTTGTAAGGACTACCCCCCTTGGCTTCGTTAGGAGTTTGTCTAAACGGAGGAGCTGGGATTCAGGTGACAGTACCTGACTCATTGCTTGCCCCCAAGGCCACACCTCTCCCACTTGTAGTGAGGAGACAGCTTTCGAAAGATTTTTGCTGCTGGTGTGCATCTCGGTGGACAACAGATCTAAGCATGAGATAACAAATTTAAAGCATTTTTTAGATCTAACATGTAAACAAGTAAATAACTAATGACGAAACTTTCTTAGATCTAATTTACTTGTATTAAAAAGGTAACCGAGAAAAGAAGAGTTTAGAGTTTTTTAAAGGGATGAAAGGAGGGCTTCAAGACCCAAGCTTGATCTTTATCGAAGACTTTAGAATGCCTGCAAACAAAAGTATTAGCTCGAAAGTACTAAAGAGGGGAGAGGATGCAACCGAGCTCAACTCCTCCTTTAGATCTATAATCATGCACAACTATAAGAAACACTTGCCAATGGTGGATTAGATCTAATGTGCATGCAAAAAAGAGATCAAGAAAGCCTCAGTACAACCGAGTACAGTTGGCTACTCCTGTGTCTCTTGAAAACAAAACACAAATAAACAACTTAACAACCGTAAATGTTTACTCTATGATTATGAACAACCTTCTAAGCTAGATCCATTACCAATATTGAAACGAGAAAATAAGTGGTACAATATCACCTCAATAACACAGCATCATCAAATGGCACAGCATGGACCTCCAAAGTCTTTCAATATTATTCATCATATACAACAATGTTACAATGGACAGAGGTTCCACCATCCCTAAATGGAGCAATCTCTTGATTAAATAGACGAACCAAGAAGGAGAAGGGCGCATGAGTTAGTTGAGAGAGGGGTGCACATCCTTCATTAAGGGAGAGATCAAAGAATTGATCTATACTTTAACTAACACGAGGTTGGTGTGATTGAATGATGAGGTGGCTGCCACCTCATGAGAGGGGTGCCCCTCTTCACTTTGGAAACAACTCCCACCTTTACGAGTTGCTACATGGGGAATGACGCCCATGATGAGACTATGCACCATCCTAAATTTGATTTCACTATTCACTTTAATAATTTGACTTTAGAATATGTGCTTTATGCCCTTAATAAGGTCGCACATCATAAGAACCAACATTGCACGTTTTCCCACATGTTTTTAAACATATTTTTCAATTTCCACATATTTTTCGATTTCCACAATTGGTCCTTTTGTGCAATTTGTCGAATCTTTAGCATTTATTATGTCATTTTGTCGGCTCCTTAAGAAAAAAAGCCATAAGTGATCATTTAATCACCCGAAACCTGGGAAAAGTGGGTCCCAAGGTAAAAAGGATACTCTGAGTGTGAAAACGAGCATCCCCGCGCCAAATTCCGCTTCCAGACCATACTTTTATCACAGTTTGAAATTTTCCAAATAAACCATTAAAAAATGGTCTAATTTTAAAGATATATATATATATATATATATATATATATATATATATATATTTGTCAAAATGAACTCAAACTCCTAGAGGACCTAGTGCATGTGCATACGACTCATTATTGTTGGCTAGCATGTTAAAAATACATACACTTAGGCTTTAATAACCTCCTAAGGTTCAACCACCATGGAAAATACTCCAACTTTGGAGGTGTGAGTGAAAAACTCAGGAATTATACGTCACCGAAGCGCAACGCATAACTCCTAAGGAAAAAACACTCTAGAGTATCCCCTTGACAGCTAAACCTAATGTAGACCAACCCTTTTACAAAAAGACCATGCTTAGACCAACTTATTACAATTCCCCCAAGGGGGTCGGGACATGCAAATTTTACAAAGGGCCAAAAATTGGCCTGATGAACCTCTGAAAACTGATGATGAACATTGTAAATGTTCACAACTCTGGCGGCTCGCAAGAAATCCACCTAATGTACAAATTAGTAAATTATTAGGTAACATCCAGCTCTAACTGTGGGACGTGTGCTCGATTTGGCCTTCAGGCAAAGAGAGGATGCGAGAACACCAAAATCTCTGTTATATATATTATCTGTAAAAACATCTCAACTTTGACAAGAAAATTTCAACAGCACAAGTTTTATAAAAAAACCAATGAACCACAAGTTGTGTTTATTTGAAAGAATAAAACTAATAAAAACTTCTAAGTACATAAAGGAAAATACTGAAAATGAAATGCAGAAAGTAAAGGCTCACTTTGAGGAGCTTATTTTTCCGATTCTAAACATAACATAATAAAAACTGCAAATGAAAAATCCATTGTAACCATCTTAGCATCTCATTAATTTTAAAGTTTCTCATCTTGCATTTGGTTACCTGCCAAAGCAAGGAAAATTCATTTAAGTACTGCAAACCTGCGTGAGATTTATGGACGAGAGATCATAAGAAAAAACATTATTGAGCTGATTTCCAAGCTGGCAAGTCCTCCTGCAGGCTTCTTCTATCCATGACTGGATAGGACTAATGAAAATTTCTTAATGATGATGCAGGTTAACCGCTTCACTATGTTGTTCAACAGGACTTGGCACATGATAACTCTCTGTGTAAGCCCAAAGTTGCTCTGAATCATAAGGAATCTCTACAGGTGAAGACGATGGCTGAGATTGATCTTCTATTGACTATATTTTATTTGACTCTTCACTGTACTGCTTCTCCAGGTCCTCATTGTTGATACCCATACATGGCTCTAACTGCTCATATGAACAAATAGCAAGCTCTTCTTCCATGTCCAAATGCTCCAAAGTCTCAAAATCCATGCCTCCTTCTCTGAACACCTCATAGATGGGTTTTTCAATGAATCCATCAAGAGACTCAGACTTAAAATTCCTTTCTTCCGATATGTCATAAGTGGGATTTTCAATAAAACCTTCAAAGGATTTTGTTTCATCATTTCCTTCTTTAGACATGGCATAGATGGGGTTTTCCATAAATGTCCAGTTATCATCATCAGCATCTATGTCAGTCATGAGGTATCCTTTGTCACTTATATCATGCTCCAGGCTATGTCTATCCTCCTCATGCTCATAATCCTACTCTTAAGAAAAAAGGTCATAAGGAATTAAGCCTTCCAAGCCTACATCATTAAACACATTACATACCTCCTCATGAATTTCAATATGGGCTTCTGAAATGGTTCCTTCTGGAGGTGGGTCTGGAGTACAAATATCATCATCACCGAAATAATCATGAGAACATTCCAAATCTTCTATATTCTCTATGACATGAGGAGGGTCTTCAATAACATCTACAATGAATGGCTCTTCATGCATAACCTTAACGGGATAATCCTGGTCTTCAGAACATTGAGTGTTGTTTACCATGTTGATATTAGGTAGCTCAAGCTTTTCCATATGAAATTCTCTCGAAGGAAAGAAGTAGGCCAAAGTGTTCTTGATGAATAATTCAATATTGAATAACTCACTAAGACTCTCATCATAATGCCATTGTCTCAAGAAAATCTTGAAGAAACTTGCAATTGAAGTAATAGATTTATTAGGAAGTCCATTGTAAAACCAACAGGAAGCCTCCCCCTGTAGAGAATGAGCAAACATTTGCATCATATGATCCTCACGACGTCAGTTGGATTTATTCACATGTGAAAGGAAAGTCACAATGCGAAATCTCGTTGAGTGATCCGCATCATGCCCCCAAAAAACTGGAATGGTAATATGTCCCTTCCCCATCAAAATAATTGGGAAAGCCTGGAATTTTAAAGAAATCAATGGGAGGAGAGGACATCTACGCGAGATCTGAGCAGTAGCTCCTATCCTTTTAACATCCATATCAAGAATCACTGATCATGGAGAATGTCTGTATTGAAAGAGTGGGGCTGAGCTTTTTAAAATTTTATTATGTTGCATGGGTCCATCTACACACAATCAACCCTAACAATTTTTATGAGAACAAGGGTTTTATCCCTTCAGCAAAGTCGCCATGTGAGAATAAAAAAATATGCATGTAGAATACTCACAAAAATTCTATTTTTTACTTTAACATTTTATTAAAAAAAAATGTTAGTGGTCAGATAAAAATTTATTTATGACCTTTATAAACAGGCAATGAATGTCTGAAATAGACTCAGATCCTAGATTCTCAAGGATCCTAAGAGAAGATAGCTTGTTTAATCTCCTTCGATAAACCTTCTCAGATTTAAGAATGAGATCAAGCAAGCCTACAGAGTTTCTTATAGATGAATACCATGGTAAATTATGTGACAGTGGAATCGCAAGATGGATCAAGTCTAATTTCAAAGTTTATTGGACTAAAATCAATCAAAAGTTTAAAGGTAAAAACTAAAAATAAACTAAGGTAAGTCGAACCATGAACAAAAAATTTGTCCCCAGCAACGGCGCCAAAAATGTTGCCACCGAAACGCACACCTGGGGGGAAGCGCAGCATAAATCTTTCGAAGCTGGTTGGTGTGCATTTCGGTAGCAACACAAAGAAGCTTCAACACTTGATGAAGTTGATGATGTATATTTTGATTTCACTTTTGAAATAACAAATATAATGACATTTTTCTTAGACAAAAAAAGAAATATATATGTATGTATGGTTTGAGGACAATTTTCGCCAAAAATGTTGTAATACTTGGAAGACTATAATATGTAGCTACAAGGTAGGTTTGAGGACATTTCCAGACTTTGCAAAGGAGCTTCGAGGCTCGAAGATATATATTTTGATTTCACTTTTGAAATAACAAGTATAATGATATTTCTCTTAGACCAAAAAGAAAAGAAAAGAAAAAAAAAAAAAAAATATATATATATATATATATATATTGCATTACCTTTGGTCATAAACGAATTCAAAAGGAGTGTTAATACTCATGCTTAATCTTGGATGTTTATTGCAAAAAAAGTGTTAGTAATTGAGTGTTTGCAAATGGAATATTGCCTGAATACATGTGTATATATATCTTTAATGAACAAAGGAATGGTTGATCGACTGTTGTGTGTGCATGTAGATATGCAAAGTGCATGGTTTATGTTGGCATAGCAAATTGTAGTGTTATTATTTTCCATCGTTGGACATTGGTCTTAGCATACGAGCAAGTAGACCAAGCATTGAAACCAAATTAAAAAAAAACAATGCTAATCATCTGATTGATGAATTTGAACCAAGAAGCTTCAACTCAGCCTAATTGTGAATTAGAAAGACAATACAATTTTAATTCCACAATAAGAGGTCCATTTTCGTGAGGCATATAAGCTAAAGGCCTACAATTTATGAATCATATTGATCCATAAACAGTAGACTCATAGTTTATGTTTCACCAACACAGATCCCCTGCTCTCAATTACACTGTTAGCCAATCAAACAAGCAACAAGCTTCCACACAATCATATCAAGGACTGATAGCAGTGAGTTTACTCTTCGAGGCACCAGCTTATGGACTATGGCTCGTGTAGTAGATTTAATTCTTGGTTAATCAAGAGAAATTCTTGAGGACCACTACTATGGCCAGGATTACCTTCTTTCTAACATTCCATCATTTCTATGTACCATAAGTTAACCCAAAGGTGACCAACTCATGACAATCACAACCAATGAAACAAGAGGGAGCATAACATAAATCAACCAGCGCAAATTCACTTAGAGAAACAAAAAATAAAATCATTCAATTAGACTCAGAGATTTGTAGTTCAGCAGTGTACAATTCAAAGAGGCATCAATGTCCCAATTTCGAACAAAAGGCTTCCAAATTTGTCCAATTGACAGGTCGTACAATCAAACTAGACTCTAAGAGAGGTCGTATGATCTATTTGCATTGAAAGAGAGGTCATACGATCGGCTTGGGCTGAGAAGAATGCCAAACGCTCAGTGTACAATCAAATTGGTTGAAAGAGAATGCCAATTGCTCATTGCATGGTCAAATTGGTTGAGAGAAAGAATTAATTGCTCACCATATGGTCAAATTTGACTGAGAGAAAGGTCGTACAGTCGAATTAGACTGTGGGAAGAGGTTGGGACATGTCTCATGCAATGATCTGGGCAAGAATAAAATGCCCAATGAAAGCTAGACCAGAGCCAAGATGGAAGAGGGGAAGGCACGGATCCATAAAACGATTACAAGGTGGTAGAATGTGAAATTCACATGAAAGCAAACTACCTAAATAACTGCAACAACTCCAAAATCAAGTCCATAGATCTATGAAATTGGTTGGGCATCTAAGGGGGGATATTTGATTAGAACACCATAACTCCTCAAACCAAATAGAAAATGCATTTATAACTCCATTCTACTTTCAATTCTCTCATACATTCATTCATTTGATTCCATTAATGGCACAAAGAGCTCTCAAACAACATAGAAAACAAATGAATGCAGAAATCAAACACACACACATCAAGGATGGCTCATAAACACATATTTACCTTGGAAACCCAAATGGGAAAACTCAAAACCATTCAGTGGCTTCAGCCTTGGCTCTTTCATTTTTGGAAATGGATAGCTTACAATACCATCTGGCTATCTAGATCAATTTATCTTCTACTAATGGGAACTTAAACAGTATCACTCCCATTCTATGCCAAAGAACCCCTCTCATCTTTAGGAGCAAGTAAATAGGAGGAGAGTAAGCCTGGGGGACAACTGGAAGGCCAAGCATCCTCAACCCTTCAGGTTCCCCAATTCTTTCCTCCCCTTCATACATTTGAGAAAGAAGTTTTCCTTTTTATAATATTTAATGCATGAAATAAACATTTTCCTACAAGTGACTTCTATTTAACAAGTGAATGACATAAATATCTCATTCTCACATTACATTCTAACATTGGAGTGTTGTCTTTATGCAAGGATAGACACCATTAGTAGTGACATGATGACCTTCATGCCACCACCATATATTCAACCTCATCCTTAGATCTAAGCAAAATCTTTGTTGATCTTTGTCAAACTTGTGCCTAAAGCCATTGTTATTTATATCCAATTTTGAATCACACCTCCCCATTGGGAGGCTTTTGGTCCCCAAAAGCTTCCAAGGAGAGGTGAGGGAACCTACTTTCAATTTGTTTCCTCGCATACCATTTTATTTTCCTTGAAGTCTATCCCTTGAGGCCATTTTGCCATAGTTCTTATCGTCCTCTACGAGTTACTCATCCTTTACATTGCAGCACTATGTCTTCTTTCAACTTTGCAAGTGCGTACAGTGTATTATACCTAAACGTATATTACTATAATATATGTTTAGATATATTACACATACAATGCAAGGTCTTCAAGAGTGGGAAGAATTTGTTGATCATCATCTTCATCCAACATGGATGGCTCAAACAACATCAAGTACTCCACGTTCACCATTGAAATCTTTGTCGATCTTTGTCAAACTTGTGCCTAAAGCCATTGTTATTTATATCCAATTTCAAATCACACCTCCTCATTGGGAAGCTTTTGGGGGACCAAAAGCTTCCAAGGAGAGGTGAGGGAACCTACTTTCAGTTCGGTTCCTCACATACCATTTCACTTTCCTTAAAGTCTATCCCTTGAGGCCATTTTGCCATAGTTCTCATCGTCCTCTACAGGTTACTCACTCTTTGCATTGCACCACTATGTCTCCCTTCAACTTTGCAAGTGCGTACAGCAAGGTCTTCAACAGTGGGAAGAATCTGTTGATCATCATCTTCATCCAACATGGATGGCTCAAACAACATCAAGTACTCCAATTTCACCATCGAACTCATATACAGAGGAAGCCTCAATCTAAAAGCATTCTTGTTCACTTGTTCAACAATATCAAATGATCTATATCTGGGAGGCTTGAGCTTCTTTAACGCTCCTTGCAGTCTTTCCTTGCGTGGGTGAAGCCATACCTTATCTCCAGCATGGAACTAATGATCTTCTCGGTGCTAGTCATGTTTGGTCATGTACTATTGTTGACTTCTCACTAGCTACTCATGTGCCTTCAAATGTATCTACTTGAACTTGTCTATAAACATGCTTGCCTTCTTCTTGTCTCCTTGTAAATATGTCTTGTCCTTCCGCTATCCATACGCAACATCAAATGGTGAAGGAGGTAGATATCTAAAACAAGTCTCAAAAGTAGACTTGTTGCTAGAAGAATGAAATGCTCAATTGTACAAGTGTTGAATGTACACCAATTGCTCATCCCATTTCTTTAGATGCTTGCTATTATATCCTCTCAAAAGTTGCACCAACATTTGATTGACAACCTTTGCTTGTCCATCAATCTATGGATGGAATGCGGTAGAATACCTTAGCTTAGTATCCATCCTCTCCCAAAGTGTTGTCCAACACATTCCCAAGAAACTGTTATCTCAAACAGATATAATGGAATTGAGCAAGCAAAGTGTACCCAGACATGACTAAAGAATAGCTCAGCTACCTCTCATCCCAATATTATCTTCTTGCATGGAATGAACACACACATCTTACTGAAATGATCCACCAGAACAAACAAGTAGTCATGGCCTCTACATGATGTAGGCAATCCTCCAACGAAGTCCATAGAAATACTCTCCTAAGACCTGCTGGGGACTGGCAATGGCATATACAACCCAAGCTTCTGATTGCTTGACTTGTTGGTACTACACAACACACAACCTCTAACAAATCTCGTCACATGCTCCTGCATCTTCAACCAGTACACATATCTCTACAGGTTCACCATTGTCTTCGTCATTCCAAAATGCCCAGCAATCCTAGAAGTGTGAGCTTCTCTCATTAGTAGAATCCCCCCCCAAGGAATACATAACTTGTCCAGCTTGTATAACAATCCTTCCTGGAGGTGGAATTCATTCCCTTCTGTGGCAATGGGTGCTCTCTCCCTTCGTTTCTTGTAGACACATTCGAAATCTTCATCTCTTTCATAGCCCTCACTAAGAAGATCATGTGTGAATGACTCAAGCTACATAATCAGACCCACTGCTGTAATCTTCTTCAATGGTGGTCATGAGAGCTCCTCTCTTATACTTGATTAGTAGATGGAATTGTTGCAAGAACCCCAATCATTTGTAATGCCTCACTTGATGCATTTTGCTTTGGCTTTACAAGTACTATAGGGGTTGCTGATCAGTGTCGATTATTGTCTCCTTCGCAAGGAGATAGTGCTTCCATTTTTCACTACTTGCACGATTGCGAAGAGCTCTTTGTCGTACATTGGATAATCAATGTACTGCTCCATGGAACAACTCAGAATGGTAGCATTTTGGTCTCCCTCCTTGCATAAGCACTACTCCCAAGGCATATCCACAGGAATAGATCTCCAACTCAAATGGTCGTTGCAATGGAGCATCATTTATCCTTCTCTTCAAATCTTCAAATGCCCTCTATTGTGGACATCCACAATGGAAGCTCTTCCTTTTGCAATCATGGAGTGCAAAAGGGTTTCAACCATATAGAAGTTGGCAATGAATTTCCCTAAGTTTTGGGCTTCCCCCATGAAACTTTTGACCTTGATCAAGCTGGTTCGAGTAGGCCATTAATTAATCGTTGCAATCTTCTCTGAATCTACTCTCAACTCCCCTCCAATCATATGTCCAAGATAATCAAGGACTCCTTCCAAACTCGCATTTCTTCAAGTTGGTAATCATTTGATTCTTCTTTAAGGTATCCAATACCTATGTCACATGCGAGAGGTGCTCTTGCCACATGTTGTTAAAGATTAGTATGTCATCTAGATATACTATTACAAATGAAACAATAAAGGGCTATAACACATCATTCATCAATCTCATGAAAGTTGCAGGTGCATTACATAAACCAAAAGGCATCGGTAACCATTCTTATAAACCTTGCCTCATTTTGTACATTGTCTTTTACACGTCTTTGGCTTTGATCCTCACTTGATGGTAACCTAACTTGACGTCCATCTTGGTGAAGAACTTGGTCTATTGCAATTGGTCCAACAAGCCATCAATCCTTGGAAAAGCATATCTATTCTTGATGTTAATTTTGTTCAAGGCTCAATAGTCAATGCACATTCTCCAACCCCATCCTTATTTGGCACTATGATGATGGATGAACCACAAGGTGACATACTGGGTCTAATGACTCCCTGCTCCAACAAGCGTTGCAGTTGCTTCTTCACTTTATTTGCTTCGATAATGGACTGGCTATACAACACAACATTCGGCAATGGTGATTCCGACAGCAACTAAATCTCATGTTCTACCTCTCTTTTGGGTGGCAATGCCCAAGGTTCCTAGAACACTTCCTTGTAGGCTTCAATTAGTTGATGCAATCGTTGTCGTTGCTTGCCACTACATCCCTCCAAGGATGTTCTCAACTCCACCTCACTACCTTCTCCTTGTTGCTTCCCTTCTCACAAGAACAAAAAGACAAATTTCTTAGTGCTTCCAATGATTTTTCATATTAAGTGAGCACTAATCAAAGGAAGCTTAGGTTTCTCCTTGTGTGCATTTATAGTGTATGCTTTCTCATCCTTGGCAATCCTATACAAGTTTGCTCCTCTCTTGAAGATAGCATCTCTCACATACAAATATGGACTTCCCAAGATGGCTCCACAAAAATCTAATGGTATCACATCTGCCACTACTTCGTCCACAAAGTTCTAGTTGATAGCAAACCTGAATCTACAATGCATGTTTACCTTCAACTCTATATCTTGTCTTACCCAACCCAAAGGCTACGGTCCTCGATGGTCCTAGGTTTCTAGGCCAAGCTTCTCAACCAATTTTGTAGATATCAAATTAGATTAAGAACTTGGATCAAACAGGCAATCCACCTTATTCTATTTCATGTGGATCTTCATGCAAAACAACTCAGATCTTCATGCAAAACAACTCAGTCATCTCCTTCTCCTCCTTGTGATTGCAACCAACCAATGTTACCTCTTTTTGAAGGGTAGTGCAACTCAACTTCCCTTCCAAGATTGAGGTACTGTCCACCTTTCCCTCAACACCTATAATGAGCATTTCCTTCTTTTTCTTTCTCCTCTAAAAGTTTTTGGGGTATTTCTGAAGGTGTACTTTCCAATAATCCTCCTCAGTAAGTCCTTTCTTTTTGCAAGCCTTACATTGTTTGAAGGAAGGGTTAGTCTCGTGTGTCACTACCACAATCTTCTTTCCATTCCACTTCTTGTTCTTCCGTTTCTTTTGTTCATAAGATTTTGCTTGCGTGTGTGTACCAAGTTGTTGCTTTTGCTTATCTCCCTCAAGATACTATGCCTAAAGACTATCTTTATCAATTGTCTTAGACTTAAACATCAACTGATGTCGAATTTGTTGTAGCAAATACTCCTAGATATTTACTCAACATATCTAGAATCTTCAGAGATACTCCTAGTTGAATAGCTCTCTTCCTAAACTCAGTAGTGAACTCTTGCACAGATTGTCTTTGCCTTTTCCTGGAGTAGTGCCATATAATTTGTTGATGCTCCTAATACCCAATTGGATAGAAATGTGCCTTGATCATATCCTTGAACACTTCCCAATCAGTCAGTGGTGGCTCATTCTCCAATGCTCTACCTGCTGCATCTCTCTCCCACCATGATAAAGCATGGCCTTCAAGTTTCAACCGAGCAAATGTGATTCTTTGTCTTTTGGTAACCTCATGTACACTAAAGTTCACATCCATCTACTATAGCCATTGATTCAGTTTGATGGCGTCCACTTCACCAACATAAGGTTTGGTATCCCCCTCTGCCTCCATATGGAAAGGTGCATGTGACTTACTATAACTGTAGTCTCCCGTCTTTATCTTTGTCTAAGGCTCTGACTCTAATTCTTCATCTTCTTTCTTCAGACCATTTGAGGTAGCCATGTGCTCCAAGGTTGACTCCATTCCTTTGGCAGCCAACAACTGTGTTACAATGAATGTCAAGGTAGCAATACTCTACTCTAGTTGGTCTAACCTGACCTTGCGATCTTCCTCTTTCTCTTCTTGCTGACAATCTCTTGTCATTGTGATTCCTCGACTTCTCTAAAGGCCTAGCAAAGGTTCTCGTCCACTTCCCATGTAGTTACTACGGGTGCTTACCATACACGTCCTCACCAAGAACTCATCAATTTTGGCTTTTGATACCATATGATCCATAAACCGAAGACTCATTGTCTATCCATTTCACCAACAAGAATCGCCTACTCTTAATTATACTATTAGCTAATCAAACAAACAACAAGCTTCCACTCACTTATATTAAGGACTGATAGCAGTGAGTTTACTCTTCAAGGCACCAGGTTATTGACAATGGCTCATGTAGTAGATTTAACTCTTGGTGAATCAAGAGAAACTCTTGAGGACCACTACTCTGACAAAGATTACCTTCATTTCAAACATTCCATCATTTCCATGTATTGTATGTTAACCCGAAGGTGACCAACTCATGAAAATAACAAACAATGATGCAAGAGGGAGCATATCATAATTCAACCAACTCAAATTCACTCAGAGAAACAAAAAAATACATTCAATTAGGCTCAAAGAGTTGTAGTTGAGCAGTGTACAATTCAAAGATGCATCAATGACCCAATTTCAAATACCAGGCATTTGAATTTGTCCAATTAGCAGGTCGTACAATCAAATTAGACTATGATAGAGGTTGTACAGTTGATTTGCATTGAAAGAGAGGTCATACAGTCAACTTATGCTATGAAGAATGCTAATTGCTCAATGTACAGTCGAATTGGTTGAGAGAGATAATTAATTGCTCAATGTATGGTCAAATTTGAATGAAAGAGAGGTCGTACCATCAAATTAGACTATGGGAAGAGAATGTACGTGTCTCAGGCAATGATCTGGGCAAGAATAAATGCCCAACATAGGGTACAACAGAGCCAAGATGGGAGAAATGAAGGCACAAAGTCGTACGACGATTACAAGGTGGTAGAACATGAAATTCATAGGAAAGAAAACTCCCTAAATAATTGCAATAGCTCCTTAATCAAGTCCATAGATCTCTAAAATAGGTTGGGCATCCAAGGGAGGACATTTAATAGCTATTAGAACTCCATAACTCATCAAAACAAAGAGAAAATGCATTCATAACTCCATTCTACTCTCAACTCTCTCATACATCCATTCATTGTATTCCGTTAATGGCACACTAAGCTCTCAAATAACAAAAAATAAATGAATATAGAAACACACACACAGCAAGGATGGCTCATAAACACATCATTTACCCTAAAAACCCAAATGGGAAAACCAACATTTCAATGGCTTCGTTCTTGGTTCTTTCATTTCTAGCAATGGACAGCTTACAACACCCTCTCACTCTCTGGATCAATTTCTCTTTTGCTCATGGGAACTTACAATAACACTTCCATTCTATGCCAAAGAACCCCTCTCTCGTCCTTGGGAGCAAGTAAATAAAAGGAGAGCTAGCCTGGGGGATAGTTGGAGGGCCAAGCATCTTCGACCCTTCAACTTCCCCGAGCCTTTCCTCCCTTTCATACATCTGAAGAATATTTTTTGCTTCTTATATTAATTAATGCATGAAACAAACATTTTCCCTACACATGACTTCTATTTAACAAGTGAATGAGATAAATATCTCATTCTCACATTACATTGGAATGTTGTCTTTATGTAAGGGTAGACACCGTTAGTATTGACATGGGGCCCTTCAAGCCACCATTATATCTTCCACCTCATCCTTAGCTTTGAGCACAACCTTTGTCAATCTTTGTCAAGCCTACACCCAAAGCCATTGTAATTTGGATCAAATTTCGGATGACAAACCAGGACCCATTGTCATTTGAGCAATGGATTAGAATTATTGTAAAATCATATGTTGATGCCTCTATAATATGGAAAGAATTGGTATAGTCCTTCCCTCTTATAGGAAATTGGCTAGCATGGAGAGTTGGTGACAAAAATAAGGTGAGAATAGGGCTCAATCCTTAAGTGGGTAGTATTAGGCATTATCATCTTCCACAAAACCTGATAGCAAGATTGAGCAAGATTGGCATTACTATACTAGCTAATGTA
Source organism: Larix kaempferi (assembly GCA_027924585.1). Classification (NCBI taxonomy): domain Eukaryota; kingdom Viridiplantae; phylum Streptophyta; class Pinopsida; order Pinales; family Pinaceae; genus Larix; species Larix kaempferi. The sequence goes on along the minus strand of BSBM01000968.1, from coordinate 3,805,407 downwards.
GCAAATTGTATGAGCACCAATATATGGCAACAGGGGTGGAAGAAGCTAAAGGCACTCAGTTTGGAAGGTATGCTAGCGGAACAAGGTATGGTATTCACTAAGAGGAGGTTATCACATGAACATAATCGACTAAGATTAGAAGAGAACTAATTGGTTGGTCCAAACATCCATCTTAGGGTAAGTTCATTGCAAAGCTAGGCTATAGGGTATGTTAGGGGAAGGAAATGAAGATGAACTTTGGTGGTGGAGCAAAATTTGGAAATTAAACCATGAAATCTAGAATCTTCATGTGGCCGTTACTTGATAGGAAAAACTTTGACATGGGATGCCCTTCATAAATGAGCAAGTCGCAAGCTAGGTACCTGTAGCTTGTGTAAGAAAGATGGTGAAGATGTTGATCACTTGCTGGTTCATTGTGAATGTAGAAAGCAAGCATGAAGATCCATCTTGGGTTTGACAAATGAAAACAGCAAGTGAGATGAAAGTTCACTATTGGAATGCATGAAGAAATGGTTTGATGAGAAAGCCCTCAAGCAGTACAGAGCCATACCATTAATAGTGTCAAGGGCCATATGGGTAGCCAAAGATGCAAGTATGTTGAATGTAAGAATTCCCCTCATGTTCAAGTGCATATCAAATAAAATGTGTATTGAAGGGATCAAACAAGTTCCTGAAATCTAAGTTGCAAGAAACGCCACCCCCCGCCCACGTACCCAACCAATTTCCTACTCGAAACGTAGAAACGTGTATCATACGACATGGAAACGTGTTTTTGAGATGGAAATGTGTTTCGTCCATATGGAAACACATTTCCAGTATGGATGTGGTCGATAAGGTCGCGTTTCCAAAAAAATATCGCATTGGTGCACTGGTATTTGGTGATATTAAATGGTAATGTTAAATTTTTAAGTAAAAGTGACATTCTCTTTATCTTTTATTTTCCATCCTTTTACTTAAATTTTTAACATTACCATTAATTGTTTCAAGATGTTTGAGAGTGGTTCCAACCTCATTGGACTTCATATGCAAAAGGTAGAAATTTAAATCCCATTCAAAATTTAGTAGACTTAGTAGTTTTCAGGATTTCAAGATTACAAAGTTTCCACCAGATTCCATCATGTATGAGGGTATGGAATTGGCATTTAATCAAGCACATCAACCCCTATATGTACCTTGATGTTGGTGGTGTTGATTGTTGAACTCCTATGTCATGACCTTAATAAAAATGTACTATTCACTCAAGCAAAATCACTTATTAAGCAAGGGAAGCTTGTTCTACTTATTTTAAGTATTGGATTAGGAAGTTTCATCAAAATTATAGGGTGTTGAGCCATTGATGAATGTCCTTGGAGAATCAACTTTGATACTCGAGTTATGATTTATGTTTCACATTCATTTTTTAAAATGTCCTTGCTCATTTATTAATTTTATATATATATATATATATATATATATATATATATATATATATATCGCATTTCCCCATTTCCAAAATTTTGGGGGGTCACGTTTCTCCCATTTCAAAGTTTCCCCGTTTTGTCCCCATTTCCCTGTTTCATGCAACTTGACCTAAAATCAAAAGACCATGAATCGAGAACTGGAGAGAGACAAGACCCAGCCATGGGGCTTTTTTGATGGTGCATGCCAAGACAGGCACAATTTATGTGGAGCTGGAGGAGTGATCCACCTTCCAGATTCACACAAAATCACTTTCAGAGCAGATCCAAGGTAAGGCACAACTAACATTACAGAGTGGAAGGAATTGACAATACTGTTGGGATTGGCAGAGGACTAAGGCATTGATCTCATTCAGGTGATGGGGGACTCAATGTTAGTCATTGATTGCGTAAACCAGTGTTACACGAGGACACATTCCCAAGGGTGAGGGACATGCACCCTACGTTTCCCACAACCCCGAAACCGGGGTACTTCATCTAAAATGTTCCGCGACATCCTCGTCTTAGGGCAATGCAAAGAGGGACATTTTCTAGAAAAAGGGGGCATTTCCATGCTAAAAAGCACATTTCAGCATCCCCTGTTGACCAAAACTGTCTAAAAAATAAAAATAAAAATAACAACTTAAAAGCATCATGTAAATTTAGCTGCCGCCCACAATTTATCATTCATCATTTCCAGTTTTTATTATTAGATTATAAAATTTTCCATTTACCCTTTTTCCATTTATGATTTATGTTTCAATTTGCACGTATTCTAATTTAAATTTTGTAGTATTTCAGGTAGGGTCCCCTATGTTGAAGACCCCGACGTCCTCTTCAACGTTACCTAAAATTCGGGGGGGGTACTTCTACATAGCCCGCTCCTGCGTTCCCACATCCCAGAAACTTGGTGGAACATGGATAAACAGATCCACTTGGGATGCAGGACCTTATCCTGAGACCATTGTTGGACCAAATAAAGGGCACTGGAAGCTTCTTTCTCAGCCATTTCATTTTCACACCCACAAAGAGCTTAACATGGAAGTAGACACACATTCCTAAAAAGCATCAGAGATTCCAGAGTACATGGGAGATTAATGAAGAGGAAGCTGGGGTATTTCTCCCAGTTTCTTTGAGATCCCTATATACCTGGCATACTTGCATTTCTCTCTTTCTATTGTGATCGATCCACCTTCACTGGATATACATGTTTTCAAATTTTGACTTTGATGATGAATGGGCTCAAAGCCCTGTTTTGTTTTTTAGATATATGGATGACTGTATGTAAGAGCAGTTTATGATTATAGACATTTTCTTTTTATTGACATTTTGACTATGAGATTTCACTCTAGCTTGTGATGGAGATGTACATCAGAGAGCTCTATGCTGTTTATAGATGTAACTTTTTTCATACTGAAATATAAGTTTATGATATTTTCCTAAGAAAAAATATATCTATATTGATGATGACATAAATTATTTCAATCAATAGATCTAACTACATAATACAAACCAAATAATCTCATATTAATTAGAAAACTAGCTAAAAAAGGAGGATGCAGCAACATGTTCATTCACTTGTGAGAGATTGCAAGTGAACAGTAAACTGTTGCAAAAGCCATACAGAAGGAAAGGAATGATCAACATAAGGCAAGTGTAAATAGGCACTGTTTAGAACTAAATTTCGCACAAGAAAATAAATTATACAGAAGCTGGGCAGATTGAAAATGTGAAAAACAGTCCCAATCCTTGATTTCCACTAAGACGAAAGCCAAACATGACACATTAAAGAGCTCACTACCTTAGGAATGCCACAAAAAACAATGCCTTAAGAATATAGCCAATGGAAATCATTATGATGTGTATCAGGTCATGAGAAAGACAACAGAAATGAGTAGGGTAGATATATTTTACCCAAATAGCCAGGGCTCTCTCCTCTTGGTGTCATGATGTGCATGACCTCTAAAAAAAGGGTAATATGCACCTAACTGGTACCATCGAAGTAGTAATTCGGGCTCAGGATTTCCAAAAAAGCCACCAACGTCAGCACCTGCAGGAAAATTGCAGCAGATATCAGGTTCCTTCTATAAAAAAGCCTGCAAGAATGGTTAATGTAATATATCAAAACAATTATATACCAGAAAATGCCATTCCAGTGAGACCAAGGGTTAACAACATTGGAACAGAAACTCTCAGTTGGTCCCAATCAGCTGTATTATCTCCTGTCCATATTGGGCCAACCCTCTGGCTTCCAGCAAAAAATGCTCGTGATAAAACAAATGGCCTGTCATTCCCACCTCCTCGTTTCAGAAGACCATCAGCAGAACCCATATGAAAGAAATATCCATAAGCATTATGAACATCACGGTGCTCAACATCTCCAAAGTGAAGAGCATCTCTGGGCATCGTTGCCTGCACCACAAAAGGGAGCATCACACTGAAAACAAATCAAAAATCCAAACATTTGATTGCTCTATCCTTCCAATGAATTTCATCTATGAATTTCAAAGCTTATAAATGTGTATCTTAAATCAAAGTTTGCAAGGTATAAAAATGGGGCCTCTGAGAAGAATAACATACCTCTGGACCATTGAATACAGAAGGTTCATTCATATCATTCCATATGTACAACGATGGCGTTGAACCCTTATAGCTGCTGAGAGAAAACTTGTCAGCCCACCATGCCCTGATTTCTGGATTCAGCATATCCAAATAAGACGATGCACCTGGCCAACACCAGCCGTCGTAATCCCTACCATGGACGTCCTTAACATAATACCCTTTTTGAGTCGCTTCTTTGTGCAGCGGAAACCCATCATCCCTCTTAATATGAGGATCAACAATAGTCACCATATGCCGGCCTTTTGCCATCAGCTTATTTTGCATCTCTCCTGGATTCGGAAAGAGCAAGTTGTCCCATGTAAAGTATCTCTTCCCATCAGTGTGCTCAATGTCAAGCCAGAGAACATCATAAGGTATATCAAACTCATCAAACTTGGCATCCACATTGGCTACATCTTCCTCGTCTCTGTAATTCCAGCGACACTGGTGATAAGCAGTTGCGAAAAGCTGTGGCATGGCAGAAGTTCCAGTAAGACTGGCATATTGCCCTATAACATCCTTGGGACCGGGACCAACGAAAAAGAATCCATCCACAATACCACTCTCGGCCATCCACATGGTATGGATCGCATCGGTATTCGTGTTGGAATTGGAAGCGGAATCCCCATCCCACCCGGTAGCGAATACATCTATTTGCATTTCGGCAGAATTTAGCCAGAAAAAACCAGTTGTGTATTCCTTGCTGTGAGACAGCATGAAAGGAATGGAACCGTAGAGTCCAAAGGGGGATTCGCTGATATATTCAAAGACATCAAGATTGAATAAGCGATAGGGCTCGGAATCGACCTCAGGACCTCTAGTTGGCTTGAGGGCAAGGCCAGTGGCATGTTCGGGTATCCCATACACATGCTTGGCCCCATGAAAAGAAACGTCGAGGCTAATAGATTGGGGACCATGGGGTCTGGAATCGGTATGACTGCGAAACTGCTCATCCCAATTCTCTTCCTCGTTCTTATTTCTAAGCTGCTCGAAATGAAAAAGCCCTTTGCTATTAAACGAGACGATACGTTGATTCTTACCTCTTCTCACATAGATTTCCAGTGGATCGTGCTGCAGCACGGCCTCATAGCCAGTGGTGAGATAAACGGAGGAAACCCCATCCTGTTGGTGCTCGATTCTCTGCAGCCAGAGGCGCCTGTCTTCCAGATCTTCGGCCAAGACGTCGGGCACCTCGAACCGCTTTCTCTTCCCGTCTTTCTCCTCGTCCTCGTCCACCTTGAATCTCAGGATGCCATCTGGGTAGACCGACATTCGAAGAATTAATGCATTTTCGGCCTCGGCCTCGGGGTTTAGGATTTTGGGAACGAGTTTTGCAGTAAGCTGTCCATCTTGCAGAGTAACATCAATAGCTCTGAGGTTAGATGTTCCGGGCTTCCTTGCCCGTCCTTGCTTGCAGAACGGAGTCTGGTGGCAGTTTCGAAATTCTTCTCTTTTCCAGCAGCTTACCCTCCCTAACCCTGCGCATATTGTTATGAGAGCGAACAATAACAACACCCAGTGCTTTGAGTCTGCCATGACTGATAGCTGAGATCTGGAATCCTACACCATTTTTGAATGGACTTCAAAGAGATTCTTGCATTTTCCTTTTACCTTTCGCTGATGATCAGTAACCCCCGCGGTAACCCCTACCAAATTGGATTTTGCTCAGGGGAAGATGTTCAGGAAAATTTTGGTGCCGTAAGGAAATTGACCGATGGAATCGGGTGACTGACTGACATGGAATTAAAATTCGGATTTTAAATAATAAGATTCTCATAGGGGAAGCTTTTTTATTTTTATTGGTTTTTGGAAATTTTTGCAAGAAAATTAAGGAAGGTTTTATCACATTTTTTATAGCTATTTAAGAATACTACTAACCTCAATTCAAAATATTTATATTTAAAACTAGTCTTAAACCCTAGGTACCATCTTCCAAATGTTTTCAAATGCAATAAAATCTTCATCATCAAGGTCGAGTAAACCTTGTCACCCGGATATTCAAGCCATAAGATGTCTCAACGGAATTGAACCTAAGTGGATGGAATGAAATCCATCTATCCCCACCAACGGACCGCTGTATCCTTGACATGAATAATTTAAGTTTATACATTAATAATTTACCGTCCAATTAAAAACTCTATAGTCAGCACCTTAATTATGTCAACCATGGAATTTAAACATAACCTATTATTAAGCTAGTTTGTTTCTTGAAATAAGCAATTTAATTCAATTACATTTAGATTTTTTCCAAAAAAAAATATATTATCAATTCATTGTATATGAGGAGTTTGATGTTTGCTTTCACTTCCCGAGTACAAGTCTAGAGACATTATGATGTAGGAGCATCTATGGGGTTGGGCAATCGGCATCACCCACAAAAAAGTTAGCAGTATCGTAGGTAGAAAACGCAGGAGTTCAACCACGGCGTGGAAGTGACTTCAGAAGGAGCGTTGGTTGCAGATCATACTGCTTTGCTCCGAAAGTTAAACAAGTGGCTGCATATCGTGTCGCCTTGCTGCGGAAGTGGAAATAATGGTTGCATATCATATGAGAGTTGTGTATCAAGCAATGAAAGGTGAATCGTCACCTTGGAGGAAATTTGAACGATGCGTGAGGGATTGGAAGGGACTATAATCGTTTGAATTCCGACTATACAAAGAGACAGCTTCAGGGATAACGAGGCGTGAGGAATTGGAAGGGACTATAACCGTTTGACTTCCAGTTATACGAAGAGACAGCTTCAGGGATATAGCAAGAGTGAACCAAAATGAATGGGTTTGATTTTCTGTAGGACAGCAGAGCTACATAGAGAGAGCACGAGTTTATAAGAGGGAAGCACCTAATTGTAGTACGAGCAGAGGATGTAATCTCTTGCTTAAATAAATAAAGTTCTCTTGGCTTCAGTTATGATGTTGTTCCTTCTTGTGTGAATGATGGTTTGTAAATTTCCGCCTTGCCTAATTAAATATAACCTATGTGAATTTGAGATAACGATGTTGTTGTTAACTTTGTAAGTAGACACTATAGTTTTCCAACTATGTAAGATTGCAGTGAAGTACAGGTCACATGCATAAAGTGGTATCAAAGTTGGTTTAGCATCTGAGGATGGTCTCTTAAATTGCTCGTGTAGAATGTGGTAACAGAAACATGTTTTTAGTGGTGATTCAGCATGGTTGTTGAGATGCGAGTTGTGGGGAAACAGAGCTAGATTGAGACCTATTAATGTTAGTCAAATCAAGGACTACAAGACAACTTGTAAGAATTCCTCCATGGAGAAGAAGAACAGTGTGAGGAGGTGTAGGGAACCAAGAGTTGGAGGAATTGAGAAGGAGGATAGAAGAACTGGGGATAATGAAGCAGACTCGGAAGCAAGAAAGGAGATTGAAGAAGAACGAAACGATGGCGAAATAGACCTCGTTGTGTGTCTGATATCTTTCCTAAAAGATAAAGGCAATGCCAAAGTGGAAGTGTCATACTATGATGGTAATCTGAAGGCCGAGATTCTCTTGGACTGGATAGGGGAGCTCAAAAGGTACTTCGAGTACAAGAAAGTTCAAGACCCCAATCGAGTTCAATTTGTAATGACAAAGTCAGAGAGACATGTTGCACTTTTGTGGGATATGCTACAAAAAGATAAGACAAATAACTGACACGAGAAAATTAAAACCTGGAGGAAGATGTTGAGCAAAATCAAGGAGAAATTCCTACCTATATATTACTAGCATAATTTATGTAAGCAAGTACAGAACTTGAGGCAGAAAGAGACATATGTCCAGGAGTACACTGAAAAATTCTTCAAACTATCACTCAAGTCAAGGATAAAGGAACCTAGATTTCAGAGAGTGGTGAGGTATGCAAATGGATTGAAATATATGATCCAGGATGATATGAGCACGCATTATTTCCATAATGTAGATGAAGCTTACCAAGTTGCCTTAAAGGTAAAAGAAAAGATTAATCAAAATTGCAGCAGAAATAGAAAGGAAGGGGTCCTAGAGGCAGAGGCAAAGTAAATTTTACCAAGGGCAATGAAAAAGAGGAGGAATCCACGAACAACCATAATGGTAGGGGTGGAAATAGTAATAGAAGAGGTAAAGGATTCGGAAGAGGAAGATGCAAATATCCTATCATTTGCTACAAGTGTGGAGTAGAAGGACACAAGGCATCGGAATGTCTAGAAAAGCACAATCCAAGGAGATGGATTGAAGCTGGGGTGCAAATCGCCCTAGTTGTTGGGGCATCCGTTGTTGGTGAGAATGTGATAATACTATAGAAGAAGTAGAGTGAGAATTTGATGTTCCAAAGAGTGCTACTTCAACCTGGGAAGAAGATCGTAGAGGAGCCCGAATAGAGAAAAAGAATTTTTAAAACAAAGTGTAAGGTGGAATGCAAGTGCTGCAATTTGATCACTGATGGTGGGAGTACAGAAAATATGGTATCCACAAAAGTCATGGAAAAATTAAAATTGAAACGTATTTCCCATCCTAATCCATATCCAGTTTTGTGGTTACAAAAGGGACAACAAGTGACCGTGACTGAGCAGTGCTTATTAAATTTCCAGATTGGGAATTTTAGTGAGTAGGTTTTGTGTGATGTGGTAGATATGGATGTAGGCCATGTCCTTCTCAAAAGGTCGTGGTTGTTTGACAAGAAGGTTTAACACGATGGAAGAGAGAACTACCAAGAATGGACAACATTACATGCTAAAACCGATGTTGGAAAGTGAAGTGACTGCCATAGATAATAGTGGCAGCAAAGGCACTAGAAATAATAACAGTAATAAGGTCATGTTGTGCTCAGCTAAAGAATTCATAAAGGGACATAAGGAGGCCAAATTTTGCTTAGCACTGATGCCAAAGGAAATCCAAGAGGGTGGAAGGACAAGCAGCGTACCACCTGAGATTCAATCATTGTTAAAGGAATTTAAGGAGATTGTCGTAGAGGATTTTCTAGCAGGATTCCCTCCCATGAGGAGTATTTCGCACCAGATTGACTTGATACCAAGATCAAGTCTGCCCGATAAGGCACCTTACCGAATGACCCCCGTAGAGAGGGAAGAGGTGAATTGGTAAGTGCAGGAGTTGCTTGACAGAGGACTGATCCAAGAAATTTTAAGTCATTGTGTTGTACCAGCAGTGTTGTCACCAAAAAAGAGTGGTGAATGGCAAATGTGCACCAACTCATGGGCTATCAACAAGATCGCCATTAAGAATAGATTTCCCTTACCAAGGATGGACAATCTCATGGACTGTTTGAGTGGAGATGCATATTTTACGAATATAGATCTAAAGAGTGGGCATCATCATATTTAGATAAGGGGAGGTGACGAGTGGAAGACAACCTTCAAGACAAAGGACAGACTATTTGAGTGGTTAGTGATGTTGTTCGGATTGACGAACGCTCCCAGCACATTTATGAGACTTATGAATGAAGTTCTGAAACCATTTTTAGGGAAGTTTGTTGTCGTTTACCTTGACAACATATTGATCTTTAGTAAAAACAATGAAGAACATCGAGAGCACATGAGGAAGGTGTTACAGCAGTTGAAGGAAGAGAGGTTGCTGATAAATTTGAAGAAGTGTACATTTCCGAAAGAGGAGTTAGTGTACTTGGGTTTTGTGATTTCCAGGGAAGGCTTTAATATGGATCCTGACAAGGTAAGGGCCATTTTGGATTGGACAACACCCAAATGTGTATTTGTTGTGAGAAGATTTCACAGTTTGGCAAGCTTCTATAAGAAATTCATTCGAAATTTCAGCTTGATTTGTGCACCTCTTACTAAATGCACGAGGAAGGGGACTTTCCAGTGGACAACAACAGTGATGCAGTCATTTGAGACTTTGAAGAAGAAGGTGACTGAGAGGCCAGTTTTGTCACTTCCAGATTTTAATAAAGAGTTTCAAGTGGACTGTGATGCTAGTGGAGTAGCGATTGGGGCGATATTGAACCAAGAAGGAAGACCAGTGTCATTCTTCCGTGAGAAATTGAATGAGGCTAAGAGGAAGTACTTGGTTACGATAAGGAATTATATGTTATCACGCAAGCCTTGAAAAAATGGAGGCATTACTTGCTACCGAAGGAGTTTTTGATGTTCACTTGTCACAAGGCGCTACAGTACATCAATAATCAAGGTAAGCTAAACCAGAAGCATTTGAAATGGATAGAATTTTTGCAAAGTTACTCCTTTTTCTTGAAGCGCGAGTCTAGAAAGTCAAATAGATTGGAGATGCATTAAGCCGGAGGATAGCATTGTTGAACACTTTATCAGTGGAAGTTGTTGGCTTGGAATATATGAAAGAATTGTATGTAGAGGACGCAGATTTTGCAAAGGCTTGGAATGCGTTCAAAATGCCTTGGAGTATGAATGGAACACCATATTTGGATTTCCATTTTCAAGAAGGATTCTTGTTTAAGAATCATAAATTATGCATTCCATGTGGCTCCTTGAGACAAAACCTCGTAAAAGAGTTACATAGCGGAGGTTTGTGAGGATATTTTGGCATTGATTATACCACATCATTAGTAAAGGAAATATATTTTTGTCCCAACATCAACAGGGATGTTAGAAAATATGTGGAGCGTTGTAGAATTTGTTAGTTGGCAAAGGGGAGAAGTCAAAACACCGGGTTGTATACTCCATTGTCAGTTCCCAATAAACCATGGGAAGATATAAGTATGGACTTCATTTTAGGGTTTCTTAGGATGCAGATAGGACATAATTTTGTGATGGTTTTAGTGGATATATTCTCAAATATGGTCCATTTTGTACCATGCAAGAAGGCCAATGATGCTATTAAAGTGGCCACCTTATTTTTTCAAGAGATTGTGAGATTGCATGGATTGTTGATAAGTATTACTTCTGATAAAGATACAAGGTTCCTTGGACATTTATAAAGAACACTTTGGAAGAAGATGGGTTCCAAGCTATTGTATAGTTCAACTTACCATCCACAAACAGATGGATAGACCGAGGTGGTCAATCGGAGTCTTGGAAACTTGTTGAGAATATTTAGTGGGGAAAGGCCAATACAGTGGGATTTGGTTTTGGCATAAGCTTAATCCACTTACAATGATTTAGTGAACAAATCTATTGGGCCATGTAGAATTTTGAAGAAGATTTTTTATAATGGCTATGAAATAGAGTTGCTGACAGATTTGGATATTTCTTTGATATTCAATGTAGCAGACTTGTGCGAGTTCCATGAAGGAACGAAAGATGATGAAGAAGGCAACATAGATGGGTGGAAGACTTAGTTACCAGCCAAAACAATCGAGGAACTAGAGAAAATCTTGGCCAAGAGGGTTAGCAAAAGGACTCAAAATTATGAGTATTTTGAATACTTAGTTAAGTGGAGAAACCAAGGTATCGAGGACGTGTCGTGGGTCTCCAAAGAAGATTTGGAACACTTACAAGGGTTGTCCTCCTTTGAAGACACGATAATTGCATCCACATGAGTTGGAGGCTTATGTTTTCTCACCAGGGATGTCTAATGCAGGAGCATCTCTAGGGTTGGGAAATCGGCATCGCCCACATAAAAGTTAGCAGTATCATAGGTAGAAAACGCAGGAGTTCAACCATGGCATGGAAGCGGCTGCGGAAGGGAGGGTTGGCTACAGATCATATCGTTTGCTCCAAAAGTTAAAGAAGTCGTTGCAGATCATGTCGCCTTACTACGGAAGTGGAAATAATGGCTGCAAATCCTATGAGAGTTGCGCATCAAGCAATGAAAGGTGAACCGTCACCTTGGAGGAAATGTGAATGACGTGTGAGGAATTGGAAGGGAATATAACCATTTAACTTTCGACTATACGAAGAGACAGCTTCAGGGATATAGAAAGGGTGAACCAAAAGAATGGGTTCGATTTTCTCTAGGACAACAAAGTTGCATAGAGAGAGCATGAGTTTAGAAGAGGGAGGCACCTAACTGTAGTACCAGTCGTGGATTTAATCTCTTGCTTAAATAAATAAATTTATGTTGGTTTCGGTTATTTTGTTGTTCCTTCTTGTGTGAATGATAGTTTGTAATTTTCCTCCTTGCCTAGTTAATTATAACCTATGTCAATTTGAGATAGCGTTATTTTTGTTAGCTCTATAAGTAGACCCAATAGTTCTACAACTACATAAGATTGTTGCGAAGTACAGGTCGCCTGCATCACATTCCATTTTGAGCATATCAACTCATATCCAATCAACAGTCAAATATTTGCGAGGCATTTCCATATACCAACCAATCCCCTTACTCAGGGAAAAAAACAACAACAACATTACATAACAGTTCTATCTCTTTTGAACTAATAGCTTTGTATGCTATGACAAAACTCCATTTATCAATACTGTGAAAAACATGAAAGTCTATAAATATTAAGAACAGTCTTCCAAAAAAGAGATACCAAGTGTTGAAAAACAACCTTCCTAATTCTATATACTAAATAAGGACCGCTTGTGTATCAACTTCCATTTCAAAAAATAATAAGTGCCCTCTGATATCACATTTGAGCGACACAACTCTATGTAATGTATAATGCCTTCATTCATATCCAGAGCTTGCTCGGAGAGCATATTTTCTTCCCCATTGAATTATTTAAATACATGCTGGAAATTTATCTTAGCAAATTTTGCTTGGAGTCATCTAATTTTTTTCTTCCATCCTTCAAGGGAAGCCACCTATAACTAACATTTCTAGAGAGCCCAATTAATAATCACTTTGGAATCTCCAGCTGCCTGCAAGTGTACAATTTAATTAGATCAAGCAAAATATTAAAGTACACTTACATTTGGAACTTCATATTTACTATGAGGAGAGTTATAATTATATCGAGAGGTGTTTACATTTTAGAATCTAGGGTGGAGTAGCAAGTATGATTTTCCTAGATTGTAGGAGGATGAGACAAGTGTACTATCCAGATTGATTTTATGGACGTCATTCCAAATTCAAAACAAACAATTGTAAAAAAAAAATAACTAGTAGCTAATGCATGGATAACTGGTTGTTGATGTGTGGATAACCGACAATGGTAGACAACATGTTTAACTAGAAGAAGGCGGGTGATAACAAGTAGCTAAGGCATAGACAATGGGTGATTACAATTACACATGGAGAAAAAGTAACATATAACTTATTCATGGCACTTAACTTGTGGCATATCGGTGTTCATCGACCACAAGTTAAGTGGATGCGTTATTATCTTTAATTCATTGACATTTGGATCTTTATTTCTCTATAAACAATTATACTTGTATTTATATAAATTATGTATAATAATTCAAGAAAAAAGATGTGATTACCTTGTTGATCAAATCCATCATGACCCATACCAGATAAATCCTTAAAACACTTAAAACAATGAGACTAAAGACAATAACTTTATCAAACATTTAATGACATGTTTGTATTCCTAGCCAAATTGCATCTTAGAGCGAACATTCAAGAAATCCTCCTCAATTTCTACCTTCTCCTTAGTTGTTATTGCTATAAATTCTCCAAACTTCTTCATGCCAACCTTAACCTTAGCCTCAACCATGGCTTGTCTCAACTTCTTCATATATTCTTCTTAATACATGTCAATAATCATATATAAAATATAAATAGTTATTCAACGACTAGCAACAATCATAGAGATAATAGACTATTTTTTTCACAAGAAAAAAAAAAACTATACTTTTATATCAAAATATAATAAAAACGCAAGAGTTCTTTACATAATTGACTTTTGGTAATCTATCTCTGCCCTATATGAAAATGGCAAGACCACATTGTTGTCGTAAAATGTGTATTAAACTACAATAGACAACTAATTTAAGATATATTTGTTATCATTTTTTTCAAAAAAAACAAAAGAAAAACTATACTTGATATTCAATCATGAATCAAAGTATACATATCGATCATTAGTCCTCTAAATATCAACTTACAAATAGACATACTAACTGACTAATAAACTCTTAATCTTAGGAATTCCACAAAATACACAAATGTATAGTTTATGCTAAGTACCAAAGCTATCCAAAAAGGAGCCACAAAAAGACCAGCATGCCGATCAGGTATAAAATATATACACCTAACCAAAAAATATGAGACTCTCTGTCATTGGAATATCTTCACAGTCCTCCTGGATAAGAAAGAACCATGTACAAACTCCTCTATATAAATAGTACCTTTAGGGCACTTTAAAGACCTTTTCGACGGTGCATTTGCAATCTTGTTATATACCATGTACACATCGGAAAAAGAGATATCCTAAAAAAGATGTTGTAATGTTCTTACTTGTCTCATCCAACCAAACAAAAATGGAACCTGTAGATGGCACTTTCCATTTTCCCAATCTATAATAACATGAGAATCACCTGCTACTTGCAAAGTATAAATTTGCTTGTCACGAGCAATGAATAAAAGAGACCACAAAGCTAAAGGTTATGATCTTGTATTTGTACTAGGCCCACAACCCATCCAAAAATTGATATAGTGCCCATGCCTAAAAAATAACACACCCTGACACCACCTATCCCAAGGGGTAGTTGAGAGTCCCCGTAAAAAAATCCAACATGAGAAGATACAAAGAAAGAAGGGAAACCAATACTGATAGATTTTCCACCTTTCAAGAAACCAAACCATTCCTTGTAAGATCTAATGATAGAACCCACCACCCTAAAAATAGAGCTTGGAGCATCCTCAAACAGAATCTTGTTCCTATGAATCCATAAATTCCAAGAGACAAAACAAGGTAAGGATTTGTGCATAGGAACCGCCAATCTCCACACACTAAAGCTGGTTATAAAAGAATCAGAATACAAGTACTAGTTATACCCAAAAATTTCTTAATCTCAAACCAAATAGATTGCGTGAACTCACAGGTAACGAGGAGGTGTGAAATGGATTCACTATCCTTTTTGCATAAAGAGCATATGTCAGGCCCATATCCACCCTTTTTATGGAAAATTTCCCACGTAAGAGCCTTGTTTTCTAAGGGAATCCAAGAGAACAACATTAACTCGAGGAGAAAATTCCAATGCCATAATATAGAATACCACCACTTTGAATTAACATTATTTTGAAGAGTTGTGAGAGCGTTATAAGCAGCTTTAGTATTAATCTCACCACTAGACTCATTCCAAGACCAATACAAGGAATCTGTTGTGTCCCCAAGAATGATACCACAATGTTGCAACCCAAAAGTATAACTAGACCACTCTGCAGCAAGCTCGCCAACCAAATTCATCTTTGAAGCACTAATCCACTTGTGGGGAAACTCAACACCCCTATATGCTTGATTGAGGAATAAGATGCCAACATTCTTTAAACTGTCAATAAGAGGGGGGGAGAGCTTATAGAACTCAACCCCACCAATGAAAGGATCAAGTCCACAAAGCACCCTTTTTCCATCACCTATCCTCCACACAAGTCAATCACCCACACTAGGGAAAGAAGAGGAAATGTTCTTCCAAATATTTGAGACATTTCTTCCAGTAGGCCCACCATCCCTACACCATTCAACCACAGAGAAAAACTTGATATACTTACCTTTTATCACATCACTCCAAATACTACCATGGAATAGACATCTCCACAGGCTTTTAGTAGCCATAGCTTTTCCAAAAAGAAAAATATTTTTAATTCCCCATCCACCAACGACCTTGGGGGAGGCAAGTCTCTGCCAATTAACCAGATGAAAGGATTTCTTATTTTTGGCCCCAGTCCAAAGAAAGGAAAAACACTTTTGTCAGATCTTATATAAGATTGGCTTAGGAATTTTTGCTAAGGACAACTAGTAAACATGAATATTATTCTCTACCACTGATTTGGTAAGAATAAGTCTACCCCAAAGGGACAACCACTTGTAAGTCCAGTTATCCAACTTTTTGTCAACTTTTTTCAGAATCCAATTCCAATCCTCCTTGCAGTAGTGGTTATGTTTGACGAAGTAATCCAAATATATGTATCCCTCATTTAGGGGAGACACTTGGAAGGGAAAGAGATCCAAAATATGTGCTTTAGTAGAGTCATCTATCCCATTCACCAGGAAAGTGGATTTAGTAGCACTAATAGCCATACCTATAGCTTCATAGAACAATTCCAACCATTCCTTAGAGAAAGCCCATTCCACCAAGGTGCCCTTGCCAAAAAGCATAACATCATCCACAAATAATAAATGTGTAATTCTGATACACTCTATAATCTTTACACCACCAATGCAATCCTCCGACCTAGATTTTTCTATGAGCTTACTCAACCCTTCCATGATCAATAGGAAAAATAAAGGTGACAAGGGAAATCCCTGTTTGAGTCCCTTGGAAGAATTGAAGAAAGTTGTAGAATCACCATTTAAGACGACAACAAAGTTAGCCGAGGAAACACCGGCCATAATCCAATTTGTAACTAGCAGGGGGAGACCAGTTTAAAGTAGAACTAGATGAAGGAAAGTCCAATCTACCCTGTCTTATGCTTTCATCAAATCTAGCTTCAGAACTGATGCTTTAAGTCTCTTGGACTTTATAGAGTGAAATCCCTCCTAAACATATTTGTTATCATAGTTTAAGCCAAGCTTTACCATACCTTTAAACTAAGTTAAGATAGTATGTTACTAGACCTTTAAACCATAAAACCACTTCTTAAGTCTTAATTTAATATTTGAATTAATAATATATATTAACATCCTATTTATGTCAAAAATATGCTATATTAAAAAAAAAATTGAAACCATACGAACCAAGTAAAAACAAATACCTTCTTAAACTATACGAACCAAGTTAAAAGAAACACAAATCATTATAAAAAATGTTAATCAAAGTGAACCCACTTAGTTTCTATTACATGTAAACTCTTATATGCACTAAACTATGAGCACTCTTTCAAGATGCAAACACATTCAATCTACAAACACCAAACACAATTACTCTATTATCGTTGTGCAATGAAGAGAAGGATAGCTTAAAGAAACCCATTAAAACTAAAAACCATAAATCTCTTTCTATTTGTCTCCTATTCACCAGGCTCAATTTTTTTCTTTTCAATAGAAAAAAGCTATAACTTGTTATTTCCTTTTGAAATCAAAGTTACATAAATACTTAGCAGAGATACAATACTTCTCATGACAGAAATGTCTGGAAACCAAAAAAACATGAACCTCTTTACAGTAATCCCATCTGGTTTCAACAATCCAACTTTCAAAAGGATAATCCCTCACTTGCTACATAGCGACAAAAGACAAGAATACTATCTCACAAAAAACTTCATTCAAGAACAAAACTAAAAGAACGGAAATGTGTCAATGTCAACAATGGAATATTCAATGAGTTTCTGAAAGCTTATAATGCCATCCATCGAACCAAGAGCCTTATTTGATAATTGGTCAGCATCCATATTGGCTTCACTATAAATATGGGAAAAATAGATGTCCACAAAACTTTAATAAGATTGTGTGTAGAGTGAAGCCAGTGTTCCAAAAAGATGTTGTGTATATCGAAAATTCCATTTGCCCAGTCAATAAGAATTTTTGAGTCACCAAAGATTTTGATATTAAAGATCCCCCTCTTTTGAGCAATCCACAGAAGGCCCCATAGTGCAACTAACTCTGCCTTTGTATTACTACCATTGCCCACCCCTATCTTAAGAAGAATCTTGTGGTCTCTTTTGATGAAAAGAATCATACTTGCACCACCAATACCATTTTTACAAGCACCATCGAAGAATCCATATGAGGAATAATCATATAAGATAGGATTAATAATAATTATGCTTCAAACTTTTCTTTCTAAACCTGGGGATTCCTAAGAAAGTGACAAAACCTGTCTACATATTCCGACCACTAAAGGGGATTTATTCTCAAATGTAATATGATTCCTACATTTCCATATCGCCCATATAGTGAAGATATGAAGAAATTTAAATTTAACCTTCCTTGTGAACCAATTAAACATAAAATCATTTAATGTGAGCCCTTCCCAAACATCTCTCAGCTGCATAATTCTTTGTAGATCAGTCCATACCCTTTTAAAAAATTGGCAATGAAGAAACAAGTGAGAGACATCCTCTGCGTCTTTTTTACACATCATGCAAATCTTGGGGCCATAGAATCCCCTTTTGAGAAGGTTTTACGAGGTTAACATTTTATCTTCTAAGCAAAGCCAAATAAAACATTTAAGCTTTGTTGGAATTTTCCATTTCCAAGTCATACAAGACCACCACTTTGGATCAGATGGATTATGACTGTGAAATATAGCAATATATGCATTTTTTACTATTAAAATGCCATTTGTAGTATGCCAGTCCCATATTAATTGATTTGATCTATCAGAGAGAAAAATACCCGAACATTTCAGCATTAATACGTAATCGTTCCACTCCAAGGCAGCATCACCTGATAAGCCTAGTTCATCAGCCGAAAGCCAATGTGGGGAATAAGACTCGTTACCTTTCTGGAAGGCTTGTGAACGAGTAAATATGCACCTTGAGTGAAGATGTGGGATCACCAAAGAGGAAAGTTTGTATCTCTCCCCTGCTCCAACAAAGGGGTCGATTCCAATATGAACATGACTACCATTTCCAATGTGCCATCTTAGAAACATTCCAATATATGGAAACATACCGATTATCCCCCTCCATATGAAAGAAGCCTTTTGATAATACAAGACATGATATCTAATCCACTAAACAACATTGTAAGTCTTCATATATTTTTTTCTAATCACATTACTCCAAAGCCCTTCTCCCGTATTAGCCCTCCATAAGCTCTTTACATGTAAAGCTCGACTAAACCATTCTAGATTCAAGAGACCCCGACCACTTGCACATTTAGGTTGAGACAAACTCTCCCAATTTGTAAGATGAAATTTTTAAAAAATTGTCTTTCCAGCCCATAGGAAATGAAAGAAAGATTTTATTTCTGATAGCAGAAATGATTGCAATTGAAACTTTCATAAGTCCCAACCAATACACAGGAATGCTCTGTAACACAGACTGTGCCAGAACCAATCTTCCCCCTAAAGACAACCAACAATAAGTCCAATTATTAATTCTCCTATCAATCTTTTGGAGGAGCTAGCCCAGTCGACAGTTCTATAATTATTAGGTTTAAGGTATCATCCAAGGTACTTTAAACCTGTATCAAGAACTTCCATTTTGAAAGGAAACATATATTTGATTTGATCGTAGCTATCCCATTTACTAATAAATATTATGTGATATTTTTATCATTCATGCTCTCAAATGGGTGGCAATATAATGCAATGTTTATATATTAGTTTTAAAAGGAAAAACGAGAGTAAATAGTGTATAATTAGTTGACTAAATGTGTGTAAAATGTTATGGTCTGGGAGTAAAATCTAAAACTACTTTTGATTGGCTAAGAGCTCACTTTCTTTGAACGTAAGGAAACAAGTTAATGGCCGAAGACTTAAAGGCATTTGATAGGAGTGGAAGTTTGCCCCCTTACAAACCACCAGTGGGCTATTTCAAGTGGTGTAGTTTTCCTTGAATTATGGTGATGAGTCAACTCACATGTGAGGATAGTAGCCAGTGATGGTTATCCTCACTACTAATTTGACAACTGAGTTATAATAGGTTTTGCCATCTTCTAGAAATAGAAAAAGAAAAAAGTGTGTAGAATGTTCTATAGTGTTATTATGAAGACAATGCCTCAAGTTCCATTTAAGGTTGTGCATTACAACAAAGGTGCATTGGCTTAGGGATATTAGAGGTAGAGTGAGAGCACATTGGCATAGGGATATCATAGGTAAGTTAGTGGTAGCTACAATGTCATACTGAATAATTTGCGACTGTTACATGCAGTAAAGTGAATTACATATATCCATGCATTTGGGTAGAAGTTAAGATGTTTATTACAAGGATGTGTTGTGTTTATTGCAATGTAAAACTTGGTTTTTTGGGACTTAAAGAGATTGGAGGTTTGGTGCTCTATAAATTTTGGGAATCATATGGAAATGGAAAAAGTTTGTGCTATGTGTTGTTGGTACCCTTCTTGTGAATTGATTTAAATGTACATGGACACTGCTTTTGATTATGAATTTGTGTCTAGAACAATTGGATATAGTAGTTAATTTTTAATGAGTTGCTCTAAAAAAATTATGGTTTGTTCTTTTTTATTTCCATTTTATAGTAATCATTTAAGAGACCAATCTTCATATTTTATAAGAGAATCCCATGCCCAATCAATTGCATATCTATGAATCCCTTAGGACTTTCCATGACTGTTGAGGCCTAGGGCACCAAAAAACACGTGTACAACATCACCCAATCCACCACACTCATGATATCAAGCACTAGCACATTAACATGTGGTATGTTGAATCTATCACTAGCTATCAAAGATATTCTTCTTCTAGAAACCCTGAAGAGAAGTTGCTACAATACCAAAAACACCATCAACGTCAACATTCTCGAGCCTGGGGTAAAAGTGAATCATGAGGTAGAGAAGGTATATATACAAAAGCTCACTTCTGCTATAATGATGACGAGCACTGAGTGTTTAAACAATTCGCAAAATAAATGGTCTTTCAAGGATTCTTAGCCAAACCCTCAAGCCTCCATTAACAAAGTTGTCAACTACAAAAGAAGGTGTTGATGACATTCTCATCTAATGCGGGAAACTAAGATGAAGCTTATTCTTAAAATCCTTGAATGGCATTAATAAAAATCATCATTAATATGCTCAAAGGAGTTGGATCCATTGGTGAGGAATGAGGAGTTTTTCACTAGTGACCAAGGTTGAACTCCCATGAGGGTCTCTGGCCCCTAAGGTTGCCATGAGGGAACCCAAAGGTATTGGTCAAACATGTGAGGCTTGTATCACATAAGTGGATCAAATCCCATCCTCTTGTCATCCTTGAGACCAAACACTACTTCTTATGGCTACAACAAAATTTTTTCCCAAATAGGTTTGATCCATCGGTTAAGAATGAAGATTTTTTCACCGGTGACCTCACCAATGACCAAGGTTTAATTCCCATGACAACATCCAACCTCTAAGGTTTCCATGGGGGCACCCAGGGGTAGTGGTCAAATGTGTCAAGCTTGCATTACACTCCCCAGACATACATAAGTGGATCAAACCCACCCTATTGTCAGCTTTAAGATTAGACACTAACTGTTAAATCTATAGCCAAATTTAATGGGTGGCAAGACCAAGAGGATCATAATTGATCCTGAAGGAATTCAAGTACAAGCCTACACATGGGGCATAGGGGAGGCAACCAATAACCAAGCATAAATTTTAGCATTCTGTCAAGGTTTACTACTCAGTTAGGAAATGGGCATTTAAAACATCACTTTAATAGGGGACTATGAGATCATTATCAATCATATGAGCAACTCCTCAATTCCTAAAGATGTGATGCTATCCAAGCAAATCTGGAGGGTGTAACCAATAGCCAAAACATTCACCAAAATTTCATACTTTCGAGCACTGCGAAATCAAAACAAGGAATCCAACTCTCAAGCAAATCAAGTTACAATTCTTGAAATGAAAAAATTAAGGCAAAAAATGAGGACCCTTAACAACAAGCCACCTCTTGTGAAATTGGTTGTTATCACACGCAAGGATATGATAAGGAGCATAATCAACACAGAGAGTAATTTGTTTGTAATCCAACACAAAATTGAAATGCCGCATCGACAAGTAATCCATGACAAGCCAAGCATACACGGAGGACACTATCGAACAACCTTCACACAATATGTTGATGATAAACACTTGGAGGTGAGAGGGAGTAAAGCATGGGGGAGATACCTCCCTCCCTACATGCTCGATCAAGGATATAGAATCCTCTAAGAAAGGAAGAATCCATTATCAGAAATAACCAAGCCCATAATTTGAGATAGTTTGAGTGCACAAGGTAGCAATGAGTTTAGGAGTGCAAAGGCAAGTGTGGACTTGCTTCACAAAGGTCTAAGATCCATATAGGAGAGGAAAATCAATACTATATATGTAGAGAAATATAAAGCATCACCATAACAATAGGTGTGTAATATGTGACTCATATGATCTAAGATGAGGCCTTTGGAGATGTGAAAGTCACGTGGAAAAAGTTGTAAGAATGCCATGGCCTGCTCGCAAGGACGCTAGATAAATAGAGGAAGAATTGGCAACAAGGCCATGAAGAAGAGAAGCAATATCAGAATCAACAAATTGAAGAAATTGAGTCCCAAATGGAAGCAATAAAGATAAACAAACAAAGGAATGAGACAATAGCAAGTGATACTAATAACAATTTGGATGACATTGATGAAAAATACAAGGAGATGATGGAACAAATGGAACAAATGGAGCAAAGTAAGAAATTGGCAAGAGAAATTGATTCCTCGTACTCTCCCACTACTCATTCAATAGACAACTATGGCTTAGAGATGCAAAAAACCATAGAAGAAAAAATGATCTAGAATCCTCCAAAATATCCACTGGAGGAAGCTCAACTCTCCAAGACAAGAGGAACATCAATAGATCACCATGGAAAGGTCCTTTCCTAAATTTGCCATATAACAATGCTATGTAAATTTTATAGTAAGACAATTTGTAAGGCAACATACTTGCCATTTTGAATACAGTATAAGCAACTCTAGTAAGATATATGTAACAGGAGGCAAAATAGACTTTCATGAATAATCAAGCACAAGCACAAGAGCAAGGGAAATATGCCCCCAATTTTGTATTACAACACTATATGGTTTGGTCGTAGTTTTTTTAAATACAAAATATTTGTTCTCATTATATAAAAAAAAACCTTGTTCATACTTCAGCTCCAAGCATCATACTGTAGATGAGGTCAAGGAGGTAGAGCAAGAAAAAGTGAATGAGATGCCCTTAGCACCCTCACATAAAAGATCGTTAAGCAAGGACTTCACAGTGGAGATCAAATGATCTATGAGCCATTACCATGGGAATTCTAATAGAAAATATGTCACCAATCGAAGAATAAACTCTTCTCCCAACCTATGAGTTGTGTCATCCTTGAGCCAGACATACGAAACTTCAATAGAGAAACCTCAACTTGGTAAGCAAAATGACACAAATGCAAACTCCATAAACATCTTGAAATGCCCTAATATGAAATAAATAACTAATTTGGGATTTAGGAAGGATTTCTACTTTGATGTCATGATCATGATCATAACACCATGATCATGATCATAACACCATGAAAAACCTGATTGCTGTAAACTTTGAACCGAATCGAAGATAAAAAAAATACTATCACGAAAACTTTAATTTAGAAGATGAGACCAGAGTCGGGTGATGTTTTTATATTCCGCCCAAGAAATCCTTTGATATCCAAACACACTAATTTAGAGGATAGACCTCAAGCTGAAGTTGGGCAATGTTTCATATATTATGCCCGAGAAGGCCTTCAATACTCCATCCCATAATGAAATTGAGGCATGGTGATAAAATAAGAAGAGGGTTTGAACAATTTGATTAAGAAGACAAACCCAGAGTTAAAGCCGAGGTAGGACAATGTTCTCAATATTCTACCCAAGAAAGCCTCGTGGGAGAGGTTTGAAAAATGGGCACTAATGCCTCCGCCCAGATCACATTAATGACCTCATATTAATGTGTCCACCACTTAGTCAGTCAAGTCTATAGGTGCTCCTATTAATGAATCCAATGCAAGATCAACACCCCTTAACTCACATTATGATTGCATGCAGCTCACATAATGCCTACAACCAATAGTGGCATCATTCTGAAACCAAGGGGGTGCCATCCCATTAGACAAATTCAATCCAAAACATTATAAAAACTACATAAATTGAATTTTCGATATAGTACGAACAAGATTAATGAGGAAATTCATTCCTACATGTCCTACAAGGACATGATAATAAAAGATAGAAGTGGGTCTCATCAACCTTTTTAATAAAATAAATACAAAGAAACCATTTGGTAATGGTATGGGATGAGTCCATTTAAGCATAATTGGAATTTATAGTTGACTCTGTATCCCAATAATGAAAATCATAAGGGAGGACCCCTTTCTTTTCAATTTCGTAAATATATGATTGAAGGAACTTTCAACTCTTCAAAGTTGGAAGGGGCTACCAGGCAATGGATAGAGATCCTACAATGTAACTTATTTTACTCTACATTTGAATCTATTGATATTTCTTATTTCATGTTCCAATCTAATAAACTACATGCAATTGATAGTCATCTTGAAAGGTAGTTGCAAGTAGATTGGAACAACTTTGAAGCAGGAGGACAAAGATGTGCATTGGGAAGCAAGAAAAGGAGTGCAAGGAAATTGGTCTAAAGGGATGACATGTCCTTCACATCCATAACTTAAAGAGTCCAAGGTCATTTTTAGTTATTCAATATTTCCCCATCGAAACTTGGTCGTTGCCCAAATAAATTATCATATTGCATTCTAAGAATTCTATTTTCAATGTGAGACCCAACATGGCCTTTTATGTTCCAATCATATCTAACTTTTCTAAGACTACAAGAGTAGTTTCAAAGTAAAAGGAAGACAAAGGTCATGGAAGTTGAATCACTTCATCTTCATAACCTCTATTTTGTATAAATGTACGAACTTGGTTTGGAGAAAAGGTTCTCTATTTTGGCACACAAACTACCTTTCTAGACTAAGACTCATGAACTATTAATAATGTGGTTTTAATAAAAACTATAACAATTATCTATGGGAAAAATCTATCTTCATTTGCATGTGTGAATTTTGTAACTTATTGTATGCGTGTGCCATTGAACTAACTTTTTGTTTAGTTAATGACAACAAGCATTAACACAATTTTTTTCAATCACCACAGATCTACATCAAAAGGGAATCATCCTTAAAATTATTGGAGGGCCCCAACCATCATTAATAAATTCCATGTCGAGTACAAAAGCATGCCAACCAGAACTTTCAAGCTTCATGAAAGGACTATAATAATTCAGCAAAGCTAGTAATGGATTCAATGTAGAGTATAGGAGGAATAATCTATAATTTTAGGATTGTTGAAGATCCCTTGTAAAAGAAAAGAGTATATGCTTGAGTATGTTGTTACTATTTGGAATTAGAAAAGTGCCTTAAACGACATAGGAATGTTGCAATAAATTATGTCTTAGTAGCCTACATGAGTTATAGTTAAAAATGATTTTTTATGCTACATATGATATTAATTTGCCCCATTTTGCACATGTACCTTCATGGTATTAAAATTATGAAAGAAAATTGCTAGTATTGCAAAGATTACATGTCACCTTGAAAGAAAATTAATACACATCACCTTGAAAATACCCATATGGAAAAACTAAAAATAAAGTGGCCTTTATTTATAAATCGAACCTTTTTTCAGGAAGAAAAAAGCAAGTAACTTCTTATTTCATAGGGAAATCAAAGTTACAGAGTATATGCATGATATAACAATATCCGTCTTATCCCAACCCATTATGAGTTTACAAAATAGTGGCAATAAGCATCAACAAACCTGTAGCTCCCCCAAAAACACCCTCTAGGCAAACCATGACCCATTTAACAACAAACAAGTAGAAAGGATCATCAAAACAAAAACCCCAAACAGATAAAGCTACATAATGGCATTTACATCAAACCTAATACTCAAACATGGCCTTCATTTGGATATCATTTCATATGGTGTTGGTCTAAACTTTGACTTACCGTGCCTTCACGTGAGAACATATTAAATATCACTATGACGTGCTTTGGTACATTCTCTAATATGTTGGTTATGTCCATTATGTCAAGGCAATGTCGTAACATTATTTTGCAGATATAGATGTACACTATGTAAATATGTAGACTTTTTTTTTTTCCTACTCCATATGCAAGTTTCCATAACCAATATTTCATTGATTTTTATTAGTTTCTAGGAATTAGGTCCTCTTTTCCTGATAGAATATAATCTCGAGGCTAATTACTATCATACAAATTCAAGCATCTATTAACTACATTTTCACTTGTGATTTGATAAATTCATAATTGCATGATTTGAAACTTTAGTGGAAGGAGAATGTTTATTATCTATAAACATACCATGAGCTAGCATGTCCAGGAACATCGATCTCTACTATTACATTGATGCCTCACATTTGATTATCTCTATGAAATATGTAAAGAAACAAGTTGATTGGTTAGGTATATTAATGAAATTATTCAATTGGAAAAACCATAAATGCATGAATCTCGAACAAATGGCCTTATAAAGTGTGGTCCCTTCGCTGTCAACTAAGCTTTGGTCAAGTGGTTGGGCTGTTTGTTTGTCTTCTTTTCCAGTCGGTTTCAGGTCTCACTCTTGACATGTATTTGATGTATCTGGTTGTACCTTGATTCTCCTCGAGAATAGCAAGTGGAAATTCTTCAATGAAAAAAGAAAAAAAAAGTGCGGTCCCTTCACTGGGACACATGCTTAGTATGAATGAATACCCACCTAGTGAAATATAGAGTTCCTTCTCCAATAGGGGCCCCATGATAACCATTTGATTATGAACCGTCATCTATCGAAATTGGTCTAATCTGTGGAATTGGCAAGGGTCAAAGTCCCCGCTAGATAGGTCAATTGAGTGTAGATCAGGTGGTTGGGAGGATGTTGTTATCCTCCCCACCTGGGTTCAAATCTCGCTTTGTGATACTTGCTCCTCGGGAGCCGAATTTGACTATGTATTGCTTGATTGCATTAAGTGTATTTCAAGCCATAGCTTGTTTCTCCAGAATATCAAGTATCAATATTCTTTCGTGGATTAGTTTGTCGATGAACCACAATTAAAAACAAAGTCTGGATAGGTGATTTGGGAGAACAACTTTACCCTTCATGCCAACAACCTACCGATTATGAAAGACGATGTAGTTCTTTGTTATGACCAAATTGTGCACTAAAGGATCCAAATGCACATGCCACATCATAGTTCACATTAAAATGAACTAGGGTAATGATCCTGGTTAGATAACACAATGAGATACTTATGATTAATTATGATTATTGAAGAACCTACAAGTCATAACCCTTGATAGTAACTATCTATCTACCTATTAGTTGGGGTTATTGCGATAAATGACCATTTCATGGACTCATTCTACTTCATAATTGATGTGTTCAAGGGGCAGTGACATAGTATCAAGGAATTCCTAATTGAACCGTCCACAACAGTATACATGGGTATTATTACAAGGGTATACACCACAATAATCAAACCCACAACGAAAAAAGAACAACATGGATGTTATTATTTTGTTTTGTGTTTTAAATAGTCATACACAGTGAAAGATAATACATTTACATCTATAGAAAATATGTGGTGACCTAATGCTAATGAAAACCAATTAGTTCGAATGTTAGCTCCTATTGATGTGAAAAATTATGTCCTTGTTATGCCTCTAGAGTCACCAAAATATAATTTCTTGATTTGCATCACTACGTGTTAGATCAGAGACTACCACTATAAATATTGTAAATCCCTTGTGTTGATACTAAGAACATTGTGGGCACTATAGTGGATTCTTCCTTGGCAAATGCTCATCGAAAAGAATCCTCAAGGAAGGTGCAGGTTCGAATCCTTTGCGCAAGCCAAGACATTGGACAAGCAAAGAAAGGAGATGTAGTTTCTGGGAATGGTGGAAGTTTTCATGGCCATCGTACTCAACCTAATCCTCCCCATATCCTTCGTCATCCTTGGCCACACCCTCATCTCTAACTCACTTGTTTGCAAAATCCCAAAAAACAAAAGAATACATTCCAGAGGAGACTCACTTGTCCACAAAATAAATAAATAAAAAGAAAAATACATTTGAGAAGCAACCTTGTAGACATTACGCTGACTAGACTCTAGACTAACATGAAAAATATAGAATAGAAATTAAATCATTTCAAGCATTCAAATTTCCCAATATTCATTGGTGTAGGGTTAATGCAAATCATAAATGAAATGACAACTACACGCACGTGCAAGTGGCATAGTGACAGAGACCACCAAATAACATTTGCCACTTTTCATAGTCATTACCAAATGGAAAAAATAAAATTTTTACTATGCCTGATTTTTCCATTTTGAGGGTTCCATACAATGTATGGGATGTTTTGTACAATACCCACTGAATCTACATGTTCATATCTATCAATACCGTCCTTTCTAATCAATGCGTAGTTCTTACATACTTATTGTTAATGTCCTGCAAATCTCAATGGAAATGAACTCACCACAAGATGAACCGATGAAATCACCACATAGATTAATAGGGAAAAGTGGATCAAATACTCTATATCATAGTCGAGGAGTAATAAAAAACAGAAATAGGTGAAAAATAAAGTTTATGTCATAGACAGGAACTAATAAAAATAAAAATAAAAACACAATTTTATTCAAATATAATAAAATTACATTTCATAAGTACACAAAATAATTTAATTTATGTAGTACCAAAAAATGAGTAGGACAAGAGAAAATTCTCCCCAAATCAATGAAAAACCGTCCAGAATATTATATCATGGGTTCCTTTTCCTTTTTTTCAAGAAGAAAAAAACCGGTACTTTTGCTATTATAAAAATAAAAAAGTACAACTCTTACATCAACCTGCTTCCAGAAAAAAATATGGATTATCAATAAAAAAAGACACCTCTTAAGCCAGAATATACCATATGTCCCAAAAAAACAGAGTATAAAAAAACAAAAACTGCTTCAGTTCAGATTGAGCAAACCTAATCATCAAAAAAGGAGTCGAGCCTTGAAAATGCTTTAGTTCAGAATGAGCAAACCTAATCATCAAAAAATGGAGTCCAACCATGCAACTCTAAGTTATCATCTATCCATTCTTCCCAAACTAATAGGGGATCATCAATCTTTAGAGCCTCCTTAGAAAGAGCATCGACTGCGTCGTTTAGAGCCTCCTTGGTCAATTTTCTATTCATGAACCAATTTCATAAGAGAAACAATTCTCCTGCACCACTGTTGAAGAGTGATATTGTTGATTATGAGGATATTTTTTGCCCAATCTAGGACCATCTTAGAGTCACCAAAAATCCTCAATTTGTCAATACCAAAGGTAACAACAATTTTCAAGAGACACCAAAATGAGAGGAATTCAGCTTTTGAATTTGTGCCTGGTCCGCAATTTCGCTGTAATTTGAAGTGATGATTAGGATTTATAATCAGGAAAACCCCAGCATCCATTTGCAGCTGTTCCATCAAAATATCCAGTGGCAATATTAGAAACTTCAATAGTTTTCAGCAAGCATTCCTTAACATTTGGAGGGGATAATGTTCTGGAAGTGTTATACATAGCAATGCTATTGTAGACAGTGTGAGAAAGGGGTATCCTTTTATCCTAAAAAATCAATACATTCCTGGTTTTCCATATAATCCATACCACAAAAGTTGGAAGAGTTTTGCGTTGAGGCTGAGATCTGCACCATTAATATAACGCATCTTCCAAGGAAGTCGAACCCCATCTATCCTTTAAAGATAGAATGTTACAAATTGAAGATCAAACAGATTTGGAGAAGGCACAGTCAATGAAAATATGTGAAACAATTTCTTCATGATTTCTGCAGAGAGAGCAAATACTGGGTCCATTCCATCCCCTACATACAAGGTTACTCCAAGTGAGAATGCAGTCTTCCATCGCCAGCCATAGTAAAAACTTTATCTTTAGTGGAATATGCCATTTCCACATTTCAATATACCACCATTTTGGAACCGGGTTGACCTGAGCATGCACAATTGTTGAGTACACGTTTTTGGTAGAAATGGTTTCAGATTTGTTGTTGAAATACCAAACAATTCTATCTTTTGAAGAGGATAATCTAATACCAGCCATGTTGAGATACAAAATATATTGATTCCATTCTTCAATTAAGTCATTTTCAAGGCCGATATCCTGGGCCGTAAACCAATAGCTTGAGGAGTTGCTAATCCACCTAGGTTTCTTGATATGATCCACAGTTCTGAAACCCAATCTAGAAATATAATCACAAATTCTAGGCAAGAGAATGAAGTTTTTATCATTACCAATGAAGTTGCAACCTTTCCAATGAGCCAAGATAAGTGACTACTAAACCAAGGATAAATTTTGAGAAAACTTCTCCAAATTATTGAAGAGTTTGAGTTTTTATTTTTATTTTTTATTTTATTTTTAATTTAATTTTATTTATTTATTTATTTTTAATTTTTTTTTTTAATTTAATTTAATTTTATTTTTATTTTTTTATTTTTTTATTTTTCGGATTTCTTAACCAACTGATAAGGTCATCTTTTATGTACTTTTCTTGAACAATTTCTGTC
Source organism: Larix kaempferi (assembly GCA_027924585.1). NCBI lineage: Eukaryota > Viridiplantae > Streptophyta > Pinopsida > Pinales > Pinaceae > Larix > Larix kaempferi. The sequence continues at coordinate 3,775,129 of BSBM01000968.1, read as the reverse complement.
CATAATCTCGATCCAAAAATGCATCTCCACATGCTCTTTAAACACAAAGCATTGTTAAACCATAATAGATTTTTTATATTCCATCCCCTGAAATTTTTAGGAACATATATCCTTTCCCACTTCGTAAGGTGCATCTTACCTCCTTGAGAGTTCCCTGACCATACAAAGTTAAATATAATTTTCCTTATCATATGTATGACTGTTTTAGGAACCAAAACCAAGGAGAGCCAATATACATGCATACTAATGAGGACAACCTTCAAAAGGGTGAGTATGCCTCCCAAAGAGAGGTATTTAAAGACCCATTGATCTATTATTTTTTCAAATCTCTTAACCAGCCAATACCAATTTGAAATCTTGTACGAATTTGGTTTTATAAAAAAACCCAGGTACTTAAACCCATTCTCAATTGGAGACATTCCATATGGCCATAAATCAACGATATGATGAAGTATATTTTCCTCCATATTATGAAACATAAAAGAAGATTTGCTGAGGCTTATTTCCATACTTGAGGCAGAACGAAAAAGCTTGATGATATCTGAGAGCTGTGGCCATTCCTCAATAGAACCAATACCAAAGAGTACCATAATGGGGCATACAAGTTTCTCTAATGGTGCATCATTATAGAACCAATACCAAAGAGTACCATAATGGGGCATAAAAGTTTCTCTAATGGTGCATCATTATAGATTACGTAAAGTTCCCTAATAGCCGTAAAAAAGGTGATAAAAAAAGCAGAAAAGTTCTCTTAATAAAGCAAAGCCACATACACATCATATACAACACAATCTATAATACTAAATCCAAAGAATACAAAATCAAAAAAAGAGGAGTGAAAATATTCATGGGGTTACTGATATTTAAGCTCTTGAATATGCTACTACCTTGGACCTAGTTAAGGACTTGCCTTTCAAAGTTTGTCCACTTCTCCATTTCACTCCTGGTAGGTGTGATGAAAATTTATTGTGTTCAATACACTTTAATCTCATTGAAGATGGCCCTAATATGAAATTTTCCATATTAATGATGCCTTACATCCAATTCATCACCACCATATAATCACCAAAAGTTTGAATTTTAGTAATCTTCTTTCCAAAGTGTCAAACAACAATAGTTTTAGGGTTATCAATTTGACATAATTGTTTGTACTTCTATCAATGTTGGTTTTTAACTTGAAAATGTGAAAATGATTTAGATAAATCACACCACCAATACCACAAGAGGAGCGGTCCCCTTGATAAGCACCATCAAAGTAATCCCAAGCTCCCAATATCTTAATCTATTTAGCCACAACCCACCTCATATTTTTATGGTAGATTTACTCTAAATTGGACATTGGAGAGGAAGTATATATCTATTATCAAATAGGCTTGCATTTTGAGCCAACCACATACCCTAGGCAACTATCATAGGAATAGATTTGAGGTTTTTTAGGGTTGAATTAGTTCACCAATATATTAGACTATCTTCAATAGTGACTCCATTCCAAGCATCTCTTATGGCTATAAGCTCTCCTAACTCGTTCCATACCCGATGGGTATATGAACATGAAATCAAGAGATGACTAATAGTTTCCTCTTGAACTTTGAACACTGGTCATTTGTTGGGTCATGCTTGTTTCTCTTTTGGATGGATTCCTAGGTAAGGGATTTATTTTCCAAAGCAAGCCAATAAATATATGATCTTTCAATAAACATCTGGACCTACAAATATCTTTCCACCACGAAAGAGCCTTATCTACCCCTGCAACTTCACAAAAAATCATATATCCAACTTTCAAAGTATATATTCATCTACTTAGATTTTTGCACTGGAGTTGTTCATCCTCATCATCCTTTACCCTCACATGGCTTCTTCTAAGTTCTATTGTAAAGGAATCCCTCTCATATGCATCTCTACCCACTAGGGGAGATCTTGGGAGACAACTTGTCTTAAATAAAATATACCTCATTCATGTAATGAATTTATGAAAGGATTCAACAATCTAAAATCATTCCCACAACCAACCTAAGGATTATATCCAATATGTGTTTTATTGATATGAAATGGATTTGAACATAACAAATGGTTGTAAGACTTGGTACTTAAGCGCAATTCAACAATTATTGAAGGTGAAGATAATAAAAGAAAATAAGCAATAAAAAAATTTACATGAGAGAAAAAAAAATTAAATGAAACAAGAAATAAAATTAAAAAATGGAGAAAAAGTTTAGCAATGGGAAATGAAAGGACAAGGACGCTTGCACTACCCAATGCCCTTAGATTTACCTATATCTTATTGTAATAGGCTCACAAAGGGTTTTCTTTGTCGGCCAACAAGTGAGGATGCACAATAACCATTAGCCACATTATAATAAGAGATTCTTGAAATTGGCTCAGCGACCATTCAATGCTAGGTTTCCCATTTGTGTTCCTTGGGTAAATTAACATGTTTATTGTGAGTGAATCACCATGTATTTGATGGATTATGATTAATGAACATTCTCATTATTGGTTGTTAAGTCATGGCTTGTCGTTCCATTTCATTTAACTAATTTTTGTGTAAACTGGCTCCGTATTGTGTTGGATTAAAGAAACCACGACACTGTCTTTGGAATGTTGTATGCTAGTTGGCGTGTCCGCTATAGACATCAACTCACAGGGATATGTTGCACTCCAACTAGCCCAAGTTTGACATATTTACCAATAAACCTACAATGTGTTTTTTCGATTAATATGATCAACCATATTTGATTTTGTTAGCTTATGCCCAAAAAATTGATTTTCCCTTATATGCTGTGACTAGAAACAACTAACAGATATCCAGCATCCATTACACTTGAAGCATTGAAATCAAGTTCTGTCAAGAAATGGTTGTTGTAATTGTTTAACCGAGCTTCTAATTTTGTCGTTAAATACTGAGAATTCAAGTATGTGGAGATCAATGGCATTTAGATGGGTTGTACATAACAAAGCAAGGTTTATTGAAGTAATTGGGCATCGCCACAAATTGTATAAACCCTCTAGTAAGTTGTACACACCATTGGTATGGTTGTTTCTCTTCTTGCATGGTTGCATGTTGAGTTGGGTTCTCATTTTAACACTTACCTTATGAAATTAACTCACACATGGATTCAATTCGTCACTCCATTTAATCATTCTTCCAACACCCTTGCATTAAATTCCCTACCCAATCATTAGACGTGTCTGTCACAACCACGAATTTTAGCACATTCGGGCACGACGCCCACACACCCATGGGAGTCTTGCACTCCCACTTGGCTGGGAAAAATGACATTTCGGTCGGCTAAGGACTTGGTGAGTAGGCAAGCGACCAAGTGACAGAATGGATGGTGGGGCACATGGAACAAACTTGGGCGTGCTCCCACACAACGACGCCCACACTCAACCTCGGCGCACAACAAGCTCGGGAGTGGGGAGCATTACCACATCGACATGTTGGTAAGGAAAGGGGTGCTGGGAGCACCCTTGGATCATCGGAAGCACTTAAGAGTTGGGAGTTGTGGCGCGCTGTTCCAAGCGCCCACATACTCCACACAAGCAACTCCCAAAGGACCAACACTTAGATGCGACGAACCATGGCATGGGCGCGGACAGGAATGAGCTCAGGTTGGAAACCGGAGCACAAACTCAGGTTGGAAGCCAGAGCACGAACTCGGGTTGGAAGCCAGAGCGTGAACACAGGATGGAAGCTCCTCGCCGAACACGTGATGGAAGCTTCTCCCTCAGCTCAAGATGGAAGCTCGACAGGCAACTTGGGTCGGAATCCCAACGGACAATGCCCATCCAATGGACCAAGACACACACTTTGTGGGGGACTTGGACCATTCGGTTGCAAGTGGTAAGGCGGTAGTGAATTGGAGTGGACGCCAAGCAAAGGGGCGCCCAAGATGGGTCGCACCCTCCCACATGACAACATATAAAAAGGATTAGGCCTAGATGTAAGAAGACAAGCAAGGAATTCAGACAAGGCAAGAGGTTGCACGAGCTAGGGAGGTACTCCAAGCTCGTCCTTCATGCACAATCCGTTCCAACGAAATCCGGTTGCAGTAGGGTTGCAGAATAGATGAGCTTGGAAGGTTTGCACTCGTTTCGGGTTTCACAGTGAGACAGTTTGGCAGCATCCAGAGGTTGCAGAAGTCGACAGTCTTAAGAGTTGGACTCCTGCAGGAGGGGTCAACTCCACTCTTTGTATTTTGTAAATTTGTTGTAAGGCATGTTGCTGGTTGGGCTCACGCCGAAGCTCTATCAAGTTGTGGAAACTCCACCAATTGTAAATAGTTGATTATACAAAAGCTTAAGGGTTGCTGGTTTGGAAACCCCAACTTAATTATATGTTGTGTTTTACTTGTATTGTTGTGCACATGTTAAATTTGGTTAAGTGTTGACGCTAGTGTAACGTGCTAGTAAGTAAACAAGTTAAACGAGTAAAGTGATAAGTTGAAAGGTTCCCGCAGGTTAGGCGTAGTCTGTTGGTGAACATTTGAGTTGGTCACGCCCCCAAGTCGTTCTCGGGTAGTGTTGCACATCGCAGTTAGACGCTGGGGATTAGCGAGTGACTGTGGTTGTGACATGTGGTATCAGAGCACCATTGTTGCAATTGGAGAGTTGAGGAAAAGCTCTTCACCACTATTCTTGCGAACATGTGGTATTAGAGCACGTTTCAGAGTGCGACTATTTTGCGAACAAGGTTTCAGAACAGATTGCTGCGACAGTTGACAAAGGTTTGCTAAAGTGGTCACAGTGCTAGAATTCGGTGGGTTTACAACTGGACAGAGCCGCAGGTCTGAAGCTTGCAACTGCAGAACCGCAGGAGCTGTAGTTCGCTACAGGTTGACACAGGTTGGACGATTTGAGGCCAAGTCTGGAAGAAACTTAGAGTTTGGGCGCAAAAGTGAAGCGACTTGGAGCCTTAGTCGCTGGAGCAAAGAAGAGTTCGTTTTGCAACTCTTACGAGTGTGCTTAGCTGGGGAACCTCAAAACAAAGCAAGTAAGTCAGATAGAACCAAGGCTTCACTAATAAGACACCTTGTGCAGATTTGCAACCTGCTCAAATGAGTGTTGTAAGGGAGAAAATTGGTAGATGGAGGTGGAACAATTAAGAAGAAAGTTCGGAAGAGCTTGGATTCATATCCCACTTTGAAGATTGGGATGGGAAGCGAAACATAGACCTGGTTTTTGAGTCATAGGAAGAGCCAGAAGTACCTTCAGAAGGGGAAGAGTCCGTTCATGAAGAACCAGGACCAAAAGCCACCAAGGTGAAACACAAATTTTTTGCAATGGAGAAGAACATGGAGCAGTTTAGCGAATTGTTCTATGCCCATTGAGAAAAGGTTGCGACTTTGGTTACTTAAGTGGAAAAAATGCAGAAGGCTTTCAATGGAGCCATGGCAGAATGCAAGGATGCAACAGATGTGTTGCACGTAGTGATTAAAAAAGACACGGAGGGTCGAGTCAAGAATCTTGAAGAAGTTTTGGAGCAACTTCAACTTCGCTTAAAGGACCAAGACGTCACGATTGTAGTGTTGAAACGAGTGTTGGATCAAGGATCTAGTACGGGAGCTACTATGAAGATCCGCATGAAAGATCTGGAACTGTTTGATGGGACACGAAATGCTAAGTTGCTTGGAAACTTCTGTTGGGACGTGGAGCAGTACATATAACAGATGAACGGAAGTTCAGAAGAGTCTAAGGTGAGCGTTGCTGCAATGTTTCTCACAGCTACAACGAAGCTTTGGTGGAGGAACCACGCAGAAGATTTGGCCACTGACAAGATAACGAAATAGATCAAAAACTGGGCGAAAATGAAGGCTGCTCTCAAAGCACAGTTTGGTCCCGGAAACCAAAGTTGGGTTGCGAGGAATGAGCTTATGAGGATTAAGCACACCACGCGGATTCAGGCTTATATTAAATCCTACACCAACGTGATGCTGGAGATAAAGGGCATGAGCGACGAGGATCGTTTGTATCACTTTATGAATGGTCTGTGGACTTGGGCGCAAGCTAACTTGCGACGTCAGGGAGTGACGACCCTTGTTGAAGCTATTTCTGGCGCAAAGAAGTTGCATGATTTTCAGGTTGGCGGGAAAGATGAAGCCATAAACAATGAGGAGGCTGGAAAAAAGCATCAAGGCAAATTCAAGAAGAGGCATAAAAATAGGCCTAAGAACGGTGGCAAGCGTGAGGAAGAACCATCCAAAAATGTCGACGTTCCTAAGGAGAAAGGAAGGACAATTTCTTGCTACAAATGTGCAAAGAATCACTATGCTAAAAATGGTCCCTTGCGATCGCAGAAGCTAGCAGCGGTGGAACAGGAAGAGCCTTCGGTTGGCATTTTACAGGTATTGAACGCGGTTCTTGAAGAACCGAAAGTCACGACAGACGCAGACTTCAACAAACTGAGCTATGTTCCAGTAGAGTTAAACGGACAACAGGTTTTGGCCTTAGTTGACATTGGTGACATGCACAACTTCGTCAAAATGGAAGTGGCGGAGCAACTCAATCTACGGATTGAACCAGGGGTGAATATGTTCAAGGCAGTAAACTCAGGAGTTGAAAGAGTAGTGGGATTGGCTCGCCAAGTTTCTCTAAGGATTGGAGAATGGACGAGCGTGAGTGATTTCACGGTCGTTCCTATGGATGACTTTGATGTTGTACTTGGATAAAAATTCACGAAGAAGGAGAAGGTGGCTCATCTACCCCACATAGACAACCTAGCGTTTCTAGTAAGGAGGGACCCAATGTTCATGCGAAACGGGAAGAAGTTGCCGAGAGAATGAAAGGTGACAGCATTGACAGCTTCCACCTTCTCAGCAAGTACTCGCAAGAAGATCAACGAGGGAGAACATTGTAGGGAATGCATCGGCAAATAAGAGGTTGTTCACTTGGAGGAACGCCTCGCATCCAAGGAAGTAGACGGATTGTTGGAGCAGCGACTTACGAACATGGAGAAGGTTATGGAAACGACCGTAACAAGTTTGGAAAAACTCACTAAGTTCTGCAAGGATACAGAAGAACGACAACGTGATAAGGTGGTTGAACTGGCTGCGTCACTAGCACATGAAGGGGACACTTTGGTTGCAACTGATGTATGGCTAGACGATCCTGAAGCGCAAAGGTTGTTCGATGAAGGGAACAGAACGATTGGGAGCAACATGCCACTTCTTCTATAATTAAGCCATAAAGCAGAAAACCAAAGGAAGGCAAAGAAAGTTTTGGGTAAGGTGCGACAATACCGTCTTCCATATTCTTTTGGTAAGACACAGATTTGGCATGACTGCTACCCTTGGCACAGGTAGGAAGGCCGCGGGTGCTTCCCGGGGAGGCATACCGGAACGAAGCCAACAAGTGGATGAGGCGGGAAAGCTTCATTCGACAACAGAAAAGTCACCAAGTGTGAAGCTGATGCGGAGAGGACTAGGAAACAGAGACCAAAGGAAGCTTAGTGGACGAATTGATCACTCGGATAGTGTAGACGACGAAGGGAACCAAGACTGGTGTACTGGCAGAGTGACACACAGGCAGTGGGGACTTAGCTGGAAAAGTATGGTGCGGTGTAGCAGCATCAACGTTTGGAAGTGCAGGCATTTCGGACTCCTTGACGAGGACAACAAGCATTTTAAGTGGGGGAGGTTGTCACGGCCACAAATTTTAGCACATTCGGGCGCGACGCCCACACACCCATGGGAGTCTTGCACTCCCACCCAGCTGGGCAAAACGACGTTTCGGTCAGCTAAGGACTTGGCGAGTAGGCAAGCGACCAAGTGACGGAACCGATGGTGGGGCGCGTGGACCAGACTTGGTCGCGCTTCCACACAACGATGCCCACACTCAACCTCGGCACATGGAAATCCCAAAAGTGGGGCACATTACCACATCGGCACGTTGGAAAGGAAAGGGTCGTTGGGCGCACCCTTGGAAAATTGGATGCACTTAAGCATTGGGAGTTGTGGCGCGCTGGTCTAAGCGCCCACATACTCCAACCAAGTAGCACACAAAGGCCTAACACTTAGACGTGACAGACCATGACATGGGCACGGACAGGAACGAGCTCAAGTTGGAAGTCGGAGCACGGACTCGGGTTGGAATCCAGAGCATGAATTTGGGTTGGAAGCCAGATCATGAACACGGGATGGAAGCTCCTCACCGAACACGTGATGGAAGATTATCCCTCAACTCAGGATGTAAGCTCGATAGGAAACTCAGGTCGGAATCCCAATGGACAATGCCCATCCAATGAACCGAGACGTGCACTTTGTGGGGGACTTGGACCATGCGATTGCAAGTGGTAAGGCGGTGGTGACTTGGAATGCACACCAAGCAAAGGGGCTCCCAAGTTGGGTTGCACCCTTCCACACGACAACATATAAAAAGGCTTAGGCATAGATGCAAGAAGGCAAGCAAGGAATTCAGATAAGGAAAGAGGTCGCACGAGCTAGGGAAGTACTCCAAGCTCGTCCTCCACGCATAGTTCGTTCCAGCGAAATTCGGTTGCAGAAGAGGTGAACTTGGTAGGTTTGCACTAGTTCCAGGTTGCACTGTGAGACAGTTCGGCAGCATCCAGGGGTTGCAGAAGTCGGTAGTCTTGAGTGTTGGATGCCCACAGAAGGTTTCAACTCCACTCTTTGTATTTTGTAAATATGTTGTAAGGCGTGTTGCTATTTGGGCTCACGCCGGAGCTCTGCCGAGTTGTGGCAACTCCACCCATTGTAAACAGTTGATTATACAAAAGCTTAAAAGGGTTGTTGGTTGGGAAACCCTAATGTAATTCTGTGTTGTGTTTTACTTGTAATGTTGTGCACATGTTAAATTTGGCTAAGTGTTGATGCCAGTGTAACGTGTTAATAAGTAAACAAGTTAAACGAGTAAAGTGTTAAGTTGAAAGGTTTCCGCAGGTTAGGCGTAGTATGGCGGTGAACATTTGAGTTGGTCACGCCCCCAGGTCGTTCCCGGGCAGTGCCACACACTACAGTTAGACACTGGATACTAGTGGGTGATTGTGGCTATGACAGTGTCTCCTTTGCCTCATGTATACTAGTTAGTTTACTTGTTACTCTTAAATCTCCTTATAGACATTCCTTTTTAATTAATAATTAAAAGAAAGTATAGTGGGGAAATTGTTATATGTTCTTGTTGTTATTTCAGTAATGTATTGATCCGAATTTTAGGGGGCATATGGTGTAAATTCGGATGTATTCATCATAAAAACATTAAATGGAGAGGCCCAGTTTAGAATACACCCATCCATGGTATTTGGTAGCCCATGGTTTTGGCCCATGGTATGGCCCCAAGGCACATTGTAATAATGTTATATAAAGGCTTTATGCTTTCTCAATAAAGCATTCAATGATTTCTGGCATCATACATTGGGACTTATTATTGTGTGTAGTTTTGTGATTTTTTTCTTGGTTAATCCATTTAAGTTGTTGTTATGAGAGGTGAGGTTCTCTGAGCCTCACCTCCGATCTCGTTTATGGATCAAATGATAGAAATTTTGCAGGTTTAATCTCCTCCTCTCTCTCCATTCAATCCTTCTAGTTCTCAACTCCCAAGATCCGTATCAGTGGTATCAGAGCATGTACGTTCTCCATCAGAACAAATATTTGAAGCTTACTGTGGGTTCAAAGATTTTTCTACCCCCGGATCTTCGTTCACCATTACAAAGAGAATCATACATGGATCTAATATATCCATTGGTATGTAACATTTTCAATAATTTTACAGGGTTTCCATGCTTCCCATGGAGGTTCCACAACCTCTGCAACAACCCATGCTGCACTACAAACCCTTGGCCCTCTACATTCAACACTCTCACATTTATAAAAAATTAAATGGATATTGTGAACTCTGTGAGAAGTTTTAGAGGGTCTTCCATAGCTCATTGGAATTTTTGTTCCGTCATCTCAAATGTGTATTTCACGGAATTTCATTTCGTTTCTTGGTTTGTGAGATATGCTTGTTTGAAGTAGCACATGTCTGTACACAATGCGCCCGCATGTAAAAAAAATTTAAACAAGTTCTACGGACTCCACAAAGAATTTCAAAGGCTCTACCATATCTCATTTGAAAGGTCTTTCCGTCAGCTAAAATGGCTATTTTACGGTTTTTCATTTGGATTTCTAGTTTGAGAGATATCATTGAATGAAACACTGCATATATTTGCAAAATAATGCGTGCATGTCTCCTGAGCTTCAACAAACATTTTCTCACTCCTTGGGCCACCACAAAGCAAGTATGTTATATGGATTGAAAGGTATTTTTGAGATCTCAAATGGGTCTTCAACGGAATTCAATTTAATCACTTGTATCAGAAGCTATGAATGGACTTGCATCAAGACATCAACTGCACCAAAGATCATGAATTTTTCAATTATTGGACTTTTATTAAATTCTATTGTAATCATGGTTATGGGTTAACTACACAAAACCCATGGTTATGGGTCAACCACGTAAAACCCACGGTTATGGGGCAACCACACAAAACCCATAGTTATGTATTGTAATCACAGTTATGGGTCAACCACACAAAACCCACGATTATGGGTCAACCACACAAAACTCTTCTCTTCATTGGAAACAAGCTTTCCATTGCCACCATGGTTATGGGTCAACCACATAAAACCCACGGTTATGGGTCAACCACACAAAACCCATAGTTATGAGTCAACCACACAAAACTTTTCTCTTCATTGGAATTAAGCTTGCCCTTGCCACCATGGTTATGGGTCAACCTCGCAAAATCCACGGTTATGGGTCAACCACGTAAAACCCATGGTTATGGGTCAACCACAAAAAACCCTTCTCTTCATTGGAAATTGTCACATTGTAATCATGGGTCTCTTTTTAGCATGGGTGAAATGATGGGGACCATCATTTTCTAAGGGGGAAGGAATGATCCAAATTTTAGGGGGCATATGGTATAAATTTAGATGTATTCATCATAAAAACATTAATTGGAGAGGCCACCTTCTCCCATCCATGGTTTTGGATTCTTCCAAACGATTCTAGAATCCCACAGTTTAGAATACACCCATCCATGGTATTTGGTAGCCCATGGTTTTGGCCCATGGTATGGCCCCAACACACATTGTAATAATGTTATATAAAGGCTTTATGCCTTCTCAATAAAGTATTCAATGATTTTTTGCATCCTACATTGGGACTTATTATTGTGTGTAGTTTTGTGAGTTTTTTCCTGGTTAATCCATTTAAGTTATTGTTATGAGAGGTGAGGTTCTCTGAGCCTCACCTCCAATCTCGTTTATGGATCAAATGATAGAAATTTTGTAGGTCTAATCTCCCCCTCTCTCGGCATCCAAGCCTTCCAGTTCTCAGCTCCCAAGATCCGGATCATGTATGGAATTATATATAGACATTTTTTTCCATGGAAAAAAACGTATTCTATTAATCATAATGAAAATTTAGAACGCATACATTAGGTGCAGATTGCACTCATCTTTCCTACTAAAAATTTAATTCCAACCTTTTAGTTCTTCACTTTTTTAAGTGTTACAATGATACTAAAAAATGTATCCAATGCACCAAAATTTGATAATGTAAAAACAAAATTATCAGAATAGTAGTATCTAGTTTTTCATCATTACATGAAATCCAAATTGGTTCTATTCACTACAGTCATTCCATTCTTTTTCCTAGTAAAAATGATTGTCCCCGTAGGAAGAAGAAGTCCTTCTTCTTTGCTCTCTCTATAAATGTGGCAGATGTTTAAACTTTTGAATAATATATACACATGTGTGGGTTGTTGTTGATATATGGCCTATTATATACACATGTGTGGCCCTTGTTGTTAATCTATGTCCTATTACAAAAGCTAGAAAATTTTGTTAAGGTTATATCACAAAACACATGAGAGAGATACACACAATAACATGATATGATGTTATCAGTAAAAGGTGCAATTATTACATAGGAGTTCAACTCCTTATATATGGTTACTCATGCAACAAATCATTTCCATTTATGAGTGTGGGATAGATTGTCTTTACACAAAGAGTACAAAGAAACAACTAATTCATAAAGTGAATTTTATTACAACATATAAGCCATCATAAAACCCCCTCTTAAGGCTTATAGTACTAAAACCTAAACTAAATAGAAAAGCAAACACATATCGATTAAAAATAAGATATCGTAAGTAATCATAACCAAACATTCTTCAAAAGCTTCTTCTTTGAAAATAGTTCCTAGACTAGGTGGATCTCCATCAAGTTGCCTCTTAACCATAGTAAAGGTGTAGCTCCCAAGTTGAATTTCCTCGTTCCCATATTCCACATCCTCAAACTCTTGAATTACAAATCTCCAATCCACATGCATGTCTCAAAACCTCATTTTGGACATTAATCTACATGCACATCTCGAAAAACTAATGAGGGATGATTCTCTAGATCCACAAACTTTCAAATTGTTTGGGAAACCATCCACGTTGAGCTTCTACCTTAGATCACTCCTCTCAAGTTTTGGGTTCTTAAAATGTATAAATCTACTCTTCGTCAGTAAGTTCAGCATCACTATCCCCTTTTCGACCCTAAGTATGCTTTTTTGGATAAATTTGTTGTATGGATCAAACTTCAGGGACTTCCCCTTGAATGGTGGACTATGGCAGGAATTTCATCGATAGGAAATCAATTGGGAACAACCCTAATTGTCAATGACAATTTTCTTTCCAACCCTCAAAGAATAGTGGCAAGGGTGCTAGTAGAGTTGGACCTACGTGAAGGACTTTATGAGGCCACTGATCTGGTTATGGGGGATCATTCTCACTCTCATTGTCTGGATAATTACATTGTTCCCTTTCATTGTACAAGATGTCATACCTTAGGTCATGTAGTGGTGAATTGCAATCTCCCTTTCCAAAAGGATGTATGGGTTACTAGACAATCTTGCACTTCGGGGAGCGGGGCTGAGGGGATGAATCCAGAAAGGCCTGTAGCAATCCCTCTTTCAAAAAATCAAGTAGATTCATGGAAGGATAAACCAGGTAAGACATGCCTTATTGCATCAGTTGTTGATAGTGCAATAAATATCTGTTCAGGGGGGGATTTCTTCTTTGGAGGATGACTTGTACCCACATTTATTGTGTAGTTCAGCTGAGAGCAATGATAAATGAAGTGTAAAAACTTCTTAAAGTCCGTAAATAATCTAAAATGCCCATAAATACTTCGAATCCCACATTTTGATAAGAATAGTATTGATAAAATGATTGGTAAGATGATGATAAGATATTACAATGAGGTTCGCCTTTATAGGCTTGAGCATGCATAGTGAAGGGTTACGCCCTTTCACTTTAGTAATTAATAAATTATTGTTTATAATTAATATATTATTTTATATTTGTTACATTGCCTTCCCCTTAAGGGAAGCTTTGTCCCCAAAGCTTATTGAAGACAAAGGTTATGTCTGATTTTTTGCTTGAACCGTCATCTCTAGATCTCTTCTTTTAGTATTTGTGACACTTGATGAAATGAGGCGATACGAGTTACGAATTCCAAAGAAGAACTGTCGCATCGTCTTTGATGTGTTCCATTCGAGATCTATTTTTATCGGAGCTATTTGATCCCTTTGTGGGATGGGTCTTTTCATTTGTTGCTTAGTATGTTGATTTGATGTTTTTGCTTGTCTGACATCGTAATTCCTCTGTGTATGTTCATTTTGACCCTGTCATTGGTCAAAATGACGTTTATAATTGGGGTGTCAATAGGGAGTTCTTGTTGTTTGTTTTTCTGCTAGATTGACTTCCCTTTGAACTGTGACGAGGATTGAATTTGTATTTATTTCTTCTTCCTTAACTTGAATTTGTTTTCCGAAGAGTCTGGATGCTTGGATTTGCGCTAATTTGTTCTCTAATAGATTTTTATTACTCTGACTCTTCTCGAACCTTTCGTCTTGCGACTTTTTGCCATCTTTTAACTTCTTGATTTGTTCCTCTAGTTCTCGATTAAAATTTCTCAGGCGCTGGTTTTCTTCTTGCTTTTCTAGTATTCTTCCTTCTAGGTATTCATTGGAATGTTCCGTCTTCCGACTATGTTTCAGCTTCTTGATTTTCGTAAGTAATGTCTTGTTATGAATTCTTAGTCGAAATAGTTCTTCGGTATTGCTTGCTATTTTGTCATTGATTTTCTTAATTTCCAGCTTGTGCGCATTTTCAGTGTCGTCATACTTTTGCTAGAGCTCTTCCTTTTGTTGTTGATGTTGACACATTTCTGATTCTCTCTTTTCTAACTTGCTCTGGACTTGCACCAATTCGGTATCTTTATCCATGATTAGCTTGTTTAAACACTTTATGTCTTCTTCAAAGTCATTATCACTTCTATAAGGTGATTCTTCTACATTTTTGAAGTTTTTAATTTTGTCTTCTAGGTTTTGATTGTGGCTTCTTAGATGTGAAATTTCCTTATCCTTATCTAACAACCTATTATGGAGCTCTCGCTTTTGATAGTTTAATGTCTGATTCTCATGTTCTGCTAAATGATTTCGCATTTCTTGCTTTATAATTTTGAATTGAAGATTGTTATTGGTTGCTTTAGATTTATCTAACTCGTCCAATGTTGCTTGTAACTGCAACTTCATTTCTGAATATGTAGGTGCCATCGTTTGCGATTATGTCTTTTGCTTCTTTGACAAGCCTTCTTTTGATTTTGACTTCTTCTTCGAGTCTTCCTTTGACTGACTTCTTCGGCGATAGATAGTCTTCACTAGATCTTGACTTCTTGTCTTCTTTGATTTTGTCTCCTTCCCTTCGATAACTAAGGACTACACAAAATGTGTAATAATCTCTTGATGTGTTCCCTTTTTTTTTGAAGTCCTTCTTTGACTTGATGATTTTTTTGTATTAATTAATAATTGTAATGACAATTATTAAATAATTATTAAGTAATTATTATTATTATTAATAAAAATAATAATAATTTTTTTTCAAATAATTAAAATTAACTATTATAATAATATATTATTATTATTATTATGTATAGTCTTTCTTTTGTTTTCTCACGTAAGGATAAAAGTCTCTAAATATAAACACTAATTATTATATTTAATAATAATTTAAATTTTATTTCTAATAATGATATTAATATTATTAATAAAGTTTTTTTTTTTTCCAAGGAAAAAGTCAGTAATTTTATTTCATAAATGAACAAAATTACATTCAGCACATGTAAAAGATCACTAAGATCCCTACATTGTCAAAAATATCTGTCTTATATCAACATCATAACAGATGTCCCAAAAATCATATAGGTCTGTCCAAGACAGCACACTAAATCCTATTACAGATTTCAATTGCAGTGTATTTGCTGTTCTACAAGTATCAATGTATACGACTGTCTACAGTCCACTTATATCCAAAAAATTATATATATAACAATGATGTCCATCGCTGGTTGTCTTCGCAGCTATGGTCCCGATCTTACAGGAATCCCCTCGTTTGTCACCATTATCTGTGTTAAACAGACCACATATATCCAAAAATAATTTTGTATATGACTCTCTGATCCCTCGCTGGTTTGTCTGCATTTGTTCGCAGCTAACCCTGTCATGATATGTCTGTCCATACAACTAGTATGTATTTATAATCAGCCCGGTATTGTTCTAATCCTCCATACGGTTGTCCCCAAAGAACGGCCTGTGTGTATAGCTGTAGATACCTTCAGTGGAATGTATCTTGATCCTCCATGTGCCAAAAGGCATAGATTGATTTGTCGATTCTTTAGATAGTAGGTCAGCCATCCCATTACGCTCCCTGTAGATATGTGTGAATGTAATACAATTAAAATCCTGTTTTAACCGTAATACCTCCTCCAAAATAGGTGAGAGAACCATTACATTACATTGTGTAATCTCCTTGGCCCATTCAATAACAATCAGAGAATCACCAAAAATCTGGAGAGTTAAACAACCCTATTCAAGTGCGAAAAGCATCAGTAATTTAAGAGACACCAGTTCAGCGTAGTTATTTGAGCCACTCCCCAAACCAGCCATTATATGAAAATAATGGGTCTCTGATTTATGAAGAACTCCACCTCCGCCACATACCGATTGGTGGTTTATAGATGAGCCATCAAAATAAGCCCACGGCATGGATTTATCAATTTTTTCCAAGGTCACAGGTCTGATGCGAGTCGCTTTTATAGATGGCTTGTAATGTAGCATAACAGCCACAGCTTGTGCCACGACCTGCTCCAAAGGGACCCGACAATCCTGGAATATGATCTTATTACGAGTGATCCATATGCCCCAGGCGAGTATACAGGGGACAGCCCGAAGCGTTGAATGTTTATGATCTGTCCACCATAGTTGGAAGGCATCATGAAAGTCCACTCCCCGCCAACTCACGTTGAGTTCCAAATGTTTGCAGATGTCGACCCACACAGCTTGTGTAAATCGACAGTGTACAAAAAGATGTGTGTTTGTCTCATCCGCTTCCTTACATAGAGGACAGAACCCCGGACCCTGGATGAAACGCTTCTGTAGAATGTCCCATGTTGGTGCCTTATTTTCCAAAATAGCCCAAGAGAGTAGTTTTGCTTTCCCCGGGCACTTTAGTGTCCACAGATGTTTCCACCACCACACCAAATCCCTGTTATGAATATTCACATTCAGTTGAATATAACCGTGTTTTGGGGTGTATCTACCAGATGGATGGTGTTCCCAGATGAGTTCATCAATCCGATTTGTTAGACGAATATTTGTGTATCTTAAATTCCGAATATAATCATCCCAAGCTCCAAGCATGTCATCTGGAATCTCAAGATGCTGTGCAGAGATCCACCCCTGTTGCCATAGAGTGGATGCTCCCGAATGTTCAATATCAGCCAGAAAGTGACAGCCTCTATCTGCCAGAAAATTCCGTAAGGCCACAGGTAAGACATGTCCACCTCTACAGCCCACCCAAGGATCCAGTCCAATACGTGTGTATCTCCCATTACCAATTCTCCACACTAATCCAGACCCAATCAGATGAAAATTCTGCACCACTGCTTTCCAGACCAACGAGCAATTTGCCCGCGTCTTATTTCCCTGCCTAATCCATTCATTAAGAGTTAATGGAGCAATGTATTTATGGTATACCACTCTGGTCTAGAGACTCTGTGTATGAATGATACGCCATGCCACCTTAGCCCCCAAGGCTTTAGCAAAAAGGAAGATATTCTTTAGGCCCCAGCCTCCCAGTGCTTTGGGGACTGCAATCATATCCCATCTGGCCCACACCAAAGCCCGGTTATCACCCTTGCCCTTCCATAGAAAAGCAAAACACAGCCGCCGGATCTGCTCCAGGACTCCTTTGGGAATCCAAGCGAGGGACATCCAATACACTGGAATCGCTTCCAAAACTGATTTAACCAGAACCAGCCTCCCTGCCCGCGATAGCCATCTGTGACTCCAACCACGAAGTCGCTGTTCAAGTTTAGCAATTAGCCAGTGCCAGTCAGCTTTCAAATATGCATTAGGTTTCAGGTGAAAGCCAAGATACTTTAACCCAGCATCAAAATCAAGAGTCCTGTAGGGTAGTCTCATAGCCATTCTGTTAATCTCCCCCTCGGTTAAAAGCGAGCATGTGATCGTTGATTTATCAGTGTTTACCAACATACCCGCTGCCTCTTGCATCAAATTTAGGCCTTCAGCTACCTTATCAATATCCTGTTTCGAGCCATCACAGAAAATCAGTATGTCATCAACGAACAGGAGATGTGTGATATACATTACCTGGGATATGGATATGCCACGAAATGAACCATCAGCTTTGGCTTTCAATATAAATCGACTGAGGCCTTCAGCGACAAGGAGAAATAGCAGCGGTGACAGTGGGCATCCCTGTCGTAGGCCCCGACCAGCATGAAAGAATGGACTCGCTGAACCATTTATCAGAACAGCAAAGCTCACTGTGGTGATGCAGGCCATAATCCATCGTATAAATTCATAACAGAAGCCCAGGTGTGTTAGAAGCATCCTGATATAAAGCCAACTAACCCGATCAAATGCTTTGGATAGATCAATTTTGATCACGGCACCCTTCTGCTTCAGCACCTTCATAGTGTGTATGCCTTCCTGTGCGACTCCAATTGCCTCGTGGATTTGACGGCCTTCCAAGAAACCAAACTGTTCACTAGATATATTCTGAGACAGGATAATCTTGAGTCTCCTCGCCATCACCTTTGATATAATCTTATATATGCAGTTGCAGAGTGAGATAGGTCTGAATTCATCAAAGCTTTCAGGCTTGTCCGTTTTAGGAATGAGGGCTAAAAAGGTCGAATTGAAGGGTCCATGTATAAATCCAGCCTTTCTAGATTCTTCCACCACATTCAAAAGATCTTCTCCGAGCAAATCAAAGAAACCCAAGAAAAATTCTATAGGCCACCCATCAGGCCCCGGACTCTTATCTTTCTGAAAGGAGTGCATAACCAGCGAGAGCTCATCCGGCAACACCTCCGCCATTGACATAGTGTTCTCCTCCTCTCCTACAAAACGAGGGAAGAGCTGAGCCATCCGAATAACCTCAGCGATAGTGGCCCCAGGTTGTGCAGTGAATAGATCTTCAAAGTGTCTTACCCCCATATCAGCCAAACCATCAAAGCTGGATACCAGTTCCCCATCAGTAGAGGATAATTCCCAGATAGAATTTGTGTCTTTTCTCCCCTTTGCATAGGCTTGAAAAAACTTTGTGTTCTCGTCCCCACATTGAAGCCAGAGCGCTCTGCTTTTCATTCTCCACATCTCTTCTCTCTCAGACAGAATCACATTTCTGCAGCATTCCCACTCCAACAGCTCACCTTTCTGCACATCATCCAGGTATCCCATGCCCCTGCTATGTAGTAAGCGATCAATATTCAGCTCAGCATCCCTCAGTTTCAGATCATCATTCCTGCGTTTTTCAGAGGCCCAGAGAATAGTGGCCTCTTTTATTCGCTTGAGGTTTTGTTGAAAGTGTACACCCGCATGTTCCAGGGACTCCCGTGGTCGATGAACCCACTGTGCCTGGACTAATTTAAGAAATTCCTCCTCCTTCAACCAGCTAGGATTGAATTTGAATGGACTGGGAGGTTTTTCTCGGCCACCTCTTAATTCCAGCAGAATTGGACAGTGATCTGAAACCCCCCCTGTCCCAACCCATTGTTTGACCACATCAACTCCCATGGCCAGCACATCAGTCACCAGAAACCTATCCAGCCTCTTAGCCACCCGTTGATCGCCAGTTCTCTTATTCCTCCATGTGGGGGATAACCTGTTAGGTAGAATGTCAAGCAGGTCCTTCCTTGCAAAGGCTTGTATAAAGTAATTTGCTAGTGTATCCGGAACAGCCCGAGGCCCCCAAACTTCAGAAGTCCCCAGTGTAAGGTTGAGATCCCCGCCCAATATCACATCCCTTCCAGCAAAGATGTCCATACTAAGCAAAGAGTCCCAGAATCCTACCCTATTTAAATAGGGCCCATAGATATTGAGAACAGTGATCCTCCTCCCCATCAATGCATCCCAGACTTCCAATCCAATACCAGAGGGAATGCCCCAAGAACATTCATACCTGTAGCTATTCATCTTCCAGCCTGTGGCCAGCCCTCCAGACCGTCCACGAGCATCCACAGCTATAAATTTCCATCCAGGTAGCAGTAGTTCCAAAGCCCGAACAACCTCCTCACTGCCTCCCAAAGTTTCTTGTAACACTATAACATCCGGTTGATTTAATTCCACCAACCTCCGAAGTGACGATTTTTTAATGGGACTCGCCAACCCACGACAGTTGAAAGATAATAATTTCATATGAAACCCCCTTCCTGGGTTTTCGCTGCTCTAAGTGCCCATTCGATAGTGGATTGTGTACCCATAACTAAATCAACTTTTGCCCTCTCTTGAGCAATAGACAAATGAGATTTGCGGCCCCGCCCTTTCCCCCCAGCACTAAAAGCCACTTCAGAAAGTCCCTTACCCCCCGAGCCATCAGCAGTGATCACCCTATTTCGGAGAGCATATCTGATACTGCGTCCAGAGCTGGGAGAGTGTTGTGTAGAAACAATGGACGGTGTGTATACACTATCCGAAACACAAGGAGCTACAGTACCAATAGCAGTTCTGACCGGATGAATTGTCCCAAGACAATCTTCCCCCAAACCAATAGAGTCATTAAGTAAAGATACAGCAGAGGATAAGTGAGGAGACAAACCCGAATTGTGTGAAGTTGTGCCCCGACGGATAGTTATCAGCTCCTGTAGCTTGGAGGCAGCCCGCGTCAATGGAGTTGTGGTACCCAAATTTGCCCCTGCTGCAGCCGATACCTTGTGCCCAAGTACATCCAAACCAGTGTTTGCCATAACCGGAGGTTCCACGGATCCCTGCTGCCCACACAGTGCATCGGGTACCACCGGAGAATGTTCTACCCGTTTGCCAACTGGAGGTTCGAAAGTATCATCTCCCATCGCCGATGTGCTCACCACCTTCTCATTGCATCCAGCATCTGCTGCCACCACCTTCGGTCTGCTGCCCCTAAATGTTAATGGACAACAAGCAACCAAATGTCCATAAGTGTGACATCGGTGGCACCTAAACGGTACACCCACATAGTCCAGAATTTGTACGAAAGCCCCATCCTTCGTTTGTACATTGATCTCAGCCGTTAACCCCAGTCGAAGATCGATGTTGACCAAGATCTTTGCCACTGTATAAATACCTGTTTCAATATGGGAGTAATCCACGCATACATAGTCTCCAAGGTAGTTCCCAATCGCTGCAAACCTTGTTTCATTCCAGAGGTGCATGGGAAACCCAAGAAGCTTCACCCAGATTGGTTCTTTGTCGATTTTCTCCTGTTTGGAATCGAAGAAAGGAGACCAACGTTTCAGGATGATAGGGACGCCCAACAATGACCAATGACGACGTAAGACTGCATCAACCTCCCCCATATTCGACAGTATGAAAGAGAACCATCCTTTCGTTAAGACTCGGACAATGGGTGCAGTAGCCACGATGTCTTTCCACTGCTCGACTGCCCATTTCTGGAGGGTTCCTTGTCCCAGTCTCTTACCGCGGGCATGTCCAACTACAGCAATGTGTGTGAAATCCTCAGCCTCCTTAATCGATACATCCACGCCCAGCACCAGCTTATCCTTCCTCATCCGTTCCTTGACCTTTTTAGCAGTCTTTTTGTGTGATTCTGCCTTCATAGTAACCCCTGCTCGAGGAGCTAGCAGGGCTGCATCAACAGGTAGAGTATCTCCACCACCAGTAGCTCCATGTCCACTGGAGGAGTATCCCATTCCTCCACAACCCTGTCCCCTGTCATCAGAATCACAGAAATCCCCCGACTTAACCAAATTCCCATCTGATAGGATGTCCAAACCGCCACCCTGGTCCATCCTCCGTCTGCCATTCCTATTCAGTGTATCCATCCCCTCCACACATGATGCTACCGAACAGGTTGGGAAGTTTGTGAAAGTCCCCAATTGTGGTTGTAGTGTCCTCCCTAATAGATCTGCCAAATCTGGCCTGTCATCCGAAGGCCCAGGAAAGAACCCTGCCCCCCTACCTGTCAAGAGTGATCCCATTGATGTCCTCGACCCAGAGGTTGCAGTATTGTTTGTTCCATGGTCGAAAATCCCTCTGGCACAATCTCCATCCGATGTGTAGTCCACCTCCTGCACATAATTGCTCGCCATAATGCCCCAGATTCGCAGGGCTGAAAACCCCAGATCCCAATCCCCAATCCACCTGACAAAATGTCCACTATCTACACCACCCAGTCCACCAGAAATCCCAATCTACTCCAAAAAGCCACAGTCACAGCAAGGGCATCTGCTATCCCCGTCTATATTCCACCCAGCTCCAAGGTTCAGTCAAAGATCTGCATTGCCCCAAGACCATTGTATTCCATAACTCCCTAAGCAACCGACGCTACCCTCATAGCCTGAAAGCCCTGCGTTCTTGTATTAGCAATGCTCATCTACCGTAATCTTGGATTTTTCCCAATTTATCAAGGGTCTGGGCGAATAAGAAGGAGATCATCTGCATATTCACTGCAGCATCCTCCTCCACTGTGGATAAAAGTTTGTTAGCAGGTCATCCAGCGCCAGTTTCCTCCAATCTGTTCTGCAACGTACCTTCACTGCACAATCTTGGAGTTCAAATCGAGTCCCTTCCTCGAGAACCAAACCAAGATCCTAGCACAGAAAAAAGACCCTCAAAGAAGAAACCACTCGTTAGCACAACACCCACGCAGTGGAGAGCTGGTCACCATCAGAGGGCTCGTCTTCAGGATCAGCTTATATCCATGTCAAATCTCAGAACAGTCTGCACAGCACTGCTCTTCTTGATCAACACTCCAAGAATCTATGAAATCTACTCCAGCGCACAGAAGTCCTCGACCGGTCCCATAAATGCTCCTGGGGGAAGCACAAATCAACCCTGCACACCACTATACGGCCAAGCTCGATTCTGGTACAAATCTTGGAGCGATCATCCAAAGATTTTCAGTACAGAATCTTGATGAAAGGCTTGGGAACCTTGATGAGAAGCTTGAGTTCCTTGATGTTAAGCTCCAGAGGGAAGCACTGAAACTCAGAAAAACTCTGCACACCACTACACAGCCGAGCTCGGCTCTGGTTCAATTCTTGGAGCGAAATTTTTCAAAAATCTGTGAACATTTGAATTATGATTACCATGTGTGTCATTATTAATAAAGTTTTATTAATAATATATCTTCCATTTTATTATTATATCACTTCTATTATAAATGTTCGAACAAAGAACAAAACTATATATTGGTTTTATAAAACTGTTCTAGTTTTATAAAACCATGTTCTTGTTTTATTTTCTTACTTTCCTTTTTTATTTTTATTTTTTTACTTTCCTCTTTTTTAATCTTTCTTTTTTCTTTTTACTTCTTTTTAACTTCTTCATTTTTTTTTTTTTTCCTTTTTTTTACTTCTTCCTTTTTTTTCTTTTTCTTTTTTACTTTTTTGGGCCAAGGGCCTAATTTTTGGACAAGGTGTTAGATTTTAGGGAAACCCAAAAATGATGCACAACTCTGATATCACTTGAAGTGTAAAAACTTCTTAAAGTCCGTAAATAATCTAAAGTGTCCACGTATACTTCAAATCCCACATTTTGATAAGAATATTGTTTTATATTTGTTACAATAAACTTGGTAAGTTGAGTCAATTCCTTTCTCATGTTATTTCGTCTATTGTATTAGAAGGTTCCCTAGGGTTTCAAGTAGTATCGAGGGGTACCCATATTGTTGGGGTCTTTTCCCATTGCAAGATGGGAGGGGAAGTTTCTATTGCTGAAACTTTATTGCCAGTAACCTCTAAAGAGAGTCTTGTGGAGGGTCTTGGTAAGGAAAACAATATTTTGTTGGCTCTTTCCTCTACTAAGGGATCCTCCCAAGATCAAGCTCAGACTGTTTCCTTATCCTCCAATAGTGATATTAGAGGGGGAGGTCATTATAACTTTCAACCTCGCAAACTAAATGGGGTAGTGCCTACGGTTTATTTGCTAGCTTAGATTGGGATTCTAGTGGGATCCACAACATTGTTGGAGCCGAAAGAAAATAAAAATTATGCCATACTCAAGAGTGAACATCCATAGAAGTAAGGCAATGTCATCAAGCACTTATCTCAGGGGTCCTTAGAGCATCCAATACCCCTTCTATTGTTCCCTAATGATTATACTATCAATTAATGCCAAGGGGCTAGGGAGCCAAGCCAAGAAGGTGGCTCTGAAGAGATTAGTGAATTCAAATAATCTTGAGATTTTATTAATCCAGGAGACAATGAAGAGAAGAGCTACTTTCAGCAGTGCCTTGAAATCTATGTTTCTGGGGTGGAACTTGCATGCATTGGATTCGGTTGGGAATTATGGGGGTTTAATTTCTAGTTGGAAGGATGGGTTCCATTTAATAATTCCTTTTCTATTGTCTTTGGTATTTTTACAAAATTGGAGTGTCAAAGAATGTGTAAGGTTTTCTATATTTTAAACGTTTATTTGCCCTATGAAGGTAAGGTCCCATTTTGGAACAAGATCTCAAATTCCTTTCTTTTATTACAATCTAGTCTCATTATAGTAGGGAATTTGAACTTTACAATCTCACTAAGTGAGATTTGGGGATTTGGGGCGAGACTTGATCTGCTTAATGGATTTTTTATAGATGCTATGGAAAAGGCTCATGTAGTTGATGTTGCTCCAATGCTTTTGGCCTGAAATGGGTAATCAACATGGTTGATTATGAGGAAATACCCAAGATAATTGATTCCAATGGCATGGAGAGTTGTGCAATTATTATAATTAGAGGTCTTGGATTGGTAAAGTGAAGTTCTATGACCATTTTCCAATATTTTTGGGAATTGTTAGTGATGATGAGAAGCCCAACACCCCATTTAAGTTTACCCCGACGTGGATTGTAGAGGAGGATTTCAAGGACCTTGTTCAAAAACATTGGAAACATTATGACTCTTCTTCTCCTTTATCGGCTTGTTACTAGTTTACAGAGGTTTTACAGGCTTGTTGTGAAATGGTCGATAGATAATCATTGGAGGCGTGAAGGGATTCTTAGGGAGATTGAAGAGAAATTGGAGGGGATGCTTTGTAAGGATGTTAGTTGCATTCTAAGTGAAGATGAACTTAGGGAGTTGAGGGTATTGGAAAATAAAAAGGCTAAATTCCTTATGGATGAAGAGCATGAATGTTGTCTCAAGAGTCGTGCCACTTTGGGGATAAGAATACAAAGTTTTTTCATAATTTTGCTAATTACAAGTGCTCTAAGAGTTCTATTTGAGAATTACATGATGATGGCGACAAGGTTACCAAAACGTTTGATGATCTTGCTCTACTAAGTAAAACTAATTTTGGAACCATTTATAAAGTCCTAGATCGCTGCCCTTTGGGTGAGATAATGAGGCTGATTGATAAGTATCCTTGCCTAGTGGAGGATAGGGAGGATCAAGAGCTGTACAAGGAAATCACTTTAGACGAGATTGAGGGGGTTTTGAATTCCTTTAAAAAAGTTTGAAGTCCAAAAGCCGGATGACTGGACGGTTGAATTCTACATTCATTTCTTTGATATGATTGGTCTTGATTTACTTTGTGTTGAAGAAGTTAGAAAGGAAGGACAAGTTCCAACTCAACCTTTTTGGCTATGGTTCCTAAAAAAGGTCACTTGGGGTCCTTAATGACTATAGACCAATATCATCATGCAATATGGTTTATAGGTTTCTATCTAAAGTAATTATTGTAAGGATAAAACCTATTTGCTCATGGCATTTTTGTAGAACAATTTGGGTTAAACCATAAGCTTATATCTAAAGTAATTATTGTAAGGATCAAATCTTATTTGCTCATGGCATATCTGTAGAACAATTTGGGTTTTTGAAGGGCATGAATATCCATGAAGGAATTGGGTCAACTTAGGAGTTACTTCATAATGTCAAGGCTCAATCCTCTTCTTCATTAATCATAAAATTGGACTTTTTTTCAACCTTCCAAAGGTCTTAGGCAAGGCTACCCATTATCTCCATATTTGTTTTTGCTGGTCGGGGAAGGATTAAGTAGATTTCTTAAAGATGCCCAGTCTCGCCGGTTGATAAAAGGGGTGGCGGTAGGAAGGAGACTTTCACGCATTTTATTGTTCTTTTTTGGCTCTGAACAAGAACTTCAAAGATATTTGGACATTTTATAGCTCTATTGCCAAGGAACTGGTATGGAAATAAATAAGCAGAAGTCTATTGCCTATGCATATGTGCTGGATGCTCCTTTAATAGCTATCGTTGCTAATTTAATCCCTTTTACTCAAAGTGACATAAGTGAAGGGATGAAGTATCTTGGTTTCTGCATTAAATCCAACCGTTACAAAAAGCTGGATTGAATGTGGCTTTTAGGTAGGATCGAAAGTGGAATCCAATTCTAGTGCAATTGTTTACTCTCTCATGCTGGTCTGTTGGTATTGATCAAGTCGGTACTAGAAGCTATTCCAGTGTCCTAGAATCTGCTGGCTAATTTTAAATAAGATCAGAAAGCCTGTTTTAATTATTTATGGAGAGGCTGTGGTGAGTATAGAGGTCCACATTTGACTAGCTGGAAGAAAATTGTTCTCCCAAAGAAATAGGGTAGTTGGGGGTTTTACAGATATATGTACCTTTGGGAAATCTCCCTTAGCTCATTCTCTTTGGAACTTCACATCCAAGCCTAGTCTTTGGCGTGACATCCTTACTGATAAATATTTGGCCAATGGCTCCATTATTGATTGGGTGAAGAAGGAACACAAAAGTATACAGGGTGTATCGAACCAATGGAAAGCTTTATTACTTTCATTTCCAGCCACAGGGTAATTTCTCGCCTGGAAGGTTGGCAGAGGGACGAAAGTTAGGGTTGGCGTTGACACCATTATGGGGTATTCAATGGACATTTTTCTTCCGTCTGATCTGGTTCATTGGCTTCAAAGGCATGGAAGGGTTACTCTAAACCGGGATTGCTGATGAGGCAGCCACCTCTATTTGGAAACAGAGTTGGTACTCTGCAGAACAATTAGAGATTCCTATTGAATGGCAACAGGTGTGGGAGCATTTTCGGGCGGCATTGTGCAATGCTCATATTAGAATTTCTGATCAGAAAGATGTATTGGTGAGGTCATTACTCTGCAAAAGATGGATATCAAGCTATGATGGAGGATCAAATTCACAATAGTGTTTGGTGGTGGAAATACCTATGGAAGGTCCATGACCCACCAAAGAGTATAACACTCTTATGTGGTTAATTCTCATAACAATTTTTTTAACGCGGGACTCTCTTCAAAAGCGCAGCTGGAACGGTCCGGGAATATGTATTATGTGCCAGTATTCTCACGCAGTTTGGAGTGAAGAGTTGAACGCTTTAAACATTCAGGAAGCATGGTCTAATCTCAATTTTGATGTATGTTTGCAGGAATGGTTCTCTAAGAAGCATTTAAAAAGGTATCGTGCTCTTCCTTTTGTTGTGTCTTGGAGTATCTGGGCAGAAAGGAATGCTGAAATCTTGAATCGAAGAGGATGCCTGCTGCAATGGTGGCTATTAGAAGAGTTAATACCTTTGTGCTATACTCGGGATCGATCAAATCTCAGGTGAGAAGACAAGTTGCGGAATTTACTTTTGATCATGGCCACCCCTCGTGTTTTTTTTGATAGCGCATGTCAGAATCATACGTGTGCTTGGTTTTTTTTTATATATATAGGGGTTGGAAATTCAAATAGCTGACACCCATCAAAATTGCAGGTTTTAACCAAAATCTGAAACTTTATTTACATTACAAGCTAAAGCTAATTTGTGACAGTTTGGCCCTTGATGGGCAATTTAGCCTTCAAATTTATATGCTTACCTATTTTTGGAAAGTAGCAAAACCTATCATTCCTAAATTTATCTGAAACTTTTTCTACATTACAAGCTAATTTGTGACAGTTTGATCCATGATGAGCAATTTAGCCTTCAAATTTATATGCTTACCTATTTTTGAAAAGTAGCAAAACCTATCATTCCTAAATTTATCTAAGAATGTGGGTGGAGAAAGATAAGTTCTTAAGGAATTGATGTTATATTTTAATTAACTAATTATTTATACCATATTATTTTAATTTTGTCTTTTTTTTGGAATGTGGCAAAATCTCTCATAATTCAATTTGTGATTCAAAAGGATAAGTTTATAACTACTCAGAAAAGATTTAGGTTTTACTCCAGGATTAAAAAACAATTACTATTATTCACAAAACATTAATATCCGGTGTGGTTAGTTCAAAGTGTAATCTACTTAGCAATATTTTAATATATCTAATTATTTAATTGCTTGTACTACATTATTATTATTTTCTTCCTTTTTTAGAAGGTGACAAAACTAATCATAACTGGAATCTATCTATTAATGTTTGTTGACATGTTTTTAACTAATAAAAAAAGTTTAGATTTTACTATGTCTAATAAAAAAAGTTTAGATTTTACTGTCTATTAATGTTTGTTGACAAGTTTTTAACCAATAAAAAAGGGTTTAGATCTTACTATGTCTATTCATGTTTGTTGACAAGTTTTTAACCAATAAAAAAAGGGTTTAGATCTTACTCTAGGACCAAACAGTCTTGTGGTAATCTTACTTCCAATAGAGTTGTACTTTCTAATAACATTTAACTTTAATCCCATACATTGACAGCTATACTATACTAGGATTGTTGTTAATCTTTTGTTAAAAAAAAAGGTTTAGATCTTACTTTAGGACCAAACAATCTTGTGGTAATCTTACTTCCAATAGAATTATACTTTATAAAAACATTTAACCTTAATTCCATACATGACAGCTATACTAAGATTGTTATCAATCTTTTGTTAAAAAAAAAAGATTACATATATGATATAACTATTTCTCAATATTCTTTTAATTTCTTTTAAATTTAAAAATATATCCATATAAATA
The DNA here is from genome assembly GCA_027924585.1 of Larix kaempferi. Lineage (NCBI taxonomy): Eukaryota > Viridiplantae > Streptophyta > Pinopsida > Pinales > Pinaceae > Larix > Larix kaempferi. The sequence goes on along the minus strand of BSBM01000968.1, from coordinate 3,746,697 downwards.
TAATTTCAAATTAAAAATATATATTTTCAAACTTAATTAGTAAATATTTATAACTTTAAATTTTTAACATTTTGAAAACTGTATTACTCGGCAAAGGTAAAGATAAAAACGTACAAACATTATGGTTAAATTTTATCTATCAACATAGAGCAAGTAAAAATTAGATCTATCAACATAGATAAAATAAATTGATAAAAATCATAGGTTCAACTCATTCTGTCAAAATTCAAATCCTCGAAAGACAAATTATTAATACTAAAATTAAATTCTAACATTATAAACTTTAACAAATCCAAAAAAATCCATTTCAAATTAGCCAATGGAGATGTTTGTTTGCAATTAATCGTGACTAAATGAATCTCACAGAGAAATTGGTGCATGCATACATTACATAGCTGCACTTCAAACAAAGTGAACCAGTAGTGATGATTCACTTTTTGAGGCCTAACCATAACAGGATCAATTTAAAATAGTCGAACAGCATAACTGCCCTTATAAACTTGAGTTTATAGCCATTCGAAGGAGGATATCTTGCAGAGAGCTCTGGAAAAAAACCTCTATATAAAACCCCCTTTGGATGGCTAAAAGTATCAAATGAAAACTTGCCATGATACTTTCCAAAGCCACTTTCTCCCACTCCTCCAAAAGGCAACGTGTCCAGAGCAAACTGCAACATTAACCATCACACATTTACTTACTGTAAGTTGAATCTCAACTGCCAAAGATCATTGCAAAATCAAAATGTGGAATCCCCAAAATTGATATGAAGAATAACAGTATATTTAACAATTGAGAGACATCTGTCTGTATTTTCTTTACAATAACAAGAACATAAGAACAATTGAGAGACATTTATCTGTAATTTCTTTACAATAACAAGAACATAATATTATACCTGAACAATAGTATCATTCACTGTCAAGCTTCCAGATGATGTTTCAGATACAACTCTGTCCCTCAGTTGTTTGTTGTTGGAGAAAAGATAGATACACAGTGGCTTCGGCCTTGAATTGATGAATTCTATACTTTCTTCAAGTCTCTTCAACTGTAATTATCATCATCTATTGTTTGAATTATACTTTCTTCAAGTCTCTTCAACTGTAATTATCATCATCTATTCTTTGAATTATAATGCAGTAGAAAGATGCATTGTGAGTGTGTATTCAAAGAAAAGGTACTTACAGTAATCACAGGAAGCAAAGGACCGAAGATTTCTTCATTCATTATTTCGGAGGTCAATGGCGGATCAAGCAAAATTGTTGGCTGGATATACCTGAAACGAAATAGTCAGTTTACATATATTGCTTCCAAGTCATTGCACACATGCCCAGGATTTCCTATATATTTATGTCTGTGTGTAATAAAAACAATTAAACTATAAATGCATTAGGTTTATTTTAAATTTTGATTTATTAAATTCTAAATAATATTTATAATTTAATGCTTACGATTACTGTTCACCAGTGTACACACAATAAAAAATATACACCTCAAAAAATTGAATCTCGCTAAGGCTACCTTGAACTTCAAGTACTGCTACTCTGGTATGGTACTTAATGACAGAAAATAACTGAAAGGTGTGGTACAGCAAATAATAAATTGAATGAAAGCCATTGGGAAGGGAAAGGAAATAAGAGGAAATAAAGTAAGACCCAACCAGAGAGAGTATGGCAAGAGAGAGTACGGTAAGCAACCACATACCTTAATGAGGCGGGTGGGGTCTGTTCATGAGGCAAGGACTGAGACATTAATTAATCTCTGTTCATGAGGCAAGAACTAATACATTTATTAATCTCTTTAACCCCATATTTTGGAGGAAAAAAAAAATTCCCTTACTGTTCACCAGTGTACATACAATAAAAAAATATACACCTTAAAAAATTGAATCTTTCTAAGTACTTAATAAATTTCAACTTGTATCTTCTTATATTTATATACTTGTATCTTCTTACCAACCCATCAAATACTATTTTTTTGTTTGCTAATATGTAGATGAATTGCCTGACTAGCCTGTGGTCTAAAAAGTCTCTAAGAAACCAAAACAAGCCTGTGGTCTAAAAAGTCTCTAAGAAACCAAAACAACATGCACCAGACTTGACAATTCATCTACATAAATATAGGAATACGTAGTTCTGATGCAGAGGTTGTTTTAAAGTCCAGTCCCACCAAAGTGTGTAGGAATGAGGTTTTTCCATAGTTTCCACCCAAGGTTTAGGTAAGAGGCCTAGGTTCCAAAAGTATAGTCATGCACTATTATCCTCAAAGACTATTCTGATATTATCTCAAGTTCAAGATCAACAGGGTAGCCAACCCATCAAGACTATCGTCTCAAGTTCAAGATCAACCTTCCCTCAAAAGACTATTTTCTCAAGTTCAAGATCAACAGGGTAGCCAACCCATCTTCTCTAACTTTCATGTCCACTTCAATTTCAGAAAAACTCAGCCATGTTTCACACCCAAATTTGCATGCATCCTCAATTTATTGGTAGTAGTCTTGATCGTGCCTCACACCCTCTCCTATGCAGCTCTTTCAATTTGAATTTCGCCAGGATGGGATGGAAGGATGCATGTGGGTTGATGGCCTACTCAAGGGCCTTATCCCTCTTCTCTGCCAGGTCTTCTCGTCGAAGTTCTTTTAGGATGGGATGGAAGGATGCATGTGGGTTGATGGCCTACTCAAGGGCCTTATCCCTCTTCTCTGTCAGGTCTTCTCGTCGAAGTTCTTTCATGGGGTTTCTCTGCAGGAGCTCCAGTGGTCTCTGTTTCGTCTCTGTCTGCAGTAAGGTGTCTGGTATTTTCCATTTTTGGGTCGTGGGACCTATCCTTTATGTTCAACATTATGTGCTTTTTTTTTGGAGAATTCACGGTGAGATCGTTGACTGGTATTGTTTGGCTTTTGTGAATTCTTGCTTGGAGTTTCGTCGCTGGCCTTTTTCACTTCATCTGTGGTTTTGGAAATCTCTCTTGTCGTCCCTCCTGGTCATTCTGCGGTGAATCTTGGAAATCTCTCTTGTCGCCCCTCCTGGTCATTCTGCAGTGAATCTCTGAGGGGAATTCATCGCGGGTCCTTAGATATCTGTTGTGCTATGTTTCACGCTTGGGGTTTTGTGTTTTGCATCTTGATTTTACTCTATCTGGGCTCCAGCCTCTAGCATCTGCTAGCGAAATAATTATGCATGATCCAGGAACTCTGCTTCAGGATTAAGTTGGAAAGGTTCTCAGAGGAACAGACGGTCAAGGACATCCTGACCGTGAGTAATTGTGCTGACAGTCAAGAAGGTGTGAATAATTGTGATGACAATTTAGAAGCTGTGACAATGAGGAGACATCCTGATCGTGAGTAATTGTGCTGACAGTCAAGGTGTGAATAGTTGTGATGACAATTGAGAAGCTGTGACAATGAGGAGATGGGACACATGGAGAAACGATTGGGAAGGAGAGGGGCACATGGAGAAACGATTGGGAAGGAGAGGGGCACATGGAGAAAGGACTGGGAACTGAACTATGAACTATGTTAGGGACCTCAAGGCAATTGGTGATTATGGAAGCCCAATTTAAGAAGCATAAAGGTATATTAGTCTGGTTGGAAGTGGGGCAAGAATGTAACAAGGAGAAACTCCAGGAGGATGTAACAAAAATCAAACTACAAAAATGTCTTAAATTTAGAACGCCTTATCATTTAGAACTAAAACAAAAGTCAGGGTTTGAAGAATTAAGGAATCCTGTTTCACTTAACAAAGCTTCTGTTGATTCACCTGGTTTGAAGCAAGTAGCAACAATGGAGGAAGACATAGTGAAGCAGCATAGAAACAAGACCCTTATTTCCTAGCATGTGTTGCAGGTCAAGAGAAGAATACCCACAGTGAGTATGGTGAAAAGTATTTCACTGTTTATTCAAATGTTTTATAAGTCGTTTTTCTGTTAGGACAGTTTCTAAGGCTCTATATCAAAATTAAAATTCTTCCTATTAGTATAGGAAAAGTTTGCATATCAAAATTCTCAGTATTAGTATAGGAGAATTAAGAAGCTCTTGTTTTTTTGGCACATCCTGAAGTTTTTGGAGTTTTTTTGAACAGTTTTTATATTTGTTTAAAAACAAGACATTAACCTCAAATGTGTATTTAGTTGATTGAGAAGTACTGTTCTCATTATACCTAATACCTCTGGAGATCAAGGATAAATATAATCAACTTGACCCTAACAGGGCGATAGGTCTGTACAGACATAACCTAAAGGCAAGAAGATGCAGCTGGACAGGATAATCTTCCCTGCAGCTCCAGACATATGGGCGCCGGTGTACTATGTTTATCCTAGGATGTAAAGATAAATCTATGTTAGTCATTGTTAAAACATTTAGAATGGCAAGACAATGCCAAAACGAAGGTTTATGGACTCACAATTTGTTATCGTCATGTTTGCCACCGTACACTACAGATTGCGCAATGGAGGGATCTTCCAAATATTTTCTCAACCTTGAAAACTGGTTCCGATTCACTATTCTGGAAAGATCGCCACTGGTGCTTGGATCCTCCCCGAAGAACTTTTCTATCGTCTTCTTCAGAGCTTCTATCTATAGACTCACAAATCATAAATATCAGCAAAACAACTAGTAGATTTAAACTCATATCGCTCACAAGGTAAAAGTGTTTAAAGCTTACCAAAGTCTTAGCAAATTTCTCTTCAACAAGGAGGTAGTCAGGCGAGATGCATGCTTGCCCGTTATTCGTCGCCCATTTACCAAATACTATTCGCTTGGCAGTGATCTGCACCCATTTCTAACGTTAGACCATGCAATGAGCAATTTATTCTTTCTAACCTTAGACCAAACAATAAGCAATTTATTTTTGGTTGTAATGCTTGTTAAATTGTGGAATGTTTAGACTCCTTCATGGAAGGAAGGCATTTAAATGACCTTTTTTTCAAGTTCAGTAGAAAAATGTAGATCTCTCAAAGTGTTTTAATGGTGGATCTTTCCTTTTAGGTCTTGGTTCTCTTTGAATCAACCCAAATCCTTAAAACTTTAAATGTTTTCTTTGATTTATGATTTGAACGTTTTGATACCCTTATAAAAGGATAAATATGTGTTTATGTTTGTACTCATGGTTGCTACATGCACACACAACAGCAGTGGAAGTCATATACAAATAGATACCCCCTGCTTGAAGCCTATCAGCTGAAGTTCAAATAAAAAACAAATGTTTTAGTGATTAGTAATTACCACCAGCTCCTTCTTGTGGAGCATGGAATCCACAATCGTTGGGCACTTTCCACCCAATTCCATAGTGACTGGTGTTAGATGTTTTGCAGCAGCGGACATAACAATCCTCCCCACTCTTGCGCTTCCTGAAAATTACTACAACAATAATAACTATTACTGTAACTAATGGACACACCTTCCTCGAACTTCAAGGGCTTGATCATCATGGATTACTCACCGGTGAAGAATATCTTGTCCCACTTGTGCTCTAACAATTGACTGCTCTCGGCAGCACCCCCTTCAACAACTCTGATAGCACTGTTGTCTAAATATCTGGGGATGAGTGTTGCAAGAAGTTTTGATGTGGCAGGAGCGATTTCCGAGGGCTTTAAAACAACCGCATTCCCCGCTGCAATAGCTCCTATCATTGGATCCATGGCCAAATCTGCCATACATAAAACAAAAAATTAAACTTCACGAGCAGAAATTCAAATAATTGCATTTTTGCAGTGTAAGAAGGAAGATGCATTTCATAGTCCAGAATGATGGGGCCTATGTCTGAGAGGTGGCATAGATGAACTTCATAAAAAGAAATGAGATATATAATATACATTTTCATTATAAATGAATGGCATCTTCAATATCATTTCAGGTTAAAAAAGGGTGGGAGGCAACAGATGAACTTGGCCTCGAAGGTTAGTTAACAGAAGAATAGGGGCTTATATTCACCAATTATTAAACTGTGTCGTGAGGAAGATAATTTGGTTTGGTAGAAAATTGAGAAGAATGGTTTATAAACGGTCAAGTTTATTCACAGTTGTAAGTGGGTTGGTGAAAAGTGGTGGTTAAGTATTAATAGGTTACTCATTCAAATCTTGTAGGTAAGAGGTTGAGAATGGGAGCCATCCAAAACAGAGACAAGGCTAAACGAGATTATAGACCCATCCTAGAGTTGTGGGGATTCCAAATAAATTAAAGAACTCTATTCAAAATACTCAAGACTGATGGTGAAGGAGCATATTGAAACTGTACGGACAGATAAAGGAAAATCTTTTTGGAATAGCAATGGCAAACGAATTACTAAGTTGGGACATCTTGCAGAAGAGATCTAGGAAGGGCCCAGGTATTTGTTTTTGTGTATGGGAGGCAGAGAAAAGTATTTATCATTATCTTGGTTAGTTGTCGTTGTCATTTCCCAATGGAAGTCTGATCAGCAGTAAAAACACTTCTCGGTTGGGCTGGTCAGTGGGTTGAAAGTTTGGAACCTCCCTTTTTATGGCTTTCAAAGCACGGGCGGAGGATGCATAGATAAGAGATTTTGAAGTCTTCCAATCTGAGTAAACTGATTGATTTGGAAAGCAAGGAATGAAATGGTTTTTAGAGATGCCACGCTTACTCCTGCTCAGTTTGTTTCATAATTCAACATTGCTGTGTGAGTGTAAAGGGTCCAACAAAACACAAGCCTCTTAGACAGATTGGCACTTTGAGAATAAATGAATCCAAGGCCTGGGATGGGGCCTCTAAGGCAACCCTGGAGCCGAGAGTATTTTATTTTTGTCATCTTCTCATCATTATCTTTTCTCCATTGCCTTAGTTTAGTCACGGAACCAATAACTACGTGGAGCTGTATGCCCTGGCTTCAATTCTTAGATTGGCAGAGGAGAAATGAGTCAAACCGTTTGCAGATATTGGGCAATTCAAAACTTATCATAGACTGGATGCAATGTTCCATTCCGGGCTTACAGTGGCTGATGCACTTGGTCCGTTTTAGGAGAGCCGCGGTTGGCAGATATCTATTTCAATGTTTAGGGAACTAAATACTTCGGCAAAATAATTACTGTAAAGATGGAGTTGGTGCACCTTTTGGTATACTGACATTTTGTCTTGCAGGTGGCCGTTTTCATCTTAGATGCATTTTGTCTTGCAGGTGGATGTTTTCATCTTATCTGATCAGTAGATATGGTGTCCTATATGTATAGTGTATAGTGTTCAGTTTTCAGTAGAATGTAAGATGTGGTTGAGTGCTTTGTCACATTAATACACCAACAATCAGAATTACAATGGATCTATATATACACATCAACAAGCCCAAGAGGTTAGTTTCCATGAAACATATATATACACCAGTTTTAGATTTATCAATATCTTTTAATTCAGCATGAATCTCTTTTCATCTCTGTCCGTAAGGGTGTCAGTTTATATATATATGTTGATGATGTTCTATCAGTTTCTTTTAATTCAGCATGAATCTCTTTTCATTTCTGTCTGTAAGGGTCTCAGTTTATATATATATATATATGTAAGGGTCTCAGTCTATATATATATATATGTAAGGGTCTCAGTTTATATATATATATGATGATGATGGTCTTTAAAGTCCATTGACTCTTTTAACCTTACGAAAAAAGAGAGACTTTAAAGAAAAAAGAGAAAAGACAAGATAGAAATTATTTGATTTGTTTTACATCATTATTATTATGCTAAAAAAGCTTAAAGAGTTGTGACACTAGCTCGCCATAGTTTTGAGGAGATAGAAGGTTAGAGAGCTCACTGTTGGAGTAAAGATTATGGAACTAAGATCTAATGTGGGTGTAGGCAGGGCATTCTAAGAGAAAGTAATTTTCATCTTCAACTCTCAAAAACTCTCAAAGATGACAGATCCTTTCAACTCAAAGCTTTTTAAAGGTAGTCCAACTCCCAATTTCATTATGATTGTTTTAATCTTGACAATATTAATTTTTTTCTAACATAAATCTATCAATTTCTTTATTATCTCTCTCCATTATAAAAAAAATGAATGTATCACAAATGCCAATGAATTTATCAATTTCTTTATTATCAATTTATTATAAAAGCACACATGCCAATGAAGAAATGACTCACTGAATGGAAAGTTCCAAGCAGAAAATATCAAAACCACACCAAGAGGTTCTGCTATTATTGCAGCGGAACCAAACTGAGCTACCAGAGGTATGCCCACCTGTCATTGCACGAATCCATGATCAGAAATCCCATTACCTTTACACAATCCATTTAAAAATACAGTCATACACAGACTCACCTTTGTGGGAGCCATCCATTGATGCAAACTTTTGAGTGCCACCTTCGCTGATTTTTCTATTGTCGCAACCTGCAGGAAATGCAGGAAAATCAAAAGGTAAGAACTCAATTAAAAGGTGAAAATTCAATTAAAGAACTATAAAATCATTCTATGTGGTGTTCATACAAGGTTTATTTTACCAATAAATTCCTTCTATGTTTTCATTTAGGATAAGTAATATTTCGATGAGTGTTAAAAATTTATTTACTAGATTTACATATTGCTAAAGAAATGAATGTTGATAACAACACAAAACATCCTCTGAAAACTGTAATTAGGTTTTAATATATTAGATTTGGGGTTGAAGGTTAGATATTGATGAAGTCACAAGTCACATGACCTTTTTTTAAGATAGCTTTAGCAATGATCAACATAGATACAGGGTTTGCAATGAATACTGAAATCATCTTTTGATTCAAAAATACTTAAAACCTATTTCTGATTAGCTAAAAACTAGTCTTCCTAAAACTCATATACATCCTGTAATTATGTAAATCTACCTCTTATAAACTACTACCATCTAACTATTTTAGATGGTCAAATTTTGTTTATACACAATGTAATCCTGAGATTGTATAAACCTTTGAGATTAGGCCAATAACCAGTGTTTTCCTACAAGAAAACCAAAAAAAAATGGCAGACCATCATAACATGAATTGAATTAAACCTAAACCAACAAAGGGAATTCACAGTCATTGTGATAACTACTAGCAAAGATCGAGAGATAGAATGGGATATTGGAACTTGAAAAGTGAAATTCATGGGAGTTAACCTCATCTCTGCAGGCCTCCATAGGATGCTTGCCCAAGTCAGAATAAAGCGCAGCCATTATCTCTTTTTCATTCTCAGCAACCAAATGAAGCACAGATTGGAGTTGCTTCTTCCTCCAATCCATTGACTGTGTCTTTCCACTCCTGAAACTCTCCCTCGTCATTCTCAAGATCTCTTCATGTGAGACGTCCATGGCAACGATCACAGTGAAAAATGAATGAATGAATCACACTCCCAAGAATTATATTAATCATGCAGCCAACACACCCTCCCTTCCTTCAATCCCTAGCAAACCACAGTACATCCATTTTTCATTCTTTATAGCCTCCTGCATATACCAGAGAGCTCATTATATTGAAGACTGTATAGTCACTTCCATCACGAGGTATTAATTTTTTAGGTGACCTTCGCCATGTGATTGTCAATGCCTGTCAGTCAGTGAAATCTTCATTCTGAAAGCCTGTCCCGGTCCACATAAACATTCACAGTGCATAAAATTAATAGGCGTCAACTACTATCATTTAAAAGCCTGCCTACTACATCGAAGGTTTCGCTTTAATAGTTAATACGTCTGCCAATCGTGGAATGATATACCATACGACCACTAGATATTTTGCATGTCCTCTGCCTGAGTCCTTCTGGCCTGCCTTAGTCCTCCTGAGCTTTTGAACCCAAGTTCCCTCAGTCAATAAGAACCCAAGTTCCCTCAGTCAATAAATAGACTGTTTTATTTTCATAATTCATTTTATCATGAGCAACAACTACATTAATAATATTTATTGACATACTGTATAGAAAAAAAACATTATCAATATGTTAAATATTATTCATATATATTAATTAACACAACCATATTTTTAAAAGTGGTTGATATACGAATCTGTCATTTGTCACTCTTTTTAGTAAATAACATCAATCTTATATATCCATGACTTTTTAGAATGTGGTTTTGCTACTTGATTTCAACCCATAATATAAGTTCACTTAATATAAAGTTTAGTTATTAAATTAAGCTTGATCTTTGTATCAACCGATAATTATAGGTTCACTTGATTGACAAAGATCAGTTAGAAGTGCAACAACCATGGTTTCATAATTATGAAAGCTAATGCATGCTTCATACAATTATATGATTTGAGGAAAAAAATAAGTGACGAAAATAAAATATTCATCCAACACAAAGAGCAAAAGTCCCATTCACGTATATTGTCATTTTCGTTGTTCAAGACAAGTCTATGGACATCCAACACAAACAACAAAAGGTGTCCAAGTTTGTGTATTAGATTGAGCAACTCTGCCAACTACCATTATCCGTTGCATTCTTCATGTTATCGGCACCTAGAAGCACCCTTACTAATTGTAAAATCCATCTTTCTATATATATTAATACAATAATGACTCAAACAACCCTCGAAAACCCTCGACGTTAACAACCTCTATTACATACTAATACAATAATGGATCAACCAACTCTTGGCGTTAACATGATGTAGTAAAATGGTAGAAGATCTATTATTGAAAGACACGTCAAACAAATATTCGCCAATCATGTTAGAGCAAAACCTATGCCATTTCCCTAAATTCTGTATGGATTAATAAGTGAGAAATCCTTAACTAGATGATTTATCCATTGATTCAAGGCAAGATGATTGCTTCATTTTTGGATTCAAGACCAGACAATTTCTCCATTTTCGAGTTTTATAAACATTTAGTTGGCTCCTGCATCTGGTCGAATAACCTCTAGCTCCTGCATCGAGTCTTCTTCTTGTCAACCCATCATGCCCCTTAATCTCGCCTCTTAATAAAGTACAGAATGGATGATCGATCTAGAGAAAATAAAAATTCTACAAATATTGGGCTAAGAGTAGAACTTGGCCACTATTCCCTTTTCTTTCTTAGTAGACAAGCGATATTGCTAAACGACACACATGCAATTCCGACATGATCAAAACCAGCCAAGTACTTCACCAATGCGGATATTAAATCAAGACACCACTAAGTATTAGTAAAAGAATAAGGCACACAAAAGACAACCTTCAAAACTAAACAAGATTTATATGAATGGTTAGTTGTAAACATCATTCTTCTTTCTCCTCTTTCACAGGGAGGAGTCCCTCTCACTACTATCTGTATTGTCATCGCTATCATTGGCTGCATTGGATTCCTTGCTGTAGTGTGAATATGAGAAATCATCTAACTCACTCTTGGTCATTGGTTTCCTTTGCTTTGTTGAAGATCGAAAAGCGTTATTTTTTAAGCTATTTTGACCCATATAATTATCTTAAACTGGAAGCTCCCATTGGATCATTGTAGGAGTAAACCCATTGATTAGTGAGGTGTTTGTCTCGGAATAGAGCTAGTGGAATAGAGCAACGAGGAGCAAAGTGAATTAGAGCAGTTGGAATTATTCCCCTGTGTATGAGTCCCCTTACTACCCTTTATCATTGGATTAGTAGTCCTTGTGACCTGGAGCTTTAGAGAAAGAAGAAACCAAGGCATCTTCAATTTCGTTGCTTGGTGCGATGGAGCAGGGTTTTGGCCTAGCTAAGAAAATCAGTCATCTTTCTGGTGAAGTCAAGCGTTCCATCTTCTCGTAAGGGTGTGTCGGTAACAATTGTAACATCTATCAAACGTAACAGTGGATGCTAATAAAACATTTGTAAAAGATAACGATGGTAGTTGTTTGCACCTCTTTGATACATGGTTGATACATGATGATGCAAATTTAATCTTAATATAATATGTTAATCAATTTGATTAAGATCTTAATTTGTTGTTTTGTTGATTAAGATAGACATCAATGACACATAAAACCCTTGCAAAATGTTGTAATGTGACATAACCTTTTCTAAATGTTGCAATGCAACAAAGCCTTCAAGGAATGAAACCACAATGCAACATGGCCATTTGAGGAATGTACCAAGTCAACATAAGTCAACCAAGACGAACATCATAGTATCATATTCCAACATAACCCTTATTGAACATCACGATGCAATAAAACCATTGAGCAATGTACCAAGTCAACAAAAGTAAATCCTCAAGGAACATTGCAAATAAGAATGTCATAATGTGACATAATCATGTAGGAATGTCACAATCCAACATAACCTTTAATGAAAGTCGCAATGTTGAGAAGAATGTTTATATAATGAATCTATTAATATGACAAAATCCATTGAGGAACATTACCACATTGCAACATAACTATGGAGGAATATCATACTCCAACATAACCCTAGTTGAACATCACTTTGCAACAAAAACCATTGAGGAATGCACCAAGTCAACATAAGTAAATCCATGAGGAACATTACAAATATGAATGTCATAATGTCACATAATCATGCAGTAATGTCATAATCCAACATAACCCTTACAAAACCATTAAAGGATGTACCAAGTCAACATAAGTAAATCCTTCAAGAACATTGCAAATATAAATCTCATACTGTGACATAATCATGCAGGAATGCCACAATCTAACATAACGCTTAATGAACATCACAATGCGACAAAGCCCCCTTGCAAAACATTGCAATTCCATTAATAAATTTAGCCACAATTAAACAATAATGGGGGTTTTGTGTAATGACCCTCTGGTTTAGCCCCTGGACATATTGTTGTTGTTGTTATGTTGGACATAGTGGCACAAGGTGTTTGTACTACGGTTTGCACATTATTATTATTATTATTATTATGTTGAACATTATTAATTAATAAAATAAAATAATCAGATCGACCGATGCCACGAAAAAGAGTATGAGGAACCAGGATGTTACGAGTAAGGGGTTGTGGGAAAGGTGTTACCTTGTGTTTTTACCTATGTGGATGTGATACACCATTCTTGTGGACTTGGTGGACCCTCTCGATTTATGCACCCTCATGTGTTATGCTACCCTATGGTTTTTATTTTATTCCGGGATTAATTTTATTTGGAGTTAGATTTTTTCCCTCACCTAGTGCACCCTTCATGAAAATTTGTAATTCCCACCTTGATGAAGATTCTTCCTCTCCCCTCTAATGTTCCCTTTTGAGAAGTGTAACTCCTATTTTTCTAATTTGGGAATGTAACTCCTCCCTTGTGTCTTCCTCTCTCCCCCCAATTCAAATTGCTCTTGGGAAATGGGATTTGGGTGGATGTGAGCTAGTCTCTCTTGTTGGTTATGCACGCTCTTGGATCTTGGTACTGGTGTGATTAGTTTTGGTTTCTCTTGACATGATTTTTTGTTGGTTGGTGCGTCCTTACTGAGCCTGTACCCAAGTTGAGTTACTTTGGAATTGCCACTGTTTTGTCTTGGAATTGCCTCTGGAGATCCTGGATTGGAAGTGATGTGGAATCCACTTGCCATTGGATTTGAGGTTGGACTGATATATTTCTGAATGTTTTGTCCTGGAGCCACTGGAATTTCCCTGGAGTGGAAGTCAATGAAGACTTTCCATTAGGTTGTGGTTGGACTGATTTCTCCTGAAAACTTCGTCCTGGAATTGCATTAGAGATCCTGGATTGGAAGTGATGTAGAATCTACTTGTCATTGGATTGTGGTTGGACCAATGTTAGATGGGTTTTGTGGCTGAGTGCACTCTTGCTTGTGGCATCATGGTTCCGGCTCAGGGGTGACCATTGCAAAGTGAGTTTTGTCTTGCATTGTGTCTACGGCTAGGTGGAACGTGGCATAGTCGATTTTAGTTGCGTATTTTGCAAGATAAGTAATTTATTTCATGTTTATTTGAATTACTTGGATCTATTCTTATTCTTATATGGTTTCAAATGAAATGTATGAGAAATATATGAGCTAATTATGGAAGAAATCTTTCATAGATTTTAGTTACATTATGTTACTAGTTTTTGGGGAAAATAACTAACTAGTTTTTGGTATTTTGTGAGCAAGTGCTTGAGAAAAATGTTTATTTGGCACCTCTGCTATAGATCTGATAATCGTGTCTCTGTTATTTATATTATGCGTACTTTTATTGTGCAATAGCTTAGGAATGATTGTAAACACCTCTTGACAGTGTTTCTAGCCTCTATTCGAAAACTAGTTCATCGGTTGGGTTGTTGTATGTAGTTTTGAGACTTGGCACGTGAAATGTTTGAGAAAATTCCTGAGTGAGATAACTGATCTTAGATCTGATAATTGCACTTGAACTGTATGAAGAAATATTGTGTGGAATATTTCCTACATAGTTCTAGATTTGCTTATCGAAATCTTAATTTTGTTTCCATTCACTAGCTCATTCGAAAGAATTGTTGTAAATGGATTTATGACTTTGCATGAGAAGTGTTTGATAGAATGTTTACATGAGTTATACCTCTAATAAGACTGATAATACATGGTATTTAGAGTTGTAATGGCTTCCGAATGACTTTGCAAATTGTTTAAATTCATTTATCTTACTTGATTCCTCAATTTCTAGCCAATTTGGAGAAGTAGATTTAGCAAGTTTGATGAATTAATAAGATGACTGTTTATGAGCGGAAAGCTATAGCCATTTGGCTATAGTGTAAATTTGATATGATTTCCATGAGCTACAATAGTCAATACTTTCTTATTTTTTTTTCATTTGGGAACTAGAAACAGAAACTAGCTTCAAATTGGTGGAAATTGGTAACTAGTTTGTAGATTGAATCTATGTTTTCGTAATTTTTGGAATGTACAACCATATGTTTTGCTTTTGGGTACTTTAATTTTGCCGTGGAATGTTATTTTCCATATCTTTACCCTCGCCTCTGTGTGCTCCGGAACTCAGTACAATTGATTGGGTTAAATTCCTAGCAGTGTTTATTAACTAGTTGCACTGATTTAGCTTGAAAGAATCATTGTTTATGTGAAAGAATCTGACCTGAAAATGCAGCTTTATTTGGTTGTATGTGCATGCTTAAATATATGTATAATGGATGTAGATTCACTTTTTGGTTCATTGGCATGGTTGTGTGTTAAATTTGTGCAAAACTAGTTGTTTGTGTTAAATACTAGTTAACTAGTCTTGTGGAGTCATTTTCGTAATTGTTTTGTTTAATTAATTGGAAAATGATAATTAGGCCTTATTTACATGATATTAGGTGTTAATTAGCCATTGGGCTTGATAAATGATGATTATGTGATAAACAAATGAATTTATGTTAAGTGTTGTCAATTATGCGCTAAGTGACGCTAAGTGTCGCAATTAGGACACTAATTACTAGTTAATCATGATTAAGTGAAAATGACCTTTTTAGGTGCAAGTAACCTATGTTATGGCTTGGGATAGATGCATAATGATGTTATATAGTGTTGGATAAAATTTTCTAACCTTGGTTCAATTTGCTTGATTGGTTATGAATTTTATTTTAATTTATTTGGAATTATCAATATTTTGTCATAATTGAATTGTAGAAAAAAGAAATTAAATATTTATAAAATTATTCCGCTATGCCAAAATATTCTAATTAGCTCTAGAAAGCTAATGATATGTCCCTAATACCCTTTGATAGCCCTGTGAGACATTACACTTTGATACCACTTGTTATAATTTATATAATGTCGTCGCTCCCCTTGGACGTGATAGTAGTGGAGGGCAAGCTCCCCTCATCATAAACTGGGATCCAAAAATAACTAAAACAATATCTCTAAATAAAAAAGATAATCAAACTCCACATACAACTTTATATATATATATAACTTAACATTATGTTAAAAAATATGTATCACATTTATATGATTGTATTAGACTCTATAATACTTTGATTTCAAAATAATATAAAAATATTCAATATTTTAAAAAATAAATAAATTATTTTTAAAAATTAATAAGTAAAAACTATTTTCTTTAGAAATTTTCTAACTTGATTAGAACCTATTAAATGAAATATAATTTGCATTTAAGAGATATATACACCATTCAAAATTTACATTTTATTTAAATACAATGTTAATAAAATTATTAATTATTTATTTTTAATAAAATTAATAATAATTTATTTTAAATTAAAAATAATATGTTATCATAAACAATATACAATAATCTATATATTATAGTTAACTTAACATATATATTTATATGTTAATATCCATAAAGTTTTAAATCGATGACTTTGTATTTTATAGAAAGAGTATCTTAACAATACTATTATTCATCATCTATTTTATACCATATATATATATATATGAATGATTCAAATATATATATATATAAATGATTGTAATAGATTGTATAATACTTTGATTTCAAAAGAATATAAAAATATTCAATTTTTTAAAATAAATAAAATATTTTTAAAAATTACCATTTAACTTTAATATTTAACATTTTAAAATAATTTATTATTTTTAAAACTATATAAAAATATTCAACATTTTTAAAAATAAATAAAATATTTAAAAAAAATACCATTTAACTTTAATATTTAACATTTACCAAAATTTTTTTTTTAAATTTTTTTTTCTAATCCATATTTTTTTTTTCCTCGGGAAAAAAGCGTAATTTTATTCAGTAGAGGTGAACAAATTACATTCAGTAGATGCAATTAAGCATTTCGGAAATCCACTTAAGGATACAAAAAAAAACAGTCCAGCAGGTATAAGTTTCTGTACATCCGTCCAGTAAAGACAATGACCCATACATGTCATCATAATCCATAATATAAGGTCCCCAATTTTAATGCAGTAGCTAAGTATCCAAAAAGAACCAGCTAGTAGGCTGTTGACTCCCCGAGCCACTAAAAACAGTAACAATAACAAAATAATTACATTTACAGCTTGGCATTTTAATAATAATAAGATACCGCCTCTATCATCCGATGCAGCATCATAGTTTGGAACAGCAGAAAAAACCAAAAAAAACAAAACATGTGCCAGTTAAAATCCCTGTGTTTCAAAGTTCCTCAATAAAAGGTCTATGAAAGTATTCATAGTGAGTTCCATCCCTGAACTCTTTCACTTTCCACAACCCCACTGCCAAGTCCCGGCCAACCTGAGAAGCCTCGTCCGCCTCCTTGTTGTTCTCTCTGTAAATATGTCTGCATGCAAAGTGTAAGAAAGAAAGTTTTAGTTGCATAATGTCCTGTAGAATGTTTGCTAGTCTAAGATCCCTGCAAAGTTGAGTGCCATTTGTCCAATTTGTAGCATTCATTGAATCACCAAACACGTTAATCTGATGACATCCCTTCTCCCTTGCAAAGATGAGAAGAAGTTTCAGGCTCATAATCTCAGCATAGTTATTTCCACCTTCCCCCAGTCCCAAGAAAATAATGAATGAGTGAGTTTTTGAAATATTCAGTATAGCCCCACCCCCGCACCTGCGTTCTAGTGCAGATCCATCATAAAAACCCCAAGGCATAGCATCATCAATTTCTAAGGCGAGGACCTCACGCTGTTTTGCCACTCTGATGTGGTGTGGGAAGGCCTGACGGTAGCCACAAATCTGAATAGCAGTGACCACCGGTGTACATTTTTTATCAGTGAAGATCAACCCATTTCGTGCCAACCAGATGCCCCATACCACCAGCAATGGGAGATTCATGAAAGATTTTCCTATGGGATCCAACACCCATTGTGACCAGGCTGACAACACCGAATCCCCGGCCCAGTTAAAAAAGGTATTATATATTCTCGAACACTCCGCCCACACTTGCGCCATGAAAGGGCACTGGAGAAATAGATGGACACAAGATTCCTCATAGGCTTTGCATAATATGCACCAGCCCGGCCCGATCCGATTCTTCTTCTGTAATGAGTCCCAGGTAGGAATAGAATTCTCGAGGACATTCCACATAAATAGTCTATGTTTCAGAGGGCAGTTTATCTTCCACGGGGTTTTCCACCAACCCACCAGCTCACGTTGATTCATGAAGTGGCAGATACTGATGTATCCATCCTTTGGTGTATAGCAGCCATCCGGGCCCCCCTCCCATACCAAACAGTCCTCCCTGTCCCGTAAGCGAATATGAGATAGAGAAAGTGCCCGATAAAAAGACCGCAATTCCGCCCGTTCCTCCACAGTAAGTGCCAAAGAGTCTACATCAACCCACGTCTGAATCCATGGATGCATGTCCCGGCCAGCCAAATGGGATAGATAACAAATCCCCAGATTCCGAAGAGAGAGTATCAATTCACCAGATAATAGGTGACGACCAGCACTCCCAAACCAAGGGTCCTCCCCAACACAAAGGGCATGTCCATTCCCAATATTCCAGGTGAGCAGGTCGCCAATAACAGGAAAAGAATTAATGACCGCTTTCCAGATAATGGAACAGCCAACCTGTGATTTATCCACCAACCGTACCCATTCCAAAATAGAGAGAGGGGCAATATATTTCCGAGTGACAACCTTAGTCCACAGGCTGTCAGATTTCAGCAATCTCCAAACCCCTTTCGCAGCCAACGCCTTTGCAAAAAAATGTATATTTTTAAGTCCCCACCCCCCTAAGGCTTTAGGAATTGCGATCTTCTGCCATCGAACCCATGGGGAGACAAAATCTCCCTTGCCGCTCCAAAGGAAGCGAAAACACAGCTTCCGAGCTCTCTCCAGCGTTCCTTTAGGAATCCAAGAGAGTGACATCCAGTAGACTGGGATGGCCTCAAGAACCGATTTAACCAGAACCAGCCTTCCAGCTCGCGACAGCCATCTATGGCTCCATACCTTCAGTCTCTTGTGTATTTTTTCAATGATCCATTGCCAGTCCCTTTTGGTGTATGAATTTGGCTTTAAGTGAAACCCAAGGTAGCAGAAGCCCACCTCAAGACGTAGAAATGTATAGGGAAAGATCCTCCGGATAGCCGTAATCTCATCTTCCCTCAGCAGATGGGTTGTTAGAGTGGATTTTCTCACATTGATCTCCATACCTGTGGCATTAGAGAATAGTTGAAAGATGTCCTTTAGCGTTTCCATGTCCCTAATCGATCCAGTGCAGAAGATAAGTATATCATCCACAAACAGCAGATGTGTAATAAACAGATCAGGTGCCACTTGGATGCCATGGAGAGTGCCATCCCTACATGCTTTATTCAAAGCTTTACTCAGTCCTTCAGCGACCAACAAGAAGAGTAAAGGGGATAGTGGACATCCCTGACGCAGTCCTCTTTCAGACCGGAAGAAAGGAGATGCTGCACCATTAATAAGTACCGCAAAGGATACCGTAGAAATACAACTCATAATCCACCTGATAAAATCCACAGCAAAACCCAGATGAGTGAGAAGTAAATGAATATACAACCAGCTCACCTTATCATATGCTTTTGACAAGTCAATCTTGATAATAGCTCCTTTGATTTTCCGAGCTTTCATGCTATGGATACCCTCCTGTGCTACCCCAATAGCCTCGTGTATCTGTCTCCCTTCCAGGAAGCCGAATTGTTCCTCAGAAATATGCTTGGACAGAATCCCTTTAAGCCGCCCAGCAATAATCTTTGATACTACCTTGTATACACAGTTGCACAAAGAAATGGGTCTGAAATCGCTTAAGGAAGAGGAATTGTCAGTCTTTGGTATAAGTGCAATAAAAGTGGAGTTCAGGGCAGCCGGGATCCTCCCCGATCTACGAGTATCATCCACCATCTGCAGCAGATCATTCCCAATAATCTCAAAGAGTGCCAGCAAGAATTCCACCGTCCATCCATCAGGTCCCGGGCTTTTATCTTTTTGAAATTCCTTCAATACGCCCTTCAGTTCATCTTCCTCAACAACAGCCATCAAGGAGTGATTGTCTTCTCCATCCACAAAACGTGGAAAAAATTGGGCCATCCGAACCACATCCAAAATGTTAGCCTGTGCAGGGGCTTTAAAGAGTGATTTGAAATGTTCAACCCCAACCCCAGCCATATCCTCAAAAGAAGTCTGTGTATGCCCCAGTGAGTCATCCAAGCTCCAAATGGTATTGGCCGCCTTCCTTCCTTTGGCATATGCATGGAAAAATTTTGTGTTCTCATCCCCAGCCGATAGCCATATAGCCCTGCTCTTCAGTCTCCACGTTTCCTCTTTCTCCAAAAGCAGCTTATTGCGCCTGCCTTCCAATGAAACCAAAAGAGCTTTCTCCTCTGGTGTGTCCAAACCCCCAGTTACCGAATCATACATAGACTGCAATTCCAATTCGATAGTCTTTAAAGCGTTATCATCTCTAATGTGCTTTTCATGAGCCCAGGCCTTCACCGGCCTTTTAACTCGCTTGATATTTTCAGAGAACTGATAAGAGGCCGAGTTGTCTACCCTGGGATTGTAGGGAACCCAAAGAGATCGGATAAGTTCAGGAAAAGTCTCATCATCCAACCAGATTTTGTTAAATTTGAGCGGCCCAGCAGGTTTCAAAGGACCATCACGGATCTCCAAAAAAATTGGGAAATGATCCGAAGAGCCCCCCGAGCCAACCCACTGCCTCAGTAAATAGTTCCGCTCCACAAAGGTGTCAGACACCAGAAAACGATCCAACCGTTTTTCAACCCTGTATTCACCAGTTCTATTATTTCTCCAGGTAGGTTTAAGGAGCGTTGGCTCAATATCAAGCAGCTTGTGGGTAACAAGCTGGTGAGTGAAAAAATCAGCCATAGGATCTGGCCGAGCTCTACAACCCCAAACTTCAGCCGGCCCAAGGGAAAAATTGAGATCCCCTCCCAAAATAAGATTTCCCATATGTAGCATAGGATTAGAGAACAGAGATTCCCAGAAAGGGACTCGGCTCGCATAAGGCCCATAGACATTTACCACCATGAGAGTGTCACCAAAATCCAAGGACGAGCAAGTCATCCCCAGAGCCGCTTCCATACCCCAGAGACTCAGGCACTGTATCGACCGGGTGTTCCACCCCATAGCTAGACCCCCGGACCTGCCCTTGGCATCCAGTGTAGTAAAGGACCAACCACCAAACCAACTTTCAAGTAATTTTTTAACAGTCTCACCAACACCCATAGTTTCCTGAAGCAGAATGATATCCGGGTGTTCAATAGACACCACTCTGCGGAGTGCTGATCTTTTGAGGGGACCAGCCAGACCCCGGCAGTTAAAAGACATAACTTTCATCAACGTCCCTTCTTCTGGGCAGGCACCGCTCTAAGCGCCCGATCAATAGTCACCTGTTTGCCATCCAAGAGGTCCATCTTGGCCTTGGTTTGTGCCTTAGCAAGGTGGGATTTTCGGCCCCGACCCCTACCATTCCTGCCATCCTTATTAGTGCCTACCCCCAGCCCTCCCGGGGAAATTTTTGTAAGGGATCTCAAGAAGTAACCAGAGTCCGAAGATGTGGTAGGGGATGGGGATTGAGGTTCATCAAGGGGCCCAGGTCCGTCAATAGAGGGAGGTTCAAGCAGCAGTACCCCAGTGGTTGGCTTTAAAGCCGAGCAGGATGGGATGTCAGGATCAATACCCATAGTATCTACCAACTCCATTGCCGGGGAAATATTCAGATTTTTTAGTGCCTCAATCTAGTCTGGATTATCAAAATGCAAGTTTTTTAAAGCAAAATGAAAAGAAAGGGGTTTAATGGAGTGAGCAATACTCGCTGAAGTAGTCCCAGGTTCCAAGTTTGCCGCCGGATGAGTCGCCTCAATAGCAGTATTTCCAGGTAGCAAAACCCCAACAGGAACCGCGTCCAAACCCTCATCCCCTGGTAAGACTGCCTCATCTGCCTCCGCTACATCAGGGACCGGTAGTGCCGTGCCAGAAGGACCAGGGTCATCCATATCCTGTGTAGTAACAAGTCCCTCAGCCTCGTCCAAAGCCGCAACAGGGAGGGTTTCTGTTAATGGAAGATCCGGAAGTGTAGTTGCCGCCACCGCACCAGTACCCTTCCGCGGTCCCCCATAATTCTTCCGGAACGGGAGTTTGCATTCAGCAGCCGGATGACTGTAGGCATGACAGCGGCGGCATCTGAAGGGAACATTTTCGTAGTCCAATTTCTGTGAGTAGACATATGGCCCCCAGCTGAGGGTAACATCCGGTACCAACCCATCCCGAATGTTCAGATTTACCAGAATACGAGCCACCTTCCGCTGCCTGGTTTGTAGAAAACTGTAGTCTCCATCCAAATAATGCCCAATCATGTTCCCAATGCCTTTGAAATGTCGCTCCGACCAGTAATGTAGAGGTAATCCTGGTAGCCGTACCCACAGTGGTACAATGTCCAACCGTTCCTTACTAGCATCAAACAACGGGTGCCATGGTTTGATCATGACCGGGCAATGATCCCAGCTCCAGTTGGAGTTTAAAACCCATTTTGTGTGCTCCTCCGCCTGGAAATTGAAAGCAAACCAGTTTCGTGTTAATTCCACTACTTCTGGTGTATAGCCCAAAACCCCAGCCCACTTCTCTCCCACCCAATCTTCAATGGTACGCAGGGAGAAAGATCTGCCCAATGCTTTGCCAACCAGAGTGATGCTGGTCATCTTGACCAGTTGGTGCCACTCAATGTCTTCCCCAAGAGCGTAATTGTACCGAGTCCTGCTGAGTTTCAACCACCTCTTCCTGCCCCGTTTTTCCTGGTGAGTAGTTTCCTCCAATGAAGGTCCACCCCACTCGTCTGAACTCGTACCAGAGCCCACACACGGGCTAGCAAAACCACGCTGCTCGTGGATTTCCAGTTGCCCCGCCCACCTTTCCTCCCTTGTCTCGGCAGTGTTCAATCCAGGTTGTGGGTTCAATGGAGAAGGTACTCTGCCAACGATGCCCCTAGATCCATCTTCCACCGTGCCAAATCCTTTATTCTTGCTCGCCGAACCCTCCAGGGCCTCAATAACCTGGTCCGAGGTCCATAAAACCCCCGCAGCCTGCGGATTATTCGCTGATAAACCGGAGATGGGAGCACATAAAACCCCAGAGCTGGGAGATAAAGCCAAGAAATCCATCGGTGAAAACCCTAAGGCGGACCGGTTCTCAAAAGTAGGTCCTCCTTCCACCTCGCCGCCACCAGCAGGGACCCCAATCGTCCACCCGGCACACTCAGACTGTGTCCAGATGGGCAAGTCATCTGTTGCATCAAAGGAATAGTCCACTCTGTCATCATATGTAGCCATGTTCAGGGAAACCCCACCTCCACCGTAGCATAGGAACCGTGGCAACCACCTGGGGTTTACCACCAAGAAACAGGTATAATACGTGAAAATTAAACGGTGTTCAGACCCCTACACCGCCGTTCTAGCCGTCAAAACCGTGACCCCTAGACCGCAGCAGTCCGCCCATCCACCAGCATGCGAGTCCACCTACACCAAAGGAACCACCATAGTGCACCAAGAAACCCCGAACTCTCGTCACCTGAAACAAAAACAGTTCCGAAAACAGACCACCTAAGGTGCCGATATTAGCTCCACCATCGTCATGGCCTCCTGCCTCGTCCCACCTCCATAAAAAACGATCTGTTCAAACATCCCAGGTTCCGAAAAAAAAAAACCGTCCTCACAGACTAACGTACTTCTTCTCATTCATTTCTTGGAGCCTTCTTCAATCTCCTACAATTGAATCAAAAAAAAAAATCAACCCATATATAAACTAATATATAGAATAAATAACATGGGAGACCAGAGACTTCCTAAAATTGCTTTAAAAATAGTTAGGACTATCTATGGCTCAAGAGATGATGGAATAAAGTTGTCATGGCTTGGTTAAACCATTGGAGGATTGACGAAAATATCACTATGCAAAACATAAATAACGTTAAAATATTATTACATCTAAGTTTAAAGAAAAGTTGTGGGATAAGAAAGAGTTAGAGGCTAAAAGAAAATTAAGATGCTTTAAGAAAATTAATACAGCTTGGCCTTTGTGTCAACCAATAATTATAGGTTAACACAAAGGCCAAGATTTACAAGGGCTTGGGGAAGGTCCTCATGGTGTAAATCTACTTGAGTGCCCCATTGTCTCATATTGAAAAATGCTAAAATTTCTTAAATGCCCCATGGCATCGGATTGAAAAACCATATTCCAGGGAGATATTGTCCAGTTTCCATGCAGGCACAGATTCGTAAATAACTTTGGGATACCTTGTATGCTATCAATTATAGACCCTCTTAAGCAGTTATGGGACAAGTGCCAGTCAATAGGGTACAAATGGCACTAAATGGGTGGCATATTCACAACTGTTGTGGCCTCCACGTCTCCCTTCAATAAATGAGCACTACAACACCGACGGTTACGACGATGCCCATACAAATGATCATGAGTGTACACTCGTTAAGTCCACCTTAAATCTAGTAAAAGTACTCGTTCTCCACTTCTGGAATTGTAAGATATAAACGCCTATCGACCTAATTAAGATCACCAACTAAACACAATAATTGCAATGATACATACATTAATTCAGATTGGTTGTTACATAAGTGACTAGTAAATTTTCAATCCAATGTTGGAATTAAGTGTTATAAAACCAGGATATGCAAAAAGTAAGAGTTTTTTTTTTTTTCCTTGGAAAAAGTCTGTAATTTTATTTCAAAAAGATGAACAAAATTACATTCTGCACATGTAATAGGATCACATAGATCCTTACATTGTCACATATTTACATTCCCATGGCTTGGGAACAAACCCTCAAATGCCCAAAAAAGATAAAAAACCAGTGAAGAGATCCACAGCTCCCAGGATCTGCCTCCTCTCCTCATGCACCACTCCCGTACACAACCGCCTACCTCCCAGCAGCAAAGGCAGTCCAGCCTCAATAAAGAGGGATATGATAGAGCTCCTTGCAACGAGCAGGAAGGCAGCGACTATAATGTGAGCAGCTCCCAGAAAAGGCAGCAAACCCTGTAAACAATGAGCAAGAAACCCATCCAATCCACGAAATCCACAAACCAGAAAAAAGAATCTCTTCCAATCCGACCGCAGCCCTCAAGATCCGGGGATGGGAACCACGGCTATCCTCCTTTACCGGCTGGTGCCAAGAACAAACGTCCTCCGGCCTCCAAGAACACGGAAGCCCACGGTGACGCCGCTTAAGACCAGCCACAGCAATCATCGCCCTCCAAACAATGTATATCCTTCTAAGCCGCCCCTCAACAGAGGTGCAGGAGATCCGCTTCTGTGGACATCGCAGCAGATCCGCGGCGTCCAAAACCGGCAAAAAAGAGCAGCCCGCCAGGAACCCTCGTAAAAACCCTGGAGGAACTGGAGCAGACCGCCGTCGACTTCCGCTCTCCCAGCTCTGTAAAGATCATGTGGTGGTGGTTTCTGCAGCGGCGGCGTGGCGGGTGCTTCCAGATCGGATGCAAGAGCCGGCGGCGGTTAAGGCGTTCGGCTCTAGCGGCAAGCGGTCTCCCCCATCTTGTGAGTGTTGAAGATCTGACGCTTCTTGCATTGTATGCTTCATCTGGAAGCCGACGCCATTCTAAAACCCTCCAAGACTCGCAACCAGTTCTTGGAGCTCTCTCGCGCGCCCCTCCGTAGCTTTCACGAGGTCAAAGCCATCCGTAGTTTGTTATGGCGATTACTTCTATCCTTTCACCCTCTGCTCCGATGTGCCTTCGAGCCACGCCGCCGTCGACACGAGCCAAAGCAACGAGGACAAGAGCCCACCGCCTGCATCAACGCTCACAAGCTGCGAGCTAGAACACAGCGCTAGAGAGGGCCACCACGGGCCACCACCACAGGCATTCAACCTATACCAGTCGCCTCCCAAGGGGATGGAGCTCAAAAAGTAAGAGTTTTAATTAAGTTTCAATTTTGATTTCATTTTTAATAATTTAGGTAAATTTAGAATGTATACATAAAATGTTAATAATGAAGGAAAAAATAAAAAAAAAATTTAATTTTTAAACAATTTTATTAAAATTTATTGGGTTGCACATAACTCTTTAGAAAGAAATATATGTGAATTTTAAAATAAAAAATACATATTTTTAATCATTAAGTCTAAAGTTGTTATTATATAATTATTATAAAGAAAATTTCAAGTGATAATTAATTTATGTTGTTAAATTACATATTGTTGAAAATTTAATCCTGGTCGAGTCATAAGTGAATATGAAAAGTCATGCCCAAGGAAAAAAAAGAATATGAAAAGTCATGAAATTCAAAAGAATTATTGAAATATCAAACCAATGGTCACATCTAATGTATTTATATGTGTGTATTATCTTTCATGAGTATTCCAGGAGTGGTATCATAGCCCTATTCCAAGAGTAGTATTAGAGAAAAAGTAGTTGTAGAGAAAATTCGTTGTTTTTGGAGCCATTGATGGTAAACAAGAATTTTCTTTTATTACTTATATATTTTCAGTGATTTCAGTTGTGTCAGAAAATAGATTCATAGGAGGTATTTTTATATTTTCAAGATTCATAGGAGGTATTTTTATATTTTCAAGATTTATATATGATTTTTAGATATTCACCCCAGAAGAATCAGATTACATGTAGTCATAGAATATGTTGTCACTAAAATGTAGATTACGGGCATCATACACAGTGGATTTGAGCAAATAACCAGGGGGAATTTTATGGGAAAAATTTATCACATAGGATAATTTTTGAGGTTTTTTCCGAAAAAATATTCGTCGTTTTCCATTTTTTCTAATATGAGTTGCCCAAATTCCATAGGATTAAAATTTTTTACTCTAAAAATCGCCAAAATTGTCCAAAAACTATATAAAACCCTTAGAAATTTGAATATTTTTTTAAAATATCGTCAAACATTTTATGGTTATAAATTTGATAATTAGTAAGATTCGTAAATGTTTCTATACTTTGATAAAATTATGGATCCTTAAAATTTTCCCTGCAAATAATATGGTCTTCGAAATTCTCTTTTAGAGGCAAATACTTTAAATATTGAGTGCAAAAATCAACTTTGAAAGATAAAATTTTATTAAAACAATATGCCCAAAACATGGGAAAATAACGCTCCCAGTTAAAAAGACGTTTTTTCTCACCATATATATTATCTTTGTTTGAGATAGCACTTGCAAAGAGGATGTCTAGATAAACATTCAAATGGGTATCTTTCCTTTTTTTTTCAATTCACATCTTGATTAGTGAAATTTTAATGACTTGCTAAAGCTATAGTGAAATAGTTTTATGGAAGATTTGTAGATTGTACAAATAGAGTTTGGGCGATGTGAACATGTCTTTAAGATACCCCACTAAGATGTCTAATGGGTTCTCTCCATTTTTTCATTCATTGTTGAATTTGTGAGGTTTACATGGATAAATTCTTGGATGAAATGAATTGTCACCAAGAAAGGCAAGAAGATCTCTCAATATTTAATATAAGGAATAAGTGCACAATTAATGAACTACATAATGACAATATCTCAAAATCACATTTTGTATTTTTGACTCAATAGTATTTTGAGCAAAATAGTTGAAGGCTTGTCCCCTCAATTTGCTGGAAGCAAAAGATATTTTTTGAAAGAGAGTGACAATAAGCGTTCTTAAAGGATTTATGTACCACATCAATTAATAAAAAATCATGATTTTTTGGAGGTGCATGTGTCCTAGATCTACTCAATATTTTGAATAAGGAGATCTTAGGTACATATTTTAGGTATTGCTTATTTAAATTTGCATCAATTCAACTTTGCATTTGCAAATAGTGAATTTTTTACTTGCAATAGTTATTTTTGTAAGTGTCAAATCAAATTAAGTTGAAATGTATTGGGTGCATTCTCAGTAGAAATTGACACCCTTCATTTTTCTGAGTTGGATTTAAAATTATTGAGTCTTATTGTGAAAGGGTGGAGTTTCTGTAATATCCCGATTTTGACCCCATTTCATTAAAATGTAAATGATGTAAATATGCTAGTGTGAATTCCTAGTGCATAGCTCAAGGCCAAGGCCCGACTAGTGAATGGATAGGCATGTGTGATGATATATTTTTAGTTGAATTGTTTGGTTGGCTTATTATGCCTAATTCGAAATGTATGTAAATATTATGCTGAAAATTAATAGAATGGTCCAACAATGGCTGTGTAAAGAGCACCAAAGGGGCTATGAATCCACCAGAGGGGAAGATGAAGGGGGCTTATGGGAAACCCAATCCTATGCTGCCATGTGTTGACCTTAGAACTCACCCTAAATTCTGTCATGTGATGAGAATAAGCCAATTATCTAATTTTTTGACCATTTTCCAATCATTTATTGCACATGTGAGGTTGGTGGGAAAAGTCACTTCATGTAGTTATTGAGCATGGGGACTGTGACAGTTATGTCAGCTGTCAACTATCCTATTTCTTCTATGGTCAGAAGCCATGTCAGTTGTCTTTTCACCCTCACCTCATATCCTTGGAGTCAACACTCTTTTGATCATTATTCCATTCTCATTCTCTCATGCAAGCTGTTGCACTGTGTAGAGTTACCATGGATGTCCATGTCCATTACTAGACTATATGCTTAACCCATTAATTCGAATTAGAAGATAGAGTTACATTTTTGGAAGGGAAGATAGAAGCCTGTAGGCATTTCCTTCGCCTTGGTGGACTCATAGCCCACTCATAGCCCAGCTTGGGGGTGGCCTCCCAGCAGAAAGAGTATATGCTGGACGGAGTGCCTATGGTTGGGTGGAAAAGCGCTCTTACACAACCAGTTGCTTGGATTTGCATTTCTTAAAGATAAGTACTCTCATGTATTTGAATCTAAACTGTTTTATTCGATGCCTGTAATGTTTATGCTTGCATTTGCTTGCTAGAAGTTTGTGGACAGATTTTAGATTCCGCTGTGCATGTTTATTTATGTTCTACACACATTCTGTTTGTTGAAAAATTGTATTATGCATTTGGGGCGAATTATTAGAGCCCTGTTTTGGCCAACATCCCCTCCCGATGGTCGGATTGGGTGAGGGGGACGTTACAATCTAGCCTGAGAGGGTTGAGAAGAAGCTGAAGGAAAAGAGAGAGCAACATCCAAATTTATTTAATGCTTTGTACTTATCACTTTTTTTTACCACTTGCCATTGATCTTCTTTATTAGGAATTGTGTATGTTGGAGGAATATTTTTCTTGGAATCCTTTGCAAAGTGCCCATACTTGTGGCAAGTTTTTCATTTGAAAGGAAATTGCTCGTAATCTAGTTTTTGAAATTGATTCCAGTTAATGAGAGTGAGGAGGATTTCCTCTGGTATCCCGTTTTCTAGATCTACCTCAATGTATATCCTGGAACATGCAAACATACTATCCTTAAAAATCCTTTGACTTAGATTTGTCAATATACCTTCCAAGG
The DNA here is from genome assembly GCA_027924585.1 of Larix kaempferi. NCBI lineage: Eukaryota > Viridiplantae > Streptophyta > Pinopsida > Pinales > Pinaceae > Larix > Larix kaempferi. Next base: position 3,717,527 of record BSBM01000968.1, on the reverse strand, counting down.
GTGTTACCGATTCTCCTCAAAGAGTTCTCATTCCAACAATGAAGGGGAAGATTGGGGAATATGAACCCATATAGGAATTATACAAGGAACATCTAGCTTGAGATCAAAATCAGGGATCCATCTATTAAAATGCATTCCTCTTATTCCGAAAAAATAGGGCCCATTTCTAAAGATTAAATCTCAATCCTCTTTTGTTTCAAATAGGAAGGCATAAAACCCTCTACCGCAAAAATGATGAGAAAGCCTCCTCTTTCTACTAAGGCAAGAGCGATTTGCCTATAGTAGGATGGGTGAGGAATACGAACTTAAGGAATTCCATCTAATTTTTGCATGAATTGAGTGGGTTGAGACTTCGAAGAAATTTTTCGATGAGTCGAGATGAGGGCACAAAAGGCCATAACTTCTACATTTGGAGGGGGCCTACATTCCCCAAGACTAGGATCCATGGACACCCAAGAAGGGTTTCAAGTGTGTAGCTCTATGCGGAGAGGAAGGTTATTGAAAAGTTTCATTCAATCATTTTTTAAATGTACGTGGAATTATATTTATATATATATAATTTTCAAAATAGGAATGCGATTTTGTATTTCATTAAATGTTTCAGAATATATTTACGTCGAAGGCCTATATTAGGGGCCGGCTCCCCTCAGGACATCGTCGTTTGTTGACGACGAATGAAGAGCCGCCCCATGTGAATCTAATACCTAATTTTTTTTACCAATGACGTGTTGGGATATTGCAGGTAGGTCAATGTTAAGATCTAAAAAAATTAATGATCTTTGAATGAAATCGCCGTCGTCTGTCGACAACGAATGAGGAGCCGCCCCGTGTCAATCGAATATCCGCAATGATTCTCCCACGCCCTTTGCTGCTGAGAATTTGACCCAGGCGAGGACAACACTGAGATAACCTTCGAGGCGATCAGTTTGTTCAACCTCAAAGTTCAATGACGTCGAAGATATGGATGTTCTCTGCGTTCATATTTTTATTGTGTTTTGTCTGCACTGCCCTGTCGGGTTCTCTTGCAGTGAAATCTTGATGGATTGTGGATGAAGCTGAAGGCACCAGGGTAAAGCTTTCATTGAATCTGAGCGACGCAGTGACTGCAATCGCCGTCAGCAACCCATATTTTGTCGACCTTACTCTCATGGACGCCTTTAAGCGAGCCGTCGCCGGGCTGGGAGAGGCAGGCCTGATGGTGATACTCGATAACCAAATCAGTAGACCCGAGTGGTGCTTCCGGTTCAACAATGGGAATGGATTCTTCGGAGACTCGAACTTTGATCCAGGGGCTCTCTGCCATGGCCACCGCTTTCAAGGGCATAACAACAGTCGTGGGAATGAGTCTGCTCAACGAGCTCAGAGGCTCGGGATCGAATACGACGGACTAGTATAAATACATGCAGCAAGGAGCCGTTCACGAGGACAATCATGTCGGGGCTCAATTACGACATCGATCTTAAGTTCTTGGCGTCCAAGCCTGTGAGTCTGGGGTTTACAAGATGATGCGATTGGTAGACACCCATGTTACACCATTAAACTGTGTATCTAGACTTCCACTTTGTTCCTGCAATTAGAACGCCAATTAGAATGCTACAAGAGAGTCATTTGAGTATTACATTGCTGCAGAGTTAAACTTAATGCATTACGGAGAGTTCAATAGAGACAAAGGCAGGTTCCAATATATTTAAATGACCAAACGTAATAGCAACACGGAACCCCATTTTCATGGAGGCATCACAGATTAGAGTTTGAGGTGACCATCTTCAAGACTACCAAATTATGATAAATATGTTTTACATTGTTTACTGCTCGACACAATAAAACTTCCATGTTATGGCATTTAATATCACATCCTGTGATTAAGAAAACCCCTCAAAGCTCCATCTTCACTCCTCTTTCCAAATCCATTAAATTCTCACCATGCACACATGTATATTTCTAAGATACAGTCGTTGGCTACTCAAAATGGAAGACTTGCCACCATTGTGATAGAGACCAACTTAAAGAATGATAAAAAACGATTCGGAAAGCTTGTCAATGATAAATAACTCCCACCTGAAAACACCTCCTTCATATGGAGACTGAGATGGGCTGAGAATCATCACATTAAAATACTGTAGATTGACCTTAGATGGAGAAGCACTTGTACCAAGTGTTGGTTCACTAAGAAAGCATTGAGTTCCCTTTATGATTAGTCAATCAAAACCTCGGCCTATTTGTTGTGTATTTTTTTTGTTGGATGATATTTATCCCATAGCTGTCGCAAATTTGGAAAGCTTATGTATTCTTCTATGGACTCATGCTTGGCTTGTTACTTGGTTATTGGATTAGTCACTTGTATATGGTTATTATACCTAGCATTGTAATGCTCATGGTAATTAGGGTGTTCACTAGTAAAGTGAGGGTTTCGATACAATTGGGGTGATATAACTGGTAAAGTAAAGTGGGGATTAGGTGAAAGTGAATACCAAGTAAATGTTTTATTTATGGTATAATTTAACAATCTTATTGACTATCAAACATTTATTGTCTAATTTATTGACTAGCAGCATAGATCCATCTTAAACTCGTATCTATCAAACACCGAGAGGGATCCAATTTCTTGAAGTGTATTTCTTTTTTTAAATTTAAACTCAAGAAATTTGATCTTTCTTGATTGACAGATCCGAGTTTAAGTTTTAAGTTTTTATTTTATAAAAGAACATCTATTTTTTAATTACTTTTCATAATATTTTATTTTAGGAACCAACATGGATTTTTTTTATAAATATTTTCCATAATTTTTTATTTTATGAGCCCGCATGAATTTTTTTAATTATTTTGCTACTAACGTTATATCACGTTAGAGGATCTCTCCCATACTTGGCTGTAGAGCACCTCATTTCACTTGGTGCAATCAAATGACTATAAAAAACACGGAGTTCTCTGACATTTCATTAACATAATCAAACAAAGAATCATAGGACTGAATTATGGGTGCCCCATTGGTTTTTGATGGTGTTGAATCTGTTTCTACCATCAAAATCGCTATTAAAACATAGTTGCTAAATGAAAAACATTGGATTCAGGTGAAAACCAGGCCAAAACTTCAAACTTTTAGACAACTCTTTTAACTAAGGTGTCCATTAATCGAATTTAAAATCGGTCCCCTTAAAGTATGAAAGTTCATAGAATCTATCTCCTATTATTATTTATTTAATGTAGGGGGAGGTGTACCAGAAGAAGGCACAAAAAAGGCCCCACATTCAATAAAAATATATGAGATATACGCCATGGCTAATTGAGTAAGCGCCTAGGCTATCATGGCAGGCTTGGCAGCTGTTGCAACGGAGCCTAAACTGTGATTTGTCCATGACATGATGTAATTAATTCCTGGAAGAAAAGAAGCCGCTCCCACCATTCCAACTATCAGTGCAAATATGACCATGAATCCCATTGTAGCGTTTCCAAAAACTATTGCTTCTTAGTGCATCCTCAATGGTTCAAATTTTTACTACAAATTCATATCCTCCAACCATACAATGTTATGCATTGAATAAGACGAAATGTAAAGAAAACGTACATTGTAACCTAAACCAATGTTGAGACAAGCTCTTAGTAGGAAGCAGAATGCAGAAAACGATCAAGCATGCAACCAGATCATTAATTGGCAAACATCATCAGCGTCACTATAACGGCTATATGATTCATATACCATGGAACACATCTATGCAGTGTAGACACCATTACTGACTCACATTGTTCTATGGACATACACAGTTCTAACCAAGCAAAAGAGAATCAATGGTTTAGAAAGGAATGGTTTGACTGAAAAGAAAACTCGCTTACATCTTGAGGGGGTTCGTAGAGTGAAGTTGTCGGGTGATCAACCCTAGAAGGTTTGTGATCAACACGCACAGGTTTGTGCTACATGCATGCCACCACGGATCATCTGAAAGAGGATTGTAGTCTTCTCTAGACAATTCATGAAGACTAATTGCCTTGCAACATGTCCAAACCCCAAGTTGTCAGTTGTCACAAGAGTACCGTTGCCTCACTCTGATTCGTGGTGGCACTGGCCTGCCATCCATTTCACAAGCCTTGCATTAGCCACATTGAAGTGGAGGGATAGCCTTGTTGCTATCTTACTCTTGACAATTTAATGTTTATGCCATACTTTTCCATTACAACTTTACTCATATAAAACATCCATTTACTGCTTTACATTTACTGGTGGCAAGGTTGTAGTGGGCCTAGTAGTGAAGAAGTGTGTTTTCAGTGTCGTTGGAATTGTCTTAATATAAAAGAAGAAATATCGAGTCCAAGTTGCTTCACTTTGTTGATGGGAGAAATTATGTGTTCTTGTAATCAAAGTCAACGGGTGATGTTACGTTAATTATAACCATGGGCCATTTCATCTTGAGTGCTTGAGCTCGTTGAATCCCTTGCACTTCAAAAATTGATAATTTGGATTTCCTTGTAAACCTAGATAGTGCTTCTTCGAGAATGTCTTGATCTTTTAATTCATCTATGATGTCCTTATCCTTTTATTTTTTGCAATGTTCAAGTGTATATATATGTGAGACATACCGGTATGTATGTTCAAGTGTATATGTATGTAGGAGGTCCATGTTTTTCCAAGTCCAGATAATGTATTGGCCTTAGTATTCAATTCACTATATGTATAAAAATAATTTCCTACAACCGAAGGATAACACTCCCTTGCCTACTTCCACAAATACATTCGTTAGACTTGATTTCAACACACAAAATTGTATTATCTACATACACACAACTTTCTCTCATTTTTCAACATATCCAAGCTCTATTCGGCGTTTCATTTCCCCCGTTTCGGGGATATGCTAGTTATTAATCTATTTAACCATAAAACATTATATGATTTTTAAAAAAATGCACCGTAGTAAATTTAGCAATTCAAATTCAAATCTCATATTTTTATTTGTATGTGTCCTTATTATGTTAAATGCTAAGTGCTTTTTAAGCAATTGAATTGAATTAAATTATTTGTAATGCTTATCCTTTTTTCCAAGTTTCTTTTTATTTCTAATTTTGTGTTAGTATTTTTTCTTTATCGTAGAAATTATAGGGTGGGTTAACACAAGGATACAACATTATCAAATATTGTAGTCCTTTCGAATAAGTTTTAGGAGCTAAAGGAGGGGCGCTTAGAGGGTTTAAGACGAGGCTAGGGAAATTTGGTTATTGTTATGAGGGAGTTCGCTTGCAAATACTACGTCCCTATCTCCATGACACTTAATCCTTGTATTTTTATTGTATTCAACTTGAATTTGTTCTTATTAGTTGCGAATTCCAACATCAGGCTAAGGACGTCTTAAAAGGTTATCCTCCCACATAATAATGAATCAATTGATCTAGCTATCACTAGTGTTATGAGTGGGAACCTTCATGGTATATGTAGCAACAATGGTACCCCAATGCACCAAGGAAATTTGTGTAAAAGGTTTATCACTAGTTAACTTTAATCCCATTGAAATATCAATTGAATGCACCAAGGAAATTTGTGTAAAAGGTTTATCGCTAGTTGTGTCGAGAGGCGCTCTACAACCCAATATGAGGGAGATCTTGTGAGTCGAGTGTTTGTCGATATTGTCGGCCATAAATCAAATGTAATAAGTAAAAGTAAAAAGTAATAATATGAGGGAGATCTTGTGAGTCGAGTGTTTGTCGATATTGTCGGCCATAAATAAAATGTAATAATAAAAAGTAAAAAGTAATAATATGAGGGAGATCTTGTGAGTCGAGTGTTTGTTGATATTGCCGATGTAATAATAAAAAGTAAAAAGTAATAATATGAGGGAGATCTTGTGAGTCGAGTGTTTGTAGATATTGTTGGCCATAAATAAAATGTAATAATAAAAAGTAAAAAGTAATAATATGAGGGAGATCTTGTAAAAGCTCCTTGAGTGCAATACATGAGAAGAAGTTTACACCTCGAGAGATTTGATCCCTCTCGGCGCTTGATAGAGACTAGGATTTGGATCTAGGCTGGTTAAGTCTAACCCCATTGAAATATCAATTGATTGTTTTGTATTAGGATATTATAATGTTTGTAATACTTTTTGAGAGGAACCTTTATAAGATATTTTGTGGCTTGGTTCCTGCCTATGTTTTTCAATAGAAACTCGACCATGGAGGTTTGGGAGCTAAATGGTTGTACTATATCCATATCTTTAGCTTGATCCAATATTTTTTCCTTTTTCAATTTGTTGATAAGACCTATATGCATGAGGTCAACACTTGATTACCTTAGGTGTGCAGGAACATTCTAATGGTGTTTCTATCATGGAATGAGGGAAGTTTCACTAACTAGGGAGCCCAACTACCTTATCCATTATAGGTTTAGATCCATGGTCTCCATTTGCAACTTTATCCCTTCATGGAATGCATCTTTGTGCTTGCTAATGGTGTTATTTGCCACGATCCCTTGTGACCCTTTAATAATAGTCCTTGATAGATGGCAAGTCTTAGAGTTAATTTATTTAAGGATCTGCAAGGGTGGTAATAAGATGATAAGGAAAATAGTTAACTACACAAACTTTCTCAATACTTTCTTTTGCTACTAAAGCCCAAGCATTAAGACTTATATTGTGACATTACATTTCTATATTAGTATTATTGGTCGGCCAGGGCCTTAATTGTAATTGTATGATCAGCTAGAATTGTAATTGTACCCTTTGTTTTCTATATATATACCAAGGAGACCTAGTTTTAGGATTATCTCATCTTGTCTTTTGAATAGATACATTGTATAAGAAGGTTTCCCCCTTGATGAGGCTTTTTATTCATCTCTTTATTTCATTCTCAAAGACTTGGGTTACTCTTTCTTTCCATTTTTACGCTATTTTTAGAATTTGGTGCATAGCATTTGGTATCGGATCCTTTTCGGTGTGCATTTGGGTTCAGAAAGTGGAATATTTGGGTCAAGTGGTTTCCCTTAGCAGAACGATGGTACAAAAAATATTTCCATACTTCATAAAAAAAGTCACCATTTATGTCACTTTATGGCTATCACCCTTCTTCCATCACATCATCCTTGAAAGGGAAAGATAAGGTTCAAGTAGTGAAGGATCACATAGAGAACCAACAAGAGGTTCTCCAACTATTGAAAGATAACTTGACTATATCACAAAATAGGATAAAACAAGAAGCATTTCAACATCTTAGTGAAAGGAAATTTGAAGTGGGGGTTGAGTATTTTTTAGGCTACAACATTACAAACAGATGTCCCTCGAGTAGCAAAATAAGTACAATAAATTTGCACCCAAGTACTATGGTCCTTATAAGGTGTTGCAAAGGATTGGAAGTACGGCTTACAAATTGGAGTTGAATCGAGTCTTTGATGTTTCTTTCTTAAAAAAGGTAATTGGTGACAAGATATTAATCTAGACTATTTTACTAGAGATTGATGAATAAGGGAAATTGATACTAGAACCTGAAACATTCCTTGACACAAGGATCAAGCAATTGCGAAATTAAGCATTTATTGAGTACCTCACCAAGTGGAAGAACTTACCAATAGAAGAGGCAACATGTGAAGATGATTTCTTCATGCAGAAACATCCAGAGTTAATCAAGTGTTGTGGACAACACTTGTTTGAAGGGGAGGGGCATGCTAAGGCCTATATACTATGACATTATATTTATTAGTATTATTGGTCAGCTAGGACCCGAATTATACTTGTATGGTAAACTAGAATTGTAATTGCACCCTTTGTCTCCTGTATATATACCACAGAGACCTAGTTTTATGATCATCTCATATTCTCTTGTACATTTTATGCCTTGTACAAGGAGGCTTCCCCCATGAAAAGGCTTCTTATCCATCTCTTTATTTCGTTCTCAAGGAGTTGGTTTACTCTTTCTTTATATTTTTATGCTATTTTGGGAATTTAGTGCATAACAACAAGTCTTTTGGTTTTGTGAATTTTTGTACTAACAACTTTGGATCAACTTTAAGCAACCTTGACAACTTAGGCTACATAAGCACAACCTTGAAAAATGGACCTAATGAAGTTTAGGCCCCTTTGGTTGAGAAAACCACATTTGCTTAAGATTGGAATTTATCAAGAGTGTGGTGGTGTCCATTGTGCTTGGTCCTCACCTCTTTTGTTTAATTCAACAATTGATGACCTTCTACAACAACTATCAACTATAATGTTGGAACAATAGATTATGGCACATAGATCGTTGATGAAAGTTTCATACCCATATAGCGAATTAGATTTCCTTAAGGATAATGACACCATGATTGAAGGGATTCCTAGTATGTTGCATTAGAATTTGAATCATTGAATTGTTAGGGATTGATTTATCTCGGTGAAAAAAACATGGTTTGATGGATCCATACTTAAATTGGTAAGTTGGATATTGTGTGTCTATAAGAAGTTATAATTACTGGTTTTTTGTTACCTATGACTCTATCTATTATTTGATTGGGTGTTGATTCTTATTATTCTAGACATTCAAAAGGTAGTTGGAGAATTGACACCTATTATTTCCATAGTTAACATCTATTATTTTTGAGTGGGGAATTGATCCCACTTAAAGGCTTACATGGATACTCCTCAATTTATATGTCCTGCAATGGCGAATGCCAATATTTATGCATCTGATGATGTAGATGAATGAGTAACCTTTTGGAGAAGGATGGCTTACGAATTGTTGAAAACACCTTGGCTTATGTGTGGATATTTTAATATGTTAGAAAAATAGGAAGATAAAGGAGGGGATTTGCTTGTGGAGATTTTATTAGGTGAAAAAGAAGAACAAATATTCCTAAGATATAAGCAACTATGTTTTATTAGCCTAATATATTATTATTGATCTAGGTGGATATTGGTGGCCACCAACCACCTGTTCCATTGATTTAGAATGGTTTCACATCTTGGCAGTTTAACTTCAATTTTTTAGGTTTCAAACCTTTGACACATTTTTATGACATTTCCTTGCATTTTTGGTAGTTGAGGTTGGACACACTATTAGAGGAAATTTGAGGTCTAAAATGGGCTTTATAAGAAAACGAGCCAACCATAATTTCTTGATGAGTTGGAATTCAAGAACCAATAGAATTTCAATAAAATGAGTCAACCATAATGGTTGACTTGAGATATTTGTCATAAAAACCATTTTTTGTTCGTATTTTCAACATATCTCCCAGTGTTTTTACTCAAATTTCGTGTTGGAGAACTCGTTGGATGCGGGATTAAATTCCACATCCAACAAGTACCCACACTGCATACTTTCGATGGACCCCTCTGCCCCCAAAACAAGAAATACCTGAAAAAACGTGATGCTCAAAATTTGAGTAAAAACACTGGGAGATATGTTGAAAATATGAACAAAAAAAGTAGTTTTTTTCTTTCTTCCTCCAAAATTAATAAATATTATTTTAACTATTATTTCATTATTTCAACTATTATTTTATTATTTTCCTTAGGAGGCCCATTTTAGACCTCAAATTTCCTCTAATTGAAACCTTTGATTGCCCACATTCATTTTGTCACATCATTTCCTAGAGCTAGGGTTTTGGATATTCAGGGTTTCTGCATCATAAAGAATAATTATTTATGTTAAAAGAAACTTTTGGCCTCTTGTAATATCTTCTTGCGGATGTACGTAGTTGACACATCTCTCTTTAGAGTTAAGTGCCACCATTCTAGCTAATTTTTAATGCTGTGTATCTTACAATGTTTTTCCATTTTCATTATTTAAGAGAAGTTAGTTTTTTATTGTATTACTATGCTCTTTGCATAATCTCAATGTGTTTCCATATATATGTCTTCCTTCATTTTGTTCTCTATACAAGATAGATCAATTATTGTTTAATTATTATGGTTCACCCTAGAACAATATTTTTTTAAAGGCCCAAGGTGGATCATGTAGAGATTAAATATAGCCACATATTTTTTAACATAGCTGGCTTGTGTCTAAGGGGATTATATCTCATGTCTTGGGGTATTGATCTGACACCACCAACTTATCTAATTTATTATATCATGGGGTGTTGAAAACAATGTGTATTGCACAAGAAAATATTCCCAATGTTTCCCACATATATTACTAGACCTATGTATCTTGTATCAAAATAAATTAGGATTTAATTCCACGTCAAAATGTGATGAAAAATTAATATTGTGTGGTGGAAAGATGTTATCTCTTAAACTATGGTAATTCTTAGGGGTTATGGCCATCATATTATAATTATTCCACAAAAGTTCAATTGAGTTGTGAATTAAGAACTCCAGTATGTTTCCCAGGTACCGCCCCTTTACAAGTGTAAAGACTAGAAAAATCCAAGATGGATGATCTTTCATAATGAGGATAATTTATTTATACATGAAGGAGTGTCCTTTGGCCTTCAACTTCCAAAGGTACGTTATGAATTTAATTTTTCAAATATATCTACAATATTCACAAAAAGATAATAATCTTGTAGGGTTATGTATCCAACATTCCTCCCTTAATCTAAATGGGTGTTTGTGAGTCTAAGCATCTTTTTGACTTTTTAAACTTTTTTCTTTCAATTGCTTTGGTGAAGATGTTTGCAATTTTCTCTCTTGTGAACAATGTCTCAAATAAATGATATTGAATTAGACGGTACTTAATGTTAATGTGCTTACTTCAATCATGGAATATATGATTCTTATCCAACTTGATTTCATAAGTGTGTCAACAAGAAGAGGAGTAGAGTTCACCTGTTGCAAATATTTAAGTATCTTCCTAAGCCACAAAATATCCTTTGTTTCTTCTGTTGCAACCTGATATTCTATCTCTGTTGCGGAATATGCTGGAACATATGATTTGTGTGATATCCAAGAGACATCCGTTGATCCAAGACTAATGAGTTAGCATGAAGTAGACACTCCATTCTCTTTATCACAACCAAATTCTAAATCTTAATATCTAATCAATTTGAATCTACCCACCTTAGAATACTTGAGTCCAAGCTCTTGAGTCCCCTTCAAGTATCTTAGAACTCTCTTTGTAGAAAACCAATGTCCTTCACAGGGTCTTTGCATGAACCTGGAAAGGATCCCCAAAACAAATGAAACATCAAGGCTAGTGGTGGTAAGGTAGATAAGACTCCCCACAAGATGTTTGTACTTGGTTGCATCCTCAAATTCAATTCCTTCTTTTTATGTGAGATTCAAATTCTATTCCATTGGAGTAGAGAAATGGTTACACTCTATCATGCCAAACCTGTTCAACAACTATCCAATGTGCTTCTTTTGGGATATGAATATGTACTTTAGATTATGAGTCAGTTCAATACCCAAGTAGTAGTGAATATGTTCTAAATATATCATCTCAAATCCTTTATTCAATTATTTCTTTATGGATGCAATGTACCTTTGATTGTACCCTACCATCAATAGATCATCTACATACACTACAAGATATATAACAAATCTTCTAATTTTCTTCACAAACAATGTTGTATCATCAGTATTAAAGTGTTTGAAATTCAATTTCAGAAGATGTTCAGTTAGCTTTTTGTATCCACGAGGTTCTTGTTTTAGGCCATACAAAGACTTGATGAGCTTGAATACCTTATGTTCTTTTCTTTTCACAATAAAACCTTTCGGTTGAGACATGAAGAAATTCTCTTTCAAATCTCCATTTAAGAAATAAGTCTTCACATCCGTTTGGTGAACTTTCTACCCATTCCGTGCAACCAAATCCAATAGAGTACGAATGGTACCCCATTTTGTTGTGGGGGAAAATGTCTCATTATAGTCAATGTCTGTTTTATATGCAAAACCTTTTTCCACAATCCTCATCTTATACTTGACAAGTGAGTCATCTGATTTGTACTTGTTAATGTAAACTCACTTGTAACCAATTGATTTGGTTCCAAATGCAGGGTCCACCAAATTCCATGTCCCATTATTGATGAGAGAATCATATTCATTATGCATGGCTTCTTTCCAATCATCATGAGAATTAGCTTATTCAAAGGAAGTCAGTTCAAGATTAGCAAATAAATTCAATTCACAGTCACATGAAACATCCATATTATCTTCATCACCCAAATTTGACTCATTTACATCACCTCCATCTTCTTGTCTTGTCGAACTTCTGGTTCATGTCTTCCAACTTCAATAGGATTAACACTTTCAAGTGTCTTTATAGCCCACCTTAGAATTTTCTGTGAGGGTCCAGGTTGCTCAACTGGTGGTGTTTCATTCTCTTCAAGATTGAATCTTCCAATCCTCTCAATCACATCATCCAATTGAACCTCCTATTTTTGTAAGTGGTGGGAACTTCTTCATGAGGGGGAGAAGGTACTGCAAAATGAGATTCCAAAGATTGATCCAAGATATGGATCCCCCCTTTAATATGTGGAAACTCATTGTCAAATCCATGATATGTCTTTACATGGGTAAATTTATCCAGATGATTAAGATACCTCTACATAGACTTGCCATTTTAATCACATCGCTAGAAAGAATAAACTTTTTATTTATCTCATTGTAAAGATGATATACATTGGTGTGTTTGAGTACCCTAAGAAGATCCATTTTTGATACAGGAGGATCTAAAAAGGCATGAAAATCAAAGTTTTTAAGAAACAATGAAAGAAAGATTGTAGGTTGCCATGTGGCAGCCCAGTCAACAAGCTGATGTGGCAGGTGGGACCCACAGTTGATGACGTGGACCGATGACATCTTGACACTTGGTAGTCTGTACACACAGTTGGTAGCCCAGTCAGCGAGTTGACTTTGCTGGTGGGACCATAGTTGATAACGTGGACCAATGGTATCCAATGGCATCTTGACACTTGCCAATCTGTACACAGAGTTGACTGGACCTCTCTATAGCTAAGACGTGACTGTGCTTGTACAAGTGACCACATGAAGGTTTTCTCGAGACCACAAGAGTTGAACCCGAGACCTCAATTTCGACTAGCGCTAACTCTTCACCATTACGCCATCCATTATTGCTTGAAACTAGAATGGAGAAAATGTTATTTAAAGCAACTCACCGTATCATATGGTGGAAAAGAGGGGCCAAGGGCTTAGCCCCGACCCCCCATTTGATTGCATTATGATGGCCGAATATATGGTGGCTTTAAACTTTGGACATGCCATAACCAAAGTTTGCAACGCATATATTATAACATTGCAACTATAACGAAAGGTTGGCGCGTGTATATATGTGGTGGAATCATTGTTAAGTGGTTATACACTATATGTTATATTTTGGGAAAATGTCTTATTATAACTAATTGCTGGAACGGTTCACAAAGGTGGAGCCAAAGTGGGGACACGCCACATTTATGATGTGGTTAGGGAAGCCCGCCACCATAATGGGAGGTAGTTTTTTTTTTTTTTTTTGGTTTTGTTTTTCACGAAAAAAAAACATACTATTGCTATTCATTAAGCTGAATTAAATAGTACAGATTAGTCTCCCACATAAGCTGGATCCAAGTGGATACCCAAATACAAAGAGTTACAAAATGGTCCAAACATCCAAAATGCCACCAACACAAAAAAGACTGAGATGGTCTCACAAGAAAGTCAAAGGACATACAAAGAACAACCAATTAACTCGCCCACAGTCATAGCCCAGAGCTAGAAGTAAGTCAAATCATGATGTTATATGAGCCAGCATTTATCACAGAATGGTCCTAGCATTCCTCCCAGAGCACATAGTCCTCAATCCCCTCCAGTGCCAACTTCGAGTGCCAATCTGCCAGTACATTGTGCTCTCTGTAGATGTGTTCCAAAGAGTAGGAGCAGAAAGACTGAAATTCCTCCTTAATTCTTCTGCACCAGCCTTCTAGCTCAAGAACACTGATGTCATATTCACCCCGGGCCCATTTGATAGTGACCCGCGAGTCACCTAAGATATTGATTCTCGGAAGGCCAAATATGTGAGCAACCTTGACAACCATCCATAAAGCCATCAGTTCAACTTTCATGTTCGAACCTTTGCCACATTTGAGACGAAGTAAAAACTGGTGATGTTGATTAATGATAATCACCCCTCCGGCACCACAATTTCCATAGCTAGCAGCCCCATCAAAAAATAAGACAGGGTCACTTAAATTAAACTGAAAGTCTCCAATAGGCCTCTGAGTGGAAACCTCCTCCAGAGGTTGAAAAAGCATAAACTGTGTTAGTATGGCCATGTATGTACCAAAGATATCAGGTTGTAGATTCTCAAAGATGGCCCAGTTTCTTATTGACCACATGAGGTAGTTATCATTATATGGGGGATAAGTTATCATTATATGGGGGATAACCCACGTGCTTTGAACCCATTTTTAAATGCCATTCTCGTGGTATTTTATTTATTATATGGTTTAAAAGTAGGTTTTATTATTTGTTGTATATGCCCACATATAAGGTGTAGTTTAAATATTCTACGTTTTCAACCTTTTTTCGAGTATGTTTTTCGTTTAATTTTGTTCGTATTTCGGTTGGAAATCTTTAAAAAATCTTAGAATCACATATATTAGCTATAGAAATTGCATAATTTGGGTGCCATGGGGGTATCTAAGGGTGCTCAATCTATTTATGGATTCAAAAATACAATTTAAACACATAGAAATTTAGATTTTACCAAAAAGAAATTACTGGATTCCAGCCAAAATCCACCGTAAAGTCTAAAACGTAGAATAAATGGACTACTCCCACATATAATGGTTGTTTGTTATAAAAAGCCACGAATGTTATATGCCATTTATCCCATGTCAAAGCAAAAGCCAATATGGTTTAAAAAAATGGGGGATATGCTATTATTATATGCCAATGGATTTGCTCCTCCAACAAACTTTAGATATGTATTATATGATCGTGGTTGTAACTATAGGTGAATCCACCTCCACATGTTGGTTCATGCATGTGATTGAAGTTGTAACAAACCTACCATTAAGATAAGATTGTTGTAACTAGCTCAACAATGAGCTAAGTTTTGGCTCACATGTTTCATGCCCAAGGAGGAGAGCTCAAGCTATATAAGCCTCATTTGTCATTATTGAGGATCATCCATTTTGGTGAAGGAAACCATTTGGAGATCATCTTGGGAGCCATTGGAGAGCTTGTGGATAGCCTAAGAGAGTTATTGAAGTTATGTAAGCTCATTGGGAGTCATTGATGCTAGGATAGCTTCATGGAGGGGAAGCACGGGGGTCTTGCTTGTGCTTTGTAGCCCCATGTTGGGTAACTCTATCTCTTGAGGGATTTAGCCTCGACTGGGAGATCTAAAGAATTGGTTCAACGAATTGTCGGATCCAGAGACGTAGCCCTAAGTTGGTGAGCTCTGTTATCAACGCTCTTGAGTTTTTGGTAATGTTGTGTTTATGTCTCTTATGATTCTTTTTTATCATGCATGTTGGCTTAAGTAAATGGTTTATGAGCTTAAATAATTTTGATTAAGAGCACCACATAACATTGCAAGTTAGTGCACTGTCAACAAAGATCTTGGAATAGGGGGGGGATTCTTCATTCACTTTAATTGTTAAGAGCTAATGATTGAATGGTAGCTTGAAGAATATATCGGATCAATTTTCAACTTCTTTCATCAAGTTTGTTTCTTGGTCCTTTGGAATCAAGGCATATCAGGTGGAACCAAAAACCTTAAGATGCCCCATCAAAGGAATGTGGTCGTACCACATTTCATATGAAGTCTTGTTGGCAAGAGCATGAGATGGACTTATGTTTCTCAAATATAATACACACAAAAATGCATCATCCCAAAACATCAATTTCACATTCGTGAAAAATAGCATGGAGCACACCATATTCAAGAGTTTCATGTTCATTCTTTTTGCTACACCATTCTACTGAGGATTACATGGAACAATGGTTTCATGCACAATCCCATGTTGACAAAGATAGTTTTAAAATTCATTAGAGATATATTGTTTTCCATTATAACCACAAAGAGTTCCAATATGAGATTGTGCTTAATTTTTAATCCATAAATGAAAGTTTTTAAATGTTTCAAATGCCTCATAGTTTTGCTTCAGTGAATAAACACAACACATCCTAGTGTAATCATCAATAAAAGGCATGAGATATTTATTACCATTTGTAGAAGCAACAAGCATAGGTCCACACAAGTAAGAGTGTATCAACTCTAATTTTCTAAATGCTTTGCAATGTGAACCATGGAAAGGATGCTTACTATGTTTTCCAAGGATACACACATCACATTGTTTCAAATTCTTTGGAATGGTGGACAAACTATAGTCACTATTCATCTTCAATAAACAAAGAATCATAATTGATATGCTCATATCTAGCATGCCACAAAGTAATGGATGACAAAGTACCTTCTTCATATTGAGAGTGGTATGCAACAGTCTAAGCTCTTGCATATGTCCCTTTCAGCCTCATTTGTCTCTCATCTTCCCATGATCCAATCATGATGACTTGGTTGTCATAGGATCTCCTTATCTCAACTTTCCCATCAAATATGTGGATGGAATGGCCTTGTGTCGAATTTGTACTAGAGACAACAAGTTTCTATGCAATTTTGGAAGATATAGGACATTATGCAACAAAAGGTGAAGGAATCTAGGTAATTTGATCCTGATGGTGCCAATTCCCTTGGGGTTTAGGCTAGATTTATCTATAAAACATACTACACCGTCCTTATTATCATTCAATTCTCCAAGTAAGTCTTTTCTAAATTTCATATGGTAGGTTGCACACAATCTGAGAAAGGCACACAATCTATCTAATGGGATGAACTTGCTTCTTTTTAAAGGCTTTCTCTCTTTTTGCAACTTTCTCCACCAAAGTGTCAAATTCAAGGTCTTTTAGTTGACCAATAGATTGAAGTGACTCAAGATAGTGTGAATATGTGGGGTAAAGGAATTTGATGAAGGAAGTGATAGCAAGGTCTACTTTCACACGAGTAGCATCAATGTTATGCATAATGGCTTTGATCTTAGATGCCACATCGTTGGGATCATTATCCTTCAACTCTAGGTTGAAGAGCTTCAACAAAAATTGAATTAACTACAATTCTGAGTGCGAGTCATACAAATATTTCAAATTCTTCAAAGCATCATAAGAGTGCTTAGCAGATGAAATATGCTAACTTACCACTTCACTTACTGTAGAAGTAGCAGTGCATATGCCTTCTTATCTATCTTCTTCCATATGGAAAGCTCTTTCCCCATTTTATGCTATTCAAGTTCAAGTTCAACATCGCCCTCTCCTTGATAGATGTCATCCCACAAATCATTGAAGATGAGGGTGTGATTGATCTTCCTTGACCATTCTGGGTAGTTGTCCTTGCCAGTGAGCACCACTCCGAAATGGAAACCAGAGAATGTATCTTCAACGATAAATCACTTCAAACAACATGTTTTTAAGTGGACGATACAAACATGTCAATACTGTATTATGCAATATAGTTTCTATCCATTATAATATTTGCAATACAATCTACTACAATAATCTCTATAAACAAGTAGTTCAAGGTACATGTATATAATCTCCGCAAATAAGTCAAATTGCAAACTAGTATTCATTCTTAAAATGGATAGTGGCATGCATGAATTGTGTAGTTTTTGTTGTCATTGAACATGTATTTTCTTGGAATAAATTTGTGTGACATTCAATTCAACACCTCAACTGCCTATACTTAGAGGAAAGGAGGTCTACCCATACCTTCCATTCCTATAGTTAGGATTGCAAATATTCAAGCCCATATTATAGGGCAAATAAATATTGGAAGCATCACTTCACGACCACAATACAAAGTGAGGATTTACAATAATGTATTGCAAATATTCTTCCATATTTCAGACCTTTCAACTACGAGAAATAAAAGCATTGGATAACACAAATACTATCACCTCTTCAACTTTCTCAATATGATAATGCTTCAAACATGTACATGAAAAAATAATGGAGGAAAACTAACTACCAATTTAACAAGAGAAGGATATGGGAAATATGCAACAACATAAACATTTCAAACTAATGAAGTGCAAGGAGAACGCCGATAACTTTTGGGGCCATAACTTGTATGAATGAGCAATTCAGGAAATCCAACTAATACTGATACAATGCTTTAGAATAGGTTCTTTACAGAAAATTGCTAGTATTTATATTTAGCAGCATGCTCCAAAATATAACTTGTTTCCAACTTCATTCTTATCACACACCAAAAAAAAGCTATGACAAGAGCTAAATAACAACTCATAGCTTCATGACATTCTATTGCCTCATGTTCTTCTAGTATGACATTTATTGATTGAGGCATTTCCATAGTGAATTGGTTAAGTAAATCCCCTTCAAAATGCATTCATCATCAAATTTAAATTTTAAAGGATCCAAAATTTGGCATTGGAAAGCTTATGGAGGTACATGGAGATTATTCTGAGGATGTCGGAGTTGGCTAGTAGATGAGGTACCTATTGAAGTAGAAGTGAAACTTGTCAATGCTAAGGTAGTAGTAAATTACAAGAAGTTGATTTAAAAGAAGAGACAATGTGAGAGGAAGAGACTATGTGAAGAGGAGAAAAAAATAAAACAGGGCTTGCACTTCTTATAGGTGCAGAGAGAAGGAGACGATATGAATTAGGGAAATGTCTAAATTCCCATGTTTGTAGAGAGGTAGGGAAGAAAAACTAAAGGGAGGATACAAATAATACCACACACAATCATTGGAGTTATTAAAAAGGACTAGGGCTTTGATATCACTGTTAGGACTAGGAAACTCCAAGCTAAACGATCTTTCAATAATGAGGATCGTATATTTATACATAGAGGAGTGATCTTTGGCCTTCAACTTCCAAAGGCTATGGCTCTTCAATTTTTCAAATATATTTACAATATTCATAAATGGATAATAATTCCATAGGATTAGGTATCCAACAACAAGGATAAGTAGGCTTGGGTATCCAAACACTATCATTTTCTTATAGTTGTCAAAGTTTGAGTTGACAAAATTGTTAAGATGCATGCTTGACTACACTAGATGAGGACAATGTATAAACTCATTAAAGCATTTTTAAATCCCTAGCTACGAAAATTATTGATGAAATAATTGCATCCATTAAAATGACAATGGGCGTGTATGAATAACAAGGAGGAGATTGCCAATGAATTCATCAATCATTACAAACTTGTATTTCAATCGGTTCTTTGGGGATCATGAGAAGACTTAGTTAGGCATTACCTTTAAGTGAGTTTAAAAGATCTCTTTGAGATATGGTAGATGACAAATTCCATAAATGGGATGGTTTCTTGTGTGAATTTTTAAATCTGAATGGGAGGTTTCCAAGCATGACCTTTTACGTGTAACAAGAATGTTCTAAAGAAACTCTTTTAATGCCTAGAATCAACTAGGGCATTGAAATAGATCATATTGCAGGTTGTGAATCCTATCCTTTTAACAATTTGAAGGTTGAATAAACTTTGTTAAGCTAAGGCCTTGGTATTATTCGTTAATTATATTTTTCCCAAAATAGTAAGCACCAAATTGAATAGGTTCATTCGAGATTATTATATATTGGATAATAGTAAGCACCAAATTGAATAGGTTCATTCGAGGTTATTATATATTGGATAATGTTATCATGACATGGGAGGCACATAATGGGATCACAACTTGGTCTTGGATGCACTCTTCATTAAAACTAATTTTGGAAAAGCCTACAAATGGGTGAAATGGTCCTTTATTATTTCTATGTTGGAAGCATTATAGTTAATCCATTTTTTGCAAATGTGGTTGAAAACCCTTTTGTTGAGAAATCTATATGGTTATCCATAAATAGGTGTAAGTTAAAAAAATTAGGTTGTTCAAGTTTATTAGGAATGGTTTCCTTCTTATCTTTGCTTTATATGGATTGACTATAAAATAGTCTAATTTATTTGTAATAAGATGGATTGAGGATTTATCGAAGGTGTCTCTATGTTTGAGGATGATGTAAGTTATCTCGTTAACGGGAGCTTTGTAGATTATTCATTCCTCATCTTCTAGAATAAAATTCCTATAGGGTGAATAGTATGGAATGCTTGGATATTTCTTGTGTAGCCTCAATATCCAACATTCAATGACCCAAAACCGAATGTTAAGGAAAATCCAACTCCCAATTCCCAGTTGGATTAAAGACCATGGATGCTATTATACTCAATTAGGAAAAGTTTTAAGTTCCAATTCATTCCTTTTATCTTCCATTCCATTCGTAAGGATCCATGGGATCTGATTTTCCATAGGGTGGAGAAAAACGTGGATAAATGTGTCACAAAACCTTTGGGCTCTATCCCTTGCAGCCAAATTCTAGTTTTGCACCAAGGTGTTTGTGGAAACTCATATTTGTTATTGATCTTATTGGGTACCTTTAGAGAAATCTTATCAAAGCCTAAAAATTTCTCTAAGAAACTTCATGTGGACCAATAACTCCAACTTCAAGGGATTCCATGTAGTAAGTTGGGAATATTGATAAACATTAAAAAAATTAGGGTGGTTTGAGCTTTATCAAAACACAAATATAGGTGGTCAGGTCCTTTGTTCCAAATGGGCCACGAAGCCTGGAAAGTTTTGTTAAAAAATGACATCTTGAGTGGTGCATCTTTGAGGATAAGACCATGACAAGAAATTCCACTCTAGTTGCATGTCACTACACTTTCTTTGGTCAAAATTAAAGGAATCCTTTTGGTGCAAAATATATGGAAGTTCTAAAAGTCCACTAAAACAAAGTTTGGGTTGGTGAATCTTGACATGTTCATCCTTGCTAAAGTGAGGGAGTTGATCCCTCATGATTTTAGCTTAAATTGGGGATGTAGTCTCCTTGATCATGGTGAAAATAATATAAGATGAAAATCATTTCCCAAGTATTATATTTCTATTGGCTAGAAGTGGATATGAACAAGGTCAACTCATGATGGCCACTTGGACAATATCTAGGGTATTGGGGCCAAGTACAATACATGGCTCTTTAATCTATGCATCTTTTGGAAAACTACCTAGGAACCTAATAAATCCATTTTATTTTGTCTTCAGTAATAAGAGGGTTACCTATAGATAGAAGGCATACTTACCTAGGTGTCCATAATCCTTTTCCCCCCATTGTGCGTGATTAAACCCTAAAACACTAATTTTGTTTACCCCCCTTTGTCATTTTTTCATTAAATTAGGTGAAGGCTTTATATGGTGAATTTATTCCTACACCAATCTCTTCAAAATTAGCCCTCTTAGGAGACCACCTACCTTGCATTGTAGGGTTTTAACCATCTTAGATGCTTGTTCATGTCAACATTAGTTTCTTTTTGTGGAAGAAATAGAACAAAGTTGATTTTAGTAATAAATATCCTTATTACACATTCACATGGTTTGGTAACTAATTGATATGCATGAGCTTATCCTTGTAGACCACTACCCATGATTATAATATTGAGGTATAGGTGAATCACATTTAGCATTTACTTGACTTTTAGGGTGATTCCCATGTAATATGAGTGGGAATCCACCACCCAATCAACCCAATCCAGTAAATTGCAGAGATGAGAGGGAAGACCCATGATAAAGTTGTCCACTTAGTCTGAGAGGTGGGAAAAAAGAGACAACTCCATATTTCTTGTAGGCTAATAATTGTAATAGAAAATCTTAATGTTGGCCATAACCATTTTAGAGATGACCAGGCCACCCAAACCTGACAATGATGGTTGGGATCTATTCCTTGCAGATACTAATATGTTTCAATAAATTGTGCATTTTCAAATTGAAGGAAATTATGCACTCAGATGTTGATGGTGTTGCCGCTCTCTCTGCCAATCCTACTCTTACTAAAGTGGGGACTAGTTAGGGGCCAAACCCCAACCACTAATATGCATACATGCCTAAAGTATATGTTCCACCTATTGTTGTATGATTATTTATGTTTATGCTCATACCTAGGGATTTATGACTTTGGTTCTCTCTGCACGGACTTATGATTTTTAAATAAAATGTTCATTAATGCATTTCCAAACATGAGAATTTTGGTACTTAAATCAACCTAGTTGTAAGTTATTCTAGTGTTTATGGAGCCCCCCCACACACATACAATGTAAATAGTGTTATATTAATAAAATAAAGACAATTTTAATTCAAAATATGTTACAAACATGTATGGGGGACATTTATACCATCAAAATTGACCTAGGACTTGTAAGGTCTAGTTTGTTATATTCACCTGATAATAACATAAACACCTATAATGAGGTTTTGGGTCATCACAATGACAAATACTCTTTCCTTTTAAATAGACCAGGTTGGTGAGACCTTATCCCACAAACAAAAAAAGAAAAAGAGTACAAACTTTGTGAATATTCACCCCAAATTTGATCACTATCGTGAATTATTTAATGAAAAAAGTGTTGAATTCTCATGTATCAAGGAGCCTATACAAATTCTCAATAATATCCAAGAGGCCATCACTTATGCACATGTGAGCTTACTATCCCAAATTTTGATAAATATTTCACCATTTACTCCTTTAGTTTTGATGATAACTTGGTAGTTGTAGTGGTGGAAATAAATGAGTAGAATGGGATACTAATTGATTTTATGAGCTTGAGTCTTGCAAAATAGGCTCCACTATAGAAGCAGATATATGCTCTGGTGTAAGTTGTATCTCATTTTGGGTTGGATATATTGGTAAACAACATCACAACATATGTAAACTTGTGATGCTAAGGCATAATGAATTGAGTGGAAGGTGGTTCAATTAGTTCACAATGTTAAATAAATCAAAAGTAATGAGATATCTAAACTTATAGTTAGAATAGAGGTCTTTGACTTGAGTTGAGAGACATAGGAGAGAGTCATTTTCATTAAATATGTGAATATGTCATACCAAAATTCTTATACCAAAATTCTTAGAGAAGGAGATTGCTTAAGGCACTTTATACTAAAGTCGAAAATGAATTGTTTATTTTAGTTACATATGAGTTTTTTAATAATAAGTTTTGATGGTAGATGCCTTACTAAACCTGGAAATGGAACTTAAATAAATTGAATGATTAGTATTTGTTTTAATTGCATATAAGTTTTTTATAATAGGTTTTGATGGTAAATGCCTTAACCCATAACCTTCCAAAAAAAAGTTTTCTTCTTATATGAGAGTGTGTGGTGATACCCTCTTAAAAACTCAAAAAATATATGAAAGTGTGTGGTGTTACCCTCTTAAAAACTCAAAATTTTTATAATAAGTTTTGATGGTAAATGCCTTAACCCATTGCCTTCGAAAAAAAGTTTTTTTATTATATTAGAGAGTGTGTGTTACCTTTTTAAAACTCAAAAAGTTAGTGTAGTTGGTTTCTAATAGCGCACATTATTTCAAAGATGTTTACAAGTAAACTTATTTTGATCTTATTTTGATCAAGCATACATGTGGTGTTACCTTAATCAAAACTCAAAAAATATATGAAAGTGTGTGGTGTTACCCTGTTAAAAACTCAAAATTTTTATAATAAGTTTTGATAGTAAATGCCTTAACCCATTGCCTTCGAATTTTTTTTATTATTATTATATTAGAGTGTGTGTGTGGTGTTACCTTTTTAAAACTCAAAAAATTAGCTATTAGTTAGTTTCTAATAGCGCACATTATTTCAAAGATGTTTACAAGTATGCTTATTTTGATCAAGCATACTTATGGTGTTACCTTAATCAAAACTCAAAAAAGTTATCTAAACCAATTTCTATTAGTCCACATTATTTTAAAGATGGTTACAAAAAGTTATTTGAGCCAATTTCTATTAGCCCACATTATTTTAAAGATAATTACAAGTATGTTTATTCTTATCCAGCATACATAAGATTTTCACGAAGGAGAACTACTTTGAAATTCTCTCCTCCCATTTCACATTTCACTCCACTATAGATACCATTTAGTAACTTAGTGTATACATAATCAAACCCGTTTCACCCACTTTTAGAAAAATCCATGCTTACATTTTGACTACAAATGATTTTAAAGTATTTAGAAGCATAAATTATAAAGTAAGCAAATATAATAAGGTTATAGAGCTCTTGAAAGACAACATTATTTCATGCTTTGAAGCACCTTTAAAAGTTGATTAACGATAATGAATTATTTTTCATTTATTATTAAAAGTTTTTTCAAAAGATTGGGATTATCCTAAGATAGCAAATTATTATGAACAACGAGTTGTTTGAATCTACTAAAAAATATCATGAAAATATTGAAAACAACCATAAACAAGAAGAGGATTTGACACCTAGAACTAACACATAGACTTTACATAGACTCTAGGATTATAAAGTTATAATGCATGTAAGTGTATGGATGATGGTAAACAATTCTTCCTTTCCATCTCGAGTTATAAAGTTTGTCCTCGAGTTATAAAGTTTGTCCTCGATATCAGTTAAAATTGATGACGAGAAAAGATCGTCCTTTTAGAAAAGATGCTGTCAATTATTGCATCCAAAAGACATAAATTACTTTAAGTAGTTGCACCATGATTAGAATGGAATTAAAATAAGATTTCATAGGTAAGTAATCTTAAGGATTTTGAAGAAGGGAAGATGTTCTTGTTATTGTATAAGATTGATGAGAATCATTTAATATATAGCTAATTTGATTCACTTTGGCTTCGTTTGTAATGTGTGTAATCATAAAATGTAAAAGTGGAAAAGCAAATATAAGAGAATATAAAATTAAACATGTAGAATCTATTTTTTATGTTAAATATTGTTTAAATGAGTGAACAATGATTATGGGCTTTTTTGAGGGGGAAATCTCCTATGAGTAGAGCTCTAATCGCAACAACAAAACTTCACAACGCATATCATTGAATTCTATATCTATAAATAGATTCTTAATAGAAAAACCCTAACTACTCATGGTCCCATCATTAATGAGTATCAACTACTTGGTGGACCTTATTATTCAAGATGACCCTTCTTACATTAAGTAAATACCCACTAATTATCTAATGGACGTTTCTTAAATAAGATGACCTTGTACATTGATTGACTTAATGGGTTATACTACCTTATTATAGTCAACATGCATATTGATTCTTACAGTTAAACACAATTAAACAATTATCAATGACAGACAACACATACACAC
The DNA here is from genome assembly GCA_027924585.1 of Larix kaempferi. Lineage (NCBI taxonomy): Eukaryota > Viridiplantae > Streptophyta > Pinopsida > Pinales > Pinaceae > Larix > Larix kaempferi. The sequence continues at coordinate 3,692,455 of BSBM01000968.1, read as the reverse complement.
AATACATAGAAATTACCCTGGAAACTCCTTTACCCGGATAACCAACAAACCAGTGAGCTATTCGACTCATCTATTACTCAACACTCTTAACTAGTGTCATTGACTGTGACTTACTAGACACGCAATTCACTACATTCATTCTCATCTCATCTTCCATTATATTACATAGCCATTACATCTTATTTATAGATGCAATACATACACTAGCTCATGGTACCCGAGTTAGTTACAACCAACTGCTCATTAATGACAATCCATAACTTCCTAACCAATTTCAGTTATTTTGTTACAGTCAACTTGACTTAGTCAACCTTTGGTCGATCGCCTGTTGAGCTTCTAGTCAATCCAATGTTCCTCTACTTCCCGTCAACCAATTGTGGTCATCGACTAAACATCTATTCCAATTAACCAGTCAACCAAACTTCCATTGTTTGTTGAGTTTTGAATCCAGTGAACTTATACCAGTCTACTATCGACTATCGACTTTGAACTTCGATTTATATGTTGTTAGGTTGTCCACTTGGACAATTAGGAAAATTCGCTGAAACAAGCCAAATACACAAAGACCATAAAAATGAAGATAAGTTGAATATGCATGAATGGTCAATATTTTTCTCATTAGGTATGTACATATAAATACACATGAGATGGCCCTTGGGTTCCAAATTCCCAAGGCGTCTCTTGGACTCCCAAAGACTCTTCGTCTCCTAACTTGATGGATTAGTTTCCAACAAAGCCCCCCTTAATCCGAAGGGGTGTATATGAGTCCAAGAATAGAGGGTTGAATAAAAGGCTTGACAATCCGACTATGCCAAGCAAGTTAGCAAAAGTTGACTTCTCCTACTAAGTGCAAGTGTTATTTGAAGTGGTGGTTTTGAATGACCACCAACCAAAGGGGAATAGCAGAAGTGGGAGTCTTCTACTACTTGGGTGGTTTAAATCTAACCACAAACTCTCGATCTCAACAGCTAGAAAATCATGAACCATAAAGGTGGTTTAGGGTTGACCACAAAATTTGGAACTTGGCTTGAAGGATCATAGGTTACTAGAACATTCTGAAAGTAGAAGTTGACTATCTTCTATTGAATGAGTGGTTTTAAGAGGATCAAAAACTTTGAAACTTGGTGACAACTCTCGCTTAGAGGTTCTATGAAACATTTTGGAAGGTAAGTACAATTTGGTGAAATATTCTACTAAATGAATAGTCATGGCTCTAACTCTTCCTATAGCTCTGAGTATGGAGGTATCAAGGCTCTAGATCTGATGTTGGCTCACTTGTTCTCACTCACTTGTTCTTGCTCGCTTGTTTCTGACTATTCATCATTCCCCCCTACCATGAACAATGTGAGGAGAAGAAGATAATCTCTCAACTGCAAGATGTGTCAATACTCATGAATGAACCCTCCAGTATGACTTATAAATCTTCTTGGCTGTTAACGACCATTGCCAAGAAGCGATCTAACCATAGTGGATCATTTCTCTTTTAGGTTTCTTCAGAATGAAGCATCTATCTGAAGAATGGGTGTGCTTCACAATGCTTGCAAGGATGAAGATCAAAACAATGATCTTTCATGTGTCCAACTCGATCACAGTGTTGGAATTTCGAACTCTGAACTGATGTGGATGAAGATGAACTCTCGTTGGGAAATCCAACACTCTGAAACTGGATAGGATTGGAGAAATCGGGAATGTGAATTGTCACTTCCTTGTCATATCCAAGACCGGTTCTATGCTTGTTATGGATGATCTCTTCCCATGGTCTGATGATGGCTTGGGAGGAACAAACATAACCTCTGTATGCATGTCTTCATATTCATTTTCTTTCACTTCCGATTGGGTGCCACTGATTTGCTTATGTGATTCCGAAGTGGCATAATTCCGTGTAGGTTGTTGAACTAGATCATAGAGATGATTGTTATGAACATGAACAAGTTCAAGAATGTTGATTTTCATCATGTTGGAGTTGTCACTGAAGCTGTATGAATTCAAGTGTGTTTTGCGATTCTTTTACACAATTTCGAATGTGAGTGAGTGTGGTCTTGTCGACCATGATAGTGTCATCGACAGAGTAGAGAAGTAAAGTGTTCAATAACTCTACCAAGCTATTTATTTGTGTCATTGATAAATTGAAGCTGAAGACTCACTCAAATACTGAAGGGCATCTTGCAACTCCACCCTTTTTTACAAACAAGACTCAACAACTCAAAAAATGAAGGGTGTCGATCCCATCCGAGAATGCACCCGATTACAAGTGAATGACTATTTGTAGCTGAATCTGAAAAATGAATTGATATTGAAAAAGAATGTTTTACCTCAAAGTTCAGGCCTCTATACACTAATCTGAATTCAATAGCTTTCCTCTACTACCTTCTCCTTGCAATGCAATAATATCTGATAATCACAACCCATAGTTTGATGGTAGTGGAACTGATGAACTTGTCCAATTCTGAAAACCTTTGTTCAACGCTAAGAAGGTTACAAGCAATGGAAAATCTATCCTCCTTTTTGGCGAGGAAAATCAACTCATTCGATATATGGTCTTTAAATGGATACAAAGATCTCGAATGTATTCATGAAGAGAGAGGACATGGCGAGAGAGCTCATAACATTCGAATGATGGAGTGCAGGACCATGTAAAATCCACTCTTCTTAAATATTAATTTAAATGCTCCTACCAACTTCTTGGGTTCGCAACACAGGATAGTATTTCCAACGAATCTATGTTGAAATGTTCTTCAAGTGATGTGAGTCTTTACGCATTCAACAATATCTCCACTTCAACACTGTCAACAATATCATGGAAAAAGAGTTCATGATACAACACTCTCAAGTCCAGAGGGAAATAATAGGTCAAATCGGGTATCTAAATTGGTACAATCCTCCAAATAACACAAGAACAACATTGCCAGAAAATTTCAAAGCGATATTAGATTTAGATTCTCATGTAAACCACTATCATAAGGTCACTTCTCCAGTCTTCAAAGTCTCCACACAGGTGTGGATAGGAAGAACTCCACACGCACTTTAGGATGGTATCCTCGCAACAGTATTCACCAACGATAACTAACACGGCTATTCACCAATGCACCAACAAGCATAGGCTATTCACCAATGCACCAACAATCATATGCAATGCATAAATTCCAACAATGTTCACAACACAATATGAAGAGGTCGCAGCAGTATAAAGCCTCTCTCACCCCACCATGCTTTATATCAGTTCCATCAGTTCATTTACCAAGAGGCAGCCTGTAGCTTCATTTACTAATAGTTTCACTAACGCTTCTTCACACTTCAATGCAACTTCAAGAGGCAGTCTTCAAAGTTACACTTCACCAAATCTCCACGGTTCACTTAACCAACGTTTCACCACAACAGCAAAAAAAAAGTCCAAGTTGCAACATTCATTTGGAAATTGTCTTCAGAAGCACTTCACCATAGCCAGGGAGTTGTATGCAACAATAGAGAGAATAGTTCTATGGTTTACTCCTTAGCTCCTTATGTGAAAGCTCCACGCCCCCAATTTTATAGTCAATTAGCAATAAGATGAGATGGTTCACCGTGGTTTCTGCATGGCTTGGACGCAGCAAAATCATGATACTGGTGCATAAGAATGTCTCCAGAGTACAACGATTGGAAGAGTCTCCATGCAAGAATTAAAAAGTGATTCACATAGACTCAAGCATGGTATTAGGGTTATGAAATTATAGCGTAGGTTGAGGAGGGATTAGAAAAACTGTACAGGTATGAGATTCCTCAGATGTGAAGACAACATAGCTAGCAGGACTGGAATTCAAGAGACTAGAGGGTAGGTACCGCCACAGGCTAAAAAATTCTCTAATACCAATATTAGGTTGTCCACTTGGGAAAATAGGAAAATTGGTTGAAACAATCCAAATACACAAAGACCATAAACAAAAACACAAGTTGAATAGGAGTGAATGCTCACTATTTTTCTCATTAGGTATGTACATATAAATACACATGAGATGGCTCTTGGGTTCCAAATTCCCAAGGCGTCTCTTGGACTCTCAAAGAATCTTTGTCTCCTAACCTGGCAAATTAGTTTCCAACAAAAAGAATATAACACATTCAACATTCTCCTACTTGTTGTCTTCTTTGCATACACAATAAATATTATACCTTCAGTTCACTCAAGTGGGCGTAACACACCCATTGATTCCCTACACCAAGTAAACTTTTCAGTGCTCATAGAATTAGTCAATGAGTCTGCAACATTATTCATAGTGTCTACCTTTTCTAGCAAAACCTTATGGTTCTCCACTATTTCTCTCACAAAATGGTATTGCACAATGTGCTTTGTCTTTGAATGATATGCTAGTTTTTTCTTAGGAAGATTGCACTTTGATTGTCACAATACAACCTAACAACATGTTGTCCAAACCCAACTTTTTAACACAATCTCTACAACCAAATCGCCTGCTTACATGCATGAGTGGATGCCATGTATTCGTCCTCAGTAGTTGACAATGCAATGACCAACTACCTCCTACTCATTCAACTGACTACTCCACCAATAACTTGAAAACATATCCACTGGTCGAACATCTGCAAGCAAGATCTCCATCCCAATCGGAGTTTACAAAGCCATGTGCATATATTTTCTTGTTGTTCTAAGGTCCCCTTTTATAGTAGATTGCATAATCTATCATGCTACGCAGGTACCTGATTACTTGCTTGACTATGGTCTAGTGCTCCTTCTCGGGTGTCGACATGTACCTGCTCAATAATCCCACTGTATGGGAAATATCCAGTCGAGTACGGACCATAGCATACATTAGACTACCTACAACACTAACATAAGGTACCTGTGACATGCACTCTATTTATTCCTATGTCTTAGGACACTATTCAACAAATAGTTTAACTCCCACAGGAATAGGGACCTTAACTAGTTTACACTCTTGCATGTTGAAGCATTTTAGAACTATATCAACATATTTTCCATGACTTAATCAAATCCTTCTACCTGCTCGATCTCTTTTAATTTACATTCCAAGAATGAAATTCTGCACCAAGATCCTTCATGTTGAACTTGGAGGACAAAAACAGTTTCACCTCCTTAATTAGTTCCATGCTATTTCTTACCAACAACATGTAGTTGACATACAAAACTACATATATGACATGACCACTGACTTTCTTGCCATACACACAGTGATCAACTTGACTTCTAAAAAACCCCAACTGTTGGATATACATGTCAAACTTATGATACCGCATTCTAGGTGATTGTTTTAGATCGTAGAAAGACTTCTTGAGCTTGTATACCAACTCCTCTTCTCCTTCCACAATAAATCCATCAGATTGCTTCATATAAATTTCTTCTTCAAGGTCACCATGAAGAAATGATGTCTTTACATCCATCTGCTCTATCTCAAGATCAAATGTTGCAGCTAAAGACATTAATACCCTAATGGATGTTAACTTAGCAACAAGAGAGAAAATCTCCCCAAATTCCACTCCCTTGACTTGGGAATATCCTTTCACTGCCGGTTGATCCTTGTACTTCTTGACTTGATCTGTTGCATTTAGTTTATTCTTGAACACCTACTTACTATTGATGGGTTTCCTTCCATTTGATAACGTGAACAGATCCCATGTTTCATTCTTTCTCAAGGATTCCATTTCCTCTTACATGGCCCTTTTCCAGAGTTCACCCTCTGTCGAGTCGATTACTTCCTTTACTGACCTAGGATCATATTCTATGGATGATAATACAAAAGTAGAGTGAAATTTGGGTGGAATATAACTTTTAGGTTGTTTTCTTGCTCAACCAGACCTCTTGACGATTGGAGTCTGTTGTTCCACCTCCTCATCAGATTCAACCGACTCATCTGAACCCATATTTTTGTCATTCATTTCAAACTCTTGTTTTTTTGTCCCTTTTCTCTTTTAACATCTTCATCCCTGAAATTTACTCCGACTTCCCCAAATACCACATCTCTACTATAAATTCCCTTCAGTGTGTCCAAATTCCACAACTTATACCCTTTCACTCCACCCTTTCACTTGATGAAGATGCACTTCTTAGATTTTCTATTGATTTTGCTTCTTTTCTCCTTTGGGACATGCACAAAGGCATCACAACCAAAGAATATGAGATGTGCAAGAGAGGGATTCTTACCAGCCCATGCCTCATATGGATTTTTGTTGACCAGAGTTGTCGATGACGATCTATTCACCAGGTAACATGCCATGTCGATTTCCTTTGCCAAGAATTATTGTCTGATTCCTACACAACTTAGCATGCTCCTTGCTTTCTCCACCATCGTTCTATTCATTCTTTCATCAACTCCATCCCGTTAAGGCATGTATTGAGTTGTGCTTTGTCAAGATATACTATGTTGTCTACAAAACTGGTTGAATGCCTTACCACCGATTTCTCCTCTATTATCAGTTCTAAGCACCTTGATCTTTCTCCCAGTTTGATTTTCTACAGGAGCTTTGAAGTCTTAAAACTTCTAAAACACCTCATATTTATTCCTAAGAAAATAAAACCATGTCATTCTGGAGAAACCATCTATGAAGGAGATGTAATACTGTAATCCTCCTAGTGATGGGACCGAAACAGTTCCAAACACATCACTATGTATTAACTCCAGTGTTTCTTAATCCCGAGTAGCACCATATGAGAAACTTACATGATTATGTTTACCATAAATATAATGTTAACATAAGTCTACTTATTCAGAACAGTTAGGGATACCTTCAACCATACCTTTATTGTTCATAACACAAAGACCCTTCTAACCTATTGTCTTAGCTATTGATGCAACAACATGGTTAAATCGACTAGACAAGAAGATATGCTATTGGATCCAATACATACTACATTAGCACACATGTTAGTGTCAGTTATTCCCAATAGCTTGTACAAGGTTCCAGTATGAAATCCTCTCATCAATACCATTTCTCCTTGCACCATATTGCACGTATCTTTCTCAAATACAGAATACAAACGTGCATTCCCCATCTTACTAACATAAATCAGGTTTCAAGCTAAACCTAGGTTATTCAACACTCTTGAAAGAGTTCCTATCATTCCATGTTTTAATAGCAGTCGGACTTTACTTCATACGACTATCCTGGTTGGTGAATAATCTCCTAGAAGAACATCATTTCCGTTGACCTTGTCATATTCATAGGACCATTCTGTAAGTTTTAAACCTTAACAGTGAAGTACAAACATATATCGATTCTTAAGCATTTACAGACAATACACAATGGCACACACATTACACAGAGATTTTCACCTGGAAACCCTTAACCGGGAAAAACCAGCAAAAACTTAGAGCCGCATAGCTCCTTTTTCATTATATGTTTATTTTTACATGTACAATACAATAAATGGTATTCTGCAGCATCTAAAACCCTAATTCGTTTACCCGAATTAGGTTACAACCCTAATTCCTTTTACCGGAATTAGATTAGACTACAATGGGTCGAAAAACGCGAAAAAGCAAAAAACAACCCAAAAAAATTTTGCGCTCCGCGCGGACTCCGGGGGCCTAACGGCCCCCTCCGTGTCGTTTCGGAACCTAACGGTCCGAAACGAAGGGGGTGGGCCCTGTCGGGCTACGCCCCCCTCTAAACCCCCCCCTCCGGACGCGCCCGGCGCAGGCGAATCGAAGGTGCCGTAGGGATCGTGTTGTACACGCAGCGACCATGTGAAGAGATATAACATACCCAACACATTCACTATGTGGTGGCATATGATATGACGCACCCGATTTGATTAACCGAGATTCATGATCTGAATGTGTACTTGTTGAGGCCAAATACACATCTCCTTTCTCTTCTTGCAAAGGCTTACCGTCAGCCGATTGAACTTCCTCAAAACATTTACTTCTTTCGACTTCTTTCAATTTACAATCTTGCTTATAGTGCTTGACCTTTCTGCATTGCCAACATCTTCTCATCATCAGACTAGGGGGTTTAGATCGGGTTTTAGATCTACCCCTCGACTTTGATCTTCTACCATATATTTTTCCTTTCCCTTTGTTAACTGGTCGACCTCTTACCATCAGAGCATTGTGGTTCGATCCTTCCATGTTCTCCCGCGTCATCTATTCCAATAGTAGAGATGCAAACACATCTTCGATCTTCAATGTGGTATTATTTCTTCCAATAATCATGCCCAGGTTATCCCAGGAGTCTAGAAAATAACACAACATATTGATACATTTCTCCTCCTTAGTGATTTTAATATCTACGTACAACAACTGACTAATCGCAGTGTTGAACACATTCAGGTGCTCTGTAACTGACTCACCCTCACTCATCCTCATAATATACAACTTCTTCCAAAGAAACAACTTATCAACCAAAGATTTTGACTGGTACACATTCCCCAACTTATAATTTTCCCCCAGTTTCTTTCGAGTGTCTTCTTCCAAGACATTCATTAATACAAAATATGACAAACAAAGTTGGATTGTACTCCTTGCCTTCCTATCTATTTTCTGCCAATCTTTCGATGACAACCTGTCGGGGTTGTATGAGGGATGAAAACAACCCATTGTTCTCTATCTACAAGGAGATTCTCGATTTTATGCTTCCAAAGCTAAAAAATTTTCCCATTAAACTTTTCAATTTCTATCCTCAGAGTGTTGTCCATTCTAACTATGAATCAACATTCCATAAACTCCCACTGAAATATGAATTCACCATATCTAGGACCAATTAAACAATTATCAATGTCACACAACACATACACACAATACACATAAATTACCCTAGAAACCCCTCTATCAAGGAAAACCAACAAACCATTGAGCTTTCAACTCATCTATTAATCAACACTCTTATCCAGTGTTATTGACTATGACTTACTAGACAATAGATCAAAGTTCATTACATTCATTCTCATCTAATATTCCATGCTACTACATAGCCATTACATCATATTTATATATCTAATACATACACTATCGTGTGGTACCCAAGTTAGTTACAACCAAATGCTCATTAATGGAAATACATTCCTAACCACTTTCAATTGTTATGTTACAGTCGACTTGAAGCAGTCAACCTTTGGTCGATCTTCCATTGAGCTTCTATTCGGTCCAATGTTTGTCAACTTCTCGTCAGGTCATTCGTGGTCATCGATCGAACAACTATTCTAGTTTGTCAGTTGACCAAACTTCCACCATCTATCAACTTTGGACTCCAATTGACTATCGACTATCGGCTTCAACCATTGATTTATATGCAAAGGATATAACACACCCGATATGACTAACTAATAAGTATCCAAAGTAGGGATGTTAGGGTAGGACCCTAACATGACCTCCCACTTCAAAAAAAACATTTTCCTCAAGGATGAAGGTGTGGAAATTACTATAAAACCTATGTTGGTCCCCAAATTGCATCTTTTGGTTGCATATCCTTTCGTTGGATCCAAACTTCGCATATGGTGCGTTGGTGTAGTTGATGCTCTTAGGTGGCTAGTACTATGTTTGAATGGAGCCAAATGGACCCTTCTTCATCAAGTTCTAGAAGGCAAGTTTGAATGTGATAATTAATTCTCACTATCTTCTTCAAGAAGGACATAAAAAATATTGCATGGATCTTAGAGTGGGCTAGAACAACCAATCTATAGGAAACTTGTCCAATGCATTGGAGGATTTGATAGGGTCCATATAATTTGGGCATGTGCTTATGGTGGACTTTGTCTTTAAGAGAGGTTTACTTAGAAGTTTGAAGGCTAAGAAACACCTAATATCCTATTGCAAAATAATGCTTAGATCAATGCTAGTCAACCTATTACTTCATGTGGTTTTGATCCATCGCCAGATTGTCCTTGAGTGTGTGTAGAATGACCTCTTTGGTGTGAAACATGTGATCTATTGCTTGAAACTTGGATGTTCCTAGTAAATATGAAGCCATTGAAGGTTTTTTTGGCCATATACAACATCATATGGTGTCATTTTGGTCGCTCCATGATAAGTGGTATTGTACCACCATTAGGCAAGGAATGGTTGTTATGCTCATTGGTGCTACTTGTCTAAACCAAGGCATCTCAAATAGGTTTCCAAGCATTTGTTTATTACTTAAGTTTCACCATCTATTTGAGGGTGATAAGTTGTACTCATGCTCAACTAATTTCCTTGGAGTTTAAATAGATCCTACCAAAATTTGTTGGTGAATGTGAGGCCGCAATCTGACACAATGGAAGTGGGCATACCGTGTAACTTTAAAATTCAACCCATGCAAACTTGGGCAACTATGGATAGTGTAAATAGGTGTGGTAGGGCACAAAAGTGAGCATATTTAGAAAGTTTGTCACTACTACCATAATGACTGATTTGTCACTAGTTGTCTCCATAGAAATGTTAGTCCATATAGTGGAGTGTATTGGTAGTGGCTACAATACCCATGGAGTCTTCATTGTTTCCCCTTTATCCTTTGACAAGTGTCACATGAGGCTATAAAAGTCTAGATGCAATTTTTTATGCATTCAAAAGAGAAATAATGCTTAGGTTTTGTGAAACCATTAATGACACACAATTGGAGATGAATATCGCTCCTATAACACCATTTCATTTAAATTAGCATAATTCTACACCAAAAATAGGCATCCTTTACACTAAAATGTGTCATGTTGCTAAGTATAAACTTTATGGGAATTGGGGTCCTCTTGAAGTCTATTGATGAGTTGAAACACACTATTATTTGTGAACCATTCTTGGTGGGCTTCAACAAGCCAAACAATTATAGGTAAGGATAAAAAGAAGAATGATCCTTTGTCATCATATTTCCTACACAAATCATCAACTACTACATTCTCTTCGCCTTTCTTGTGTATGGTCTATTAATCAAACCCAAGCATCTTAGTAACTCACTTATGCTTCTTCAATGATTATAATTATCAAGTTATAGGAAATAATTAAAACTACGAAGATATTTCTTGATATGGAAGTGCCTCCCATGAGATATGGGCACCACATGTCAACCACATGAAGGAAAGCCATCATATCTTTCTCATAGGTGGATTTGCACAAATTTGGTCAGTTAAATGTTTATTGGTGAATTCCAAGGGTTTCCCTTCTTGCATCAATATGTCTCTAATGCATTGTTTAGAAGCATCACATTCCAATACAAATGTCTTGGTAAGATCTGGCACAACTAAGACTAGGGTAGTACACGTGGCTTCCTTTAAGGAAAAAAAGGCCTGATTGGCTGCCTCATTTCATATAATGTATTTTTTTTAAAGAAATGCAGCTAAGGGGTTGCAATTCATCTATAATATTTTAAAAAATTTCAATAGTAACCTATGACCCCTAAAAAACCTTATAAGCTTTCCAAAGTCCTAGGGTGTGACAAATCCTTAATAGTCCCATTTTTCTTGGGATCCAATCGCACCCCATCCTAACTAACAATACAACCCAAGTATTATACCATAGAAGCACCATAAGCAAATTCAGAACACTCGGGGAAAAATTAATTGTACCCAAGGATTTGCAAGGCTATATTAACATGATCCACATGTGTTACCCATGTTTTGCTATGATGACCAACCTAAAATTGTGTAGGATGGGTCCAAAAATCTTATTCACGAGGATCTAAAAGTGGAAATGGTGTTGCAAACACCGAAGGGAATCTTTAACAACTTGTAATAACCTTCATGAGTGCATAAGGTTTTCTAAGGAATGTTTCCCTCTATCATCCTAATTTGGTGGATCTTGAGTGAAGGTCCAATTTAGTGAAAAACTTGGCACCTTGAAGCTCATCCAAGATATCATCAATAAATGGGATGGGGAATTTGTCTTTGATGGTCAAATTATTAAGAGCAGGTAAATCCAAACACATGAAACGACTTCCTTCTTTCTTAAATGCCACGATAGTTTGTGATGAATAAGGGTTAGTGCTTGGATGAGTAAAACCTGCTTCCAACAGTTCATGGTCAATTTTTTCAAATTCATTGTTTTGGGTAAAAGGGTGCATGTAAGGGCACACATTATGTGGTTAACAACCTGGAATTAATGGAATGCCATGATTATGCTCACTTTGTGAAGGTGTTAATCCATGAGGTTTTTCAAACACCTGTTGATGCATATTCAATATATATTGTAAATCAGGGTGATCTATTATATGGTGGGTTGTTGATAACTTAGATGGAATTGAACTGGAAAATAATTATGAAATGGCCTTTGTTCAATGGCGTTTCCATGTGGTTAGAGTGAATAATTTCTAAGGAGCCAGACTTCATCCCCCCTAAGGGTGCATTGTTATCCATATTTATAAAATATCATGTATAAGTCTTGGAAGTCCATGGTAACCAAACCCAATGTTTGTAACCATTCTATGCCAAGCACCACATCATAACCAAAGATTTCAATAATGAACATGTTATATTTGGGTTGATATTCCTCTAGTTCAAGTTTCACCTTCTAAAACTTGCCACCACATTCCATCACGTTTCCATTAACTGTCATAATCTAAAAATTATGCATTGCATGGACATAAAATGGGTTTCCTTAGCCACTTTCCCGTGAATAAAATTGTGGGTACTGCCACTCTCAATTTAAACAATCAACTATATTTTCTTGACGTATCCTATCAACTTCAATGTCTAAGGAGTGGACATGTTGGATGAAGCATGGAGAGATATCAAGGTCCCTCCTAAGGTGGCTCCAGTGTTGTGTCCTTTATTTCGATATCATGAGAGTTGTCTCTAGAAATGTCTTAAGGGTGTTCAAGTTCAGACACATCCATTTGAAAGATTTATTTTCCTTTTCATTCATTCCAATTGAAAATATTCTCTTCACAATTATATAAAATTCAAAGGCATTAGTGCTCGACCATTTCTCAATGAGGTAATTTCTAGATCCTCAAGGGATGATATCGAGGGGAAGTGGTGGTAGATTCCTAAGGAAAGTGAGGGTGGGGATTAAAGGAGGATCTTTTGACTTATGCAATGGAAATTGCCTCTCCTTCAAAGGCATGTTGAGGGGTGTCCAACCAAGTAGTTGGGTGTTGCATTAGGACTCGTTCTTGAATGTCCTCCCTAAGATCATTTATGAATCATTCTTTAAAAAATAAATCATACAAGTCCTCACCATGGATTGTCAATTGATAAAATGATGCTTTAAATTATTCTCCTTTGCTTGTTTGGTGAAATTTGGTTATTTTTCCAAAATATTGAGGGTCCCTTCCAAAACTTAGATATGTCTTATGGTACTAACTAAGGAGTCTAGACATTACCCTTAGTTGTACTACTTAATTCCAAGGTACTAGAGAGTGATCTTGCCAAGTTTTGTTCTTGTTGTACTATAGAAACAAGACAACTTGAGGGTTTAAGTAAGGTTGGTTACATGTCACATAAAGGGCTTACAATGTACTTGAGGGTACATAGAATATATATCCATATACAAGTGTTGTCTGATGTGGTACTACTCGAAGGGGTATTGGTAAGGGTTACAATGGTGTCCAATCAAGTGACATGCCTTGTATTTCCTATGTGTATTCTTCCCTAGCCATAAATTTTCCCATTGAAAAATATATCCATGTGTTATTTAAATATTCTAGAACATGTGTTATGATCCTCCCTAGGGAGTATAACTTGAACAAGATCCAAATACAACAATACTTAACAAAACAATCTATATACTTCTAGCTCTTTAACTCGGTTTTCACTGGCATTAACCTTAACTACTTGTGGTCCCATAATAAATGAGTACCAACTACCTAGTGGACCTTAATGATTAAATAGGAATTTTTTATATTAATTAATTATCCACTACTATATAAGTGGGATTATTTAAAGGATATGGCCACATACATTAGCTATTGATGCTCTTTGGTATCCAATACGGCTTCCAGCCGGAGCCAAATGGATCATTTTTCATCAAGTTCTGGTAATTGGATTGTGTATTACAATTTTCTCCCACAACCTTCTTTAGGAAAGACACATGAAATACCAGATGAATCTTGGAGTGACATGGAAAATCTAGCTTGTAGGCCACCTGTCCAATGCAATGTATGATCTTGTAGGGCCCATAGAACTTCGATGCAAGTTTCTAGTGGAGTTTTTTTAGTGATGTTTGTTTATAAGGTTGAAGGTAAATAAATACCCAATACCATTATGAAAATTAATGCTATGAGTGATGTTGATTATCCTGTTGTTTCATTCTATTTTGAGCCATAACCAAATTGTCCTTAAGAGTGAGGAGAATAACTTCTCTAGTGCAAAGTATGTTATCCATTGCATGAAACTTGGAGATGCTTGGTAAATAGTAAACCACGAACAAGGGTTTTTAGCCATATACTGTTTCATATGGTTTCATTTTGGTAGCACCATGATATGCGATATTATACGGCCACTTTACAAGTGGAATCCATTGGCGCCATTGGTGTGGATTTTCTGAAGTGAAGTATCTCAGATAGGTTTCCAAGCGCTTATTGATCACTTTTGTTTGAACATTTGTTTGGGGTTAATAGGTCATGGTTAGGATAAGTTGGGTACACTCATTCTTAAATATATCCTACGAAAATTTCTCGTAAATGTAGGATCTTGATTAGATACAATGGAAGTTGAAATGCCATGTAACTTAAAAATTCGATACATGAAGACTTTTGCCACTAATGATGGTGTAAAATGGTGTGACAAGGAACAAAAGTGAGCATGTTTGGAAAGGCGATCGATAATCACTATGATGACTGGTTTACTACCATCTCTAGAAAGCACCACTGTAAAATCCATAGAGATACGAGTCCATATATAAGCCAGAATCGGAAGTGGATGCAAGGCCCCTGGTGACTTCATTGTCTCACCCTTTTATCGTTGGAAATTGTCACAGAATGCTACATAGTTTTGTATTTTAGTTTTCATGCATTCCCAAAATAGGGAGCGCTTAATCCTTTCATATATTTTATGAAATATTGAGTCACCCAGTGTGGGTGATGAATGTATCTCCTCTAAGATCTATTTTTTAAGGTAGAATTGGGTACTAGAAAGATGCACTCTTTATATTTCAAGGTATCTTGGTGCCATGTATACCCTTTAGGGGGGTCCGGGTCTTCTTGAATCCTTTGGATAATATGCACATTGTGTCATTCACCATCCATTCTTGATGAGATTCCTTGAGCTAAGCTAGTACTAGTAAGGATAATGCAAATATGGATCCCTCCTCCTCAAATTGCCTAGGCAATACATGTGCCACAACATTTTCTCAACACTTCTTATAGAATATTATAATCATACCCCAACATCTTAATAACCCACTTATGATTCTCTGGAGATGACAACCTTTGTTCAAGGAAATATTTTAACCTATGATGGTCGGTCTTAATCTCAAAACACCTCCCTATGAGATATGGGAGCTAGGTCTCAACTGAATCAAGGATGACCATCATCTCTTTTTCATATATATATTTTCCCAAATTTTGATTACATAACTGCTTAGTGGTAAATGCCAAAGGACATCCTTCTTGGATCAATATTTATCCCATACCTCTTCTAGAGGCATCACATTCTAAGACAAAATTCATAGTAAAATTGGGCATTCTAACATTGGAGTATTGCACATGGAATCCTTTAAGGACGAGAAGGATTTCTTAGCTACATCACTCCAGAAAAAAAGACATTCTTTTTGATAAATGAAGTTAAGGGAGTTGCAATTTTTCCATAATTTTCCACAAAATTTGTATAGTATCCCACAAGTCCAAGGAACCAATGCAATCTCTTTGAGGCCTCAGGGCATGGCTAGTCTTGCATAGATCACACTTTCTTTGGGTCCACTTGCACTCCTTCTTGAATCACAATGCGACCTAAGTATTCAACCTCATAATGTTAGAAAACAGGATCGCAGAGCAATAACAATAAACAGAAATGCAAATATAATCACACATACACATTACAAGAGAGACACAGATATATCGTGGTTCACCCAACTTGGGCTACGTCCACACTGAATTTGCCAATCCTTATTATTATTACCGTCCAGCAAGTCGAAGGGATACAACCTGCAGCACAACCGCTGCACTTCCTCTTCTCTGTTTCATAGTCTCTCTTCTGATCTCAAAGATATTTACAATGCATAAAACCTAATACATCAATCAACCCTAGCCGTATTACAATGTATTTCTTTTATAAGGGAAATACAATGGGAAAATACCACGGGATACCCAAAACCATGGGCCCGCAAAACAGCTGGCGAAAATAGCCCCAAAAAATTTTCTTCGGGGGCGTTGCCCCTGAACCCCCATTTCTCGAGGGCGCTGCCCTTGAACCCCCGTCGAGGGACCGCTGGCCCTCGGACCCCCCAGCTAGGGGGGATGGTCCCCCCTGGAACCCCGTGGGGGGGTGATGCCCCCCCACACCCCCCCGCTGGGGTGAGTGTACAGTCCACCTACATATCATATAGTACTGGGGTACAAACACGGGTGATACAATATCATCTATGAGACTAGAAGATCTGGCTCCACAACCAACACATAAAACTCAAAATCGCATTTGAAATGTTCAATAATTGCAAGAAATGATCAACATGCTTGAGGTGGAAATCCCATGTAATGCTATAGATTGAGATATCATCATAGAATACTAACAATAAGTTATGGAGAAGGTCTGAAGATCTTGTTCATGAGTCTCTAAAAGGTGGATGGAACATTGAAAAGGATAAAAAGGCATCACTAAAAACTCATAATGACCTTCCTATGTGTATAAATATGTCTTAGGGATGTCTACCTCCTTCACCCTCATTTGGTGGTATCCTGAAAAAAAGGTCCAATTTAATGAAAAAATTAGCTCCATGAATCTCATCCAAGTGATCATCAAATAATTGGATAGGAAATTTATCCTTGATAGTCAACTTATTAAGAGACCTAAAATTAGGACACATGCACCAAGTTCCTTCCTTTTTTACTACCATAACCACCAGTGAGGAATATGGGATTGCACTAGGACGAATAATGCCAGCCTCCAAGAAATCATGAATGATACTCTTTATTCAATTGCAAACACGTGCATTTTGAGATGGTAGTCACCCATTTGGAGTTTCACATTGGCCCTCATGTTTTATCATACCACCATATGATATCATAATTTGAAAATTTTGTATAGGATGAACATAACAATGGGTTTCTTCTGCCACTCTTAGATGAATAAAATTGTGGGTAATGCCACTATCAATTAGTACAATCACTTTGATGTGTCTGATGTATCCTATTAGCTTCAATGTTTGGGGTGTGAGAAACCTGATAAGGCATGGAGAGAGATTTGGAGTTCCTCACTAGTAGTTTGCAAAGTGGTGTTGTCTTGCATATGCATAGCAATATTCTCTACTTTTGGTTCTTAAGTGCCTTTAATTACATCTTAAGGGTGATATTGTGGGGAGAAATAAATTTGGAATGGATTATGTTCTTTACATTTATGCCCTTTCAAATACCTTTCATCACAATTATAACAAAGTTTGAGGTGTTGATGTTTGACCCTCTCTTTTTGAGGAAACTTTTGGATTCTTAATGGTGGGGAGTTGGAGGTGTTAGGAGTAGGTTCCTTGAGGGAATAGTGTGAGCATGAATTGGAGGTGTTCTGGTTTGGGTTTTTATCACCATTTTGGCTGATCTAGCTTGATCACTAGCTTCCAACCATGTGTTGGGGCGTTGCATTATGACATGTGGTCGAATTGCCTCTTTAAGGTCACTGATGAAACGTTGTTTAAAAAAAAATAAAATAGGCCCTTTGTGTAGATTGGAAATTTGTCAAAGTTTGTAATGTAGTCCATAATTGTGATGCTTTGGAATAATTTTGTTAATAATCTCAATTAGTGAGCATCACGCTCAAAACGATCATGAAGGATCTTCACAAATTAGGTCCAAAAGATGTAGCAATGATAATATTTATGATACCATAATTGCCACCATTGCCAATGTTCTAAGTCTAAATATAATACCCCCACTTTTAATTTTTGGAGATCATCAATGATGCCATGGGGAGAAAAATAATGTTCCGTATGGAAAACCCAACTCGATGGATCTAAGCCATCAAATGTGTGCATGTCTACCTTTGGAAAGCCATCCCATTATTTGCTATCATAAAAGGGTGGAGGCTAGGAATATGGAAAGAGTGTTTAAGATCCATGTACTTCATCATCAAATGATTTTGGGGCTAGATCCTCTTTTGTGGAATCTAGACCCGTGTGATACATGGACGATTCGATATCTAGCCCCAATGGGCCATTGTGATGTTGATACTATCAACTGAATTGTATAGGTCAATGACTGTGGATTCCACATCCATAGGTGCCTTGGTTAGGTCTATGTTTTGGTTATCTATGGGTGGATGATTGCAAGTGTGGACCATGGGGCCACTTATGATCTGAAAAGTATTAACACCAACTTATCTCAAAATGACCAGTGTCTAAAGAGGAGTCTTTTGAGATGTACCCTTAACTGCTATATTTTTGGGTCCACACAAAAAGGGGTTTCTATAGATGTATATGAACATGAACAACATAATGCAAGATGATTTTGAGAAAGGTCTCTATCAATGGTGTTGGCGAATCCTAGATTGAATATTACTACACTAACATAATTGCCAAATTCCTTCTCATGGATGCAAATATGTAGGAATTTTCTAGTTGGTCACAAAGGATAGGGTTTCTAGGGTCCTAACGACAAGGGAGTTCTAGGTGCTATATCTATATGATATACTTGCAGGCAGGGTATTTTTTAAGGATTCTAATATTAAACTTAAGTATAGTATTCTAGGCGATTATTTTGGATTGAATAAAACATATATATAGATAGGTAGGCGAATATCAAATATGAAACATACAATTTACTACTGAAATTTGTAAATTTTGGCGAAAATTATGATAAAAAAACATATTTTATGTATATATAGGCGATATTAGAGACTAAAAATGACCAAATAGCGAATTTATTTTTTGAAAAAAAGCCCGAAAAATAGCCAATTGGCTAAATTTCGCCCCTAAAAATTACCCTGCTTGCAGGGTCCAATAGTAGTACTTTGCCCAATATCTTAGGGCACTAACTAAGGAGGCTCAACTGTGCCCTTAACCATACTACCCGACTACCCAGTTACTAGAGAGTAATATTCCTTAGTGTTATTCTCGGTGCCACTATAGAAGCAAGATGGTCGATTGTACTATCTAAATATGGTTTTAGGTTTCCTAGGGGAATTCTAATGTACATAAGTATAGATGGAAGTGAAATTTCATATATAGATGTTGTCTAATTCGATACTACTTGAAGGGGCACCAATAGGTGTTACAAGGATGTTCAACCAAGTGAAACTACTTGTATTTACTGCATGTAGTAATCCCCAACAACACGTTTACCCATCTAACAATAGATCTTTGTGTTATTTAAGGACATCGAAACACATCTCTAGCCTAAAAAAACTACAAAAATTCTAGAGGTTTGCTAGCTCAAAAAGTGTTATGAAAGTGTTATGATTCTCCTTAGGGTTGTAATGGGGGGTCGAAGGGACCATTAGAGTGATAATAGTGGAGTCCATTCAATGTAAGGTGGACTAGTTCCACTTTTTTTGTTATTATTAAGTAAGGTTCACTATGGTAGTTATTATTGAATAAATGTAATGGAACCTCATTAAACAAGGTCCATTATGTAGTTACGAGGTTGTTATGGTTAGAGTTCTCTTTCGATATATAATTAAGGATGGAATACTCCTTATGAATAGGTGTGGAAGAATATTATAATTGGAGCTTAGCTCTAGAGAGGTTGCCCAATCTTAAGAGGCAAGTGAAAGGGATTGGATTCCTTCCATAAAAGGATCAATAGTAAGTGTTACCCTACCTTAAGGGTTTTGATATTACTATAGTGTGGATCATTTCTATATTATTCTTGGATATCATGTATGTGCTAATATTTTCAGATCTAAGGTATACAACAAATCATATTTTGCAGGTTTTTAAAGAGAAAAAAAGGGTCATGACACTCATACAAGTTTCTAAGCATTATTTTGGTAGAATTTATAGAAATTGGTTGTATATTTGAGTTCCTCTCATCAAAATACATGATTTCAAAAAAAATTGCTCAAACCAGAGTTTGTATGAAGAATATTTTGTCATTTGAAATTTGCTCTCTTTTAGGGATTTTAGTGAAGGCCATTAGGGTCATATTACAACCAAATCAACACCTTTGGATTGATAATTTCTAGGGATTTAATATTATATGATATATTTACATCAAATAGACCATACACTATATCCCTTGCAAAATTCCACCTTCAAACCCTCACGGAATTGAAGAATGCAAAAGTGGTGGAACATGCCATGGGAGGAACAAATGTGGGTGACAAAAAAATTACAAAATATCTGTGCAAATTTTAAATCGATGCAACAAACAATTAGTAAATTTAAGTAGAATTGTATTTTATTCATACCACATATTCTTTTATCATTGAAGATTATAACTAATAAATATATGCATGGTATGATTTAGAAGATACTTATGAGGATTGGTATATGGACAATTTTAATTTTTGGGAAGACAACTACTTTCATATTTTTTTAAAACTTTTATCCACCATAAGAAGAGAAACTTATGGAGGGAGGAAAACAATAGGAGGTGCCTAAGAATTTTCAATATGGTTCTTCTACAATAGTAGAGTTTCTCTTAGATCTATCATTTTACTGCTATATGGAGTATTTGTTTGCTTTGGATGGTTTTACTTATTTGGATCCACATGACCATCATTGGCATTTGAATCATAACACTTAGAGATTCATGGATCTTAGGTGTTGTTGACAGGGTGTTCGCTGGAGCACATGGACATTGGAACCAAATTTATGGATGAGTCCCTTGGACTACTTTGATATATAATTAGTACTTACACATGAGAAATTGGCTTCTTCACCATGGTAGTTAGCACTCGTACATGGGACCCGAGTGGCTTAATATGGAGCTTGTTGGACTACTTTAGCATTACAATTAACACTTGTAGACGTGACCCTAGTTCCTTGGCCTACTTTAACATTGAGGTCAACATTTTTCCGTGGGATCCTAGTTCCTTGCAGTCCTGCTTCAGCATTGAGGTCAACTTTCATCCATGGGACCCTAGTTTATGGTTGTACCTCCTAACGTCAAGCATTGAGGGAAACACTTTTCTAAGGGGGGTGGAGTGTTATGATCCTCCCTAGGGATGTAATGTGGGGGGACCATTAGATTAATACTAGTGGATGCCATTCAATGTAAGGTGGACTAGATCCATTATGTTTTTTATTATTAAATATAGCCCACTATAGTAATTATTATTGAATAAATGTAATGGGATCTCATTAAAGAAGGTCCACTAGGTAGTTAGGAGGTTTTTTTGGTTAGAGTTCTCTTGTGATATATAAATAAGGATTGAGTCCTCCTTATGAAGAGGTGTGGAAGAACATTGTAATTGGAGCTTAGCTTTAGAGAGGTTGCACAACCTTAAGAGGCAAGTGAACATGAGTGGATTCCTTCCACCAATTTTAAGGTGTTACCCTAACTTAAGGTTTTTTTTATTAATTTAGTGTGGAGCATTTCTATATTATTCTTGGATATATTGTATGTGGTGATATTTTCACATCTAAGGTACACAACAAAATTTCTCTAGCCTATTTTTTTCCTAAATTCTGATGCATACTAGTTTAGGAAACATAATCAACAAAAATATCAGAACATGAACAACATTCATATAAATTAAATGCGAAAAAGAAAATACACTGGAAATTAATATTAAAAATTCAAAACGTATTCCTTGTATTAAAGATTCTCCAAAAGCGTGAGCAATGTTCATTGGCCTCTTTAAGGGGGAAACCTCTTGGTATCTTGTATGTGGTAGTATTTTTAGATCTAAGGTATACAACATGTCTTTAGCAATTTTTTTTTTTTTTTTTATGCATCTTGGTTTAGGAAAGAGATCTCATACCAATTGTAACATACTTAGCCAACAAAAATAATAGAAAATGAATAATAATCAAAGAAATTAAATGCATAAAATAAAATACACGAGAAAATAATATTAAACCTGCAAAGCATATTCCTTGTATTAAAGATTCCCCAAAAGTGTGAGCAATGTTCACTAGCCTCCTTGAGGAGCCAACCGCCTATGACCAGAGTTCCAATTACAAAGACAATGGTACACAAAACATACCATAGCCTTATAGCTCTATAAATATATTCTTAATATAAAAAATCCCTAACTACTTGTGGTCTTGTTATTAATGGATACCAACTACCTAGTGGGTATTATTTAATCAAGAGGACCTTTTATATTAAACAACTACCCGCTAAATATCTAACATGCCTTATTCAAATAACATGGTCTTGTACATTCATTGACTAAATAATAAGTACCTAAAGTAGGGAGCTTAGGGTAGGACCCTAACATGTGCTCATTTGATTCCATATGACAATGGATTTAACGATTTGTATATTGCGATAAAAATGACAAGGTGTGCTTTCTAGTCAATAAGAAACATCTCAATCACTTCTTATACAAGTCCTACATGACCATTGTACTTCAAAATGTTGTAACTTGAGTTCATTATAATTTTAGTTTTCCTTCTTTGGTATTATAATTTCTTTGGCTTCAATATGATGTTTCCATTTTCCCATCAAGATGATAATCAAGGTTCCATGCATCTTACTAGGGGATGCTTTCCAGATAGATCCTTCTCTTACCGAAATTCAGATTTCCTTTTTGATTGAGTTACACAATTTTTCTTCTTTCCTTACCCAAATTTGGATTTATTTTTTGACTGAGTTACATGCTTTTTCTTCTTTCCTTATTTGCTAATCTTCACTTGCTTCAAGCTTGTCGAAAGCATATCATTTTGTAAAGGTTTCTCTCATAAGTAATAGGTCTCACCCTTTCCACCCAAGTTTGAAGATATCTCCCAAGCATTTCAAGTCTACCTATTGAAATATTCAAATGCCAAAGTTCCTCTTTTAGTGTTGCATATTTCTCATCACCCAAAGCTTATAATTTTAAGCAAGCATTTAGAGTTATGACAATGTTCCTTTCATAGAATCAACACAACTAAGAAATCCAAAAGTATTAAACCCAAAGTGGGCCTTGCCTAATATCATGGTTTTGAGAACACAACACATCCTTGCACTTGTAAGATCCTAAAGGTCTAATCTCTTAGAGGCCTAAAGTGCCCACACCCCTACTTTAGGCCCTTGAGGATGTTGCACCTAGAACCGTTAATACTTCTTAAACATGATGCTTGTCACCCAATGTCGTGAAATGGTCCTGTCCATTCATCACTATGGACATGTGGGAGTCATGCACTAGGAAAATAAAATAAATATAACACATGGTGATGGACAATGTGTGTGTCTACCCACTTCAAAGTGTCATGACTTTGAAAGGTGAATGGAAATTTAATTTCATTTCCATTCACTTAGTGAGAATTTAATTTCAATTCATCCTTTTCCTACTTTGTGCAGGAACACCTTTTTCTTCTATCATCCACAATAGCTGTCTCCCCCTAATAGGTGAGCCCTCTTAACACTTCCTCTTTCCTTGTTTCTTCTGTAGCTCTTATGTTGCCTTCACCAACCACTTGACAACCTTTTCTATGCGCTTCATGGTCAGCATGAAGTCAAGTGCCTCAACCTTTTTCTTCTTTATTTAATACCCTTGGCATCCACTAACTACAGTCTCGTATAGCATAAGTGGTAACTAATGTCGAACTAATACTACAACCTATAGGTATCAATCACTGTACTAGATATCCTAATGATGCTATAAGTTGAATTTGGAAATGGGCCCTTCCCATTTTAAAATGTCAATACTTTGGAAGATTGAGAAATAATTTACCCTTCCTTTCATCATATCCTTGATGCTGGAAACAAGCCCTATTTAATTTCTTAGATATGGAACTTGGAACTTTGGTAACTCGTAGATACCCTACACCACGAAAGTAGACTCTTAATTCTAAAAATATAAGTGTCAAAGGGACCATACTTTATATAAGAACAACCTCTACGTTAGTAGTCAATGATCTAACTGGTTTCCATGTGCCATTTCAAAAAGGGTTAATAAATGAGGATGTTCAATGTGTAATCTTGTGGGCCATCTTTGGTTGATACAATTGGACTTCATCTGATATCTTGGGTAAATTAAAGGAAAGCAACATTTTCGTTATTCAAAGTTTATCTCCTCCCTTAACTAAGTGTTATATGCTACAATATGTGACTTTCTCCTTGCTACAATATGTGACTTTCTCCTTGCTACAAATATGTAGCAAGGAAAAAACTGTCGAGTGTGCAAGCCCAGTGATCCAAAATAGTGGGACTAGAAATAATTATGTAGTATCAATAAACACAACGACGGTTACAGCATTTTTTATGCAACACAGTATGTCCTTCAACCCTCTTTCTCTTTTGATGTCTTTTCATTTATGTTCCTTGACCAGCTATGCCTTTCCAAATATTCATGTCTTCCTTTTAAAAATGTGAGATCTTGGGCCTTAATACAATCGTGGTTGCAGAATTTTGAACTTCACAATGAAGTCAAATGCCATTGATCTTAAGACATCTTTCTCTGTGTTTTGTTTAGTCAAATGCCATTGATCTTAAAATATCTTTCTCTGTGTTTTGTCAAAAAAATTCTTGGATATAATGATATTAATTTTACTTTGTTTTCTTAGGCTCTGCTATAAATGAATTTGAGCAGCACTCTTTCTCATAAACTATAAACAGCACAAAAGAAACAATTCAATCAACAGCAGATCTGTTCCCTGTCTCTAAATGTAGTCTTGGCCTTCAAATGCCAAGCAGCTCTACTCAATGCACTTGATTGTGGGTCTGTAATTCTTCCAGCAACAGTGGCATTGAAATGTTAAATTTGAAGTAGATATTCATTCATGTCATGTGAAATCTTTCCATTTCAGGATTGGATACTAATATTTATTTTCTTATCTAAATGTCCCTTCAAATGCCAAGCAGCTCTACTCAATGCACTTGATTGTGGGCCTGTAGTTCCTCCAGCAACAGGGGCATTGAAATGTTAAATTTGAAGTAGATATTCATTCATGTCATGTGAAATCTTTCCATTTCAGGACTAGATACTTATATTTTCTTTCTTATCTAAATATCTAACAATAATCCTTGGATAGAAACACTAATAGTTGAAATTGTTTCTACAACATAAATACTTCTCTATACTAATAACGTTAAATGGAAACATTACTGATTGAAATTGTTTCTACCACATAAATACTTCTCTATACTGATAAATTACGGAAACATACCTCTTCCATGAAAGCCATGAAACGAGAATTCCCCACGTCCAGAGAGATGGCTTGGCAGATGTGGTGAGTGTTCTCTTCAATGAGTCGTAGAATTCCATGAAGCTGGTCTTCTCTCCAACTCAAGATGCGCCCTCCCTCTCCATCTCCTTTCATAAGACGACGTTTATGTCTACGTCGCAGCCTTCTAAACTCCTCTGCGTCCATCACAACTACTGCCTCTGCTTCTTCTCCTCCTTTCTTTCCTTCATAAATTTATGCGTTTGCTGAACAACTAGCGAAGTTGGTAATAATGGAGGTTGGTGGTTGGAGCAGCAACTCCATGTTGTCCAGTCAATTCATAACAGTTAGTTTAGTTTTGAGTAAATATTGGAGGTTGAACATTTCTTGCCTTGAAAGGCTTTATCCAATCCGATTTGTGTGCTACTGTGGAGTCAAGACTAAGCAACAAAACACTGTTTCATTTTTAAAGTGGAATTTTGACTACATCTATCTGGAATTTT
This sequence comes from Larix kaempferi, assembly GCA_027924585.1. Lineage (NCBI taxonomy): Eukaryota > Viridiplantae > Streptophyta > Pinopsida > Pinales > Pinaceae > Larix > Larix kaempferi. The sequence continues at coordinate 3,666,705 of BSBM01000968.1, read as the reverse complement.
GAAAACTGCATTTACATAAAAGAATGTCTAACAACCTGTCCAATCACTTGGACAATTACTTAAAAATATTAAAAAACAATTTATCAAGTTGGAGAAAGTCATCCCACAACTTAGAAGGCCCAGATTGTAATACCAAAACCCAGATCTATCAAATACAAAGAAAGAGAGATTCAAATTTTTAAGCTATGATTTCTTTTCTTTTTATTATTTTTTTTCAATATATTTTCTCACATATTTATAAACACATTTTAACTCAATGGATCATGAACTCAATGGATCATGATTTAAAAAAGATTAAATCCTTTAAATAGTAAACTTTTTTCAAATTTTTAAATTAATAAAAAGATAATTTGATAAAAACAAGATTAAGATGGATTTAAAATGGTTTTGTGCCTCATTAAAACAATCATATACATATATACATCTTTTATAAGTTGAACACTTTTCACAATAAAGTGCATATATCCTTAAGCAAACGCTTTAAAAGAAACAACAAAGAATCCATAACAACTAAAAGTGACTTCATACCACATTTATTTTATAGAGCAACCACTTATTTATGGTGCCAAACCCCTCTATAGATAAAAGGAAGCAGAAAGGACAAATGAAGTTATGTATCGTCACGTAAGAGTGAATTTTCCAAATGATCTTATTAAAGATTTTTTTTTCCTTAGAAATAACTCCCAAGAAACTCTTTGGCACATCTCTCCATTTCGAAGATGGTACAAATGTGAAGTGGGTGGAGTAGTAACTTTATGTAATCGAATCAGGACCTATACAACACTCCATATTACCGGCATTGTGTTAGCAATAATTGTAACAATTGATTGAGCTAATCCTTGAGGTTTGTTGAAGAAAATATGCCTTTAAGTATATTAAACAACATTCCAACACTCATTAGCAGAATAATGATTCCAAAATTAATAATGAAGTGTCTCAACCGGACCACAATAAAAACATGTATCATTGACGAATTCCAATCAAGATAGGAATTACTTGAAAGGTGGACCCTAGAAGATTAACAATTGCACCAAGAGTTGTAACTTGTAGGAGACTTTGAATGGCCAAACAATGCAAACACAATTTTCCATTTTACTTTGCATTCGAGAAACTCTAGCATTTGTTCAACTTCTTTGGAAGAGAGACATAACCACTCACATACTAATATATCCATCTAAGTTTGTACATCCAGACACTTTTATCATATTCCCACATCCAAACCCTCCAAATGGGACCCGAAGAAGACATAATAAGTTTGTGACATTAAATACCCTTGTCACACATGCATCATCATAAGTTTCCCCGATTGGAATAAAATGGGCATTTTTTGTTACTTTATCAACTACTACCAAAATGGCATTATGTATTAGATACGTGAAGTAAAACCCTATGACAAAATCGATGGAAAAGTTACCTCGCACTTAGACATAGGAATGTCATGAGGTTGTAAGAGACCAACTGGGTGACAACGATCAACCTTTTCATGCTTCGTGCCTGGCCAGAAGAAGAGATTCTTCATGTCTACATACATCTTGTTCACCTATGGATGTGCATATTGAGGTGATTGTTGATGCTCAAAACGACACGGTTAGGGAAACAAAACTGTAAACAACCTTCATAATTGTTCCAGGGGAGGAAGGGGATGTAAGCATGGGTTGCATTTAGAGCCCCCGGATAGATAGGAGACAACGAGTTGATCAATGGCACCAAGTACATAAATAAAATAAAAGTGAGGTTGGATTAGCTTAATGAAATACAAGTGCGCTTTCAAAATGAGAATGTTAGTCCATTAATGAATCTAAATGAGACCTATCTAACCATGTATGCATTAATTTATGAAATAAAAATTGATTAATTAATGAAAAGATAAAATAAATAAATTGTAAAATAATTACAAAGTAACTGTTAACACCTATTATGGTTACCACTAGGGAAGGTAAAAGAAGCCCTCCACCAAAGCCCCAAGGTCACCCATCGGCCGGTTGCACCAATAAAGAGTCAGGAAACCCAAAACTAGCTAAGTGTCAAGCAAATACAAGCTAAATGACCAGGCCGTAGAAAGAAAATGGGAAAAAACAACGAAATAGGGCTCTTCCACAAGAAAACTAGCAATATGGGTTTCTTCCGCAAGAAAAGAAGATTTGACAGCCAGGATTGAACGGCAGGATCTGATCAGCGGTTGAAAATGCGTTCCGCAAGTGGGTTTCCGAGTTCCACATCCCGCATTGCGTAGCTGCATTTTTCTAAGGATATAAAAAACAGAGTCTCCGATTCCCACAATTTGCACTGTAGATTGCGGGTTGCGGAAAAGAAATCTTCCAAAGGGCGAAAAAGTAAGTTTCTGAATCCTGCATTCTGCATTGCGGATTGCGGAAAGACCATTTTCCAACGGGAGAAAAAGTGAGTTTCTGAATCTCGCATTCCGCATTGCGGATTATGGAAAGGTAATTTTCCAGAGAGCGAAAAAGTGAGTTTCTGTATCCCGCATTCCGCATTGCGGATTGCGGAAAGGTCATTTTTTAGGAACGAAGAAAAGAAAGTTTCCGAATCCCGCATCCCGAATTGTAGATTGCGGACTGTGGAAAGGCAATTTTCTAGGAGGCATAAAATCGAGTTTCTGAACCCTGCATCCCGCATTGTGGATTGCGGATTGCGGAAAGGTAATTTTTCATAAGGCAACAAGCAGGGGTTCTGGATCCCGCAGTCCGCATTGCAGATTGCGTATTGCGGAAAGGAAGTTGCGGATCAAAATAAGTTTTGCAGAACAAATCGCAGCCATGGGGAATGAATATTTTCATAGAAAAACGACGTGTTTGAGAATGGCGAAGGGGTCTGTTTCAATTAACTGTCCTAATCAACCTAAAACTGCCTGATCTGAAGGATGAGCAGGTGGCTTCCGTGGCCCAATGGTGCAATGCCAGCACAAGTGATTCCTTTCCTCCATGCATGACAGAATCAGAGGCTGTTGATTCGAGCGGTCCAGCTCGAACGACCTCATCATTACCAGTCTGAGTTTGTTCTAAATCAATTAGGATATTTTGATACTTTGTAAGTCTATAAAGGAAGGTTCCGAAGAGAACCAAAGGGTTGGATGTTTTTTTTGTTTCAGAGAGACTACTACTCTGTGCCTGTATTTGAACTCGACCTCTTAATTCAATGAGAAGGCCCAATTCTGGAGCTTGAGATTCCTGTGATGTGTGTTATGATGTCTGTTATTTCATGTGTATGTATTCTTGCTTTGTATTTTTGTTGATTGTTTACTTCTACAGTACCTAAAGATCAAGATTACATGGTCTGGAATTCATGCCCACATGCTCCAGATGCATATGACTAGGTATTCCACCCTTTTCCTCTTGAAGTTGCAGGTTAGAATTCATTTGTAAATGCTCTGACCTTGTAGTGGAACTTGTTCCCTTTTTCTTCCTTCATCTGTTGATCATTTTGACTTGAAAGAACCCCATCTACCTTGCCTCTTGCCTTTGCAATTGTGGTCTGAATCTGCCACTAGTGACAGTAAACCCATCGAAGTTGGTTCCATGCCCAACTGTCCTCCCGTTCTTAACTCCAACCAAACGGAAACATTCTTTTAATTCATTGTTTGAATGTCTAGCCACCACTTTACCAATATCCCACCCCATTCAAGCTATATCCTGTTGCTAGAAGCATTAAAGAGAGATCCCTCTTTGTGGTTGGAAAGGCTAGTTTCCATCCACTAAAGATTGGTTTGCAACAGTTACCCCATGGTATTTCCTGCCATAACCCAGGAAAATATTGGGTGATAACATTCTGGCGACTCCGCTTGGGACAATCTCTGGTTTTCACAGTATCAAATCGGACCTCTGAGGGAAAACATAGAGTCTGAGGTTCTAAGGTTGTATCATTTGCCTTTGAGACTCCAACTTTCATTCAGGCGATTCCACTGGAGATCGAGCCTACTTTAAAATTTGTATCAGATCAGAGTTGATTACTGAGGGTGAATAGTAGTCAGACGCTAAAAGGATCGTGTATTATTCTCTCGTCTATTCCATCTTCCAAATCAGTGAGCTCCTAGGAGGAAGTCTGGCTCCCAGGAGGATACCTACCAGAAGTCATCCAGACCCCGATCTATCAAAAGTTACTTCGGACCCGAAGAAATTCATCATGAAAGGCCACACAAGTATTTTTCCATTAACTAGGTCCTTTTCTTTACCGAAAAAAGAGGCATATACTATAGAAAGCATCCCTTCAAGTTTAAGGACTGGGCCCTACCCATTCAGATCTAAGTCTGAGACTGACTCTAAGAGTAGCCTTGTTCGACCAGAGAGGATCGCAGACCCGTTTCCCGAGTGCTTTGTGGGAAAAGTTACAAGCCCGGGAAGAAGCTAGTGGCTTGTTCCCCTTCGCTAAAGCTACTGGCCAAAATACCCATGTCCTGAATACTCCTCCTGTAGCTTCTAAAAACTCCTCTACTCCCAAGCAAAACCCAAGAGCCATGGCCTCCTGATATGCCCCTCTAGCCCTCCTAGCCAATCCCGATGACCTACCTATGGCCTACGCCCAACGCCTCATGAGATTCGATGGAGAGGGAAAGGTTTCTGCGCAACAACATATAGACCAGTTCAATGATTTCACAAACCTAGAAGAGGTGGATGAAGATGATGTTAAGATGAGGTTGTTTTCCCAAAGCCTTGTAGGGGAAGTGAAGAAATCGTTCAAGGCCCTTCCAAATAGAGGAATTGCTACTTATGAAATATTTGAAGAAGCTTTCCTAGCATAATGGAAAGATAAACAAAATCCTCTCCAGATTCTCACTCAATACGAGAATACAAAGAAAGCCAATTTTGAATTTGTCCAAGAATTCTCATCCAGGTTCATGAGAATGTACAATTCTATCCCTGTGGACATAAAACCCCCTATGGGGGCAACCAAGCTTCATTTTGCCAACTGCTTTGACAGTGACTTTTCCCTCATGCTGAGAGAAAGGAGATCTCCCACTCTCCTTGATATGTTGAAAGATGCATTAGAAGTAGAAGCCAACTTGATGGCCTTAGGTAAAATGAAGCACATAACTGAAGCTGAGAAAAAGATATGCAATGAAGCAGTGCAACCTTCCACATCCCAATCCATGGATGCTAAATTTGAGCAGATGATGAGAACTATGAAAATACTGGTGGATAGGATCTCCCTTGACAATAGGCCTCCTTCCAGAGAAAACCTAGAACCTCAAGCTCGAATTAACAATCTCAGAAGGCCCCCTGCTCCATAAGGAATACCTAGAGAGCCGAGAGACCCTAGAAACCCTGAGAATCAACCAATCATACCACCTTTTGATGAGAATTTCATAGATGAAGAAGAGGAAGATATACATGCCGAAGCCCAAATCCATCTCTTTGATAAGATCCAACCCCAGTTCTATCTGACTAAATATGAACATGATCGATCTTCCCTGCAATCAGATGATGTCCCAAGTGAATCAGAATCTGACTAGTACCAAAGAGGGCTCCACAACACCATTTGTGAGTTTGAGAGGCAGCATAATTTGAGAAGTAGAAAAGTGATAGTAGACTGAGGGAAGGTTGTTGCTGATCCATCCCCTTCTCAACTAGCAAGAAAGGAAACCTCTGGGAGAAAGGACCCAAACACTACAATATCTAAGGAGACTCTTGGGAAGGGGGCATAACCTCCTAAAAAGATTCTAGAATGGAGAGATGAAGGTGATACAAAGACAACTGAGAAGGTCCATGCTGCTTTCAGTTTGGAAAATGAAATATCTAAGGTTAAGATATCCATCCCCTTGAATGAGTTGGTCAAAAAGTCAGAGTACAAAGATCAGATCCTGAAAGTAGTGAATGGCGGGGAAGGAACGCAACCTGATACCCTCAATCTGCATGATGACAAACCCACTCTTCTATTTGGTCCCCATGTTGAAAATGCCTCAGAAATTGATGTCCCTCCTTTCTACATCAATCTCAACATACATGACAATATCCTACACAATGCCATGCTTGATTCAGGAGCCTCTCATAACCTCATGCCAAGTTCAGTGGTGGAGAATCTAGGGCTAGAAATCACAAGACCCTATAAATACCCATCCTCTTTTGATTCTAAAAGGGTTCCAGGTGTAGGGATGATTAAAGATATGGTGGTCTCACTGACTCAGATACCTCAGAAGAATATGATCATGGATGTGGTAGTGGCTGATATTCCACCTAAGTTCGGGATGTTGTTGTCTAGGTCGTGGACAACCAAGTTAAAGGGAACCATGGAAATGGACATGTCTTATGCTACCATCCCCGTATTTGGGGAAAGCATAAGGCTGTACAGGGAACATAGGATGTCATACGTGGTAAGCAACAAGGACAGGCCTGATAACCACCCCATATTCCCCATAGACACAGATGTGGGTTCCTCCATTCTCTGCTACGACCCAAGTTCAGAAGAAGAAAGTGTGAAAGTTGCCAAGTTACTTGAAACTGATGTTAAAGCTAATGTTGGGGATGGGGTACAATGCCTTGACAGCTTGAACAACACAAAGAACGATGGGAAACAGATGGAAGAAGGCATTAATGAGAAATCAGAGTTGTAGACAGAGGCCATGGTCACCCTCCCAAAAGAAGATCATTGGGTCATGAGATTCGATGGAGCTGTGAATAAAGAAGGAGCTGGAGCATGAATATGGATTACCCCTCCAGACGAGGGAAATGCATGCACCAGATTTCATACTTCCAAAATAATGTTTGACTGTTCAAATAATGTGGCAGAATATGAAGCTCTGCTATTGGGTTTGAATGTACTAAGAGGTCTGAAATGTAAGAAGATCAAGGTCTATGGAGATGCAGAGCTGATAATCCAGTAGGTGAATGGAAACTATGAGGTGAAACACCCCAGGTTGAGGGCTTACATAAATGCAGTGTGGGATATTTTTGACAGTTTCTTCATAGAACATCATATTTATTTCATTCTCAGGGAGAAAAATGAAATAACAGACATTCTAGCTAGCTCCGCTAGCAGGTTACAACTCCCTACCTATCCTACCATGACTCACATGATTAATATAAGGCATAGACCCTCTGTCCTGGACAATACAAGGCATTGGAAAATATTTGAAGATGACCAGCAGATAAAGAAATTCCTAGAGATGAATGGAGAATTTTCCAATATCCAGATTGACCAAGAGGATAGTGAAGTGGAGGAGTCGGAGCCTGACCCACCAGAGCTTGAAACCACTTTGGGAGGCAAAGAGATTCTATAGCGAAAAGGAAACTACATACCCAAAGGATTGGTTCCACTGGAAAGGCTGTTTGATGAAAATGATGTGGCCAGGGATCACAAAGTGGCTCCAGACCCAAAATAAATAGAATTTTGTAACATTGGGAGCGATGAAGAGCCCAAAATTGTCAAACTATCTAAATCTTGGGCCCCAGGTACCAAAAAGGACTATATGGACTTAATGAGAAAGTTTTTTGATGTGTTTGCATGGTTCTACGAAGATCTGAAGGAATATGACACAGTCGTCATCCAACATACCATACCAGTCAAGATAGGGGAGAAGCCATTCAGGCAGAAGATGAGAAGGATGAATCCCATGCTGCTCCCGCTGATAGAAAAAGAGTTAAAAAGGTTGTATGAGGCCAAAATCATAGTCTCTTTGAGGTTTTCGCAGTGGGTGGCCAACATAGTCCCAATGAGGAAAAAGAACGGTGAAATCAGATTGTGTATCAACTTCAGAAATCTCAACATGGTGTCCCTAAAGGACAACTACCCCTTGCCCAAAATGACCACATTTTGCAAAAGGTTGTAGGGGTAGCAAGAATGTCCATGCTGGATGGATTTTTAGGATACAATCATATTAAGGTGTAGCCAGAAGATCAGAGCAAGACATCCTTTACCATTCCTTGGGGAACCTTCATGTAAGCTAAGATGCCCTTCGGTCTGTTGAATGCAGGAGCCACCTTCCAAAGAGCCATGGACATAGATTTTGCAGGGGAGAAATACAAATTTGTAGTGGTCTACATGGACGACATCATTGTATATTCCAAATCAGATGCAAAACATCTAAAGCATTTGCACCAAGTGTTCATCAACTGCATAAAATTTGGAATCTCCTTGAACCCCAAAAAGTCAAATTTTGCCATGCAAGAGGAAAAGATTCTAGGCCACATAATATTTAAAGATGGGATCAAGATTGACCCAGACAGGATCGATGCAATACAGAAAATTGAGCTCCCCAGGAGTAAAAAGGAAATCCAGTCCTTTCTGGGCATAGTGAATTTCATAAGGAGATTTATTCCCAATTTTGTAGAAATCATGAGGCCGATCACATGCATGCTTAAGAAAGACAATCATGTTAGGTGGACTACAGAGGCTAGGCAAGCGTTTGAAGATATAAAAAGAGCAATTGTTGAAGCTCCGGTATTGACCAACCCATATTTCGACAAGGAATTTCTTATGTTCTCTTTTGCCTCGAAGCACTCTATAGCAGGTGTGCTTTTACAGAAGAATCATGAAGGGGATGAGCAGCCCATAGCTTTCTTCAGCAAGGCTCTCAGAGATGATAAGATCAAATACAACATTATCGAGAAGCAATCCTATGCCATGATCAAAACGATGAAGGATTTCAGAGTTTATGTTCTACATTTCCGTGTTGTAGCTTATGTTCCTAATGTTGCTATGAAAGATATATTGACCCAACCAAATCCAGAAGATAGAAGGGAAAAGTGGATAGCTATGTTACTGGAATATGACCTGGAAATCAAACCTACAAAGCTTATTAAAGGACAAGGGATGGGCAGGATCATGGCTGAGTCAAATTGGGATTCAATGAGTATGAACCTGCTGTCACACATACAGGAAGAAGCTTCCCTAGATTCACTACCTCAGGTATCAGAAAAATCTTGTCCTCTCCTTGGTATTCTAATATTGTATATGTTTTGTAGAACTTGCAAGCACCCCCTGAGATGGGAAAAAAAAAAGCTAGATCCACCAAGATGAAGGCTGCTAAGTTTTGCATACTGGGTGGGTGTCTTTATTGGAAAGACCCTGGAGGTGTCCTCTTGAATTGCATAGTGGAAGAGGAGGCCCAAGTGACCTTGAAAGAGTTTCATAGAGGTGTCTGTGGAGGACATCATTATTGGAAGGCCACTGTTAACAAAATTCTCAGGGAGGATTCTACTGGCCTATTATGTTGAATGATGCTTATAAGGAAATAACCAACTGCCATGAATGACAAGTTTTTGAAGGAAAGAGGAAGCTCTTGTCCTTGCCTTTGAAACCAATATTTGCAGAAGCTCCATTCTAGCAGTGGGGGTTGACTTCATTGGCGAAATTTTCCCCAACTCCTATGGACAGCACAGGTGGATATTGACTACCACTGATTATTTCACTAAATGGATCGAAGCAGTACCCATGAGGTAGGCCACAAATACAGTCATCATCAAGTTTCTAGAGGAGAATATCATGTCTAGATTTGGGTGCCCTATTAAGATAGTCACTGATAATGCACAGGATTTCAAATCCAATAAGATGATCAAATTATGTGACAAGTTCCACATCAAATTGGGCCATTCTACTGCTTACTATCCCCAGGGAAATGGATTGGAAGAATCTTCCAACAAGATCTTGGTAAGAAGTTGCTGTAAGAAAATAAGAGGGCCTGTCACACCAAACTGACCCTTGCCCCGTGGGTATAGGCTAAAGCCATGAAATCTCAGGACCAGATCAAGGAGATGTTTGATAGAAAGACCGAGGCAAATGACCTCCAAGTAGGAGATCTGGTATTAAAATGGGATGCTAGAAGAGAATATCAGGCCCAAAAGTTTGATAACCTTTGGCAGGGACCTTATACAATCACCACCTACCATGGGAATAATGCTTTCTTCCTACAGGATGAAGATGGTGAACCAGTCGGCAAGGGATCCGTCAACGGACGGTTCGTGAAGCACTATTTCAAGTAAAAAAACAAGTCTGCTAACCCACCCCACTGTACATTGCCATTTTTTATTTTTCGTTAGTCATGTTTCATTTTTTGTGGTACGAAGAGGGAAAAAGAGGAGGAGAGCAAGGGCCACTAGTCTACATGTTCTTGCTACCTCGTAGGGAGGATATCATCCCTGGTTGGAGCTGTTGTTGACACCTATTAGGGTTTCCACCAGGGAAGGTTAAAGAAATCCCCCCACCAAAGCCCCAAGGTCGCCCATCGGCCGGTTGCACCAAATAAAGAGTCAAGAAACCAAAAAATTGCTAAGTGTCAATCAAATCCAAGCTAAATGACCGAGTCGTAGCAAGAAAATGGGAAAAAAAAGGAAATAGGGCTCTTCCGCAAGAAAAAATAGCAATATGTGATTCTTCCGCAACAAAAGGAGATTCAACGGCCAGGATTGAACGGTAGGATCATATCGGCGGTTGAAAATGCGTTCTACAAGTGGGTTTCCGAGTTCCGCATCCCACATTGCGGATTGCGGAACCGCATTTCTCCGAGGATATAAAAAGCAGAGTTTCCGATTCCAATGCGGATTCCGGGTTGCGGAAAAGCAATCTTCCAAAGGGCAAAAAAGTAAGTTTCTGAATCCCGCATTCCGCATTGCGGTAAGGCCATTTTCCAAAGGGAGAAAAAGTGAGTTTCCGAATCCTGCATTCCGCATTGCGGAAAGGTCATTTTCCAGAGAGCGAAAAAGTGAGTTTCCGAATACTGCATTCCGCATTGCGGATTACGGATTGTGGAAAGGTCATTTTTCAGGAATGAAGAAAATCAAGTTTCTGAATCCCAGTGTCCCACATCCCGCATTGCGGATTGCGGAAAGATAATTTTCCAGCAGGCATAAAATCGAGTTTTCGAATCCCACATCCCGCATTGCGGATTGTGGAAAGAAGTTGCGGATCGAAAGAATTTTTACAGAACAAATCGCAGCCACGGGGAATGAATATTTTCACAGAAAAACAATGTGTTTGAGAATGGCTAAGGGGTCTGTTTCAATTACTTGTTCTAATCAACCTAAAACGGTCTGATCCGAAGGACGAGTAGGTGGCTTCCGTGGCCCAATGGTGCACTGCCAGCACAAGTGATTCCCTTCCTCCGCGCATGACAAAATTAGAGGTTGTTGATTCGGGTGGTCCAGCTCGAACGATCTCATCATTACCAGTATGAGTTTGTTCTAAATCAGTTAGGATATTTTGATACTTTGTAAGCCTATAAAGGCAGGTTCCGAAGAGAACCAAAGGGTTGGATGTTTTTTTGTTTCAGAGAGACTATTGCTCTGCGCATGTTGATCCAGGTGGATCTTTCTAAAGTCGTTTAGAATAAGAGTCTTCAAACAACAACACAAAGGTCACCATGGCAAAGGGTTCGTCGGCAGCTTTCCAACGATGCTTGTTTTGTGGAAAACGGATTTCGTATGAAAAAAGTTATTCATATTTGAAGTTCCGTCAATAATGATTAAAAATAGTTAAAACTATGATTTAAAAATTATTTTTGGGATTATGAGAATCGAACCCAAAACCTCATGGTAACGCCACCATGACCCATTAACATGGTTCAAAAGCTCACATTAAGAAAATGTTCAAAATATTAAAAAGGTTGAAATATTATGGTAATGGAATGATCCCTATCCATTATATCAACGTGGAGCTTTAACCATTTAATGAACCATATCACATTAATCATATTATAAACCATATACCAAACATTTATCACATTATATGCATATGTTAACCATATCATATTATATGCATATGTTATAACATATTAAAAAGTTTAACCATATCACGTGGAGCCTAGTCACCATAAGCGCCAAAAACCATTTAACAAACCTTCACGTGGAACCTGATCCATTTTATAACATATCATAACAAACTTTATAGTATTGTTATAACATATCAAAACGAATTATTTGCCACTATGCAAAAAACGCGCAAAGGACGGAGAGGCCCATGGGTCTGACCCTGGGACCTTTGCCTTCAAATCGGTGTCCTTTTACCATTGGGCTACAGAGCCACTGTTGAGAACATATTGGCACCAGTTTTTTAAGAAGTTACAAGCGCCCAGGTTATAAAGGACCACGAAAAACCAAGTCATAGACATGGTTAGCAGTCGGAGTTCGGGTTTTCAGAATAGAGCGTCTGCACAGTCTCCGAGGTGGAGTACGGGCACAATTCTTGAGATGAAGTACAGAACATTTAGTGCTTTTGTCTTTTTGTGCAGATTGGTTGTCTCGAACTATGTGTTAGAGGAGGTCTTAGGCAAACAGGGTCAACTTTATACTCACTTTGCTCGGAATTTCGCAAGGAATTCAATGGTGCTGTTTATTTCTACTTCTTACTGACAGAAAACAGAGGTGTTTTCTAGAACGCCCAATTTGTAATTTTGAAGACTAAATAAGATCGGCCTTCCCATTGGAAGTGGCCAGGAGACGTAGCCCAGGAGGGGCGAACTCCGTTATCAGCTGTTGTGTTATTTTTCTTGTTTGCATCTGTTCTTTATGTGCTTATGTGTTGATTTGAAGCATTTTTAAATAATCTTTTAAGGCAATTTTATAAATGTTTTCATGCAAATTTCACATGCAAGTTTATTGGTTATAAAGATCTTGAGATTTTCAGATCACATGTATTTGAACTCAACCTCTTAATTCAATGAGAAGGCTCGATTCTGGAGCTTGAGATTCCTATGATGTGTGTTCTGATGTCTGTTATTTCCTGTGTATGTATTCTTGCTTTGTATTTCCATTGATTGTTTACTTCTACAGTACCTAAAGATCAAGATTACATGGTTTGGAATTCATGTCCACATGCTCCAGATGCATATGAATAGGTATTCCACCCTTTTCCTATTGAAGTTGCAGGTTATAATTCATTTCTAAATGCTCTGACCTTGTAGTGGAACTTGTTCCCTTGTTCTGCCTTCACCTGCTGATCATTTTAACTTGAAAGAACCCCATGATCTACCTTGCCTCTTGCCTCTGCAATTGTGGTATGAATCTGTCATTGGTGACAACAAACCCACCGAAGTTGACTCCATTCCCAACTATCTTCCTGTTCTTAACTCAAACCAAATAAAAACATTCTTTTAATTCATTGTTTGAAGGTCTAGCCACCACTTTACCAATATCCCTGCCCATTCAAGCTATATCCTGTTGCTGGAAGCATTATAGAGAGACCCCTCTCTGTGGTTGGAAAGGCTAGTTTCCATCCACTAAAGATTGGTTTGCAACAATTACCCCATGGCCTTTCCTGCCACAACCCAGGAAAATATTGGGTGATAACAGTAACAAAAAGGCAGAGAACTTAATAGTTAGTCACAAGCATGTAAATGCATCAAATAATTAAATAAATTTTGATACTTAAGTAAAATTAATTAGCTACTTCAAATTTTGGCAATACTAGGTACTAATCTAAAGAAGGCCCTTCTCCCCACTTGCAACCTCCACTAAGTACAACCGAAATGCTTTCCTAAGGTAATGATTTACTTTCATAATTGAGATGAAACATAGGGTCATCTCCTCTTAATACCTTGTATTTGAATTGAATTCCCTTCGTCATCTAAACAAATAAATCTCTTCCAATAATACTCCAAGAAAGCTTGACGATCCTTAAGCCAGTTCATACCTAAGATAATATCATAAGTACCTAGGTTAGTGATGTACACTTCTACCCTAGTCATACACATCCCTAGGTACACTACACATTCTTCAACACTAGGTCTTACTGCTTGCTTTCAAACCCCCTCTTTGATCCCCTTTAGATCCTACATGTTATTCAACATAATGAGCACATCCAACTACATATGGCACTGAATTTGGATTCCACACCCACACGAGGGACCTTATATTGTAGTTCAATCCATAAACAAATCAATATACTTGACGGTGATATGTGTCCATGCAAGATACATACTCCACCAATTCCATGAATCACAATTCATTATCCTCCAAAATTCAGCTCCCCTGTACTAATGCATGGAAGGCTCCTACCTAGTCCTCCTCAAAGAATGTGGGCAGGTACTTCCTTCGAAACCTATTTTCAAACAATTTCCAAGGGACAATATCTGGAGTGAGATGCAATTGTCTTTCCACTTTCTCCCACCAATCCAAAGCATGATCTTGAAGTTGAAAAATAACTATTTTGGACTTAAAGGTGGTCGTATATTCTTTCAATGCAAAGCACCTCTTGATTCCCTCTAGCTATGTCTTGACTTGTTGTCCAACGCAACCTCTAGTAAACTCTGGAAGCTTGATTTTATGAAGCTCTCTATTAATGTCTTAGGGAGGAGGTTCTTTAATGTAGGGATTTTTGAGGGTCATAACTTTTGACTCGGTTATTTGTTTGGGATAAAATTTGACAAAAAATTGCATATAAAAGAGTTCACTGTTGTGCCAATCTAATCCTTCAGATCAAACCACGTTTCAACACTTTTCCAAGGCCAAATTCCTTCATATAATGCCTCAAATTGGGGTTTTAGTGTTTTTTTTCGAGATTTTTTACATTTTTAATTATCAATTATCTCTTAGTTTATGAACCTAATGAGAAAAACGAGTTAAAAAATAGTGTCTCTCTAGTTAGCTTTTAGTTATTGGTCAGTTTTAGAGTCATGAGAGAATTTTCTAAAGTTAGTAGTTTTAAAAAATCTCAGATAGTAGTTATAAGGGGTTGAACTTTCATTGTAAGGGTTAGTGATGGAGAAGGAATAAAAGATAATTATCCTCCATTCTCATGTGTGTGTATGGTTTTTTTTCGTTGTCATGACTGAATCAAATTTTATTGGCTACATCATCTGTTATTAGAGCAGGGAGATGGTTGGGAGAGGAAGAGGAAGAGTAATTCTTGCTCATATGCGTAGAGGTATGCAAAACCTCCAAAGAAAAGTAGCAGATATTACAAACGTGCTAGCTAGTAAAAGAATAATACAAAGAGAAGGATATGATGAGGAGACATACCAAGGATATGTAGATCAATATATAGAACATGAATAAGAATAATTAGGGCGCATGAATTTTGAAGAAAGGATGCTGAGGGCTCTAGAAGGGAGAAATGATGGGATCAAAATGGAAGTTTCAGAATATGTAGGGAGTATTAAACCAGAGGATTTAATAGATTGGTTAAACGCCATGGATTTTTTTTTTTGAATGGAAGTTTATGACAGAGGAAAAGAAGATGAAATTTTCATGCACCAAGTTGAAGGGTCATGCCATGATCTGGTGGGATCATTTGCAGAAATACATAACAAAAAAGGAAAAGACAAAATTAGGACTCAGAATAAGACGGAGAAAAAATTGCAAGATTTGTTTTTCTTCCTTTGGACTATGCATAAACCCTTTGTCATAGATTTCAGAACTTGAAGCAAAACTTCTCCACCGTGGAGGAACTAACACACACGTTTTATTAGTTGTCCATTAGTGTGGATCACTAGGAAACTACTGAGCACTGGTTGTCGGGTATGTGAATTGTTTAAAATTTTCTATTCAAGATGAATTAAACATGCATATGGTTCATAGCATGGAAGAGGCATACCAGTTAGCCTTAAAGGTTGAGGAAAAACAAAACCAATAATTTGCTCAAAGGAATAGAGGAGCAAGGAGGGATACATCATCTGCCTCACGGGGTGGTTTTAACTATGGCAAAGGTGAATCATCCCAAGGAGCCGAGAAAGCATAAGATACTCGACAAAATAACCTAAATCAACTACGAGGAAGAGTATTTCAGAGGGTAGAGGTTACGATGGTGGCAAAGGAAGACCTTATGTGTGTTTGAGGTGTGGTGTAGAGGGTGTTAATCATTTGAATGCTCAAATTATAACATGAAAGAGACAAAGCAAGGAAAAAGCCTCGTTTAAACTTTGTCCAAGTTGAGAATGGAGAAGAAGGAGCTTAATCTAAAGTCCCAACCGATATGGGGGAGAATCTCATGATATAGAGGTCAATGGTGATTGTCGAAAAAGAGCAAAGGCAAAGTAGCGACAATGAATATTCTTGGTTTCGAACAAATATTTTTTGAATCAGGTGCACTTATGAGGGAAAGGTATGTCAAGTTATTGTTGATAGTGTCATTTGTGAGAATATGGTTTCCAAATAGATGGTAGATAAGTTGAAATTATGCTATGAAACACATCCCTGTCCTTACCGAATTGTATGGTTCAAAAAAGGGAATGAAGTCACCATTAATAAAAATGTTTGATCAAGTTTTCCATTGGTAATACTTATAAAGATTAAGTATAGTGTGATTTCATTCAGATGGATGCATCTCATTTGTTATTGGGGAGGCCTTGGAAATATGACAGAAAAGTCATGCATGATGCAGAAACAAATACATACAAATTTTGGAAGGATGGATCGAAAGTTGTCTTATTGCCCCTTAAGGATGAAGGGAAAGCTGAGAATATGTTGTCAGAAAGAGAGATTGTTATGGAAATGAAGACAATAGGATTTTTCTATGCATTAATAGTGAAAAAAGGAGCTAGGGAAGACACACCAATACCTACTAAAGTGGCCAAGATATTAGAAGAATATGTTGATGTTATCCCTAATGAACTACCTGATGGTATTCCACCATAGAGGGATATTCAACATCATTGATCTAATCCAAATATCACATTTACCTAATCAGAAAGCCTATAGGATGAGTCCTACACAACATGCAGAGCTCAATTGACAAGTAACATAGCTTATAAAGAAAGGCATGGTAAGAGAAAGCATGAGTCCCTGTGATGTACCAACATTGTTGACTCCAAAAAGATATAATATGTGGAGGATGTGCAGATATAGAATATTAATCAATAAAATTACTATCAAATATCGGTTTCCTATTCCGCACTTGGACGACATGATGGATGTGCTCGCCGGAGCTAAATAATTTAGTAAAATTGATTTGTGAAGTGGATATCACCAGATCCAGATTTGCGAAGGGGATGAATGGAAAAATGCCTTCAAGACCAGGGATGGACTATATGAATGGATGGTGATGCCATTTGAGTTGTCCAATGCACCTAATACTTTCATGCGATTTATGGATATTGTCCTTCGACCTTATATTGGTAAGTTTGTTTTCATTTATTTTGATGACATCCTAGTTTTCAGTAAAACCAAAGAATATCACTTGCAACATTTAAAATTATATTGGATGCATTGATAAAACATCAACTTTATGCAAACCTAAAGAAATGTAGGTTCCTGCAAGAAAGTTTGTTATTTCTCGGTTTTTTCATCTCAATAGGAGTCAAGATGGATTCAGAGAAGGTTATAGCAATTTTGGAGTGGCCTAGTCCTAGGAGCATACTAGTGGTAAGAATTTTTCATGGGATGGCCACCTTTTACTGAAAATTTATTCAAAATTTTAGTAGTATTGTAGCACCTATAAAATATTGCACCAAAGGCAAGACATTCATGTGGACCAATGAAGTTGAGGAAAGTTTTAGTTTCTAAAGAAGAAGGTAACCGAGGAACCTATATTAGCCTTGCTAGATTTTGATAAAGTGTTTGAGGTAGACTGTGATGCTTCACATATAGGAATTGGAGCTATACTTAGGAAACCAGGTAGACCAATTGCATTTTTTAGTGAAAAATTGAATGAATTAAGAAAGAACTACTCCAAATATGATGTATAATTTTATGCAATCGTGCAAGCATTGCAACATTGGAGGCATTATTTAGTGTCGAAGGAGTTTGTGTTATTTACTGATCACATTTCATTAAAATATGTAAACACCCAAAATAAATTGAATAGTATACATGCAAAATGGGTCTCTTTCTTACACGGCTACACCTTTGTTTTGAAGCACAAATTAGGGAGGCATAATCAAGTTGTAGATGCTTTGAGTTAGTGCACTATTTTTTTAACAACGATGGAAAATCAAGTAATTAGGTTTACTGCATTGCGACGATCTCTATGCGTCTGATAATGATTTTTGGGAGTTTGTGTAACAATCGAAGAATCATTCGTCGGGAACATGGATATTATTTAGGGTCAATATTTTATACAAGATGGCTACCTCTTCAAAGGAAACAACTATGCATTCCAATTGGTTCTATGAGATAAAATATTATCATAGAACTTCACAGTAGTGGCTTGGTAGGACATTTTGGAAAGGATATGATCCTAGCCTTAATTGAAGATAAGTATTACTAGTTGAGGATGAAAAATTTATAACCAGGTACGTGGCATAGTGTAGGATTTGTAAAATGGCTAAAGGACACTCACATAATACAGGGTTGTATGTGCCACTACTAGTGCCCCAAAGATCCATGGACATATCTGAGCATTGACTTTGTTTTGGGGAACCCAAACACATAATGAGATAATGATTCTATTTTTGTGGTTGTTGATAGGTTCTCTAAAATGGCTCATTTCATTGCTTGCAAGAAAACTAGTGATATATCGAGGGTGGCAGAATTGTTTTTTTCCAGAAATTGTTGGATTGCATCATGTTCCAAAAACTATTACCTCAATAGAGACACTTAGTTCTTGGGTCATTTTTGGAGGATTTTATGGAAGAAAATGGGGACTAAATTATAGTTCAACAGTGCCTATCACCCCGAAACATATGGGAAAACCAAGTTAGTAAAATAAAGTTTGGGAAACCTGTTATTGATCATTGTTGGAGAGAATCCCAAGCAGTGGGATTTGGCTTTACCTCAAGCAAAATTTTCCTACAATAGTTTAGTGAATAGATCTACAGGTAAATCTCCGTTTTAGGTTGTTTACAATAGAAATCCTATGGGTGTCCTAGATTTGGTGTAGCTACAATTTAGGGATATGATTAGTGATGATGGGGAGCATTTGCATAGCATATTCAAGAGTTGTAGCACCAAGTGAGACAAAAGCTACATGCCAGTAATGAGTAGAAAAAATTATAAAATATGTTAACCAAAAATATCAAGTATTCAATGAAGGTGATTTGGTGATGGTTTATTTACGGAAATAGCAGTTTCCTAGAGGAACCTACGACAAATTGAAGTATAAGAAAATTGGTCCTTATAAGATTCTCAATAAAATTAATGACAATGCTTATAAGGGCAATTTACCAACTGATCTTGATATTTCCCTTGTGTTAAACATTTCTGATTTATATATCTTCCATGGGGACGATCTGGGTGCTGATAGTGAGGCTGAGGTGGATTGACAATAGGCCATTCCGAGCAAGAAAAAGGAAAATATTGCACATATTTTAGATAAGAAGACCCTTCATACTCAACAAGGCCAATACAATCAATATCTTCTCCAGTGGGAAGGCTTAGCACTAGCAGAGAGTACACAGATTATAGAAGGGGGCTTGATGAACCTAGATCCCATTAGGTGGCAACAGTTTGAAGACAGTAACTTGCAGGAGTTGCGTTCTTTTCAACCAGAGGAGAATGATGCAGGGATTTTTAGGGTCCTAACTTTTGACTCGGTTATCTGTTTGGGATAAAATTTGACAAGAAGTTGCATCTCGAAGATTTCACTGCTGTGTTGATCTGATCATTTAGATTAGACTATGTTTCAACACTTTTCCGGGGCCAAATTCCTTCATTTAATAACTTAAATTGAGGTTTTAGTGTTTATGCACTTAATCAGAAAAGCGAGTTGACAAATAGTGTCGCTCTAGTTAGCTTTTAGTTATTGGTCAATTTTAAGGTCATGCGAGAATTTTCTAAAATTAGTAGTTTTCGAAAATCTAAGATAATAGTTATAAGGGGTTGAACTTTCATTGTAAAGGTTTGTGATGGAGAAGGAATAAAAGATAGTTATTTTCCATTCTCATGTGTTTTCATGCCTTTTTTCGATGTCATGAATGAATCAAATTTTATTGGCTATATCATTCTTTCTCCAAATTCATTGGTACTTCTTAATTAACCTGCCCTAATGTCGATGGCTCTTTCTCAACAATTGTCACATCGTTCACACCCTGGAATCCTCTTAAGTGTCACATTGACTGTCTCCAAGGATCGCATTATAATTCCCATTTCAGGTGATAGTACCGACATTGTTGGTATGTATGGCTCAAGCGACGGTGTCACCCAACCTCAACCTTGATTTCCATGTCTCCTAAACATATTGATTTTGCAAACTGGCCAAAAAGGTTCCTAAGTAGGGTTTAATTAGTGTACCAGGTTACATAATAATATGCATAGGCGTAAGTATTCTTGCATCAAGTGAAACGAGGTGCTCTATAGCCCAGTATGGGGGAGATGTTGTAATGTGTATGTAGCGTTACATCTAATAAAACGTAAAAAGTAAATTTTTTAATTAAAAAATAATTAAAAAAATTCATGTCGGCTCATAAAATAAAAAATTATGGAAAGTATGTAAAAAAAATCCATGTTGGTTCATAAAATAAAATATTATGAAAAGTAATTAAAAAATAGATGTTCGTTTATAAAATAAAAACTTAAAATTGAAACTCGGATGTATAAATCAAGAGAGATCAAATTTCTTGAGTTTAAAAAAGAAATACACCTCAAGAAATTGGATCCCTTTTGGTGCTTCATAGATATGGGTTTAAAATGAATCTATGCTGGTTTACTTTCACTTGTAACAAACATATCACTTGAGGTAGTGGCTAAGGGTGAAGGAGGTCAATAAGATAGTGAAACTCTAATAATCACCCTAGGTGCGGGGTCATTTCTACTACTTTGATGACCACTAATATCACCTTAATCCCCTTCCCACCTTTTTTGACAACCACATCCCTCACAATTGAAATAAATATTTAATCATCATTTTTTAAAGTTATATTCTATTGTGTAATTTATACTATATTTTATTTTATTATTTAAATTTTGTATTTTATTTAATATTTAAAATATATTTATATTTTATTTCATATGTTTTATTAAAAATAATATATATAATTTTAAAAAACTAATATTATTAATAAAAAACCAATTAATAATAAAAATTCAAATAACATATATTCTTTAAACAAATACAATTAAATTTAATAATTCAAATTAATTTAATTAAATGATAATTAATATTCAATTATTTGGCTTAAAAAAATAAAGTGGTGGCCCTTGCATAAGGGCCATGTGCCCCCTTTAAAAAAATAAAGTGGTGGCCCTTGCATAAGGGCCATGTGCCCCCTTCTCAGGAGCCCACACATCATACAAGGATTAAAATAATGGGGGGCTCAAGGGTGAACAAAACCTTACTCCCTCCCATTTCTCATTTCTTGATAAAAACATTTAGTTGGTCACTCTGCAACTTAGCTGGGTTTTTAGGTCTAGGGTTTTTAATTTTTCTTCACAAATAAGGTTTACTAATAAAATTTATGCCTAACCTAGCTATAAGAAATTGCCTAGTATGTAACATGTTATCACCCAAATTTGGAGCCAATATACATATCTGTGCCCTTTCACAATACAACTAGCAATAAAATAACCACATATGAGTAATGTCCAAACATATGGATATAAGATATGATTCACACAACAAGTATAATCAAAGGGGACACTGCCATACATTGAGCATTCACTTGGGAATTTAAGTTGTGAATGTGTTGAACTTGTTAAGGAGATGGTTGTAGGTGGATAAGCATGAGGTCGATTGGTATTTAGAAAATATGCTAGCCAACCAAACAATTTGAGAGCCAATTAATTTTTTTTTTGGTAACTAGGGAATCGAAAACTGGGATGGTGCTGGTACTCACATGACTCAAGGTCCAAGTGTCCAATCTCGTCCGCTACCACTATACCCCTAGGTGCATCCACACAACCCGCAAGGATGGGCATAGGTAAGCCAGGGTGATTTGAACTCGTGACCTCCATTTACAACATTTCTTTCATATCAAGTGAATCGCCGGTTGAGCTACACCCCTAAGGGTTGAGTGCCGATTAATTAACTGATGAACACAATAGGTAATTGAACTAACAACCAACACACTTATTGGGGGGTTTTATAATGCTTAAGAAATGGTTACGACGATGAGCTACATTCTCTAGGATAGATTTAATGCATTCTAACTTGCTGGAAAATGTGTAGATGACTTTGGCTCAGAGACAACGTCCTTTGAACATGCTTCTTCTTTCGAGTCCTTCATGCTTTACTACTGCCTTACTTTTTCATTTCCTCTCTAACTTTGTTCTCCATTGAAGCTCTTCTTCTTCATGGCCTTCAGATTTAATGGGTTGCCTTGGAAGACCAACTTTCACAATGATTTGTTTCATCTTCCAAACATTTATAGACTGTTGACTCAAGTTCGCAAATTAAATTTTTCTTAATTATAAAGTTAAAAAGAAATGATTTTCTAGAGGGGATCTATTTAGGATAAGGGGATGTGAATCTTGTGATGAACGTCTTCTTTTTATCTCCCCCATTCAAATTAAAAGAGGATGTTGACAATAGAGGCTTAATCTTCTTTTGGCAATAAACAACTTTATATTGAGTTTGTTATTTATATATCCACTTTCATTTTTCATGATAAGTAATCTTATAACTTTATATTAAGCAAGGATACCGTGGTCAGTTGGTGGGTATTAAGCAAGGATATAGTAGTCGGTTGATGGAGTTAGATGGATTTCATTCCATGCATCCAAGTTCAATTTTGTTGTGACATCTTCTATTTTGGATCTTGTTTGCAGGAAATATATATATAAAGGTCTTGCTATTTGAGCGCCTTCTTTGCAGACAAAGCCAAATCGCAAGATTTCATCCGAGGAGGAGTTTCGTCTTTGCTTGAGAAATGGAATCATTTTATGTAACCTTCTCAACAAGGTTCAACCGGGAGGAGTGTGCAAGGTCGTTGCAAATCATGTTTCTGCCTATCAATATTTTGAGAATGTTAAGAATTTTCTTGCAGCTCTTGTACAGATGAAGTTGCCTACTTTTGAAGCTTCTCTGTTAGAGCAAGAAAGCTCGCAGCCGGGTTCTACTACAAAGATTGTTGACTGTATCTTGGCGCTAAAGGATTATTATAAATGGAAACAACAGTGTGGAGGAAATGCAACTCCTAATTGTGTGCCTGTAACTCTGCCAAACACATCAGTTAGAAACATGCAGGACGACGGAGAGAAAAGAATGGATGACATCTTTCAATCTAATGCCTTAATAGGAGCTTGGTTAAAGCGGGTTGCTGAAGAAATAACTAGTAACAAGGAAAATGTTGACCAGAACCTTGTGGAAGCCATACAAGCTGCTGCACCGCATGGCTCGACGCAAACATTCATGAATCTTATCATTGCGATTATTGCAGAGAATAAACAAGATAAACTTTCTCAGGATCAAGACAATCAGCACTCAGTGACCTCTTTGAGTTATCTCAAAAGAGGAAAGATTTAATGATGTATGATGTTTCTGTTCAAATGATAGAGATATACAACGAACAAGTGAAGGATCTTCTGGGAACAGATGCCTCCAACAAGAAATTAGATATTCGAAATAATGGTCATAATGGATTTAATGTACCAGATGCCATACTTATGCCCGTTAAAGCAACCTCTGATGTTTTGGATTTGATGAATTTTGGGCAAAAGAATCGTGCTGTTAGCTCTGCTGCACTGAATGACCGCAGCAGCCGTTCTCACAGTGTATTGACTGTGCACGTGCAAGGTACAGATCGTGTTTCTGGGCATAACCGTCATAGCTGCCTTAATTTGGTAGATCTTGCTGGAAGTGAGAGGGTGGATAAATCTGAAGTAACTGGAGATCGTTTGAAGGAGGCACAATACATCAACAAGTCCCTAAGTCCCTTTCATCTCTAGGAGACGTTCTTGCAGCATTGGCACAAAGGAGTCCCCATGTGCCATATCGAAATAGCAAATTGACTCAATTGCTTCAAGATTCCTTAGGTGGCAAGGCAAAGACGCTCATGTTTGTGCACATAAGCCCTGAACCGGAATCATATACAAAGACAATAAGCTCCCTTAAGTCTGCTGAAAGAGTGGCGTCTGTTGAACTTGGTGCTGCTCCTTTGAATAAAGAAAGTGGAGAAGTTCGTGAGCTTAGACAGTTTGAAGAAAGCGTTGGCAAGGAAAGAAGCAGAAGTAGCGCAGTTACACGATATGAAAATGAAAGAATCCCCATACCAACTCCATACACCAGTGAGAACTCGTAGATTGAGCCTTGAAGGGACTGCCATAAGCAAAGTTGAGGTACAAAATGGAAATGGTAATTGTAATTGTGAGATGGTTTGTCAAGATGATAAATTGGTAGGCAAACAAAATGGCAATGGAAACCGTCGGAGTAGTCTGCGGATTGAGCATAAAAATTTATCAGTTGCAAAGAGTGGGACAGACAGTGAAACAAACACAAATAGAAATACAGGAACTGAGACACCATCTGCAACTAAAAAGACCTCTCAAATAAAAAAGTCACTACAGTCCTTTGGAAAACTAATCAATGGTGTTGGTGGCGGAAAACGAATAACAAGTGAAGTGGAGGCATCACCCCCTGGACCTGTACCTGCATGTAGAATTGATGTAGAATTGAGTGCAGATTATCTAGTGTTGGACAGACCCAACCCTTATCAAACAGGCAGCCACTTGAGCGCAGATTATCTAGTGTTGGACAGACCCAACCCTTCTCAAACAGGCAGCCACTTACAGGAAATGGGGTTCCTACTCCAAGGCGAAATTCAATAGAAGGAAATGGGGTCCCTACTTCAAGGAGAAATTCAATTGAAGGAAAACGAAGGTCATTGTAATGAGGTACATCTACCTGTAAATCACATTTCCATCTCAGAAGTCTGGCAGGATCCGGTTATCTATTTAGTATTGCTGTTGTGAATCGGCTTATGAGAGCACTTATTTTTTGCTGTTGAAAGCATAAACAGTGAATAGACTGGAGAAGGGGATATTTTTTGCATTGTGCAGTAAGCATTTTTGTTGCATAAACAGTGAATAGACTGGAGAAGGGGATAATTTTTGCATTGTGCAGTAGCAATTTTGTTGATTGCAAGTTTTTTTTCTCTGAAAAAATTGTAATTTTTATATTTATTTTTCTTGGCTTTTCCTATTTCTTTGATTGAACAACTCTTTTGTGATGCGTAAGTTCTACTTTAACGACTTATTGTATTTGTTTGACAACATTTGAAAGCATTGACGAAGGGTGTAATGAATTTATAATAAAAAAACTAGAGGAAGAGTTTCAAAATTTTTGCGTTTATATTTGGTTGAGTGGGATTATTTTTAACACTAAGAGTTACTCCAACATATTATTCAAGGTATTATGTTATTAGGGTGTACTCGTATTATGATGGCTCTTCTAGGTGTAACATGATTTTTAAGGGTTTTTATGTTATTAGGGTTTAATGATAAAGTGAATTTAGATTTTAAGTGAATGTTTTTGTAATACTTAGGTTTAGGTTTATTTTTAGTGAAGAAGGTTTAATTTTCCAGTTCTTATTGTTTTCTTTGATGGCGCGGTGTGAGATCTCTGTGCAACAGGTAGGGTCATTGTTTTAAACAAGAATCACTGGTTCAATTTGAATCTAAATTGTGGGGCGGGCACAAACATGAAATCAGAATTGATGACATTATGGTGTGTTGTGAAAGTTGCAGACACATTTGGGCTACATGAGATCACAGTATTTGATGACTCCAAAGTGACCATTAAATGGACCAAAGGATTATATAAACTCAATGTTATCTCACTCTTTCAATGGTGTCAAAGAATTTCTACGAAGATTCGTTGTTTTGGTGATATTTTGTTTGATCACATTTATCGACAACACAATACCTTGGTGGATAACTATCGAAGCTAGCTATGGATGGTGAGGAAGGAGTTATTCTGTGGGAAGAAATTCAGGATGCTCAAGTCACAGATTTGGGAACTTTTAAAATTTTTGAATGTTAGGTTCGGTTTTTATTTTTCTAGGTATATGATCGATGTATGGGATGAGATCTAGTTTATACAGAAACTCTGTTTTAGTTTCTTTTTGACTTTTTGAAGGGGAAGGCTATATATCTGTGATGTTAAGAAATGGATTTGGCCTATTTTGTAGTTATTAAGTCGTTATGACTTAAACATATCTGTATTAGTTGATTAAGATGAATAAGAATAATATGCTTTTTTTTTTTCTGCTGAAAAAAAGAAGAAGAAGGTTTAATTTTTCTTTAAAGAATTTCATCAATTGAAGTTCAATAATTTGTAATTAATCATATTTGTTTATTATCTTTTTAAAATGTATTAAAAAATTTCATTGTATTTATTGTGATTCAAATATTAAAATAAAATTTTAAAAATAAACCAATCTAATAAAAACTAAAAAATAATTTTTTTATAATTGTTAATTATAATAGGTCATTTACAATAATTATTTAGTACATAAGCTTAAAAATTCACTTCATTATAATACCCTTTCACTATAACAATATAACAATAAATAAATAATGACATTTCATTTCTAATAGGAAAGAAAATGATGATAACTTCTTTCCCTCAGAGACTACTCATACTATGATTTGTATTAGTGATTTGAGGGTTTTCATGCTATTAGGATTTAGGTATAAGGTGGACTTAGATTTCAAACAAATATTTTTGTGGTACTAAGGTTTATTTTTAGTGAAGGATGTTTAAATTTGCTTTAATAAACTACATCAATTGAAGTTCAATAACTTGTAGAGAGGCTTAATACAAGTTAAAATACAAAATAAATAAAAAATTTACAATATTGACCTTAACCTAAAGTTCAAAACCAAAGAGACATATATTATAAATAGTTAAAATTAAAAAAATTAATGAAACTTAGATACTTCATGTTATGCTATCTCAGAGGTGAGTCATTATTAAATTAGGATTTACATACCAGAGATTTGAGCACATACACAAGATTTACATATTAAACAAGTGTAGATCCATCTTAACTCTAGATCTACCAAGCGTCGAGAGGGATCAAATCCCTTGAGATGCAAACTTTTCCTCAAATTTTACACTTAAGTTTGCATTTCAGTGGATTTGATCCCTCTCAGCGCTTAGTAGATCTAGAGTTGAGATGAATCTATATTGGTTTTAGACAAGTCCCTTAAAATAATTATTTACCGCATAAACTTCAAAGTTCCATTTCTTACATTGAAATTTACATGCATTATCCAAATTTTTAACAGGTTTTCTCTCATCATGAGTGGGGGTAGCGATTATGCTCATGTATGTTGTGGTGCGTATCCGCAAGCATGAGCACAAGCACTAGTGTGTCACCTGGTAGAACTTGAACTCTCATTTCATTAACTCAATACATTACATTTGACCACATCATTTAAATTTAATTTTATGGGGCTCTCATTTTCCTTGAAGGAAATATAGAGGTAGGCTTCTCATGGGGGATAGGAATATTTCTAAACAATTGAGCATAATTATATGCCCTATAGCTTAGAACAATTTTATTGCAAGTTTACTAGGTAAAGAAAATTAGATTGTAGGGGACTCTTTGTCATCAACCAAGTGCGAAAGATGAAGCTTAAGGAGGGGGTTTTGTTTTATAGAGCCTTTCAAAGAACATTTGGGATTCTAAAAATGATAGACGAAGTCAAGTTCTTTCAATCATAAGGAAAATGAGGCCATATACTTGGAGAAGGGGGTCTTGGTAAAAAATGGGGACCCCCCTAAAAGGGGAGTCCCCATTTTTTCACACGTGTCACTTTTGAAAAGGAAAGAGTTAATTAGACAAAAAAAACTTATAATTTGTAGTGAAAAGTCAATCAGATTTTATTGTTGATAATAAATCTTATACTCTTGTGATTTATTTCTAGTGATAATTTTTCTTTTGGCACTCAAATTATATCTAGATAAAACTTTTGATGTCAAATTACATCCCAAATTAACTCGCAACAAAAACCATTGGGATCAGGCTCCATTGGAGCTGTCATTTCCCACTCCAATGCATACAAGAAAATATATTAACCGAGGGAGAGAATCGGGGTCGAGCTCTTCCCTTGAGTCTTTTCCCCCATATTTGTCCTTTGGAACTCATGCCCACCCACCAAATCAGAGAGATCGGAGGCCCCCTCTTTAAGAATGGGTTCTCTACTCCATAAACTAGGTAGGCGTGTTCCTTTCTATTTAGTAAAGGAATAGACAAAATTCTTAAAAAGTGGGATTGTCTCCTCATGGGAGAATTCGTCCCATTTAAAGTAGCCTCCTCCTTTCCCTTGAAACGATAACCCAATGCTTCTTATATATATATATATATATATATATATATATCATCCTTCTTACAATTTTTACTTGTGAATATATAATGTAAAACATTATAATTATGTATTTTATTTAGTTTTTTATAATGTTTAATTATTATAATGTATTATGTACACGAATACAATGTATCATTATAATTTAATAATATTTCCAAAGGAGGTGACTTTTATATACCCTTATCTATTTTATCATCTTAAAGGTGCTAAGTATAAATCTTGGCATCTTTATCTAAGATAATATAATTGTTTATAATAAGATAGATCAATTAGTCTAACATAGGATGATAATTACTTTATGCTAATAAAATGTAATAGGAGTTAGATAATGGTTTGTGACTAAGAGCCACTATCATCAACATAAGATGATAACACACATCACTTAAGGTAATTAAGTAAGTCACTTTACCTTTTTTTCCAGTGCCCGTAGCACTAAGATGAACCCCCCTAGTACTAGACACGGGTTTTTATTGGCTACCCTACCATTTACCTTCCCCTCTGCCCCTAGTGGATTCATGCCCTCATCGTCAAGTTGTGTCATAACCTTCAGTCTCATAGGTCTCTAATCAACAATTACAACTTAGGAATTAAATAACAATACTTACAAGGTTTACTGGTGGGTCCTTGGCCTTGAGCTCCTCACCATAAACAAATACATAGTTACATTTTCAGTTACAAAAGAATAGGGCAAAGAGGGATGTTACATCCCCCCCCCTAAAAATAACACCATCCTCGGTGTTGGTAATTTTTTATTTATTTATCTTCGACTTTTAATCGTCTTCGAGCTTCTACAATTTTTGCATGTCGTTATTGCTCCTCTTTCTTTCATAACTTGTTCTTTACACAATCCATACAAGGCCTTCCAAACATTTTCAGTACAACATAAACATACCATTTTCAATTTTAAATTAGAACGTAAGCAATAAATTCTTTTGCATCATACTGTGGTTTCCATTCATGGAAAAACTTCTAGTCTTTTTTCGTTGAACTTCGTGCTCTTATCACCATAAGGAAACATAATACATTATTATTTTTCAATATAAATCAAAAGAATGCATAGGTAAAGCAAGAATTTACTTATCTTTGGAGGATATCCTTCACTTCCAACTCTCGGACTCTCAGCTAGTCCTTAAGTTGCGATAGACATTCTCTTCATTCACAAGTTAACAACATTTATATCATGTGTTTTCAGGTGATGACCCTCAACTTGACATTCATCCTTATCTTTGGATGAATTTTGCATTACCTATAGTATTATTTGCATACATAATACTTAAACATTAGGGAAGCTAATAGCCCATTCACTTGGCAGCTTTTACCTTATGTTCCATTGTTATATCATGGAGATGAAAGACTTCAACAATTGCTTTGTTGAGCATAAACTTTCCCTTGAGATTTGGGACTTCAACAACACTTTGTTGAACACAGAACTCTCCGTTGAGATCCGTCACCAATTTCAGTGTGGTCTTACGGGATTTAAGCTTTTGAGATTACTCATCTTTTGATTGCTAGTAAAAAAATTTCCTTCTAAAAAAACATCAAACAATGTCCTGTTTTCCCAAATGTTATTTTTTTATTAGTGCGCCTAGGTCATGCCATTGATGATCACCGACTCTCTCTCTCTTCCACTCAAGCTCTCTTGTTTGAGTCCAAGAAATTTCTCTCTTTTCCACTCAAGCTCTCTTGCTTGAGTCCAGGAAATTATTTTATTTTCCACTCAAGCTCTCTTGCTCAAGTCCAGGAAATTATTTTAGCATGGTTAGAGCTGGATCACCAATTTCGCCACTTGGTGTTTTTCCTTCTTGATATTGTCTTTTTCCCTTTTATGGATCATTAATAATGATCATATTATTTTTGGTCTGCATTCACTCCCAATCACAGCATTTAACTACTTGCGACACATAATTTGGTTTTCATTGTGGCTTCATTGCCATCACCAAGTCCTCTGAATCTTTTACCACTTCACAAATGGTTAGTCGTAACACCATATCATCAATCCATCAATAATAGGTTTACATATTTATTGATCAACTATTACTCATTAATATTTTATATGTTTTGATGATTTAACTATTTCTATACCTTAGTCTTTGATATTTATTCAAACCCTTGCAATATGATTTATAATCACCATATTTTAGGCACAACCTTATATACTACTTTTGTTGTCAACAAGTCACGTAGATATTGTCAATATACCAAAAGCCAATTGTTGGTGCGACTTTTCATAATACAATCAAAATTTTAAGAAATCATTTTCTAAACATGGGTTTTAGTTTCCATATGATCTTGTAACCAAACAAATATAATAAGATGTTAAAAACTCATCACTCACTCCCGAGTGATTTAACTCTAATATTCACACAAGATTATTTATAATCAACATTCAATTTTTTATCCTGATTTTCATCTGTCATAAATCATGGACATAATCCTACAATGTTAGTACATAAACATTTATTGTTCCCTTTTTCATAAACTATGTTTTCTCATGGAGTATAGTAACTTATCCACCTGATAAGTTTACAATCTTTCCAATAGTGCCAAGTTATAATGGCTACTATATTCACCATTCAAACATTTAACTTGCGTATTCATAATGAAAATCGTAAGACTATGATCTTATCGACTAGACATCTTTGTCTATAATTGTATATATAGAAGTAATTCTAGAACAACATTTGTACTTATTTCAGAATATATTTAACCCAAACTCCATTATTCAATATATAATCATAATGCTTCCAAAATAAACCAAAAACGAAAGTACTACTTGTAAACTCATGGATTTCAATCTAACCAATTGTTTTGGGCAATGTAATAAACCATCTCGTCGAAGAATTTAATCTCTCCATCTTATTGGTCACATCTCGGAGAACTTGAATATTAATTCATGTGATACATGCCTTCGTCCATTCCTTCTATGCATACAAAAAAAAATCAATTTGTTAGTTCAACAATCTTCATACCTTCTTACTTCATGTTGAGTCCAAATAGTCCCGAGTGCTGCAAATTCAGCTCTGATACCACTTTCTAACACACACCAATATCATTGTTACCAATTTAGAGGAAATGGGGTATAAATTTTTTCCCTTCCATCATCCAACAAAATATGTTAGCCTTTATAATCATTAATCATCCTAGTCAAATATTCTCATCTCATGCATTTAGATCTAACTTGAAATTCATCATCAATCTTTAATCTCACTATAACATACTCAATGTCATAGGTTCTATGATTATTCAACCGGACATAGAAGAGTATGATATTTATCTTCCATCAACCAAAGTTCGTCAATAAAAATAATATAAAATAATAACTACTTTGCAAGGCAACCCTCAAGGAAATATAAAAATAGCACCTACATAGGTCCATTATTCCCATAAGGGATTATAATAATTCATCATGTCTTCCTCCATAAAGTATTTAATGCCAAAGAAAAATTCTTAGTTACCACACAAGGTTAGTCTAATAAATTAAGACTTTATCATAGGAATGCATAACCCTTTGTCAATATAGTCTAATTATTTATATGATGTTCCATACATTTGATATCACCCAATCTCCTTATGGCCACACCATGCAAGATTAAGAATTTAAATCATGAAAACATCATGGCATGGGTTATGCATAGTATACTCAAATTTCAAAATAACTTTACCCATTGCAAGATGCTACTCTATTATGTGCACTTCCTCTACAAGGATTTTCATTTAAATTATAACTGTACATCTCACACCCTATCACTATGATAATGACATCGATCATTTAGATATACTATGCACATATTTATAAAGTAAATCACATACCTTGTCATTATGTTGATCTCATAATCCCAAGTACAATTTTGATCTCATCAATATGCATAATTACCATAATTATTTCATAACAACTACGTGTGTGAATAATGGAAACCAATGATATTTATAAACTGGACATCTTTTAAAACAATATAACGATGAAAGTGCTTATCTGGTTGGATAGACTCGTGCAACTGACGGTTTGAGTGTAAATTTCCTCCCAACCATTTGGCTCCTTGTCCGGTGTATATTTCTTCCACCAAGAAGCCACCCTCGAGCTGGCAATGAATCCACTAGAGAAGAATAACCGGACTCCAAGATCTCTCAACTAAGGATGAAGATTTCACTTTACAAGAGTTCTTAAGGAAATATCTCCTAAGATCTTTTGACTAAATATATATACTAATCAAACCCATACTGAAAGGGATCTCAATCTTCTTTCATGTGCCATCTCTTCCACAAAGATGTATTTACACATAAAATCCAACATAGACTACGCCAACCTCACTAAGAGATTTACCTTGCATTTAGCAACGTTAAGCAAATACTATTATTCTTGTAAGCTTATTTACATGCAACATTTATATAGGTGTTTTAGATACACAGTAATCATTACTAAAGATGGAGTTGTAATCGATTCTCAAGAATGAGATCGCCACGCAATGGTTATATAATATAAGGTAGTGATCGATCTAACACTGAGATTGCCTCCCTTTAAAATACAAATATGTCAACAACCAAAATGACGCATGACAAATACAGAGTTCATACATACAATACAACGATTGAACTATATGGATATCGCATGCTAATCATGTAATGTTTGGCAGGTTTTTTATTTTATGAGCTGACATGAATTTTTTTAATTATTTTTTTATTTTATCACTTTTTACTATTAGATGTAATGCTACATCACACATGTAACGCTACATCATACACGTTACAAGATCTCCCTCATATTATCACTTTTTACTATTAGATGTAACACTACATCATACACGTTACAAGATCTCCCTCATAGTATCACTTTTTACTATTAGATGTAATGCTACATCACACATGTAACACTACACATACACGTTACAAGATCTCCCTCATACTGGGCTGTAGAGCGCCTCTCAGTGCAAAAAATCATTATGTTTAGGTTTTGGTGTGGGGTTTTGAACCCTCATCTTGGCTCTAGTTTCGGTTATTTCGAAGAGTATTTGAATAGCAAGTTTTCTGTTGATTTTGGTTTTGCAAAAGTAAAGTTGATGCACAACTAAAAGTATGCCTTCGACACCTCCAGGTTATGTTGAGTCTGTTGTGATAATGAAACTAGGGCTAGGCCCAATATTGTGTTTAACTACTCAGGGTTTTGTTGACCACCCTAGCCATAAGCTGGTTGTGACCCTGTCATGGTTGAAATGCTAAAGCATACGTTTTTGTGTAAACGAAAACATGGAGGGTTTCGAACCCTATTCTCCATACATTTCTTGTTTGATAAACAAATGTGTGGTGTTAAACCCAAATTAATTAATAGAAATATTGTAAATCTATATTAGATTCGAATGCGAAAGCATAATTTAGTACTATATGTCTGAATAATAATAGTGTGAATTTAATACTTCTTTACTGCAATAATAGACTTTGTTATGGTTAAAGCTAGCACTATGAATTCGATGTTTGAAGCTTTGAGTTATTGTTTTAACTTATAAGAGTTTTCTTGAAAATGTATAAATGAAATATGAGAATATTTATGTGAAATACTAAAATGGAAAAGAGACCAGATTCAATACTTAGAAAGTAATTTTATTTGATTTTGATCATGTATTACTATAGACAGAATATAAGTGTTAATGTATGAGATCATTCGAATGCATATGATGGTATTTATGTGACTATACTAAATGTATACATATTAAGTTTCTTAGTTAGCAATTATCTGAAAGAAACAATGTGTCTATACTGAAATAAAATAGACTTGTTTATAAATTCCACACTTCGAATGTATTCACAGTACTACATTTCACATCTATTTTAATTCTATCTTCTCTGTACTAGAGTACGAAATTTATAAACAATGTGTGGAAAAATGCAGGGAAGAGATTTTATTCTATTATTCAGAAATAATTAACACATCTAGAAAACATTGAACCTAACAGATGTGTAAATTTCAGAAAAGATAATTTGCAGAAATAAATCATTCATTTTTCAGTACAGAATATTTAAGAGTTAATTCAACAGCTGATAACATAAGCAATCAGGCTTCTAGTATTAACTTGACAACAATAAATAAGATAACACAAATGAACCTGATAACTGTAGAAGAAACAAACAACCAAAGGAGGTCGTTCCACCCAACCAACTCCTGAAGACAACCAAGTTACTTGCCTTAGGACCCTCGAGCCTGTTCACTGAACCACCAGGACGAAGATGCTGTGTGGAGTAATGAAATAAATTCCCTTGCAACTCAGCAGCAGTACTTCCAGCTTTTAGCAATATTGAACTCAGCAATGTGGCTGCACTAGTTCAGAATGCAGTCTTAGTTCACTCAATCACTCCTAACTTTCCCCTCATCAAATCTCTTGTGCACATAAATTATCATAAGGTAGAAAATGAATAGTCCCCTGCTGAATTCGACGGGTAGATAAGTAGCATGCCTAGGTCTTTTGGTCAGTTTATTTCAGTAAATGAGCCACCTGCTCAGTTCCACTTTCTTGGGGAACATGACCATAAAAGTAAGGAAGTTTCCCCCTGCAACAGTTAGAGTGATTTGAGGATGCTTCCAGGTGTCAGATTGCTCTCCACCACAGTCCATTCCTCCTAGTGGGCCAATGAACACTCATTCAACAGTCTCCTTTGGATGTTTGTCTCCTCTTTTATTTATTTATAATAAAATATTCAAAGTAATTAATTATAGTCATCCATGACCCCACTTGGTCAATAGTCATAAAAATTTACAATAAAAATAAAACATAATGTTTTCTGCATAACATAAAATGTCTAGAGTTTGGGTATGTGCCAATATATACCCAGCGATCAACCTGAGATCAATTCATAATGTAGTATAGTATATATATACACAACGATCATATGAGATTGAATCATAATGCAGTATAATATATAGCCTTCTCAATATCACTCAGATGAGATGAGATTAACTCTTTCCTTTTCAATATCACCTTGAACGAGCCTTCTAAGTAAATGGTTCAGTGAAGCATAGCCGTCTTTGACTATTCCCAAACAAAACCAGACAAAAAAAAGCCCTCAAGAAATGCCCCTTTTATTTATTTTCTCTTTCGTTTTCTTTTTCCTATTTTTTCAAATTTTTATTTATTTTCCCTCTTATTTGAAATAAATGAAAAATTACACTTTTTGTCAATTTTAATTATATTACATATTATTTAGTTATATTTTTTATCGGATGACAAAAATAGTCATTTTATTTAGTATTTTTTAGTTGTGTTGCTCTAATTTAGTCATTTTTAGCTTAGAAACAATCACATGACTAACTTTTTTTAGTCACGCAGTCATTTTTATCACTTTTTATACTAGTGGTTTGGGGCGCTTGATAGACCATTGGAAATATTTATCCGAGGAGTACAATAGTGAAACATAACCATCCCAAAGCATACTACTATTATCTGGGCTGTTGCGAACCTAAAAAAACATCGATTAGGGCCTTAAAACGACCTCAAAAGTTCAAGACCGGAAAAACCATAGAAAAATTACTAGAAAATTGCTAAAATGGAAAATTGTTTTGAGCCAGTGCAATAGGTGGGTGGCCACCTATATCCATCTGGTTCAGTGTCACTCATCATACTGGCGAAAAAGGTCTCAAAGTATTGGTCGCCAGTTTTGTAAGTATCTTCAAAATTTGAACTCATTTTTTAAAGATTCTCTTGTAAAAATTAAATCTAAGATATATAATTTGTCCATGTGTCATATTCTTACGGGAATTGAAATATAGACGACATCCAAATAGCACTGAAAAGGAAATGATGTAGCAAGATAAATGGACAGACTTTTTTATATGGATGGAGACTGATCAGGTATGCTGTTTATGAGTTTTCCTTTGATGTATTTAATTTGTTTTCCACAATAAGTACTGAACCCGTGTCCGTAACTTCCTACCATACATTCTCTACATATTCCTCCTAGGACTATAAGGCTCATCCAACTTATTTCTAGAATGTACAAGTGCCACATGATCAACAAGCAACTTGTACATGCCACTATCCTACATACCTCTAGCCAAAGTGTGTAGAATTGATAAACTACAAACATTAATAATGCACTATGGATCTTCAAATGCAACTCTATATGGAAGGTTTTCCATACAAGAAATTGAAAGAAGATTTTTCTTCAAACTAGGAACAACCTAAACATCATTCAAATCAAGAACGTCACCTTCTTACATCTAGAAGAACATGGAGCCCAATCCTTTTATGGTATTAGAGGCATCATCACCCAACTTCATTCCCATACTAGGTTACTTGACCAAATATCACCAACAAGGTAGCATCAACATTGACAAGTCCTCTTTGGCACATACACTGGTATCCCAAAAGTGTATATGAAGTATCATCCACTCTCCTTCATAAAAGCACACGAAGTAGTACTAGGGTTTCCATGTGCCACAAAACCCTAGTCTTCTTTAGTCATAAGAGCTACCAGTTAACATGCATCCTTTTCTACACTATGGTTTTCCCCAAACCTTAGTCTTATTTTCCTTTTAAGTGTGAAAATATGATCCCAGAATTTCCCTTGATATTCATCAATGAATTTAGAATCCTATACAAAGAGAACAAATATACATTAATAAGGTTAGAAGAAGATAATTTTGACCTAGTATCAAATCTCTAACTCAAGCATGTCTTTAAATTACAACATAAACTCAAGAATATGCGTTAGCCATTTCTTCTACAACTTCTTCAGCTATAGCCTCTTATTGCACAACTTCATTGAATATGTGATCAATGTCAACATTGATGAACTATGGACACATCTTCTCTAAATGATTAGCTTTATTTATGCAACAAAAAATGTCCATAGCTATGTCTTATGGTATCAGAAGATTATTCACTGTAGAAGTTTATGGAGGATTTAAGCAGCTATCATTTTCTTGAAAAATGGCCTAAAAGGTTTTTATCTTGAACTTCTCCACTTTTCTTCTTAAAATCTAAAATATCATTTAACAATCTTTGAGAAACTTGTTGCAAGCTTTCCCCGTCTATAGAATCTTTCTCATTGGACTCTTTGTTAGGATTGTCAACATGATGATTTCTTTGTAGTGTGAAGACTCTTCTTCTCCTACAAACTAGGGTTTTCCCTTCAATATACTAATTTACTTATAATTTGTGAGCTTCTTCAAAATCGTGTGCCAATGTATCCTTTCCTACTCTTTCGACAAACATTGTAGTGGAAATTGAAAAAAGTACTGAAATAAAACTCTAGTAATGCATCTTCTGTTGATCTAGATCTCATAGGAATCTTGTTAACAATGGTGGTGAATATTTGATTATTTCCAAGCACATTCTCTTGAATAATATTACATAGAAAGAATGTTATGCATTGAACTATGAAATCACATCCAAAGTCTTCAGAATATTTGAAAGGAAGAGTAGGAATAGGGGATGGTGTATTTGATTTGATGGTTCTGGTATTTCATGAAGGGTACGAGAGATAAAATATACAAGACTCCCTAAATTGGATTCTTCTTTGCCTTCATTTAAAACTCTTTGAACCCTTCTATGTCTAGGTAACTTGTGCATAACTCTTAAGGCACATATTTGACAAGTGTAACTTTGGGTATGATGGTGAAATGTTTGATACTCTTCCAATTTAGTTTATGAGATTCATCAGCAATAAATGATGTAATATATATACATGGAAAACATTAGGAGTTTTATGCAAACTACAAAGAAATTAGAATTACTAAAACCTTATTGCTAGAATGTACAAGTGCCACATCATGGCTCATCCAACTTATTGCTAGAATGTACAAGTGCCACATGATCAACAAGCAACTTGTACATGCCACTATCCTACATACCTCTAGCCAAAGTATGTAGAATTGATAAACTACAAAGATTAATAATTCACTATGGATCTTCAAATGCAACTCTATATGGAAGGTTTTCCATACAAGAAATTGAAAGAAGATTTTTCTTCAAACTAGGAACAACCTAAACATCATTCAAATCAAGAATGTCACCTTATCACATCTAGAAGAACATGGAGCCCAATCCTTTTATGGTATTAGAGGCATCATCACCCAACTTCATTCTCATACTAGGTTACTTGACCAAATATCACCAACAAGGTAGCATCAACATTGACAAGTCCTCTTTGGCACATACACTGGCATCCCACAAGTGTATAAGAAGTATCATCCACTCTCCTTTGTAAAAGAACACGAAGTAGTACTAGGGTTTCCATGTGCCACAAAACCCTAGTCTTCTTTAGTCATAAGAGCTACTAGTTAACATGCATCCTTTTCTACACTATGGTTTTTCCAAAACCTTAGTCTCATTTTCCTTTTAAGTGTGAAAATATGATCCCGGACTTTCCCTTGATATTCATCAATGAATTTAGAATCCGAGACAAAGAGAACAAATAAACATTAATAAGGTTAGAAGAAGACAAGTTTGACCTAGTATCAAATCTCTAACTCAAGCATGTCTTTAAATTACAACATAATAGATGAATATAAACTCAAGCATGTCTTTAAATTACAACATAATAGATGAATATAAACTCAAGCATATGCTTTAGCTATTTCTTCTACAACTTCTTCAGCTATAGCCTCTTATTGCACAAATTCATTGAATATGTTATCAATGTCAACATTGATGAACTATGGACACATCTTCTCTAAATGATTAGCTTGATTTATGTAACAAAAAAAGTCCATAGCTATGTCTTATGGTATCAGAATATTATTCACTGTGGAAGTTTATGGAGGATTTAAGCAGCTATCATTTTCTTGAAAAATGGCCTAAAAGGTTTTTATCTTGAACTTCTCCACTTTTCTTCTTAAAATCTAAAATATCATTTAACAATATTTGAGAAACCTATTGCAAGCTTTCCCCGTCTATAGAATCTTTCTCATTGGACTCTTTGTTAGGATTGTTAGAAAAATAGGATCGCAGAGCAATAACAATAAACAAAAATGCAAATATAATCACACACACACATTACAAGAGAGACACAGATATATCATGGTTCACCCAACTTCGGATACATCCACACTGAAGTTGCCAGTCCTTATATTATACCATCCAACAAGGCGAAGGGATACAACCTGCAGCACAGCTGCTGCACTTCCTCTTCACTCTCTCACAGTCTCTCTTCACGATCTCAGAGATCTTTACAATGCATAATACCTAATACATCAACCCTAGCCGTATTACAATGTCTTTCTTTTATAAGGGAAATAAAATGGGAAAATACCACGGGATACCCAAAACCATGGGCCCGAAAACTATTGGCGAAAACAACCCCAAAACCCCAAGGTAGGGGAATGAGTGTATAGTCCTCTGAGGTGCACGGCTGAGACAATATCATCTATGAGACTAGAAGATCTGGCTCCACAACCAACAAGGATTGTCAACATGATGATTTCTTTGTAGTGTGAAGACTCTTCTTCTCCTACAAACTAGGGTTTTCCCTTCAATATATTAATTTACTTATACTTTGTGAGCTTCTTCAAAATTGTGCGCCAATGCATCCTTTCCTACTCTTTCGACAAACATTGTAGTAGAAATTGAAAAAAGTACTGAAATAAAACTCTAGTAATGCATCTTCTATTGATCTAGATCTCAAAGGAATCTTGTTAACAATGGTGGTGAATATTTGATTATTTCCAAGCACATTTTCTTGAATAATATTACATAGAAAGAATGTTATGCATTGAACTATGAAATCACATCCAGAGTCTTCAGAATATTTGAAAGGAGGAGTAGGAATAGGGGATGGGGTATTTGATTTGATGGTTCTGGTATTTCATGAAGGGTATGAGAGATAAAATATACAAGACTCCCTAAGTTGGATTCTTCTTTGGCTTCATTTAGAATTCTTTGAACCCTTCTATGTCTAGGTAACTTGTGCATAACTCTTAAGGCACATATTTGACAAGTGTAACTTTGGGTATGATAGTGAAATGTTTGATACTCTTCCAATTTAGTTTATGAGATTCATTAGCAATAAATGATGTAATATATATACATGGAAAACATCACGAGTTTTATGCAAATGGGGTTGTAGTGCTAAGCGATATGCAACAAGTCCGACTCTTTATAGGATTTCAAATTGCCCTAAAAATCGATGTGACGACTTTTCCATTTTTCCAAACCGAATAATACTCTTATTAGGTCTAATATGAATAAAAACTTAATCTCCAACATTATAAATTCAATCAATTATATGAGCATCACCACAACTCTTTTGTCTATTGACTTGTGCTTCCTTTAACCATCACCTAATCTGAATTACCTGCTCTCCCATTTCTTGAACCAATATTGGTCCTATGATTACTTGGAGCTTCTAACATGTCCCAACTCAAAGGAATCCTGCATGGCCTCCCATATAAATCCCGATAAGGTGACATTCCAATATAATTATGGTAATTATTATTGTAAAAAACTCCACAAATATAAGTACTTTTCGAATGGGTAGGTTGATCCATAACATACATCCTAGCATGTCTTCCATTACCTTATTAACCCTCTTTGTTTGTCCATATGTTTTTGGATGATATGTTGAGCTTAGATTTCATTGAGTTGTCAATGATGATTGTAAGCTTGTCCAAAAATTGGAAGTAAACTTAGAGTCTTTATTTGAGATTTTTTTTTAGGAAACCCATGAAGGAAAATGATATCATTAAACAAGGATAATTTTAGGGGCGAAATTTAGCCCATGGGCTATTTTTCCATGTTTTTTTTCTTCCAAAAACGATTCGCCAATTTGCATTTTTTGAAGCCCCATTTCGCCCAACTTTGACGAGGTAAACTTTTTTCACTCTAAAAACCACCAAATTACTATATAAACTATATAAAATCCTTATAAATTGAAATAATTTTAGTATACTTCATTTAGCAAGAAAAAACATATTAAATTTGTATACCTCATTTGAAAATCCATTGTTGAATAGAAATATTGTAAATAGTTTGAATTTGTATGAATTCTCACCAGACATCATACCAATATTTCTTTGATGTAATGCCCTTATCCCATAGATTTATCCATTTGAAAATCGCTTTGCATCAATTTTAAAATCTCGTGGAACGACAATAACGTCACTAAGAAAAAAATTCATAAATTTGATTTTATATTTACCATTACATATCGTAAATCTAGACAATTTTTCCAAGATTCATCACTAACTTTAACAATCCATCCATCAATAAAACATCCCCTTTACATGTAATATTATTTTGAAATATAATATTAATAAGACCCGAGCCACCTTAAGAAAGGTAAAAACTCTCCAAACACTAAAGAAAGCAACTAATCACATTTTAAATTTTAGCTTATAACATGGTGGTATTCCACCATACCTTATTTGCTCTCCAACTTTTATGTAAAAAATAATACTAGTAAGGTGTAAAAAATACGTCATTATAAGGTAGAGAAATAAAATTCTGTTGGGTTGGGTTCTGGAGGAGTATGGAATATGTATATTGAGAACTTATTGATGTACTTGAAATATGGGTAGGCTAATCATAAATTTAGAATGTTTGTTAAGAATGGGTTGAATAAAAACAATCAAGGATGAGTGAATTTAACAAAATCACATTACATAATGGAAATCATTGATTCTTAATAATGTATTATTTATAATATAATAAATGTAATGTTGTTTTAATGAACATTGAGAAAATTAGAGTTTATGGAAGAAATTCTCTCTATCTAGTTATTAATCAGTATGGAACCTTATTTTCATTTTGGTAGCCTTCAACTACCTCTTCATATCAGTCTGTTCTACCACTTTTTATCTGCGATGGATTCAATGGAACCAACTTGATTTTTTAAGGTGAATGATTCAATCATCCACTCCAAATTCATGCTTGCCATAAAAAATCACTGACATTCCAGACTTGGCCATGAGTTGTATTCAAATCCCTGGCAAATGAAATGAAATGATATGCTTTCCTCCTTAGGCACTTATTTTTTTTCTAGATAGTGTGCCTCCACTTTGACGTAGGCATGGAGGGAATGGCCTTTAATGGTGCAATGCCCTGCACATCTTCCCTGGGTGCTCTATTAGTTGAGTATCTAGATTTGCATAATGCTAACATCAATGGGAAATCCTGCAATAATGTTGTACAAAGTTTTCCATCCTACATACAAGGTGTATCTCACTTGGATTTGACTCTTAACCCAAGACATACAATGGGATAGATTACACTATTTTTCTCTAGATCTAAATCTTGATCCAATACATGCATGAGAGAGGGAGAGAGAATGTAACTCACCTTCACAATGATGGTCATCCTTGTATGTTTCTAGCTAGTGTAGCTCCTAGAGATCTCGCTCCAACTCCTAACACCTTTTACTTGAACACATAAGACAAAACAACAAATCCTCAAACCTCTTTAAGCAATTAAGAAATCAAGAATGCAAGATCTAATCTAGTTTGCTCAAGGATAAACAAGATCTTCTATTGAAATGAATCTTAAACCACATGGACATTATAATAGGAGGGGAAAATCATGTAGATCTATATTATAAGAATGAAGAACAAATACATCATATGTTTTTACCTTGAGTCATGATGCA
Source organism: Larix kaempferi (assembly GCA_027924585.1). NCBI lineage: Eukaryota > Viridiplantae > Streptophyta > Pinopsida > Pinales > Pinaceae > Larix > Larix kaempferi. The sequence continues at coordinate 3,624,076 of BSBM01000968.1, read as the reverse complement.
TGCTCCTTACTCCAACTCCTTCTCCTAATCCCTCTACCAAGCAAGACTAACTTAGATCTAAATTAAGGATAAGGTAGACGAGGGTCTCTTCACAATAAAATTTACTTGCATATGTTTTCCCTCCCAAAATCCTAGATCCAAAATCAAATATCAATGATCCACTAAGACCAAAAGCCCCTTCTCTCTTGAAATCTCCTTCCTTATATAGATTGGTGGAGGAGATGGTAGGATGAATCTAGACTCCTATAACTTAGTGAACTCTGAGTCATGTACAAGTTCCCAAGCTCATAATGCAGATGATCCATCTCATTGCATGTTCGTCTCCTCAAAACTTATTCATTATACTAGAAGAAATGAGGAAATCAAGGGTAGAAGTGAGTGTTTCAACCATATGACATTAATAGGTTCTCAATGAATCTCTAGGGTGGAAAATAATGGTATAACACATGCCCCCTAAAATGTGAGGTCATAAGAGAAACTAATGGCCAAAATAGTAAATGCCAATTTCATTAAATTTGGACATATTAGGCAAATTTTGGACTAAGAAAGTGTGAATTTAGACTTTGAAAGTGTCAATATCAACATTTCTAAAGTGGAAAATTAGGTTCTGAAAGTGGCAATATTGGCTTTGAAAAATGTGTTTTTCTATTCGAATAGTGTGTTTTTTGACTATTTATGAACCCTAAAATTGCAGTTTTTTATTATGAAACTATGAATTTCAATTCAAAAAGTGTGAATATCAAATAAAAAAAATGCAATTTTCAATTTGAAAAGTGTGAATTTCAAATAAAAAATTGCAAATTTTGATTTGAAAAGTGTGAATTTCAAATAAAAAATGCAAATTTTGATTTGAAAAGTGTGAATTTCAAATAAAAAATGCAAATTTTGATTTGAAAAGTGTGAATTTCAAATAAAAAAATGCAAATTTTGATTTGAAAAGTGCAATTTTCATTTGGAAATGTGCAATCTTCAAAGGTGAAAAGTGTAATGTCTATAATATTCAGTCCTTGTTTGAATATCAAGTTTATCGGTTATTGTTTCGTTTTTGATACAGTATCGAGAATATCTAGCTTTTTACATATATAAATTTAGTAGTTTCCAACCGAGGCAGGAAGTCTTTGTGTAATTTGTATAGGGACAACTTACTTACACAGCAGTAACTAGTAAACGGTGTATTCTGCATCACAATGGTAATTTTCCTCAAATGCCTAGAGGCCCGTGGACGTTCCAGACGCTTGACGTTTGCTCACCCAGCCAGGTTGATAGACAGACTAGAAGGATTGTAACAAAATATAAATTTGTTGGGCTAAGATCACATCAAACGATATCTATAGGAACATCCACCCCACTCTCAAAAATATGCCCCATATTTCCTCGTTGTGCCTTAACTGCTGCAAGGCCCTTCTCGTTTATTCTATTTTTTTCTCATGTCCATCCTAACCTTGGTGACCATGCCCATATGATGCTATTTACATCTATCACCATATTTTATTTTGCACCAACAACCCATTGTTGCTTTCTATTTAAACAATTTTTGTACAAGACCTTCATATCCTTCAATGCTCGTGTTGGATTCCACCATTGCACCTCTACTTTGTAAGACCCAAGAGTACTAGCATCTGAATCCTGATAAATATTACCAATCACCCTACCCAACCATATTGCACAATCTGGATTTGGTGATTTCATAATGACCATTTGGCCCTTTACAATATCCACTCTTGGAATGAATTCATCTCTAGGCTTGTTGCATACTGGTCCAACATAGAAATCCTCCAAAGCAGGAACATTTTCCTTCAAATAGGCATCCATAATTTCATGTTCAGATCTTGCAGTTTCACTACTATGAATGTCATGGCTTTTCGATGACCAAAAGTTAGTTGCTGACTGATCAACACTCTCAAAGGGACTGTCCAAAGCTTTATATACAACCTCCCAATAATTTAACTTGGGACGCCAAAACTGTTCACCTCCCTTCTCAATCCCTCGATTACAAAATGAAATATATGTTTCTATTCCTTTTTCAATTTCGTCAATGTCTGAAGGTATTTTTGATTGAAGATTTAGTAACCTAGGCTTCCCCACCGGAAAGTCTGCGCTACCATCTGGAAATGAACACCACAGATGAATAGGAGACAACCAAGCTTCATCCCGAAGTGATTCCCTTCATTGCATGACTGGAATGTTATCTATGAGCTGAAATTTAAAAAACTGACATTTTTTTATACCAATGATTTTGACATTTCCATCCAAATGGTGGGGTTTCACAAAAATCTTAAAATCTTACAGTTCATCAATTAGATAAGGTACATAGAAATTTTGATCTTCACATGTCCTATACGTATCCATAATTTCTGAGAGTGAAAATATATCCTTGCGCATTAGCTTTACTGATAACCTTCCATAAGTTCCATATATGTCTTCATGGGTGTGTCCAACTGGGAGGAATCCAACTTCAACTATCTTGAACATTCTCCTTGCTGTTAAAAGAGATAAAAATGCAAATACTAAGAGGTTTTTGTTATCGCCTAAACAATTATCCATTTGCAACAACAATATGGGTGGTAGTTTTATATTTGGCATGGATTGATTAGTACCATCAACACACAATGTATCATGTTGCATTACATCTTTTCTGTATATCACACACTTTTCATATGACTCTAATTGTAATAGAGCATCATGCAATTGGTGCTTAGATGTTCCGCCTTGGTAGAGAAAATCACCATATTTATCAACCACTGGTTCTTCAAGACTCTACAATCATTTAGCCAGGGATGTCATAGTGAAATTCGAGCCCATCTCTAAAAACGAGAGGCTAAAATGGGAAAAACCCCTAGTCGTGTTCCCATGAGTCAACATTCTAGTCAATGACATGGGAAGATTCATAACATTACTAAAATCTTTGCCTTCTTACCCATCCTTGGAATGGATTTCTTTGACTTATCCATTTTGTCATGAACAATTCTCAGAAAAGTACTTGGATTTTTTTGTGAAGCTAATCTGTGAGAATAATATACTTGGCGACAACTGGCGATATATTTATTATGAGTTGCTTGATGTCCTCGCAACCTTTCCACCTCAGCTGGATCAGTGGTCCCCTTAATCCTATCCTGTATTGTAATGCACTCATTACACCTTGCAAAGGAGTTTGATATAGAAATTTTAACATCTCAAAAATCTTCTCTCATCACCTTGCTAAAGGAGGATTGTGATACTGGAGGCAAACCAATACTTTCGATTTCTTCATTTCCCATTTTTCGCGGCAAACCATGGGACATATTAGATGGAAATAATTTCAAGGTTTTCCTTGTTCCATATTCACTGATTAATCGTGTAAGATGTGGAGATCTGTCTGAATTCTCTTCTACAATTTTATTAATAGTAGCTACCAGTGCAACAGTGTTCACCCTAGATTTTTCCAAGCCACTGTTACCATGCACAACTCTCACATCACCTTTCAAGAACATCCTTTTATAATTGTATAAAGTGCTCCTTTTTATCCCATGACATTTATACCATGCATTTTGATAGACGTCTATTATGTCTAATATCATTGTAAACATGCTTATTTTTCTGTCATCTCCTTTGGCCACAAGAGCATTTGATCGCATAGAATTTATAACATACTGTCTTCTTGAATTTCCATTCATACTATGAAATTTATTCACACATTCAACTATCAATTGAAGTGAAATTTTTGACATACAAAGATTTGAGAAACAATGTTCAGTGACAATTTTTGAAATGAATGCACCCTGATCAATTCCAAGCCTGTAAGGTACCCATCTTGAATTTATTTCAGAAATTTTAGTTCCAGCTTGCCGCTTTACAAAATTGTATGGCCTTGTTCCATTACCTTTAACATTTGTATATTCACAATGGGGAGTACCTTCAAGGACCATCTGTAAATGACATTCTTAAAAAATATTCCAAATGTTGACCATTTCTTCGTATGTGTTCTTTTTTAGTATAACATCCAAAGGAACATCATTGAGGTCAAACAAATTGTTTGCATGCCATCTTACAAGAGAGTCTTCAAATACACCACAGTCCTCGCAATTGCAGAATACTTTAAGAACTAAAATACCAAACTCACCAACATCAAGTGGTTTGAATTGTACAATGTCTCCTTCAAAAACAATTGACACTATTCCCCGTGCAACATAATGTGGCTTTAAAGAACATTGATGTACCAAATTAACTTTCTCTCCCACAAACTTGATATTGTGATTTTCTCTTAATACTTTCAAAGCAATTTCAGATTGATTATTGTTGAAATTGCTTTCAACAGAAATCAATCACTACAACAAAATACCCTTTTGGTGGCAGTTTTGGCTTGCGGCGGTTTTGCTAAACCCCCCCCCAAAAGTTTTTTTAGGTCTTTGGGGGTGGTTCTTCAAAACCCCCCTCAAAAGTCTCGAAAATTGGACTTTTGGGGGTAGTTTTTAAAAAACCCCCCTAAAAAGTTCAATTGTTAGGATTTTTGGGGGCGGTTTTGTAAACCCCCCCCAAAGTCCAATTCTTAATACTTTTGGCAGCGGTTGGTTAACCCCCCCCGAAAGTCCAATTTTCAATACTTTTGGGGGCGGTTGTGGACCCCCCCCAAAAGTATTTGACCCCCTAAAAGTGGCTTGCGGCAATCTTTCTAACCCCCCCCAAAAAACGTTTTTTAAAGGTATTTGGTGGCGGTCCGTAAAAACCCCCCTCAAAAGTCCTTAGAATTTGACTTTTGGGGGCGGTCCTTAAGAACCCCCCTAAAAAATCCTTAGAATTTGACTATTGGGGGCGGTTTTTAAAAAATCCCTCCAAAAGTCCAACAGGACTTTTGGGGAGGGTTTGGAAAGACCCCCCCCCAAAAGTCTTGTTGGACTTTTGGACTTTTGGGGGGGGTTTGGAAAGACCCCCCAAAAGTCTTGTTATAATTTCAGTATTTTGGGAGGGGTTTGTAGATCCACACCCTCAGAATATCTTTATCATCATCCTATGAGTTGTGGCGGGCATTTCCCTAAGGCCAATTAGGCATATTTTACCATACATGGACAATTTTTTATCTTCTCCTAGGCTTGGTCTAATTTCCCTAAACCAGTGTTTTGTCAGTTCTTTGGACAAATTGAGACCATGGTTGAGTAGACAAAACAACAGCCTACAATATCCCCATGTGCTGCTAGCATTTTCTTCAACACACAATTTGTGCTGAGCATCCTCTCAGGGATACTTGGACCCCATGCTTGGGTTCAAAATTGGTTTTTTGGGGATAGAGTCTAATAATGCTGCCAAACTAGATCAAGGTATTCACCAAGGACCCCTCTAATCGTGGAAGGTGATTCCAAGATCATTCTCCACATGGATGCTGATCATTCTCCAAAGTGGCGTAGCACTTTCCTTCTCCCACATCAAGCTGATCTGCTGGCCAACCACATGAGCAGTGTTCACATGACCGCCTGCTCTTATACGTGGGACGATTTAACAGAAGCAGTTTTTTGGGATGGCCGCCTGCTCTCTTATATGTGGGACGATTTGACGATGATTGTTTTTCGTGCAAGAAGACATCATGCTGAAGGTAACTCTGGCCTTTTGCAGTTGTCTGCATTGACCTTTAACTCTTGTCTTTTCATCCTCCTTCACAATTCTCGATCAATCTTTTCATCCTCCTTTGCAGTTCTTCGATGGGGGAAATGACAGAAGAAAACAAGAGTTATTAATAACTGTACCTCCTTCAGTTATTAAGAGTTATTAAGATGTACTCGATTCATCATAACAGTCGGTGGCAGGCGAGAATATATGGAGGCTCAAGGTGGCAACCGTGATCGTCATTTCTGGTTTTATGCATGCATGCAAGGTTTGGTAATCTGGTTGATTATGGAGCAATCCTCTGGTGATAGGATGAATTAGCCGCAAGATATTAACTATTGTCCTGAGGTTGGAGATAATTCCAGTCGCAATAAGAAGAGAGGGCGTGGGGATTCTCCGGGGGAGACGGGTGGTGGTCTGTCTCGTGCCTCTCAGTGGGTGCGTAGGGAGGAAACTTCCTTTGCTCTTAATATCCCCTTGGAAATCCAGAGGGACATCAATGACTATGAAAAACAATGTTGGGCTCGTCTGAGTAGGGAAACCCTGGTGGGAGAGCGTAATTAGTTGGAGAATTGGATCATTGATCCTGGAAACACGGTTGGGAGCGTTAGTCTTTACGAGTGCACTGTTGCGCTGTTTTGGATGATGAAAAACTTGGTTGGCTATGCCATTCGCGATATGCATCCTCTCAGAGATGACAATGCGCAGCTTCTCTTTGAAGAGTCTTGCGCGATTCACTGGAAGCTGGATTTCCTTTTGTCTTCCATGGCGCTTCAATGTCCTCCATGCGCTGCTTCTTCTTCTAGTTTTCACCATCCGGGGAGTTCTCCAGAAGCTCCTTATATAGTTCACTGATGTCTGGGTGGGTGGGTGTTTATTTGGGGGGTCTGGGGCTAGTTGGTTTATCATTTATCAATGGTTATGAAGCTGGGGTGTCTATTATGCTTGGGTGTCTATATTTATGCTCTTTGGCCTGCGAGCCTATGGGAAGAAAGTATTTGGTTATGTTGTTTTTGGTAATTCTGTGGTTTTTTGTCTGTTCGGGTAGAAGGTTTGTCTCGGTTACTGTGGCAATAGCCTTCAGATGTGCCACGAGGGTGTGTGTCTGTTTTAATGAACAATTCTAGGATTCGGCCAGATTGCTCCTTTTGTAATTCCTCCTTTTAATATAATGCAAAATCTCCTTACTTCCAAGAAAAAAAAAGGCTTGGAATGGTGTTTAGTATTCCCAAAGGATTATTCTTCCATATCACAGCCATGATAAGTGTATTTTTGTGTTTTAAGTAACTGTAAGTACCATTCTCTGTTTTTAAAAAGTTGATTTTTGATAATGCATGATGCTAAGAATGTATATGCTAATGCATACTTTAACCATTCCTTTGAAAAAAAGACATACTTTAACCATTCCTTTGAATTTGTCATAGTACTCTTTGTAAAATTACTTAGGGCAATGTGATAAATTTGAATATTAGTTTAAATTGGATTGAAAACGACTCTTTATAATGAATTATGATGATATGAACATATAACTAAGAATGTCGGGTTTGATATGATTTATATTATAACACAGATCCCTATTCTTGGAGAATTATGTTATGATATGATTGCTAGATGAAAGTCGAGATTGCAGATGTATGTATTCTTCTTTTCACTAGTTGATTTCAGAGTGTCTATGCTGATTTAAAATTTCAAACCTCTGTGTATGATCTTTGTAACTGAATGCGTCCTTGAAATGGTTTTTTCTGCAAGATTGAATGTTAGTCCAAATGCGTTTGAATGGCTTGCAATGCGCCTTCATGGTAGAAATGTTGAGTTAAAACGGAGTATGTTTCTATATTTGAATCTTTCGAGAAATCCATTGATCAAATGTATGTTATTATTGGTCGAGATAGAGCCATGATTGCAGAACGTTGCAATTATTGGTAATGAGCGAGTGAATTGATTAAGAGGACAGGCCGAATGCATCCCCTGCATTTGTTAAATTGAAGTTTACTGTCGAGGCCAAATCCATTAAAAGGATTTGGCCAAGATGTCTCTAAATTGCTTAACCAACAGATTCCTTAAAAACCAATCACGCTAGTAAGATTCAACAAATACAATATGATCTAATTGCAGTGTTGATTGCATTGAGGTAATGCATATTGCAGTGTAAATATTTTTTATTTATAATATAAGCTGTATTTTTAAAAAAAAGTGAAAATTATTGACTTAAAAAGTGAAAAGTGTTTTGTCATTGCATATAATGTAGATTAATCTTATTAATTGCATATAGTTGTCCTTCATTCATGTTTTCTAAAATAGTAAAAAAGTTGGACGAATTTTCCCATACTTAGTCAATTTCCTGATTTTCACTAATTTGTTGTATCTCTCCAGACTGATTCATAATGCAACAATGATTCCAACTTCATGCCACATCATCATCTTTTCCATGCAATACCATGCAGGCATCAATATCCTTATTGCGGGAATCAACCTTAATGCGGGCATCACTTAGCCCCTTTACAATACTTAGCCATTTTTCCTTTGTCTTTAATATGCAAAATAACATTTTTCTTCTATTTTGGCAGGTTGATATTTTCCTTATCTGATCACCATAAGAAAAACCAAGAGCATGGCTAGATAGCCATTTCAACAATGAACAAGACCATATGGAGAGCGCTGATACCGATGAGCAAAGAAATAATGAGTATTCAATGAGGAAATGGTGGAGTCGCAGTTGCTAAAAGTAGGAAAAATGGACAAATTTAGGTGTTGCAGCTGCTCGAAATAGGAAGAATAAGCACTTTTGGAGGTTTCACAGCTGCTCGAAATAGGAAAATTGGACAAATTTAGGTGTTGTAGCTACTTGAAATAGGAAAAATAGGCACTTTTGGAGGTGTCGTAGCTGCTCGAAATAGGAAAAATAGACAACTGTTTGAGAGCGCTGATACCGATGGAGAGCGTTGATGGAGAGCGCTGATACCGATGAGAAAATAAATAATGAGTATTCAATGAGGAATTGGCGGAGTTGCAGTTGCCAAAAGTAGGAAAAATGGACAAATTTAGGTGTTGCAGCTGCTCGAAATCGAAAAAATAAGCACTTTTGGAGGTGTCGCAGTTGCTTGAAATAGGAAAATTGGACAAATTTAGGTGTTGTAGTTGCTTGAAATAGGAAAAATAGGCACTTTTGGAGGTGTCGCAGCTGCTTGAAATAGGAAAAATGGATAAATTTAGGTGTTGCAGCTGCTTGAAATAGGAAAAATAGGCAGTTTTGGAGGTGTTGCAGCTGCGGTAAAGAGAAATAAGCCATAGTTAGCGGTGTTGCAGCTGTGCAAAATGGGAAAGATAGGCGATTTTGACAGAGTCGCTTGGGAATATATGTGCTTAGATCAGTGTGAATGGAAGGAATGTCCTTACCCCAGATAACCCATATAAAAACTATTCTCCTAATGAAAATCTGTAAATGGGAGGGCTTGGGTTTTTTCTGTAAATGTTTGTTTTTGGAAATAGAAGGTGTTGGTCACCCTATATGCTAATTAATTACAACTAACACACATGATGCTCAATATAAATTGTCAAACCTAGGGAAGTATTTTATTTCAATGGGAATAAGCACAATCTATGCATAAGCATTTCAAGTAGTTGATTAATTGAATGGAGATAATAATCCTACCTATCTGCTTAGCCAAACTCATTCCATAAAGAAAACTAATCTAACTCATACATCTAGGAATTCAAAGTGCAACTACCTTCCTATAGAAATCAACCTAGCAGTTATTGATCTAAGAATAGAAATGAACTAGATTACTTTTGCAAGAAGTTAAATCCTATAATTATCAAACTACAGTATTCAATCTTTACCAAAATGATTCATCCAGCAACTACTGTAACTCAATCATAATCTGCCTAATCTATGAATTCAACTAAAGATACAACAACAACCAAAATTAGAAAATAAACTTGAAATCTAAATTAATAATCATTGGAAATCCTAGGATGCATAAATACTGAAAGGAATTGGAGCTATTCGTAATGCAAAGAATAAACTACCAATAAAGAATGCAATCATAAATCTATGTTGCAGCTATCGGAAATACGCCTAATGCAATTCCAAAACAGACAACAGGAAATGAATTAATCTAACTACCTACTTAACTCAACAATCTCTGTGAGAAGGCAGGCCCTGGCCTTCTAACAGAGACGCCGTGAACTACCACGAATTAAGACATAGAAATGGAAATAACTCTGCTCTTCATTAAAAGATGGTAATCCACAGTATTAGCCTCTGTTATAGCCCGTACAAAATGATAATTATCCAACCCCATACTTTGAAATCCTTCCCATATTTATACATGCAAAATATAGTTCGTGATCCACTAATTTCGTGCAGCAATGAAGATCTCTGATCTTCGTGCTGCAGAGTTATAGCTAAACTGTTATAGCCATAATGAATGAGGTTGTTAATCATGAAGGATGCTGTTACACTGGAAGTCAATGGATCAATGGTTTAACAAATTGGGAGGTGTCTTGTATGTTGCAACTATACATTGTTCCAGCAACCTGTTACAGCTTCACTTGGAGAGATGCGCTGTCCCTTGAAATACGAGGAATCAAATAAGAAGAGTAATAGCTAGCACCACGTATAATTCTTTCCCAAGGCATTGCGACTGATACACCTATGCTTTGATCTTAACTTAATGAAATCAACACAAGTTAGCATAAATCGAAGGCTAGAATTCATAACCATAACAATCTTAGGCATTTAATTAAATGAAACAATAATGATGTATACCTTGTCAGGACTGCTGATTAATTTGGAAAAAGGCATGTATATGGTTTATGAAAGTAGGGTGTAACTAGGCAAAATGATGCAATAGGTATTGTCAAAAGGGGCATTTTCAGGGCCCAACATCTCCCCCCAACTATCCAATTGCATGTCCTTATGCAAAAGCCAATTAGTTCGATCTTGACTCTGATCCTCGTTCATATTATGAAAGTGAGTAGAAGGAATCAATTTTGACAATTAGCTATTGGAAATGCTGGTTCTTGTGTGACACCCTCTCCTTACCCTTAGCAGCTTCGTCTTATATTGGAACTCACCAGATTTTCAATTGTGTTGGTCCTTCTGAAACAATATCTTTTCCTTATGTCCCCGTCTCAACATCTTTTTCCTGAGTTGTAATTCCAACAAAAAAGAAATTTTGAGGGCGTTGGTTCATGTGTAACAACGTCCTATTTCTTGATTCTTTTGGCCTGCTGAATCGGTTCAATGTTCCTGAAACAATGAGGCTGTTCCCTGGGATAATTCCTTTGATTGTCTTGCTCCCGAGGGTTTCTGTAATGCTAGGTACACTATTGTAACTTTATGCCTTTATTTCTGGCTGTCCTTCATTCCCCTGAATGGACGATAAATTCCCCAATTGGTCTGTAGCTTCCACCATTGAAATCGCATATTTATTTTCCTGTTTCTGGCATGTCTCCTTCGATTTTTCTAGTTTTGCATGAAGCACTTGCACCTCCTCCTTTAACAACTCATTTTCAAACAAAAGATTCTCTATTTGAGGTTATTCTACAGCAGGTTCTTGTGTATCAATAGGTGGTCAGGGTTTTAAGATGGGAATCCCGATTTCTGCCCCAATAAATTGACCTGCTTCTGCTATAGTAGCCGTTTTGATTTTTCTCCTTTTCGTTGGGATGGATGTCTGGCATTTGCTTCTTAGCCCTTCTTTTCTCCTCCAAGGCAGAAAAATCCTATCACCTTAGAAACAGGGCCAAATCCCTCCTTTTGAATTAAATTTCTTCTTATTTCAGGGAAGGTCTCCACATTTAGAGCTTCTAGACCGCTTTCTGCTACTACTTTCACCTGACGTTCCTCTTCTACTGTTGCGATTTTAGCTGCCTCAGTTTCAATATCCTCTTCATCTATCTCCTCTTCATCCTACAATCGAACTTTTGGTGTTCCAATCCTCCTTCCAACTGAGTTTGAGGAACTCCAGTCCTCATCCACTATCTTTGAAAAGAATTCACTGGGTGCTCCTGGATGAACCAGAAGTTGCCCCCAGGTCAACTTGTTATATGCCAGGGCCCGTAAGATCAATAATTTAAGTAGCCCATGATTTGAGAGGGATGATGAGGGGTGTTGAGCTCTTTTAGTATAATAAGCCATGCGTTGCAAGGATCTAAGAAGATAGTGTGGCATATTTAGCAGCTTACAATAACGTAAATGTGATAGGAGGAAAAATTCATAAATGTAAACAACACTGTACCTCCCTTCACATGTAATATATTTATTTAGGAAGAGTGCAAGTTGGTCCCAAGGACTCGGAAGAGTCTCCAACGCTGTTCCTCTGCCCCATGGTCGAACACTCTCCCCTGCCGCCAGGAAATCCTCAGTTGCAGTCGGGTGATGGCGTTTCCGACTAAACCAACACTGCCCAATTCTGGGAAGTCCCGTTACCTTTGCCAGGATTACCTCTGAAACATCTACCCTTATTCCTCGAACCTCTGAATGAGTGCTCGTCAAGTTTTGAGTAAATTCAATGGTTGATTCCTCATGAAAACCATTCAAGCATTGAAAATAGTCTGTCCACCCTGCTTCTTGAAAGATATCAAAGAAATATCTGTTCTTATACAAATATTTTATTGTTAAAGGCTCATACCTCACAGGGATACCCATACCATTGAGCTTTTTGCGAAATATTGCAATGAATACAACAGTTACAGTTTCGAACATCGAACTGACTGCATGTAGACACGATTGATGGATAGTCGAAGTTTGAATTGAGCATTTTTGGAAAGGTGGCACAGTTAATTTTAATTTTGGGATAAAATGATGGTCAAATCATAAGTACGGGTAATAGCTTTAAATGTGATTTTGGTTTAGTTGATTTGCTGTGGATCGATTACAGGGGTAAATAACAAGTATAACCATTATTGCTTGCGATGTAAATAGATGCCTAATCATGACTATAGTTAGTATCCGTACCTTCAAAATCAATGCTCAAGCCGCCACTCTGCCATGGCATGATATTTCACTGTCGCATCCTTGGTAGAATATGCGTGTGCCAAGATGAGTTGGACACCGCCAACAAAGTTTATAAGTACATTCACACTGATATGAAAACAAGATGACCCAATAATTTCCTTCATTCTTGGTAGACTGTCATTCGAGCTGTGGAGTCATCATTTAAATTCGAGCCAGGTTAGATCATTAGCGGCGAGACTATTCCAAAATGCAAATAATCTAGCAGAGTTGTAGATAATGAATAAGAATGAAGGCTTGAGCAGAGTTCGGAGAAATATGGTAGAGTTCCAGCTGCAAAAATTTAGAGAAAAGGCAAGAATAGCGGTGTTGTAGCTGCTGGCAAAAGGAGAAAATGAAATGGAAATAGAGGAGTCGCAGCTGCTAGACTTGGCGGAATAGGCAAAAATAGCGGAGTCACAGCTGCTGGAAAAAAGTGAAAATGAAATGGGAATAGCGGAGTTACAGCTGTTAGTCTTGGTGGAATGGGAAAAAAGGGTGTAGTTGCAACTGCTGGAAAAACGAAAGGAATAAAAATATTGGAGTTGCAGCTGCGAAACTTGGAAAAATAAGCAAAAGTAGCGGAGTCGCTGCTGTTGAAAAAGTGAAGTGAATGGAAAATAGCGGGGTTACAACTGTGAAAATTGGAAGAATGAGCAAGCTAGGGAGTTGCAGCTGTGCAAAATGAGTAACAGGCGGATTTTTAGTTGGTTGCTGAAAACTAACAAATCATCCATCTTCTTCAAAAGAGCTTTATTAGATCAGGAAACAATGTAAGGTGCCTGCAATTGTTTGGCCCAGTCACGACTGCTGTTCCTCCAATTAATTCCTGCACACAATTCTTCAAAACAAACCCGATCAAGTGCAAAATGAAAAATAGATAAAATACATAATGAAAAAAAAATAAACTATTTATGTACAAATTATGTGGATATTGTAGTTCTTAAAAATTCACGGGGAAAAATTTCTTCATACAGGAAATCAATCACAGCCTGATCATTAGCCTTAACCAAGGCTACAACTTCCACCCATTTGGTCATGTAATCTATGCAAACCAAGATTGGAACTTTCTGTTTTGAGGGGGGGTTGATAGGCCCTACGGAATCCAGATCCCATCTGTCAAATGGTTCAACCACGAGCTGTGGCTGCAAAGGCATTTCATCTAATCTGTTGTGTTGGCCCATCCTTTGGCAGCTATCACATGCCTGAACATACTTCTTTGCGTCCCTGAACAATGTGGGCCAGAAATAACCCATTCTCAAAGCCTTATGACCTGTCCTTTTGTCAGCAAAATGTCCCCCACAGGGCTCATCATGGAAAGCTTTAAGGATACTAAAAAATTCATCTTCTCTAACACATCTTCTGATTTCTAAATCAAGCCCTGTGTAGAAAAGATGTCCATCAATCCAGCAATACCTAGCACTCTGTTGTATGATTTTTCTTTTTTCTCTCTTCGACATATGTGCTGGGAGTTTACCTGCAGCCAAAAAGTTAGCAATATCTACATACCATGGGGAATGAGCTAATATCGCAAACAAATGTTCATCAGGGAAGGAATCTTCGACTGGTAAATTGTCATCACTGTTAGTAAGTCGAGATAAGAAATATGCAACAACATTTTCTTTTCCTGGTCTATCAATAATTTTGATGTCAAATTCCTATAACAGTAACAACCATCTAGTAACTCTAGCATTCGTGAATGGTTTATTCTTTAAATATTTGATAGCAGAATGATCAGTGTGCACAAAAGTGGAGTATCCAGTAATGTAGTGTCTAAATTTGTTGATGGCATAAATTATGGCAAGGAATCAAATCAGAAGAGTAACATTTGGCACCACGTATGATTCTTTCCCAAGGCATTGTGATTGATACACCTGTGCTTTGATCTTAACTTAATGAAATCAACACAAGTTAGCATAAATCGAAGGCTAGAATTTATAACCATAACAATCTTAGGCATTTAATTAAATGAAACAATAATGATGTATACCTTGTCAGGATTGCTGATTAATCTGGAAAAAGGCATGTATATGGTTTATGAAAGTAGGGTGTAACTGGGCAAGATGATGAAATAGGTATGATAAAAAAGGGACATTTCCAGGGCCCAACCGAAGGCAATAGAAGGATAAACTAATTTACAAATTTTTTTTTTAATGAAAATATGATAGACAGATTGCTCATTCGACATATTCACAACACAACATCTCATTTCACATGCAACGAAGATTATATAATACTGATGTATTACAAAATCAGAAATTGTGCCCATGACATATAATGGCAACTTGTGCCCAAAATTTTAATTAAATGTAAAGATTAATCCCGAACTACAAAAAATTTATAAACTATGTCCTGATGTAAGTATAAATATTCAATAGATCAACTTCTCAGTTGATACAACATCACTGAAATCACTAGTCACACAGTATAACCACTAGTTACATAGTTCAATGTCATCCTTATGCCAAGGAATGAAGCTCAACAAAGCATCTGCTAGATTACTTAATGCACTACTGGGATGTGGTAGAGCTATATTTTCAAATAGAGGATCTAAAATTTCTGTCAGATTCACAATATAATAGCCTTTTCCAACAGGGACACAGTGTACCATTGCATTTGGGTCAGTCTTATGCATCGCCGCCCTTGCAACTTTAACCCTTGAGTTTAATGCAATGAGAAAGAATTTCTTTCCTTGCAGCCCCAATTGGGAAGTTGGTGTCAACTCATTAGCATTATCTTGACCCTGCAAATAAATGAGACAAAGTAAGATGCATGGAAATAAGAATTTAAACATTGATGATCCTAGATTAAATAATTACAATCTTACCTGAATTGGTGTTTTCATTTTGTCAATTTGCAGTTTCGATGGAACCATTGGTGTTTTCTGTACAGAATATTGGTCATATTTCGATGCACAACTCTGCACCCAATAGACAATGATTTCTAATATATTGATAAAATAAAATAAAATTGAACTAAATTACTAAATTTATCAATACTTACTAGGGAATATGATGGAGTATGCATTGAAGTTAATTTCATTTGTATTAGTTCGTTCATAGGGTTTGTTATGTCCTCTGTATTGCTTTGTCAAGGCAACAAAATGTAATATATATATATATATATATTCAAAAGATGAAAATAAAATATTATTTTAAATAATAATTAAACAACTAACCTCCACCACAGGCGTGATTTCATCATGAGCATTTTGTACAGTAGGACACTGTTTATATGAGCAATATGATATTAGAAGTCAGATCAATAGTGTGAAAATATGTATATTGAGACAAGAGTAAAGAATTGGACACTAACACTTTCTTTGTTGACCACATGTCCTCTCTCCATATCTTCTACTCTTTTCAATAGTTCAGTTATTGCTGTTTTCAAAGATGTGATTTCTTGTGTTTTTTCTTTTACTGTAGCTTGGCTTACATCTAGCACCTCATTCTATGGACTTTTGCCAAACAATTTAGTTGGTGTAACTCCTAATCCAACGCCATGACATCGTCCTCTTGCATCAACCCCTAGTACCTTGGGAAGGGCATCATCCCTAGCTGCAAAGTCTTGAAATGCAACTTCTACTTGTGCTTGTTCAATATTTTGCTAACATTGACATACAATTAAATCAGATCATAGAAGAAAACATTTCCAACATGTAAAATGAAATTTTAATCAATATCTAAATTAAAAGGTTGAGAACATACTATTGTTTCTCCTACAGTTGGTGTGATTGGAGTGCCATCCTTCTTTTGATGGCACTTCTTCCATAAGTCTACCCTAGTAATGCTTGTAGTTGTATCACCAGAGGCTATAGAGTTTTTCTAGTTGCAACAAGTAAAATAGTATGGTTAAGTTGTGACATTACAATGAAACTAAAATATGCTAATATTTATCATATCAGATAAAATATCATCACAATTGTTTACCATATCATCTTCGACCCGTTGATAACCTCGACATCCAGAGGTGTGCAAGTCCCTCTCCTTTTCTCTATTTTCCTTGTTTTTTTTCCTTATATCCTAGAAATTAATTGAAAATAACATATATAAGTGAACATTACAAGACAATAGACATTCTAAAAAACTTGATTATATAATATGTGAACTTTTTCCTTACCAGTAATTCAGTGGTGGCTCGTGATAGGACGAATTCTCTCCACTCTGTCTCACTTATCCTAATTGGAGGAACATTTTTTAGTCTTTCCTCTGTTGACTCATAAGGGTCATAGTATTTTTTGGTCAACCGATATCTATGAATTTTTTCCTTATGGCCAATGGATTTCATATAATATTCTTTAAGGACCGGGGGGGTTATGAATTTTTCCTGCAACATACAAGAATTGCATTTTTAGATGTCATACATGGTTTGAAAATAAACTTTGAAATCATCCAAAAATATAAATGTTGAAAAAAAATACACATAATCTCTAATACTCACATTAATAATGTTCCACAAGTCCTCCTTTAATTGATCTGAAACCTTCCTCCAATCAGAATAATTGATTGGAACCATTTCCCTTGCGAGCACACCTAGTAATGAAGATAGATTCACGGAGTTTGGACCAATTGGTTGGTTCCTTTCATTGATATGAATTTCGATCTTTCCCTCCAAGTTATTGATTTTTGCACATTTAGTTACTCCTCTACCTTTCTTCTTGACTTTCTTTGTCGATGCTTGTGTAGAGGGATCTTCACCTTGTATACTAATATATTGTTGGCATTGTTCTTTGTGAGCAACTTCTATAAAAGAAGGGCACTTAAAGGTGTTATGGATTTGTAAGTCATAAAATTCTATTTATGAAGAACTACAAAATTATACATTAATGAGCTTACCTTGTTCTTCATGTTGCTCCATCCTTTTTTGTGTCGAGGGATCTTCCCCTTCTACATTGTTATCCATATGGCATGGTTTTTTGTGAACGTCTTCTATAAAAGAAGGGCACGTAAAGGTGTTATGGATTTCTTAATCATAAGATTTATACTTACAAAGAACTAGAAAAATCTGAATTAATGGGCTTACGTTGTTCATGTTGCTCCTCCTCCTGAAAAAGATGAAAATGTATCTTGGTCATTTCCTTCTTCGTTATGATCACTAGTAGAGTCCTTCACAGGCATAGAAGGTGTAATCTTCTTTGCTATTGCTTGTATTTTCCTCTTCTTTGTAACTGTAGCCAAGAATGTTATTAAACATATGCCTAACATCATCATACAATAAGCATTATATTGCATAAGGAAATACATTGTTCTATTTCTAAATATTTACCTTCTCAGATGCATGTCCCAAACCTTTTTTGAAAATTTCATAATCAGATTTTTTTGATTTCGTGTCATAATCTGCTTTCTCTGTTTTTTTTTAAATGATGAGAGTATTGATTAGCCACAGCCTATTAGATTGTTATTAAAGTACAAAGTAATATGTTTTAACAATTTAAATTAAATTAAAGTAGTATTCCCATTAGCTGTGATGGGGAATTTTGTTTTTTTCAAGGAACTCACAGATGTAACCTCTTGGGTGTCTCAGCCACAGTTTTATTAATATAAAACCTACTTGTTTCTGTTAAAAAAAACAATTTAAATTCAATAAAAATGATGATACACTTCAATCACAAACAATCACTTACCTCCATGTCTCCACTTGTACAAAGCCTGCATAACCAAAAAAATAAAGTATATCATCACTCAATTGCTAACTGGAAGTTGTTTAAACAAGTTTCAAAAGTAAAAGGGAAGACTATCTGTAATGACTATCTGCTAAGAGGAACATATGTCCTAATTTGAGAGAGAGAGAGGGTTAGGGTTTAGGTTAGACACGTACAGTAGCCAACAAGATATCTCAGTCTCCAAGAGTGAATACCCCTCAACCTTAGAGGCTACAATCAGGACAAGGTTTACACAGGAAGCCCCAAAGATGAACACGGTAATGGTCTTGCAACAGTGGGAAAGTGCAGTCCAATTCTAGTGGTCACAAAACAATCACAACATTCCACATCTCAGCTAGGAAGAGCCACCACAATCCATGGTCAGCCCTAGAGGAAACCAACATTTTTACAAAATTTTTTAAAATTTTGGAGCAGAGAAACCACTATTTTGATTTCTGTCAATAAAGAAACCACATAATGTTTTCATTTATTATGTTGTTTTCATGAAAGCATGGATAAAATACCTGCAATAACAAGAATGCCATGAAACTTAAGTTACACCTCACGTAGTTCACCTCAATATATCCCAACAACAAAGCTTCAGCTTTCGTGGTGTGCAAAAAGAAAACGACGCCCTTTCCCGGCAAAACTATTCGCGGGAGATAAAATTTGAAAAGTTATGTTAGGGGTCCCATTTGTTTTTATTATTAAATTTTGTTTTTTTTTGGTAAATTAAATTTCTTTTTTTTTGGTATAGATAGCAAAAACACCCGAGTTTTCTCCTAAGGTTTTCAATGAAAAGGGGAAATACCTTGGTTCTAGGAGTCATGTAGGTGGACCAAAGGAAGGAAGGAGGGAACCAAAGAAATGCATCAAAAGGAAATGAAATATTAGACTATTGTGGTCGATGACATGAAGTTAAATAATGTAATAAGCATGGCTTTTAAGGCATTGATTGTGAGGTTTATTTTTAGAAGGATGGGGACGATGAGTTTGTTTCAATAGATTCAAGTCCACCTATACTAACTGGGACCCTTCGGATGTATTGACTTGTAATGTAAACATTGTGCATATGTGATGTACGCTTAATCCTAGCGTGGAGCTCAAGGCCAAGGCCCCGCTAGTGAATTCTCAGCCTTGAAGGGATGATATTTTATGTTGTACCATCCATGTGTTAGTAGGCCATGGAAATTGTAAAACATGTAGATGATTATAATGCAAATAAAAATACCAAGGGGTTGGATATGGATGCAACTAAATGAGGGGGCTATGTGTATCCACTAGGAAGAGGTCACTAGGGGGTTTTGCGATTGGACCCTAGCTGGCTGCCATATGTCATCTTGAGAACCCCTTTGACTGTTCTAGTTGTCATTTAATTCTGTTGTAAGGAAGTGGGTGAGAAATTCAATCCATGAGAGTGATGGAGTATGGGTAGCCCTAAAATTAGTAAGGAAGGGTATGGGATCGGTTTGCTCAACCCATAAGCCACTCCATCTCGTGGTAATTATGTGTTCTAAATGTTTAATTGTTCATGTTTCATTAAGCTATGCTTATTTGAGTATGCAAATGCATGTTAAATTTTCAGAATTTACTTCAATCTGATCTAGGATCTTAACTGAGAGAACAACATGTACAACAAATCTACAACATATCAATCATGGACACAATAATGCAAGCACACAAGAGACACAGAGTTTACTTTGGGAAAACCATAAAGGTGAAAAACCCCAATAACTTCCTCAGAGATAGATAGAGCAATGATACAACCAGAATACAAGAGATAGTCTTCTCCTAGCAGCAGAGCCTCCTCCTCACAAGTGCACCACTTTTCGAATGAGAGAAGTGTGTGAATGAATGATCAAATAGAGATCTCTCGATCTCTATTTATACTTGTTCTGTCCTTCCCAATAAACTAATGGGGCCTACATGTCTAGCTTAACCCATGGTTAACTTAATCTGGGCCAACCCCACACTTGGTGGTGTAATAACCCCTTGACCCACATGGCCGACCCCCAATAGGGTGGTCTAATAACCCTTCGACCCACATGACTTATACAGGGCTGACCCCAACAAGGTGGTCTAATAACCCATCAAGTATAAGTTACGACACTTACAATATAAATGACGACACTTCCGTATAGAGGAATAATAACATCTCTATAGGAGTACAAAATACATATATGAAATACATAGGTGAAATACATTCCGAAGTTACATATACATCAACACTCCCTCTTAACTAGGAAGGTATTTCTCGACATAGGTCTGCTAGCACAAGTCTTCTTCTCTGGATCATCATCAGTGAATCATCATCCTCGAATCATCGTCATTGTCATTGTTGCTTATATCTCAATCAATCTCTGAATCTAATCGTCATAGGAAGTTCTACAGAGCCAGTCCTTTTTCATACTGGACGTAGGCCCACCACCTGTAGGTATTCATCGTCACTGGCCATACTGTGGAATTCTCAGGACTTATTACGTGCGTCACAAAACCTTTAAAGAGTCTCTTTCCTAGCAAGAACCCTAAAGAGAATCTGAGGCCTTTTTCATCCTGTCCATATCTCCATGACTTATTACATGTGACCCCACCATAAAACCTAGCAAGAGCATCTCAGGATGTTATGGGTACACAACTCCAACCTGAAATATCCCCAGGGCACAAATTACATGTGGTCACCACAAAACCTAGCAAGAGCATCTCAGGATGTTACGGGTACACAACTTCGACCTGAAATCTCCCCAGGGCACAAATTACATGTGGTCATGGAAAAACCTCGAAAGAGCATCTCAGGATGTTACGGGTACACAACTCCGACTTGAAATCTCCCAGGGCACAAATTACATGCCATAGGACAAAACCTTGCAAGAGAATCTCAGGATGTTATGGGTACACAACTCCGACCTGAAATATCCCAGGGCACAAATTACATGTCCTCCCATAGCAATGTCTCAAAAGAGCATCCCAGGCTGTTACGGGTACACAAATCCAACCTATAGGATCTCCCAGACATGCTCATCTACACAACCTGATCCAAGGCCACAAAGTATAATCCTAATACTCACCATACATCATCCTGATGTACACATGATCATCCTGATCA
Source organism: Larix kaempferi (assembly GCA_027924585.1). NCBI lineage: Eukaryota > Viridiplantae > Streptophyta > Pinopsida > Pinales > Pinaceae > Larix > Larix kaempferi. Next base: position 3,602,758 of record BSBM01000968.1, on the reverse strand, counting down.
TCATCACTGCAGCATCCTGTTGCATGTCATCTGGAGAAGCTCGTCATCCACGATCATCCTGATCATACAATGCATCCACCTGATGCATACCAAGTATCTACCTGATACATATCATCATACATGATCTACCTAATCATACAATGTATCCACCTGATACATACACAGATACATGATCCACACAATGTATCCATTTGATACATATCAACATACATGATCTTAGTATCCACCTGATACATATACAGATACATGGTCCAAGCATCCAACATGATGCATATACAAAATACATACAAATGATCCAATTGATCATATCCAGCATCCAACATGATGCATACATACATAAATGATTCAACTGATCATAACAAGCATCCAACATGATGCATGTACATATACATAGTAGTAACTAGAGCATTGTCCTAATGCTCATCATCCATGATCCTCCTGATCATCATAGCATCATCCTCTTCAGATCATCTCATCGTCCACGAAGCACATCCCATATGTACATCATCCAACACTTACACCACCGACATGGGAGAACACATCTACCACCATTCGGGGAAGGCTCCAGCCCTTACTTTTTCACCATGGGAGAACACATCTACCACCATGTGAAAAATGGTTCAACAATTACATCACAACCAAGGGAGAACACATCAACCATGTTAGAAAAGCTCATGTGCATCTGCATCTTCTGGACTCATCACTTCCTTTTGGAAGGAACCTCGATCTGAAGTGCACCAAGCCTCTCTCTGAAGTACTCAAATTGCACTTTGGCCAACGGCTTGGTCAATACATTTGCAACCTGCTCATACGTCGCAACATACTCTGCTTCAGCTGTACTCAGTGCTACGCAGGACTGCTTCCTGCTAAACCAAGAGATCACACCTGATCCCTATTTGCAGCACTGCCTGCCCAATCTGAATCAACATAACCCTGTAGGTTAAACTTTTGATTCACATCATACTTGAGCCCATAATCAACTGTACCCTTCAGGTACCTCAGAATATGCTTTACAACAACCAGGTGAACACTCCTAGGATCCGTCAGGAACTAGCTCAATGTGTTCACCACAAAGAAAATATCCGGTCTCGTGTTCGTCAGGTACATCAAGGACCCAATCATCTGACGATACATAGTGATATCAATCGGCTCAGATGAAGCATCACACATAAGCTTCAGGTTCTATGCCATAGGTGTGGCCATAACATTGCAGTCCATCATCCTGAAGCTCTTCAGGATCTCTACTGCATACTTCCCTTGTGCAAAGAAGATTCCATCTGCACTCTGCCACACCTCCATGCCAAAAACAAATAGTGCATTATCCCCAAGTTCTTCAACTCAAACTTGGCAGCAAGCTTCCACTGCATGTCGGCAATCAATCTATCCTCACCTATTACAAACATGTCATCCACATAGTAGTATCACTGGATTTCCTTCCTCAACCTTGTAGTAAAGGTTGGAATCCGCTTTATTCTTGGTAAAGCCCAAACTGGATAGAAAGCTGTCTATCCTACCATACCAAGTTCTGCACATATATGACTCCCTTTCATGTGTCTCAGAACCAAGTGGCTGCACCACATAGACTTCGTATTCAACTACACCATTCAAGAAAGTGTATCTTCCTCTTCATCACTGTAGCCAGAGCAAGTATTGATTTAATGGAAGTGTATCTGGCTACAGGAGCAAAAGTCTCTATGCTACCACCTGCAGCATGCTTGATATTGTAGATCCTCTTAGAAGTCACTACAGACTCCCCTTTAGGTCTTGGGACTGCATCCCAAACATCTTCATGATCGACTGGTACTCCTCGATCATGGCATTCTTCCCAGATCCTGGGAACTTCAATATCTTCAATTTTTTCAATAGATAACTTTGTTGCTGAACAAATGTTGTAGTCCTTCTTTTGTAGGTGATGGTATACGATCTTTCCTACACAACAAGTTAAATTGCATGATTAGAAAACATCTCATAGTTTTCAGAACAAATTCTTACACAAAGAAATATGTCATACAGTCATGCAATTATCTTAGCCAATGCTTCAATACAACATTTATCATATTCCGTAATTTTCTAGATGCCTTCCAATCTCTACTAGAACATTGTTAAGCGTGTGCATAACTCCTAACATGTCATCAAAGAGGTTTCATTCTAGATAAGTAGCAATGGAATGTTGTACAGTGTCATAGGCCACTTACCCATGTATATTAGTAGTATACTGTTCATCAATGCAACTATTCTAATATGCATAATACACAACCTAATTCTAGGAACATAAGCATATGCATCATTGAATAACATTATGTAAGAAATGACAATTCAAATACTTATCTTTGTTTGGTTGCTGGGTGGACTCCCTCTGAATCTTTGCAACTCCATTCTGATGTGGATTGTGAGAAGTGGTCAACTCCTTCTGAATATCTGCATCCTTGCAGAAACTACTGAAGTGTGCTCCTTTGCTTTCTTGCAAGAAAAACTGGAGTGTGCTCCCTCTTGATCTTTGTTTCCTAGATTACCTGTCCTTGAACTTATATCCATCCTTAATCATTATACATGCTTATTAGTATCATCATTGTGTTATCCTTGAGGTCTTATACATAATCACACATTTATTAGTATAATCTTAATACTATCAAAACACAATAATCTTAAACATGTATAGTCATGATCATTCACAAATAATAAACATTAGTATTCAAGGTTTCAGGGAAGTCTTATTTTACTCATGAATATTCTTATTTGATCATAGGTCTCTTTTGATTAGTTAAATCATCAATGCATAAACCTGTGATTACTCAAACCTATACCTTCATGATTCTTCTGGTTAGTCATATCATCAATTATGGTAAGAAACATAATATGCATACAACCATGACTATTCAAACCTATGATTTCATGAATAATCATTATCAACAACACAACAATATAAGATCCTAACACAAGGTAGGATTCTAGCTTGATATAGGAAAAACATACCTGGATTAGCATGCTAGCTAGTTATGTCTAACATACCCGCATAATGTCTTCTGGTTCTCTTCAGTGACTTATGCTAGTAACCTGCTTGTCTCATAAGTTAACCATTGTAGAACCAAGTTATACATACCTCGTAGGTAGATCTTCTATGTGATCCATGACAATGGATGAATCTTTGTCTTCATGTCACCATGATCATATGTTCTTGAAGTAGAACATGATGTGTCTTTCTTGGTGTACCTTTTATGTTAGCGAACAACATAAACCTCATACAACATCACAATGCATTAGTACAATCATAAGTGTCAAAACCTTAACCAATGAATATATTCTATTAAGGTAATACTACAAGTCTAGTAATTAATCAAGATTGTACTGTAATGATGTGAAGACAAACATATCATAAACTTAACCATGAACAGAATTCGAAACATACCTGTAATCCATACCTATCAAGATTGCTTGTAATCTTCTTATGGAAGGCCTTAGCCTCATCTCCCTCTGAGACAGGAACTTCTTCACTTATGCAGGTGACCAATCCATCTTCTTCTAGGATTAACCCAATCCACTTGATTTGCAAGAACTGGACTTGGAGCTGGATTAGGGTTTGTCAGAGAAACCCCAAAAATTCAAACTTTGAATTTCAAACTTCCGAAAGGATAGAAATATGCGCCTTGATGAGCTGATCAAGTTGGTATATTTAGAATTTGAAAACTGCAAAGTTTCACTCAATTTTGCCTTTGAAACTTTTGGATTCACTGGATGTGACCCCGAACTAGGGTTTGATGAAGCCAAATATTCTGAGCAATCAAAAGGTTTGATCCAAATCTCTAAGATTCTATTTTTCTGAGGAGCTTCCAGCTGTGTTCACAGATTCAAAAATTCCCATTTTTGCAGGAGCCCTAATTTTCCACTTTTCCAATCAAAGTCCTGAACTAGGGTCTGATCAAGCCCGGTCTTCTGCCCAACCAAAAATTCTGAAATTGGTCTCTCAATTTCTATTTTGATGAGTGGCATTCAGCCATAGTCTCCGATTGCAAAAATTCCAACTTTCTCCGAAACCCTAAATTCAGGAAGCCATGAATGAAGGTGCTAAAAAATAATTATGTTATGACAGAAATATGTACCTGATTGTTTCTGGTGTAACTCCAAACTTTTCGATCCACAGGGTTTGAAATTTTTTCTTGAGATATCCCGACCTGTCATCTTTCCATCTCGATAGGTATGACCTCAATTGGATTCTCTGAGAGAGATTTATGCCAAGTGTCGCAACGTGACCTATTTATGGGATAAAACAAAAGAGCAAAATTGTACAGCATGCCACGTGTCACTGGTTCAACTTTGTCCTTTGTTTCTTGAGATAGTACAGTCTGTGTACTACCTGTCACTTTTTATTAAATTTAATTTGAAGCTTCCTAGCCCAAGTTATGACCTTTTTTCCAAGGTCACCTGTTTATGACTGAGATCTGGAAGAGGCAGAAACCCTATATTGTACATTTCATAAATCACAAAGTACAACGAATTAGAGGTTGTCCTTTGGACAAAAGGTACATGGGGATCTGATCTTCGACCTGTAAAAGTTTCAGATGCGAAAATGTCACCAAAATGGATTTACAGTGAAAGTGCTAAGATGACTGGTTTTAGCTATATCAAGCCCTAACATCGTAAGTGCAACAAGTGTCATACATGCCATATCATGCCTTCTTTCAGGCTAGCTTTGATACCATGTTAAATTTTCAGAATTTACTTCAATACAATCTAGGATCTTAACTGAGAGAACAACATGTACAACAAATCTACAGCATATCAATCATGGACACAATAATGCAAACACATAAGAGACACAGAGTTTACTTGGGGAAAACCATAAAGGTGAAAAACCCCAATAACTTCCTCAGAGATAGATAGAGCAATGATATAACCAGAACACAAGAGATAGTCTTCTCCTAGCAGCAGAGCCTCCTCCTCACAAGTGCACCACTTTCCAAATGAGAGAAGTGTGTGAATAAATGATCAGATAGAGATCTCTCGATCTCTATTTATACTTGTTCTATCCTGCCCAATAAACTAATGGGGCCTACATGTCTAGCTTAAACCATGGTTAACTTAATCCAAGCTGACCCCACACTTGGTGGTCTAATAACCCTTTGACCCACATGGCCGACCCCCAATAGGGTGGTCTAATAACCCTTCGACCCACATGACTTATACAGGGCCGACCCCAACAAGGTGATCTAATAACCCATCAAGTATAAGTTACAACACTTACAATATAAATGACGACACTTCCGTATAGAGGAATAATAACATCTCTATAGGAGTACAAAATACATATATGAAATACATGGGTGAAATACATTCCGAAGTTACACATACATCAACAATGCATCCATGTGTTTTTATGAATTTCTTCAATGATGAATAGGGCCAAGTCTTGTTGAGGCCCAGGAGGTTCAAAATGTAATTCGGTCATGACTTTGGGGGAGAAATAGAAACCCCGTTTGTGTTCATGTTCCCTCTGTGGGTCAGATGAAGGGAGGAGACATGGCATAGTGGATTAGAGCTCTTTATAGAGTGGTAAAGAGGTATGGATGAGGATTGGGGCCGAAACACCTTGGTTGGAAGAAGGAAAATTCGAAGTTCTCAGGTTTGGAAGAAGATCATACACTTGCATGGGGATCTCCGAGAGATTTCCAATATATGATACCAAGTTTTTCAAAAAATGGACTTAATATGAGAAAGTTATCATCCTGAGAAGTTGGCAGTAATAGTGGTATATATATGGTCGACTTCTGACTTTCTGAACCCGCAGTGCAGATTGCGGATCACGGAAGTTGGAGGCACGATTTTGCGAAGCTGAGACCTTTGGAGTTCCGACTTCCGACTCCCACGTTGTGGATTACATAAGTCAGAGGTGTGATTTGGCTTAGTAGTGAATTGGGTGTTCCAACTTTCCTACTCCCGCATCAAGGATTGTGGAATGCGAAAGTCAGAGGTGTATTTCTTTGATGTCGTGTATTTGTCGTTCCAACTTTTCGACTCTCGCGTCGTGGATTGCGGTAGTCAAAGGTGTGATTCTTGAAGTGGCAAGTTGGGGTGCCGACTTCTGACTCCGACATGCAGATTGCGGACCAAGCTATCGCGGTTGTGCGAAAGTGCATAGTTTGGAAGAAATTTTTTTATCAGGTTGTATTCTAAGGAGCTCCCCCATCATCTCTAAAGGGAACCGAGGGGGTCAGGGACGTTATAGATATCCTAGAACAGTGATGTGTGTTTCTTTAAAATATTGTTCATGGATTTGGATACCTCAAAGAATATTCCTTTAGGGAATAAGGCATGTGATTCCTTCCTTAATTATGTAATATAGAGCCTCAAGACCCCTAACTACTATTCAAAACCATCTAATGACATAGACATCCCTACTCAAACACTAAAGATACTTTCAAGAATCCATGTGTGTTTGTTCAAGTTGTTCTTCTTGGCCATGGATTCTCAAAAGGTTATTTTTTTATTAAGGCCCAATTTTTCTCCCTCAGACATGTATAGGGAACCCAATATCTATACCAGGTTCTCAAAAAATTCTAATGGCACTAATATCCCCACTTATATGAATAATATGCTCTTGGGAGGTCATGTGTGGTGATTGTAGGAATTGTTCTTAGCCAAAGATGCTTGGAATTTCCTTTAGGACCTAAGTCGCACTCTTTTTTCCCCAACCATATCCATGGTGTTGGAACCTATAATTAGTCTTAAAATTCTCATTGTGCCACAAAAACCCCACTCATAGGCCAAAGATACCGTGGAAAGGTCTATTGTGGTTGTTCAACATATCATTCTTGGCTATATATACCTAGAAGCTTCCTTTAGGTCCTAAGGCCCAGTTTCTATTCCTTAACCATGTCTAGATCCCCAAGATCCATACCTAATGCTCAGAAACTTCTTAACAATTCGCATATTCTGACTATAAGGACAAATATCCCCTCAATAGGTTAGCTTTGGTGGTTGGAGATATGATTGTTAGACCTTTAATAAGCATGGCTTCTAAGGCATTGATTGTGAGGTTTATTTGTAGAAGGATGGGGACAGTGAGTTTGTTTCAATGGATTGAAGTGCATGACTAGTAATCAATTTTAGCTTACCACATAAGGGATGTCATTTTAATCTGAGGTTAGATGTTGAGGTTTATATGTCCAAACATAGTATTATTTATAGTCAATATCTACTGCATTTAACCTAGGTGGATTTACTGGTTACTTGATCAAATTAGTTATATATCATTCAAGTTCCTCTTTATGCTATTAATTGTAACTACTGGCATGATATGACTCATTATTGTTTCTTGCAGCCTTATAACAAAGAGATCTATCATATGCATTCAAACAATTATGACTCATTATGATCTCTCTTCTCATGAAATCATATGAGCCAAAATTTGACTGGTGGTATGCCTTATAAATCTACTTTCTTAATTGACATATCAATTAGGTAACTAGGGATATTAGAATAATGAGAAGAGATATATGGTTAAGGTTAAGGTCCTACTTGGAGAAAACCTAAAAGAACCTATACAAATCAATACATTGGTTAAGGTCCTACTTGGAGAAATCCTAAAAGAACCTATATAATCCTTTTAAATATTAAGATTTTTAATCATTACCTCTTCCAAACATATGAAATTCTTTTAAAGATAAAAGGAATTTGAACCATTAACCTATGTTTTTTAGACCAGTATTATACCATTGAAACTATTCTCCTAATGAAAATTTGATTACTTGCTAAGATATCCCTCCAATTGATTTTCAATGATGCCTACCTTACATCTACCACATATCATCTGATGCCAATCTAGAGCCTCCACCTCATTTATGTATTTGCATTGTTCAATGAACCATTTTAGTGGTGGAAGTGTAATAGTTTTTACAGATGTCTGCATGGGAATTTCTATTTAGGTCATTGGAGAGTCAACAACAGGTGGCATATGAAATTATTGAACCAAGTGATCTCTAATAATGTTATGGCCATTGCATTGCACCTTTGAGTAATTTACTCACTCCCAAGTGAGATTTTTGGAGCTCTAAAGGAAATGAAGTTTCCCATACCTTCCAAGCCATTAAATGAGGGGATCGAAGCCAATTATAACTCCTAAAAATACATTGATATGTTAAAATGGTGGTGACAACTTTAACATCTTGATCTCCTATCATACTAACAACATATATTAGTTAGTCTAAAGGTTGGGATATGTCCACATTAGAAACATATTTATATTTAACCCATAGAGCCTCCCTACAATGTAAGATATAAATATCCTTGACAAGTAATACAATAGAAGCTAGAAACGATTATGCAATAAGTAAATTAACAATATTATAAGAAACTAGCACCCCCTAGCGCCATCCCCATAGCATATTCTATAATAAGGTTTAGCCCAAGGGGGTCTTCCTGTGAGTCTAACAAGTAACAATATTATATTATACCTAGGATTGATTATAGGCTCATGCCGTGGTTATACATACAACAAATTTTTAGGCCCATCTAGATATAAGATGCTAAAGATTCATGCATATTCGCTTTTTCGCCTTTTTTGGTTTTTATGTTTTTGAAAAAAGGAGTAACAAAGGGGCCGATTTCATCTTGTGGAGGCCGTATTCTTCATTTGTTGGCTGAGTTTGGACTACGTGGGATGTGACATTGTCTGGAGAGGACGATTTACTTTCTGTTGGGCACATATCCTTATAGCCAAAAGGAGTTTCAATCTACTACATCGTTGTTATTGACACCTACATGAATCTACTACAACGTTGCTGGGTACTCTCACTATAGTCTTCCTTCTTGTTACGACTGTGCATAACGTTTCTGGGTAGTGAAGGGAGTCCAAGAAGAAGACGATTTGGGTTGTTTTGAGGAGCTGGCATACACCAACGAAAAATTGAGACACCAAAGAAGGCCAACTCACTTCCATAAATCATTGCGCATGCCCAGGAAGCTACAGGTTAGAGTTAAAAGTAATTTCAGATTTGTTTGTCCACCTTAGAACTGTTGTTATAGTCATTGTAAACTCAAAGTTATATGAATATGATATTTAGGGATTATTTTCCTTGTTATTTATGAAAAGATATATCTATTGCATTTACTGTTCACTATTAGAACTACGAAAATCAAGATCTGATATCCGAAACAAACTCTTCCCGCACTGTCTTCCATAGCGGAATTCTTTCCAGAATGTGGGAATAGAGTTTCCGCAAATCGCTTCTTCCCTGTCGTCAATCAATTTCGCTGCAAGCCTAAGTGTTCGTACAACTTACTTTTTCATGCAGCGAAATGGCTTTCTGATCGTTCAATCAGTGTCCCCACCAAATAAACAGTGGATTCCAAAATTTATTGAGCGCATCCCTTAGAGTATCGCGCACATGAAAAGTGTTTCAAGGCTTGCAACTTCTCCTGGCGATATCAATAGTCCAATAAAGGGTAGAGAACCACGTACTGGAACTCACAGACTGCCATCCATACTAACAAATCACGGCTAACACATTTACACACCCTCACGACACCCTTAGTAACCCACATTAGGTCATGGCACCTTCATAACAGTCCTCAAGGCACTTTCAGTTAGTCACAACAATACTTGCAGGCCTAAGACATGTCACATCAACCCTTAGTAGGCTCAAGACAGGTCATGGGTTTCTCTAGAAAGCATTAGCAGAATTTACACATATGAAATTGACGCAAACAGGAAACACAAACTGAATATGAACACTGTGATGAATCTCAGAAACTCAAAAAAAAACTTTTCATTAACACTTCCAAGATAGTTTACAAATGTACAGTCCAACCATAGAGGCGTAAAAAATGAAAGTCGAACCCTTCCTCCTCCATAGAGGTGACATTTACCCCCGAGACGTATCTTGAAACAGGGCATCAAAATCAGTTACATTGCGGGAATCAAACCCGAAAGTAAGTCCTAAATCCTAACAAACTCTGACGTGGCAGATGCACTGTGCCCATAAAACATTTCGGGAAGGCACGCTGTGTTGCGCGTGACCAATCAAAAAGGGAAATATCGACATCTGGGGCTTTTTGGCTCGCTTGATGAAAACGACAACTCTGAGCATTTTTTTAATAGACTACGGCTGACTCACCTGCTAGCGGGCCTTACAGGCTGATGATTGCTCAATCTATGTATATCTCGCCACTACTAATCTATAGGGGTGGCCATCTCAAATAGCTCCTTTAGGAGAACATCTAGGTCAATCAGGGGGCTATGTCCAATAGTAGGGAGATCTAATTTGACAGTCCTGAATTAAGCCAGTAGCTCAAAGTCCTCACTGATTTTATCGATGATTACCTCTCCCTTTAGCCCACCATTCATACCCTCAAACTTTGCATGGTTTACTCTTGCCTGGTTCAGCAGTTCGACATATTTGCTATGAGGGATCAACTTCCCCTATGGACCCCAAAAATCAGGCAACCCTTTCTGAAACAGGGGCTGGAACAATTTGTTGAACTTTTCTACCCCTTGCTGAATAATGTTAATCCTAGTAAGTGCATTCTGTAACATGTTGTGATTTGTGGTCATCCTCCTTGCTTCCACCAGAATTGATATCCTATCATTAATCCCCAGGGCAATTAGTTCTTCCCCACAGGCTAAGCTCATAACAACAATCGCCTCTTGGGCCTCCTCCCTAGGCCTTTGTGCTAGAATTTCCTGCAGGGCTTTACATCTTCTGCTTGCTACCATAGAATCCTGTTTATTCTCATCCACCATGACCAAATTCTTTTCTAATGAGGGCATCTCCTTTATCATTGCATCCCAGAGCAAATGTTTAGCCCCTTGCAGGGGAATTCGGCCTATGACCCTTTCCTCAAACCTGGCTAACTTCTCTTTGTGTGTCATGATCTCTTTAGCAGAGTCTTCACTTTCCTTAGCAGTGATCCTATGCTGGAGCTCTTGATTGACCTCCTTCAATTGAGTGATTTCCAGGTCCTTCAGGGACATTTCAGACATATCTTTGATCGCCCGAGTAGTGGGTGATCTGTCCTCAGGGGTTCTATAGTCATTAAATTCATCAATTCTCTTCTGCATCTTTTGCTTCTCTTCTTCCCATGTGTGCTTGTTAGCCTCCAGCACAGCAAGGTGGCCTTTTAGATCCAAAAATTCATGCTGCAATGTCTCAATCTCCCCTTGTAACTGCACGGTCTGAGGAGGTAGCTAGATGCCTTTCATAGGTGTCTTGATTTTCTCTTTGTAAGCCTGTATCTTGGCCAGCGACTTAGCTGGTAAAATAGGATGCTCTGTTGCCTCTGGCTGCTGTAAAGCATTCTATGCTGTTAGGTCTTCCACTTGGTCATTCATGAGTTTCACCTGCACGTTCTAGGCCTTGTTTGTTGGCTTCTCCTGCTTCAATTGGGTCTCTAGTTTAACCACCCTTTGCTGGGACCTGAGATGGGATAATGCCTCCTTAGTTAGATCAGCACAAATGAGATCACTAACTCCCTTATGGAACACAATATTATCTGGGATTGAGAACCCATCCATCTTGAACTCAACCTCCGAAACTCCTTCCTCATTAGCGATGGCTAGGTTTAGGGAGTTTGTTGTAATATTCCTGGTAGTAGTGAAAGAGACTTTGTTGCCTGATAGCTTCCTTAGCTTCTTAGACTGATTCTGAGTCTCAACCTCGAATTTCTCTTTGAGCTGCCCATAGGTGGTCAACATTTTCTTTTCAGTATTAAATTGCCCTTCAACAGTGGAGACAAAAGAATACTTTTGATAATTGAGTAGAGACTCCTCACCCCCTTAATTGATTGATTGTGTGGTTCGTGGGGGATTTCTCTATGAGTGTGTAGTGGCTAGCTTTACAACCACTAGTGGCTGGGCGATCACCATCTCATTTCCAACCTCCCCCCCAGCAGGGTTGACTGAAACAAGCTCCTCTATCACTTTCTTGAGGGCATCAGATTCAAAATTAAACTCCTGCTCCAAGTTGATTACGTCCTCCTCTATGTCTATCCTAGGCTTCTTGCCAAAGGTTTGTTCATCACATTCCATATCCTCCACCTCTAACCGAGACCTTCTTCTACTACCATCACCGTTTAGGGGCAAGGGAGTAGTTGGGACCATACCTTGCACTTCTTTAGGATCCTAAATTTTCTCTGCAGGAGTCCAATCAAAATCATAGGAAATCGAATTTGCATCCCGAGACAAGTCGGGGATCGTGGAGTGAATAAAGATTGACCTTTGCACCTTAACCCTCCTCTGGGAAATGATCCCCTTACGATCATAATTCTGTGCATGAGTCCCCTAAAAATTCATGGCCTTCAAGACTTTCTCCACCATTTGTAACGCTACTAGCTTCTTCACAACGAAGGGCCCAAAATTAATAAGGTATTTGATCCAAGAGTTCTTCATGTGAGCAGTAAAATGCTTCTCATCAGCAGATATCCTCCGACTAATCAATTCTAGTGCGAATACTGAGGGAGTTAGGTAAACTGGTAGCATGAAAGGGGCAGCCGAAAAACCATATACCCTGATAACTGAATACTTCTGCATCAGGAACCAATCTCCAATACCCTCTTGCTGCAAGGCAACCTTCATGTCTTCTGATATCCTCTTCTCTTTAGGGTTGAATAGTTTGGAGATGTTGAGGACAATTCTTTCAATGAACAGGGTGTAAGACCAGTCCTGGATCTTTTGGAGAGACCGGGGCCAGTCTTTGAACACCTTTTGATCCATGTCCTCAAGGGTCTTCTGGTTGGAACTGACTATGATGGAAAATAGATACACCTGGTATCTAAAGTGCTTATCCAAATCAAACTTTTCAAGATGAGAATTGATTTCTTCGGCCAAGAAATCATCGAACTTAATTCTTGCTTCAGATTGACTCAGGTAAAGGAGAATGCCTAACATTACTTTAGAGATCATGATATCTCTATCAAGACCTAGGATTTGACTCAAGAGGGAGATGGCTGATACGATAGGATTTATGAACAATTCAGAGGAGAGTGGGGTGATAAGGGTCTCTGAGGGAACTGGGGTCATCAAAATGGTCTGGAAAAAATTATTCTTGGATTCTAGGTCGGCTTTCCCGAACACTTGCAGAACCTTTGATTCGGTGAAGGGGATCAGGGGCTGACATTGGGCTTCGGAGAGACCCAGGGAAACCTTGATAGCTTTTGTTGTAATTCTGCAAACGACATGGGAGTGGGTATAATATAAGATGGCCTTCCCAGTGGCAGAATAATTGGAGGCTACCCTTTGGACAATATTTTGGAAATGGGGCAATTGTTCTAATGTGAACCCTATTAAGGATGACTTTAAATTTACCAACAGTTCTGACTGGTCTCTAGAAGGTGACAACAAAGCGTTTTGGGCATCACTGACACTAGACAACCGCAAACGAGGATCATAAGTGTCGTAGAGTCGATTGCAGATGATCTCCTCGGACGGTTCAAGTATTTTTACAGATGAGGCCATGGCGGAACTGTCTATTGGATAAATTATAGAACACAAAAGGGTTGATAAAGGATGAAGGAGTACCTGGTGGTGACGATCAATACTTCTAGAGGTTGCAGTTGTATCCAGCTGACTCGTGCTTGGCATACGTCGGATTTGTAGGGTGGTGGGAGTATTAAGGGACTATTAATGTCAAGCTGATTAGCCTTATAAACCATCGCACTCCATAAAAAGTGACCTTTGTACCTCCAATCTTCGAGCGCAATATCCAATGGGGAGGGGCCCACCAGATTTCGTAAATTTGTTTTTTATCTTCAGAGTTATATTAATGGTTTTAAATCTTAAATATCTTGTCTTTAATATAAAACCAAAATATTATGTAATTGATGTTTGGATTTGGTTATTATAAGGTGGAAGCTTGTATGGTGTAATATATTGTTTTCATGTGTAGGTAAACGCTAATTTGGAAAGCATATGGGTGTACTACATGCATATTCCTAATAGTATATTGGAAGGAAGTTGAGAGGCCAACTCTCGAGGAGCCAATTCGAGAAATTGGGATGGTTTTATTTTCAAAAGGCCAAAAAAAGGGATTGGACAGATTTGAAAACGAGGTATACTTTTTATATTTGATTCTTCAATATGATATTTTATAACATATGTCTTCATTGTAATTTGTGGTGGTTTTTTCTTACGTGATGTGCAAATTGGTTCTATGTAGGATGTCAAAGGAATATCAAGTCGGGGTTGAAGAATTCATAGAGTTTGCAAAAAGGCATTCAGAGGATAATAACACCACAAGATGCCCTTGTAAAAAATGTTGCAATGTTGCAGTATTGACGTTTCAGGAAGTACAAGACCACTTGATGATTCATGGTATAACAAGTTCATATAAAACTTGATTTTTCCATGGAGAGAGAGTTCCTACTCATGACTATATATTTTACAAGAGCAAGAAATGCCACACAACAGAGATGCATGATTTGCCTCCACAAATTACACATGGTGATGAACACATAGTCGGACATCAATATGATAATCAGAATGACGAGTTTGCAACATTGCTTACAAATGATACTGAAGTTATTGAGAATGACGATCATAACGAGGAAACCATGGTTGATGATCATATGGTTGAAATGGTGAATGATGCTTATCAATATTATAATGAAAATCCAGATGTGAATTGTGAAAATGGCCAAGCAGAATCAATGGAAGAAAAAAATGATATCAATCAATATCTAAAGTTAATTGAAGATGCGAAGGCACCATTGTACCCAGGTTGCACTAGTTTCACTAAGCTATCGGCCACTGTGAAATTGTACAACCTTAAAGTGAGAAATGGATGGTCTGATGCAAGTTTCACCTAGTTGTTGAAGTTGCAAAGAGAAATGCTTCCAACAGGAAATACACTTCCAGAATCTACATATGCTGCAAAAAGTTTGATTAAATCATTGGGGTTGGACTATGAAATGATACATGCATGCCACAATGATTGCATTTTATATTGGGGAAAATATGAAAAAATAAATGAATGCCCAACATGTGGCGAATCAAGATGGAAGGTTGATGCTTGTTCTGAAAAGGTGCGTACTGGTGTCTTGGCCAAAGTACTGAGGTATTTCCCTATAGTGCCGAGGTTGAAGAGAATGTACAGGTATGATTTTGAACTCTTATAATTCCATTATATCAAACACCTTCATGTACTACCAACCTACTAGAAAATCATCTTCTTTAATCTACTAAGTAGTGCAATGCATATATGATTCTTTATGTTTTTGTTATAGCTCTACATATATTTCATAGAAAATGAGGTGGCATCATGAGAATGCAAGTAAGGATGGAATAATGCTCCACCCAGTTGATAGCCCGACATGGAAAACTATAGATTCTAAATGGCTTGATTTTTCCAACGATCCTCACAATGTACGACTTGCAATGGCAGTGGATGGATTTAATCCTTTTGGGAACTTGAGTAGTAGTTACAGTGTATGGCCAGTAGTACTAGTCACATATAACCTTTCGCCATGGTTATGCATGAAAATGAGCTTTTGTTTGTTGTCATTGTTAATACCTGGTCCAAGCAACCAGGAAATGACATAGATGTTTATTTGGAACCATTGGTAAATGAACTAAAACTAACATGGGATGAAGGGGCAAGGACATACGATGCTCATTCAAGGTCATTCATTAATATGAAGGCTATATTGATGTGGGTAATCCATGACTTTCCTACTTATGGAAATATGGCTGGTTGCACGACTAAAGGGTTTTGTGCATTCCCTATATGTGGAAGGAACACAGATTCAATGTATCTCAAATGTAGTAGGAAGTGTGTGTACATGGGACATAGGAGATATCTTCCAATAAATCATAAGTATTGTTCACAAAAGGACCAATTAATGGGAAGTTTGAGCATCTCATTGCACCTACAATTGTACAAGTGTTAGATATTTTTACGGAAATAGAAGGAAGTGAAGAGAAATGGGCTAAAAGTAAAAAAAGAAAGAGAAATTTAAAAAAAGGTGAAAATTCGAAGAATGACATGTGGAAGAAAAGGTCAATTCTATTCAATTTACCATATTGGGAGGTATGTGCACACATGATCTTAAGGCCTAAAATGTATGATGCTTGAAGTTTTTCATTGTGTTTATTATGAATATATTGTTTAATTTTTCTTTGATGTTATAATTCATTGATTTTTTATACGGTTGGATGCAGAAACTCCTAGTGTGTCACAATTTAGATTTAATGCACGTAGAAAAAAATGTATGTGAAAGTATTTTAGGAACCCTTTTAGATATAAAAGATAAATCAAAGGATGGGAAAAATTCTCGTGATGAATTACAATAGTTAGGTATAAGGAGGTCCCTGTGACCACAACAAAAAGGAAAAAAAATATTTCTTCCACCCGCACCACACACTCTTTAAAAAAAGGAGAAAGAGATTCTTTGTCGGGTTTTGTTCACCTTAAAAGTTCCAGATGGACATAGTTCAAACCCTAGAAATCATGTATCTATGAAATATCTGAAGCTTCATAGTATGAAAGCACCTGATAGCCATGTTCTCATGCAACAAATCCTTCCAGTAGCATTGTGCCATGTGCTACCAAAAGCAGTTCGAAACACTATTTGTAGGCTTTGCTTAATTTATAGGGGAATTTGTGCAAAAATGGTGGATCCAATAGATCTTGATAACTTACAAGATGATGTTGTGGAAACTTTGTGCTTACTCAAAAAATATTCCCCCCCTTCATTCTTTGATATAATGATACATTTGACTGTACACTTGGTGCGAGAGCTACGTTATTGTGGACCAGTTGCATATCGATGGATGTACCCTTTTGAAAGGTCAACTAAATGTTATTAAGTGCAAATCCACATAAATTCCAGCATTTTATGTGCATATAATAATAATACATTACTAGCAACTCTTTATTCATACTTTTGATTTCTCTACAAATTGGGTGTTTTTTTCTAGGAACATGAAAGTTTTCAAAAGTTATGTGAAAAATAAGAATAGGCCCGAAGGCTGCATAGCTGAAAAATACACTGTGGAGGAATCCATAAAATTTTGTGCTAGATATGTTGAAGGTATGGATACTATTGAAAGCATGCCTAATAGAAATGAAGCTTGGGACGATGGAGAAGGAGAGGTTGGACAATATGGGAAGGCCTTATCTAGTGGAACTTCTATTGAATTAGATAAAACTAGTTTGTTACAAGCCCACAAATGGATCTTGCACAACGTAGATGAAATTCAACCTTGGATAGAGTAAGTAATAAGCACATACTTATGAAATCATTTTTTATTATAATATATCACAATTTTTTCATAAATTGTTTGTTGACATTACTTGAAAATAGGATGCACTTGACATAAATTGCCAATAGTAACATCCAAGCCCAAGAAGATGAAGTCTTACTACAAAAGCTCCACAACCAACAATTTAGTGATTGGTTAAGAAAATAGGTAATGATATGTTCTTCATATTAGATTTAATTGAACTTCATTGATCAATACTATTATGATGTATGAAGGTGAGATTCTTTTAATATATTTTGAAATTGCATTGTTTTCTAATGACATTTCAAAATTTCAAGGTGGAAGGAAAAGAAAATATTTTTGATACCCTTAAATGGTTGGCACGTGGCCTAAGGAAATATGCAACTAAGTATGATGGCTACTTAATCAATCTGTGTAGATTTCATGTTAAAAGATTAGAAGCTGTCAGGGCCACCCAAAATAGTGGTGTGTGCATATATGCACAAACATTAATGAGATCAAGTGCAAAGGATAAAAACCCTATACATCAAACGACAACATATTATGGAGTGATTCAAGAAATAATGTTATTGGACTACTATTTGGTGCAGCATCCATTGTTCAAATGTGATTGGATAGATGTACACAAGAAGAATGGAATGAAAGTTGATGAAATTGGTTTCACCATGGTGAATTTGAAGAGATGCTTGAGTAAGGATAGACTGCAAGATGATCCATTTATTCTAGAATCACAAGCGAAACAAGTGTTTTATGTACAAGATCCCGTAGAGAATGACTGGGGTGTAGTTTTGACATTCCCTCTGAAGGGATCAAGAAATTGTAATAGATATGATTTGGAGTATGCAGATTTATCAAGTGTTGTAGATTTTGAAGGGACGAAATGCAAAGAGGATGAAGCTGTAGGTGATGATGGCATGGATTATGTTTGATAATATTGTGAAGGCACATGGTTGGATGTTGTTCAGTAAGTAGCATGCATGATTTATTTATTAGTTCTCATTTAAGTTGTATCTGTGAAAACTTATATCTTAGATTATTACTTGGATTTACCTTTCATGCATATATTTTTTGTTTTGCTACTGTTTATGCATATTATTACTTGGATTTACCTTTCATGCATATATTTTTACAGTAAATAGATTGGGTGTGGGGAATTGAGAGTGATGTAAGGTGGGGGAGGAGCCATATGAGCTTCAACCTTCACGTGGTTGGCCCTATTTAGTAGAGAATAAGATATTCTTGAAACCAAGAGAAGCTCATTCAGGTATTTTCATTTCATTTTTTTAGAATTTTATATATGTTATGACTTTTTTTACATATCTATCAATCACTTATATGAAAATACCATTTTGTCATGATATATGCAGGTCTTCGCAATGGAAATCAATATAATGACAATTTGTATCATTCTCTAATGCATATTTGTAAGTTATCACCATAGTAAATATGTCAATTAGATATCTTATTGTTGTTTCTGCAAATTTTTTTTTTGGGTTTTTGGCTGTTGGATGAATCATCCGACGAACAGAGTCATTTCATCCGTAGATTGTCCGGGCAAGCACGTGGACCCCCAACAGGTCATTGTTTTAAGGAAGAGGTTAGGCTTAGTATTCATGAATCATAACTTATCAATATTTTACTATTTGTTTTCAGGAAGAGGGCTTAAGACTGACTTTGCAATTTAGTTTCAAGTTTTTTTTTCACCTTTTTGATAGCTTTCAACTAACCAGGCAACAAAAGTACTCTTTCCATATTACAGTGGAGTACATATTATTTACAAGAATCTACTTCTCCAATTACGCACAGGGCCTGCACGTAACTCCATCCACAAGTAGCCTTGCTTGTGCTTGTGCAAGTGAAATAGCCCGCCATAGTCGAGTATGAAACACCCTTTCTTTACCATCAGGCTAAGACTCCATTTTCATTGAATTTTAGTTTATCTATATTCTAACAAAAAAAGGTCTTTGAATCTATTTGAGTTTATTGAACAGTGCGATTTGTATCTTCACTGTTCCTTAGTTTAATATGTAAATTGTTGTGCTACTTCTCAATAGAATATTACCAAACTACGAATACAGGTTTTTTCTTTACCTTTACTATTGCATCTGGCGTGAAATATAGCCATTGAAATGTATTTGATCTATTTGTTCATTGCATATGTTACCAAGATATCTTTTAGTTGTTGGAATTCATGAGAATGTGTAATTGACTTTATCAAAAAAATACCTTATATAATGCCTTTCATAGTCTGTCATGTTCTTTAACTTATTGTATTGCCACTAAAATTAGAGAAATAAACATTGGTACAATTCTATCAAACAAATGTTAATTTTCTACTCTAGAATTGATTTGACTAGGCTATGATCATAGATAAAGTTGTTCTCCATCAATGTTTGAGAACTGGGCTGTCCTAAACAATTTTGAGGGCATTGATCATTTTTCTTATTTTTAGGTAGTAAAGGAGATACTCTAATGTTGTATCTAAAATGTACGGTCTTACTTTTGTTTTCTTAAAATAAGGATATGGATACTACAGTTCTGTTTTGTTGTTTGTTTCTTATATATTTATGCAACAAGCTTCATGTAACATTTTTGTCCAGCAACAATGAAAGCTGGGGTATTCAGGAATGATGGAATGAGATAACAATTAATTACTTTATAAATATTTGGGCTGAGACTTTAGCTCTCTCTTATCTATTAAACATTTTCAGGTAGTAGCATGTCTTCGTTGTTAGCATGCATTGAATGTAACCTCTATTGCATCCACAATTTGTTGCTCTCGGTTGTTACGTTTTCAGATGAATTTTTTTTGCTTGTGTTAGATGACAATGCAATTAAAACCTTTTCATTCGTTAAAGGTTGTTGCTGAAATGGCATGACAAAATGAATTGACAATTAAAGAAACACATTTCACATGGGAGAAAGAAAGAACAGACTGTAGATCAAATAACACATGAATCTCTGAACATAAATTCCTGCAAGGCCTACCAATTTTATTTAAAATAGCTTCAAAATTGTTCAAACACAGAGCAACACTCGAGCTCTGAAATTTTCAACCCCCTTGCCATTGATTACATTTAATTTATAGATGTCTTTGAGCCCCAAGCTCAACCTTCTCTTGAACAAAAAATAGTTATAACCTATAGACACCTAATCGAGGCATATTCGCCATTATAGACACGAGAGAGAGGTGGAAAAATTGGCTCATCATCCTTTTACATTTACAGGTCATTTTTTCTATATGACCGCCTATACTTAACAAAAAGACAAAAAATGATCTTGGAGATGCTCTTCCAGCTGGATGCTCCTACTAACCGAATGCTCCAACTAGCATAAAACTTTGCAATAACCTTGAACTCCTCATGCACCTGTCCTGATTCTCCCCTTGCCATGCTTCTCGATGGACTTCCATTGGTCAGTTGAGGGTAGGTACAGGGTGGTGAGCTCCTTCATTAACACTCTCTGCTATGTGTGTTCTCTGTAAGAATAACTAGCATGCAGTGTCCTGGCTCCCCCGAAAATTGAGGCTAAATCGAAATCCCTTGTCAATTTTTCAGCTACTATCTGACTTGTCAGAAGCTGATCCATCCTTGCAAAATCCTCCTGGTTTTCCCTGCAATCCCATAGTTTAACCTTGTATTCCTCATTTGATAACATGGTTCCATTCTCCTCCCAGAACATAGGTAGTCCTTTCTTGAATAAGGGGTCGAATGCCTCCTTGAACAGCCTCAGTTGATTTGAGAGAATGTCTATCCCATACTGGGTGATCTTCACCTGCTGATGCTTGTTACTTATTCTCTTTTCCCATATAATTGTGGTTACCTTGTCCTTTATGCTTGCTGTATCAACCCGCTCCTCTGACAAACCACTTAGAAACTCCACTGCATTTTTTGCATAATCCGAGGGCTTCTTATTAAGCTTTTCATTGGCCACTACTACAACCTGTTTAGCCAAATTTACCATAGTTTCCTTATCCACTATGAAGTTCAAATAGGGCCTTAGGTCGTCTACTTGCTGGATGACATCATCCTAGATGATTTTCTTAGTCTCCTGCAATACCTTCTGTCCGATCACTTGCTCCTTTAACCTGTCAAGATCCACCTGCATTCCCTTGTACTTGGATTCCCAAGCCTCCTTTTCCTTCTCTGCATTGTCCTTTAGAGTCTTTAGGTTAGCTACTTGTTTTAACCACTTATACTATCAAATGAGAACTCGACACAGTTCTCGTTTTTCTCTCTCATAATTTTAGTAGGTATTTTTTAGCTCCGTTTCAAAAAGGGGTGATGCCAGTATCACACATTTTCATTTCGAGGCATTTTTTGGGACCTTTGAATTATCTTTATCGTAAAAAAATTTTAGTTTCTATTTTCAGGTGCATTTTTAGAAATTTAGCAAAATAGCATACATTTTAAAGCAATTTATAATGAAAAACATACACATTTTGCAATTTTTTCTATAAAATAAGACATTTTAATGGACAAAATAAGACACTTTTATTGACAAAATTGTAAAAAATTCCAGAAAATATAGACATTTAAAACCATTTTCAATCAATTTTCAGATATGTTTTGTATAAAAATGATACTATTTCATATTATTTTCCGAAAAGTGTTGATTCACATAAATTCAAGAAAAACTATACAAATTATTTGTAAAAAACATATTTCAAACATTATATATAAAATTTTTATTTCTAAAATTAAGTTTGAAAGTCAAAACATTACTAATATATCTTATCAAAATATTGTTAAACTTAGTATTTTTTTTCAAAACATGAAACTAATCAACAATATCATGTAGGCCAAATTCATGTCCTCTTCTGCTGCATGTTCCCCCCCTCTAACATTATAATAAAATAAATTAAAAAACAAATTAAACTAACCCCTAACAACATTATAATAAAAAATTTAAAGAAAAATTAAAAACAAATCAAACTAACCCCTAACAACATTATAATAAAAAATTTAAAAAAGAATTAAAAACAACTTAAACTAACCTAACAACATTATAAACTAACATTTAAAAAAAAACTAACATTAAAACTAATAGATTAAAACTAATGTTCTTATAATTAAAAATTAAAAATAAAAATAAAAACCCAATAAACTAACCTAACATTATAATTAAAAAATAAAACTAATTAACTATATACTAACATTACACAAAATTTTAAAAAACTTAAAAACAAAATAAAAATAACATTATAAAAAATTAAAAATTAAAAAAAAAAACAAACTATACAAAATTTTAAAATAAATTAAAAACAAAAATAAAAATAGACTAAAACTAACATTATAAAAAATTAAAAATTAAAAAAAAAACAAACTACATATAATAACAAATCAAACTATATAACATTTAAAAAAAAAATTAAAAAAATTAAAAACAATAAAAAAATCAAAATATAAAACATTAAAACAAAATTTTAAAAACAATTAAAAAACCAAACTATACAAAATCTAAAAAAAAATTAAAAACAAAATAATTAAAAAAAAAATGATTATATACAAAAAAATTAAAAATAAACAAAATTAAACACAATTAAAAAAAAAAACTAAACCATGCAATGGTCGGGGAGGTGGGTTGCGGCGAGGGAGGGGGGAGGTGGGCGACGACGGTGGCGGGGGAAGGGGAGGACGGTGGAGGGGGGAAGGGGAGGAGGTGGCGGAGCTGGGCGGGGGAAGGGAGGAGGAGGTGGAAGGGAGGGGCGGGCATCGAGCCGCTCGCTTGGGCACCAAAGGGCGGCCCTCATGGTCCCCGTCGATGCCCGACATCGACGGTGGAGGGGGAAGGGGAGGAGGTGGCGGAGCTGGGCGGGGGAAGGGAGGAGGAGGTGGAAGGGAGGGACGGGCATCGAGCCGCTCGCTTGGGCACCAAAGGGTGGTCCTCATGGCCCCCGTCGATGCCTGGCATCGATGTCGATGCCGGGCATCGACGGGGGCCATGAGGGCCGCCCTTTGGTGCCCAAGCGAGCGGCTCGATGCCCGCCCCTCCCTTCCACTTGCTCCTCCCTTCCTCCGCCCACCTCCCACCTCCCACCTCCCTCGCTTGGGCGTAAAAGGGCGACCCCCGTTGATGCCCGACATCGACGGGGGCCACCCTCGTTGATGCCGGGCATCGACGGGGCCCGTGAGGGCCGCCCTTTGGCACCCAAGTGAGTGACCTCCCTTGCTTGGGAGCCAAAGGGCAGCCCTCACGGCCCCCGTCGATGCCCGGCATCGACGTCGATGCCGGGCATCAACGGGGGTGGTCCGCGTCGATGCCGGGCATTGATGGGGGCTGCCCTTTGGCACCCAAGCAAGGGAGGTCGCTCGCTTAGGTGCCAAAGGGCAGCCCTCACGGCCCCCGTTGATGCCCGTCCTCGACGTCGATGCCGGGCATCAACGGGGGCAGCCCCCGTCGATGCTGGGCATCGACGGGGGCCGTGAGGGCCGCCCTTTGGTGCCCCAGCGAGGGAGGTCGCTCGCTTGGGTGCCAAAGGGCAGCCCTCACGGCCCCCATCGATGTCGGGCATCGACGGGGGCCGTGAGTGCCGCCCTTTGCTGCCCAAGCGGGCGGTGCCCTCCCCCTCCTTCCTCTTTCCCGCTCCCCCCGCGCCCGCGCCCTCCCTGCATCGATGGGGGCCGTGAGTGCCACCCTTTGGTGCCCAAGTGGGCGGTGCCCTCCCCCTCCTTCCTCCTTCCCGCTCCCCTCCACTTCCCCCTCCCCCCGCGCCCGCGCCCTCCCTTCCACCTCCCCTCGCTGCCCTCCCTTCCACCGCCGCCACCCACCACCTCCTCCTCCTCCTCCCTTATCCCTCCGTCTCCCTCCCCTTCCCCCTCCTCACTCCTCCCCCGCCGCCCTCCCTTCCACCGCCACCCGCCCACCTCCCCGCCATTGCATGGTTTCAATTTTTTTAAAATTTTGTTTAAATTTTGTATAGTTTATGTTTTTTTAAATTTTGTTTAAAGTTTGTTTAATTTTTTTTAAATTTTGTTTAATTTTGTATAGTTTAATTTTTTTTTAATTATTTTGTTTTTTAATTTATTTTAAAATTTTGTATAGTTTGATTTTTTTATTGTTTTTAAATTTTTGTTTTAATTGTTTTTAAGTTTTTGTATAGTTTTTTTTAAATTTTTTATAATGTTAGTTTGGTTAGTATATAGATACTTAGTTTTTTTTTAATGTATTTTTAAATTTTTAATTATAATGTTATCTTAGTTTAGTTTGTTTTTAATTTTTTTAAATTTTTAATTTATAACATTAGTTAAAATTTGTTAGTTTAATTTGTTTTTAATTTTTTTTTTAAAACCCAAAGCTAATATTCGTGGAATAGGGAACATTCGTGCAAGATGGGAGTGTGTTAAACCAAGCCGTAGATCCCGAAGGAAGATGACATCTGAAATGATGGGTATAGATGTAGACTCAGATTGTGCGCCCATTGATAATAGAGAAGAGTATGGGTCATCTACATCTTCATCAAGTCCTTCATCTGCAGAAAATGTAGATTCTGATGGGGTGTCAGAATCCATGGATGAATTTGAAGAAGCAGTGTAGATGCTTTTTATTAGTATGATTTTTGTAATTGAAACTCTAGAGGATTTTTTGATGATGGGGTGTTAAAATCCATGGATGAATTTGAAGAAGCAGTTTAGATGCTTTTTACTAGTATGATTTTTGTAATTGAAACTCTAGAGGAGTTTTTGAATATTTATATGAACCATTTGTTCTTGTATGGTCTAATATATTATCTCATTATGAATCGCATCATAATTCCTTTGTTTTTATATGGTTATAATGGTGAAATTATTAGAGAAATTTGTTTTTTTGTTTAATATGCAATTTTCCTGAAAGTTGTAATTTATCTCTTTAAGAATTTTTTTTTTTCCAATTTAAGGTTGATTTTAAAGTTTTGTTAAACAACAATATGGGATGTTTAGGCCATGGCTCTATTTTTTACCCTAAAAAAAAATACGTGTATACTGGTATCAACACTTTTATATTTGGGGGGTGTTTTTGGTGTTTTTTTTGCAAAAATCATCATTTTTATGGGTAGAGTTCTCGTTCATAGTATATAGTTCTCGTTTCATAGTATAAGTGGTTTTTTCTCAATCTGATCATTTCAGCATCTTCTAGGCTGGCATTGACTATCTGCCCCACTATGGAGAAGTCTCCAGACTCAATTGAGGGTGTGACCTCCATTTCTTGCTCTTTTTCATTTTCCTTTACTTTCATCTCTAGTTCTTCAAACTGGGTTTTCCATACTTTCTCACTAGTTGCTACAAGGGCTATTTTAAGCTGCAGTTTCTTCTCTTTTTCTCCGAGCTCCACCAGTTGGGCCTTACAGTCAATCAATTCTTCCTTTAATTTTTCTTTCTCTTCCTCTAGTTCTGCCATCTCAGGGGCATTTACCAACTGAGCAACATGCATCTTTAACTTCCTTTTTAAGGACAAGATCTCCTGATCTTTCGCATCCAACAACCCTTGTATGTTTTTTCTCTTGGCTTCTTCAGTCACAAAGGCTAATAATTGAGCTTGGAGCTTCTTCACTTGTCCCTTTAGAGATTTGCTTTCTGCCTTCTCTATCCTTAATTGATTTTGAACCTTGGATTTGTTTGATTGTACTTTAGAAAATTCTAAGGCACTCTTCAGTAGTTTGTTGTATATAACCTCACTTGTTTCCTTGTGTAGGTTGATTATGTCAAGATCCGGGATATCTTCCAGATTGGCCTTTAACTTAGTAGCTTTGTTTTTAGTGGCCAAAAGCCAGGTTTAGAGTATTCTGGGCCAAATTTTTGCTAGCCACCAAGGCTACACTCTTCTTAGATATTTTCCTTATTTATTCATATAATTTTTTCTGTGCTGCAATGTTGTCTGGATTTTCGTCATACCCCTCTAGCAGCTTTGCTCTGGTCGTGCTCAGTGCTGCAGGTCCCTTGGGTGGTTTACCAAAAACATGTTCTTTGACTTCAAAATGGGGCATTTGGAATTTGACCTGCTTCTTCTTTGGCTTCTCTTCTTGAATCTTTGCCACCTGTTGATCAACTTCTTCTATTTTATGCCTCTTTGAGGCCCTTTCAGGGTCACTGTCCACATCCATTGGATTGCTGATTTCCTGCTGATTGGAATTTTCAAGGATGACCACTAGGGGAAAAACCAATTGCACTGTTGTATCTTTACTAGATGATCTGGGTCCTGAAGATGTGCCTTCCTAAAAAAGGTATGCCAAATTTTGGGAAGTCTCTGGGGGGTAAATTCCCATCTGTCCCTGCTCAATATACTCCATCCAGTTTTCCCTCTCAGCCATGCTAGCCAGCTCAAAATGTTCATACCCCTTTCTATTTGTTGTTTTCCTTCTTTATGAAAGTATGTGATGGGGGTCATAATTCACTGCTGCCTTGGAGGGGAATACCATGTCTTTCATTATTTGTTGAATTCTTGAGAGAGATGCTCTAATTTTAACCATGATGGATCCTACTGTCCAGGGAAAATTTATGTCCGATGCCTTCTTATCATCTAGGAAGTGTTCACATTCAACTGTTAGCTTCTATCTTACAAACTCCATGGTGAATATCCTGGGGGTGAGGAATGCAAGCAGCTCATATGGGGCATGGGAAAACCCATATACTCTGATTACAGTGCCTTGCTTCAATAAAAACCAATCCCCTACCCCTTTTTCCATTGGGGGTTGCAACAAGTCTTTCATCTCTGGTATTACTCTAGGTAATATTTTCTGAAAAAACAGGAAGTAAACCTCAGCCATGAGGCCATTCATGAACATCTTGTAGTCAGAATACATCTCTTTGGTAATATGCAGCTCTGGGACCTGTAGGTTTTCATCATTGGCTGCCAGGAACATCTTTAACAAATATGATTGGAACCTGAAAGACCTAGTCTTAGGAAACTCCACAAGTTGGGAATGGATACTTTTTGTTAGGGCTTTGTCAAACTTTAGACAGGCGCACAGGGGGGGTAAATTAGGGTCGGATGGCTCAAGGGGACAGGTACTGATAACAAATAGAAGGCTAATCAAGGGTTCGTTTATATCATGGTCGGTGTCCAACCCTAAAAACTGGGACAACATCAAGATTACATATCTAGATTCTTCTATGAACAAGTTGGCTTCGCCAGGGAAAGATTCTGCTCGGACAGAAACACTTGGGAGTAGGGAGGCATGGTAGAAACTCTCCTTGAGGTTGTCTGGGTCTCTTCGGAAATGATGGATTAGGGCTTCTAATTGATAACTTTGGGACTTTTGGTAGAAATCTTTAGGCATGGCTAGGGCTTTCCAGACGGTTGGGGCATCTATGTAACACAGAATCTTTGATTTTGCAGCGTCCATGACCACCCTACAGCCAGGGGAATAATAGCTGGAGCACTAGTCTATGAACTTAGGACAATTTGGGGTCTGACTGGTGGTAAAAAGGTGAAAGGAAGACTGGTAGACCTTGTGGATATCTCTTCCCTGGGCTCTTATGGTTTCTAGTTTTTCTTTGGCGGCTTCCAGGGTACTATTAAGGAACATGGTGTCAAAAATGTCACTATCTTTGTCCTTTATCCGGTCGTTTATCTTACAATATTCGAAACCCGGAGGTCCTATGGAGACCGCCATTTACAAAAGTTCATAGAGGAAAAGAGTGGCCTACCTGGTTGGTTGACCACGGATCGATCTTCCTCGACTTTCAACGTGCACATGAAAGACAACATGAGAATCCCTGTGTAGGCCGGTATTTTATAATATTATCCTGCCATATCATCCCTCCAGCTACGAAGATGGAGGAGCCATGTCGACCGTCCGTTGGCTAGATTGATTCTCTGCCGTTAGATCCTTTGACCTTTCCTACCACCTTTCTTCGTGGTTTCCAATTCGGCCACCTGACAGCTTGCCAGCGCTTTTGAATTTTGAGAAAACCTACATGTCGTCGATCCGGTTCCTGCTCAGATCCTCGCCGTCCAACCATGTGTCCCGTTAATTGTTCGCAAATCTTTGTCCCTCCTAGTTACCGCACAAGTATTATTTTGCGAAGTTCACCCGGACCATAGATATTTTCCACGCCACATCTAGGCCGTCGGAGGATGCAGTACTTTAAGAAAAGTTGGCAAATATGAATTGCGACCGTTTCTGCACATGTAATATTTGTGAATAGGTTGTGAGTCGTTGATTTGCGCCCTACACCGTTGATTGCTTTTGGACCTGCCCATCGGTTAGTACCCCACCTCCTCTTAAAGAGTCACCAACTTACTTTGCGAAGAAGGATACTGAATGCATATTTCCTGATGCTAGATCTGACCGTCCATACATTTTTTCACAGGTTCCTTTGCATTTGGCCTTCGACTAATTACTTCAAACCTTAGCTTTTTCCCACATTGCCGCTTTTAGCCCGATTCTTCCTGTTGAGAGTTCCTGAGTGATCAATATTTTTCTGAACTTCGGGCCTACCTTCCCTTCACGAGTCCTCTAGAACCCTTAACACAATCCAGGTGCTAACAGATCCATCAAGAAACCATTAGAAACGATGCTCGTTCTTATCAATGAATACTTGAAATTCTAGTTAGATGTTCACTTCATGAGTATGTGTTTGAACTTGAAAGCCAAGTCCTGCAAAACATTTCTGTATTACTATTTTTTTTATTGAATCAATGCTGCATATGAAACCTTTCAAGTTCAACCAGCTTATAAGTTTAGAGCCATTCAGACTACTTTCTTAGGTCTCTTGAGTCAGAAACAATGTTGGGATTATTAGTGTTTTCTTAGAATTACAGATGATGCAATCTTGGTCTTAATATTGCCCCTTTCGCCAATTCTAAAGGGTTCTAGCTCAATGGTAGAGTGCCTGCTTTACAAGTAGGAGGTTGAAGGTTTGATTCCTTTGTGCCCTAATCATATGTCACTACGAGGGGGGTTCATAACCGCCCCCAAAGGTTTGTAAAGAGTTTTAGGGGGGGGGTTTCGAACCGCCTCTGTAGGTACCTACGAGGGGGTTTAAAATCGCCCCTAAAGGTTTGGAAATATTTTTAGGGGGGGTTTCAAACCGCCTCTGTAGATACCTATGAGAGGGGGGTTTAAAACTACCCCCATATGTTTGTAAAGCATTTTTTTTGGGGGGGGGGGTTTGAATTGCCTCTGTAGGTACCTACAAGGGGGGTTTAAAACCGCCCCATAGGTTTGTAAAGATTTTTGGCGGCAGTTTCGAACCGCCTCTGTAGGTACCTACGAGGGGGGTTTAAAACCGCCCCATAGGTTTTTAAAGAGTTTTGGCGGGGGTTTTGATAACAGCAGCACATTAAAAAAACAATTTATTTTTCTCAGCTAAGTTATAACATATAAAAAATGTTTGTCCCACCTCTGTTTTCCGACAAGAAAGATCAGCTTACCCTTCGTTTAATAGATAATTGTGAACACCTATATCCAGCAATTTCCTATATCCATAATGGAGACCATAAGAAGGATCGACCGACCCTTCTTGCAGTCTAGAACTATTATGAAAATATTACTTGGCAGAAGAAGGGTCGGCCGCCCCTTCATTTATGAGGGAATTGTAAAAATATTCAACCTACAAAGGCTAGGCCATCAATTCATGTATATTTAAAATGGTGAAAACTGGAATAATACCGAGCACAAGAAGGATCGACCGATCCTTCTTGCAGTCTAGAACTATTATGAACAAAATACTGGGCTCAAGAAGGGTCGACCTCCCCTTCATTTATGAGGGAATTGTAAAAATATTCAACCGTATATGCAGATGGTGAACACTAGAAGAATACTGAGCACCAGAAGGGACGACTGACCCTTCATTTACGAGAGCTGTAAAAATATTAAATCTATGAAGGCTAGGCCTACGATTATCGACTTCCGACTTTTGCTGTAAATGGTAGGGATCCAGATATAAGCTAAGTTATAACATATAAAAAATGTTTGTCCCGACTTCCATTTTCCGATAAGAAGTATCTGTCGCCCCTTAATTTAGTATATAACTGTAAACACCTATATCCAACAATTCCCTATATCCAGAATGGAGAACATAAGAAAGATCGAACGACCCTTCTTGTAGTCTATAACTATCATGAAA